>CP098270.1:2297500-3540281 GCA_023658445.1 Epichloe bromicola
ATTCTAGCACTTATATATAGGTTTTAAATAGTAATATAACTAAATATAAAGATAATAGCAGGGGCCCTAAGTAAAGTTCTCTTTTCTTCTTAATAGTCTCTTACTCTAAAATTAGTTTATCTAGAGATAGAGTTTAATAGCCGGAAGAGCCTAGCACCTCTTATAGCCTTAAGATAAACTATAAAGTCTTTAACTCTATAGCTTTCTATAGAGATTACTTTAGCTTTATAAGCCTCTATAGTCTTTTCTTTACCTTAGTTAATATAGAATTAGACTATAAAGGCCTTTCTTAGCCTACCTTACTTTCTCTTTACTAGTGCTAGTAGCTTTACTTTTTTTTTTACTCTTACTCTTACCCTTACCTTTATAGTAATAGTATAATCTTTCTTAGCAATAGGAGTTACTGGTGTAGCCTCTCTATAAAATATAAGTCTTTATAGTAAGGCTTTACTACTATAGAGCAAAACTTCACTAGTCTATAGGGCATATTAACCGTGTAAGTCTCCCTATTAGTAGTAATTAGTCTATAAGGGCTATTGTTACGTGCTAGAATTGACAAGTGGTCTGCCAATACCACAAGACCTCGGATGTGGCCTCGTTGCCAAGGATGTGTGGCCTAGCACGTGACCTAGAACCCCTATATTTGAAGATAGCTCTGCCCTCTAGCTAGTTGAATAGAACAACCTTGATACACTCCTTTTATCTTACATTTTATATCGTAACAGCTATGCTAGCTGCCCTTCTCCCTTTATATATATATATTAGCCTATAAAGGTAGCTAATGTAAAGGCGCTATATTAGGGCTATTCTAGGTGCTAAGGGTATTATAGACTTGCTATAATACTAGGTAATAGCGGACTTTATTAGTGGCTTTTGAAATTACTTTAGCGTGTTAAATAATAGAGATACTTAGTAGTAACTTATCTATTATTTGTAGGTAGGCTCTAAAGACTAGTAAAGTTAGCACTAGCCTATTAGGGCTTGCTAAGTTATTAATAGCTATTTAAAGGCACTACTTTAGCGTAATCTCCACGCTAATTAAATCTATAATAATCTAGTAAGCCTAGCGTAAAGGTCTATAGTATCTTTTAACCTTTCTAATGCTATTATAGGCTTTAATTAGTATCTTATTAATCTTAATTAATATTAATTAGGTATAATGTTTAAATTTAGCTAAAGTAAAGTTATTGCTAGTATTATAAACAATCTAATCTAGAGGTCCGAGATATGTATTAATCTAGTATTCTCTAATAGCATCCTAGATATCTTAGGCCTTTTACTTCTTAGGATTAAGAAATTAGGCTACTTAGAATAAAGTTACTAAATTAATAACGTAAAGGACTAGTTAGTTATTAATCTACACAATATTAACAATAATCTTATAGTTAAAATTATAATTATCCTTAATTATAAATTTAAATTAGCTAGAAGCCTTTTTATTTATCTAGTAGTAGTAGTACACTTTAGTTAACTTTTTTATTACCTAGCGTTTAATATTATAACTAGCTTATTAAAGGATTTTTATAAGCTATTAAATAAAAGGGTAACTAAAGCGATAATATAATTAACGAATTTCTCCTTCTAAGAGGTAAAAGGTAACTATTTCTTTTACCTCTAGTAACTACTAAGGGTGTCCTTATTATTATATAATAGGTATAGTTTTATTACCTTAAATTAAAATATTTATAAGGTTATTAAGCTTAACTTATATCTTATCTATATTAGTAATAGAGAAGAGAAATAGGGTAGCTATATTAATAATAAAGAATTGAAGGTCTCTAAGCTCTATAAGTACACGAAGGATTTCTTTTATAATTACTAATCTAGCGCTAAAGGTAATAATTTATAGTTTATAAGTAGTTATCTTTAATAAAGGCATTAATCTTATTAAAGCTTTTACTTATACTTAATCTATAGTTAATTTACCTAAGGCACTAGTATTAGGTATAATACCTCTAAAGACCTCTTTAAAATAGTGTTTTTTAAAGATATAGTAAGTTAGGCCTTTATTAAATTCTTAAGGTTTAAAGGGCTTTTACTTAAGAAATACATATTAAAAAGCTTAATTATTAAGAGTAGTAAGAACTTTAGTATTAATAAGGTTATAGTTAGTCTATAGTCCTAAATAGAAGAATTATATAATACTTAAATATACTACTAATAATAGTTCTTTTACATTATTATTATTATTATCTTAGGTCTTTATCAGAGTATTGCACTACAATGTGTAGTGTAGTGTAGTTTTTATAGTGTAGTGTAGTTTACTACACTACACTACACTACAAGGGAAAAAAACTACACTACAAATACAAGAATTTCCTAAAAACTACACTAACTACACTACAAACAATACTCTGCAAATGACTACGTTGCAGCTGTCAACAGCTGCGACCGACCGTGTGGATAACTAATGTCAATTAGTGTTGTGGGCACGAGTGTGCCCATAACCCTAACCACAAGTAATTAGGTAAGCTAGGGTAACATAAGCAGACTACCCTATAGTGGTGATGTAAGCAGCTTACCCTATAGCTATCTTTAACAGCAATTTTCTCTTTAACTAGAGGTTATACAAAAGTCTTATGTATAGCAAATTAATACTAGAAGATAGGGCTTTCTTTTTACGTAGTAATATTTTTTAGACTAAAATTTAGTGCATATAGGTTGCTAGTATATATAGTGGTAAGTCGATTTTTTAGATTTCACATATAAATAAATTTTGCGGAAAATAAAAAGTAGCTTGCGAGACCCCGCTAGCGGCCTAGGCCCGCTAATACGGTCAGTAGGTCTATAAGAGGAAGAAAATCTTTTTAATCTAGCTAGTTATCTAGGCCTCTTAACTAACAGCCGCATTGCCTAAATAAACTAACTAAAAATCAATTCTATTGCTCTATTAGTTACTATAAAGTAATCTAAATTAAATTCTATTAGTTAATAACTACTACCACTTCCGTTGCGTTATGTTAATAAGAATTAACGTTGTGGCTCTATTAGTCCTAGACCGTAGAGCTTACACTTGTATAGCTGTTGCCAGCTGGCATTAGCTCCCTACATTTCAATAGCTACTTTAATTATAAAGTAAGTAATAGTAAGATAGGTAGGAAAGCCTATAAATTAGATTATAGTTAATCTAATAGAGTGTAGAGTAATAAGAAAAGCAAAGAATTAGGCGAAAATAGCGGCGGTGGCTTTCTATAATAGTATAATAGTTAAACGTAGGTAATAGTTAGCTATATATAATAGCACGTTATCTTTGCTACTATAAGCTAATGTATTAGCCCTTTAAACCTTAAGAATTTAATAAAGGCCTAACTTACTATATCTCTA
The DNA here is from genome assembly GCA_023658445.1 of Epichloe bromicola. Taxonomy (NCBI): domain Eukaryota; kingdom Fungi; phylum Ascomycota; class Sordariomycetes; order Hypocreales; family Clavicipitaceae; genus Epichloe; species Epichloe bromicola. The sequence goes on from CP098270.1 coordinate 2,300,825, forward strand.
AAGAATACTATTCTAAAAAGGTCTTTAGAGGTATTATGCCTAATACTAGCGCCTTAGGTAAATTAACTATAGGGTAAGTATAAGTAAAAGCTTTAATAAGATTAATGCCTTTATTAAAAATAACCTCTTATAAACCATAGATTATTATTAATATTATATAGATTAATAACTAACTAGTCCTTTATATTATTAATTTAGTAACTTTATTCTAAGTAGCTTAATTCCTTAATCCTAAGAAGCAAAAGGCCTAAGATATCTAGGATGCTATTAGAGAATACTAGATTAATATATATCTTAGACCTCTAGATTAGATTGTTTATAATGCTAGTAATAACTTTACTTTAGCTAAATTTAAACATTACGCCTAATTAATATTAATTAAGATTAATAAAATACTAATTAAAGCCTATAATAGTATTAGAAAGGTTAAAAGATACTATAGACCTTTACGCTAGGCTTACTAGATTATTATAGATTTAATTAGCGTGGAGATTACGCTAAAGTAGTGCCTTTAAATAGCTATTAATAACTTAGCAAGCCCTAATAGGCTAGTGCTAACTTTACTAGTCTTTAGAGCCTACTTATAGATAATAGATAAGTTACTACTAAGTGTCTTTATTATTTAATATGCTAAAGTAATCTAGAAGGCTACTAATAAGGTCTGCTATTATCTAGTATTATAGTAAGTCTGTAATACCCTTAGCACTTAGAATAGCCTTAATATAGTGGCTTTATATTAGCTACCTTTATAGGCTAATATATATATATAAAGGGAGAAGGGTAATTAGCATAGCCCTTATAGACTAATTACCACTAATAAGGAGACCTATATAGTTAATATACCTTATAGACTAGTAAAGTTTTACTCTATAGTAGTAAAGCCTTACTATAAAGACTTATATATTATAAAGAGATTAGGACCTTAGGAGATAAAACCCTAAGATATAGGGAAGGAGGTAATTACACTAGTAACTCCTACTACTAAGGAAGATTATACTACTATTATAAAGGTAAGGGTAAAAGCAAAAGGAAAAGCAAAGCTACTAGTGCTAGTAAAGAGAAAGTAAGGTAAGCTAAGAAAGACCCTTATAGTCTAATTCTATATTAACTAAGGCAAAGAAGAGGCTATAAAGGCTTATAAAGCTAAAGTAACTCCTATAGGAAGCTATAGAGTTAAAGACTTTATAGTTTATCTTAAGGCTATAAAAGCTACCCCTATAGGAGACTATAAAGCTAATAGACTTAAGAGAGTAAAATCAGAGGCTATTAAGGCTAAGGATTATAAACCCTAAGTACATACTAGAACTATAGAATACTTTATAATTATTAATAAAGACTAGGAAGAGGTATTAATTAAAGAGATTATAGCTAGAGAAGTGCTAGATAAAGTATTTCTTATAGTAAAGGAAAAGGCTAATTAAAACCTTACCCTTTAACTCTACTAGGAAGGGAAGATTATAAATCTAGGTAAGCCCTTTAAGTAGTGAGACTAGACTAAGCTTAATGCCCTATAAGCTCGTAATATATTTAGATTTATTAAATTTAACCTCGCAAAGAATAGAGGTAATAGAGTCTTTAATTCTCGTATAGTTAGAGAGATTAAAGGTAAGGGAATAGACTTACTATATAAGAAATCCTGCCTTATTATATAAGGGCATAATAACAAAGAAAAGGAATTTATCCTAACGTAATCACTAATAATCTAACAAGCGAGTTAGAGGCTTATTATAGCTATTGCTCTATTGTTAAGGCAAAAGGGAATTTACCTTTAGATTTACAACATTATGTAGGCATACGTTTAATCGCAAACGACGCTTAATAGGCTAATTATCGTAAGATTACTAAAGTAGATTACGTATCTTTTTCTAGAAGGTATAGTAATAGAAGTAATTAAGCCTCTTTATAGCATTATAGAGGCCGGAACCCACTAGTAGGCAACCTACTTCCGTCACTATAGGGATAACCTCTAAATAATAACATTAATATACAATCCCTGCTTATTAATTATAGCCCTAAATAACAAGAACCTCTTTAGCATTATAGGGATGCAGACAAATAACACGTTAAGTCTAAGCGATAATAACTTCTTTAATAAAGAAGAAAAAGAGCTTTAGAAGGCTAAATTCATAGCTAAGGAAAAATAGTACTTAATAACTAGGAATCCCCTAATTTTTAATAGCTATATCTTAACCTAGAATGCCAATAGTTTACTAACTCTAACCTAAAAAGGCTAAAGTTAGAAGATTAAGGAAATTAATCCTTAATCTCCTATAGTAAAGCTGTTGGGAAAAACCAAGGTCCTGCGTAGGTAAAGACAGATAAGTCCGTTGTATTAAAGTTAATAATAGTTATTATAAGAGAGAAGAGAAGAGAGGGAAATCTAGCTACAAAGGAAAGTGAGTAAAACGTAGAAGTAAGGCTTAAAAAGGGGGTAGCGAAGGATATAGCTAATTGCGTTATATATATCCTTTAGCTAACCTACTAGGCCTATATTTAGTCTAGTCTTTAGCTATAATTAAGCTAATGAAGATCTAGAGGAATTAACACTAGTAGTCTCTCTTTTTTTTTCGTAGCTAAAGAAGCCTAAAAACGTAATAAAAATCGAATTAAAGGAAAATAAACACAAGTAAATCCCTTAATAGGAATCCAGAGCCCTAATTAGCATAGTTAGCGTTAGTTAATTTAATTAATCTGATTATAATAGATCCTCCCCTTTCTCCTCTATTAAAGCTCTTTTTATATTACTCCTAAAAGTCTCTTAACCTAGCCTTCCACATAAATTATTAATTTATTTAAATTAATTAAGGTTATAAGATCCTAATTTAGTAATGCCTTTATTATTATATTAGCTAGATTATTGCCGCTATTAATCTATCTAACCTTGTAGATCTTATACCTCTTATATAATTAATAAAGAGCTATAATATTAATTATTAGCCTTTTCTCCTTTATTATACCTAGCTTAATAAGATATTTATATAATAAGAAAGAGTTAGTATAGAGTATTATAGGGATTTAAGGTATTTTTAATTAGTCTATTACCTAATTAAGCGTTATAGATATTGCGTATATAATATCTACGCCTTAAACTATACTATATAATTTAAAGGCAAGCGCGCTATGTGTAACCCGCTTACTCTTTATTAAGCTATATATAATAATATTACCTTTTATAATAAAGGTGTTATTATCTTGTATTATCTCGTTTCTAATTATAATAATGTAGCTAATTTATAAGCTTAGGTCCTTATTATTAGTAAGTAATTTATCTATAAACACAAAGAGCTTCGCTTCTTTAAGGGTTAAAGGGATATATTATAGCCCTCTCTATTGGTGTTTAATCTGCTATTTAAGGCGTTTATTAAGCTATGTAATGTCATTAATAAAGGGTTCTTAGTGTTAAGCTACGATTAATAGGTTATACGATACTTCTAGTTAACACATAGTCATAACACTACAATGGATTTGTAGTGTATTTTCTTTTTAACAAATAATATATATCTAATCTTAGAAAATATATAGAGATATAAAACTTCTTTTTTTAGATAGATAACTAAAAACTACAATGTAGCTATATATAAAGGTGGGTCTAAAAGTGGGTCCTTCGGCTATAAATTAGAAAAACTACATTTCACTACATTTTAGGACTTAAAATACACTACAAATGTAGTGTTTCTAATTTGCGGCAGCAGGGCCCACTTTTAGGCCCACTTTTATATATAGTAACTTTCTTAGGATTTATCTCTATAAGATTACGTAATTTATAGTATAATATCTTTAATAATAAGCTAGCTATAAAATTAAATATAAAAACTACAAAACACACTACACTAACTACAAACAATACTCTGGTCATAATGTAACTTCCTTAGGCTCTCTATTTCACATAGTCTTGCTTTACTATTAGGGATTAAGAATTAATTTCCTTAATTTTTTTACTTTAGCCCTTCTAGGTTAAGGTTAATAAATTATTACTATTTTAGGTTAAGATATAGCTATTAAAGATAAGGGGATTCCTCCTTATTAGTTACTGTTTTTCCTTAGCTATAAAATTAGCCTTCTAAAGCTCTTTTTCTTCTTTATTAAAGAAGTTATTATTACTTAGGCCTAATGTGTTATCTATTTGTATTCTAATAATTCTAAAGAGGTTTTCTAGGGCTATTATTAATAAGTAAGGATTATAGGTTAAGGTTATTATATTAAGGTTATCCCTATAGTAGCGAAAGTACAATGCCTACTAGTAGGTTCTAGCCTCTGTAATTCTATAGAGGGGCTTAATTACCTCTATTACTATGCCTTTAGGGAAAAGGTATATAATCTATTTTAGTAATCTTATAATAATTAGCCTATTAAGCATTATTTGCAATTAAACATACGCTTGCGTAATATCGCAAATATAGAGGTAAATCCCTTTTTGCTTTAATAAAGGGGCAATAGCTATAATTAACTATTAGCTTACTTATTATATTATTAGCGATTATATTAAAATAAATTCCTTCTTATTATTATAGCCTTATATAATAAGGCAGGATTTCTTATATAGTAAGTCTATTCCCTTACCTTTAATCTCCCTAACTGTTACGTGGCAGAACACGTGCAGTACATGGAGGCTGCTATACAAAAGCTAGATTTAACATCTTAGTTTAGGAATTTAACTTACTTTATATATATTACATCACCCCTAATAGTAGCTTTTATAAGTAAACTTAGTATAACTTATAACCTATTAAATCCATTAGCCTCTCTAATAGAATTAACCTTCTATTATATAAAGCTAGTATATAATAAGTGGTAGTAATTAGAGATTCTTTTATTATACCCTTCTAGAAGCCTAGAAATAACCTATATATCTAAAACTAACTATTTATAATAGTAATACGCTAATCCTTAGAGTATCTTCCTACTCTCTAAAAATAAACTATATATTATTTACTAGTTTTATACTTTTAATAGTATAAATCTAGATTTTAATTATTAAAAATAGAAACTTATTAGAATTAATAATTAAGAGAATCTAAACTAACTTATAAGATATAAATTTAATAATAAAGTAGTAAAAAAATAGGAATAGCTAATATATTAAGACCCCCCTATTTATTAGAATTTAGTAAATCTATAAGCTATATATTATGCCTAGAATTAAGTTAAATCCTATATCTAAAAAGCTAAAACTAGAGGCTTACTTAATAAACCTAATAAATTAATAAGTAGTAAGGCATTAGAAAGGCTATTTTAAGACGCTCTTAGTCTAGCTTATAGTACTACTACTATAGGAACTAGAAGTAGTATAAAAAAGATAAAAATAATAAAGAAAAGGGGATTATAAACTATCCTAAAACTAATACTATTACTTAGGATATTAAACCCCTAATTAGTTAATAGAGTTAAATCTAGAAGACCTACTACTAGGACCCTTAGAATACCTAAAGGATCCTAAGGATTCTTATACTAAGACTAGTAAATATAATATAGTAAGGATAATATAGGGGATTTAGGAATAGTAATAGGTATTATAGTAAGCTATAGAGGAGATAGTATTAGGGATAGACTAGCTAGTAATAAGATTAATAACTAAAATTAGAAGCTTATAAAGCGTAAGTGCCTTAGTAGGTTTAATACTATTAGCATAGAATACTAACTAAGGATTACTATATCTAGCTAATAAATAGGGTTAGTATAATAGGCATCTATATACTAATAGAGGAATAACTAGACTATTAGTGTAATTATTCCTACCCTAATACTAATAAGGACTGCTATAACCATAGCTAGGACTATTAGTATAGCTAGGACCGCTAGTGTAACTAATATAGCTAGAATATTAGTAAGGATACTTATAACCTTAGCTAAGTCCTTACTAGACTTAGTAATAAGGACTATACCCTCTAGACTAAGGTTAGTATACTAATTCTGGAAATTAAAGAAGAATAGACCTAGTATTACACTAAAATTAGTATAACTAGTAAATAAAAATAGCGGAATAGAATATAAATTTAATATAGAAGATTATAGATATTAGGCATTTTAAGCCTTATAATAAACTAGAAGAGGCTAGTAATAACCTTATTATATATAATAGAAAGCAAACTATCTTCTATAACGTTAAATTATAAATCTAGGTAGTTAAAGATTACTTATATTATACTAATCCTAGCTATTAGGATATTATTTAGAAGAAAATCTAGATATTATTCTAAGGGGACGCGATAGTATAGTATAGATAATATCTTAACTTAGTAGAATAAAACACTATATTTAGTAGAATACTAACTATATTCATAGCTATATAAAAGGAATTTAGTATTTAGGTTTAGAATATAATAGCGTAGCTTAATAAGGCAGAATATACTAAAGAGAATATTATAAAAGAGGTATCTTTTTATAAATTTACATTAAAGATCTTCTAGTATATAAGGGCAAATAGCAAGTTAACTAACTATTAGCTTTTAGTGCGTTTATGTCTTAAGCTATATCTAGGATTGTAATAGATATACCTAGTTCTAACTTAAATAGACATAAGATTAGCGTATATTACTATAGTAGATAATAAGAGATATAATCTATATAACCACTTATATAGTAAAGGTTAGTCTATAAGTAAAAAAGGCAAAGGGAAGCTTAAGGTCTATTTTAATACTAAGATATCTAGTAGTAATTTAAAAGAAAATAAGGATAAAGCGTAAGTAAACTAAAACTAGCTATTTAATAGATAATTCTCTTAAGGAAACTAGTGTTATAGGTAGGATAAGCAAAATACCTAAAGATTTCTAGGATATTTCTAACTATAGCTATATAAGCGTAATTAACCTCCTAAAGAATAAAACTAGAGACTATAGTAGAATAAGTCTTAAGAGAATAAAGGGGGAGAGTATATAGAAATTAGGTAGACTTAATAGACTAAAGTACTAAACTAATAAAATAAGTAACCCTAAGACTATAGTCCTATAAGAAAAGGAGGCTAAGTATAGTAGCCTAGATAATTTTAGTAATAGGAAAAGGGTTCTATAAGGGACTAGGAATATGCTAATATTATAGTGTATAATAACACAAAACTTATCTCTAGGAATATAGTTATTATATAGCTAAAGAAGGGGAGGTCCTAGAGAATAATAGTAAGGATAATTAAGAATAAGACTTAAATTTTATTAAAACTTATTTTATAAAAAACGCCCTAAAAGAGGCAAATAAGGCTATTACTAGGATAACCTTAAATAGGACTAGATAACTTGCCCTAGGATAAGTAATTAAAGCTATAGTAAGACTATAAGAAGTTAAATATAATAGAAAAAGGGCTAATATATATCTAAAGATTCCTATTAAATTTAATAATAAGGGTAAAAGTTACTAAGTCTATCTTAACTTAGGAATGTTATTAATTTTAGTAGATAAGGCGTGGCTATAATAGCATAGATTAAACGTGAAGTAAGCAACGCAGGAACCAAAGCTAGTATCTAGGGTTTAATCTTCCTTTTTTATTACTAAAATAGCTACGTTTAACTTTTATATTCTAGGGATAGCGTACGGAACGGAAATCGCTAGCTATTTTACTATTATAGCAGATATAATACTAAATTTAGGACCGAAATTATTACTTAGAATGAATTTTGCTTATAAATACAGGGCTAAAATTAATTTTATCTAACTAAAGGTGGTTTTTAGGTTAGTTTATAGTATAATAGTACTAGTAGAAATCTTCTAACTATTAAATAGGGTCCCTTACTAAAAGGTAGTTACTACCTATATAGTATTAATTCCGCTAAAGACTTATTTATATATACCTATTAGTTAGAAAAATACATAGAAAAATTAGGAAATAAGTGTGTACTATATATAATTATATTTAGAGTATTTCCCTAATGCGCTATTTAATAAATCTAGTAAGGGATAGATAATTACCTATAATCTAACTAATAAAATCATCACTATTAGAAAACACTAGAAGGTTACACACCTAACCACAGCTAGTGAGGTTAACACTAATTACCTAGTTAATAATCCTTTTACGTACTATGCCTATTTTAGTAAGGATATTATAGAGAAGAAGGAAGATAAAGATAAGGATAGTAATAAATCTAATAAAGAGAAGGATAATCTTAATCTAAAGAAAGTTAATACTAGAGTGCTATTATATAGGATTTTATACCTAGAGGAAATCCTATATATAACTAATAAATTTAGCGTATAAATTACTAATATTAACTAGGAAGTAGCAAGTAAACTAGTTTAACTAACTAATAAATATAATATTTATTATAATAGAGGTATTATTCCTATACTAGAAGACTAGAAGATAAGAATTAATCTTATAGATAGATAGTAGTATTAAATAAGGCTAATTAGGCCTTATAGACTAGGAGGATAGGATATAACTAAACTTAATAAAGTATATAATAAACTCTACCTAAAAGGGAAAATATTATATTTAGATAAGCTAGTAGCTATAGCGTGCCTAGTATTTATAGTTTAGTAAGAAACTAGTTAGAAAAGAAAAAGAAAAGTTATAATTAATATAAGGCTACTTAATAATATAGTAGTGCTAGATATATACCCTTTACTAGACTAAAGTAATATTATAGATAATATACGCGGCAAGAAGGTTTTTTCTTTTTTTAATAGAATAGGATTTTTTTACTAACTACTAGTTAGAAGTAACTATTAAGCCTGCATAGTAGTTATATTAAATTAAGGTCTTAAAGCATTAAATGTAGTATTAATAGGATTTAAGAACTCCCCTATGTTTACCTAAAGGTTTATAGATAGACTTTTCTAAAAGTATAAGCATTTTATATAAGTCTATATTAATAATATTATTATATTTTTAGATAGTCTTAAAGAGCATTTAAGCTATCTTAATATTATACTTAGGATTCTTAAAGAAAATAGGATAATAATTACCACAAAGAAGTTATTTATTAGTTATCCTACTATTTAACTACTAGGTTTTATTATTAATAGTAATAGGATTATTAACACTAATAATAGGCTTAAAGCTTTTTAGAAGATAATTTTCCTAAGTAATCTATTAAGTCTTAAAACCTTTATTAGAATAGCTAGATTCCTCTGTAATAGAATTCCATAGTTTAACATACAAATCTAACTATTATAAATACGGAAAACAGCGCTATTAAGGGAATTCCATGAAAAGGATAAGAAAATTATTAGTATCTTAAAACTAGTATAAAAAAGGAAGATATAGTAAAAGATATTTTCGCTAACTAAGTAGGAGAAAAAGGCTTTTAAAGATATTAAAGCATTCCTAAGCGAGAAATAGACCTTGTGGCATTACAATTTATAAAAGCCACTTTTCCTTAAAATTAATGCCTATAAGGAAGGATTTAGGTTATATACTTTCTAATTATAAGAAGAATATAATAGTTAGAGCATCCCTAGAAGGGACATTAAAAATAACTAAATATAGCTAATTTTATTTCTTTCTAAGGCGACATTAAGTGTTAAGAAGTAGTATAGTTTAACTAAGGTAGAAGTAGCTATAATTACATAGAGTGTTAGAAAACTTTAGAAAATAGTCTAATCTAATAACGTAATAGTTAATATATTAACTAACTATTCCCTAGTAAAAGGGATTATTAAGCATACCTTATTATTAATAATAGATTTAGATAAGGCTAATCTAAAACTAGCAAAAGTCGCGAATTATTTATTATAATTTAACCTTAAGGTAACTTACATGCTAGGGATACTAAATATAGTGCTAGATATGCTTTTAAGACTACTAGTAAAAGTAACTTACTAGGAGGTAGTATAGAAAAGCTAATACAACGAATTAGATATAAGCGCTTATTTCGTAAGTAAGGAGTATATTATAACTATAATTATAGATAACGGTCTTAAAGCTAGAATTATCGTGGGATATTAGTATAATTAAAAGTTTAGCTAAATTATTATAGTAATACAAGCCTACTAAGAAAGGTAAGTAGTAAAGAATACTAGAGTTAGACTAAAGATTCCTTTATATAAATAGAACTTACATAAGAATAGTCTATTATACTACTATAGCGGAGATAGATTTTTCTATCTCTATATTCTAACTACAGAGGTTAAATCTATCCTATAACTAGTCTATAATAAATAGTAATATTTTAGAATTACTTAAATAGTAGTAAAGCTTTATTTAGTCTATTTTCTATATATAAGTTAGCAGATTTATAATTATATAGCCTATTATATAGTGTGTTAGGAAAATGTAATTAATTATTTAAAGCTACCTAGGGAGTTATAGCTATTATAGCTAAAGCTAATACTATTTTATATAATCTTACTTAATTTTATTATAGATATACTAGAAGTGTTAGCTACTAACACAATATAGCAGATAGAAGGATATACTATATATAATTTATTATATCTAGTGAACTGCCTTTTTAGTAAGAGAACCTTTCTAATACTAGGATATATAACGTATCTAGCGGAAATTTAGGCGGAATTACTCCTTTATGCCTTATATATTATAGACTAGGGATTACTAAGATAAATTATTAGTAATAAGGACCTAAAGTTTATATCTAATATATAGAAAGAGATATTTAGGCATATAGGAGTTGAACTCCTTATAGGTATAGCGTATTATCCACAAATAGATAGAATAGCTAAAAGAAAAAACTAGATAGTAATAATTATAATATATTACTATATAGTAATAAATCTAGATATAATATAAACCGCAATACTCCTAGCACTATAGCATTAATTAAATAACACTATAGCTATAAGCATAAGGCAGGCTCCTAATAAGTTATTATATAGGTTTTATCCTCTAAGTATTATTAATCTTCTTTCCCTAAATAATATAATTAACATAGAAACTAGCGTAAATAATATAGTAGTGCTATAAAAGTTATACTAGTATAAGGCCTAACTAGCGATTACAATAGTAGCCACCCTTACTAAAATTTAGTATAATAACTACTATAAACTAGTTAATATTAATATAGGAGATATAGTTTATTTATAATTATATAAGGGATATAAATTACCTAGGAAACCTAAGAAAAAATAGTTACTATAAAAGGTAAGACTATATAAGATACTAGAAAAGGTAAACCTATTAGTATATTAATTAGATTTCCCTCTAAATTCGCAAGTCTATCTAGTGGTTTCTATAGCGTAGATATAGAAGCTAGCGTAAGAAAAGGACCTATTTAATAGGGAAAAACTAGCTTCGCTACTAATTACATTTAATAATCCGGAGGAAGTAGACTATTAGGAGATTAAATAAATCTATAGTTATTAGGTTAAAATCTCTAAAAGGAATAAGACTATAAAAGTAGAATTCCTTATCTAATAGAAAGGATTTACCGCTAAGGATAACTAATAGATAGCTAAAAGCAAGATACAGGTTAACGTAGCTAAGATAATAGAAGAATACCTTAAAAAGAACCTAGTTAATTAGGAAAAAGAGTATATAAAAAGGGGTATAAATTTGCCTATAGAGTAATAATAGCAAAGGAATAGAGATATTTTATAAGTAGTTAGATTTAACTAGTTAGGGCAAAGCCACAAGGCCTTTTCTTATATATATATTTTATCGCACTAACTAGGGGAAGCTTACTACACTCTTACTTTATATTATTCTCTAATACCCTACCACTTTTACATAGTTAAATTTAACATAAGCGTAGTTATTTTTATTTTAGTCTTATTTTCCTTTATATTATTTATTTCTAAGAATAATATTATATGTGACGTAAAAGCTTTTATATAGTTAAATTTAATATAAGTGTAGTTATTTTTATTTTAGTCTTATTTTCCTTAATATTATTTACTTCTAAGAATAATATTATATATAATATAAAAGTCTAAAAACTATTAGAACTAGAGCTAAATTAGCTATAGGAAATATAGGAGTGTAGTAATTACTAAAAGTACTAAGTAAGACCTTATAATATTACACTAGAAGTTAAATATAAGTTTTATAGGCAATGCGTAAACCTATATAATAACCCTTTAGCCACACTAGATTTTATTCTATTTAATAATAAGGTTAGTATATAGAACTATATACTCTATAAGTAAATATAAGTAGCTTATTTATATATTTAAGTACTAGTATTAGAATAATAAAACTAGTTATTAGGATAGCTTATAGTTACTAATTTAGTATAATAGCAATCTACTATATATAGTAAAAGAGCTAAATATAACTAGTAAATTAATAAGATTTTAGTGTAGCTAGAAACTATAACCTACTATAAGAGAGCAAAGTTCTAAAACTACCTTCTAAATTAAGTAAACTAAAATAGCTAATTATACTAATTCTTACTCCTAATATAATAAGTTACGTAATTATAGCTATAATAGCATTAAGATAAATCTAGTATATAATAAAATAAGGTAAATAGACTATTACTATTAGTAAAGGAAAGCAGTAGAAGCACTAATAAAGCGGCTAGAGTTATATAGGCAATAGTTAATAGAGAGAAGTAGATAGAGAATAATAATAATATAGTAGATATTATATTAGATTTATCTATAGAAAGGTAAATAAGGGATTAAGCTATATAGGATTTAATTAGAGAGAATTATATAAGAAAGGAAAGAAAAAAATTAGCGTAAAAAGAAAATAAATCTAGAAACTTACTAACTAAGAAAGGTAAGAGAGAAGTAAGATTTAACTTAACCTAATTAAGAGTGGGATTTATTAAGCTAGAATTAAAACCTAAAAGTAATAAAGATACTAAGTTTAGGGAAATAGAGGTTAATAATAGTGTAGTAAAAAGTAAATTTAATAAGGAGATTAAAGAGATACCTACGGAGTACCTTATTAGACTATTATAAGTCTATAAATAAATAGTAAAGCTTAATTTTAAGCTACTATTCGCTAGATTTAGAAAGCCTAGATTAAGAGTAAACGCTTAAATACTAATACCTAATATTAGTGTAGTAGCACGTAAGAGAGTAATAGAAGAATTTAATATAGTATATAAAGGAAAAAGCATAAAGGGAGTTAATTTTAGTAAATTTAAATATATAATAGTAAGTTACTAGAAAAAGATATAGGATATTAGGGATGTAATATAGACCTATATATATAAATTTGCCCTTAAGGGCGCTAAGATAGTGTTTAATAGTTTAGAAGTGGATTTAAAGGATATATACTTTATATTATAGTAAAACATAGTTATCTAAATTTTCGCTATTTTTAAAGAGTAAAGGGTTACTTTAGTAATAAAGTAAGTAGTAGTAAGATAAGTAGGAAAGCTTATATATTAGGTTACTATTAATCTAATAGAGTATAGAGTAATAAGGAGAGTAAAGAACTAGGTAAAAAAAGTAGTAGTAGCTTTCTATAATAGCGTAATAGTTAAACGCGGATAATAGATAGCTATATATAATAGCACATTATCTCTGCTACTATAAGCTAATATATTAGCTCTTTATTTTGTAGATAAATATAGCATAGTAAATAGTATAATTACAGGAGCACTAGCTAGTATTAGACATGTGAATCTACTTTACATTAGCATAGAAAATAAGCTAGTACTAAAATTATCTAAATCTTAGTAAACTAAGGAGATAGATAGGTAATATAAATAGAGTAAAATTAATAACTTAATTAATAAAGTTAATGCTATTAATAAGTTAGTAAAGGAGGTTTATAAGCTAATAGTTATAATAGGAGAGAATTTAAAAAGCGTTAAAAGTAAGTTTAAATAAGTATTAGAAATATTAAAGAGTTATAAAGAGAAAATCTCCTAGTGTAATTTAAGCGAAATTCTAGTTAATATTAATAAATAACTTAATGCTTTAAAAAGGGATATAGCTAAGAAGACTAAAGATAAGAAGAAGATTATAAAATTAGTATCTATAGTGTTAAAGATATTAAAGGTAATATAGGATTAGGAGGTAAAAATTAAGAATCTTATAAATAAGCAGAAAATATTTAAGGAGAATATAAGAAAAATAAGATTAGCTCTAGTAAGGCTAATTCTAGTAATAGGAACCCTAGGAAGATAGATTTAGATGTTACTAGCTCTAGAGACTCTAACGCAGCTAACCCTAGTTTTAGTAATGCTAGCTCTAGTAACACTAGCCTTAGGTAAAACTAATAGGTAATAAGGTAAATCACGTTAAGGAATACTAAAATTAGGTAATAAGTAACCTTAGGGCGAAATAAAACCTTTACTAACGCTAAGTAAGAGACCTAAACTACTAGGGAAGCCTAGTTTAAATATATAAGTAGTTTAGCTAGATACCTAATAAATAACGCTAAGAATACCTGTATTATAGGAGATAAATAAGATATTGCTAATACTATTAGGAAAACAGATAAAAAGGGTAGTAACCCCAAGGTAAATAGTGTCACTAACTATAAGGGTAATAACTACTATAGTGGTAAAGCTATAAGCTAAGGAGGACAAATTTGCTAGATTACTAGATTAAATAAATAATATAGAATATTAAGGTATAAATTAAGGGCATCTAGAATAATAAGGGAATAGAGGAATTTAGTAGTTACTAAGAGAAAACAATAAAACATAGCAAAGATAAAGTACTAATAATAGGACAGGAAGATTTTATTATTTAATATAATAAATTTAATTAAATTAACAACGTTCCTAAGTTAAGATAGACTTAGTGACTTTTGCCCTTATTATTAAATTTAATAGGAATCTTTAGATATATATTAGCCCTTTTTCTATTATATTTAACTTCTTATAGTCTTACTATAGCTTTAATTACTTATCCTAGGGCAAGTTATCTAGTCCTATTTAAGGTTATCCTAGTAATAGCCTTATTTACCTCTTTTAGGGCGTTTTCTATAAAATAAGTTTTAATAAAATTTAAGTCTTACCCTTAATTATCCTTACTATTATCCTCTAGAACCTCCCCTTCTTAGCTATATAATAACTATATTCCTAGAGATAAGTTTTATGTTATTATATATTAGAATTATTATTATATACTATAATATTAGTATATTCCTAGTCCCTTATAGAGTTCTTTTCCTATTACTAAAATTATCTAGGTTACTATACTTAGCCTCCTTTCCTTATAGGACTATAATCTTAGGGTTACTTATTTTATTAGTTTAGTGCTTTAGTCTATTAAGTCTACCTAATTTCTACACGCTCTCCCCCTTTATTCTCTTAAGACTTATTTTACTATAGTCTTTAGTTTTATCCTTTAGGAGGTTAATTATACCTATATAGCTATAGTTAGAAATATCCTAGAAATCTTTAGGTATTTCGCTTATTTTACTTATAATACTACTTTTCTTAAGAGAATTATCTATTAAATAGCTAGTTTTAGTTTACTTATACTTTATTCTTATTTTCTTCTAAATTACTACTAGATATCTTAGTATTAAAATAAACCTTAAGCTTCCCTTTACCTTTTTTACTTATAGACTAGCCTTTACTATATAAGTAGTTATATAGATCGCGTCTCTTATTAATTACTATAGTAATATATGCTAATCTTATATCTATTTAAGTTAGAACTAGGCATATCTATTATAATCCTAGATATAGCTTAAGCCATAAACACACTAAAAGCTAATAGTTAGTTAACTTACTATTTACCCTTATATACTAAAAGATCTTTAATATAAATTTATAGAAAGATACCTCTTTTATAATATTCTCTTTAGTATATTCTACCTTATTAAGCCACGCTATTATATTCTAAACCTAAATACTAAATTCCTTTTATATAGCTATAAATATAGTTAGTATTCTACTAAATATAGTATTCTATTCTACTAAGTTAAGATATTATCTATACTATACTATCGCGTTCCCTTAGAATAATATCTAGATTTTCTTCTAAATAATATCCTAATAGCTAGGATTAGCATAATATAAGTAATCTTTAACTGCCTAGATCTATAATTTAATATTATAGAAGATAGTCTACTTTCTATTATATATAATAAGGTTATTACTAGCCTTTTCTAGTTTATTATAAGGCTTAAAATGCCTAATATCTATAATCTTCTATATTAAATTTACATTTTATTCCGCTATTTCTATTTGCTAGTTATACTAATTTTAGTGTAATACTAGGTCTATTTTTCTTTAATTTCCGGAATTAGTATACTAACCTTAATCTAGAGGGTATAGTCCTTACTACTAAGTCTAGTAAGGACTTAGCTAAGGTTATAAGTATCCTTACTAATATTCTAGCTATATTAGTTACGCTAGTAGTCCTAGCTATACTAATAGTCCTAGCTATAGTTATAGTAGTCCTTATTAGTATTAGGGTAAGAATAATTACACTAATAGTCTAGTTATTCCTCTATTAGTATATAAATACCTATTATACTAACCCTATTTATTAGCTAGATATAGTAATCCTTAGTTAGTATTCTATACTAATAGTATTAAACCTACTAAGGCACTTATGCTTTATAAGCTCCTAATTTTAGTTATTAATCTTATTACTAGCTAGTCTATCCCTAATACTATTTTCTCTATAGCTTACTATAATACCTATTACTATTCCTAGATTCTCTATATTATCCTTACTATATTATATTTACTAGTCTTAGTATAAGAATCCTTATAATTCTTTAGGTATTTTAAGGGTTCTAGTAGTAAGTCTTCTAGATTTAACTCTATTAACTAATTAGGGGGTTTAATATTCTAAGTAATAGTATTAGTTTTAGGATAGTTTATAATCCCCTTTTCTTTATTATTTTTATCTTTTCCTATACTACTCCTAGTTCCTATAGTAGTAATACTATAAGCTAGACTAAGAGCGTCTTAAAATAGCCTTTCTAATGCCTTACTACTTATTAATTTATTAGGTTTATTAAGTAAGCCTCTAGTTTTAGCTTTTTAGATATAGGATTTAACTTAATTCTAGGTATAATATATAGCTTATAGATTTACTAAATTCTAATAAATAGGGGGGTCTTAATATATTAGCTATTCCTATTTTTCTACTACTTTATTATTAAATTTATATCTTATAAGTTAGTTTAGATTCTCTTAATTATTAATCCTAATAAGTTTCTATTTTTAATAATTAAAATCTAGATTTATACTATTAAAAGCATAAAAGTAGTGAATAATATATAGTTTATTTTTAGAGAGTAGGAAGATACTCTAAGGATTAGCGTATTACTATTATAAATAGTTAGTTTTAGATATATAGGTTATTTCTAGGCTTCTAGAAAGGCATAATAAAAGAATCTCTAATTACTACCACTTATTATATACTAGCTTTATATAATAGAAGGTTAATTCCATTAGAGAGGCTAACGGATTTAATAGGTTATAAGTTATATAAGTTTACTTATAAAAGCTACTATTAGGGGTAATGTAATATGTATAAAGTAAGTTAAATTCCTAAACTAAGATATTAAATCTAGCTTTTGTATAGCAGCCTCTATGTACTGCACGTGTTCTGCCACGTAACAACCTTATAATATAGTTATTAAGCTTAGCTATTATAGTAGTATAAGGGTTTATATTAATTAGTTCTTCCTAATCTATTATAATAGTATTAGAGAATAGCTATAAACATTTTAGTAATTTACTTTTCTTAGGCCTTTTTAACTTAATTACTAGATATATAGAATACTTACTATTACTAGTAGTAGTAACCTAAGGAGTTTTCTCTCTTAGTAATAGAATAAGTATATATATAAGTCTAGCTTATAGTTACCTAGCTTTTACGATAGCTTAGGATTTGCCTCTTATTAATAGTCTAGTTAATTCTATTATAAAAGCTTATATATTTACCTATCTTTAAATCTAAAGCTTTACGCGTAATCCCTAGTGTCTAGATGTTGCGTATATAAAGGATGTCTTTTATACTTAAGAATTATTATTAATAATAGGGGAAATAGGGAAAAATAGTAAAAATAGTAGAAATAATAAAAGTAGTAAAAGTAGTAAATTAATAGAATTAATAGATTAATAGGGATAAATAAATAATAGGAATAAATAAATTAATAGGGATAAGTAATTCTCTTGTTTTTTAAGAATAGAAGGAAAATAGAAGTTATATATTCTAAACTAGGCTAAGATAGTTATAGTTAATAATATAAAGGGGGTAAGATAGTAATAGTTAATAATAACCTTATAAATAGAAAATAGAAGGAGAAAGAGAGGGTATTTATATATATATATAGAGGAAAAAGAGCGATTTATTTAATATATAGTAAAAAGGGCTACCTAGCTAAAAAGTATAGGGTAAATAGCACTAAAGGCAAAGGGGGTAAGAGATAAGTAATAGATACTTATTAGAAGAGATTATAGGTATGTTAGAAAGAGAGGTTATAGATATAGGAGGTTATAAGTAAGTTAGCTAGCTTAGCTAAGGTTATTTAATATTAGGTTTAAAGTAAATTTAGTTATTTAGTTAAGTTTTCTTATAGTAGGTGTAGAATTAGTCTCTTCTATTAAAAATAAATATAATAATAGGAGAAGTTAATCCTAGGGTTTATAATAGACGTAGAATTAATTCTTTATTAAAAATAAATATAATAATAAAAGAATTAATCCCTTAGAAGCCTAATAAGCTACTCCTAGGGATTTAAATCTCTTCCTTTAGCACACTCTAGTAGTTATACCTCTCTACCTAAAAGTCCTAATAATAGGTAAGTAATAATAGTGTCTATAGAAATAACTTTTCTTATAATTCCTAGCTTATTTATAGTTATAGTTAACTACTAATTAGTGTGAGGAAAAACTAAGGTCTTATATAGGTAAAGATAGATAAGTCTATTATATTAAAGTTAATAATAGTTATTATAAGAGAGAAGAGAAAAGAGGGAAATCTAGCTATAAAGAAAAGTAAGTAAAACGTAGAAGTAAGGCTTAAAAAGGGGGTAGCAAAGGATATAGCTAATCGCGTTATATGTATCCTTTGGCTAACCCACTAGGCCCACATTTAGTCTGGTCTTTGGCCATGATTAAGCTAATGAAGATCCGGAGGAATCAACAAAAGCAAGACTACGTAAAGCAACAAGCCTAAGGGAGCTATATCGTGACTATTTACTAGCTAGAAGCCTCCTATAACCTATTAATTATAGCCTAATACTAAGAACCCTCTGTTAATAATATCGCGCGGCTTAATAAACGCCTTAAATAACAAATTAAGAACTAACAGAGAGGGCTATAATACATCCCCTTAACTCTCAAAGAGGCAAAGCTCTTTGTATTTGTAGATAGATTACTCGCTAATAATAAGGACTTAAGCTCACAGATTAGCTATATTATTATAATTAGTAATAAGATAATGTAAGATAATAATACCTTTATTATAAAAGGTAATATTATTATGTATAGCTTAATAAAGAGCAAGTAAGTTACATATAGCGTGCTTGCCTTCGAATTATATAGTATAGTTTAAGGCGTAAATATTACGTACGCGATATTTATAACTCTTAATTAAGTAATAGACTAATTAAAGATACCTTAAATCCCTATAATACTTTATACTAACTCTTTCTTATTATATAAATACCTTATTAAGCTAGGTATAATAAAGGAGAAAAGGCTAATAATTAATATCATAGCTCTTTATTAATTATATAAGAGGCACGAAATCTGTGAGGTTAGATAGATTAATAGCGGCGATAACCTAGCTAATATAATAATAAAGGCATTGCTAAATTAGGCTCTTATAACCTTAATTAATTTAAATTAATTAATAATTCGTGTAGAAGGTTAGGTTAAGAGACCTTTAGTAATAGAAGAAGCAAAGGTTTAATAGTATTAATAGGCGGAATTTACTAGATTAGGTTAATTAGATTAACTAATGCTAACTAAGCTAATTAGGGCTCTGGATTCCTATTAAGAAATTTACTTATATACACTTTCCTTTAATTCGATTTTTATTGCGTTTTTAGGCTCCTTTAGCCACAAGAAAAAGAGAGACTACTAGTGTTAATTCCTCTAGATCTTTATTAGCTTAATTATAGCTAAAGACTAGACTAATTATAGACCTAGTAGGGTTACTAAAGGGATACACGTAATGTAATTAGATACACACCTTATTACCCCCTTTTCCACCCTACCTATAGGTTTTACTTACTTTCTGTTCTAGCTAGATTTCTCTCTCTTCTCTCTTTGCTAGATATCTCTAATTAATTGAATTTAATACTACAGAACTATCGTATCACCTGCGCAGGCACCTTGGTGTATCCAACAATTATAATATTAAAAAAATATAAAAAAGAAAAGTATTTTATTTTATTAATATTTTAAAAAACCTTAAAATACTAAATAACTAAAAGGTTAAACTTTTTCTATAGTAATTTACTTATACTTACTTATACTTATATTTTATATATTTATTACTAATTTATTTTGAATTAAACTTTAACACTAATGAAATTTTAAGTAATATAAGTAATATTAGTAATATAATATTAGTAATATAAGCTAATATAAAAGTACTTTTATAAAGTTTATTATTATTTAAATATATTTTTTTATTTAGAAGTAATAATAATAATTAGTAGAAATATAAAATAATTTATAGTAATAGTAAATAAAATAATAAAAAGGGTTTTTCAAAAGTTATATTAGTAAAATAAAGTATTAAGTATAATAGTATAATTTAAAAAGTCTAATATTATATATAACCTTAGTTATAGTAAAATCCTTTAAAAAGTATAATATTATAAATTAGATAACTAATTAGATAAAATAGCTAATAATATAAGTTTATATTAACTAATCTTCTTTTAATTCTTATAATAATACTAGTTAATAAAAAAACCTACTTTTTTTCTACCTAATACTACATTTGTAGTGTTTGTAGTGTAGTGTAGTTTATAAAAAAAATTTGTAGTGTAGTGTAGTGTAGTTTTTTTTCCCTTGTAGTGTAGTGTAGTAAACTACACTACACTACACATTGTAGTGCAATACTCTGCCTATAACCTATTAATTACAGCTTAACACTAAGAACCCTTTATTAATAATATCGCGTGGCTTAATAAACGCCTTAAATAGTAGATTAAGAACTAATAGAGAGGGCTATAATATATCCCCTTAACCCTTAAAGAAGCAAAGCTCTTCGTGTTCGTAGATAGATCACTTACTAATAATAAGGACTTAAGCTTATAGATTAGCTATATTATTATAATTAGTAATAAAATAATGCAAGATAATAATACCTTTTATTATAAAAGGTAATATTATTATATATAGCTTAACAAAGAGCAAGCGGGTTACATATAGCACGCTTACCTCTAAATTATATAGTATAGTTTAAGGCATAGATATTATATACATAATATCTATAACTCTTAATTAAGTAATAGACTAATTAAAAATACCTTAAATCCCTATAATACTCTATACTAACTCTTTCTTATTATATAAATACTTTATTAAGCTAGGTATAATAAAGGAGAAGAGGCTAATAATTAATATTATAGCTCTTTATTAATTATATAAGAGGCACGAGATCTATAAGGTTAGATAGATTAATAGTGGCAATAACATAGCTAATATAATAACAAAGGCATTACTAAATTAGGCTCTTATATGTCAGGTGCACACGTACGCGGGTGGCCTAATAACCAATTATAAGGTGCAATGCAAGCGACAGCTAGCATTAGTGGATCTTTTAGTCTAGTAGCTTACCTGCACACCTTCAGGTTCTAACATTAATACTAGCTATCACAGGTCTTCTAGTTATACTAGTCCTAGGTTTAAGTCCCTGTGCAGTCGAATTACTAGGCTAGGTATCTTACTGTCAAGGTAGGGGTCGGTGTAGATGATGAAAATGGTTCGATTTCGGTTAATCAGAGGTGCAGACGGCACCTAACTTTTGTACCTAGAAGGTACACAGTGCGCTATAGTAATAACTAGTCTATAGAGGTACTTCTAATATATTATCTCTACCGTTATCTTATTAAGGGTTTTAACCTAGTTATTACGTAGGCTATATCTACATATCTAATACCTTAAGGAGGTCTCCCTAATACACCCCCCCTAGCTAAGATATCTATTAAAGCTAGAGATTAAAGCTATAGGAAGAGATTATAAATAATTTCTAGTGTTGTGATTAGATAGGAATCTCTTATAAGCTAATTCTATAGCAGAAGTCCCTATATATCTAAACTAAAAGTGGCTTTGTGAAGCTATCCGTAGGTATCTTAGAGGTCTTTATCTAATTAACCTTAATATTACTTATTATATATTATTCTTAAATCTATATTTAATTTATATTAAGGTGCTTAAGGCTAGTCTAAAGCCTTCCTTCTATATATTTAGTAATCTAGATTATCTACTTATTATTACACTAGATAATTAAGAGTAGTAGCACGTGGACCTTAATATTATAAAGTAGTCTTCCTAGAGATATACGCTCTTTTACGCTATAATTTAGGGTAAAGAGCTCTACTTCTATACTTAAAGTTATTATATAATATTACCTACCTAATTTCTAATTAATTATAGCGCTATATATAATAAAGACATAACCTTATATTAATTTCTAAGTATTAGGGTTATTACTAAGTGAAGTATTAGTGCTAGAGAATAGCATATTAAACCTATCCACTCCTAAGTCATAGATATATAGCTTCTTTATATTCTAAGCATATAAAATTACTCCTTTAGTAAGCTTAATGTGCTTTACTAATAGATTTATTATAAAAGAAGTAAGCTTTAATACTATAAAGGCTATATTAGGTCTTCTAATAATATATAGATACACTAAAGAGCTAATAACTACTCTATAATAATTAATCTCTTTATAGTAGCTTCGCTAGTGTTAGTAAGGATTATAGCTATAGGAAGAGAAGTAGGGGATAAGCTCTTTAAATTACTATTAATAACATTAGGAATAAATTTCTAAGCAATCTTTTAAATATATAATTCCTATAATAACTATATCTCTTTAGTATTGTAATTTCTAATAATTTTAATGCCTAGGAACTACTTTAGGTTGCCCTAGTCCTTAATGTTAAGACTATTTATTAGTTATTTATAAAGCTCTTTAAATTCTACTTTAAATCTATTAGGGTATATTACTATAATATTATCTATATAGAAGAATAGGATAAATCCGCCCTTTATAAAGATATATAGGTCTTCCCTTCCTTATATAAAGTCTAGCTTTAATAGGAATTATATAAGATATAAGAATTATTATTAAGAAGCTTCCCTTAGCCTATATAACGCTCTTATTATCTTCTAGAGATAACCTTTTATATTTATACCCTCTAGGGGCTTATAGTAAATAGGTTCTTTAAGCTCTATATATAGGAAGGTATTCTAAATATTATATTATTAGGTATTAAGATTATTAGTATAGTAAACTATAAGTAGTATATATAGAGATTATAAAGTAAGTATAGTAGTATAGTTATTAAGGTTATCCTTTAGTTATTAGTTACCTTAAATAACTATTCTAGCTTTAAACTCTATAACTACTCCTTTTTTATTAGTCTTATATTTAAAGACCTAGCTAAGGTTTATAATTTCCTTCTACTTCTCTAGATTAAATAATTTATCTAGTATATCCTCCTAGTAGTTTAAGGATAGAAGCTTTAAAAGCTCCTTTATAATTACTTCCTTCTAGTGGTTATAATAGGCTAAAGCTATAGCTTAATAATAATAGGTAGGTTCTAGTGGCATATCTTTAATCTATAAACTATGTTAAATGCCCTATAATACTATAGAAAAAGCAGAAGTAAACTATACCTACCTAGCTTTATATATCTCCTTTCTTTAGCGTTTTCTAGTAATAATATTATCTAGATTAATACTATTATCCTAGGGACAATGATTCTCTATAACCTTACCGCCTTTATTAGTAATTTCACTAGTCTCTATAGTAGTCTCTATGTATTTAATTATCGCATTATATACTAATTTATTAATTTTATAAAATAGCGTATTATTACCTTATACCTAAAGCTCTATATTCTCTATAGTAACTAGTGCCTTATAAGAAGAGTTAGGAGGGGTTAAAAGTACACTAGAAAGGTTATCTTTTTCCCTTATTATATAAGGAGGTGTTTTTACTTTAAACTACTTATTTTCTTCTTCTATATTTATAAGTAAAGAGGTATAATTCTTATAATTCTTATCTTCTAATTCTATTCTAATAAGGTCTTAACTAATTTCCTTATTAATATTATTAGCTTTAAGCTCCTTAAGTAGTGTAATTATTAATATCTTCTTCTTTTAGGCTAATTCTAGCTTTTCTTCTAGTTTAAAGAAGGAGTTCTTATTAAATTAAATATATACTAATATAATAACCTTATAATTATAAAGCGAAGGCACCTATATAATATACTAGGACTTGCCTCTATAACTAATAAGGTATCTAATATAAGCTTTCTGCTCTAACTATAGTATCGCGTTATGCGATTTAACGTGCTCTAGAGCCTTTATTATCATAGGAAACGCTTTATATCCATAGGCTTATAGATATATAATTAAAGGTTTCTAGACCTCTACTATATTTAAGTATATAGGGACTATTTTCCTTGCCTAATCCTACTAAAGTTTATATAGTATAGTCTACTTCCTATAATATTTAAAAGGTATATAATTTAATAGATAAACTATAGTGTTAAAGACCTTATTATTAAGATTAGATAGAAGGTTAGCTTTAAGACTTAAAGTATAAGCCTTCTACTTAACCACCCCCCTAGATCTCTCTGCCTTTCTATTCTAACTAGGCGTTAAGGGAGCTAAATTATAGACTATAATACTAGTAAAGGCTATCTTATCCCTTATATTCTCTATAAAGAGGGCTTTTTTAATATTACTATGTAAAAAGCGTAGTTAAACCCTAAATTAAGTATTTAGGAACGCTATTATTATATAGAAGCTATTATAAATCCTATTCTTTATCTTAAATAAATAGAAGAATCACATTAAGGTTATAAGGTAAGTAAAAACACACTAATACCTATTACTATTCTAATAAGGAGAGTTATAGTAATCTAGATTAACTAAAAGACTATAACCTAGTCCTCAAGGAAGTCCTTTAGGTATAACCTATAATCTCTATTACTTAGCCTTACCTATAGTATATATCTCACACTATATAAGCTTAGGACCTATTAATTTAATGCCTAAAGCTACATTTATAAGCTCTATAAATGCCTTAACACTAGGATAACCACATTATTAATACTAAAGGTCTATATCTCCTCTTATAGGTAGTCTTAGTGCTCTACTAGATATAGTATAGGCTTCCCTTAGATTCTCTAATAGTCTTAATAATATATAAAGCTTATTAATATTATAGACTTTAGCTATAGGCGTTATCCCTTAATATAGAAATAACTTCTTCTAATTCTAGAAGATACCTACCCTTATAAGAATTATTACTAATACTAGATTAACATAGAATTCTAGAATAAATAACATAGTCTCTAATACTAATGTCCTTATATTCTGTGATATAGGATCTGTAATAGAGATACGTATAAGGCCCTATCCTAAAGCCATATATATTATGCCTCTAGCTTTAACCTCTATTATAATATTTCTATTAAATTTAGATTAATTAAACTAGCAGATATTATTAAATATATAAACATTAGCTTTAGAGTTATAGAGAACTATGTTCTACCTTAATTCTAAGCTATCTATAGCATTAGTTATTAAATTTGCGCTTTCCTTTACCTATTAACCTTATTTAGAGTATATAAATAATAATATATTCGTAGTCTTCTTACTAGGGGTAACTATAACTAAGTTATTAGTTAGATTTTATAAAGGTATAAATATCTTACTACTCTTCTTCTTTAGTTTCTAACTTATTACTTTAGACTTTTCTTATAGATTCTTCTTAAGATACTTCTTAATATTCTTTTTAGAGTTCTTTCTAACTTTCTAGTCCTTTAGTGTAGCCTCTAGCTTATATATAGCCTTAAATAAATTATAGGATTCCTACTACTTTAAGGTATTATAAATATTATAATTTATATATCTAGGATACTTCTTTTTCTCTAATTTACTTTAACTACTTAATCTATTAGTAGTAAGCGTATTAGCTAACTTTAGTACGCTTTATAGAGGTTTATAGTCTTTTTTAAACTCTATAATAGCTTTAAGGAAGCTTTAGTTTATACCTTTATTAAGTAAATTATTCTATTTCTTCTAAAATAACTTAAATTTACTATAAAGAGGAATTATAAACTTATATAGTATTATCTCCTTAGTTTATTAGGTTTCTAGATCCTAATAATTCCTTTATAGTACCTCTATTATTACTACCTATTTATACTAATTATAAGTACCCTTAGCTTATAAGTAATTATTAAGGTGTGTTTCTATAAGAATTAGTATCTTCTAAGTATTTAGCTTATACTAATCTTAAAGAAGCTTTAATATTCTTTAAGAGTGCTAATAAACTAACTCCTTTTCTTTCTCTTTAGTATTAAAGTTAAGGGAGTTTTAAATATTCTTTAAGAGAGTCTTATAGATATATTCCCTAATCTTTAGTATTTACTTTAATAGGTTATAATACTTTATAAGATTAACTTATAAATCTCTATATTAGAAGTTATATTTATCTTTTATATCTTTATAAGTAAGCTTCTAATCTTTAATAGTATTAGGGTTATTCTTTATAATCTCTAGTCTTAGACCCCTTTATAGGTATATAGGTATTATAGGTTTTTTAAGTAGTTTATCCTAATTTAGATTAATATACTCCTAGATACTATAGGATTCTATATAATTCTTAATTTATATAAACTATTTAATCTAGTCCTTCTCTAATAATAATACTATATTTAGAGTTTCTTTAGGTATTATAAAGGGGAACTATACTAGTTAAAAGGAAGTATAGGTTATATAGTTTAACTAATTAATATAATAAAAGGCGATTATCTCTTAATATTAGTAAGTGTTAAATTAATAACGTTAATAGAGCTTATATTATCTATAATAATTAATAATAAGGGTAATTAAAGCCTCCTAGGCTTATAACTATTAAGGTAGGGGTTAGTATAGATAATAAAAATAGTTCGATTTTGGTTAATTAGAGGTATAGATAGCACCTAACTTTTGTACCTAGAAGGTATATAGTGCGCTATAGTAATAACTAGTCTACGGAGGTACTTCTGATATATTGTCTCTACCGTTATCTTATTAAGGGTTTCAACCTAGTCATTGCGCAGGCTGCATCCACATATCCGATACCTCAAGGAGGTCTCCCTGACACTTACGTTAGGCTCACAGGGCAGGTATAGTTGCGCCCGTAGGGGTCACGTGCACTAGGTGATATATAGGCCTAGCTATCGTGCGTACTAGGCCTTAGGGGTTTATAATTAGTTGATTATCCTAGAGGCCACGGAGGTCCAGGCCTATCCAAGTTCCTAGGTTACTGCGTGCTAGCAAGGGGGGCTAGTGCGGCTTAGGGCAAGCCTTGTGAAGTGGAGGGATAATTATCAGGTGCACACGTACGCGGGTGGCCTAATAACTAATTGTAAGGTGCAATGCAAGCGATAGCTAGCATTAGTGGATCTTTTAGTCTAGTGGCTTACCTGCACACCTTCAGGTTCTGACATTATAACCTTAATTAATTTAAATAAATTAATAATTTATATAGAAGGTTAGGTTAAGAGACCTTTAGCAGTAGGAGAAGCAAAGGTTTAATGGAATTAATAGGTAGAATATACTAGATTAGATTAATTAAATTAACTAATACTAACTAAGCTAATTAGGGCTTTAGATTCCTATTAAGGGATTTACTTATATACACTTTCCTTTAATTTAATTTTTATTACATTTTTAGGCTCCTTTAGCTATAAGAAAAAGAGAGACTACTAGTGTTAATTTCTCTAGATTTTTATTAGCTTAATTATAGCTAAAGACTAGACTAATTATAAACCTAGTAAGGTTACTAAAGAGATACACATAATATAATTAGCTACACACCTTGCCACTCCCTTTTCTACCTTACCTATAGGTTTTACTTACCTTCTTTTCTAGCTAGATTTCCCTCTCTTCTCTCTTTGCTAGATATCTCTAATTAATTGAATTCAATACTACGGAACTATTATATCACCTGCGCAGGCACCTTGGTGTATCCAACACTAAGGGTTAATAAATTAATTCCTTAGAAGCTTAATAAGCCTATAACTAGGATTCTAGTCTCTTCCTTTAGCACACTTTTATAGTTATACCTCTTTACTTAAATAACTATTTATTAGCATAAGGGGTAGTAGCTATAGCGTTTGTAGAAATGTCTTTTCTTATAATACCTAGCTTATTTATAGTTATAAAGTTAACTACTAATTAGTGTTAGTTACACTAAGGTGCTTACGTAAGTAATATAATAATTCCGTAGTATTAAAGGTTCTAATTAATTAATAATATCTAGGAAGGAGAGAAGAGAGGGAAATCTAGCTAAAAGAGAAAGTAAGTGAAACCTATAAGTAAGGCAAAAAAGGGGGTGGCAAAGTGTGTAGCTAATCGCATTACGTGTATCCCTTTAGTAACCCTACTAGGCCTATAATTAGTCTAGCCTTTAGTCACGATTAAGCCAATGAAGATCCGGAGGAATTAACAATAATAATTAATATATAATTAATCTTAACTATAGTAATAATAAGAACCCTAATAGGAATAAGCTTTAAGGTTACGAATACGGGGGGGGCTGTAAGGTTAGATTAAAGTTTGCGATAAACTTTGTGGCCGCGTTAGCGCAAGAGTTATATTAATTAACAATTTGACTAACAATTATTTGACTGACGATTTGACCGATTTGACCGATTTGATGATTTGATGATTTGACTAACTTTCTGACTGCCGATTTGACTGACTTTTTGACTTTGTAACTGATGATTTGACTGACGATTTGACTGACGGTTTGACTAACTGACCCCCCCTTCTAAAGTCAGGCGGTCAAGAGAGGCAGAATATTTTTTCTCGACCAGTCGCCGAAGAGTATTTCGCGTCTAACTAATTAGAAAAGACGTCTTTATAGGATAGCCTTATTTTAATAAAAGGAAAGCGAGAAGCTTCGCTTCACCCTCTTGCCCTCGCCTTGCTATAACGCAAAACTTAGGCAAAGCTCCGCTTTCCCTAATTACTGCTAATACGGATTACTGTTGATTCCATCGGATCTTTATCGGTTCAATCGTGGCCAAAGGCCGGGCAAGGTGTGGGGCCACCAAGTGGATGCACGCGACGCGATTGGCTGCATCGCGTGCTACCCCTCTCCGTCAGCTGTGTAACGTCACTGTAGCCCCACTTTTCCCCTGCCTGCTCCATCTTGAGCTTCATGTGTGAGACGTCAACTGCCCTTCATCTATTATTCAGACTCGGCCGCCAACTCCCCCTTCCAGTCAGGTGTAGGAGCCAGCATGTTCCAGCCGGAGTACATCGTGTATATAAGGGTCCCTATCCCCCGAGGGGAATTCGTCGATCCTCCACCCGTCAGCGCAGATGAGCCGAGAGTGTAAATAATGTTAACCGCTGACCCATGCCGCAGGTTCTTTGGGATTCGACGAAAGATGAAGCTCTATGGAAGATTTTGTCTGGCGCAGCGCAGAATCAGATAGACTGTACGTGATTGTCCCACTCCCAAATTCCTA
The DNA here is from genome assembly GCA_023658445.1 of Epichloe bromicola. Lineage (NCBI taxonomy): Eukaryota > Fungi > Ascomycota > Sordariomycetes > Hypocreales > Clavicipitaceae > Epichloe > Epichloe bromicola. The sequence continues at coordinate 2,330,322 of CP098270.1, forward strand.
ATTCTATGATTAGTCTTATTCACAGTTCTGTAGGGAGTCAAGTGTAGGCCATGAACAAAATCCACGACTTCCGGCTCGCAAATGGGGCTGACATAACACTCTCGCAGTGCCGCACGCTTCGATGTACCCGTCGATTTCCTCTCACAGCAAGTTGCGTATTTGACCGAACGGCATGCATCTCAAGTCCGAGCTCAGGTACGAAAAGCGACTGCCGCGGCCAAAGGTTCCGCACCATCACCTATACCGGGCTCCGAGCCTGCGACATCCGCGCATCAACGGACTGGCTCTGCTCTTTCAACAAGACGAGATGTACCCATTTCACGACAAGACGTCAACACAAGCAGCACTGCAACAACGTTGCCAGTACGTCCCAGTATAAGCCGGCACGCATCGGTCAATACGGCAACTCTCAAAGACGGCTCCAGCTCTTCGCCTCGACACCCAACGTCATTTCCCAACAGGGCCCTGGACCAAGGGACAAGAAAGAGACTGTCGTCACTGCCGATTGCATCACCAACGGCCAAATCTTCCGATCCTCAAGAAGCCCCTCGCCGCGACAAGACTATATCCCCGGGTCCCGCTGAGTCAAGCTCCAACGAATCTTCAGATAACGAATCTAGCCCCGCACAATCTCGCATAATCCGCCGCCCGCCACGATTCCAGCAGCAGGATGTTGCAGAGACTTATCAAGATGATGGAGATGATGAATCCGAGCCAGCGTTTCAATCACATCAGGGTCCCTCTGACCAGACGGGACAGGACATGGCTTCCACCTTGAAAGGGGACGTGAGGGCCGCGGAGCGCCAATCGCACAAGGGCTCCATGGGGGATATTATGCATCAATCACAAACATCAGATGACTCGTCGACTGGCTTCCCTTTTGCTGTGCAAAAGTCCAAGTCGCGTGAGCCCAAGGGACCAGGGCCACTTTCACCCAGAAGAACTGCGGAACTGGCCGGACGAAGCCCTACTGGCAAGGGCAAAGCTAGCCCCCGGGAAGATAGTGAAGGAACGCCTAGTATGGGGAGTAGTTTTAGTGACTTGGATGGTTTGTCTTCATTGTCTATTCGATTCGGTGTTGCAGTGCTATTGACTAATTCCACGCAGACGCATCTGTAACACAATCAGCTCTCGAGGAAGCTTTGGCTAGTCATATGAATCGTCCTGGTGCTAGCAGTCGCTTTAGTATAACCCAAGCATTCAGGAGCCGGTACAATCCCAGTTCCCATTGACATGGCGGAGGTTTTTTTTTTTTCCGGACCATTACTCGGATGTCTCCTTGGGAAATCTAGTTACTATTGGAGTTCTAGGTAGCGTTGCATTTCTTTCATGAAGTTTTGAAGCACAGGTTTTACATTGGCTTTACGTGCTTTACGTATGGTTTTTGTTTCCTGTAATAAATGGACCTCAAATTCTGCAATGCATAGCATATCATTTCCAAAATATATTTCCTCGCCCGAAGTGTGACGATTATCAAGAATTGACTACTTCCTAATACTACTTCAAGCACAGACCGTCGTGCTGACTTGTGAATCGTACTGTCTGTTCACAGCTGGCGCGGCTGGCACGGCAGCTTATCTTCTGGCCATGGAGGTGAACAAACGCTCTCGCACTCGTCGTCTCTGAAACAAACACCGACTAGAAAACCCTGCTGAGCTCGATCTTTCCCCGACACATCAGGAGAAATCTCGGCGTCGGATCAACAGGAAGATCGACTGGATGCACAAATAAATAGCTGGCTTCCTCTGACAACACACTGTCCGCATACGAGAAGCTAAAATCGCATTATGTTTCGTCGTCTCTGGCCAGGACTGCCTAAAGACGCAGAGTTCCCTTCTGACCTTGAAGGCCTGGGGTACGTCACAGTCCGATTTGACAACTTTCTAGATGCATATTTGACCTTGATCAGATACTTTGTCCACGAGAATGATGAGATCCGCTCCATTGAAAACCCGGACAACTACTTCAAATTTTTTATCAACCGGAACCCGAGAGTGAATCAGCGCCAGCGCTTCGAATTTAACGGTACGCCACGCCCAAAATCCGATCTCAAGCACGCTCAATCCTTCTAACAGTCTTCCCATCTTACAAGCCGCCTTGGCCGAAATTATTCACCAGCGTCTAGAGGACGAAGGTCTCGAGAAGATACGTCTTCCCTTGGGTGCAGGACCACGAGACCCTCACGTTCCAATTTTTGCCAGCCCCGATTTAGCATCCAAGACTCGCATTGTGGTAGTTTTTGGTGAACCTACACAGCACTTGGGTCTTCTAGCAGGCAGAGTAGCCAATGGCCCTGGCGGTATCAACAAGGGCAGCATGGTTTCCGTGGTACAAGAGCTACATAGCCACATCTCAAGCGTCGGGGATCCCTCACCGCCGGGAATTATCATTGCGAATCCAGGACAGCTATACTGGTGGCCGGAGGGGTTCCGAACTTTGACTATCACGGACAGCGCGGCTATTCCACTCCCGAGTCTGGTGCATACTGGTCGACGGTATTGCGAAGACCTCAACAGTGTGCCGAGCAATAGAACGTCCGAGGAGCATGTTTCTTACGTAGTTGACGAGCTATTGGGGGAACACGTGAGCGAGAGTGCAAAACTTAGTCTTGTTGCTATCGGACAGAGCTGCGAAGTTTTGACCAAATTCCTCGACAACGCTCGCAATTCGAAGCGCTGGCTGGAGAGAGTAGATGCCATGCTGCTGCTAGGAACGGTGTATCCAACAGACACCTTACAAAACGACTTGTTTAAAGATTATCTCGCCGAGGTAAGCTTTTCCAACGGTGATTATCTCTCGCCTAGCACTGATATCACCTGGCAGCGCTCTCGAGCCTACATCCTCTCCCCGGAACCGATCAACACACCGCTTGCTCCACCGGCAGGCAATCTCGACGAATGTATCCCAGCCCTCGGCTCTCCATGCTACTCTTCCGCTGAGCCCTTCTACACGGAAATGATCCTCGTCACTGCCTTGAAGCCAGCGTTGCAGTACTTGCAGGATGTAGCTACTTCGCCAGGCTACAAGAACGACGGCATTGTGGTGGCAGACAGACCCCAGCGAGAGTTCAACGATGAGGACTGGGAGAGGCTACCTGATGGAGAAAAGCCGAGTGTTGGGGTGGTGAATGAGGATGCTATGAAGGCGCAGTTGAAGAATACCAGGCGGTGGAGGAAGATAGTCAAGACGGGTGAGATTCCGGACACGGATAGCTCGGATGAAGAAGAAGAGTAACTTGGCGTACAGTAAATACTAGCAAAGGGTGAAGTGACGCAAGACGTCTTTTGCGAGGTGCAAGTCCGTTTCTTCTTTTCTTTTTGAACTCCTAAGGGTTTATACAATTTACTGTAGCTTCGCTTGATCAATAAAAAAAAATACACTATGCCTTGAAATAGGACATGATTCCAACCCCAGGGGGTGTCACATCCTCCAACAATTCTCGAGTTCGTCTCGTTCTGTCCTGAACAACAGCCTCCTCTGCTGCCCACCGACCTTCTGCGTCTGGGGAACCACCCCAGAATGAAAACATGCTCGTCTTGGAGCCATTGGCCTTCCTTGCCTCTTCCGCCCTGGCTAATCGAGAGATCATGATGGTCCAGTTTTCAAGCCCGGTGGACAGACACTCTCGACATACTCGTATCGTTTCCTTTTCTTTGCTAGCGGCGCCAAGAGCGCGGAGTTGGTCTTCGGCCAAGTCTACGCCGTCTCTTGTCCATGCCAGGCCCTCTTCCTTGGCAGATGTTGCGTAGAGAATCTCTCCAATGTATAGATTGAGGGACGCTTCTTGGCAACGCTCGTATGGGTCCCGCCACGGTGCATCAGTGCCATCTGGGCCCGGAGGAGGGTACGAGGGGGGGCCGAAATAATTGAGGAATCGCTCGCATAATGATTCACGCTGGTTTTTAGGCCGCGAGGTAGGCGGGGGGGTATCAGATAGAGAGCGTCGAGCCTGGAGGAGCGAGATGTAGATGGGAAGGGCAGATGGGATGTCGCCCTTGCGGGCTTTGTGGTTAGCAATGGCTGTGAGAGCTTCGAGGACGTTGAGTGATGGTGCTGGCTCATTGCTCTTGATGACAAATGTCTTGGTATCGTATGGTACTTTGGATGGGTCCGATCCTCCTGATGCCTCTGTCAGTGCGAGGCTGTATAGCGCGTCCACGCCTTGTCTGTTCTTGAACTCCATGAACGTGGCATATTCAAGAGCAGCTTCCATCTTCTGTCGGGAACTCAGCCCTGTTGTAGTCAGTATCTTGGTGTACCAATGGTCAGCTGAGGGATACGCTGGTTCGCACACTTCCTCCCGCGGTGCGTGCGGTTGGCCGGCGTGTATGGGTTTCGGCCGAGGATTCGAGGGTCCAATGACGAATTCGGGAGCACACACGATATTTCGTTCCGTGTCGCGCACCCATCCATCCACATGCTCCGCCGCCTTGGCAGCCAGCATGATGGCCTCGAAATAGCCCCTTCTCCATTGTTCGGACATGACTGAGATGTCGCAATTGATGAACTCGCCAGGCACTTCGAGGAATGGGTCCACCTTGCCACTGAGTTTCAAGACTTTTTTGGCCCCCAGTTTCGGGTCTTCCAGTCGTATGACGACACCTCTGGCCAATTCGAGACATCGAGCCCAGTTGACTTCTCCGTTCTTGGGGTCCCTGAAGCGCTGTGCATCTCGCAAAAACTTCCTCGTCAGGTAATTCCACTCGTGTGGTGTGGGGTACTCTCGCTCGTTGGTTTCTTCGTTGACCGCGAAGAAGATGACGATCACGCACGCTGCGAGACCCCATAAGGTCACGGTATATCGGGCGACGAGTTTGGCTTCGTGCTTGAACCAGCGCCTGCGCTCAGAGGTAAACGACCGGGCAATTGATGGGCTGGCCTTTGGTACGAGCAGAAACGGGAGGCTTGGTCGGGATTTGGTACATGTAAATTTGGTTTGGTGGGCGAAAGAGCGGATGCAGATGAATCGAGGGCTTGCTGAGGTGGGCACAGCGAGCTGTTGACGTCGGACAACTAGTCTGGCGCGCATGGTAAAGTGCGCGGCCCAATGGGCCAAATGTTGTTCTTCGGTGTGACTGTGTTTTTCCCAAGGCCGTATTTTCAAACTTGGACTTGTCGATGTGATCTTGTCAGCACAGAGCTGAAGCTTAAATGGTGGCTGCAAGTTGCGGTAGCTGGCGAATGACTAAGCAATTGTTTTGCGCCAAGACGTCAACAGTAACTCACTCGTGTACTCTTTGATTTCGGAGTCTGGAGTAGGCATTGCTGTCATTTCATAAAACATGTCTTCGTTTTTCTCGGATACCCTCTCAAACCCTCGGTTTCAGTTCCTTGCCACGGCTGTGCTTTCTGGTGCAACAGTCGCATCCCTCATCCTTGGCTACCAAGCGCTCGAGAGGGAAGAGAGACTCGAAGAGCTGAAAAACTCGATTCCTCAACTGGGGGATGACCGTCATCAAGCCAGCAAGGTAAATCGAATAAGTCTACCTTTTGTGCTTTGTGACTGTGGCGCTATGTACTTTCCGGGCTAATGATTTCGGGCTTAGCTGAACAATTTTGGAGCTTCTTCTGATGCGGCAGTCGATAAAGAGGATGCTAGGAATCAAGCTTTGGCAAAGAGAGCGCAGGCCGGCGATTTTGATGAAGAGCTCATTTTGGAACAGCTAGCCCGGAATAGGGTGTTCCTCACACCCGAGGGTCTTACAAAACTGCGAGACTCGTTTGTCATTGTCGTGGGATGTGGCGGAGTGGGCTCTCATTGCGTTGCTGCTCTTGCACGTTCTGGAGTTTCCAAGATCCGACTCGTTGACTTTGACCAAGTCACCCTCAGCTCATTGAATAGGCATGCTGTCGCGACATTGGCTGACGTGGGCACTTCCAAGGTCCATTGCTTGCAGCGAAGGTTGATTGCCATTGCGCCGTGGGTCAAGTTCGACTTGCAACAGGAAAAGTTCGATGGGTCGGTTGCGAAGCGAATTCTGGGGCAGTGGGAGGATGGCCGGCAGCCAGATTTCATCGTTGACGCAATTGACAACATTGAAACCAAGGTGGAGTTACTCAAGTACTGCCACGACAACAAACGACCCGTCATTAGTGCCATGGGCGCAGGCTGCAAAAGCGACCCTACTAGGATTGTCGTTGGGGACATTGGCGCAAGCCGAGATGATGGCCTGTCGCGGGCAACACGGCGTCGTCTGAAGTTGCTTGGTGTCACAAGCGGCATCCCAGTCGTGTACTCTACAGAGCAGTCCGGAGAAGGGAAGGCCGGGCTGCTCCCCCTACCAGAGGAGGAGTTTGAAAAGGGCTCCGTGGCGGATCTTGGCGTTATGCCAAACTTCAGAGTCAGAATTTTGCCCGTCCTGGGCACCATGCCAGCCGTGTTTGGCTTGACAGCTGCCAACCACGTAATACTCAGCATCACGGGGTACCCATTAGATTATGTCCCTGCGAAGGGCAGGGAAAAGTTGTACGAAGGCATCATGACGTATGTTCAGGGGTCAGAGGATCGACTTGCTCGAATCTTGGGCTTGGACACGGTTGGGCTCAAAACTCCCCTGACTACCGGTGACGTGGCGTTCATGACAGAAGAGCTCTACCACGGACGCAGCATCATCAGCGGCATTTCTACAAAAATAGTCTTGATTCGATGGCGCCGGCCTGGGGGATCAAGCATGCACGTCATAGGAGAGGGTAAAGACGTGCAAAAGTGCTCGACCATCAAGCTACGAGACCTTGTCTGCATGACTAAGGAGGAGGCAACTAGACATGAGAAAGAGATTTTCAAGGCCAGCAAGAAATTAGAGGAGGTGTACGATAAGGAGACCATTGAACGAACAGAGACGAAGCTGGCATCAGCCGCCAAGTACGAGCAGTTTCGATAGATCATCTTGGATAAGTACAACTCATGAAGAATCAGATGAACTGAAAGATGGACAGCATGAGCATGATTGTCGGGTGATGAGGCTCTGCTTACGCCAATCCAGTAGTTCGCCAGGGCAACAACCATGCGATTCTCGAGTAACAGCGTCATTAGTCGGTCTGAGTTGACGCATAGTGAAAACACACCAACTAACACAAACCATGCCCGGAGTATGCCAATTCTCATTTTTTTCCCCCATGGATGACTGCGGGCGGCAACATTAGGAAATTGTGTTCGTGACCGTTGGCTCCAACGAACCACAGTGCATTGGCACAGCAGCTCAGAGTGACACGGTCTCTTCTTCACACACAGCATGGGTGGGCGCCAAAAAAAAAAAGATCACGAGAAAATCCACTCGCACACCTCCAATCAGCTTCGATGTGTTTTCAAGTCTAGGTATTACAGTATCGAAGCCCAACTTGCAAGACCGATTATAGGATAGGATGTTGTTCCTCGCAGGCCGTGGCTATGCGTCCTCTGTGATTGTCGCTGCATGAATAGTTGAGAAATGGAGGTAGAAGGATGAAGGATGATTGACGTTGAGAATATCTTTGTCTTTTAGCCAATAAAAGGTCCGAAAGGTTCTCCTAGTTTTGCCCCTGTTAAAACCGTTGCGACTAACTGCTGGTGGACAGCGATGCACATCCTGTCTCCTTGCAGCCTGAACTCTCCCTGCGGCATGAATGCCAATTCACCTTTTTCCGGACAACGCAGCATGGCAGGTTGATACGTAGATCAGCATGTAATGCAATGCGCACAGCCTGATCCATAAGGTATTAGAGTCCTTTTCTAAGGATATCAAAAGGGTATTGATCGAGGAGAGTGAAGACTTGGTTGGAAAAGGGAGCGCAAATGGTTCACAATGGGTGCCACGTCTAGGTACGCCGAAGTGAGTGAATATTGCTTGGCTTCCGAGTCTCAGGCAGCTGCTCCGTTCGTGGATGCCACGAGGCTGACAACGTGTAACTGCAGGCCAATTCACGAACCAGGGGTGTGATCAAATGACGCGCTAGCTATTTTTATAGAAATTTATAGATCTATATCCACATAGTTTTCGCGGACCAAGTTTGTCAGATTTCGTGGATCACACCCCAGATATAGCCGCCAAGGGGGGGGGGGGGCAAGACTTGCTTAATTTCGGAAAAACCTGGACAGATGCATATTTCTCTTGTTTAATTCAAATCCATAAGGCCCGCGCGATACGAGGCGCATATTACCGGCACTGGAGTGGAAGCAAACAATCTTGCACGAGACGGAGTGGGAAAAAGGCATCCTAATCGGTACATGCAAAGCGAAGATATTATTAAACCTATGAACTAGCGTACAAATAGGATATCGCGTGCTTCTTTTTTATAGGGAGAGCTAGATAAGCCCTAGTATGTGCGATCTTCCGCGTGATTACGTTTTCAAAGCTCATGAGCTACGCCGGTAACGGTACGTTTAGCGTAAGATGAAAAATTAGAACAACGCCCTATCTATAGTCCGTTGGCTGCACCCGCCAATGACAAGTACCTAAAGACTGTGACAATCTCCTGAAGAAGAGTTCATGGAAAATACACGCGATGCCTTGGCGACATAGCAAGCGGCGGGGTCTCCCACACTCGGTCACCGGAGGTTGGCGACAGGCCAGCTTCGTGTGGCGTCTCGGTGAAAGCCATATTTACGACTGACATCGTTGACCGGTGGAAAAATTACCATGGCAAAAGAGTCTGCATTATTAAAGTAGGGCTGTCTTGATCCATGTGGGGTTGTTTTGAGAAAGTCAAAGTTGGGTGCGCAGCGCCTACATTCATTTACCTAGATGCTTGCTATACACCACTACAACCACCCTAACATCAGTCAAGGAACCTGTGGCTTTGAATTATTCTTGCTTTTCGTGCGTTATGACTTGCTTGTTATGAAGAGAGAGAAACGTTGGCGCATCCCACAAGAGATTGCTTTCGTGATGACAAGCTGACCACTTGGTGGATGGTTTATGGAGCGGTGAAGTGTCCCGTTGCCTGAATCACCGATGCCGGAGTCTCGCCTGTGCTTTCAGCGTTAACAAGGAGTATCGAAAGGAGTAGAATGGGCTCGGGGACGATAATCTGCCTATTTCCTCTTCTCTATACGACTTGTGCGATCATGATGGTCGGACCCGGGAGGGATGAGTTTGCCCGGATAGGGTCAGCTCCGAACAACTATGAGTTAACAAGGCTTCAAAATCCTGTTACAGTGGTGATCATTGCTGAGCACATGAGCTATTCGCTTGTTGCCTTTTGTGCGAGCCTGTGTGACCAAACCATGATATGACAATGAATCGCCACTCAGATCTTGTGCAGCGTGGTAAACATTTCTACCGGGCGACGGCAGGCTTTGTTCGTCGCGGCCACAAATCACCCTCCCTGAGCTAATGAATCAAACTGCGGAGAACAGTTAGGGTGATTGTGTGCACGTCTTTCCCATTTTAAATACGCTTCAGTCCCATCCTTTCCGTATGATGTTGCCCTTTGTCGCAGTACGTTCGCCTCCAGCCGAGCACGAGGAACTTGGCGATTCGCAACCCGGTGAGTTTTTCTACGATATTTATGTCGCCATTTCGCCTTTCGAAAGTTTACGTCATGGTTGATGGATGCGCTCCCGTTTGGTGATGCGGGGCGAATCGAGAATTTACAAATTCAATTCCCATACAAAACTTGATAGTCCACCCATCATCATTGTGTTTCCGTAAGGCTATTGCTTCTCGGTATCGTAGGCGTAGGGAAGGCTTATGGAATCTGTCAGGAGCAGCCCCTATTTGTTGAGCATCGATCTTGGTTTCGTTGGCTGACGCATCATTTCGGCGGGCAAGGAATTCAGGACCCAAAGCATCGGTACCCTTTGACTGGCCAACCCGACGATCAGTCTAGCCGTGACGGCCGGGTACGATCTACGCGCGTGAAGCATCGATTGTTTGCGACAGTGAGATATTGATACGATCCCTTTGGTGTCAAGACTTGTTATATCAGAAGGCAAAAGGTTGAGGTCAGAGTTGGAGGTGGAAACTTGAGGCTCTGCTCGATATTGAGGCTGACGAATCAGAACGCTCCACCACGAAAGGCAACCACGCGAACCACGCGGGCAATCTCTATGCGCACACCTCTTTGCGGGCGCAAGGTGTCTTTCCTCAAGGCTGCTTCATCTGCATGATTAACAAACAAGGCCTGGTAAAATCTACTTCGTCAAGTATCTTGAGTACTTTGTTCATTTACCATATATCCCGCCAGATATCTCGACGTCGCCGAAACTCAGTTGCTGCTCAACCCAAGACGCGTGCCTCGAGAGCTCAAGCAGGTAAGACAGTGCTACCACTCTTGGTATCTTGCACGATTTGGCAGGCAGTCTCAGTCGGTGCTTGCTTCTCTTTCATCGAGACTTGTTTGGTTTCGTCTTCTGGCTTGAATACCAGTTCTGCTTCTTTTCTAATTTCTGGCCTTGTCAAACATGGCACGAAGCTCGTGTCGATTCAAACCCCTGTCTTTTGCCACTCTTTTCGCGAGCATGACCATTTCTGTCGACTGTATATATGAGGGAGGGGACCCTCGGCCAGCCAGTTCTCAGCCAAGCCGTCCATGTAACGCTGTCTTTGTCGCCTATGTCCTTTTGTTCTTGCCATTCTCATTTCTTTTGTATTCCTGTCAAAGATGCACATTTTTGTTCTCGTGCCTGTATTACTCACATTTTTCCAATTGCTAATGATCGACCTGCCAGTCAGCTCCACTGCCCCAGGCCTTGTCAAGTCGGACATTGAGGCTCTGGCAGCTTCTTACTCAAGCACATCCAAATTGGCGGCCTTTGTCAAATGAAGGTGGCTTGTCGTTTGTCTGACAGCCGTCATCGCGCATATTTGAGCAGCTCATCGCCACCAGATTGCTATTCAGTCTGTCCCTATGCCCAGGCTGCTGTGGACTTGGACCTTTCGGCATGGAAAAATTCACCAAAGGATGGGTCCAGCACCTTCGTAACACGGCCCGTCAAGAAACACCATCTCGCGGCTATCATTGTCCGCTGTGCGAGGCAAAAGTCCAGCCGAACCTCGATGCGTTCAAGACCCACGTTCGCGCTGATGCGTTGAATCACCCCACCATGGTAGAAGACTCGAGTATTGAGGAAGCCTTTAAGAAAATTCTTCTGCAAGGAATTGATCTTGATAAACCCGCGTAAGAGGCATTTCGCTCTGCAAAGAAATACATTTGAGTGATATTAACCAAGCTGGTGGCCTATCAACAGGATCTCAGCCGCCAAATCTCCTCAGGACACCCATATCAGTGGTGCAACTGCGAGAAATAAAACCGTATCCGGTAATATGGACGCAGCAGATGCAGCCGAGGATGAACTTGATCGACTAAATCTGGCCAGTGATGGAACAGAAAGCAGTCGCCGAGGTGGCAAAAATCTGTGCTCCCCGCCCGCGTCCATCACCCAGCAACGTGGTTCGTCGCCACCCACACCTGGTCGCAGCCGGGCCAGGCAAAGTGACAGCGCCCATGACTTTGATCGCGGTCTTCATCAAAAAAATTCGACTTCACGCCAACTTTGGATACCCGACGATGATCGGAGGGGGAATGCTGCTCCACAAAGGCCCAAGACACCCCAGACAAGGCATGGCCACTTGGCCTCGTCTTCCACTCATCGTCGTTCACCACAGCAAAAGTCGCATCGGCGCCACCAACACCATGCGCAGAATCAATCGTTCTCAGATGCTGCCTCTACGTCAGAAATGATTCGCCAGCCTGATACACGACCAATCTCGTCCGACCAGCTTGTCGCGGAAGTTAAGGGCATCTACGCTGGACTGGTCTTGCTCGAGAGCAAATGCATTGAATATGATAGTTCTCAACAAGCTGCTGACCTCAGCGAGGAGCAATATCATGCTTTAATCTCTCTCCATCGGTCATTGCTTCACGAACATCATGACTTCTTCTTAGCAAGCCAGCACCCATCAGCCAGTGAGGCGTTGCGGCGGCTTGCTTCGAAATATGCCATGCCAGCCCGTATGTGGCGTCATGGAATTCACTCATTTCTAGAACTATTACGACACAAGCTGCCCACGTCACTCGAACATATGCTCACGTTCATCTACATTGCCTATTCCATAATGGCCCTTCTCTACGAGACTGTTCCTGCATTCAAAGACACGTGGATTGAATGCTTAGGCGATTTGGGGAGATATCGCATGGCGATTGAGGATGACGACATTAGGGACAGGGAAGTCTGGACCGGCGTTTCGAGATACTGGTATACGAAAGCATCTGACAAAGCACCCACGACTGGCCGATTGTATCACCACTTGGCGATTTTGGCACGGCCAAACGCCCTTCAGCAATTGTACTTCTACGCCAAGTCGCTCTGCGTCCGTGTTCCCTTTGGAAGCGCCAGGGATAGTGTAATGACTTTATTCGACCCACTGTTAAGTCCTAACTCTGCTTCTAATCAACGATTAGAGCCCGTGGATGCTGCCTTTGTTCGCGTTCACGGGATTCTTTTTTCTGGCAAGGCAACGGATCAGCTCGAGCCGTCAATGGAACAGTTTCTTGAGTTGTTGGATAGCCGCATCGGCAGAGAGCGTGGGAACTGGCTAGAGTCTGGGTAAAGTCCATCAGAAACGCTGTAAACGGTCTGGGGTCGAACTAATAGTCAACTAGATATCATGTGGGCATCTCATTGAGCTGCTTGCTGTTGGATTTTGGGAACGAAGCAAATCCCCTGATGCGGGCCATCTCAGGCCGGGACGGTGAAGGTGACGGCGAGAATGACACACCTATGAGTGGCAGTTCGGAGGCGACGGCAGAGCCAAACTCCACGTTCGATACAGCTATCTCCTTTGCCGAGCAGACGTACAAGATCGTGATCGAACGCTGGGGCGACAAGAATACGTTGCCTTGCCTTCATACCACGTTGGTGTTCTATCTGTTTATGACACAACGCCCAGCCGCAATGAAGCATCTGGAGGATAAATTCCCCTGGAAGCTCACTTCGGTGCTCCTTAACTATCTTCTACGCACCTGCGACTTCGCCCTGCGCATCGATACAACGGATTTTCCAGGCCCTGAAAAAAAAGAGCCGCCTCATCCCCTCCCCGAGGACTATGCGATGCGTGGTCTTATCTATGCCGAGGACTACTTTCCGCGAAATTGGTTTGACAATGATAAGATAGACGACGATGAGAAATACTTTGAGCCTGCTTCAACAAAAGACAAGCGCTGTGAAAGAATTTTATGGATAGGGCGAATGATTGCTCGCCACGGGAACTGGCTCCTCTGGGACGCCGCAACGAGGCAGTTCACCGTCACGGCCAAGTACGACATTGAAATTCACAATGTACTAGTGCCAACGCCGCCACCATTGGAACCGACGATGACTTCGAGTGAAACGGCAGTCGCGTAAGACGACTGATGACAGGAGACGTTCCTTCCAACCTTGTTCTTGGCCCACGGCACAGCCCGTTATGTTGGCGAATAATGATGACAGATTACTGGAGCTGGTCATTCTCAGCGACATTCTGCAAAAATATCCACACGACCTTGCGAAGCTCTCATTGACGAAGCAGCTGATACTTGTACCAATATTCACGTTAGGATGCCCGGCCGCGGATGTGCTGAACAAATATGGTGGTTGGAACTTGTAAGCTGCCCACGAAGCGGTCAAGCTTCTTGGCACTGGGCCAAGAACGAAATGGCGCTGCAGTGCACTTGACGGGTTGACCTGGGTTCTTCCTTCTCCCATCAGCAGCGTGTGGCGCCGTCACTGCGAAGATTAGCTTGTGCATTCTGGCCACGGTACACACTGCAGAAAGCCTTGGAGGTCTCATACGTTCGATTAGTTATTCACTGGACGGACCACGATTCTTTTACAGGCAAACAGCATACACCTCTGACTGGTGTGAAAGGGCGGGGGAAGCTCTTCAGTCGGTATTAGACTAGTCGGCTGCCTTGAGGTCATCTACCACATGAAGTGGTGGTGCATCATGCCCACACTACATTTTAGTCTTACTCTTTTTTTCTTCCATGCAACAGACCGATTGGACAATACAGTAAATGTATCACAAAGTTCCATTGCTTTCCGTCGTGACTATGTATTGATATGCAAGGAGTTGTTGGATGGCACCTACCTGTTCGACCCGAGGAAGCCGGATGCTTCCTCACGAACGTTGGAGATATCATTATGGCGAAAAGATGGTCGACAACCGACGAGGCATCAAACGCGACGCAGACTGCAGTGGTGCCTTGCGAAATAAGCGAGCGGGGGTTGAAAAAGAAAGGAAGCAGGCTGACATCCGACAGTCCGCCGTCAACAAGTGTCGGCTCCAATGTTGGAATTCCCGTTCACACAAGGCAACCCGCCAAAAAAAAAGGGAAACCAAAATTAACGTGAATGCACGGACAATCGAGGCACGTGGGGATCAAATCATGTGCGGCTCACTCGATAGGCGTTCACGGGCGTGAGCCGCCACACGATAATCCTTTCAGCTCGAAGGAGTCATATGGTCGATAGTCATTCATGCAGCTGTACTCCGTACACCGTACTGCGCCTCGACTTCAATGGCAGCAAGACGGGGCGAACATGGCTTTCTTTCCCAAGCTTGAGGCAAGCCAGCGGAGATTGCAATTGCACCGTCGGGGCGAGGTCCGCTCGTAATGCAGCGAAGCACTCCGTAAGTGAGCAAGTCTCGGGTAAAATCGGCATCATGTCTGGTAGGAACAGATTTCGATCAAGGAAGGGCGAAGGAACGAGCCGCATCCTCCTTGATGACGAAGTGGTGTGTTGAAGCAGGTGTCATTGCGTTGACAGTCATCGCGGTCAGCGTGATATTAAGTGCAGCCGGCACGGCCGTAGAACAACTTGCCGTCGAAGCCATTCTATCTACTTTTAGGGCGTCGTAGATGATTCCAAAAAGGCGTTCGTTCGTATAGGCAATAGGTTCGTGGCCAAACAAAAGAAACCCCAAAAAAAGGCGTCCATCAACCCTGGACCCCCGCATGCATGGATACTTTTGGATGCATGGTACGTACCTACTTGGATGGAAGCTTTCAATTCGTTGTAACGATGATTGAACTGAACTCGGTCCGCTCATCACCTCCAAGCAAGCTTCCTCGTGAGCAATTCTCTCCTTTCCCAGTGGCTTCTTGCCTGGTGCGCAACACAAGTGCTGGTATATCCAACGGCGCCACGAGGAAAGCAACGGGAAAATCGATACATGGGGCGGATTTGTCCAACTTCGGACAGGTCAGGATGTCTGTCCAACGGGGCAAAAGGTCCTTGCTTAGCCATGGGGGCTGTCCTCGCAGCAACGGGGCATCACCGGACCGGGGACTTTTCGTCACCATCTATCTGTCTGGAGCATGTCATGGTGTCCGAGGTGCTTCTCATAGAGTCTCTCTCGTCATCGTTGGAACTTGAGTGAGAAAGCAAACCATTGGCTACGGGCTCAATTGGACATTGTTGCGATACCGCCGTGGGCGACGAGGCACGTCTCCTCAGCCACATTTTTGATGCCGCCTGATGTCATGTGTCATTCTTCCGTATGCAAGTGTTTCTGAATCTGTAGTCCGTACGCCGTACGCCCGCTGCTTGCGCGCCTTATCTTTCACTCGGCCCTGGCCCGCAAGAAGACTCCTGATTACGCCATGCGAGTCGAGTGTGTCCGCCTCACTTTTCGTGCCAGTCAGATCCTCTCAGCCTGCATAGACTGCTGCACAGTGTGCTAGGATCATCATATGTCCAGACAGAGACATAAAGACTTGGCATAGAGTGCTTAGTGTGCAATTCATGTTCACTTTGTTCGAGGTTGAGAGAAAGAAAAAGAAACAATGGACCTGGTGCATCGAATCCCCCGCAGAAAAATAAACAAAGAGGGGCGCAATGACTTGCAGTTTGTCTGGTTGCGGAAGGTGCAGCCGGTGGTAGTTGCGAGATGTTGGTGGTGAAATTGCAACTTGAACGACACATCACAGATTCCCAATAGTTCTTTCATAGAAAAGTAAGTAGTCATGTCCAACAAGTCGGTGATGCAGCTAGGACTGGACCCATTTTGTAAACCGATTCAACCAACTCCCCCCAAGACCATTTGGTCCTTGCCCGCTCTGAAAATGAGGAACTTCGACTTGCCTTTCCAGAGACTCGCTTGCCTTCCAATCCGACGCTGCGACTGTCCCGCTGCCAACGTGGCGGCTGTCAATGACGTTCTGGGCCGGTTGTCCAATCACATTTCCAGTTCGTCTCATCGCACGAACAAGATTCGTCCGTTTTGGCAAACGTCGTTTTTGCTCGGCGTCCGCCTTCGCTGCAAAAGCAATGGCGCGCGACACTTTCCGCTCATATTCCTCCAATTCCTCACTCATTTTCACATCGAGCTCGGTCAGGTCGACGGTATAATAAGGGGGCTTGTTTCCCTTGTTCCGCAAGGAGGATCGGTCCTGCACCGAGTGCCCTTCGATGGGTCGCTTTGTACTATACTTTGTTCTGGTAAGGGGCTTGCACAGAACTAGGTGACCGTCGGCAACAGTGAAGAAGAGATGAGATGCTCACCTTTGGGGGGGCCAGTGAGGACAGAGATGACGTGAGCGCACTCTTGACCAGCACCGCTCTCTTGGAGTCCGCGGACTGAGAAGATGGGCTCTGACTAAGGGCAACGGGTTCGGTAATGCCCTCGGTGAACCTTACCACTGTTTCCTGGCTTTTGGTCTCGTATCGCGGGTTCCACCCCTGGTTTTCCGCTCGGCGGACGAACTCCTCGAAGCAGTTCTACGGCTTTAATTGGTCGTCACGTCGTTGTCGCTTCCAGACTTCCCTTTCCCGCTTGAGCACATTGAATCTGGTCTCGGGCGACACTCTAGCCTGGATGAGTCCGGTGTCCACTTCGTGACACCTTTCTGTCAAGTTCCCTTGCAAATTTCGACGTCAGCTCGACTTGAAACCTGGATAGGGATGAAACAATTCAGGTAGTAAGTCAAGTGCAGCCGATAAAGCAAGCCGACTCACAGAATTCTTCATTTCGGACGAAATATCCATCATTGTATGGCCCTCTTGTCTCAATCCTCCCTCGAGTGGACGTTTTCAGAATCCCCTTCATATTCGACCTTGCCTTCCTATTCAAGTTCAGAAAATTTCTCAAAAGAAATGTTGCAGTTTCATAGCAAACGCTTTGCAGTAAGCGGATTGCAAAAATTGGCCGCATAGTGAGCCGAAACGCATCGAATACTTGCAGAGTTCGTTTGACGGGAGTGCCTGAAGACGGATTTGAGGTCTGAACGGAGTATATTCGGAAACCCAAGTAGTTGACCACTTGGAATTCGGTCGAACTTGAGTAGGGGCGAAAAATGATACGAAAAACAGCTTACCTGGGTTCTTTATGGGCGGGTGATAGGTCATGAATATCACTTGAGGGAATGATAGCCGCGTCATAGAAGACCTGTGCGTCGTGACTCTCAGATGAGTTATGTGTCGGGTTGTGGCCAGGGGTCAGGATTCAGGAAGTGCTTGTAAAGAACAGGAATGGCAGTTGTGTGCGTCCAGACAGGGGTAATTAGGGCTTGATGGCCGTTCCACGTTCCATGGAGCGCTCTGGAACTTATATCATCAGTCCTGAGTCCTCAATAGTTCTTTCAAATTCATTTCAAAATTTTCACAGGGGTAAACCCGGGCTTTGCTGATGATACGAGGCTGGAGACTACCGTGTAGGGGCATGAAACTGGTTAAGGGTTTGACCTACGATTGTATGCATTTGCTGAAAGTTATGGAGGCGTCGAAGGCATATTTCCAGAAAACGTCCTTGCCGTTTCTGTTTGAGTCCATTGCCAACCCAAGTGTTTCAGAGGATGTTTACTGAAATAATCGAAAGATGTACCCAACTGTCTAGACAATGAATCACCTTGTGGTATGAGTCTCGTGACGAGGATGTGTGTAGCGAAGCGCAGGGTTTATAGATATGGTGCCGTGAACTTTCCCATGACAATTCACTGCTCATCCTGCGTTTTCTTTTTTATTACACTCCCTGGGGAGTTGAATGGAAGACCCATGGCACAAGGGAACAGGTCCAAGATATGCCTATCGAGTTACACAAAGAGTGGTTACTCCGTGTCTATGTCCGATTATTGATTGATCACCCCCCTTTGTGGGCAGTTTCTATCATGCAGTCAGGTCCTCACCTCACAGAGTTACATCAGGAGATTTCTTCTTCTGTAGCTCCGTGAGGTCTTGCTCTGACTCTGACTCAACTGCACAGCATGTAGCATGTAACTTGAAGGGAGCGAGTGATGCCCTTTGTCTGCGCACTCTACCTTCATAGTCTTGCCTCTAATTTCATCCCTTGGCCTATGAATAGTCCCTGGATTTAGTCCCGTTTGAATTTGAGTTGATTGGTCGGGAACCACGAATCCCTGTTTCCAGGGTTTGAAAAAAGATGCTGCGTCCCAGCCCCCTTCCCCCCTGCGGCGCTGATCAATCCGCGATTTTGCCCTTTTTCTTACGAAGGCAAGGCCTGCTCTTTCTCGTCTTCACTAGGCTTTTCCGGTAGCAAGAGGCTATGAATATCTGAGACGGTTGAGATTCTGAGAAGATGAATCACTGCTAAGTCCAAGAACGAACGCAAATGTAAAAGAGATACTTCGTGTTTGTACTGTCTGTCTAGCATCACTGAAGTCTCAAAAGAAAAGAAAGCTTCATCTCTTCTGGAACATACTATGCCCATTGCCGGGTATTCATCTTTCTCACTTTTGCTGAGACTGATCTCGCCCATGTTTTCATTCCTGACACTGAATTCATGTAACAGTTGGAGCATAGAAGGTGCGCCCAGAGAAGTCACTGCCGCATAATTCAGCGTTCACGAACACGTCGCGTCACGAGAGGCAAAACATAGGTCTTTGTTAGCTTGGCATGAAAGACGTGCCCGCGTGCCTTTCCCGTCCGCAACTAACAACCAACTGGCATAGTATTCAGTTCCTATAGTGAAGAAATGGTGACATTGACCAAGGTACATTGACTTGAACTCGTAGTTGCCGTCGCCGTTGTCCTGACTCCCGAGAGAATGAACAGAGCAAATTTGCACAATGGTGGGCCAGCACGAATTCAAATAAGACGACGCAAGGAGATGGAGGGGGGGATGAACAGTAAAAAGCACTGCCCGCCGCGACAGACGCGGACGCGTAAAGTTGTGAAACAGACTTTTTGCTTTGTTCGTGAGATCAAGCTCGGCTGCAACCTTGCATGCATCGCATCGCGACTCCTTTCCCACAAGGACCACGGCCACCCCTAGCCCTCACCATCGCCCGAGAATTTGTCCTCGGTGCATCTTTAGCAGAAGCCAAAACTCCATGGAGAGCCTTCCCTCTCCTTCTTTTTCCGCAAATTGTGCCCCAGCTTCCATGCACATGGAGTTTGGCGGACGCCGCCAACCGATGTGCCCGCGACCGATGGCAACGCCGTTGACGACAAGACACGGCCATTACAGAATCACAGACAGGTTACAGCACTACTGGTTCGCTCAGGCAGAGAAGCTTGAAGATGGGATCCCATCGAGAGAGCCACACTTGAAGCTGAAATGGCCCCCCTCCACGCCCTCTCGCGGGCGATGGGTTGTTGACGGGCGAAACGACGAACTTTTTCCGAAAATGGAACATAAAGCGCAGGCGACATCCCAAAATCAATGCCATGACACTTTTGAGGTTCTTTTATTCGGAGAAGATCCGGGGGCGTGGTGGAGAAGTTTGGATACTTATCCTGGGCATGTGGAAGTGTGGCTTGTTTTGAGCTGACGCTGGACACATCGGTGTGACAGGTTCTCATGATGGCTCTGGCTGCGAGTTTCGGGACCAGGACATGTATCCTGATCCTGGGCGGCGTCATCTTCGTCAACGTATTCATCGGCCTTCCCCCAGTCGCTCCAGGCCGAAAAAGACAATCGCTGTGCTTGGTGCGAATACGTTCCGGACCAGCCAGGACGTCATTCTGTATGATGCTGTTACGACGTCTGTGGGGAGAAATTCCTGTGTCGTTGATTCTCGTTTTGACCGTGACAATGGCTGCCTGTCGGTACTAAGAATATGCTGGGGAGGCGGGGGCATTGGTCGGAATTTGCCAAGCCCGGAAGCTCTAGGTGCTGTGACAAGTACGTATACCACCTTTGATTTTCTTTCCCGATGACTTGAAAGAATCGACTCCTCACTCTTTGAATGGATATCTGCTCGGAAGAGACTGCAACAATCACACAAGGCCGCATGGTTGTAGAAAAAGCCTGGATTCCTGGCTGCGGAACGTACTCTTGTCGAGACCGGCAATGAAGTATTACAACCCTGCGGTCGGGCAGGTCTCGCACACTTCTTCACAACCAATGGACATGGCCCAATCGGAGCAAGAAAAGGCAGTCCTATCGCTCGTTATTCCCCGCGATGAAGTCGCTACCAAGGCCGCACTCGAATGGTGTCTCGACATCGCATCGTTGGCGAACTTGGCTACGCTGGATAAGACATGCGATGACTCTGGGGCTCCAGGAGAATGGAGAGCTCGCAGACCGACAGAGATTACCATGGAAGTGTTCGGGTCATGTGGCTGGAGCAGAGTGCACCTCTCAGGGGGCAGCCAAAGAAACTCGCAGCACGTTGCTGAATTCCCATTCGACCCTGATGTGAAGAAGACGACGGTTTCATTCAACAATGCGCAAACACAAAAACGCATACCTTTACAAAGAACGCTGTAATTACCCTCACACATCTCGCTACATGTCAGACATCCCATCATTAACAAATAGGCACCATTCCAGGGGGCCGTCGAGCGAGTATTGGACATCTGTCATCACACCTCACACCTCACATTTCACATCAATTATTCTCTGATGGGTCCCGCTATTAATACTCACTTCGCATTCCTATAAACCAGTCCATTACAAGTCATCGCCCGCTCCCTCGCGCCCGCTCCCGCGCCTCATTCAACCGCTCACTCACTTAGCCCCGTCTATTCTCCCTTTGACGGCAATACAGAGGATGATGCACATCTTCACGCCTGGATCCCCATTGAATGCTCCGCAGTCCCATAGTCTGGCCCAGACAAGTCGCATCGTCGTCCGAGGGCCATGAGGAGAACGCAGTGTAAGCCTTTGATAGTTCGCAAGGAATAATCTCGAGATCCAGGCCGGAAAGCTGACCCTTGTTATTATCCACTTCATCGATCTCGAGGGCGTCCATGAAGAGCATTCGTCCGCCGCGTCGGAGTGACGACTGGAGAACAGACCAGGTAACGTCGCGGCCTTGTCCGAGTATGCGAAGAATGCATGGGTCTTGCATCCTTTACGACGAGGACTTGCTGGGTCCGGTTGGGAGTGGGGACTGCGAGCAACGGCTGGACAGGCTTCGTGACAGTTGCCGACGTAGAGTTCTTCTTGGGTGGCGGATTGGCCGAAGTCGACGTCCTTGTTGGCTGATATGACGACAGCTCCGTTGGGTCTTTGGTAACATAGCTCTTGTGGTTCCGTCGTATACTTTGGCAGGTTGAGGATGCTGGCACTGACGAAAGGGAGATGGTCTTGATGGGTTCCTGTGCATTGAGAATTTCACCGTGTTGTCTGCGGCATGGAAGCAATTGAGGCTCGCGAAAGATGTGAATAGTGCAGTGAGGGCATCCAACGTGTTGTCTCGATAGCCGCAGATGAGATTGCAGCGCCAGGTTTTGAAATGTCAATGTGCCCGGACGGAAATAAATCCGGCATTCGGAGAGCGGATTGAATGATACATGGCCATACATTGGTGAAGAATGTAGAGCCAGCCCTCTCAATTGCAAGTCTTGGAGCGCCGGAAGAGCCCCGAAGACAATTAGAGATGGTATCCAATACGTCAATCACACCCGACGATGATTCAACCTGGCCGGCTAAAACATTCACAAGAAGATCACGAAATGGCACAAGTAAACAAGCCCATCTTCCCCCTTCCCCCTCGGCATCACCAGAGAGGATCCTGATGCTGACACGGTCCACGTAACGCACGTTGTTGGAGCTGGGCAGTACGCAAGGTTGCAGTTCCGGCATTATGTCGCAAGGAGCACCGTTTCTTGGCAATCGTCAATTGATTGGTTCACAGGCCCCGTCATGTATCAGTATGTTGAAAGGAGGTAGAAAGGACTAAAAGTTTCGAATTTTCGTGTTGTTCAAAGTTGAGTCAGCCGGCGGCCATCTCGTCGAAAATCTGGCCGAGTTTTTGCGCCCTCAAACTGGCCCAAAATTGTACCGACCCAAACGCCGCCCAACAATGCCGACGATCCAGTAGATTGAGTCATAATATTGCCGTCTTTTTCTCATGTTCCTATCCTTTATTGGCAAGTTTCTTTCCTCTTATTTTTTTTTTCATCTTGAGGCAGGCAAGGCAGGCTTGCTTCGTTCCCGCCGCGACCTGGCGGTTAAACAATGAGAAAATTCATCTCAGGATTCTTTAGTGTCTGCACCCAACTCTTTGTCCCCTTGCGCTTGTTATCCAAATCCCAGATTACCTGAAGTGCTTCCATGGCCGTGTACAAGAAGCCCCACGGACATGATACGACCAGTCGCTGTAGTCTGTCCATGACCCAGTCCCTCCTGGCGCGACCATGAGCCTCTGCTCCGGCGATAAAGGTCGGCCACGTGGTGGCTTTGAAGTTGGGGTCTTCGTCGGGGATGCTTGATAGATGCTCGAAGATTTCGCGACTCAGCTGCTCTGCCATCTCATCATGATTTTTCATCTTACTCAATGACGGAATTGCCTGTAAGATGTACAGACATGCTGCAAGCCGGTGTGCAGATCCCGCATGGATTCTGCTCTGTATGGGGGCATCTTGCAGATACGAAATATTCCGCACGTCGTTGGCCCAGCCGTTGATATCAAAGGACTGGGCTTCCTGGATGAGGGCCAGGCCGGCATCTCGGATCTTTTCCTGCGAGGCAACATCAGAAGGCACATTGGACAACTGAGAGGCCGAGTGCAGTATGGTGAGGATTTCGGGTGGGCAGCATAAGTAGCTGTTTGCGGCGGCCCGTTGAAGAATTGAGGGAATCTGCGCCGGCTGAAAATAGGATTGGGCATCAAAAGAGGCAGCGGGCATGAAAGCCGATGCCAAGATGAAGTATCTGTGAACGAGTCATGAGTGAGTGAACCCATCCCTGAGTGTATCGAACCAAGGCGGAGAGGTCAGCACTCACATGAAACAGTCGGACAACATGTAGTCTCGCAAGGCCGAGTCCGCCACCATGTTCGGCTGTAGCAGAGACATGATGCGGCCGGCTCCCTCAAGATGGGCCTTCCACCCGTGCTTCCCCGACTCGATGAGCTCCACGTTGATGAAGAAAAGGGCTGCAGCGAGAACAACGTCGCCGCCTGTCGTGTCGATGTTCTCCACTGCTCCCCGCATCAGGGTCAATGCCTTTGTCTTGGCGATCAGGGCGTCTTTCAAAGCGCGACGAGACGCCTGTTCAATACCCGCAGTCAAATCATGGTCCACATCCTTGAGCTGGTACGCCAGAGGGGCTCGGACAAGATTCGACATGTGTGCCGCCGAGGCAGCGACGATTATGTGTTGCAGGAGAGGGTGGGCTCTCGTCAGGGGGAGCAACCCCCGAAACGGGTTCCGGTCTGGAAGATCATGAGAGACCAGATCTTTGCAGACTCTAGCGGTGACTATATATACAGATATATCAACAATTGGTCAGCAGCATGTTCGTTGATCTCGGCGCGGGCGTTACACTGTTTGAAGGGGCAAGGGAGCAGGGTGTCAGTCTGGCCCATTACCTACAATAAGATAGATAATGCCGATGTCCGTACTGCATGTCCTGATATAACGGGTCTGCCAAGGCCCAAGGGCTGCTAATGGAAAACTCGGACGAGGTCGACGACGGGGAGCGCACCACCAGCTGCACATGTCCATCCTGTTGCGTTCCATCGTGACGCAGAGCCTCTACGTCAGTGGTCTGGGGGGATGTAGACGGCGTAACACTTGGCAGGAACTCCAGTCTCGCAGGTGTGGTCACTGACAAATTCTCCGGTGTCTCTGGCATAGACCCTGTCACCGACCCAGCGTCAGAGGCAGAGGCAGAGGAGGCAGCCGCACCGGCGGCGGCCGCGGCGGCAGCATCCAAGGGTGCACTCGACGTCCTCCCAGCAAGCTTGCCACGACTGGCGACAGAGCCGGTCCATCGAAACAGTTTCCCGTATCCAAGACATTCCTTGCCCGCGTTGACACACTTGTTGCAGTGGGGGTAGGAGCGGTCGCATCGGAGCCGTTGGCGGCGACAATTGTGGCAGGGCTTAGTGGGCGGGTTGAGAGCGCTCATGGTTAGGACATTAGGACAGAACTCGACGACGAATTTCATTTCCTGTTCCCTGGATCCGGTAATTCCAAGTCACTCGAGCCTGGCGGCCCGTCTGGACTGCGTGGACTGCGTGCATAGTACGGGCCCAGTGACGGGGGAGGTGTTCGGCGACGAGGGGGAAAGGGAAAACGCTTCTGTTTTGCCTGGGAGCGTGCGTGTCCGGGTGATGGGATTTTTCTTCTCTTTCTTTCTGTCTTCTGTCCTGTCCCGAGTCCGATACCTGGTCGACCTGAGGCGAAAGCGAAGGGGGTATCACAAGTTAGTTGGCGCTAAGCCGCATGCGGCAGCCAAGACGCATTTTTTACGTGGGCACCCTTCGTCGTGGTAATACGCACCGTCTTGGATTGGCTCCAGGCTCATCTAACCGCAACCTGCCCCCCAATCCTCGTTCTCTCATCACTTGAATCAAATCATCACTTCGAGCTCGCTGACTCATTCACTATCTCCTATCACACACACACATACACACGCGGGCGCGCGTCCTCAGCGCTGGCTTAGGTATGTGCCTAGAGGTCAAAGCACTATCCTTTATTTCCTTTATTTTGCCTTGCCCTCTTTACCCTTTTCTCAGTCTTAATCATCCCAGTCTTTCCTCTTCTCCATCTTGCTCTCTTGCCTGTTGTCCTCTGTGCGTGCTGCGTCGGGAGCCTTTTTGCTAACGCACGGCAGACGCCGTCACCAACGCCGTAAAAATCATCAAACACGTGCACGATGACGGTGAGGATCCCGGGGGAGCCTGGCAGTGGTGGCTTAGCGCCTGCGGCGGAACGAACCTCGCCCCAGACGACCTGCAAACTGCTTTCGACATCATCGGGCAGGTGACGGACACGGGAAGCCTTCAGATACCCAAGAATATCAAAAAGGGCAGCGGCAAAAAGGGTGACAAATCCAACCCCGGCAGCGGAGGCACCGGGCAGCCGGGCAATCTCCCGCCCAAGAACAACGGCAACAACAAGAAAAACCAATGCAACCCGGGGAGTGAGCAGCTGGAGCCATTCGGTGGTGCCGAGAACGCACTTCGAGTGAGAAGCTGCGACAAGCAGCATCAAACACATACGACTGACTTTGTGGTGACCTCGATGACCTACGATGCTAAGGCCACCGCCGTATAGTCGGGCGGTGCGCAAGTAGTCGAGAGACCACGGAGCTGACGGGAAAGATCCGAAGCATCTCCACAATATCAATCAGATACGTCAAATTGATGAGTGGCCGCCAGCGTACTTTTTGCGGAACTCCGACGAAATGAAGCTTGGCGGCAAGGACCCAAGGGGCCAGCGAGTACGCTATCTCCCCATGGAGGACAACCAGGGGGGCGGGCAGCTCTGGCGAGGCATGTGCATGGAGAAGGCGTTAGAGACGTTGACCAATTCCGCTCGAACAGAAAGTCAAGAATGCCACGCGTAGCATCCCGTTCTCGCAGAGAGTCAAGCACGAGGAGCTCCACGTCGCCATCGACATCAAGCCTGGCCCCGAGTTCTCCTTGTCTTGGGGACGGAAACTCCGCTAATCCGCCCGCCGACGATGGGTTGTTCGATAATGTCTACTGGCCTAGCCAGTTGGCGGTGGGAGATCCAGGCTTTGTCCTTCTGACTATCGATGAGTGGTATAGTACGAATCCCAAGGGCGGCAGAAAGAGACCGCGGTGGAATTACAAGGCACCCTATGTGAAGGGCGAAACCGGAAACTGAAAGGGCCACCTTGCTTTGATATTTAGACTTGCTAGAGGTAAACACCATTCAACGCAAGGGGCGGCCGGCAACTGCGCAACAGAGCAAATGACTAGCTGTAGATGTCGGCCGGAAATTTTTGATCATCATTCGGCGCATTCATATGCACTGTCAGTTGCTTGTGGAGGCAGGGTCCATCTGCCTGAGGCATTACCTGGATCTTATCCCCACAAGTAACTCCAACGAAAAAGAAAGAAGAAAGAAGAAAAGGGAAAGAAGAAAACAACCTTACTTGATAGTGGTTATAGGCTTCGAAAAGCCACCGACTTGATCCCAGTCAGCAAGACAGGGCCATGTGTGCCACAAACAGAGATCCGCCGTCCGAACCGCGTACGACCGCGGGGCTTGGGCTCGGATGCAGCGTCAAACTCGGGGTCCGACGGCACTTCACCCCCTATGGAAGAAAGACAGCCCGCCTATCGCCTACACCCCCCAACAGATGGGAGCCATGCTCCTCAGCTTCTACAGATTTCTACAGATTCCTCACCACACAGTATTACGATGTAGCGGACTTTAAAGTGCCTCCTCCTGAGGGGTGGCCGGGCTTCACGCCGTGTGCGCATTTTAGAAGCAACTATGCCATCTGCCATATCTTGACAGCAGCGCGAGCCTCTAATACACAATGCAAAGTTGCTTGACTGCACAACATTTGAGTACAGGCACTTCGCTCTAGGCATCAGAATAAAGACCAGGAGGAGTGGTGGTCCACCGAGAGCAGAGTCCCTGCCACCTGGATGGTACCTCTGGCGGCGGGACGTGGCAATGGCGGGAGCGAGTTCATCCTCACCATCGTGGACGGTGAAGCCGATGAGATCATCCTTCCTGAGCACCCCGGGCCCATCCCATTGAAGATATGGATAGAACGAAATGCAGGATGCCTATAGCCGCCTTCATCTTATTCCGTGTCCTGGTCGTGCCACTATGGACTGTAGAGAGTGCCTGAGCGGGAAGAGAGAGACGGCTGTATCACCGAGGACCAGTTCCGAGAGCAGACAGAGGACTGGTGGCCGACGGAGCTTGACGTCCAATACGTCAGGCAGGTGTACCGCGATTACGGCCGGCCGGTGCCAAAGAAACGGATACGTCAAACTTGTTCACGTGCCTGAATCGAGTACTGATCACGTCCGAAAGCTCAAATTTGATGATCACGGCATGTTGCCCTGCTTCGCTGCATCTCGGGGTGTTCCCATCCTAGGTGTCGGGGAGGTTTGCGTGATGTTGTACACATGCTGCACGGAATCACAGCTCAGCCAGGTGCATTGGACTTCATATCGTGCAGTGGACAAGCCCCGACCGCTAATTGTGGGTTTGCCTTTTTTTTCAGAGATGTAGGAAGTCGCGGTTCGCATGTCTAAGCCCGAGGAATGAAATTGCGGAAAGGGAGGGTCAACCGAAATCCAGGACATACGGGATCTCATCCCGTCTCCAGTTCCCCAGCGTATCTCTTTGAAGACGGTGAGGCTACGATTTCGTACCCTTACCCCACAGCCCCCTGGATCCAGCGGGATGACTTCGTACGACCTTTTATAGCGTTGAATTTATAAGGCAGGTGATATAGCTCCTTTCGTTCTAGTCCTGCTTTGGGGAATCTACGATGAATCACGGAGCATTTTTATGAAGAATGCCGAGCGGCAAGTGTCAAGCGGTTGGTGCTTACCTGCGACACCAACGCGCTGTCATGTGTGAAGCAGGCGTAGAAGAAAATCTTGTTGAGTTGAAATCGGTTTGGATTGTAAGGACGTCGGTCACTTGATTGTGTCCCATTTATTACTGCTGGCAGGGTTCTATCCGACAAGTCGACTCGGCTTCACGATTCTCTCAAAGGATGCGTCATCTGCGTTGGGACACGCCACGGCGAACGAGCTTGTGGACCGCGGAGCATTTCTGCAAAGGCGATCTCACCGTCACATTACACTTCAGGCCGCCCGGTCATGGTTGGGAGGTGTGCCCGATGCTTGTTCCGTTGGAACGAACGTCTTCAAAAGTCCCGTGTCCATGTGGTGGCTGCCGGAGGCAAAAATCCACCAGGAATGATGCATGGATGTGGGTACAAGTACCAAAAGTCTTGCTAATTTGGGTGGCATCCAAACTCGCATCTGTTGAGTGTCGAGGACGATTGGAGAAGCTCGCAATCGACAGAAAGGATGAACGCGGCCCGCGTCAGCCATCTGGCGTGGTTGGGCTTGATATCATTCATCTGTCTCTGCTCGGCTATTTCCAGACCCCCTTTCCTCCCCGAATTGGTCAGTGGCTGAGCTGTATTAGTTGTAACTTGTGTCCATTGTCGGGTTGTCCGTCGACTTTGACAACTTGGGGCCAAGGGGCCCGGCAATAAGACCGAGCTTGACTGCTCAATGCCACGAGAGACGGGGAACAAGGAAGGATGGTCGGGATGGTCGGGATGGTCGGAGTGGTTGGTCGGGGCACAGGCCTCGAGGTTCTAGATTGTACGGCCGATGCATCAACTCTCTCCACTTTCACCGTTTGACCATGACCGGATGGATCCCCACTGATTAAGAAAGAAGAGGAGCCGAAGAAATGTGAGAGGCGAGGCCTGAACAGTGCACACACGCGGACTCTTATTATTACCGGCGGTTCTTCGTCTTCACTCCCCCAAAACCATCCATCACACACCCCTACCCTTGTTGCGACTCCAGCAACCTGATGAGCCATCCCAGAAACAAGAATGACACTATTTTTCGTCCCAGGTTGCCGTTCATGTCTGGCCAGATGGTTCATCGAGGATTCGACCCTCTGCCAATCTGTGACAAGCATGCCTGCACATAAACCCCGGCGACTCGGCATCTTCTTATGGGATATACCCCCCCGATCTGATTGATTTACAGTTTGCAGTACTGCCGATCTTGACACCCTCTCTCTCAGCCGCTCTGGTGCTGTGCAGGATCCGGACCGGCACAAGACTTGCAAGACCTACTTATAACAAGGCCATCCCAGTTGTCAGATGCGGCCCGCAGAGTTGAAGTCAAGCTTGACCCAGCATTCAGCATTGATTACAATTAAAGAGGCTGAGCAATACACAAACGACCATCAGGCCTCTGGAGCAATGGCTACATATTCCATGGCCCACTATCCTCAACTTTCCCTGCGAAGCGAACCGCATCGATATGCACCGCAGCCTCCTCCATCTCCACCCATAGAGGAGATGAGATGCTCACTGCCTTCCATCTCGAAGCTGCTAGGAATCGCGGGTGCTGGTTCGCCAGCAAGTATAGCATCTTCAGAGTCCTCATCCGGATCTCCTCGCGTGGAATATACGGTTGTCAACGGTCAACATAGGCGTAGGCGCAGGACGAGCTGGAGTGAGGCCAACGCAATTACCTCGGCGGCGGCAACAACAACTTCACGGCTACAAGGAACATCGCCCACAAACAGTGGGGGTCGTCCAAGCTCGAGCTACACTCGGCAATACGTCCATGGGCTCAGAGCCTTGCCCCCAACGCCTCCTTTGGGAACCGATTACTTCGACAGCTACAACTATCCCGTCAATAACTCCCCGAGGCAATCTCCCGATGCATCACGTGCCAGCAAGAGGAAAATAGTCCAAGTCACCCCTCCTCCTACAGAGTCAGACATCTGCCATGCTTTCTTGTCACAGCAACCCTCGCCCAGAGCTCAACTCCGGGCATCTTCGCTTCATCAACAGCAGTTACCCTTGGACATGTTCCAGACCCAATCTAGCAGCAGTACTTACAATCCTTCAGGCTTGTCAGCCAACGACGGCACATGCACTCATGGTCAAACATCCAAACTCTATTACCAACAACCGCTGCCTCGGACATTTCCTCCGATCGACGGCTCTGTGTCACTTGCGTCCGCCTCGGCCAGTGGGCCCTGGCAACACCATCACTACTTGAACCCCATATGTGGCGTTTCTTATCCTCAGAGTCAGGATCGATACACCTGCCCGACCTGCCATAAAGCATTCAGCCGACCCAGCAGCCTTCGCATCCACAGCCACTCTCACACGGGAGAGAAGCCCTTCAAGTGCCCACACGCGGGGTGCGGCAAGGCCTTTAGCGTTCGGAGCAACATGAAACGCCATGAACGGGGATGCCACAGTTTCAGCATGAATGCCGGTCGACCACCATCAACGCGGTGGTGACCAGTCAATGTCAATTGACTGACACGTGATGAGAAGTGTCTATACGACAAGATTTCAGGCCACCATCATGTACATTTAGAGGTTTTTTTTTCATGTTATTCCGGTATTCTCTTCTTCCCCAGTTCTCTGTTTATTACTTTTGACGACATTTCGGTCTGCCTAGTTTGGGGGTTGATGGCGAATCAAGGGCATTCACAACCGGCGCTTCAAAGGCGACATATGTGACAGACAGGGGCATGAGCAAGGCGCTTTTAAGTTTAATGATCAAAAGGCAAAGTTTCTGCGGGTGTTTAGTTGGAGAAAATGGAATAATGGCACGGGAATATGAGGTAACATTAAAAGAGGACGGCCAAGGTCCAAGGATGAACAGGGGGGTTGGCACCCCCTGACGGAAAAAAAGCAGTACGGCGGCACGGCGGTTCCTACCATTGTGGTGGAGAGGTTCAAGTACCCAGAAAAACAAAACTGGAGAATCCCGGCAGGAAGAAAGACGCACGCACGGAGTAATATGACTGGGAGTTTGCGGCGATTCGTTCGGACGAGCCTTGTCGATGGGGCTGCTCCGTCGGTCCCGGGGAGAACATTGCTAGACGTCACACGTCGGAGTATATCTCCGTGGTCTATCTAGGAACAGTAGACTTCAGGCTTCCTTTGCTTGTCCTGTCGATCATTCGAGTATTGTTCAATCTTGCTCCGATCTGGGTTGGTGCATGAAGAGGGTGGGTAGGAAGGGGTTGCAGATCGACCATGATGATGGTTTCTATTTTTCTGGCATAACGCTGGACGGAACGGTTGCTTACATAGAAACAGAGTGGCTTGGCGCCAAGTCTTTCCAAAGGACCTAGCCGGCGGGTGTTCGTTGTGACAGACATGGGGGATTCTGACTGTGCGCCCGGGGTAACTGTACGCGAGTTGTTGAGCCGAAATACATGACATGGGTTCAGGGGTCGGACATTGGGGATTTTACGTTTTTCCCTTGTTGGGTGGGTGCGCGTCCACCACGAATCGAGCGGAAACTGTAATTTTTTGCTGTTTTCTGTCCGTTACATGTGAACTGCACCGCTTTGGGTCTCGCTTGAACCTTTGGCGGCCATGTTCGTTCACGTCGAGAGGGCTTGGCTAAAATTATCGCAGCCGAACATTCGCCGAACCAACGGCGTAGCCTGTGCTAGAATAGGTGATGCTGAGCCGAGCCGAGCCTATCCAAAGGGCTTGCGTTTCGTCGCGGAATGTCTTGCTCCGTATTTGCGTTTGGTGGGGGCGTGCGTGTCGATCAATCCTCATGGGACCTCATGGGGAGTGGATTGAATACATACGACCACGGAGTAGCGACCGGCACAGATTCCAAATTTGGAAGTCCTTCGGCCGGAGCACGCCGCCGTTCATCTGGCCAGTCAAGCTCCAGTCGGCGCGCACCTGTCTCCTGCTCCGTCCATGTCACCGTGCTCAAGTACCACAGTACGTACAGATGACATGTACCTTGTTCAGGTGGAACGGAAAGTTGTGGTCCATTACCGACGGAACGTTGTATTATCGTGGCATGGGCAATCCAACACTGGAAACCGTCGGTTTCAATGCCGTAACCATTTCTTCCTCCCATACGGTCACTGCCTTGGTGAACCTCAAGCCGGGGGACGTGCGTCGTTATCCCTGTGTCGGCGGCTGGTTGTGATCTAGTTTTCTTGTGTGTCGTGAGGTTCCGTTTCAAAGCCTTGATGATGATGCAATAGGGCCAGAAGAAAATTGGATTGTTGGACGTTCCAGTCCCAGAATTGGGAAACCCGCTGTTTCCAAACCGTGCCGGTCCTTACTCATTAGTTGAAGCCAACCCTTCCAAGCCTTCTGGTTCAATCTCTCTGGGTACACATGGTGATGCCAATAAAGAATGGCGTGCCACGAGAGATGGTAAACCGGCCACGATCTGAGACCCGACGCGTTGCAATTCCACGTAAAGTAGATGGTCAACCCACAGCACATGGATTTTTACGAATCTTTGTGACGCCTGATAGAACCTTTCTGCCCGTGTCGAGCGATTGGTTCGTTGGCTCTCTTGGCATGCGAAGAATGAAAATACGCAAGAAGCCCTCATTTGACGTATCAATAGGATGCGGGATGGTGTCGGATCAGATAGATCCCGACGCACTTGTGAGACTCATCTTTCCATCTTCCGCCCTGCGCCTTTTGGGGTCGGTTGCGTTACGTTGCTCCGCGATTGCGAGCTTGCCTCACTGCTCACTTGTACTCTAGCTCGAAATTTTTAGCAAGCAAGTAAGCTATGGGCACGAGTTCTGCGGGAAATATGCCGACACATGTGTCTTACATTAATGTCTCGGCAGTAGCAACATTTCAAAGCATAAATATGTCTGCTCGGAATATTCTACCTTGGGCTCTATTCATTTTATCTTTACCAGTGTTAAACAGCAAGCAGTGAATTCTGTAGTAGTAGTCTTGCTCTTTGACCCAAGACACCAAGATCCTCGCATGCGAGATGACGCTTCAACATGCATGTATGTGTACAGAAACTGTGTCATGAATAGACAGAGACGGCGATAAAGGCTCAAGCCTTATCATGCCTTTGCATGCTAAATTACGGTGATTCCTAGTTTCAGGTTAGTGCGCTCTTTTGGATAGACAATAAGTTGCAACTAGACGTACCAGATATGTTCATGAATTCACTACTTACTGCGAGAAGATCTTACGTTGGCGGTTCAATTGTTTGGACTACGTGCACCGCTTGAGGACAGGCTAAAATGGAGCACGAGATAATCCGCAAAGGAAGGTAAAAAAGCGTAAGCAACCGTGATCATACTCCTCTGTTGGAGAGCAGCGCTAGCACCTTCCGGAGATCAAATGCAGACGCTAATATCTTAAGCTTGACTTCCTTGTCTAATCGCACTGTGGCATTCTCATTCCAGCGGAAGTTCCCCTCACTCTCACGTCGACTGACGGGCTGAAGAAATGGTGGAAAGATGCAGGCGAAGGAGGAACGGACTAGGACTAGGACGGGCTGCGACTTTGGAAGCGATCGAAGTTGAGAAGGCGAGTGTTTGCGGGATTCCTAGCCACACACCACCATCTGACGTTCCTGTCCTGCATATCAGCTGCATTTTCCCGTCTCTGGATCGAACCTGCCTCACAGTTGCAAGACGATGTGGGCAAGTGTCAAGTCTCCATGCCCTGTTGGCCTCGCTGGGACGTTGGTTTCCAGGCCAAGTTCACAGCAGCCCAGCCGCTAATTCACTGCTCCTGGCTCCACCTACTAGCCCGTAAGCCCGCACACGGCAGCGCCATAACATGGATGGCTCGGCCCTTGTGTGCTTTCTTGTGCAGTCTTGTGCAGGCTTTTTTGAGCGTCCGAGTTTGACAAGACCTTGTTGCCTTTTTTCTCCCCTTGTTGAAAGGCAAAATGGGGTTCTGCGGTGCTGCTGCAGGCAGGAGGCAGGAGGCAGGAGGCAGGAGGCAGGAGGCAGGAGGCAGGAAGCAGGAAGCAGGAAGCAGGAACGGAAAGAACGACCGCATACCTCGGTGGTTGGTGGACATGTACGAACTTTTTAGGTGTGCCATGTGCGTCAACGAGATCGCCAACCAAGGTGGCAGGCTCGCCTCTTGAGTTGAGCATGCATCCGTGCGTCACCTCGGGTGCTTGAACAGGGGGGATATCCGTTCCTCCCGTCCATCGCTCTGGGGCGCGAGGAGTCGCCCTATTTTCATTCATTTTCATCCTGTTCCCAAGTGCCCGCCCCCTCGCGGCCTGGCCTGCCTAACCTGCCGGCTCCTTGTCCTCTTTGTTCTCTTTGTTACCCATTTGCCTGTGGTTGACAGCCTGTGGTTGACAGTGAGCAACGAACCGCCAAGTCGTGAGACTTACGACGTCCCTGGCATTCTCCAATCACGAGCCGCATTGATCATCTCCCGTGCATCCGCCCATCACCCATTGCCGCGCCCAAGTAGCTTCCCAAGTAGCTTCGACATCGACGCACCTCCCGCCTTTGCCTTCTCTTGGTCTACATCATTTGGGATCATGCCTGGTCGTGCACAGCTATTTCGCCCGAACGTAGCCCTCCGTACCGACAGCGTCTTTTTCAAATGCCCTACTGCCCTTCCAATCCGCACCTGCCCGGACAGTGTCGCAAGCGAAATACCGACCCCAGCCATTGCATCTCGAGCTTTGTTGATCGCCATCAAAGTTGGGACGTCATAAACGTCATTTCGCCTTTCGAGGCGCTTTGCCGCCTCGTGCGCTCATACACTTCACATTGGTCATGTCGACGAACGCTGTGCCCGACACGCAACTGGGGCTTTCGGCGGAGGAGATTCAGTTGCTGCGGCAGGGACAAGCAGCACTTGGCCACGGCGGCGGAGCGTCTACCAGCTCTCGCGCAGCCAGTAGGGCGAGCAGTCAGGGCTTGTTGCTTCTCGACTCATCGTCTCTTGCCGCTCTTGGACGGTACTTCGATCGGCTAATGGCATCAATCGAGCAAAACATACGCCATCTCAGCGAACAGGCGCAAATGTTTACGCAAGTCCAGTATGATCGTGCTGGCAACATCATCGATGGGGCGGATGCCGAAATTGCGAGATACACCGAGATCCTGCGACAAATCGACGAGCTAGAGGTTGACTTTGATCGAATAGCTCACATCAAAGACATCGTCAAGGGTTATCGATCGAGAGTTGAGGACCTGGAGAGAGACTTGGAAACAAGCGGGTCGTCAAGTCGTCACCACAAACACTCGTCGCACAAGCACTCTCAATCGCACTCTCACCGGCACGGGTCGTCATCACACAAGCACAGGCGCTGAGCTTAGCGAGCCGCCTATGCGTAGACAATTCACACACGCATTCCATGACGCTTCGCTATGCCAAAGCGAGATACAAAAATTGATAATACCGGAGCTGCGCAAAGCCAAATCACACGCATTTATGCCAAGGACATGCATGGGTCACACCAACGCCCCCTTTGAAAGACACGGAAGTGGGGGAAAGGGCCCAAAATGCCAACACGAACCTACGGTTAACGGCATTTGATTAAATTATGGATTGGACGGGAACTTTTTCGGGGATACATTTATGAAAACTCGGATGGGCTCTTTTGAAATAGATGGAGGGAACAGGAATCGCGGCCTCACGGCTCAACCAAAGATGGAACCAGGCCTCACGGCTCGTTAACTCCATTGGCGTTTTTTTCTTTTCCTTTGATAATCTTGTTTCCTCTGTTCCATCCGCTTTTGGTCAAGGGATTACTTTTTTTAAAACAAACTTTTTCTGCAAGGACTTGGTCTTACCTCTGCTTTTTGTTATTTTGTTTTGATACCCTTTGGGCCATTTTCATTTGTTGGCAACGGAGCCAAACTCTGGGTTACACTTCCGAACAGGATAATTCATGTACGAAACTCTCTTGCTTTTATACTCACGACATCGAACCTTGGAACATTGTATTGCAAGATTCTTCAAACTCCTTTTCTTCTCTGTTTCATTTTCCCACATTGGGCCCGATGGGCGTTGGGTAGGAATATCATAGCAGGACTCACTCACATGATGGATGGGGGTGGGACGAAATGTCCGAGACGATTTTGGGTTTGGCACTCAGGGACTGCACAGAGTGCGTACGGATTACTCGGTAGGATATGTCTGGTGCTGCACTCTTCTTGCGAGATGTACGGACTACTCCGTGAAGACAGCGCAGTGCAGTGCATTGCCATGAATGTAACAGTAGCTAGCATCTGCGCACGCAGCCGGGATGTCTCGTCAACAATGCGCACTTTCTCGGTGAAGCCCAGGTGGGTGGTTGGTCGGGCAGATTTCCCCCCTCACTTGTCGTGCAAGGGAGGCTACAACTCGCACATCTGTGTTATCCCCATGGGTGCTCCTTAGAATTCCATCTCATGATGAGCACCAACGTACACTTGAGGCGCCCAGTCCACAACTCAGTCATTTTACCTGTTCCCGAGCGCAAGTCGATCGATCCACCCACATCAGGGAAAAAGTGCAAACAAGGCCGGCCGGCCCGTCGAGATAGCCCAACTAATACCTGCTCCGTACGTGAGAAAACTGATTGAAGGGGAACGGGCAAATCGCCCTCGTTGCGTTTCAAACGATGCGTTATTACAGCACAGCACAGCTCCCAAGCCGATTGGTCAGTTTCACCGCCCATCCATCAATTCATAGCTACAGCACAGCATGGTACATGTAATGCGCCGAACGGTCCGAGTACAGACAGACAGGAGGTAGACAGATTTCTCTATTTAAAACAAAGCATGATTCGTAGGCTCGCCAACAATGTGCGTACATCCCACAGCTCAAAGCTGTGTTCCAGGCCCCTGCTCCAAGCTCCTTGATTCTGCATCCAACAAGACAACCAACCCCATGTCAACAGAGGCGAAAAGAAATAGCAATGCCACGAGGCAGCAACCTCGTATTCAACGTGGGGGATCCCATTCCACACACCGATAACGGAAGAATAATAGACTTTAAACGCCATGACATGCCCATGGGAATCGTCACCAACCTCTACCCATTACCACTCAGGAGGCCAGTTTGACGAGCCCTCCTGTTCATCATATATCCAACCTCTTCTGAATGCTGACATACAAAGGGGAATATAAAGAGAAAACACGTCCATCAGACGAGATTCGAACACGAACCGAAAAATGAAAAATGGAGAAAGGGAAAATGAATAAAGACTGAAAAAAGCATGCGAGACCATGTCAACACCCGTGACTACTTCGCTATCAACTTCTGTTGATGATATGTGTGTTCTTCTTCAGGAACACAAAAAGAAAAGAAAAGAAAAGCGAGCTGACTGACATGCAAAGAATTATTCGTCGACGCCCGTATGGCGCGGGTGCCATGGTCGGCAACGTGAATGCCTGCTGACATTCTCCACGATACTCCTCTCTTGTGCAGACGATATATGATTAAATTCTGTTGGGGTTTCAACCGAATGACAAGGAGTCCTACACCTTGATAACTCGCTTCTGTCTCACGAGAAAGGGACTCGGCATTTCGTCTCGCTCAGGGTCCCAGATGGCAACGGCTTCGCTTCCGCTGCTGCCAGTGCTCCTGCTGCCGCTGCTGCTGCTGCTGCTGCTGCTGCCACCGCTCGCTCTTCGCTCGCCCGCCACCCTGTCTTTGAATGCTACACGCTTAGGGCTGGCATTCTCTGATGCACCACCAGCACCAGCGCTCAGAGGACGGCCTCCAGCTCGGGCTTGCTGCAGCTCAACAAGCGTTCTGCCCTTGATATTGTTCTTGGCGGCCATTTTGCCCAGCCCGTCACCACTTCCGTTTTCTTTCTTGACAGAATGCTTGCGAGTTAAACCGCCAGTATTCGGATCCGCCTGCAAGCTCGTCATGGATGGTATCTTGCTGATTTGGCGCGTGGGCGACCGGGGTCGGGGCTCGGCTTGTGCTGAGACGGCTGCCTTGGAAACTAGCCCAGTGCTAGAGGCTTGTGGTTTGAGGCGGTTACTGGGACAGGACTTTTGTGACGTAAGAACAGGCCGATTCTTGGAGGCGAATGGGTTTTTGGCTGATCGCACGTTTCTCGTGGGCGATGGAACAAAATCTTCGTCGTCGGAGTCGATAGAGGGGGGATCGCGAAGATCCCATCTTGGGTCGGCAGGCACTTTGTTTGCATTGTTGGCCGCAAAGATATTGCCGTTGTGAGTGGTCGGCGCCTTGGACGCTCCGTTGCGGCGCGGCGATAACGACAGACTAGCAATGGCCATGGGGCTTGGCGACACCATTTCAATATCCATTGGCGTGCCAGCCTGGCCAGCAAACATGGTTTGTGCTCGACCAAATGGTGTACGCGCTGTTCGTTTCGCTTCTTTGGACATCCCCGGGCTTTCTAGGGGGAATTCGGCCAGATCCGTCACAGAAGGAAACTCGTCTCCGCCTGCGCCACTCGCCGTCCGCCGGTGCCCTGACTTGTCCACGGGCGCTGTTGGGTTTTCCGGTGATATGGCATTTGGTTTGGAAAAACCGCGCCCAAGCGTCGTGTGCTTTTCCAACTCGGCTTCTACTCGCACCTTGATCTCCTCCTCAAACTGCTTCTGCAGTCGCTCTATTTCGGCATTGGCAAGGCGGTCGATCTCGAGGCGTGCTTTTACCTCCCATTCCCTTCGGAGCGAGGAATCAATTTCCTCCCGCATCATCTCTCTCTCTCGGTCTAGGCCGACCAGCCGTTCACTGAGCTCCTTCTCCCTCTTGAGGAGGAGTTCCTCTCTAGATCGCAGAGACTTGTTCATATCGACCACCTCCTTCTCCTTTCGCAGGAACTTGACAATAGGCAGGTTGAGTAGCTGCACAGTGTCCGGTCTTCTATCTGGATTGACCTTGAGGCAGTCCCGAATCACTTGGTTGAGTTCAGGCGAATACATTTCAGGTAGCGTCGCGACTTTGCCTTCCTTGATTTTCTGAACCAGTTGAAAATGTGTCTTGGCGTTGAAAGGTGGCTCTCGTGCGCACAGCTCGTATATGATGCACCCGAGCGACCAGATATCCGATTTGAGCGTATACTTCTCGGCAGCACAGATCTCGGGCGACATGTAGAAAGGCGTTCCGACATAGGTGGAGGCGAAGTCATGAGACTTGATCATCTTGGACAGTCCAAAGTCTCCCAGCTTGACCGAGTTGTCCTCTCCAAGAAAGACTGTGCAGGTAAAAAAAAAAAAAAAAAAGGCATGTCAGTACCGATACTACGAGGAATGAGGGGAATCCTAGATGTTGTGCGGATCAAGAAAAAAAAAACAGACGTACCATTCTCTGGTTTCAAGTCTCGATGGAGAATTGTCATAGTTCCAGCCGGCACTTGCGGCGTGCCATTGGCATTTCCTTGCGTTAATCCCAGCGCATTTGCCCCGGCCTCTGGGGGATCAACGCCATAATGACATCGGTACAAGGCCATGACGAGCTGACTGAAGATGCTCCAAACAAAGCTCTCCTGCGCTCTCTGTCCCTTGTGATGCAAGTCCTTAATCACTCGTCCGAGGTCGCCATTTCCGCAGTACTCCATATACAGGTGAAGATCCTGGCTGGCTTTGAGGTGCTCACGATGGTAGTAGGCGACGATGTTGGGGTGGCGCAGGTGCGAGAGGATCTGAAACTCGGCATGAAGCTGCTCGCGTTCCTTCTGGGACATTCGAAGGTAGGAGATTTCCTTGCGGCACATGATGAAGCCGTCGGCCTTGCGGCGAACTTTTCGAATGACGCCGAAGGAGCCATGGCCTGTTGATACACACACACAGCCAGCGGTCAGCATGTCATGATGGCTTTCCAAACGCAGTGTCTCGGCATGATTTTCTTACCAATCTTCTCCAGCGTATCATACTTGTCTTCTGCCGACATGGCGATGGTGGTGGTACTCTTTTCCAAGCAGGCGCCCAAGGTCAATTCCAAGCAGTACCTCACCGAGGTATCCTCATAAGCGCTATGCGACACGTGCAAGGAAACTGGTTGTAAGGAGAGAAAGAGCACCAGCCAAGCAGGATCGCAATAGATGAAAGCGTTCACGGGGATACACGAGGCGGGTATTCAAAGGCAAGAAGTACTAGAAAGGAAGGAAGAGAAAAATCCTGCTGCGGTTAGTAACAAAAAGCTGTTTGTTCTTGAGGATGTTGCAGGAAAAGATCGTGTATGTGTCGTGGGATGGGAGAGGAGGAGAGGGGAAGAGAAAGGCTTCGTCCAATGCGAGCTTTGATATGAAATGAAGCCAGGTCAGGTCTCTGTGATGGGCCAAGCGGCGGACCAGCAACCAGCCAGACCGATTGACACAAGACCGGGCTCTGTCGGTTCTCGTGCACGCTGAAGAATGGGCGTATCTAGGCACTGGCTTCGCTGTCGTCGGGCATCGTACAGGGTCGACCAGGCCTTTCGTGGCCAAGTCATTCACTGAACGACCGGGGTTGCTGCAATGACGGGGTGTAAACAGTGAGAGCCGCTGCCATGGCAACCACGTCCTTCGTGGGCTGTGTGGGCTGTGTTGGCTGTGACAAATTGCTTATCGATAAGCCGCGAGATGGCAATGCGTTTGGATCGGGAAAAGGCGCGCCACACGTGGCGTTCAATCGGCGTTGTGGCGGGGCATGCCCAATTGGAGGAGGGTCATCAACCTCTCTCTCCCCTGCGTGATGGACAGGGCGAGTGGGACATCTGGCTGAATAATGATGATTGCGCTCTTTTTGTTACTCATTTCTCGCCCAATTCGATATACTTTACTCCATTGAAAACGACATGTCCCAAGAACAACTAGACTGTATCTATCATACCATAAATTAAAGCATTCATCTCTTCTTTTTCTGAGTCATTCCCATCACATCATCACGATTCACCATGGTGCTCCGCAATAACGAATTGAAGGGGAACCCATGCGAAGAGAGCGTCCTGATCAAGACCGATGTGCTGCGAGACGAGAACCCCCTCGACCAGAGCGAGGAGTTCAACCAGTTCCTCCTAGCCTGTCGGCATGGCGATCTTCGCAAGTGCCAGGAGTTTATAAGCCAGGGCGGCGTCAATATCAATGGCAAGGATCGCTTCGATTATACGCCCCTCATAGTCGTGAGTGAACCGAGACTACCCTGCATACGATCCACTTTCTTCTTCCTTTTCTTCTCAAATGCAAATAAAGGGGGAACAACGGTTACTCACGCATGTGCTATCCTAGGCCAGTCTATGTGGACATTATGAACTCGTTCAATTGTTACTAGAGTCCGGTATGGCTGCCCTCGCTGTCTTGACCTTGTCCGACCAAGCACGCGTGACATGATGACACTAAGTCGCCGATCAAACAGGTGCATTGGCCGAGCGGAACACCTTCCAAGGCGAACGCTGTATATACAACGCGCTCAATGACAGAATACGCAGCTTGCTCCTCCAATATGACTTTTCCAAAACCTCTGACCCCTACGTGTATTGGTCAACTCACATATCCAGCCTGCTCAACCGCACCACACCATGGACCTCGGACATATCACTGACGTCTGAATCGCGGTCCTTCAACCTTCACAAGTTCCTGCTTGCGTCGCGGACGCCCTTTTTCCGCAAGAAGCTCCAAGCCCAGCCTGACACGGAGTCATGGACCCTGGCGCCCACTATTCCCGTGGAGGCGGTCCAGATTGCCCTGCGGTACATCTACCTCGGCGACTTGCCCAGGGACCTCGTCCCGGCGGGGAGTTCTGTTTCGGAGGAAGAAGTCATCAGGGGCCTGGAAAAGATCAGCAAGCAGCTCGAGGTGGAGAACGTGTGGGAGGCCGTCATGGCCGGCGACAGGCGTCTAGCCCGTCAGCGGTTCCAAGACGAGGAGGAGCGCGCGCTGAAGCAGCTGGGCGATTTCTTCGAATCAAACGTCCTCGGCCGCAAGATGGTTGTTGATGCGACTCGCGTCGACGACATCAAGTGGAAGTATGACAATCCCGCCTTTGCAGATGTACTGCTCCGCTCAGATGAAGCATACGACGACGACGACGACACCGACGAGTCCTCTGAACCAACGCCCATCATGAACGGGCAGGGCATAATCCCCATGGGCACATCAAGCGATGATGTCTCGAGGAAGCCTCGCAAATCCGCCCTCTACCCCGCTCACAAGGCAATCCTCATCCGCAGCGAGTACTTTGAAAAAATGTTCTCCGGCGAATTCGTCGAGTCCCGGCGCGCAGAGCACCTCCACATCGTCACCATCGACTTTTCCCCCGCCGTGCTTGAGCTCGTCCTCACGTTCCTGTACACCGAGAACACCATCGTACCGCTTGAACACGCCCTGGACGTCCTCTACGCAGCAGACATGCTCTTCCTCGATGCATTGAAGAGCAGAGCCGCCCAAGCAATCAGCACCCTGGGCAGCGGGACCAAAAACGTCCTCGTGGACCGCACGCACCCACACGCCAAGGGCGACGAGAATGCGCCGCAACAAGAAAATGAGCAGGTCGAAATGGAGCCCATCAACATTTACGACGTCGTCCACGCGGCATGGGATCTCCGCGTACGGCGTCTCGAGGAGTTTGCGGCGCGCTATCTGGCCTACAGACTGGAGGACTACATCGACGACTTGGACTTCCAGGACCTGATTAGAGAGAGCGCGGCGAGGATCCAGAAGCGTGAGGAAACGGATACGATTGAACTGCTGGATGATATCCGGTATTACTTGTCCGAGAGGTTTCGGTTGAGATTCGACGATGCGGGACTGGATGAGATGTTGATGGGCGATGAAGGCGAAGTTAGTGCCGAGGCGGCTGCGTCGGTAGAGAGGATTCAGAGGAGTGAGGAAACGCTCAACGGCGGAGGGGGAGGTGAAGCGCGCCAGACGACGGCTTGGAACGACGGCGGAGGAACTGGTGATGCGGCGGTGCTGACGCTGGACGGAAAGACGGCAGAGGACGAGTTTGTGTCGGATGC
Source organism: Epichloe bromicola (assembly GCA_023658445.1). NCBI lineage: Eukaryota > Fungi > Ascomycota > Sordariomycetes > Hypocreales > Clavicipitaceae > Epichloe > Epichloe bromicola. The sequence continues at coordinate 2,372,828 of CP098270.1, forward strand.
CATTAACTATCAGCTGTTGTTGCAAAAGATTGACGCCATGTTGGAGAGCCTGAGGTTGGATGCATAGACTGGGGACTTTTGCACAGCATGCATGTGCCGAAATCCATATTGTCAGACTAGCCAATGGAAAATCTACGTGCGCTCCAAAATCAAACGTGATCATCTCACTGCGCTAGGATCATCTAGCATTTGAATGCCACACTTTCGATTGCTCATCTCTCATCATCATAGTAGCCTAGTTAGTACTCCACAATTTTGATCCTCGATCTCAGCTTCTCAGGCAAGTCTTCTGGCTTTGCCAAACCCAACTGCACACAGTCGCCCCAAAAGAACATGGCGCGCTCTTGAGCATATCTCAGGTAGTCAAACTCGTCAGGTCCAATATCCTGCTCCGTCTTGAGAATGTCCGCGTCGGAAGCTGGCTCATTGTTGGCATCCAAGCCAGGAATCTTGGCTTGCACAATACCCCAGGCTACCCACATGGCGCTATTCCCTGGTCGCCACAAACGCGCTTCTTCCATCAGTTCGCGCACCTGCAAGTCACTCTGCTCTTCTCGAGCGCGCTCGGCGGCGCTCCACCCTCCAGGAGGGACACGTGCATCTAACATGAAGTCGACAATGGAACTGCTGGATGCAACGGGGTTCAGCGACGGCGTGGACGAGCCGCTGTCTTGGGGAACGAGTCGTGGGGTGGCGCTGGCTGCCGGGAACTTCGGGCGGTGGTCTACATAGGCTTTGATAAACCGTCGCTGCTCCTCGGGTGCTGGGTATCGCTCATGATGGCAGGCATAAGGAGAAATGGGGTCGTGATAGTTGTATGTCCATTCCGTGAAATGATTGGCAAACTCTAAACCAGGCACGTTGGCAGCAGCGTATTCAAAGTCAATGACTATCAGCTGTTTGTGTTTGTTGGCCGGCTGAAGGAGAGGTGACTTTTCATCGTCTGGGCGAATGCGCAGAATGTTTCCGTATTGAGTCTTTCCATGCACGGTTAGTAAAGTGGCCAGTTTGTCTTCATACACAGAGGTGCATCGGAATCCAAGCTTACATCGTTGTGGGCGAATATCAAGCGTTCTTTAATAGTCTTTTTGGTTTTGTAACAGTTTTCCAGGTGCGTTCGATATTTGACCACCATGCGCATGAACTGGTCCCAGGGGACTCCGCACACATATCCGTTCGCTTTCCACGCATGAACGACTGAGTCACTCTTTGGTGCATTCTGATCTCTCTCATACTGCTGATCCAGAAAGGTAGTGATCTTGGCCACGTTTGCCAGCCACTGATCCCAATTTTTCCAGACATTGGGGCCTCCTTCACGCTCTGAAGGTAGCAAATCGATGCCGTCATGGAGTTCGCGCATTCGCTTAGCAATCGACTTGGTCGTATCAGGCTCCCGCAGGTGAGCGGGAGTCAGCGTGATGGCGTTGAAGAACTGTTCAAAGCGGCCATTCTTGAAGGTCCCCAAGAGTCGTGGACCAATCTTTTTGCGGGCAAGACGCTGCAAAACCTTCAACTCATTCTCACGGTCGATAAGATGCTCTACTTGGGGGCCGTATACCCGCAGAAGAACCTTTCCAGGTGTCTTCTTGCCTTGTGTCTCACTCAGACTCTTTGGCGGTGTCACAACGTATACTGCGTTCGTCAAGGCACCGCTCAGCCGCTCGACACCGATGGTGTCACCACTTCCGAGAGGAATACGTCGCCAACCCTTCAGCCTCAAAGTATGAGCAATGCGGATGATGTCGTTCCTGAAAACAAGCCAGGCGTCATTGTCCTTGTCCAGCTTGCCAGTCGATACATCTTCGGTGCTCACGGTTCCTCCAACGTGACTGAGTGTTTTTGAGTTGTCTAGCCATGCATCGCAACTCGGCACAATTGCATCACCGTCGACAAAGTCTGTATCAGATGAAGCCGTGCGATGTAAACCTGGCTTTGAGTTGGCCCGTCGGCTACGTGGGAACTTGGGAGGATGTTGAGGCACAGATTTCAGACCAAGAGACGCGAGAGAATCTTGCAAGATGTGCTCAAGCTTTTCGAGAGACACGTCACTGGATTGCGAGTCTACGGAGTCTGTTCGCTCGCGAGCAGGCTCAGTAGGGGTAGATCGATCTTGATCTGGCGGTGACTTGGATTTGCGATGGTGAGACTTGTGCTTGCGGACAGCAGATTTCTTCCTCTTCTCGTGTTCCAACCAGTCGGATACCCGCGCCAGTAGCTTCTCCGCATAATACTGATGGCGATGCGATTGATGGTGTTGGCCTGAGGAAGCGGTACATTCGTCATCTGGACGCAGAGCTGGGGGGCCTTCACTAATGGAAGATCGGCCAGAGCCCAGTCTGCCACTCAATCTGCGACTCGGCCCTGCCCGAAATGTCTTGGTGGAAGGGGGCTCTTCATCAGACTCAGGGACAGGTTCTGCTATCTGCACAGCTGCATGTGTGTGTAAGCCTATGTTCAATGGGCATCCGGATTCCTTTTCGCGATGCAGAGACTTGGTGGCAATGGGCTTTCATGTAGACAAGGTTTTGCTGCTTCAAGGCATGTTACGACTCACGAACGAGTCTCGGGACGAGCCTTCACGACGTACCACGGGCCCAACGCATGCCTACATCGCCGACATGATAATATTGAATACGTACCTTTTAAAGGGCCGCTAGCAGGAGGAGGAGTTCTGTCCCCATCAGCGTCAGATTTCAAGACTGATCGCAACGGCGCGGGGCCAAATGTCGCAGTAGGCGTATCAGACATGATAAGCGACGACAGTTTCGGGCAGCGTGCGAGGACTTGTGCTGGTCCCAGACTCCCAACGGCGGGGAAACCGACTGTGTGCGCCGAGTGAGCTGAGCACCGATCCGCAGTCCAGATCGACGGGTTTGTTATGAGTGAGGTATGAGTGAGGCTAGTAGGAGATGAGAACAAGTTGTGAGGAAAAGGAGGAGGAAGCTAGGCCAAGCGTGGAAATACCCTGTGGAGAGGGAGGGGGGCGGAAGGTGGTGGGCGGCTGCCGCTTCCCATTACGGTGGAGCCTTCTATATTCTAAGCGGTTCTTAGCTGGACCTGATATTTACTACTTCTAGAAAAAAGCTATATATAAATACTACTGATATTACGAAGTAAACACATCCTAGAGTTCTAAACGCTGTTCATGTCTGCATGAGCTCCTCATTGTTCACCAACGAGAACTTGTTCTAGGATACGCCAGCACCGCGCAGCCATGTCTCGCACTGGACTTTGCGCGAGGCGATTAGCCCAAACCCCTTATTGCAACAAGATCAACAAACTTCACCCTCGTCACCTCCAACCAAGAGGCTTCCGGAGCACAGCGTGCTGGGCCGAAAAGAACACGACCCATTCTCAACGTACGACACCGGCACAGGTAAAGTCAGCACCAGGCAACGCGTTTTTCGACATTGCATTCGCATTCGAGTACGTCATTGGTAGCAAACTTCCTCCCATCACAAGTAAATGCTGTGAATGCTTCCTATGCTGACAAGTGGAAACAGCATCGATGGAGTCTTGTATCGAGGGAGCCAAGGCATCCCTGGCGCGCGCGAGATGCTCCGCAGCATCCGTGCCAAAAACATTCGCTACGTCTTCCTTACCAACGGAGGGGGTGCGCACGAAGATGCCAAAGTCGCCTCTTTGACAAAACGTCTGGGGCTATCACCTGACGAGGATGTGATTCGAGATAGAGTCATCTTGTCGCATACGCCCATGCGAGGCTGGGCGGATGAGGTCAAGAAGCAGACTGTGTTGATCACGGGGTCTCATCCAGAGACCGCTCGCCAGATCGCGAATGAGTATGCTCCCCAGAGAACGACATGTCCGTGGGCACTGAAACCCTTATGCTAACCCTGTCGAAACAGATATGGCTTCTCGCGGGCCGTCACACCAGCTGATCTGATTCATGACAATGATGAATTATACCCGTTTGACAACTTGAAAGACACGCTTCATTCTGAGTTCAGGCCATTACCAGATGGCAAATCTGCTTCTGCAATAACAGACCCTTACAGTACAGAAATAGCGCCTGACGCGTTGAGAATCGACCGAATTCTCGTCTGGAACGACCCCCGAGATTGGTCACTCGACATCCAAGTGATCCATGATCTCTTGGTCTCTCACAAGGGCTATCTTGGAACAATCTCCCCCAAAAACGGCAACTCCTCGCTCTCCAACAACGGATGGCAACAGGATGGGCAGCCAGAGCTCTGGATTTCGAACCTTGATCTTGTCTGGAAAACAGAATATCCGGTCAACAGATTCGGCACGGGCGCATTCCTGGAAGCCCTCAAGGGGGTCTGGTCTGCCGTCACGCACGGCGCAGAGCTCCAGTACAATGCGCTCGGTAAACCATCTCAGTTCACCTACGACTATGCGCACACGAGGCTTCTTCGGCATTATTCCAGCATCGGGTCTACCGCAAAGGACAGTGCCAAGGCGGATGCCACTACGTTACGAAGGGTGTACATGATTGGCGATAATCCGGAGAGCGATATTCGTGGAGCCAACGAGTTTTGTCCCGAAGATGGCACGGAGTGGGTGTCCATCTTGGTGAAAACGGGGTTTGGCAGGAGACTGCTGCAGAGAGGAGCCTCGGTATAAGCCGGCGGTGATTGTGGATGATGTGGTGGATGCTATTGTTTGGGCGTTGCAGAATGAAGGTGTTGATGCGTCTAGAAGTTGGTTGCTTAAGGGGTAATAGGGTTGAGGAATGGAGTTACTCTACTTGCATTTGTGACGTCTGTTGTGCGAAACTACGGTATGGAATCGTCTCGTTTTTTAGCAGTTCACAAAAACGTCTGTTTTTTTTTTTTTTTTTTTTTTTTTGGTAGCAGATCGCAGCTTGGATTTCTTTCTTGCAGCGGGTGTCGCGCCGAAAGGCCAGCAGACTTGCATGTTCACATGCTTAAACGCCCGCGCTTGAGACTGCAATTGAACCAACAGGATCTGTCGACGGCAGGCCAGCATACAAATGGAATGACAGTTCTAGAACCATGAGATTCACTAGAATTGAGTCGTTGGAACCAACTCAGCTGGCAAGAGTCTTTGTAATGGACTGTCGTAGACTATAATACACAATTTTTACACTGGGGACCATCCACAGTCCATCATCGTCATCACTACTTCTTCCAGTCCTTCATGTGATCCAGGATCAGCTGGGCACCCTGATCCGGCGAATGTTGACGTCCTAGCGCCTCGACAAAATCACCATCGGGATCCATCAGATAGAAGTAGATGCTGTGGTCGACCAAGTAATCCTGGCCAGGCTTGACGTTTTGTGGCGTGCTAAAGTACACTCGGTACTTCTTGCAGAGATTCTTGATCTGGTCATACGTGCCCGTCAACCCAATAAACTTGTCGTGAAATTCGGCGAGGTAGGTCTTTAGAGCCTTGGGGTCGTCGCGCTCGGGATCGCAAGTGATGAAGATGGGGAGAAGCGCTCCAGGAGCCTTCTCTTCAATAATGTCAAGCATTCGGGCCATCTTGTCGAGTTCCTCGGGGCAAATGTCGGGACAACGGGTGAAGCCAAAGTATACCTGAGAAAAACGGGGTCAGTCTGTGTCACCCATCTAGATGTAGACAGGGAGCTTGAGTGTGTTCCGGCTCAATACCACTGACGACATACCAGGGAATATTTGTCCTTCATCATCTCGCTCGTAAACGGCTTGCCATTCTGGTCAATAAGCTCAAAGGTGCCGCCAACCTTGGGCCGCCCGACCCCTTTAGACGCGTCGGCAATTCTCTTCCTGTGCATGCGCCCCTTTTCGAATTCAAAGTACCACACCAGTGCACCACAGGTTGCGACGAAGAGGATACCTGCCTTCCATGAAAAGGGCTACAGCGACGAGTATTGGTCAGCTCTCGATTCTAACACATGCTTTACTCGACGCGAACGCGGGACGACGCCACAATACCCCAGTGCTGTGTCTGCTCTTGGCCTGCTCAACAGTCTTGTATGTTCGTCTCTGGACAAGCGATTGCCGGCTCTGGGCGACTGCGCGCGGAGGCGGAAGCGGTCGGGGCTGCACTGCGGTGCTGAAAAGGCATCGCTGGCATTTCGCATATGCCCCCTGGAGGATCTTCGATGACGACACCAACGACTGCGCCATTGCGTAGTACTTGGTCGTGGGCCTGATGGAGTTTGTTTATTGAGGTTCTCGCGAAAGAAAACCTGGCACAGAGCAGGAATAGCAATGGAGCTACAATCGCAAGATGCTTGGACACAAAGCTCAAAATTTCTGGGGAAGGCACTTGGTTGCCACCGAAAATTTGCCGACCGACTAACCGCCTAACCGCCTAACCGCCTTAACCGCCTGGGCGCTCGACGCGGCAGGAGCTATTACCGGAGTCCGTAGTGACGCTGCGGATTACGGGTTTGACCCGCGGTCGCGACCCAGGTTGACCGTGTTCCTCATGCAACGCCACGCAAGCACGAGTCTTTGTATTTCATTCATCGGGGATGGAAATGCATGAATTGAAACAAACCATAAGAAACGTAACCTAAGGCTTTCTTGGGCCAAGGGGCTTCGAATGAGCGAGCTGCGCGTTCCAGCTCACCACCTCTTTGATCATGGACCCTGTTCAACCTGCAGTTTCCTCACATGATGAGATTCTGCATCTCGAAGTCGCTGATCGGGCGGTCAAACCGGAGTATGCAGCGAGCTCTCCTCCAGCACCGGCTTCAGATCTCGCCGCAGCCTCATTCAGATTCTCGCCCACGCCCACGCCCGCGCCCACGCCTTTATCGTCTGCTGAGCCAGCCGAGCCAGGAGCCATGGCGGCAGTCTCATCAGGCCACCCCACCAAGAAGAGAGGAACAGCGTCAACAGTCAAAAAGGTGCCCAAGAGGTCCAAACCGAGTGAAGCCAAGAAGAGCAAAAAGAAACCAAAAACAGGATCAGTCGCCCCAGAAGCAGATGAAAGGCCGTCTGGCGACGAGGACTCCGACAATGGGCCCTACTGCCTCTGTCGCGGCCCCGATGACCATCGCTGGATGATCTGCTGCGAAGGCTGCGAGGACTGGTTCCACGGTGAATGTATCAAAATGAACAAGGAGATTGGGGAGAATCTCATCGAAAAATTCATCTGTCCAAATTGCTCAACAGACGAGCTGGCAACAATCTACAAGAAAACCTGCGCACTGGGTGCTTGTCGCAAGTCTGCGCGCCTGGCGCAAAGCCAACCCAGTGTATTTTGCTCAAATGAACACGCGCAAACGTGGTGGGAGAGAATGATCAGCAGACTGCCCAAAACCAAGGGCAAAAACGGGTTAAATGACCAGCTGGCGCAGGACGAGTTCATGGCCCTTCTGAATAGTAATTTGGGAGCGACAGATGCGGCGGACATGTGGACTCTGGCCAGAACGCCATTCTCAGACACAAGTTTGAATGGCACAGACTCAACCCAAGGTACGTTGCACTACTCGTGCGTTGTAGTTCCCAAAAATCCGCATGTTGACAATACCCGCCACAGATGATACCCTGTCCAAGATATTAAGCGATGAAGAAAGCAAGTTTCTTGACCAAGCGGCCCAAGCCCGCTCGCAGTTGGAAGAGGAAACCTTTCTCTGTCACAAAATGTTCACACTCATCGAACTGGCTCAAGAGCGCCGACGCGCCGCCATCAGCGCAGGACGTTTCGCCGAGGACATTTGCGGCTACGACTCGAGGCTTGATGCTGTTTCGGCAAGGGATGTCTTCTCTGCATTTTACAAGTCCCTTGAGGGTGAAGAAGTATTTCAGCAATCCAAGTTGAGAGATCCGCTGGGAGAAGAGGATCTCGTACGCGGCATGTGCGAACGCAAGCGGTGCAAGGCACATGGTGGCTGGCAGAAGATGCTTCCCCTGGGTATCAAGCATCACATACGTAAGATGGCAGAGGAGATGGCCGATATGCAAGAGGAGGAGAAGATTGTCCGAGAGGCAGCAGGAGAGCGATGGAGGAGGAGACAAGCAGAGAGTAATTGGGTCGAGGTTTTGAATGGGTAGGGAGGTAGACTGCAGGACTTTATCGATGAAATGGGATAAAAGGCAAGGGAAATGGCGTTTAGGTCGGGACATGGGCTAACGGGACTCGAGAGTAGTTCGAACTTTGGGCAGCACGGTTGTGCTGGTTTCTCTGGCGATCAATATCGCAGTTTATAGGACGGCTTCTGGGGTGTGTATAGACCTAGCTCTCATGTTTGTTACATACTAAAGCAGCAGAACGTACAAGATTGAATGAACCCCCTTTTTTCGGACACGCTTGAAAGTTCATACTAGGCGACATCATATTCAGATGAAACTCGAGCACTCTGCATCAATACCGCGGCCTGCGCGTCACTCATAGTCAACCCGTCAGGGACCCGTCAGGGGTAGCTCCTTCCCAAATGAAAAAAAAAGGAGGGGCAACTACACAAGGAGGGGCTTGCCCTGCCGCCTTTCCCTCCCGCTCCAACTCCTGTTTATCAAGCAAACCCGGCGTGACGTAAGGGAAAAAAAAAAAAAAAAACGCTGCCGAGTCGCTCAATCTCAGCAGTTGACAACCAAACGTCCTGGCGGGCAAGCAAGCACGTCTCAAAAAGTCCTCCTACTCGGCGGTGTTTGCAATTACCACTTGATGACCCCCTTCTCTTCCACCTCTCGACCCTTTTCAAACACAAAAAGCTCGACAAGCCTACCATGTCGTCCTCAAACCACCCCGAGGAAGACATCGATGAACTGCTGGCAGCCGACGATGCGGCCGAGGAAATCGAGAACGAAGCCGAAGACATCGCCATGGATTCGGACGCCGAAGACGACCAGGAAGAAGTCGTCTTGCACAACGACTCTATCGCTTACTTTGACCTTCCGCAAGACTCGCTCTTCGCCATCGCTCAGCACCCCGTGCACCCATCTCTCATCGCGGTCGGCGGCTCAGCAGGGCAGGAGGACGACGCGCCAGGCGCAGGATGGCTCTTCGATACATCGCCCGCTGGGTCGCGGCCCGTCCTGCCAGCAAGCTATGCCAGCGACCTTGCGAGCGCAGAGGCCCCCAAGACGACGACACAGCTAGACAGCCTGTTCGAGCTCCAAGGCCACACCGACTCCATCAACACCCTCTGCTGGACGTACCCGCATGGCGAATACCTCGTCAGCGGCGGTCTAGACGGCCGCATGAAGGTCTGGAGGATAGACGTGCGCTCCGGCGCAGCCGACGGTCTCCAAGCGTCCCTGGTGGGAGAAGCCCAGGAAGTCGAGGAGATCAACTGGATCCTGCCGTGCCCGTCGCAAGCGCACCCCAATACCGTTGCGCTCGGCGCCTCAGATGGCTCCGCCTGGGTCTACACAATTGATGCCTCGGATGCCTCAAACCCGTTGCAAATCGTGCAGAGCTACTTCCTTCACACGGGGCCCTGCACGGCCGGAACATGGACCCCAGACGGACTCCTCCTGGTCACCGTCTCGGAAGACAGCAGTCTCTACGCCTGGGACGTCTGGGGCGAGGCCGCGGCCAGAAACATCGTCAACGACAATGGCATGACCGCCATGTCCCTCACCGGCGAGGACCAGCGCTTCGAGGTCGAAGGCGGCTTGTACTCGATTGCCACAGACCCCAAGGGCACATTCGTAGCGGTAGGCGGAGCCGGCGGCGCCGTGAAGATTGTTTCTCTCCCGCGCCTTTCCGCCCAGCCCTCGAATCAGCAATCGCGCGGCAAAGTCACCGTCTCGGACGCCACGTCGGGAGGACAGATCCTCGCCTCGCTGCACACGCAGGGCGATAGCGTGGAATCGCTCGCCGTAACGCTCTCCTCCACCTCCCCACCCACCGTCCTCTTGGCAGCCGGCTCAGTGGACGGCTCCATTGTCGTTTACGACGCTACGCGGCGCTTCGCTGTGAGACGCCACATCTCTGGTGCGCACGAAGAACAGTCCGTCGTCAAGCTGGAGTTCATCAAGAACACATGGCTGCTCACGAGCTGTGGCATGGACGGCGTCGTCCGCAGATGGGACCTGAGGAGCGGTGGTGCCACGGGCACGACGGCGGCGGGCGCCGCGGACAGAGGGCTCGTCAAGGAATGGAGGGGCCACAGGGGTGATGGCGAGGGAGGTGGTGTGTTGGGGTTTGTGCAAGGCCAGACGGGCGAGAGAATTGTTACGGCGGGAGATGACGGCGTGGCTTTGGTTTTTGAGGCGTGAAATCGCTGTTGCATAGTTGGTTGATCAAATGAATTGGTGCAAAGGGACGTTGCACCGCGCGAATGGGTCGATACGTATTATAGTGACGTTTACTTCCTCCTGCATCATGTATACGGAGCTACACGGAGTTATACAGAGACTCGTGATCTTGAACAAAAGCCAGTTTCATACACAGCATCATCTAAATATAGAAACCACGTCTAATGTGCCTTTCAATTCGCATATAGCTAAAGAGTTTTTTAGTTCCCCAATGTTGAGATGAGCCATTTTTCTCTGATAAGATTCTTATACCCCAACGCCCCTGATGTTGAATTGCGTGGTAAAAAAAAAACCCTTCCCAAAACCAAAATATATGCAAAAGGATGCCCGACATGTCGTCAGTGACACTTGGTCAACCCATGTGAATACAATAAAACCAACACCGAAAAGGCTCATCGTAAAAGACAAAAAACACCACCACGAAAATGTCGTCATTGCGAGAGAACGCATGTTGTAAGAAAGCGTCCCTCCAAGTCTATGAGTGTGCGTGATAGATTATACGGGTTAACACCCATCCTTATCCCTACAGCTTGGGCAATGTAAATAGGCTGAAATGCTGGAATGTGAAAAGATGGTAGAATAAATTGGATTGCTTCTCCACCGGTCTCCCATCTGGGATGAAAAACAAGAACGCTCGTTCCTCTGCTTGTCCAAAGCCTGGATGTTTCTTTCCAGAGTATGAGTCTTTCTCTCTTTCGATGGACTGGGTATCCTGTGTCATGGAACTATGACTGGGTGGTGTCCTCAACAGGAGGGCAGGTGCAGAAGAGGTTCGTGTCACCGTAGGCTATCGGGCAAGTTAGTTGGGGGTCAATTAGAGATCTTAAGACATTCAGGGCTTCAGGACTTACTGTCATCAACACGGGTCACAGTGGGCCAGAACTTCTTCTCCATCAACAACGGGAGAGGATAGGCGGCCTTTTGACGGGAGTAAGGGCGGTCCCACTTCCCTTCGCCGTCACCCACGATCAAATCCTTCTGCGTGTGGGGAGCATTGCGGAGAACGTTTCCTTGGCGAGGCTGCTTGCCCTCTTCGATTTCGCGGATCTCCTGGCGGATGCTGATCAGAGCATTGGCGAAACGATCCAGCTCCTCCTTGCTCTCACTCTCCGTGGGCTCGATCATGAGCGTGTTGGGCACGGGCCAGCTCATAGTAGGGGCATGGAAGCCATAGTCCTGGAGACGCTTGGCAATGTCGATGGCCTCGATGCCGGCGGTCTCACGGTAGGGACGGGCGTCAATGATGAACTCGTGAGCGCACCGACCCTTGTCGTTGGTGTAGAGAATGGAGTAGTGGTCCTTGAGTCGGGCAAGGAGGTAGTTGGCATTGAGCAGAGCCACGCTTGTGGCCTTGCGGAGGCCCTTGTCACCTAGTTGTCAGAATTAGCATCACATCCATATCAAATTGTCAATACTCAAAAAGCCAGCAAGGAGAGGGGCACAATGATGTGACCTACCCATAGTGGCAATGTAAGACCAGCTGATGGGCACAATGCTGGCACTTCCGAAAGAAGCGCTGGAAATGGGAGTTTGACTATGCTTGTGAGGCAAGAATGGTTCAAGATGAGACTTGACACAGATGGGGCCAATGCCGGGGCCACCGCCGCCATGGGGAATACAGAAGGTCTTGTGGAGGTTAAGATGGCATACATCAGCACCTAGCGCTCCAGGGGACGTGAGTCCAATCTGAGCGTTCATGTTGGCACCGTCCATGTAGACTTGACCGCCGTGGGCGTGGACGATATCGCAAGCCTTGCGAACACTGGGCTCGAAAACACCGAAGGTGCTGGGGTAGGTGACCATGAAAGCACCAAGCTCCTTCTCATGCTTCTTGCACTTGGCCTCAAGATCAGCGAGATCCAGATTGCCCGTGGTCGTGTCACATTTGACGGGGACCACTCGCATGCCAGCCATGGCGGCAGAGGCAGGGTTCGTGCCGTGGGCAGAGACGGGAATCAGGCAAATGTCGCGCTTGGCTCCAGGCTGCTGCTCGTGGTATTTGCGGATGGCTCGCAAACCAGCGAACTCGCCCTGTGCGCCAGAGTTGGGCTGCAGTGAGGTGGCATCCATGCCAGTCAGGGCAGCGAGCTGAGCAGAAGTTGCGCTGAAAAGTTTCTGATATCCCTTGTAGCTGCTGACGGGGGCGTGCGGGTGGATGTTGGAGCTCAGGTCATGACCAATGAGTTCCATCTGGGTGGTACCGTTGAGCTTCATGGTGCAAGAGCCCAGGGGCATCATGGAGTGGACGAGAGACAGGTCCTTGGACTGCAGTTGGTGGATATATCGGAGCATCTCGGTCTCGCTGTGGTAGGTGTTGAAGACGGGATGAGTCAAGTAGCTAGATTCTCGGCGAACGGCGTCGGGAATCTCGTTGACGACCTCCTCGAGAGAAGGCTTCCAGCCCTCAGTCCAGAACTTTTTGGCAACGTCGAGATAACGACGGGTGTGGTTTTTCTTGGCAACTGCCTGGAAAGCCTCGACAATGCGAACGTAGGTATCAAGAGTGAATGTGGTGGGGACGGCGAGGACAACCTCGTTCTTGGTCCATGCCTTTCCACCGCTGACCCTTCTCTGGAGAAGTTTCCTGCGGAGAGCCTGGCAAGCCTTAGGCTCCTCAAAGCTGAGGGTAACCGTGTCGGACAAAACACGACCCTTCGGGTCGAGAGTGGCAGTAGGGACGGTGAGACCGTAGTACTGAGCGGCCGACTGAATCATGCGAGAATAGCGAAGATTGTTCACAGCCATCTCCTTGAGCTGGGCGGGGCCATGGTAAATGGCGTACATGGCAGCCATGTTCGCAAGGAGAGCCTGGGCAGTGCAGACGTTGCTGGTAGCCTTCTCGCGGCGAATGTGCTGCTCACGAGTTTGCAGGGCCAGGCGAAGAGCACGGTCTCCAGTACGATCCTTGGAAACACCAATGATTCGGCCAGGCAGACGTCGCTTGCTGGAGTCCTTGACAGCCATAAAGGCAGCGTGAGGACCACCGAAGCCAAGAGGAACACCAAATCGCTGGGAGTTGCCAAAAGCAACGTCGGCGCCCCATTCGCCGGGGGGCGTTAGAAGCGTCAGAGCAGACAGATCGGTGGCCACGCTGAAGAGGGTGCCTTGCTTGTGAGCAACATCCGCCAGCTCCCGGAAATCACCAACACCGCCGTTGGTGTCGGGATACTGAGCCAGAACACCCACCAGGTCATCACCTAGGTTCTGGATTTTCTGATACGCATCGGGAGCAGAGAGATCCAAGACCTCGAGGCGAATGCCGAAGCCCTCGGCACGGCCACGCATGACCTGAATGGTAGTGTCGTGGACGAGATGAGAAACAACGTAGGTCTTGCCAGGGCGCTTGGCACGAGAGGTAGGGAGGTTGCTCAAGGACATGGTCATGGCCTCGGCAGCAGCGGTACCTTCATCAAGCAGACTGGCATTGGCGACGGGCAGGCCAGTGAGGTCGGATATCATGGTTTGGAAGTTGAGCAATGACTGAAGACGACCCTGGCTGATCTCGGCTTGGTAAGGAGTGTAACTGGTGTACCACGCAGGGTTCTCGAGGATGTTTCGCTTAATGACTCCGGGAATCTCGACGGGATAGTAACCGCCACCGTTCATCCAGGTGTGAAGTTCGTTCTTGGCATGCATGGCCTTGAAGGCCTCAGCCACACCAGACTCACTGTAAGTCTCGGGCTGAATTGTCTTTGTGGGAGGCAGCATGATGTCCTCGGGTATAACCTCAGCAACAAAGTCGTCCAGAGAATCGACGCCGGGGCCCAATTGCTTGAGCATGGCAGAGATGTCCTCGTCGCGAGGACCAATGTGTCGTGCAGTGAAGTCCATCCATGGCTCCGGGTTCTCCTCACTCGTCTTCTGCATGTCCAGATAGGCGGGATCCTGGCGGAGAGACTCCAATTGAGCGTTGCGAGCATCTGCAAGAGAGCTCGCTACCCTGCAGGATTGCGAGAAGCGTCGTACGACAACGGAGCGAGCCGCCACTGGAGCGCGCGCAATGAAGCTGGTGCGCAGCGCAGCGCGGCTAACGACGGCGGGAGAAGAGCGCAGAGGCACTCCTCGGGCGAGAGGCAGTCTCGAAGCCATTGCGTGCAAACCCGCAGCAAATTCCTGACTGCGCAGCCTTTGTCAAGAGGATCCGGGCTTCGCGGTGAAGTTGGACGGAGCCTTTTGTGTCAATGGGAGGTTTCTCGTCGAGGTACTCCTCTCGAATTCCAAGGCGACAACCAACCGGGGTAGTCTATGTAGAGCCGACGGTAGCAGCCGAGTAGCAGCCGGTGGCGAAACAGATCGGCGTAACAGCAGATTCCTCGTCGAAGTCCACTGTCCACGCGGACCACAAAGAAGCCAGCTATTGATGCAAGCGAACAAGTAGGAAGAGGGAGGGAAGGGAAGAAAAAGGGATCGTGGGGAAGAGCTGAAGAATGAAAAAGAGCCGGCAGCGGTTAGTTGGATCTGTTGATACGACTCTCTCTGCCTCCGGATCCCGCTTTGTCGGCCAGTGCAGGGATTTTTTTCGTCGCCCCTGCCGTTCAAGTTAAAGAAATGTCTGGGCGGTGGCTCTGAGAGTGGGGCGCTCCCCAGTCTGGCTTCCGAAGTGCGCTTATCGTCCTGTAAATTGTAATAATACGGATTACAGCCAGGCAATCCCATCGGGAGTGGTCGGGCCGACGCTGGGCGATGGCATGGGCAGGTGATCATCATCTGGTGGATTTTGCAAGTCATTCTTGTCCAATACCATCTTCACGGCCGAAGTCGCCCTATTTTACGTAAATACGACCACCTCCCAGACAAAACTCTAACGCAACGAATCGTTTCTTTCGCCATTGTCCAACAACTCATTCATCACCACTACTCAGAACTCGCAATGTTTGGAGGATGTACGTCTACCACTCACCCTGCCGACCTGTCCCGCAAAGCTGACAGAAAGCGACAGTCGCCCCCCCGCAACAGTCCCCCGAGGAGATCCGTGCCATGGAGGCCGAAGCTACCTTCACCGTCCAGCAGGTTGTCGCGACTGCTTTCATGCTGTACCTGTGTATGTTCTTTTCGGTTCCCCCTATGTGCCCACATCTGTACCGACACCCCTTGCTAATCGACGATGCGTCACAGCTCCCTTCGCCATCGACATGGCCAGCAGAATCTTTTAAATGGCTTTCATTGGCTTCATCTCGAGCCGAGATAGATGATAACACAAACCCTTTGCGTGCCGTGCCAGCAGACGCTGCTCGGCAGATGAGACTCGACATGCGAAGAAATTCCGAACACTACGATGATGATCCAGCGCGCCCACGGGACGCGAGAAGACGGAACTTGTTTCTTGCCAACTGTACGATGTGGATTCGAGAGAAAATAATGCTACAAGGGACACCTGTATGGAAAATAGTCTGTACCATATTCAAAACAACAAACGATGCGCAGCCACATGGCGACGACGTTCTGCCTTGTCGCCAAATTGAAACTTGTATGCTGCAGATGTGAGCTTGCTCCTACCATGTGGAAGGTCGGTGTGTGGTTGACGTGAACTTGGTGCCGAAATATGAAGCTCTGCTGTACAAGGTGCCCAACGTGTTGAGCGCCAAGCCACGATTTGCCATTGATCTGCAATTTTCTGGGTCGTGAAAGTTTTTCCATTGAAAACTGTCCCATTGCATCTGTGGGAAAAGACGCAAATTTCTTCTCCTATTGCCAATGAAACCCTCGGTATAGCCCCTAACTGCGCGGTACCACATAAAAACACCATCAACTACGATTTTGAAGAAAATGATGGAACATGCCCGTGAAGAGCTACTGGTAAACCTTCTATGCCAGCCATTGCTCTTTTCGACATTGATTGGTCCCCCGTCACCTTGACTTCGAGTTGCTGTTGCGACTCTTCTCCCATCGCTCAAAGTCAAGACCTAGAGCTTCTACTTCCTTCTTCAGATGCTGCAGTTGCTTTTCATAATCTTCCAACACCTACGTCTATTGTTAGCGTTCGGGACTCTTGTTGAATAACATGGAATTTTTACTGGGTGGATACTCACTCTCTTTGCCTTGGCTTCCGTCTCTGAGTCCAAGCCCTCGCCGTCTTGGCCAGCAGGTCTGTCGAGCTCCTTGTTCAAACGATCCGAGTAACCCCTCAATACGATTAGCCGACTCCACAACTCCTCCTCTCTAGCTCCCAAAGCCGGATCCTGGACCTCTCTTTCCAATATCTGCAGTCTATTTTTGAGATCATCCTCGTCGCCGCTGAGCGCGTAGCCCCGGTTCCGCAGGATCTGTACCTTGGCCGCCAGGGCCAGGCACCTCTCGCTGATGGCAGTTTGTCGTCTTCGCGACGCCAATGCCCGGACTTCGGTTTCCAGCTCGTGGCGCTGCAATATGGCGTCCAGACTGCCGTTAATCTGATGCAAACGCGTGTTGAACTCCGAGATTGCTCGCTTTTGGGTCTTGAGGCGGTCTGCGACGCCCGTGTATCCTGAGCATAGAACAGGCATGTACCCTGGAGCGGGCTTGTTCTGCAGTGCTTCCTCCCACTCGTTGGGATCTTCGTGAGGCTGAGGTTTGTAAAAGGGGATGTGAGCTTCGTCGACCTTGTTGTAGAAGTAGTGCTTGAAGACACAACTTGGGCTGGCAGGGTCCCATTTTTCGGTGACGAGCTTGATCTGATCGAGGATGGGTTTCTGGTCTAGCAGATGATCAGCAATGGTCTCTTCACTTTGCGGAGAGCAGGTGCAAGCCCTTTGAGTTGTACATACGAGGTGTCTCCTTGCCCGGTTGCCACAGCGAGCTTGATAATTGTGCTTGTGATTGGGCCAAAGCCGGCATCTGTTGTACTTGTTGCTGTTGTTGTTGTTGCTGCTGCTGCTGCTGCTGCTGCTGCTGTTGTCCTCCGATCATGGAGTTGCCCATGGTATTGTTTTGCTGGACGCCTAGAGGCTGACCGAAGACACTGCCCATCTGCTGAGTGGGCTGGGATTGCTGCGTAGACTGTGATTGACCAAAGAGGCTCCCAGAGCCCAACGGCTTGGGCTGGCCGAACAGCGACATGGTGAAGGGACGACTCAGGTGGTGGTGCCCTGATTTAGCTTGCTGTTGGATGCAGGTAGAGGGAGGCAGACGATGCCAGAATCTCGGTCGCACTATTGTCGTGAACCGGGTATTATGCGTCAGAGTGACTCGGTCGCCCGGGCAAGTGAAGCTTGGAGCTGTCTGGCGGTCCTGTTTCTGGTGGCAGCTTTTTTTGTTGTCGCGCGCCGCCCTACCAATTTTGTCGACGGTCCTCGCGCCCTCGTCTGCCCAAGGCCCAAGGCCAGCCTTCGACCCAGTCATCCGGCCAATCATAGTCCGCCAATTCCAACGTCACCTCGAAATTCCGGCTTCTTCCCGCCCATCATCGCACCAAGCTCCCAACACCTCACCTCCGCTTCGATCCCAAGGGCAGTCCCGATACAGGCAACATGGCGACACGACGAGCTCAGTACGTCTTTGAACAGCAGTTTCTTCCCCTTTCACCGGGCGATGTAGAGGCCTCGAGCCCGGCTCTGCGCCAGTGCCATGGGCAAAACGGACAACTTGGGTGGCTGACGTCCAAAATACAGGTTCCATCAGGAAGTCCTCATCGACACCACACCGCTCCCCGACAGCATCCCCGCCGTCAAGGAGATTGGTACCAGCTCTGCGCCCCTTCTATCGGCATCTTTCTTCATCGGCGCACGATGCCGCGACTACAACGACGATTATATGCAGTGCAAGACAGAGAACCCTGGCCGTGGCGAGTTTGACTGCATGAAGGAAGGCCGCCGAGTAACTCGCTGCGCGCAGAGCGTGTACGTTGGAAAACATGCTTCAATTCCTACATCAGGGCTATACATCTTTGTGTTATTCAGCAGCAGAGTGAATCCGGCGCTTGGTCGGGGACACCAGCCGTGAAGCTTAAAGGGCACGAATGCTGACACACAATGACGGGAACAGGCTCAAGGACGTCAACACGCACTGTTTGGCCGAATTTCGTAAACACTGGGAATGCCTCGACGACCGAAATCAGCAGCTGTGGCAGTGCCGACCCGCCGAGTGGAAGTTGAACAAGTGTGTTTACGACAACCTCGTAAGTCGAGATGCCTAACTTCTTCGTGACTAGCAGCTTCTTAGCAAGCCGTTCAAAGCCGCGTAACCGTCCGTTGTTGGTTCACGAAAGATGCTAATGCGGCAACCACTCAGAAAATTGAGAAGAAGATTCCCGACCAGCCCAAGAACGTCACCCCCGTCGAGCTGCGGCCAAAGCAGATCTTTGCGGATGTGCGCATCGGTCCCGGTGATGGCAAGCCTTTTGTTGCGGGACAGTCTGAGGCGAAACAATAGGGGACGTACTGGAGGGGTCTTCTGTGAGACGTCATCGTGTATATTTCTAGTACAATTAAACAGTCGACTGTTTGAACCTCTGGAATATCCATCATTGTGCGCTCGTGATACAGCGGATCATCTACCTTGGCGATTCATTTGAAGCGAAATGACATCCCCCGTTTGAATTGCCCCCCGTCGCTTCATCACGTGGAGTAGTCTAGTATGAGTATGCCTTTGAGCATGTTTCGCTTACACATGGCATGCGTTCGGCGTACCCTGATAAACTCCGCCAACGTTCGCTCACTTCGGTCCATCAGCTAGCTTCGAGCCTCATCGCCGAAGTGGACCGACGAGTCTGTCCGACTGCCTATCGCTTACTCTTCGCAGCCTATAAACAGGACGTGGGATTTCATTGCATTTCAGCAAATCATGTCATTTATTCCCAGAATATTATCCACTATACCGCTCGTTCGTGGTTGCTCAAAAAAACCATCTTGGCTGGTGACCTCGTGCAACTTGAGGCCTTCCGTCCAGGAAATCACATCAGCGACCGACTTGGATGTCTCGCTGCTGGAGAGAGATATTGTAACACTGCATGCAATTCATCCATCATCCGACGTTTGGCGGCGAATCAACCCAAAATTCATATTAGCCACTACCAAAACTGTGGTTGATCCATCCACTCTTGCCGTCTGCGTGTGAACCAAGGCCAACTCCAACTCGCCGAATAGTGTAAGCCATTACCATCTCGAACGTGCCCCGTCCAGGCCTGGGCGCGAATTAGTCGTAGAGGCGTGCTTTGCATCGCGTCGTCCCGTGGAGGCCGTTCTTGCCGGAGGTGACTTTCAGCAGGCACAATTCCCGGGGGACACTGTGGGCACAATCCATGAAAGCATCTTCACTTTGGGGCACAGCTATATCCACCTTGCGAAAAGGAACAAGGTCGCTCTCACGAAGAAGACACGGTGCAGAAAGAACGTCATCTATAGCAGATATATCCGACATAGTAAGTAGTCTGGCTAGCAAGAAGGGCCCGCAGGAAACAGTCCACATCCACAGCCCTCTCTTCCTTACCTTGGATCATCATAGCGGCGGCCGGATCTCTACACACAAAGTATATCCATTCCCAATCTAAATCAGTTCATGGGGAAAGAAAGCCTCATGGTCTTCTCCAACGAATGCCAACTATTCAGATGTCGGAACCTTGCCAGCCTAAGCTTCTATTGAAGAATGTTAAAAGACGCCCGCCCAATAGCTAGTACATATACAATATACAGAAAAGTTTCAGTTTCACTCACAGATTTACTTAATTCTCGCGTTCACAATCTGCTCGGCCCTGTTGTTCGCATCGACAGCCTGTCCTTTGGTCTGGACTTTTGTCACCCTAGACACAATGATGACTTGGGAGCGCGCGTTGCGCTTAGCGTTGAACTCGTTGTTGGACCACGTTCCCATGTTGTTGATGACGAGGTCGTCCTTGTTGTCAGGGATGGTGCCGGCAGCCTTGTTCTCAATGCCACCATTGCCGCTGACACCGCCCGTGGTGTAGCCGGTAGAGTACTGGATTCTGCCGGCAAGAGCCTCGGCGGCGAAATAGAAGAGGGCGACGGGGATGAACTTCATTTTGGGAGCGAGTAGGTAACAGGTATGTATGTAAAAGAGTGCTGTTGTAAAGATGATTGTTTGTGAAGTATTGTATTGTGTGTCTTCTGATCTTCTGGTCTGGCAAGAGGGCCTCTACCAAAGGGTTTTTATACTTCAAACATGTTCGGCAGCCCATGACTTCTCTTTGATCCTGCCTTGCCCGAGCTGTTGAAACGCATTTAGCCCCCACTGCCTCCGTCTTTCAATATTGTCAGCATAGTCACCGCGAGGTATTAGACAAGACGTCACTTGTCCATCACCGTCCGAAGCCACTTTCCACTTATCCGTGAGCAGCAATCCATTCTGCGGGAAGCTTGACGTTGACATGACACGATTTCGGTACTTCTACGTGATAAATCCCCACGGTAAGCTGACGCCAAGTTACTCCTGAGGCCTGGATGGCCTGATTTTTTAGGTTCAATGAAGCTATTGGTTACACCAAGGTGCCTGCGCAAGCAATGATAGATAATTCCGTAGTATTAAAGTTAATGATTAATTATTTAGGAAAGAGAGAAGAGAGGGAAATCTAGCTAGAAGAGAAGGTAGGTAAAACCTATAGGTAGGGTAGAAAAAGGGGTAGTAAAGTATATAGCTAATTATATTATATATATCTCTTTAGTAACCTTACTAGGCTTATAATTAGTCTAGTCTTTAGCTATAATTAAGCTAATAAAGATCTAGAGAAATTAATACTAGTAGTCTCTCTTTTTCTTATAGCTAAAGAAGCCTAAAAATATAATAAAAATTAAATTAAAAAAAGTATATATAAGTAAATCCCTTAATAGAAATTTAAAGCCTTAATTAGCTTAGTTAGTATTAGTTAATTTAATTAATCTAATTATAGTAAATCCTACCTATTAAATCTATTAAATCTTCTTTTTTTCTATTACTAAAGGCCTCTTAACCTAACTTTCTATATAAATTATTAATTTATTTATTTAAATTAATTAATATTATAAGAGCCTAATTAGGTAATGCCTTTATTATTATATTAGCTAGATTATTACTACTATTAATTTATCTTATCTTATAGATCTTATACCTTTTATATAATTAATAGAGAGCTATAATATTAATTATTAATCTCTTTTTCTTTATTATACTTAGCTTAATAAGGTATTTATACAATAAAAAAGAGTTAGTATAAAGAATTATAAGAATTTAAGGTATCTTTAATTAGTCTATAATCTAATTAAGGGTTATAGATATTATATATATAATATTAGCGCCTTAAACTATACTATATAATTTAGAGGTAAGCATGCTATATATAACTTACTCTTTATTAAGCTATATATAATAATATTCCCTTTTATAATAAAGTTATTATTATTCTACTTTATCTTATTACTAATTATAATTATATATCTAATCTATAAGCTTAAATCCTTATTATTTATAAGTAATCTATTTATAAATATAAAAAGCTTTACCTCTTTAAGGGTTAAAAGAATATATTATAATTCTTATTATTAGTTCTTAATCTACTATTTAAGGCATTTATTAAGGTATATAATATCTTTATTAGCAAGTCCCTAGTATTAAGCTATAATTAATAGGTTATAAGAAGCTTCTAGTTAATATATAGTTATAATATAGCTTTCTTTAGCTTATTATTCTATATATTCTTACTTTATTACTAGAGATTAAGAATTAACTTCTTTAATTTTCTAACTTTAGCCTTTCTAGGTTAAGATTAATGTTAGTTACACTAAGGTGCCTGCGCAGGTAATACAATAGTTCCGTAGTATTAAATTTAATTTATTAATAATATCTAGGAAAGGGAGAAGAGAGGGAAATCTAGCTAGAAGAGAAAGTAAGTAAAACCTATAGGTAGGGCGGAAAAGGGGGTGGTAAAGTGTGTAGCTAATTGCATTAGATATATCCCTTTAGTAACCCTACTAGGTTTATAATTAGTTTAGTCCTTAGCTATAATTAAGCTAATAAAGATCCAGAGGAATTAACACTAGTAGTCTCTCTTTTTCTTATAGCTAAAGGAGCCTAAAAACGTAATAAAAATTAAATTAAAGGAAAGTATATATAAGTAAATCCCTTAATAGGAATCTAAAGCCTTAATTAGCTTAGTTAGCATTAGTTAATTTAATTAATCTAATCTAGTAAATTCTGCCTATTAATTCTATTAAACCTTTGCTTCTTCTATTACTAAAGGTCTCTTAATCTAACCTTCTATATAAATTATTAATTAATTTAAACTAATTAAGGTTATAAGAGCCTAGTTTAGCAATGCCTTTATTATTATATTAGCTAGGTTATCGCTGCTATTAATTTATCTAACCTTATAGATCTTATGCCTTTTATATAATTAATAAAGAGCTATAATATTAATTATTAGCCTCTTCTCCTTTATTATACCTAGCTTAATAAGGTATTTATATAATAAAAAAGAGTTAGTATAGAGTATTATAGGGATTTAAGGTATTTTTAATTAGTCTATTACTTAATTAAGAGTTATAGATATTATATATATAATATCTATGCCTTAAACTATACTATATAATTTAGAGGTAAGCACGCTATGTGTAACTTACTTGCTCTTTGTTAAGCTATATATAATAATATTACCTTTTATAATAAAGGTATTATTACCTTATATTATCTTATTACTAATTATAATAATATAGCTAATTTGTAAGCTTAAGTCCTTATTATTAGTAAGTAATCTATCTATAAATATAAAGAGCTTTACTTCTTTAAGAGTTAAGGGAATATATTATAGCCCTCTCTATTAGTTCTTAATCTACTATTTAAGGCGTTTATTAAGCTATATAATATTATTAATAAAGGGTTCTTAGTATTAAGCTATAATTAATAAGTTATAGGAGGCTTCTAGCTAGCAAATAGTTACAATATAGCTCCCTTAGGCTTATTATTCTATATAGTCTTACTTTGCTATAGGAGATTAGGAGTTAATTTCCTTAATCTTCTAACTTTAGCCTTTTTAGGTTAGAGTTAGTAAATTATTAGCATTTTAGGTTAAGATATAGCTATTAAAAATAAGGGAATTCCTAGTTATTAATTACTATTTTTCCTTAGCTATAAATCTAGCCTTCTAAAGCTCTTTTTCTTCTTTATTAAAGAAGTTATTATTACTTAGACCTAACGTGTTATTAGTCTATATCCCTATAATACTAAAGAGGTTCTTATTATTTAGGGCTATAATTAATAGGTAGGGATTGTATATTAATATTATTATTTTTAGGTTATCCCTATAGTAATAGAAGTAAGTTACCTACTAGTAGGTTCTAGCCTTTATAATACTATAAAGAGGCTTAATTACTTCTATTACTATACTATCTAGAAAAAGATATATAATTTACTTTAGTAATCTTATAATAATTAGCCTATTAAGCGTTGTTTATAATTAGATATTCGCCTGTGTAATATTATAGACCTAAAGGTAGATTCCCTTTTGCCTTAATAATAGAGTAATAGCTATAATAAGCCTCTAACTTACTTATTAGATTATTAGTAATTACATTAGGATAAATTCCTTTTCTTTATTATTATACTCTTATATAATAAGGTAGGATTTCTTATATAGTAAGTCTATTCCCTTACCTTTAATCTCTTTAACTATATAAGAATTAAAGACTCTATTACCTCTATACTTTATAGGGTTAAACTTAATAAATCTAAATATATTATAGGCTTATAAGGCATTAAGCTTAGTCTAGTCTAACTACTTAAAGGGCTTACCTAGAGTTATAATTTTCCCTTCCTAGTAAAGTTAAAGAGTAAGGTTCTAATTAGCCTTTTCCTTTACTATAAGGAATACTTTATCTAGCACTTCTCTAGCTATAATCTCTTTAATTAATACCTTTTCCTAGTCTTTATTAATAATTATAAAGTATTCTATAGTTCTAGTATACGCTTAGGGTCTATAATCCTTAGCCTTAATAGCCTTTAATTTTACTCTCTTAAGTCTATTAGCTTTATAGTCTCCTATAGAGGTAGCTTTTATAGCCTTAAGATAAACTATAAAGTCTTTAACTCTATAGCTTCCTATAGAAGCTACTTTAGCTTTATAAGCCTCTATAGCCTTTTCTTTACCTTAGTTAATATAAAATTAAACTATAAGGGCCTTCCTTAGCTTACCTTACTTTCTTTTTACTAGTGCTAGTAGCTTTACTTTTTCTTTTACTCTTACCTTTACCTTTATAGTAATAGTATAATTTTCCTTAGTAGTAGAAGTTATTAGTATAATTACCTCCCTCCCTATATCTTAGTATTTTATTTCCTAAGGTCCTAGCCCTTTTATAATATATAGGTCTTTATAGTAAGGCTTTACTACTATAAAGCAAAACCTTACTAGTCTATAGGGTATATTAACTATATAAGTCTCCCTATTAGTAGTAATTAATTTATAAAAGCTATACTAGCTACCCTTCTCCCTTTATATATATATATTAGCCTATAAAAGTAGCTAATATAAAGGTATTATATTAAGGCTATTCTAGGTGCTAAGGGTATTATAGACTTACTATAATACTAGGTAATAGTAGACCTTATTAGTAGCCTTTTAAATTATCTTAGCGTATTAAATAATAGAGATACTTAGTAGTAACTTATCTATTATCTATAGGTAGGCTCTAAAGACTAGTAAAGTTAGCACTAGCCTATTAGGGCTTACTAAGTTATTAATAGCTTTAATAGCTATTTAGAGGCGCTATTCTAATGTAATCTCCACACTAATTAAATCTATAATAATCTAGTAAGCCTAGTATAAAGGTCTATAGTATCTCTTAACCTTTCTAATGCTATTATAAGCTTTAATTAGTATCTTATTAATCTTAATTAATCTTAATTAGGTATAATATTTAAATTTAGCTAAAGTAAAGTTATTACTAGCATTATAAATAATCTAATCTAGAGGTCTAAGATATGTATTAATCTAGTATTCTCTAATAGTATCCTAAATATCTTAGGCTTATTACTTCTTAGGATTAAGAAATTAGGCTACTTAGAATAAAGTTACTAAATTAATAATATAAAGGACTAGTTAGTTATTAATCTATATAATATTAATAATAATCTTATAGTTAAAATTATAATTATCCTTAATTATAAATTTAAATTAACTAGAGGCCTTTTTATTTATCTAGTAGTAGTAGCACACTTTAGTTAACTTTTTAATTACCTAGTGTTTAATATTATAACTAGCCTATTAAAGGATCTTTATAAGCTATTAAATAAAAGGGTAACTAAAGTAATAATATAATTAATAAATTTCTCCCTCTAAGAGGTAGAAGGTAACTATTTCTTTTATCTCTAGTAACTACTAAGGGTGTTCTTACTAGGGATTTTGTCTTTCCTTATAAATTTAAAAGTACTAGCCTTTAGAAGGTATTTAAATTCTTTAAAGGTAGCTTCTATCTATTTATTCTTTTTAGGACTAGATATAGCTTGCTTCTAGGTCTTAGGTTTAGGGCTATTAGGGTTCTTTTCCTTTAGCTTTTCCTATACCTTAAAGTAGATTTCTTTTATAAAGTCTAGAGAAGAAGGGGAACTAATATTAATATCTATAGGGTTAATATTAGGGTTAAAGTTAGTAATTTCGTCTGAAATCAGGTCCGGAGTTAAAATCTGATTTCCTAGCAGAGATATAGGCTACGCCCCCTCTAGAGCTTCTAGAATTAGACCTTTAGGGGGTTATTTAGGTCCTATAGGTAGTTTTTCTTAACCTATAGGGTCCCCTATATTATCTATAGGGTAATCCTTTAAACTATAATCTAGATCTTATTAATTATCTTAATTATTTTCCCCCTCTAAAGGGTTATTCCCTATAGAAATCCTAGGTAAGCCTTTAGAAACAGGGCCTATAGGTTCTATAATCTTCATAAAGCTAGTCTTTATAACTAGCTTTTTAGAAGGGATATACACTAGGTAGGTGTTTAAACCTAGTGTAGCAAGGAATCTTCTAGGGATAGTCCTAGCTACTAACTTTTAGGCTTTAGGTCGTTTTTTAAGGGGGATTAAAATCTTATAATAAGATCCTATAGCCCTAATACTACTAATATTAGTTGTATAGGGCCTATCTAGCTCCCTAGATAGCAGTTATTTAGGGCTTTAATCCTTAGTGGTATTAGTAGTAATATTAATAAGGTTAATAACTACAGGTAATACAAAACACTATAAAAATAACAGTAATTTTGCCTACTAAATAGTAGCCCGTAATTAATCTAGAATAGTTCGAATAGAATGCTTTGCTAATCTATTTTACTTATAGATATAGGGACTAGAAGTTATAAACTTAATTCCCTTAGAATTTAACTAGTCTTAATAACTAGAATTAATTTCTTAGCCCCTATTAAAGTAAAGGTGCCTAGGATATTAACCTAGTTAATTCTTAAGCCCTCTAAAGAAGCCTTTAATAGCCTTATAAACAGTTGGGCCTTCCTTATTAGGTAATAAGAACACCCACTTATATCTAGTCTTTTAATTAACTAGAAATAAGTAAATTAACTATTTATTATATAGCGTAGGACTGATTTTTAGCGTATCCCTCTCTATTTAATCTAGAGCTTTAGGAGGGTTAGGGATAGCTAATTTCCTAGGTCTTCTTACTGCTTTAGATTAGTTATAAGCTATGTATTTAAAGTCCTTATCCTTAATTTTAGAAAAATCAGGGATTCCTTTAGTAATTAAGCTAGTTTTCTTTAGTAAAGGAAGTCCTAGGTGCCCTAATTTTATATACTATAGGCTAGCTAGTTCTAATAACCGTTAATATTAAAGATCTTTAGGGCCTGAATTAGGATTTAGATTAGGGCCTTCTTTACTAGGCCCCTACTAGGCCCCTTAAGAACCATAGGCCTCTTAGAGAGGTATTAGGGACCCTTTTCTATTACTAGGGCCCTCTAATACCCCTAAATCTATTTCCTTAGATTTATAAGGGACCTAACCTAGGGCTATAGGCAAAGAAGAAGGGACTAATTCCCCTAAATTATCCTATATAATTTCTTTAATATTATTATCTTCTTCTTTAATCTTATCTAAATTAGAAGCCTAATCTAGCTTTTTAGAGGGAATTTAAACCTCTATAGGATAACTAAGATCCCTAAAGCTAATATAGGTAAAAGGTTGAATATAATAAGAATTACAAGGCCCTTTATATAAATTTAGTGTAGATTAGTTTTTAACGTAAAAGAAAAAACCTATGTGTTAGGAGCGTAAGGGACAGAGATAGGATTATCACATAATAGAGCACTAGCAGGACCTTAGACCTACTAGGTTAGGGAGGGGTTAGCTAGTAGCTAGATAGTTATATAAGCATAAGGCAAGGTATTTAGTAAGGACTACCTATATTCTTATAGAAGGTTAAAGCTTAAAACCTTTATATACCTACCCCTAGGTAGTACCTTTCTAGCTATAACTATAAATCTAAGCTATTACTCTATTTTATTATCTTTTAACCCTTAAGTTATAATAAATTAAGCTCTTAATCCCTTTAGGGTAATAGACTATTAGCTAGATTATAATATTAGTATACTAGAGAATATCTATATAAAATATAACTATACCCTCTAGTAGTAATACTATAAATAAGTAAGGTAGTAGTAGTATAGTAAATACTTAAATAATAAACACTAATAATTAAGTATATTAGATATTACCTAAGACTAATCTAGATAATAATACTAGAATTAAGAATAATAGTATTAAGAAGGTAGTATAATAGTATTATAATATTATATAAGCTAAGCTATAATATATATAAAAAATATAGGAAATTCTATAGATAAAAGTAAAAATTAGGAAGCTTTAGGTAAACTTATTATTAGCTAAAACCTAGTAAGAACTTATAAATCCACCTCCTTAGGTTAGACTAACTACTCTTATACTTACTTTACTAATAAGTATTAAGTAAGTAGTAAATATATACTAATATAGTATTATTAAGATATAGCTATAAATACTATTATATAAGAGAGATACTTATAAAAACCTCTAGAATTTCCTAGTAAACTTAAATATATTATTTAAATTAGACTAATATACCTTTTATAAGAATATAATAAAAGTAGCTTATACTAGTAAATACCTTACTAATAATATAAAGTAATAATAGATATATTATATAGCTATAGATAGTTATATAGAATATAAGGACTATAATTAGGTAAGCTTTATTATATAGCTAAAGACTAGAATAATAAATAAAAACACTAAATACTTAGAAGTAACTAGGTTACTACTAAATCTTTAGTAAAGTAATAGCTAATTATTTTAAGCCTTTATTAGGAATTAGACTAAGGTTAAATCTAACCTACCTAAACTAATCCTAATATAACTAAGAATCTATATATTTATTAATAGCCTTAATAATACTATAAGAAAGTAAATACTTAGCTAGGAGTTTCTAATTACTTAAAGCTAGTTATAAGGCTAAGGTAAGAAAGTAAAGGTAGTAATAAAACTAATATAAAGTTATAAGAAAAGTTAAAACTATAAGAAGAAGTAATAGTAATTAACTTTACTTATAGATAACTTATAGTAATAAAATAAAGAGTAAGTAGGAAAATTACCTATTATATATTATAAATATAAGAAGCCTAAATATATCTTAATAGCTTACTATTTATTAGACTACTTTATTTATAAGAGTAATAAACACACTATAGAGAAGTATAATAATAGTAGTAATAAAGTATCTAATCCTAATAAGATACCGCTTTTATTTATATAAACCTAGGATAGGGGGCTTATTATAAATAAATTAGTAAACCTAAGAGTTAGAGTCTATATATCTCTATAATAAGATTACTAGTAAGTAGTAGTAAAGGTACTAATAGATTTAGGTATATAATTCTTAACTATATACCTAAAGTTATTATCTAAGGAGAATTAGAAAAGAGTTAAAAAAATAAATTAAAACCTTAAAAGTATAAGTAAAAATATAGTTTTATATTAAGGAATTCTAAGAAGATTAGTATTAATAAAGAATAGTATAGGGTTTATAAAGGTTTACTAAGTTAGCTACTTTATTATAAATACTAAAGAAAGGCTACTACTAGATATAGACTAAATTAAAGAATATAAACCTATAGTAATATATTAGAAAGAGAAGTTTTAGAGATACTTAGTAATAAGGGAGTGCCTCTTATATACTTAGGGTAAGTAAAGAGTATATAAAGTATTAAAATAGTTAGTAATTACTCTAGTATTAGATTTAGTAAAAGTTATCTTAAATAGCCTAAAGAATAGGAAAAGAAAAGAACTAAAAAAGAACCTACTAGTAGACTTACTAAAGCTAATTTAGAAAATAAGTAATAAAAAAGTAGTAATAGTTTTAAAGTATACCTATAAGTTATATAAGTAATATATTATAGCTAACCTAAGATTCTTAGATAGTCTAAGTAATAAGTAACCTATAACTAAGTAAGGGCTAAGTAATAATATAGATAAATTAGAGCTCCTAGAGAAATACTTAGAATTTAAAGATATATTTAATAAGGATTTAGTAAGAATACTTCCTAAACTAGGGGGCTATACTTATATAATTAAATTAGAAAAAGGGAAAACACCACCTTAGGGACTAATATATAACTTAGCTAAGAAAGAGCTAGAGGTACTTAGGGAGTATCTTATAGATATATAGTAAAAAGAATAGATTAGAAGATTAGTTAGCTTAGCTAAGGCCTTAATTTTATTTATTCTAAAAAAAGGAGAGAAATTAAGGCTTTATATAGATTATAGGGGCCTAAATAAGATTACTATTAAGAATAAGTCCCCCTTACTACTAATTATAAAAATCCTTAATTACTTAAAGGGTATAGTTATCTAGATAAAACTTAACTTAATAAATATATACTACTAGCTATATATTCGCTTAGGTAATAAGTAAAAGATAGTATTCTATTATATATATAGGCACTTTAAGTATCTTATAATGCTATTTAAATTAGTTAATACACTAGTAACTTTCTAGGAGTATATTAATAAAGTCCTTAAGGATATTATAAATAATATCTATATTATCTACCTAGATAATATTCTAATCTATAGTAGTAATATAGCTACTTATATAGGCTATATTAAATAAGTCCTAAGTAAACTCTATAATATAAAGCTTTTTATTAACCTAAAGAAGTGTTAATTTTTAGTTATAAAGGTTAAATTCTTAGGATTTATTATATCTAAGAAAGGTATTATAATAGAACTATTAAGGGTAGAAGTAATTATAATATAGCTAGTACCTTATAGTATCCTAGATATCTAATTATTCCTTAGGTTTACTAGATTTTATTAATATTTTATTAAGTAGTATAATAAAGTAATTATTTTATTAATAAACTAACTTAAGGGGGGATAATTAGTAACCTTTAAGCTAGAATCCTATAAGCTAGCTATATTTAGAGAACTCTAGAAGTTATTCTAGGAAGCACTAATTTTAGTGCACTTTAACTTACTTACTTTATTAAAAGTAAAGATAGATATATTAGGTTTTACTATTAGAGTAATACTTATAATATTAGTACTAGGTTACTAATACCTAGTTATATATATATTAAGGAAGTTAACTAATACTAAGTTATACTACCTTATACTAGATACTAAATTATTAGTAATCTAAGAGGCTTTTAGAGTATAGAGGTATTACTTAGCGTACTTAACTTACCTAATTATTATAGTAATAAATTACTTAAACTATAAGTACCTAGCTATAAAGCTATAGCTAACTAGTAGATAAGTAATAGTACTTAATAAGCTATACTTATTTAACTTTAGGATTAAATATAGGGCTAGTAAGTTAAACCTTACTAATATATTATTAAGAAGGGTAGATTATATAAGTAAGAATAAGAAAGTAAAGGTAGTAACCTTATAGCTACTAAACTTCTTATCTAAGTTTATAAATACTAATTAATAGGAACTCTATAGTAGTAATAGAATTACTATAAGTTCTATTATATTATTATTTAATATAGTAAATAGTTAGTTATAAAGACCCTATAATAGTAATAGGAATATCTAGGGTTTTAAGAAAATATAACTTAGCTATATTTTTAAGGAAGCTATAAGACTAGATATTATTAAAAGGGGTATTCTAGCTAGTATAGTTACTAGTAAGTAGTGAGGGCGCCCCTTAGAAACGCTGCTTAACTATAGTATACCTATAAGACTAGAAGTAACTTATAAGCTAGCTACTTATAGAGATATTATAATAAGAATCTAAGCTATTTAGAGAACCTCTTCTAAGTTTAACTCTAATACTTAGGATAATAGCTTAGAATTAGATATTCTAATTTAAGTATTATTATTAGGTATATAGTGAAATAATAAGTTTACTATATATTAGAGAAAGCTACTTAAGAGTAGTAACTTAGAAGTATTATAAATATAGTTAATTAGACTCTCTAAGCTATTAATATTTAAGAGTTAAGTTTATATTCCCTAGGGGATAAGAAAAGAGATTTTACTACTAATATATAATAACCCTACTACTAGGTATTAGGGAGTTAGTAAGATACTTTATTAAATTATAAGTTAGTACTACTAGCTATTAATAAAGAAAGATATAAAGGTATATATTAGTACCTATATAAACTATTAAGTTTTAAAGCTAAGGCACTATAAGCTATATAGTAAGTTAGCTACTTTACTAGAGCTAGATTACCCCTTTTAAGAACTATTAATAGATTTTATTACTAGATTACTACTAGTTAAAAACACTAACTAGACCTATAATATAATCTTAGTAATTATAGACTATTTTATAAAGTATAGTATCTATATCCCTATTTTAATATAACTAATAAGTAATAGGTTAGCTACTATATTCCTAGAGTATATCTTTAGAGATTATAGAGCCCTAGAAGGTATTATAATAGACTAAGGTTCTATATTTATAAGCGGATTTTAGATAACCTTTTACTATCTTATTATAACTAAGTAGCTACTAAGCACTGCTTTTTACCTATAGATAAATAAGTAAATAAAATAATTAAACTAGGTCCTAGAATATTATTTAAGGGCTTTCTCCTACGCTAAATAAACTAACTAGGCTAATAACTTATTAATAGTATAATTTATATATAATACTAGTAACTATATAACTTATAGCTACACACTAGTAAAAGCATTATAAGGGTAATACCCTAAGGGCTTATAGTAAGTAATACCTAATATTTTACTTATAAATAATTAGGCTAAGAGTAAAGTATTATTACTAAGAGAGAAATATATAGTAATTAAATAGCTTCTAATTAACTTATAAGCTTAGTATAAGAAATACTATAACTAGAAAAGGACCCTAAAGAGATTTAAAGTTAGTAATTATATTCTACTATTTATAAAGAATATTAACCTAAGATAGCTAAGTAGGAAGTTAACTATAAAGTACCTAGGCCCTTATAAGATTATAAGGGTAGTTAGGAGTTATAGATTAGCTTACTAGCTAGAATTACCTACTAGAATATAGTTATATAATATATTTAATATTATAAGCCTTAAACCCTTTAAAGAGAACCTAAGTAATATAGTAAATACTTCTTTACTATAAGATAATATTAAGAATAATAAGTAAGAGTTTAAGGTAAAAAGAATTATCTTATATTATTATAATAGTAGGTATTATAAGTACCTAGTTAAATAAAAAGGCTATAATAGCTTAGAGAATTTATAGGTATTAAAGAGGGATTTTATTATAAGGGATATTATCTATAACTATAAGTAGTAACTAAGTAACTAAGTTATAGTAGTAAAACTGCCCTTAGTAAATAATATAAGGTAATACCCTATAAATATAGTAAATAATATAGGGTAATATTCTAAAAAGATATAATTATATTACTCTTATAATTATAATATAACTACCTAGTAATAATTACTTAAAAAGTATTTCTTTATCCCTACCCTTACCCTTATTTTCCCTAGAGACTATAGTAATAATAGGTATAGGAGCCTTTAAAGGCATAGGGGCTTTATTATTAGAAAAGTTACTTTTCTTATATATAAAGATATAAAGCTCTCTAGGTAACTTAGAAAGACTAATATAAGTAGGAAGCCTAAAGGTATAAAGAGTAAACTACTAGTAAGTTAGTAAAGAAGTGCTTATAGATATTTAAGAGACTTATTATTAGAATATTCTTATATATATATAGTAAAGGTAGTTTATAATATTAATTTAGACCTTAAGGTTAGTAGTATTAGCTAGCTACACTATAGTAGTATACTTATTATACTTAGCTTCCTAGGCTACTTTAGTAACTACCTAAGTATAATAAATATACCTATACTTATTAGTATTTTTAGTCTTTAGGAGGGTATTATATAGTTTTTACTTAATATAAATAAGAGACTATTAGTATATTAGTAATAATTAAGTTAAGAGAACTAGGGATACACTTACTTTATTAAGGTAGTAGTAATCTCCCTTAGGTATAGCTTTAATAATATTAAATAGCTTTTTATAAAGCTATATAATTTAAGTAAGGCACTAGTAGTAGGTTAATATCTTAAACCTAGAGACTTAGAATAAGTAGTTATACTCTAATATATATCTTATTATTTTAGGTATAATAGGTATATTTAGCTAAGTTTACTACTATAGGTTAGTAACTATAAGAAGTAAAGAAGTAGTAAGATTATACTATAAGAGTTATTATACTCTATAGGAAAAGGTTTATTTTCCTTAAGATACTAAGGAATAGTATAAGTACTATTCTTAGGCTATATATTTTATATAGTAACTTACTAACTACACTATATATATAGAATTTTAGTATTACTAGCTATAAGTTAGTAGTAATAACCTAGTAGGGAAGTAGTAAACTTATATAGAAATTTTAAATACTATTCTCTTTTAAGGTAACTTCTCTAGTAACTTTCCTAAGGGTTTATCCTATAGAGGTAGACTTAGTAATAAAGTAGGAGTTAATAAATAGATTTTAGATATTATAAGCTAGCTATAGGTTAGTAGTAAGGAAGTAGTAAAGGGAAGATAAGTAAAGATAAAGAAACTTATAATAGTTAGATAGTATATAAGGGAAAGGAAGTATATATATAAGGGAGGAAGATTTAGTCCTTTTTATATTAACTATAGACCTCCCTAAGTAATCTACACACTATATATAGCTAATATAGGGATTATAATATTTACTATTATTATTACTATTTATAAATATACTAGTAGCTATAAATATATAGTAACTACACTATATTACTAAGACCTATAAATAAGTCTATTTATATATATAGTATCTAATACCCTATCTATTTAACCTAATTATAAAATTTAATATAGGGTATTTACTCTCTTAGAACTATTAGTATAAGGTAAAGAGTATTTACTTTACTATATTAGAGTAGTAGATAGGTTATTATTTAGGATTAATAAATTAGGGGATAATAATATTTATACCCTAGTATTATTAGTATTATTATTTTTAATAATATATTATGCTATAATATATTATACCTAACCTAAACCCTCTATTAACTATAGCCCCTAGGACTATATAGTATAAACACCCTAAGTAAGTAGCTTATTATATAATTAAGGATAATTATATAAAGAGAAGGTATTATATTAGGAGCGTAAGGGATAGAGATAGGATTATTATATAATAGAGCACTAGTAGGACCTTAGACCTAGTAGGTTAGGGAGGGGTTAGCTAGTAGCTAGATAGTTATATAAGCGTAGGGCAAGGTATTTAGCAAGGACTACCTATATTCTTATAGAAGGTTAGAGCTTAAAACCTTTATATACCTACCCCTAGGTAGTACCTTTCTAGCTATAACTATGAATCTAAGCTATCACTCTGTTCTATTATCTTTCGACCCTTAAGTCGTGACACTATGTTTTTCTATATCTAAGGTTGTAATATAAGACCTATCTTTAAGATAAAGAAGGTTCTTTATAAGGTAACCACTAGATATATAATACGTAAGACCACTAACTATATTAACATTAAGCTAAGGTAAATATAGCGTATCTTTAAGCACTAAGGTCCTATATTTAGTTGGAAACCCTCTTATTAAATTCCTTAATAATTGAATTATTAAAGGTAGCTTATACAGAGCTAGAATTAACTTGTTGTTGTTAAACAGGCTGTTATTCTAGATTCTAACTAGTAGGTTTAGCTTCTACCACACCCTCTATACAACTATTTATAGCAATAGATAGGCTCTCTAGCTTTTCTAATAACTAGTTTATAGTTGCTTGTTGCTTAATAGCCTACTCTTTTAGCTAGTTATTAAAAACCTCTTGCGCACTAGGGGGGGGCGATTGTGCCCCCTTTCCCTTCGATTTAGTATCCATCTTCCTATTTTATAGAAGGGAAGTCTTCTATAACCATAATAATTCCTTTTAATAGAAGGGAATTAGCTTCTATCTCGCAGGTCCTTCCTATTTTATAGAAGGGAAGTCTTCTGTATCTAAATATAAAAGTGGTCTTAAAAGGAATTTATAGTGATAACTAGGCTTATAACCTTTTAAGATGTAGGGAGCTAATGCTAGCTAGAAACAGCTATATAAGTATAAGCTTTATAGTCTAGGACTAGTAGGGCCGTAGCGTTGATTTTATTAACGCAACGTAACGGAAGTAGTTATAGTTATTAACTAATAAAATTTAATTTAAGTCACTTTTATAATAACTAATAGAGCAATAGAATTAATTTTATTTACTTTATTTAGGTAATGCGGCTATTGGTTAAGAGGCCTAGCTAACTAGCTAGATTAAAAAGATCTTCTTTCTCTTATAGACCTACTAACTATATTAGCAAGCCTAGGCTACTAGCGGGGTCTTATAAGCCACCTTTTATTTTCTATAAAATTCATTTACATATAAAATCTAAAAAATTAACTTACTACTATATATACTAGTAGCCTATATACACTAACCTTTAGTCTAAAAAATATTACTATATAAAAAGAAAGCCCTATCTTCTAGCAATAATTTACTATATATAAGACTTTTATATAACCTCTAGTTAAAGAGAAAATCGCTATTAAAGATAGCTATAGGGTAGTCTACTTATATTACCCTAGCTTAGTCACCCTAGCTTACCTAATTACTTATGGTTAGGGTTGTAGACACACTTATACCTGTAACACAAATTAACATTAGTTATTCACATAGTTAGTTATAGCTATTAATAGCTACAACGTGGTTATTTATAACTATCTTCGTAACCTTTAATAGCTACAGTGCAGCTATTAGGCTTGTAGTGCAAGCTTAGTAATACAAAGGTTCTTTGACTAGAAAGGGCTAAAAATAGGTCTTATTTTTAACAATTACTAGTATCGTAAACAATCTAATCCGGAGGTCTAAGATATATATTAATCTAGTATTCTCTAATAGTATTCTAGATATCTTAGGCCTTTTGCTTCTTAGAATTAAGAAATTAGGCTACTTAGAATAAAGTTATAATTATCCTTAATTATAAACTTAAATTAGCTAGGAGCCTTTCTATTTATCTAGTAGTAGTAGTACACTTTAGTTAACTTTTTAATTACCTAGTGTTTAATATTATAACTAGCCTATTAAAGAATCTTTATAAGCTATTAAATAAAAGGGTAACTAAAGTAATAATATAATTAATAAATTTCTCCCTCTAAGAGATAGAAAGTAACTATTTCTTTTACCTTTAGTAACTACTAAGGGTATTCTTACTATTATACTATAGGTATAGTTTTATTACCTTAAATTAGAATATTTATAAGGTTATTAAGCTTAACTAATATCTTATTTATATTAGTAATAAAGAAGAGAAATAAGGTAGCTATATTAATAATAAAGAATTTAAGGTCTCTAAGCTTTATAAGTATATAAAGGATTTCTCTTATAATTACTAATCAAGTACTAAAGGTAATAATCTATAGTTTATAAAAGGTTATCTTTAATAAAGGTATTAATTTTATTAAAGCTTTTACTTATACTTACCTTATATTTAATTTACCTAAGGCACTAGTATTAGGTATAATACCTCTAAAGACCTCTTTAAAATAGTATTCTTTAAAAATATAGTAAGTTAGGCCTTTATTAAATTCTTAAGGTTTAAAAAGCTTTTACTTAAGAAAGGTATATTAAAAAGCTTAATTATTAAAAGTAGTAAGAACTTTAGTATTAATAAGGTTATAGTTAGTTTATAGTCCTAAATAGAAGAATTATATAATACTTAATTATACTACTAATAATAGTTTTTTTATATTATTATTATTATTATCTTAGGCCTTTATATAGGCCTTAATATAAGGCTTCTAATCCTAGTTAAGGCCTTTATTAGGCTTTTTATTACCTAGCCCTTTATAAAAGATAAGGAATACTTAGAATCTCTTCTCTAAAGAGGGTAATTAGTATTAAAAAGTAGAGAGCTAGTGCCAGCTGGCAACAGCTGTACAAGTGCAAGCTCTACGGTCCAGGACCGATAGAGCCGCAACGTTGATTCTTATTAACGTAACGCAACGGAAGTAGTGGCAGTTATTAACTAATAGAATTCAATTTAGGTTACTTTTATAGTAACTAATAGAGCAATAGAATTGATTTTAGTTGGTTTATTCGGGCAATACGGCTGTTGGTTGAGAGGCCTAGCTAACTAGCTAGATTGAAAAGATCTTCTTCCTCTCATAGACCTACTGTTATAGACTAGCCCCTAGGCGACTACAATAGGGCGTTAATATAGTATTAAGAAACTTAGGGGAAGAAGAAGAAGACTATTAAAATGTAGGGAGCTGATGCCAGCTGGCAACAGCTGTACAAGTGCAAGCTCTACGGTCTAGGACCGATAGAGCCGCAACGCTAATTCTTATTAACGCAACGCAACGGAAGTAGTAGTAGTTATTAACTAATAGAATTTAATTTAGATTACTTTTGTAGTAACTAATAGAGCAATAGAATTGATTTTAGTTAGTTTATTTAGGCAATGCGACTGTTAGTTAAGAGGCCTAGCTAACTAGCTAGATTAAAAAGATCTTCTTTCTCTTATAGACTTACTAACCGTATTAGCAAGCCTAGGCCACTAGCGGGGTCTTGCAAGCCACTTTTTATTTTCCATAAAATTCATTTATATATAAAATCTAAAAAATTAACTTACTACTATATATACTAGTAACCTATATATACTAACTTTTAGTCTAATAAATATTACTATATAAAAAGAAAGCCTTATTCTCTAGCAATAATTTGCTATATATAAGACTTTTATATAACCTCTAGTTAAAGAGAAAATCGCTATTAAAGATAGCTATAGGGTAAGCTGCTTACATTACCACTATAGGGTAGTCTGCTTATGTCACCCTAGCTTACCTAATTACTTGTGGTTAGGGTTGTGGGCACACTCGTGCCTATAACACTAATTAACATTAGTTATTCACACGGTTAGTCCCAGCTATTAATAGCTATAACGTGGTTATTTGTAACTACCTTTATAACTATTAATAGCTATAGTGTAGCTATTAAGCTTGCAGTGCAAGCTTAGTAATATAAAGGTTCTTTAACTAGAAAGGGCTAAAAATAGGTCTTATTTTTAACAAAGACTACATAGCTAATCCCCCCTACTCCTCTTATATTCCCTAGGTATCTTATATTAGCCCCCTTTTTATCCCTTACTACGCCCCTACTTATATATACTATACTATTACTTAGGTAAAGCCTGTTAAAAATAAGACCTATTTTTAGCCCTTTCTAGTTAAAGAACCTTTATATTACTAAGCTTGCACTATAAGCTTAATAGCTATACTATAGCTATTAATGGTTACAAAGGTAGTTACAAATAACCACGTTATAGCTATTAATAGCTATAACTAACCGTGTGGATAACTAATGTTAATTAGTGTTATAAGTATAAGTGTGCCCACAACCCTAACCACAAGTAATTAGGTAAGCTAGGGTAATATAAGCAGACTACCCTATAGTGGTAATGTAAGTAACTTACCCTATAACTATCTTTAATAGCGATTTTCTCTTTAACTAGAGGTTATATAAAAGTCTTATATATAGCAAATTATTGCTAGAGAATAAGGCTTTCTTTTTATATAGTAATATTTTTTAGACTAAAAGTTAGTGTATATAGGTTACTAGTATATATAGTAGTAAGTTAATTTTTTAGATTTTATATATAAATGAATTTTATGGAAAATAAAAAGTGGCTTGCAAGACCCCGCTAGTGGCCTAGGCTTGCTAATATGGTTAGTAAGTCTATAAGAGGAAGAAGATCTTTTTAATCTAGCTAGTTAGCTAGGCCTCTTAACTAACAGTCGCATTGCCTAAATAAACTAACTAAAATCAATTCTATTGCTCTATTAGTTACTACAAAAGTGATCTAAATTGAATTCTATTAGTTGATAACTGCCACCACTTCCGTTGCGTTGCGTTGATAATCAACGCTGCGGCTCTATTGGTCCTAGACCGTAGAGCTTGCATTTGTACAGCTGTTGCCAGCTGGCATCAGCTCCCTACATTTCAATAAAGCCTAAGCCCTTTATATATACCCTTACTAACCTATTACCCTTAGCCCTTTACTTACCTATTATTATACTATTACTAACTTACTATAACTAAGTTATATAGTATAGCTATTACTAATATTACCCCTTATAGGTAAAACGCGCTATATGCCTATTATTATTATTATCTATTATAAGTAAGGGTATGTGTTATATCCTATATAGCCCCTTATTATTATTATAATAATACTAGCCCTACTCCTACTTACTTATAACTTATCTAATATAGGCATAATTACCTATATAAATATCCCACTTATTTTTATAATATAACCTTACTTTCCTTATATAATAACCTTTTAAGGTAAGTTAGAATAAGTTATGTTTAAGTGAGTATAAGTTACAAGGTATAAGATAGAAGAGGTGTTACATAGAGAGTGGGAATAAACACGGTTATAGAGAAAGGGGGAATTATATTAATTTATACTATAAGTAAAACTTAAACGAATTTAAGTTTAACTACGGTCGCGAACTATAACTATATCTTACGCTAATATAGCTACAAAGTTTATCGCAAACTTTAATCTAACCTTATAGCCCCTCTTATATTCATAACCTTAAAGCTTGTTTCTATTAGGGTTTTATTTATTACTATAGTTAAGATTACTTATAAGTTAATTATTATACTAGCTAGGTATCGCTAGTAATTATTGTTGTCTTATTTTATTAGATGCATTGGCTATAACCTATGACCCCCAAAAAAATTTAAAAAATCAATAAAACTAGTTTTTATAACTAGTCTTTTAGAAGGGATATACACTAGGTAGGTGTTTAAACCTAGTGTAGTAAGGAGTCTTCTAGGGATAGTTTTAGCTACTAACTTTTAGGCTTTTAGTTGTTTTTTAAGGGGAATTAAAATCTTATAGTAAGATCCTATAGCCCTAATACTACTAATATTAGTTGTATAGGGCCTATCTAGCTCCCTAGATAGCAGTTGTTTAGGGCTTTAATCCTTAGTGGTATTAGTAGTTATATTAATAAGGTTAATAACTATAGGTAATATAAAACACTATAAAAATAACGGTAATTTTGCCCACTGAATAGTAGCCCTTAATTAATCTAGAATAGTTTAAATAAAACGCTCTACTAATCTATTTTGCTTATAGATATAGGGACTAGAAGTTATAAATTTAATCCCTTTAGAATTTAACTAATCTTAACAACTAGAATCGATTTCTTAGCCCCTATTAAAGTGAAGGTGCCTAGGATATTAACCTAGTTGATTTTTCAGCCCTCTAAAGAAGCCTTTAATAGCCCTATAAATAGTTAGGCCTTCCTTATTAGGTAACAAGAACACCCACTTATATCTAGTTTTTCAATCAACTAGAAATAAGTAAATTAACTGTTTATTATACGGCGTAGGACTGATTTTTAGCGTATCCCCCTCTATTCAATCTAGAGGTCTAGGGGGGTTAGGGATAGCTAATTTCCTAGGTCTTCTTACTGCTTTAGATTAGTTATAAGCTATATATTTAAAGTCCTTATCCTTAATTTTAGAAAAATCAGGGATTCCTTTAGTAATTAAGCTAGTTTTCTTTAGCAAAGGAAGCCCTAGATGCCCTAGTTATACGTGCCATAGGCTAGCTAGTTCTAATAACCGTTAATATTGAAGATCTTTAGGGTCTGAATTAGGATCTAGACTAGGGCCTTCTTCACTAGTCCCCTGCTAGGCCCCTTAAGAACCACAGGCCTCTTGGAGAGGTATTAGGGACCCTTTTCTATTACTAGGGCCCTCTAATACCCCTAAATCTATTTCCTTAGATTTATAAGGGACCTAACCTAGGGCTATAGGCGAAGAAGAAGGGACTAATTCCACTAAATTATCCTGTACGATCTCTTTAATATTATTATCATTTTCGTTAATTTTATCTAAATCAGAAGCCTAATCCGGCTTTTTAGAGGGAATTTAAACCTCTATAGGGTAACTATAACCTATTAAAATGTAGGGAGCTAATGCCAGCTGGCAATAGCTATACAAGTGTAAGCTCTACGGTCTAGGACTAATAGAGCCATAACGTTGATTCTTATTAACATAACGCAATAGAAGTGGTGGCAGTTATTAACTAATAGAATTCAATTTAGATTACTTTATAGTAACTAATAGAGCAATAGAATTGATTTTTAGTTGGTTTATTTAGGCGATGCGGCTATTAGTTAAGAGGCCTAGCTAACTAGCTAGATTAAAAAGATCTTCTTCCTCTTATAGACCTACTGACTGTATTGGCAGGCCTAGGCCACTAGCGGGGTCTTGTAAGCTACTTTTTATTTTCCGCAAAATTTATTTATATGTGAAATCTAAAAAATTAACTCACCACTATATATACTAGCAACCTATATGCACTAAATTTTAGTCTAAAAAATATTACAATATAAAAAGAAAGCCCTATCTTCTAGTATTAATTTACTATATATAAGACTTTTATACAACCTCTAGTTAAAGAGAAAATCGCTATTAAAGATAGCTATAGGGTAAGCTGCTTACATTACCACTATAGGGTAGTCTGCTTATATTACCCTAGCTTACCTAATTACTTATGGTTAGGGTTATAGGCACACCTGTGCCCATAACACTAATTGACATTAGTTATCCACACGGTCAGTCGCAGCTGTTAACAGCTACAACGTGGTCATTTATAACCACCTTCGCAACCGTTGACAGCTGCAGTGCAGCTGTTAAGCTTGCAGTGCAAGCTTAGTAATATAAAGGTTCTTTGACTAGAAAGGGCTAAAAATAGGTCTTATTTTTAACATAACCCTTAAAGCTAGCATAGGTAAAAGGTTGGATATAATAAGAATTACAGGGCCCTTTATGTAAATTTAGTGTAGCTTGGTTTTTAATGTGAAAGAAAAAACCATGTTTTTCTATATCTAAGGTTGCAATACAAGACCTATCTTTAAGATAAAGACAGTTCTTTATAAGGCAACCACTAGATATATAATGCGTAAGACTGCTAATGTCACGACTTAAGGGTCGAAAGATAATAAAACAGAGTGATAGCTTAGATTCATAGTTATAGCTTAAAAGGTACTACCTAGGGGCAGGTACGTAAAGGTTTTAAGCTCTAACCTTCTATAAGAATATAGGCAGTCCTTACTAAATACCTTGCCTTACGCTTATATAACTATCTAGCTACTAGCTAACCCCTCCCTAACCTAGTAGGTCTAAGGTCTTGCTAATACTCTATTATATAATAATCCTATCTCTATCCCTTACGCTCCTAATATAATACCCCCTCTTTATATAATTATTCTTAATTATATAATAAGCTACTTACTTAGGGCGTTTACACTATATAGTCCTAGGGGCTATAGTTAATAGAGGGTTTAGGTTAGGTATAATATATTATAGCGTAATATATTATTAAAAATAATAATACTAATAATACTAGGGTATAAATATTATTATCCCCTAATTTATTAATCCTAAATAATAACCTATTTACTACTCTAATATAGTAAAGTAAATACTCTTTACCTTATGCTAATAGTTCTAAGAGAGTAAATACCCTATATTAAATTTTATAATTAGGTTAAATAGATAGGGTATTAGATACTATATATATAAATAGACTTATTTATAGGTCTTAGTAATATAGTAGTGTAGTTACTATATATTTATAGCTATTAGTATATTTATAAATAGTAATAATAATAGTAAATATTATAATCCCTATATTAGCTATATATAGTGTGTAGATTACTTAGGGAGGTCTATAGTTAATATAAAAAGGACTAAATCTTCCTCCCTTATATATATACTTCCTTTCCCTTATATACTATCTAACTATTATAAGTTTCTTTATCTTTACTTATCTTCCCTTTACTACTTCCTTACTACTAACCTATAGCTAGCTTATAATATCTAAAATCTATCTATTAACTCTTACTTTATTACTAAGTCTATCTCTATAGGATAAACCCTTAGGAAAGTTACTAGAGAAGTTACCTTAAAAGAGAATAGTATTTAAAATTTCTATATAAGTTTACTACTTCTCTACTAGGTTATTACTACTAACTTATAGCTAGTAATACTAAAATTCTATATATATAGTATAGTTAGTAAGTTACTATATAGAATATATAGCCTAAGAATAGTACTTATACTATTCTTTAGTATCTTAAGAAAAATAAACCTTTTCCTATAGAGTATAATAACTCTTATAGTATAATCTTACTACTTCTTTACTTCTTATAGTTACTAACCTATAGTAGTAAACTTAGCTAAATATACCTATTATACCTAAAATAATAAGATATATATTAGAGTATAACTACTTATTCTAAGTCTTTAGTTTTAAGATACTAACCTATTACTAGTGCTTTACTTAAATTATATAGCTTTATAAAAAGCTATTTAATATTATTAAAGCTATACCTAAGGGAGATTACTACTACCTTAATAAAGTAAGTATATCCCTAGTTCTCTTAACTTAATTACTACTAATATACTAATAATCTTTTATTTATACTAAGTAAAAACTATATAATACCTTTCTAAAGACTAAAAATACTAATAAGTATAGGTATATTTATTATACTTAGGTAGCTACTAAAGTAACCTAGGAGGCTAAGTATAATAAGTGTATTACTATAGTATAGCTAGCTAATACTACTAACCTTAAGGTTTAAATTAATATTATAAACTACCTTTACTATATATATAAGAATATCCTAATAGTAAGTCTCTTAAATATCTATAGGTATTTCTTTACTTACTTACTAGTAGTTTACTCCTTATATCTCTAGGCTTCCTACTTATATTAGTCCTTCTAAGTTACCTAGAGAGCTCTATATCTTTATATATAAGAAAGGTAACTCTTTTAATAATAAGGCCCTAGTGCCTTAAAAGGCTTCTATACTTATTATTACTATAGTCTCTAGGGAAAATAAAGATAAGGGTAAGG
The DNA here is from genome assembly GCA_023658445.1 of Epichloe bromicola. NCBI lineage: Eukaryota > Fungi > Ascomycota > Sordariomycetes > Hypocreales > Clavicipitaceae > Epichloe > Epichloe bromicola. The sequence continues at coordinate 2,417,368 of CP098270.1, forward strand.
ATAAGGAAATACTTTTTAAGTAATTATTACTAGGTAGCTATATTATAATTATAAGAGTAATATAATTATATCTTTTTAGAATATTACCTTATATTATTTACTATATTTATAGGGTATTACCTTATATTATTTACTAAGGGTAGTTTTACTACTATAACCTAGCTACCTAGTTACTACTTATAGTTATAGATAATATTCTTTAAAATAAAATCCCTCTTTAATACCTATAAATTCTCTAAGCTATTATAGCCTTTCTATTTAACTAGGTACTTATAATACCTACTATTATAATAATATAAGATAATTCTTTCTACCTTAAACTCTTACTTATTATTCTTAATATTATCTTATAGTAAAGAAGTATTTACTATATTACTTAGGTTCTCTTTAAAGAGTTTAAGGCTTATAATATTAAATATATTATATAACTATATTTTAGTAAGTAATTCTAGCTAGTACGCTAGTCTATAACTCCTAACTACCCTTATAATCTTATAAAGGCCTAGGTACTTTATAGTTAACTTCTTACTTAGCTATCTTAGGTTAATATTCTTTATAGATAGTAAAATATAATTACTAACTTTAAACCTCTTTAGGGTCTTTTTCTAGTTATAGTATTTCTTATACTAAGCTTATAAGTTAATTAGAAGCTATTTAATTATAGTGTGTTTCTCTCTTAGTAATAATACTTTACTCTTAGCCTAATTATTTATAAGTAAAATATTAGGTACTACTTACTATAGGCCCCTAGGGTTATACTCTTATAATACCTCCGCTAGTATATAGCTATAAGTTATATAGTTACTAGTGTTATATATAAATTATACTATTAATAGGTTATTAGCCTAGTTAGTTTATTTATTATAGGAGAAAGCCCTTAAATAATATTCTAGGACCTAGTTTAATTACTTTATTTGCTTATCTATTTATAAATAAAAAGCAGTGCTTAGTAGTTACTTAGTTATAATAAGATAGTAAAAGGTTATCTAAAATTCGCTTATAAATATAAAACCTTAGTTTATTATAATACCTTCTAAGGCTTTATAATCTCTAAAGATATATTCTAGAAATATAGTTACTAACCTATTGCTTATTAGTTACATTAAAATAGGGATATAAATACTATACTTTATAAAATAGTTTATAATTACTAAGATTATATTATAAGTCTAGTTAGTATCTTTAACTAGTAGTAATCTAGTAATAAAATCTATTAATAGTTCTTAAAAGGGGTAATCTAGCTTTAGTAGAGTAGCTAACTTACTATATAGCTTATAGTACCTTAGCTTTAAAACTTAATAACTTATATAAGTACTAATATATACCTTTATATCTTTCTTTATTATTAGCTAGTAGTACTAACTTATAATTTAATAAATTATCTTACTAACTCCCTAATGCCTAGTAGTAGGGTTATTATATATTAATAGTAAAATCTCTTTTCTTATACCCTAAGGAATATAAACTTAACTCTTAAATATTAATAGCTTAGAGAGTCTAATTAACTATATTTATAATACTTCTAAGTTACTACTCTTAAGTAGCTTTCTCTAATATATAGTAAACTTATTATTTTACTATATACCTAATAATAATACTTAAATTAGAATATCTAATTCTAAGCTATTATCCTAAGTATTAGAGTTAAACTTAAAAGAGGTTCTCTAAATAGCTTAGATTCTTACTATAATATCTCTATAAGTAGCTAGCTTATAAGTTACTTCTAGTCTTATAAGTACACTATAGTTAAGTAGTATTTCTAAGGGGCGCCCTTACTACTTACTAGTAACTATACTAGCTAAAACACCTCTTTTAATAATATCTAGTCTTATAGCTTCCTTAAAAATATAGCTAAGTTATATTTTCTTAAAACCCTAGATATTTCTATTACTATTATAGGGTCTTTATAACTAACTATCTACTATATTAAATAATAATATAATAGAACTTATAGTATTCTTATTATTACTATAGAGTTTCTATTAATTAGTATCTATAAACTTAGATAAGAAGTTTAGTAGCTATAAGGTTACTACCTCCGCTTTCCTATCCTTACTTATATAATCTACCCTTCTTAATAATATATTAGTAGGGTTTAACTTACTAGCCTTATATTTAATCCTAAAGTTAAATAGGTATAGCTTATTAAGCACTATTACCTACCTACTAGTTAGCTATAGCTTTATAGCTAGATACTTATAGTTTAAGTAATCTATTATTACTATAATTAGGTAAGTTAAGTACACTAGGTAATACCTCTATACCCTAAAAGCCTCTTAGATTACTAATAATTTAGTATCTAGTGTAGGGTAGCGTAACTTAGTATTAATTAACTTCCTTAATATATATATAACTAAATACTAGTAACCTAGTACTAATATTATAAGTATTACTCTAATAGTAAAACCTAATATATCTATCTTTACTCTTAATAGAGTAAGTAGGTTAAAGTGCACTAAAATTAGTACTTCCTAGAATAACCTCTAGAGTTCTCTAAATATAGCTAGCTTATAGGGTTCTAGCTTAAAGGTTACTAGTTATCCCCCTTAAGTTAGTTTATTAATAGAATAACTACTTTACTATACTACTTAATAAAATATTAATAAAATCTAGTAAACCTAAGGAATAATTAGATATCTAGGACGCTATAAGGTATTAGCTATATTATAATTACTTCTACCCTTAATAGTTCTATTATAATACCTTTCTTAGATATAATAAATCCTAAGAATTTAACCTTTATAACTAAAAATTAACACTTCTTAAGGTTAATAAAAAGCTTTATATTATAGAGTTTACTTAGGACTTATTTAACATAGCCTATGTAAGTAGTTATATTACTACTATAGATTAGGATATTATCTAAGTAAATAATATAAATATTATTTATAATATCCTTAAGGACTTTATTAATATACTCTTAGAAAGTCACTAGTATATTAACTAATTTAAATAGTATTATAAGATACTTAAAGTGCCTATATTTATAATAGAATACTATCTTCTACTTATTACCTAAGTAAATATATAGCTAGTAGTATATATCTATTAAGTTAAGTTTTATCTAGATAACTATGCCCTTTAAGTAATTAAGGATTTTAGTAATTAGTAATAAGGGGAACTTATTCTTAATAGTAATCTTACTTAGGCCCCTATAATTTATATAAAGCCTTAATTTCCCTTCTTTCTTTAGGATAAATAAAATTAAGGCCTTAGCTAAGCTAACTAATTTTCTAATCTATCCCTTTTACTATATATCTATAAGATACTCCCTAAGTACCTTTAGCTTTTTCTTAGCTAAGTTATATATTAGCCCCTAAGGTAGTGTTTTCCCTCTTTCTAATTTAATTATATAAGTATAGCCCCCTAGTTTAGGAAGTATTCTTACTAAATCCTTATTAAATATATCTTTAAATTCTAAGTATTTCTCTAGGAGCTCTAGTTTATCTATATTATTACTTAGCCCTAGCTTAGTTATAGGTTACTTATTACTTAGACTATCTAAGAATCTTAGGTTAGCTATAATATATTACTTATATAACTTATAGGTATACTCTAAGACTATTACTACTTCCTTACTACTTATTTTCTAAATTAGCTTTAGTAAGTCTACTAGTAGGTTCTTTTCTAGTTTTTTTCCTTTCCTATTCTTTAGGCTATTTAAGATAACTTTTACTAAACCTAATACTAGAGTAACTACTAACTATTTTAATACTTTATATACTCTTTACTTACCCTAAGTATATAAAAAGCACTTCTTTATTACTAAGTATCTCTAAAACTTCTTTTTCTAATATATTACTATAGGTTTATATTCTTTAATCTAGTCTATACTTAGTAGTAGCCTTTCTTTAGTATTAGTAATAAAGTAGCTAACTTAGTAAACCTTTATAAACCCTATACTATTCTTTATTAATACTAATTTCCTTAGAATTCCTTAATATAAAATTATATTCTTACTTATACTTTTAAGGTTTTAATCTATTTTTTTAACTCTTTTCTAATTCTCCTTAGATAATAACTTTAGGTATATAGTTAAGGATTATACGCCTAAATCTATTAGTACCTTTATTACTACTTACTAGTAATCTTATTATAAAGATATATAGACTCTAACTCTTAGGTTTACTAATTTATCTATAATAAGTTCCTTATCCTAGGTTTATATAAATAAAAGTAGTATCTTATTAGGATTAGATACTTTATTACTACTATTATTATACTTCTCTATAGTGTGTTTACTACTCTTATAAATAGAGTAATCTAATAAATAGTAAGCTATTAAGATATATCTAGGCTTCTTGTATTTATAATATATAATAGGTAATCTTTTTACTTACCCTTTATTCTATTACTATAAGTTATTTATAGGTAAAGTTAATTACTATTACTTTTTCTTATAGTCTTAACTTGTTGGATATAGCAGCCTCACATCTTAGGCATCACTCATAACACCTTCTGTATCCGAGGCCATGGATCACCATGGATCGAGGTACATAGGCACTTAGGGCAAATGCCCTTGTGGCCCACGTATCTCTAGCCTCGATGTGCCACATGTGTGAATAGCCTAGATAGCTAAATACATTATTATTATTTTCTACACTGTCTTATAGGTTATAAGCCTAGCGCTTCCTATCGCGCCTAGTTACACTTAGCTATTTTTTTTTACTGTTAAAAAGTTATATATAACTATACTAGAATTCTTAATAATATCTAGAAGCGTAAAATTTACGTAACTTAAGGGGCAGTAGATAATCCCTCCCTTCAATAGATAACTAAGTTATAAAGGCATAATTAAATTAATTAAGCAGGCCTTTATTTAAAAAACAATATCTCTTATTATATTAATGGGATTTAAATACATAACCTTTGTAGCGTTAATTAATAAATTGCGATTTTAGTATTTATAATATAGTGGCGTAAATAACTATATGTTAAGATTTAGGAATAACTTTAAAAAGTTAGACCCTTCTAGGTAAATCTTAGCGAATAGTAGGCTAGGATAAGATATTCCTTATAGAACTGCCTTAGGCACCTAAAACTAATAATCTAGATCTATTACTATCTAGGTGGTGATTATTATTATAAGGTATAGTAAGTATTAGTAAAGTAAGTAAAGTAAGTATAGTAAATTCTAGTAAAGCATTACTCTCTAACTAGGCTAAGGTAAAACAAGATTAAGGTATTTAAAAACACCTTACACTATTAACTTTATATCTCCGTGTATTAGCGGCTATATAGCAATTTAACTAAGAGAGAGCTACTACTATAACTCCTACTTAACTAAATTAATAATAATTAGTATTAAGTAATTATAGTAATAGGAGTATATAAATTCTAATAGATAACCCTTATTACTCCTACGAATTATAATATAGCTAATAACATATTTAATAATATAAGTTTTATAGTAGGACTATTTACATAGGTAACCTAAACGACCGTGGTAATCGTAGTAACTCTAATATAACTAGAAGAACATAATAATATAACAAAAAATTAGTTCTCTAGGATTATAGTTATCTTACCCCTTAAAGGGGTAGAGAATTTTAAGGAATAGGAGATTTTAGTTAAGATATAAGTCTAAATTATATAATTAATAAAGTACTTTACTAGGGAAATCCTATATTCTCCTATAATAGATAAATATTATACTATTCTTATATCTATTATCTAGTAAAGCCTTTCTTCTTAAGTCTAGAAGAACCTAACACATGCGGGATAGACTAAGTGTTAGGAGCGTAAGGGACAGAGACAGGATTATCACATAATAGAGCACTAGCAGGACCTTAGACCCACTAGGTTAGGGAGGGGCTAGCTAGTAGCTAGATAGTTACGTAAGCGTAGGGTAAGGTATTTAGCAAGGACCGCCTATATTCTTATAGAAGGTTAGAGCTTAAAACCTTTATATACCCACCCCTAGGTAGTACCTTTCTAGCTATAACTATAAATCTAAGCTATTACTCTATTCTATTATCTTTTAACCCTTAAGTTATAATAAATTAAGCTCTTAATCCCTTTAGGGTAATAAACTATTAGCTAGATTATAATATTAGTATACTAGAGAATATCTATATAAAATATACCTATACCCCCTAGTAGTAATACTATAAATAAGTAAGGTAGTAGTAGTGTAGTAAATACTTAAATAATAGATACTAATAATTAAGTATATTAGACACTACCTAAGACTAATCTAGATAATAATACTAGAATTAAAAATAATAGTATTAAGAAGGCGGTGTAATAGTGTTATAATATTATATAAGCTAAGCTATAATATATATAGAAAATATAGGAAATTCTATAAATAAAAGTAAAAATTAGGAAGCTTTAGGTAAACCTACTATTAGTTAGAACCTAGTAAGAACCTATAAATCTACCTCCTTAGGTTAAACTAACTACTCCTATACTTACTTTACTAATAGGTATTAAGTAAGTAGTAAATATATACTAATATAGTATTATTAAGATATAGCTATAGATACTATTATATAAGGGGGATACTTATAAAAACCTTTAGAATTTCCTAGTAAACTTAAATATATTATTTAAATTAGACTAATATACCTTTTATAATAATATAATAAAGGTAGCTTATACTAGTAGGTGCCTTACTAATAATATAAAGTAATAATAAATACACTATATAGCTATAGATAGTTATATAGAATATAAGGACTATAATTAGGTAAGCTTTATTATATAGCTAAAGACTAGAATAATAAATAAGGACACTAAATACTTAGAAGTAACTAGGTTACTACTAAATCTTTAGTAAGGTAATAGCTAATTATTTTAAGCCTTTATTAGGAATTAAACTAAGGTTAAATCTAACCTACCTAAACTAATTCTAATATAACTAAGAATCTATATATTTATTAATAGCCTTAATAATACTATAAGGAAGTAAATACTTAGCTAGGAGTTTCTAATTACTTAGAGCTAGTTATAAGGCTAAGGTAAGAAAGTAAAGGTAGTAATAAAACTAATATAAAGTTATAAGAAGAGTTAAGATAATAAGAAGAAGTAATAGTAATTAACTTTACCTATAGATAACTTATAGTAATAGAATAAAGGGTAAGTAAGAAGATTACCTATTATATATTATAAATATAGGAAGCCTAGATATATCTTAATAGCTTATTATTTATTAGACTACTTTATTTATAAGAGTAATAAATACACTATAGAGAAGTATAATAATAGTAGTAATAAAGTATCTAATCCTAATAAGATACCGCTTTTATTTATATAAACCTAGAATAGGGGGCTTATTATAAATAAATTAGTAAACCTAAGAGTTAGAGTCTATATATCTCTATAATAAGATTACTAGTAGGTAGTAGTAAAGGCGCTAATAGATTTAGGTATATAATCCTTAACTATATACCTAAAGTTATTATCTAAGGAGAATTAAAAAAGAGTTAAAAAAATAGATTAAAACCTTAAAAGTATAAGTAAGGATATAGTTTTATATTAGGGAATTCTAAGGAGATTAGTATTAATAAAGAATAGTATAGGGTTTATAAAGGTTTACTAAGTTAGCTACTTTATTACTAATACTAAAGAAAGGCTACTACTAGGTATAGACTAGATTAAAGAATATAAACCTATAGTAATATATTAGAAAGAGAAGTTTTAGAGATACCTAGTAATAAGGGAGCGCCTCTTATATACTTAGGGTAAGTAAAGAGTATATAGAGTATTAAAATAGTTAGTAGTTACTCTAGTACTAGGTTTAGTAAAAGTTATCTTAAATAGCCTAAAGAATAAGAAGAGAAAAGAACTAGAAAAGAACCTACTAGTAGACTTACTAAAGCTAATTTAGAAAATAAGTAATAAAAAAGTAGTAATAGTTTTAAAGTATACCTATAAGTTATATAAGTAATATATTATAGCTAACCTAAGATCCTTAGATAATCTAAATAATAAGTAACCTATAACTAAGTAAGGGCTAAGTAATAATATAGATAAACTAGAGCTTCTAAAGGAATACTTAGAATTTAAAGATATATTTAATAAGGATTTAGTAAGAATACTTCCTAAACTAGGGGGCTATACTTATATAATTAAATTAGAAAAAGGGAAAACACTACCTTAAAGACTAATATATAACTTAGCTAAGAAAGAGCTAGAGGTACTTAAGGAGTATCTTATAGATATATAGTAAAAGGGATAGATTAGAAGATTAGTTAGCCTAGCTAGGGCCTTAATTTTATTTATTCTAAAGAAAGGAGGGAAATTAAGGCTTTATATAAATTATAGGGGCCTAGATAAGATTACTATTAAGAATAAGTCCCCTTTACTACTAATTACTAAAATCCTTAATTACTTAAAGGGTATAGTTATCTAGATAAAACTTAACTTAATAGATATATACTACTAGCTATATATCCACTTAGGTAATAAGTAAAAGATAGCATTCTATTATAAATATAAGCACTTTAAGTATCTTATAATGCTATTTAGATTAGTTAACGCGCTAGTGACTTTCTAGGAGTATATTAATAAGGTCCTTAAGGATATTATAGATAATATTTATATTATCTACCTAGATAATATCCTAATCTATAGTAGTAACGTAGCTACTTACATAGGCTATGTTAAATAAGTCCTAAGTAAACTCTATAATATAAAGCTTTTTATTAACCTAAAGAAGTGTTAATTTTTAGTTATAGAGGTTAAATTCTTAGGATTTATTATATCTAAGAAAGGTATTATAATATAACTATTAAGGGTAGAAGTAATTATAATATAGCTAATACCTTATAGCATCCTAGATATCTAATTATTCCTTAGGTTTACTAGATTTTATTAATGTTTTATTAAGTAGTATAGTAAAGTAGTTATTTTATTAATAAACTAACTTAAGGGGGGATAACTAGTAACCTTTAAGCTAGAACCCTATAAGCTAGCTATATTTAGAGAACTCTAGAGGTTATTCTAGGAAGCACTAATTTTAGTGCACTTTAACCTACTTACTTTATTAAGAGTAAAGATAGATATATTAGGTTTTACTATTAGAGTAATACTTATAATATTAGTGCTAGGTTACTAGTATTTAGTTATATATATATTAAGGAAGTTAACTAATACTAAGTTACGCTACCTTATACTAGATACTAAATTATTAGTAATCTAAGAGGCTTTTAGGGTATAGAGGTATTACCTAGTGTACTTAACTTACCTAATTATAGTAATAATAGATTACTTAAACTATAAGTACCTAGCTATAAAGCTATAGCTAACTAGTAGGTAGGTAATAGTGCTTAATAAGCTATACCTATTTAACTTTAGGATTAAATATAGGGCTAGTAAGTTAAACCTTACTAATATATTATTAAGAAGGGTAGATTATATAAGTAAGGATAGGAAAGTAGAGGTAGTAATCTTATAGTTACTAAACTTCTTATCTAAGTTTATAAATACTAATTAATAGAAACTCTATAGTAGTAATAAGAATACTATAAGTTCTATTATATTATTATTTAATATAGTAGATAGTTAGTTATAAAGACCCTATAATAGTAATAGGAATATCTAGGGTTTTAAGAAAATATAACTTAGCTATATTTTTAAGGAAGCTATAAGACTAGATATTATTAAAAGGGGTGTTCTAGCTAGTATAGTTACTAGTAAGTAGTAAGGGCACCCCTTAGAAACGCTGCTTAACTATAGTATACCTATAAGACTAGAAGTAACTTATAAGCTAGCTACTTATAGAGATATTATAGTAAGGATCTAAGCTATATAGAGAACCTCTTCTAAGTTTAACTCTAATACTTAGGATAATAGCTTAGAATTAGATATTCTAATTTAAGTATTATTATTAGGTATATAGTAAAATAATAAGTTTACTATATATTAGAGAAAGCTACTTAAGAGTAGTAACTTAGAAGTATTATAGATATAGTTAATTAGACCCTCTAAGCTATTAATATTTAAGAGTTAAGTTTATATTCCCTAGGGAATAAGAAAAGAGATTTTACTACTAATATATAATAACCCTACTACTAGGTATTAGGGAGTTAGTAGGATACTTTATTAAATTATAAGTTAGTACTACTAGCTATTAATAAAGAAAGATATAAAGGTATATATTAGTACCTATATAAACTATTAAGTTTTAAAGCTAAGGCACTATAGGCTATATAGTAAGTTAGCTACTCTACTAGAGCTAGATTACCCCTTTTAAGAGCTATTAATAGATTTTATTACTAGATTATTACTAGTTAAAGATGCTAACTAGACCTATAATATAATCTTAGTAATTATAGACTATTTTATAAAGTATAGTATCTATATCCCTATTTTAATATAACTAATAAGTAATAGGTTAGCTACTATATTCCTAGAATATATCTTTAGAGATTATAAAGCCCTAGAAGGTATTATAATAGACTAAGGTTCTATATTTATAAGTAAATTCTAGATAACCTTTTACTATCTTATTATAACTAAGTAGCTACTAAGCACTGCTTTTTACCTATAAATAAATAGGTAAATAGAATAATTAAACTAGGTCCTAGAATATTATTTAAGGGCTTTCTCCTACGCTAAATAAACTAACTAGGCTAATAACCTATTAATAGTATAATTTATATATAATACTAGTAACTATATAACTTATAGCTACACACTAGTAGAGGCATTATAAGGGTATAACCCTAGGGGCCTATAGTAAGTAATACCTAATATTCTACTTATAAATAATTAGGCTAAGAGTAGAGTATTATTACTAAGAGAGAAATATATAGTAATTAAATAGCTTCTAATTAACTTATAAGCTTAGTATAAGAAATACTATAACTAAAAAAGAACCCTAAAGAGATTTAAAGTTAGTAATTATATTCTACTATCTATAAAGAATATTAACCTAAGATAGCTAAGTAGGAAGTTAACTATAAAGTACCTAGGCCCTTATAAGATTATAAGGGTAGTTAGGAGCTATAGACTAGCTTACTAGCTAGAATTACCTACTAGAATGCGGTTATATAATATATTTAATATTATAAGCCTTAAACCCTTTAAAGGGGACCTAAGTAATATAGTAAATACTTCTTTACTATAAAATAATATTAAGGATAATAAGTAAGAGTTTAAGGTAAAAAGAATTATCTTATATTATTATAATAGTAGGTATTATAAGTACCTAGTTAAATAGAAAGGCTATAATAGCTTAGAGAATTTATAGGTATTAAAGAGGGATTTTATTATAAGGGATATTATCTATAACTATAAGTAGTAACTAGGTAGCTAGGTTATAGTAGCAAAACCGCCCTTAGTAAATAACATAAGGTAACACCCTATAAATATAGTAAATAATATAGGGTAATATTCTAAAAAGATATAATTATATTACTCTTATAATTATAATATAACTACCTAGTAATAATTACTTAAAAAGTATTTCTTTATCCCTACCTTTACCCTTATTTTCCCTAAAGACTATAGTAATAATAGGTATAGGAGCCTTTAGAGGCATAGGGGCCTTATTATTAGAAGAGTTACCTTCCTTATATATAAAGATATAGAGCTCTCTAGGTAACTTAGAAAAACTAATATAAGTAGGAAGCCTAGAGATATAAGGAGTAAACTACTAGTAAGTTAGTAAAGAAGTGCCTATAGATATTTAAGAGACTTACTATTAGGATATTCTTATATATATAGTAAAGATAGTTTATAATATTAATTTAGACCTTAAGGTTAGTAGTATTAGCTAGCTACACTATAGTAGTGTGCTTATTATACTTAGCTTCCTAGGCTACTTTAGTAGCTACCTAAGTATAATAAATATACCTATGCTTATTAGTGTTTTTAGTTTTTAGAAGGGTATTATATAGTTTTTACTTAGTATAAATAAGAGACTATTAGTATATTAGTAGTAATTAAGTTAAGAGAACTAGAGATATACTTACTTTATTAAGGTAGTAGTAATCTCCCTTAGGCATAGCTTTAATAATATTAAATAGCTTTTTATAAAGCTATATAATTTAAGTAAGGCACTAGTAGTAAGTTAGTATCTTAAAACTAGAGATTTAGAATAGGTAGTTATACTCTAATATATATCTTATTATTTTAGGTGTAATAGGTATATTTAGCTAAGTTTACTACTATAGGTTAGTAACTATAAGAAGTAAAAAAGTAGTAAGATTATACTATAAGAGTTATTATACTCTATAGGAAAAGCTTTATTCTCCTTAAGATACTAAGGAATAGTATAGGTACTATTCTTAGGCTATATATTCTTTATAGTAACCTATTAATTACACTATATATATAGAATTTTAGTATTACTAGCTATAAGTTAGTAGTAATAACCTAGTAAGGAAGTAGTAAACTTATATAGAAATTTTAAATACTATTCTCTTTTAAGGTAACTTCTTTAGTAACTTCCCTAAGGGTTTATTCTATAAAGGTAAACCTAGTAGTAAAGTAGGAGTTAATAAATAGATTTTAGATATTATAAGCTAGTTATAGGTTAGTAATAAGGAAGTAGTAAAGGGAAAATAAGTAAAAATAAAGAAACTTATAATAGTTAGATAGTATATAAGGGAAAGGAAGTATATATATAAGGGGGGAAGATCTAGTCCTTTTTATATTAATTATAGACCCCCTAAGTAATCTATATACTATATATAGCTAATGTAGGGATTATAATATTTACTATTATTATTACTATTTGTAAATATACTAGTAGCTATAAACATATAGTGACCGCACTACTATATTACTAAGACCTATAAATAAGTTTATTTATACATATAGTATCTAATACCCTATCTATTTAACCTAATTATAAAATTTAATATAGGGTATCCACTCTCTTAGAACTATTAGTATAAGGTAAAGAGTATTTGCTTTACTATATTAGAGTAGTGGATAGGTTACTATTTAGGATTAATAAATAGGGGGATAATAATATTTATACCCTAGTATTATTAGTGTTATTATTTTTAATAATATATTACGCTATAATATATTATACCTAACCTAAACCCTTTATTAACTATAGCCTCTAGGACTATATAGTGTAAATGCCCTAAGTAAGTAGCTTATTATATAATTAAGGATAATTATATAAAGAGAGGGTATTATATTAGGAGCGTAAGGGATAGAGATAGGATTATTATATAATAGAGCACTAGTAGGACCTTAGACCTACTAGGTTAAGGAGAGGCTAGCTAGTAGCTAGATAGTTATATAAGCGTAGGGCAAGGTATTTAGTAAGGACCGCCTATATTCTTATAGAAGGTTAGAGCTTAAAACCTTTATACACCTGCCCCTAGGTAGCACCTTTCTAGCTATAACTATGAATCTAAGCCATCACTCTGTTCTATTATCTTTCGACCCTTAAGTCGTGACACTAAGACTATGCTAGTGACTAAAATAATGGATTTAATTAGAAATAATTACGGCTTTAAAGCTAACTTAGTAATTATTAAATTACTCTATGAATTCTTAAAGTCTAAGAAGTTAAACTTTATAACTACTTAAACCTAGCTTAATTACTACTAAAATCTATAGAATTAAATTAATAAGATTTAGGTAATTCTAGATATTATATAGGTGTTATAAATAATTAAGGTAGTAGAAGACTCTATGCCTAAAGTTTATAGCTCTTAGAAGATAAAAGGCTTCTCTAAAGTAGCTTTAAAGAAAGAGAATATACTTATATATTTAATATATAATGTAAATAAGCCTCTAAAGGACTAGAAGGTAAACTTTAATACCTAGAGTAAGTTTAGTGAGAACACTAAGTTAAAGGATAATAAGAAGAGGAATAATACTATAGAGACTATAAAATTAGAGTGTAGTTACTAAATTTCCCTAGGTAGGGTAATATATATAAAGGATAGATACTAGAAGCTTTATCCTAAGAAGATGCCTAAATTAATATAGAAGAAGAAGTTAAATCTAATAATTACTACTTCCCTAGATATTATTACTACTAGGATAAATCTTTTACTAATAGTAGTGAATTATAATACACTAACTATATATATAGATACTAAAGATTATCTTATAAAGGATAATTATATTCTGGATACTAGATGTAATATATATATATTTAATAACACAAAGTGGTTTACGTATTTAAACACTAATGTAAACGCAAAGCTAATAACAGCAAGCAATAGTTAGTATCTTTGTGTAGATAGAATTAGAAGTATACGCCTTCTAGTTAGGTATAGCTTTTTAGAGCTTTCTAATGCGTAATATATGCTAAGGGCAGAGGTTAATATAATCTCCCCTAGACTTCTTAAATAAGGAGGTATTATAATAGATAGTTATAAGGTGTCACGACTTAAGGGTCAAAAGATAATAGAACAGAGTAATAGCTTAGATTCACAGTTATAGCTAGAAAGGTGCTACCTAGGGGCGGGTGCGTGAAGGTTTTAAGCTCTAACCTTCTATAAGAATATAGGCAGTCCTTACTAAATACCTTACCCTACGCTTATATAACTATCTAGCTACTAGCTATCCCCTCCCTAACCTAGTGGGTCTAAGGTCCTACTAGTGCTCTATTATATAATAATCCTATCTCTATCCCTTACGCTCCTAATATAATACCCCCTCTTTATATAATTATCCTTAATTATATAATAAGCTACTTACTTAGGGCGTTTACACTATATAGTTCTAGAGGCTATAGTTAATAGAGGGTTTAGGTTAGGTATAATATATTATAGCGTAATATATTATTAAAAATAATAATACTAATAATACTAGGGTGTAAATGTTATTATCCCCCTATCTATTAATACTAAATAGTAACCTATCCACTACTCTAATATAGTAAAGTAAATGCTCTTTGCCTTATGCTAATAGTTCTAAGAGAGTAAATACCCTATATTAAATTTTATAATTAGGTTAAATAGACAGGGTATTAGATACTATATATATAAATAAACTTATTTATAGGTCTTAGTAATATAGTAGTATAGTCACTATGTGTTTATAGCTACTAGTATATTTATAGATAGTAATAATAATAGTAAATATTATAATCCCTATATTAGCTATATGTAGTGTGTAGATTACTTAGGGGGTCTATAGTTAATATAAAAGGGACTAGGTCTTCCCCCCTTATATATATGCTTCCTTTCCCTTATATACTATCTAACTATTATAAGTTTCTTTATCTTTACTTATCTTCCCTTTACTACTTCCTTACTACTAACCTATAGCTAGCTTATAATATCTAAAATCTATTTATTAACTCCTACTCTACTACTAGGTCTACCTCTATAGGATAAACCCTTAGGGAAGTTACTAAAGAAGTTACCTTAAAAGAGAATAGTATCTAAAATTTCTATATAAGTTTACTACTTTCTTACTAGGTTATTACTACTAACTTATAGCTAGTAATACTAAAATTCTATATATATAGTATAGTTAGTAGGTTACTATATAGAATATATAACCTAAGAATAGCACCTACACTATTCCTTAATATCTTAAGGAGAATAAACCTTTTCCTATAAAGTGTAATAACTCTTATAGTATAATCTTACTACTTCTTTACTTCTTATAGTTACTAACCTATAGTAGTAAACTTAGCTAAATACGCCTATTATGCCTAAAATAATAAGATATATATTAGAGTATAACTACCTATTCTAAATCTCTAGTCTTAAGATACTAACCTACTACTAGTGCCTTACTTAAATTATATAGCTTTATAAAAAGCTATTTAATATTATTAAAGCTATGCCTAAGGGAGATTACTACTATTTTAATAAAGTAAGTATATCCCTAGTTCTCTTAACTTAATTATTACTAATATACTAATAGTCTCTTATTTATACTAAGTAGAAACTATATAATACCCTCCTAAAGACTAAAAACACTAATAAGTATAGGTATATTTATTATGCTTAGGTAGCTACTAAAGTAGCCTAGGAAGCTAAGTATAATAAGCGCGCTACTATAGTGTAGCTAGCTAATACTACTAACCTTAAGGTCTAAATTAATATTATAAACTATCTTTACTATATATATAAGAATATCCCTATAGTAAGTCTCTTAAATATCTATAAGCATTTCTTTACTAACTTACTAGTAGTTTACTCCTTATATCTCTAGGCTTCCTACTTATATTAGTCCTTTTAAGTTACCTAAAGAGCTCTATATCTTTATATATAGGGAAGGTAACTCTTCTAATAATAAGGCCCCTGTGCCTCTAAAGGCTCCTATACCTATTATTACTATAGTCTCTAGGGAAAATAGGGGTAAGGGTAAGGATAAAGAAATACTTTTTAAGTAATTATTACTAGGTAGTTACGCTATAATTATAAGAGTAATATAATTATGTCTTTTTAGAATATTACCCTATGTTATTTACTATATTTATAGGGTGTTACCTTATATTATTTACTAAGGGTAGTTTTGCTACTATAACCTAGCTACCTAGTTACTACTTATAGTTATAGATAATATCCCTTATAATAAAATCCCTCTTTAATACCTATAAATTCTCTAAGCTATTATAGCCCTTCTATTTAACTAGGTACTTATAACACCTACTATTATAATAATATAAGATAATTCTTTCTACCTTAAACTCTTACTTATTATCCTTAATATTATCTTATAGTAAAGAAGTATTTACTATATTACTTAGGTCCCCTTTAAAGGGTTTAAGGCTTATAATATTAAACATATTATATAACTATATTCTAGTAGGTAATTCTAGCTAGTAAGCTAGCCTATAACTCCTAACTACCCTTATAATCTTATAAGGGCCTAGGTACTTTATAGTTAACTTCTTACTTAGCTATCTTAGGTTAATATTCTTTATAAATAGTAGAATATAATTACTAACTTTAAACCTCTTTAGGGTCCTTTTTTAGTTATAGTATTTCTTATACTAAGCTTATAAGTTAATTAGAAGCTATTTAATTACTATATATTTCTCTTTTAGTAATAATACTCTACTCTTAGCCTAATTATTTATAAGTAGAATATTAGGTACTACTTACTATAGGCCCCTAGGGTTATACCCTTATAATGCCTCCACTAGTATATAGCTATAAGTTATGTAGTTACTAGTATTATATATAAATTATACTATTAATAGGTTATTAGCCTAGTTAGTTTATTTAGCGTAGGAGAAAGCCCTTAAATAATATTCTAGGACCTAGTTTAATTATTCTATTTACCTATCTATTTATAGGTAAAAAGCAGTGCTTAGTAGCTACTTAGTTATAATAAGATAGTAAAAGGTTATCTAGAATCTGCTTATAAATATAGAACCTTAGTCTATTATAATACCTTCTAGGGCTCTATAATCTCTAAAGATATATTCTAGGAATATAGTAGCTAACCTATTGCTTATTAGTTATATTAAAACAGGGATATAAATACTATACTTTATAAAATAGTCTATAATTACTAAGATTATATTATAGGTCTAGTTAGTGTCTTTAACTAGTAGTAATCTAGTAATAAAATCTATTAATAGTTCTTAAAAGAGGTAATCTAGCTCTAGTAGAGTAGCTAACTTACTATATAGCTTATAGTGCCTTAGCTTTAAAACTTAATAGTTTATATAAGTACTAATATATACCTTTATATCTTTCTTTATTAATAGCTAGTAGTACTAACTTATAATTTAATAAAGTATCCTACTAACTCCCTAATACCTAGTAGTAGGGTTATTATATATTAGTAGTAAAATCTCTTTTCTTATCCCCTAGGGAATATAAACTTAACTCTTAAATATTAATAGCTTAGAGAGTCTAATTAACTATATCTATAATACTTCTAAGTTACTACTCTTAAGTAGCTTTCTCTAATATATAGCAAACTTATTATTTTACTATATACCTAATAATAATACTTAAATTAGAATATCTAATTCTAAGCTATTATCCTAAGTATTAGAGTTAAACTTAGAAGAGATTCTCTATATAGCTTAGATTCTCGCTATAATATCTCTATAAGTGGCTAGCTTATAAGTTACTTCTAGTCTTATAGGTATACTATAGTTAAGCGGCATTTCTAAGGGGTGCCCTTACTGCTTACTAGTAACTATACTAGCTAGAATACCCCTTTTAATAATATCTAGTCTTATAGCTTCCTTAAAAATATAGCTAAGTTATATTTTCTTAAAACCCTAGATATTCCTATTACTATTATAAGGTCTTTATAACTAACTATCTGCTATATTAAATAATAATATAATAGAGCTTATAGTGTTCCTATTACCACTATAGAGTTCCTATTAATTAGCATTTATAAACTTAGATAAGAAGTTTAGTAGCTATAAGGTCACTACCTTTACTTTCCTATCCTTACTTATATAATCTACCCTTCTTAATAATATATTAGTAGGGTTTAACTTACTAGCCTTATATTTAATCCTAAAGTTAAATAGGCATAGCTTATTAAGCGCTATTACCTACCTACTAGTTAGCTATAGCTTTATAGCTAGGTACTTATAGTTTAAGTAATCTATTACTACTATAATTAGGTAAGTTAAGTATACTAGGTAATACCTTTATGCCCTAAAAGCCTCTTAGATTACTAATAATTTAGTATCTAGCGTAGGGTAGTGTAACTTAGTATTAGTTAACTTCCTTAATATATATATAACTAGGTGCTAGTAACCTAGCACTAATATTATAAGTATTACTCTAATAGCAAAACCTAATATATTTATCTCTACTCTTAATAAAGTAAGTAGGTTAAAGTACACTAAAATTAATGCTTCCTAGAATAACCTCTAGAGTTCTCTAAATATAGCTAGCTTATAGGGTTCTAGCTTAAAGGTTACTAGTTATCCCCTCTTAAGTTAGTTTATTAATAAAATAACCACTTTACTATACTACTTAATAAAATATTAATAAAATCTAGTAAACCTAAGGAATAATTAGATATCTAGGACACTATAAGGTATTAGCTATATTATAATTACTTCTACCCTTAATAGTTCTATTATAATACCTTTCTTAAATATAATAAATCCTAAGAATTTAACCTCTATAACTAAAAATTAACACTTCTTTAGGTTAATAAAAAGCTTTACATCGCGGAGTTTACTTAGGACTTATTTAATATAGCCTGCATAAGTAGCTATGTTACTACTATAGATTAGGATGTTGTCTAGGTAGATAATACAGATATTATCTATAATGTTCTTAAGGACCTTATTAATATACTCCTAGAAAGTCACTAGCGCGTTAACTAATCTAAATAGCATTATAAGATACTTAAAGTGCCTATATCTATAATAGAACGCTATCTTCTACTTATTACCTAAGTAAATACATAGCTAGTAGTATATATCTATTAAGTTAAGTTTTATCTAGATAACCACGCCCTTTAAGTAATTAAGAATTTTAGTGATTAGTGGTAAGGGGGACTTATTCTTAATAGTAATCTTATTTAGGCCCCTATAATCTACGCAAAGCCTTAATTTCCCTCCTTTCTTTAGAATAAATAAAATTAGGGCCCTAGCTAGGCTAACTAATCTTCTAATCTATCCCTTTTACTACGCATCTATAAGATACTCCCTAAGCACCTCTAGCTCTTTCTTAGCTAAGTTATATATTAGTCCCTAAGGAGGTGTTTTCCCTTCTTCTAATTTAATTATATAAGTATAGCCTCCTAGTTTAGGAAGTGTTCTTACTAAATCCTTATTAAATATATCTTTAAATTCTAAGTATTCCTTTAGAAGCTCTAGTTTATCTATATTATTACTTAGCCCTTGCTTAGTTATAGGTTACTTATTACTTAAACTATCTAAGAATCTTAGGTTAGCTATAATATATTACTTATATAACTTATAGGCATGCTCTAAGACTATTACTACTTCCTTATTACTTATTTCCTAAATTAGCTTTAGTAAGTCTACTAGTAGGTTCTCTTCTAGTTCTTTTCCCTTCCTATTCTTTAGGCTATTTAAGATAACTTTTACTAAACCTAGCACTAAAGTAACTACTAACTATTTTAATACTTTATATACTCTCTACTTACCCTAAGTATATAAGAGGCGCTCCCTTATTACTAGGTATCTCTAAAACTTCTCTTTCTAATATATTACTATAGGTTTATATTCTCTAATCTAGTCTATACCTAGTAGTAGCCCTTCTCTAGTATTAGTAATAAAGTAGCTAACTTAGTAAACCTTTATAAACCCTATACTATCTCTTATTAATACTAATCTCCTTAGAATTCCCTAATATAAAACTATATCCCTACTTATACTTTTAAGGTTTTAATCTATTTTTTTAACTCTTTTCTAATCCTCCTTAGATAATAACTTTAGGTATATAGTTAAGGATTATACACCTAAATCTATTAGTACCTTTACTACTACCCACTAGTAATCTTATTACAGAGATATATAGACTCTAACTCTTAGGTCTACTAATTTATCCATAATAAGCCCCCTATCCTAGGTTTATATAGATAAAAGCGGTATCTTATTAGGATTAGATACTTTATTACTACTATTATTATACTTCTCTATAGTGTGTTTATTACTCTTATAAATAAAGTAGTCTAATAAATAGTAAGCTATTAAGATATATCTAGGCTTCCTGTATTTATAATATATAATAGGTAATCTTCCTACTTACCCTTTATTCTATTACTATAAGTTATCTATAGGTAAAGTTAATTACTATTGCTTTTTTTTATTATCTTAACTCTTCTTATAACTCTATATTAGTTTTATTACTACCTCCGCTTTCTTACCTTAGCCCTATAACTAGCTCTAAGTGGTTAGAAACTCCTAGCTAAGTATCTGCTTCCTTATAGTATTATTAAGGCTATTAATAAATATATAAATTCTTAGTTATATTAGAATTAGTTTAGGTAGGTTAGATTTAACCTTAGTCTAATTCCTAATAAAGGCTTAAAATAATTAGCTATTACCTTACTAAAGATTTAGTAGTAACCTAGTTACTTCTAAGTATCTAGTATCCTTATCTATTATTCTAGTCTTTAGCTATATAATAAAGCTTACCTAATTATAGTCCTTATATTCTATATAACTATCTATAGCTATATAGTATATCTATTATTACTTTATATTATTAGTAAGGTATTTACTAGCGTAGGCTACCTTTATTATATTATTATAAAAGGTATATTAGTCTAATTTAAATAATATATTTAAGTCTACTAGGAAATTCTAGAGGTTTTTATAAGTATCCCCCTTATATAATAGTATCTATAGCTATATCTTAATAATACTATATTAGTATATATTTACTACTTACTTAGCGCTTATTAGTAAAGTAAGTATAGGAGTAGTTAGTCTAACCTAAGAAGGTAGATTTATAAGTCCCTACTAGGTTCTAACTAATAATAGGTTTACCTAAAGCTCCCTAATTTTTACTTCTATCTATAAAATTTCCTATATTTTCTATATATATTATAGCTTAGCTTATATAATATTATAACGCTATTATACTACTTCCTTAACACTATTATTCTTAATTCTAGTATTATTATCTAGATTAGTCTTAGGTAATATCTAATACACTTAATTATTAGCATCTATTATTTAAGTATCTACTATACTACTACTACCCTACTTATCTATAGTATTACTACTAGGGGGTATAGGTATATTTTATGTAGATATTCTCTAGTATACTAATATTATAATCTAGCTAATAGTCTATTACCCTAAAGGGATTAAGAGCTTAATTTATTATAACTTAAGGGTTAAAAGATAATAGAATAGAGTAATAGCTTAGATTTATAGTTATAGCTAGAAAGGTACTACCTAGGGGTAGGTGCGTAAAGGTTTTAAGCTCTAACCTTCTATAAGAATATAGGTAGTCCTTGCTAAATACCTTGCCCTACGCTTACATAACTATCTAGCTACTAGCTATCCCCTCCCTAACCTAGTAGGTCCGAGGTCCTGCTAGTGCTCTATTATATAATAATCCTGTCTCTGTCCCTTACGCTCCTGATATAAGGATTATTTAATCTTAAAGGGTATAGGACTACTAATTAGTTAATACTAATAGAAAGCTAATATTATAACTCTTATGCTTTAGGATAAAGAACCCTAATTTAATTTCGCAGCCCTTACAAGCAATTTAATCACTAAATAAGTCAAATTTAGTTTATTACATAAATAACTTAGTTATGTAAGCAAAGACTATATTATTAAGGCTTGTAAAGAAGCTAGAATCTTAATTAACCCTTAGTTACTAATAAATTTTTAATATCTAGCATACTTACTAGTAAAAGCTCCTTAGTAGATTAATTATAATAACTTAAATAACACTATATATTTCCTATTATAGGTGTTCTAGGACTTTATTAAATATAAGCTAGAAGGATTTAGTAGTAAAAACTATATATTATATTTAATTAATATTAACATGCATTTCCACTAGGTAATCCTAACTATTAGTAGGTTAAACGCAGTTAAAGCTATCGCGGCCTAGAAGACTACTATAGAGAATATAGGCAGAGGTTATACTATAAAGTGCTTTTATATAGATAATATAATAGAATTCCTTAGGGAGAAGTTTAAGACTTATTATTAAAAGGAAGGAATTATCTTCTATACTAGCGCTTCTTATATACTTATATATTAAGGTATTATAAAATACATAGGATAAACCCTTATAGAGGTAGTAAGGTTTATAATAATTAAGTTATAACTTCCTAAGCTACTATAGCCTTTTACTATAATATATATAGCTAAGATTATAAATTTGCTTCCTATAAGCAAAACCAAGGATAGTAGCTTGCTATAAGAGACTCTTTTTAAGATACTAGGTCTTTAAAATAACGCCTAAATTTAATACTTATAAACATAGGGATATCTTATATATATATAGATCTCTAATAAATATTATGTAAAGGCTTAGAAAATAGCTCTAAGAGCTAAGATTAGGAGACTAGTAGGTATAGAGGGACTAAAGTATTATCTCTATAAGATTTAGATTCCTAATAAATAAAAGGTAATTTAGGCAAGGGATATTTGTTTTAATAAGAGTAATACACTAGCCTAAATTAATAATAATAAAGAACTATATATCGCGGAGCTTATTAACCCTTCCTTTAAAGAGGAAGGACGCTATATTATTAATATTCTAATTAAACAAGCCTTATTATTAAAGAATATATGTTTTACAGTGGAATTACTAAGTAAGAAATCTATAGAGACTAAGACTATAGGTTATAATATAGATAGTAATGCTATAAAAGCTATATAGCTACTACAATTACCTCTACTATAATAGTTCCTACCTTCTCCCTCTATAAGTCCTAAGAAGAGGAGACTCCTAGAAGACCTAAGATAAAGTATATATAGTAATACTATTATTTCTTAGGAAGAAGAGGTATTCTCCTAAGGAGAGAAATTAAATATAGCTCCTAAGGAAGAAGAAGCTAAAGATAATAGAGATATTAGTTAATAATAAATAGGTAAACCCTTTTAACTAAGATATAGCTAATAGGCTAGCCCTTAATATAACTATCTTAATATTATAATATTAGGGAAGAAGAAAGTATACCCTAAATAAAGGTTAAATATAATAATTAAGTACTATAAGATAATATATATAATAAAGAGAAAGAGACTTAGAAGTCTTATGCTTTCTTAATGCTTAAAGCTACTAATTTAGTAGATATAAAGATTAAGATTCCTAATAACTAGTTTAAGGTAAAGAGAATAGATAATTATTAATCTTTCTAGAGACTTATAAAGTTAAAGGAACTAGAGAAGATTAAAGAGAAATAATACTAGACTCTTATAATACCTCTAGAAGATATAAAGATCTTTAATAGGCACTAGGTTTACACTATAAAACACCTAATTAATAAGCCTCTGTATATAAAAGCTTACTAGGTTATACAAGGTAATTAGAATATAGAGGTATTTAAAAAGGAAGATCTCTACGTAGTAGTTATATACCTAGTCTCCTTATGTGTTTTCTATATAATTATAGCTATTCTTAACTATAAGTAGGAATAATTTAACGCTATAAATACTTTTTTTAATACTATAGTATAGATAGAAGTGTATATAAGATAACCTTATGGATATAGAGATAAATAAAGCGTGTTTATAGGCTTAATAGAGCTCTTTATAGTCTTCTAATATTACCTCTTTAGTAGCTTAATAATATCTCTAAGGAGCTAGAAAAGC
This sequence comes from Epichloe bromicola, assembly GCA_023658445.1. NCBI lineage: Eukaryota > Fungi > Ascomycota > Sordariomycetes > Hypocreales > Clavicipitaceae > Epichloe > Epichloe bromicola. The sequence goes on from CP098270.1 coordinate 2,441,501, forward strand.
TAGGCTTTATATATTTAAAGTAGGAGCTTTATATCTTTTATTAAGAAAGCACTTTTCTCCTTCTTTATATTAATAATATAATTATTATAGTAAAGGATAAAGTAATAGTTTAAACCATGTTTATAGGCCTTTAGTAATATTATAAGTTAAAGTAATTAGGTAATCCTAGGCTTTTCCTAGGTATTAAGTTTATATAGAATAGAAATAACTAAATAATACTAATACACTAGAATCTCTATATATAGAGTATTCTTAAGAGATTTAATATTAGTAATATTAAACTATCTATAGTTCTATAGCTTATAAAGGCAGAGATTCCTACTAATTAGAAGTCTCTTCTAATAGTATATAATCTCTCTAATTAGGCTTAAAAGACTAGAAGCTTTAATTAGCTTATAATATATATAAGACTAGATATTATATTTATATTAAATTATCTTTATAGTGCGAATTTTACACTAAAAGAGATACATATAAAACTAATAAAATACCTTTAGAGATATCTTATTAGGTTATAAGACCTAGGGATTATGCTAGGTAGTAAGGGGCCTAATAATAAGTTAGTTAATCTAAATAGAATCCTTTAAGTAAAGGGATATAGTAATGCCTCTCTTGCTAATAATCTAGATATAAGGAGATTAATAGTAGGCTATGTTATTATACTTATAAAAGGCGCGATTCTTTAGTAGTTAAAGAAATAATTACTAGTTACGCTTAGTTTTACAAAGGCTAAATTTATTAATTTAACTCTAATAGGACTATTAATGCTTTAGGTAGTAAATCTACTTAAGGACTTTAGAATCCCTTAATAATAACTACTACTTATATATATAAATAGCTAAAATACAAAGGTAAATATCCTAGATAAGAGGCAAAGAGGTTGTACTTGTTATATTAATATAAGATATAAATAGGTAGTTAAAAAGACCTTATAGGGTTATTTTTGTCTAGAATAGATTAGAACTAATTAAATAATTATAGATAGGATAATAAAGGGTCTTAAAAGGATTAAATATAGTGATTTCTTATGTCTTCTTTAAATAATAAGGTCATAAGACTTTATATTAAACGCTTTAGCGGAGCAGGTATCTTTGTAGATAGACTAATTTGTTAATTACATCTATAGCCTTATTTTTAGACTAGATATTCCGCTAGGGGTAGTATTAGATATAGCAGCCTTATATCCTAGGCATTACTTATAATACCTTCTGTATCTAAGGCTATGGATTACTATAGATTGAGGTATATAGGCACTTAGGGCAAATGCCCTTGTGGCCTACGTATCTCTAGCCTCGATATGCCACATGTGTGGATAGCCTAGATAGCTAAATACATTATCATTATTTTCCACACCGTCTTACATAACTCTTCTTATAACTCTATATTAGTTTTATTACTACCTTTACTTTCTTACCTTAACCTTATAACTAGCTCTAAGTAGTTAGAAACTCCTAGCTAAGTATTTACTTTCTTATAGTATTATTAAGGCTATTAATAAATATATAGATTCTTAGTTATATTAGGATTAGTTTAGGTAGGTTAGATTTAACCTTAGTCTAATTCCTAATAAAGGCTTAAATAATTAGCTATTACCTTACTAAAGATTTAGTAGTAACCTAGTTACTTCTAAGTATCTAGTGTCCTTATCTATTATTCTAGTCTTTAGCTATATAATAAAGCTTACCTAATTATAGTTCTTATATTTTATATAACTATCTATAGCTATATAATATATTTATTATTACTTTATATTATTAGTAAGGTATTTACTAGTATAGGCTACCTTTATTATATTATTATAAAAGGTATATTAGTTTAATTTAAATAATATATTTAAGTTTACTAGGAAATTCTAGAGGTTTTTATAAGTATCTCCCTTATATAATAGTATTTATAGCTATATCTTAATAATACTATATTAGTATATATTTACTACTTACTTAGTGCTTATTAGTAAAGTAAGTATAGAAGTAGTTAGTCTAACCTAAGGAGGTAGATTTATAAGTCCTTACTAGGTTTTAACTAATAATAGGTTTACCTAAAGCTTCCTAATTTTTACTTTTATTTATAGAATTTCCTATATTTTCTATATATATTATAGCTTAGCTTATATAATATTATAACGCTATTATACTACCTCCTTAATACTATTATTCTTAATTCTAGTATTATTATCTAGATTAGTCTTAGGTAGTATTTAATATACTTAATTATTAGTATTTATTATTTAAGTATTTACTATATTACTACTACCTTACTTATCTATAGTATTACTACTAGAGAGTATAGGCATATTTTATATAAATATTCTCTAGTATACTAATATTATAATCTAGCTAATAGTCTACTACCCTAAAGGGATTAAGAGCTTAATTTATTATAACTTAAGGGTTAAAAGATAATAAAATAGAGTAATAGCTTAGATTTATAGTTATAGCTAGAAAGGTACTACCTAGGGGTAGGTATATAAAGGTTTTAAGCTCTAACCTTCTATAAGAATATAAGTAGTCCTTACTAAATACCTTACCCTACGCTTACATAACTATCTAGCTACTAGCTAACCCCTCCCTAACCTAGTAGGTCCGAGGTCCTGCTAATGCTCTATTATGTGATAATCCTGTCTCTGTCCCTTACGCTTCTAACAGCTAACTATATTAACATCAAGCTAAGGAAAATATAGCGCATCTTTAAGCACTAAGGTCCTATATTTAGTTGGATTTTTCTAATATAGGACCTCAAAAACAGCACTACCGTGGCCCTTAGCGTAAATAGGACCACCACTAGTTATAATAGGGTTAGATTCCCCCTTTTTATAAGGGGTATAATCTCTAAAGACCTCCCTAGAATTAACTATATGTATAGTTAAACCTATATTATATAATAGGGCTTTTTTCATGTCTTTACTATAATAATTCAAACCATTTAAGGTCTTAATTTCTTGTTTGTCATCATCCGATTCACTAGAGCTAGATTCAGAGCTACTATCGCTAGAGCTCTTATAACTAGTCTTATAAAGACTAGGTTTCTTATACGGTTTAAGAGCACTATTAGAAAAGTTATAATTTCCTAGTATAAAAGACCCCTCTATAGAGTCTTTATTATCCTTTTTATCTAATTTAGAACCCTTTTACTTCTTTTTCTTCTTCTTCTTCTTAGAATTAGAATTAGAAGAGCTCTTATTTTCTTTAGAGTCTTCTTTCTTTTTCTTCTAACCTTTAGGGGCTTTTTCTTTCTCTTTAGCACCCTTTTCTTAGTCTTTAGCCTTATAATTCAGAGCTTTAGATACTATAGATAATTTATCCCTCTGTTCTACTAGAAGGTTAGCTATTAGAAATTAAAGGTTTAGGGCTTCTATAGGTACCCCTATAGCCCTATTTGTACACATGCTAAATCGTTACCTCTTAGCCCACTAAGGGAAGGTTAATTTAAGGGATTAAAGATATTAATTAACCTGATTAATAGGATTAATTAGTACCCTAGAAATCAATAATCTAGCTAGTAAATTATTAAAGACTACATTAAAGGACTCTAAAAATCCCTTAAAATTCTAAAAATTCAGGTTATAAAATTCTAAATATAGAGACCCTCTTTAGATTTCAACGCTATATAAATACTGCCTTATAAGTAATTTATAGGCTTCTTTAGGTGATTTTTGCTAAGTTATAGCGGCCTGTAGACCTTCTGTATAACTATCCCTTAGTAACATTAGGATAATAGCTTAGTTAGGGTCCCCTAGCGCCTTAGAACTCTCCGGTTTATCTAGAAAATTAGGCATACCTAAAGCTCTAAATTAGATAGCTAGGGCTTATTTCCATTATTCAAAATTTTCAGCTCCTTTAAGCCTAGCAGTCTCTAGAAAGCTATAGACCCTCTTATTAAATTCCTTAATAATTAAATTATTAAAGGTAGCTTATACAAAGCTAGATTTAACTTGTTGTGCTTAAATAGGTTATTATTCTAGATTCTAACTAGCAGGTTTAGCCTGTTCCACACCCTCTATACGACTATTTACAGCAATAGATAGGCTCTCTAGCTTCTCTAATAGCTCGTCAATAGTTGCTTATTGCTTAATAGCCTGCTTTTTTAGCTAGTTATTTAAAACCTCTTGCGCACTAGGGGGCGATTATGCCCCCTTTCCCTTCGATTCGGTATCTATCTTCCTATTTTATAGAAGGGAAGTCTTCTATTCGTGCCAAAATTCCTTTTTTATAGAAGAGAAAATAACTTCTATCCCACTGAATTTCCTTTTTATAGAAGGGAAAATTTCTATAATCGCGGGTCCTTCCTATTTTATAGAAGGGAAGTCTTCTGTAACCGAATGTAAAAGTGGTATAAAAAGAATCTATAGTGATAAACTACTAGGCTCATAACCTATTAAAATGTAGGGAGCTAATACCAGCTAGCAACAGCTGTATAAGTCCAAGCTCTACGGTCTAGGACTAATAGAGCCACAACGTTGATTCTTATGTGAGGCCCCGCCCACAACACAGCGTACACACCCCACAGGCATGCTAGGCCTAGGGCTAGGTCCACGTGACACTAGTAAGCCGCTAGATAAAAGCTAGCGACTTACGCGCATAACACTTAGACCTAGTAAGCTTTAGTAAAATATATAAGTGCCCCTATACCTCTTACCTAGCTATTCTTTATTCTTATAATTCTAAAGCTTCTCCTACTAGCTACCTAAGAGTAATATAGGGGGGAGAACTACCTAATCTATAAGAGTAATATTAGATAATAACTAAGGGCTACTAAATAAGGGTAATACTATAGCTAAGAACATGCCCTATTCTATAGGTATTATAACTAAAGATATACCCCTTACTATCTATGCCTAAGCTATAGTAATAGTAAAGTAAATTACCTAGCTTAAGGAACTCTAGAAACTATAGGAAAGAGAGTAAGAGCTCTAAGATCTATTATAGTATAATACTAGAGAAGAATAATTAAAAAGTAGTAAAGAGCTAGTACTTCCTTAAGCTATAGTAGCTAAGAGGTTAAAGTTTAGAATATTACTAACCTCTAATACCCTATAAACCTATAGAGATATAAGATATAGATTAATAACCTAAACTATACCTTTAATAGGGTAAAGAAGAAGTTCTAATATAACTACTAGAAGATCCTTTTTATACTTAACTATATATATATTAATTATAGGGTAAGATAGGATAGATACCTTAAAGAATAGTAGGCTAATAGCTAGGATAACCTTAAAGATAACTAGGATAAATTTTAGACCTAGATACTTACACTACTTTAGGACTTTACTAATTATAACACATAAATAGCAACGTAATTAGAGAATGTAAAGTAACATAAGGGTTAAAGCCCTATTAAGTTTAGTATCTTCTTAGATTTACTAGAGAAACACCTAGAAAGAGCCCTAGAAAAGACTTATACCCTTATATTCTTTATAAAGTTACTCCCTAACCTATAGGATTATATTAACCTATATACCTTTATTACTAATAAGACTTAAGAAGAGGTTATATAACTTACCTAGTAATTCTAGGAGGCTATGCTAAAGAATAAGTGAAAATCTAAGTAATTAGGAGATAAAGGCCTATATAAGAACCCTTAGCACTATAGGAATAACTCCCTATAAGGTTATAGACCTTATAAAGATTAAAGGAATAAGGACTAGGAGAAGGGCCTAGTTACCTACCTAAACACTACTAAACCTAGGGATAAGATATAGTGTTATAACTATAATAGTATAGGATACCTTATATATTACTATAAGAAACCTAAGAAAGAGCCCTAAGAAGGCCTAGAAAACTCCCTAAGGCAGAAGTAGATACCTTTACCTCTACCTCTAATACTAAGGTGCTAATAGGGTATTAGTTTTACACACTAGTTACTATCTATAGGTATAAAGACATTAAAATAATAGCTAATCTAGATAGTTACGCTAAGATTAATGTAATTAGCGTTAAGTTTATAAGAACCTATAAACTTAACCTAGCTAAGGCTATAGCACCTATTATTAAGGTAGTAGGAGCCCTTATAGTCCCTTAATATAGTGTCTATAAGATACCTATTATAATTAAGAACTTAAGAGGAGAAGAAAGGGACCTTAAGCTACTATATATAGCTATAGATAGAGACCTAAGAGTAGGGGGAAGCCCTGTATTAATTAGAATACATACCCTTATAGAAGAACGCGTATACCTTTACCTATATTTATAGGAATAGTGGTTTAAGAAAGGAAAAGTAGCCTTTTTACTATTAACTCCCTATAAATTTGCAAAAGTAATATATAATAAGACTATTATATATACTATTATAAGGGTTATAGAAGATAAGTTTATTACCCTTAAAGATAATAAGGAGGCAAAAGCGTATAAAACTATTAAAGATATTCCCCTAGAACTATATAAGTTTAAAGATATATTTATATTAGATAAGGTAGGAAGCTTACTATTAAGAAAAGAGACTAACTATATAATTAACCTAGTACCTAGGGCTACACCCCTATATAGACTAATCTACTCTCTCTCCTAAAGTAAGCTAAAAGAACTCCGCAAATATATTAATAAAAACCTATAGAAAGGCTAGATAAGACCCTCTAAGAGCCTTATAGGCATACCTATTCTATTTATACTAAAGAAAGATAGAACGCTCTAGTTATATATGAATTATTAGGGACTTAATAGAGTAATATAGAAGAATCGCTATACTCTCCCCTTAATTTTAGAGATCCTAGATTAGTGCTAAGGAGCTTACTACTTCTTAAAAATTAATATTAAGAATACGTACTATTAAATTTATATTAAAGAAGGTAATAAGTAAAAGACTATGTTTTATACCTATTATAGATACTATAAATACCTTATAATACCCTTTAGGTTAACTAATACCCTAGCTACTTTTTAAAGTTATATTTATAAAGCGCTTTATAAGCTAGTTAACACTATTTATATAGTATATCTAGATAATATCCTTATCTTTTTAAAGATATAGGAGAAACACACTATATATATTAAGGAAGTTTTAGAATATATAAGATTAGTAAAGTTATATATAAAACCCTTAAAGTATTTATTCTACTAGGAATTAGTGGAGTTCCTAGGGTTTATCCTATTAGTTAATAGGATCTTAATAGATACTTACTAGGTTAATATAATCTAAGAATAGAAAGAGCCTATAAGCTTTAAGGATATATAGTCCTTCCTTAGGTTCTATAACTTCTACTAATAGTTTATTTATAGATACTCTAGGATTATAGTACCTCTTTATATGTTAATAAAAGGTAGTTAAAATAGTATTGAGACTAGGAAGTTTATATTTAGAGTAAAGGAATAGCTAGCGTTTAACTAGCTAAAAGAGGCCTTCTAGTAAGCGCCTCTCCTCTGTTATTATAACCTAAGTTAACTAGTGTATATTAAGATAAATACTTTAATCTTTATAATAATAGGAATCCTATCTTAATAAGATAATAAGGGCTATTAGTATCTAGTAGTATTTTAGTTAAGGAAATTTATAGATACTAAGCGTAATTATAGTATAGCTAATTAAGAGCTACTTACTATAGTAAAGTTATTTAAACACTAGTAATACTATATTAAGGGTGTGGCAAGCCTAGTTAAAGTCCTATTAGACTACTATAACCTATAGACCTTTATAAGGTAGTAGAAGTTAAATAGAAAGTAGGTAAGGTAGTGTATATTCCTTTACCCCTTTTACTTTATAATTAGGCATAGACCTAGGAAAAGTAACCTAGTAAATACACTATTAAGAAGGTCTAATTATAAGGGTAAACCCCTAATAAATAGGGCACTATTACTAGAACTTTAAAGGAAAATAGTACTTACTAAAATAGTAGAAGAAGAGAAACTAATATATTAAGGAAGATATAGTAAAATACCTTTAGAGGAGGAAAATACCCTAGTCTTAGGTATAGAGAGGCTTAATAAGATATCTTTAGGGGAGGAAAATACCCTAGCCCTTATAGAGAGAATAGCTAGAGTAGCCTAGTTAAGAAGCTAGTTAGCTACTATAGATTTAGTAAAAGGTTAGCTAACTAAAGGGGATTTTAAGGAGAAGGTAGTATATATCTAAGATATTAGTGTAGTATAAGAGATATAGGGGACTATTATATTACTAAATCCCTACTAATCTAGGCTAAATAAACTATTAGCATAACTACTATAGAAAGCATAGGATTAAGACCTAGATCTATAGAGATAAAATAATAAGATTAATAACTCCCTAGTAAAAGGGAAGGGAAAGGCTAGTCTATAGTTATATAGTATAGGGGGTCTCCTATTATACTAAGACTAGGTAGTTATTCCCTAGGAGCCTATCTTATAATAAGGGCTTCTATAGCTATACTATAATAATCCACTAGTAGGTTACTTTAGGACTAAGCGCACTCTAGAGCTACTAAAGCATTACTTTTAGTGGCTAGCTATAAGTAAGTCTATTTTAGACTATATTATAAGCTATAGGGTTTACTAATAGATAGTAGCTAGAAGGCATTACCTATATAGAAGCCTTAAATCACTACTAATACTAAGGTAACTATAGATAGAAATCTTAATAGACTTTATTATAGGGTTACCTATTATATAAGTAGGTAAGCAAGAGACTAATATAATCCTAGTGATTATAGACTAATTTACTAAGTATTCTATCTTCCTACCTATAACTACTACTATTAATATAGCTAAATTAGTAGAACTTTTCTATAAAGAGATTAAGCTATAATTTAGAGCCCTAGAGGGCATTATATCTAATAGAGGTTTAGTCTTTATAAGCTAATTCTAGTTAGACCTATACTACCTATCTTAGGTAAAGCGGAGGCTTTCTATAGTATTTTACCCCTAAACTAATAAGTAGATAGAAAGAATAAACTAAGTACTTAAGCACTACCTTTAATATTTTATTATAGAGAACTAATAGATATAGCCTAAGCTACTTCTAATAGCTTAATTTACCTATAATAATATAGTAAATAGGAGCACTAGCTACTCCCTAAACTATTTACTTATAGGCTATTTACCTAAGTTTTATCTAGCTCTTAGGGGTAAGAGCTAGGAAGAGGAGGTACTAGAAGTATATATATATATTATAAAGCTATATAAAGTTAGAGAGTGTCTAAAGAAGAACTAGGCTAAAGCTACTAAAACCTAGGTAAAGTACTATAACTAGCATTACTAGCTATTAACACTATATTAAGGTAACCTAGTACTACTATTAGTAAAGAATATTAGGCTTAAGGATATAAAATAAAAGCTAACCCCTAGATTTATTAGGCCTTTTTAAGTACTTAATACTATAGGGAAATAAGTATATAAACTAGTATTACCTAAGAAGTATAGATAGCTATATAATATATTTTATATAAGCCTATTAAAGCTATAGAATTACTATAAAGACACTAGGGATAAGGATATACTAATACTAAACCTTAAGGATAAAGAAGATAAGTATAAAGTTAAGGAAGTTAAGGACTATAAGAAGACTTATAAAGGTAATAAATACCTAGTAAAATAGAAAGGTTAGCTAAGCAAATATAACTAATAGGTTCTAGTAAAAGATATAGAAGGCGCTTAATATATAATTTAAGCGTTTTACTAAAGTAAATTATATAAGAAAGGTAGTAATATATAGGTAAGTTATAGGTAAAGAGATATAGAGTTATAATAAAAAAGGCCTAGCCTTATTAGCTACTATTACACTCCTATATAAACTACCTTAGACTACTTACTAAATAATAAAAGAAAATATACCTAAAGCGTAGGGAGAGTTAAGGGAAACCCCTCTATTATTACCCCCTTATAGAAAAAAGCCTAACCCCTATAAATAAGATACTTAGCACTATTCTTATCCTTAGTAATTACCTAGCGTATTACTAGTATAAAATAATATTTTACTATTCCCTAGGGGATATACCCTAGGTCTAAGTATTATAGGTATAAAGTTATTTTTATATTCTATATAATCTTAAGTTTATAGTAGTTTAGCTATAGAAGAATTAGTAAATATATAGTAAGGTAAGGTAAAATAACTATAATACTTATATACCCTAGAATTAGGCTAGGGAATATTATAATAAGCAGCTACTATTATAACACTATATACTATTAATATATAATAAAGGTATGCTACTACTAAATATAAGTAAGAGACTAGTAAATATATAGTAAAGAGATAAACCTAATAAACCTTTATAGCCCTAGTTAAGCTAAAAGCAATATAGTGTAATATATTTATATAGTTAAACCCTATTATTAGATAGAGGTAACACTTAGTAATACAGAAGTAAGAGGCCTCTAAAAATAGGCAGTCCTTAGGGTCTTTCTTTACTATATTACTATAGATATCTATAAGTATTTAGGCCTAGTCTAAAACTATAAGGAGGTTAATAAAATTACCCCTTATTATAGCTATAGCCTATAGGAATTTATTAGTAAAATAAGACTAAAAGATATAGGAAAAGTAGTATACTTATAGTCTTATAAGAATTACTATAGTTATAGTATTAGATATAGTGCTTAGAATATTTTATCTTTTAAGGATCTATAAATAGATTATAGGGAAATTAATAGTTAATCTATAGTAATACAGGCTTAGCTAGGGGATGTTTCTTAAACTTAGCGTATCTAGTGCGCAAATAATGCATATAGCTATATTCTTTTAAAGAAATATGCTTATCTTCTATAATAAATATATAGTAATTAAGGACTAAGAAGGGATAGAAACCAAAGGCATAAGAAATAATTAAAAAAAAAATTACTATAGTTATAGAAGGGAAGAGTGCGTAATATAACAAAGAATTATAGGTAAATTTATAGTTAAACCCTATCTATTATTTATTATTATTTTAGAGGCTATTACTAGTTAGCAAATAGCTACGAAGTAGCTAGCAAAAGCTATTTAGAAGCCTAGCTATAAGTAGGGAGGCAATTATAAGGCCCCGCCTATAACATAGCGTGCACACCCTACAGGCATACTAGGCCTAGGGCTAGGTCCACGTAACACTAGTAAGCCGCTAGATAAAAGCTAGTGACTCGCGCGCACAATACTTAGACCTAGCAAGCTTTAGTAAAATACATAAGTGCCCCCATACCTCTTGCCTAGCTATCCTTTGTTCTCACATCTTATTAACGCAACGTAACGGAAGTGATAGTAGTTATTAACTAATAGAATTTAATTTAGATTACTTTATAGTAACTAATAGAGCAATAGAATTAATTTTTAGTTAGTTTATTTAGGCAATGCGGCTATTAGTAGAGAGGCCTAGCTAACTAGCTCGATTAAAAAGATCCTCTTTCTCTTATAAACCTACTAACCGTATTAGCGGGCCTAGGCCGCTAGCGGGGTCTTGCAAGCTACTTTTTATTTTCCGTAAAATTTATTTATATGTAAAATCTAAAAAATTAACTTACCACTATATATACTAGTAACCTATATACACTAAATTTTAGTCTAAAAAATATTACTATATAAAAAGAAAGCCCTATCTTCTAGTAATAATTTGCTATATATAAGACTTTTATATAACCTCTAGTTAAAGAGAAAATCGCTGTTAAAGATAGCTATAGGGTAAGCTACTTACATTACCACTATAGGGTAGTCTGCTTATGTCACCCTAGCTTACCTAATTACTTATGGTTAGGGTTGTGGGCACACTCGTGCTTATAACACTAATTAACATTAGTTATCCACACGGTTAGTCGCAGCTGTCAAGCTTGCAGTGCAAGCTTAGTAATATAAAGGTTCTTTGACTAGAAAGGGCTAAAAATAGGTCTTATTTTTAACAATTAGTATTAGCGAGGATTATAGCTATAGGAAGAGAAGCAGAGGTTAAGCTCTTCTAATTACTATTAATAATATTAGGAATAAATTTCTAAGCAATCTTTTAAATATATAATTCCTATAATAACTATATCTCTTTTATTTTGTAATTTCTAATAACTTTAATACCTAGGAACCACTTTAAATTACCTTAATCCTTAATATCTAGACTATTTATTAGTTATTTATATAGCTCTTTAAATTCTACTTTAAATCTATTAGGGTATATTACTATAATATTATTTACATAGAAGAATAGAATAAATCCGCCCTTTATAAAGATATATAGGTCTTCCTTTCCTTATATAAAGTCTAGCTTTAATAGGAATTATATAAGATATAAAAACTATTATTAAGGAGCTTCCCTTAGCCTATATAATACTCTTATTATTTTCTAAAGATAACCTTTTATATTTATACTCTCTAGGGGCCTATAATAGATAAGTTCTTTAAGTTCTATATATAGAAAGGCATTTTAAATATTATATTATTAAGTATTAAGATTATTAGTGTAATAGACTATAAGTAGTATTTATAGAGATTATAAAGTAAGCATAGTAGTGTAGTTATTAAGGTTATCCTTTAGTTATTAATTACCTTAAATAACTATTCTAGCTTTAAACTCTATAACTACTTCTTTCTTATTAGTTTTATATTTAAAGACCTAGCTAAGGTCTATAATTTCTTTTTACTTCTTTAGATTAAATAATTTATCTAGTATATTCTCCTAGTAGTTTAAGGATAGAAGCTTTAAAAGCTCCTTTATAATCTCTTCCTTCTAGTGGTTATAATAGGCTAAAGCTATAGCTTAATAATAATAGGTAGGTTCTAGGGGTATATTCTTAATCTATAAACTATATTAAACGCCCTATATTACTATAGAAAAAGTAGAAGTAAACTATACTTACTTAGCTTTATATATTTACTTTCTTTAGTGTTTTCTAGTAATAATATTATCTAGATTAATACTATTATCCTAAGCATAATAATTTTCTATAGTCTTACTACCTTTACTAGTAACTTTACTAGTCTCTATAGTAGTCTCTATATGTTTAATTATTATATTATATATAAATTTATTAATCTTATAAAATAGCGTATTATTACCTTATACCTAAATCTCTATATTCTCTATAGTAACTAGTGCCTTATAAGAAAAGTTAGGAGGGGTTAAAAGTATACTAGAAAGGTTATCTTTTTCCCCTATTATATAAGGAGGTGTTTTTACTTTAAACTACTTATTTTCTCCTTCTATATTTAAAGGTAAAGAGGTATAATTCTTCTCTTCTAATTCTATTCTAATAAGGTCTTAACTAATTTCCTTATTAATATTATTAGCTTTAAGCTCTTTAAGTAGCGTAATTATTAATATCTTCTTCTTTTAAGCTAATTCTAGCTCTTTTTCTAGTTTAAAGAAAGAGTTCTTATTAAATTAAACATAAGCTAATATAATAACCTTATAATTATAAAGCAAAGGCACCTATATAATATACTAGGACTTACCTCTATAACTAATAAGGTATCTAATATAAGCTTTCTACTCTAACTATAGTATTATATTATGTGATTTAATATACTCTAGAGCCTTTATTATTATAGGAAACGCTTTATATCTATAGGCTTATAAATATACTATTAAAGGCTTTTAAACCTTTACTATATTTAAGTATATAAGGACTATTTTCCTAGCCTAATCCTACTAAAGTTTATATAGTATAGTCTATTTCCTATAATATTTAAAAGGCATTTAATTTAATAAATAAACTATAGTATTAAAGACCTTATTATTAAGATTAGATAGAAGGTTAGCTTCTAGGTTTAAAGTATAAGCTTTTTACTTAACTACCTCCCTAGATCTCTTTACCTTTCTATTCTAACTAGGTATTAAGGGAGCTAAATTATAGACTATAATGCTAGTAAAGGCTATCTTATCCTTTATATTCTCTATAAAGAGAGCTTTCTTAATATTACTATATAAAAAGCATAGTTAAACCCTAAATTAAGTGTGTAGGAGTACTATTATTATATAAAAGCTATTATAAATTCTATTCTTTATCTTAAAGGAATAGAAAAACTATATTAAGGTTATAAGGTAGGTAAAAACACACTAATACCTATTACTATTCTAATAAGAAGAGTTATAGTACTCTAGATTAACTAAAAGACTATAACCTAGTTCTTAAGGAAGTCCTTTAGGTATAACCTATAATCTCTATTACTTAGCTTTACCTATAGTATATATCTTACACTATATAAGCTTAGGACCTATTAATTTAACGCTTAAAGCTACGTTTATAAGCTTTATAAAGGCCTTTATACCTAGATAACTATATTATTAATACTAAAGGTCTATATCTCCCTTTATAAGTAGTCTTAGTGCTCTACTAGATATAGTTTAGGCTTCCTTTAGATTCTCTAATAGTCTTAATAATATATAAAGCTTATTAATATTATAGACTTTAGCTATAGGCCTTATCCCTTAATATAAGAATAACTTCTTCTAATTCTAGAAAATACCTACCTTTATAAGAATTATTACTAATACTAGATTAACGTAGAATTTAGGAATAAATAATATAGTCTCTAATACTAATATTCTTATACTCTATAATATAGAATCTATAATAGAGATACGGACAGGGCCTTATCCTAAAGCTATATATATTATGCCTCTAGCTTAACCTCTATTATAATATTTCTATTAAATTTAGACTAATTAAACTAGCAGATATTATTAAATATATAAACATTAGCTCTAGAGTTATAGAGAACTATATTCTGCCTTAATTCTAGGCTATTTACTATATTAGTAGTTAAATTTATGCTTTCCTTTACTTATTAACCTTATTTAAAACATATAAATAATAATATATTTGTAGTCTTCTTACCTAGGGTAACTATAACTAAGTTATTAGTTAGATTTTATAAAGATATAAAGATATTACTACTTTTTTTCTCTAGTTTCTAACTTATTACCTTAGACTTTTCTTATAGATTTTTCTTAAGATACTTCTTAATATTCTCTTTAGAGTTCTTCCTAACTTCCTAGTCCTTTAGTAAAGTCTCTAGCTTATATATAGCCTTAAATAAATTATAGGATTCCTACTACTTTAAGATATTATAAATATTATAATTAGTATATCTAGGGTATTTCTTTTTCTCTAATTTATTCTAACCACTTAATCTATTAGTAGTAAGTATATTTACTATCTTTAGTATGCCTTATAAAGCTTTATAATCTCTTTTAAACTTTATAATAGCTTTAAGAAAGCTTTAGTTTATACCTTTATTAAGCAAATTATTCTATTTCTTCTAAAATAACTTAAATTTACTATAAAGAGGAATTATAAACTTATATAGTATTATCTTCTTAGTTTATTAAGTCTCTAGATCTTAATAATTTCTCTATAGTATCTCTATTATTACTACCTATTTATACTAATTATAAGTATCTTTAGCTTATAAGTAATTATTAAGGCGCGTTTCCGCTAGAATTAGTATCTTCCTAGTATTTAGCTTATACTAATCTTAAAGAAGCTTTAATATCCTTTAAAAGTACTAATAGACTAATTCCTTTTCTTTCTCTTTAGTATTAAAGTTTAGGGAGTCTTAAATATTCTTTAATAAAGTCTTATAAATATATTCCCTAATCTTTAGTATTTACTTTAATAGGTTATAATACTTTATAAAATTAACTTATAAATCTCTATATTAGAAGTTATATTTATCTTTTATATCTTTATAAGTAAGCTTCTAATCTTTAATAGTATTAGGGTTATTCGCTATAATCTCTAGTCTTAGACCCCTTTATAGGTGTGTGGGTATTGTAGGTTCTTTAAGTAGTTTATCCTAATTTAGATTAATATACTCCTAGACACTATAGGATTCTATGTAATTCTTAATTTACGTAAACTATTTAATCTAGTCCTTCTCTAATAATAGCACCACATTTAGAGTTTCCTTAGACATTATAAAGGGGAACTATTGTAATGAACTAGCCTTATGGCAACTGCATATAGGCGTTTAAAGTGAGAATATTATTCTTATAGAAGAAGAAAAGAACTATACTAGTAGTTACATAGAGCCTAGATATATAGTAGCTTGTGTGTAGCCTATGCGTGGTCTATGTCTAAGCCCTAACCTAACTATATAATGTCTATGTATTCTCTAGAGCTATACTATATACTTTCTAGAGCTATAATTAACCTAAGCTTATAGCTTAAGTCTATAATATACCCCCTTACTTACCCCTTTTCCCCCCCTTCCTAAATAACTAGTTTTATAACTAGTATAATCCCCTTTCCCTTACTAACCTCTTTCCTTCCCCTTTACTATATAAATATAAGTAATTAATAAATATAGCACCTTACCTTATAGGTCTAGCCTATAGTGTGTGTGTAGGCTTATTACACTATAAGTAAGGTAGCCTTCCCCTATAGTAAATCCCCTATATAGGCTATAAAAGCTTTTAGTGTAGGCCTACCCTACCTATAGCCTACCTAAAACGCCTATGAATTCACTTTATACTAACCCTACTACTAAAAAACACTAGCCTATATATTTTTTATACTTATTACTAGCTATCCCTATGCCTTATCTAACCTCTTACCTTTACCTTTATTTTATATTCCCTTTCTTACTTACTAAATTATAACTTTACCTTTAGTAGTCCTCTAGTTACTAGCTACTTATAAGATATTTATATAATATATTACCCCTATATATATATTACCAGCCTTAATTAAAGTAAATATACCACTTACTAACTAGAGATATATCCTATCCCCCTAGGAATATAAATACTCCTATTTCCCCCTATATTTCTAATACCTTTTATCCTTATTATTATTATAATATCCTCTTCCCTTATTCTTATTATTTTCCTTTATTAAGCCTAAGCCCCTAATTAACCTTCTTTCTATATATATACTACTTCTAATATATTCTAAAACTCCCTAAGCTAGCCTAGAGCCCTATACTATTCTTTTATAGCTAGAGCTTAGATAATAATAGTTATATATCTAATACTCCCCCTAAATTCTAGCCTTTACTTACCCTATTCTTTACCCTAGCTAAGCCTACTTATATTAATAAGTATATTTTAAAAGGAGACTTTAATAATAATACTCTCTTTAAGGGTAAAGAGTATAACTTACTATATATACTCTATATTAATAACCTTTATATAAAGAGTTACTATAATTACGCCCTAGGTGTATATTATACTTATATCCCTTATTACACTACTTATTATACCTATATCTAGGAATTATATTTATATAGCACTAACCTAAAACTTTACTAGGTATATAAACACTTAGAGAACCTTATAGCTACTAGTAAGGCTATTAAGACACTAGCCTAGAAGTAAACTATAACTATAAAGGGCTATTATACTATTCTAAAGCCTACCTTTATCTATTATTAAAAACGCTTTAATAGTATACTTATAGTAGCCTAGATTAATCTTACTAAGGCTAAGCCTATAGAGTTATCCCCTACTAGTATAGCCTATACCTAGGGTATATCTAAAGTATAGTAGCTTATTTTAGTATAAGGCACTCCCTCCTAACCTAGCTATAACCCCCTTATTACTAAAATTTTTTATAGTATTAGTAATATATAAACTACTCTTAATATATTACTTACTACCTAGTAGTAAAGTAATAATAATATTAGCGCCTTAGCTATATCTATTATAAAGCTAATCTATACTATTACCTAGGAGTATTATAAGCATTAATAATAATATAGTAGCTCCCCCCTTTCTTAATTAATTTTTATTATAGTAAATAAGTAGCGCTAGACTATATGCGCACTAGAGGAGTATAAGTACTATAATTTTCTATAGCTAAATTAAATTATACCCTTTTTAGTCTATAGTTTATTTATATATTACCTTATTATAATTTAAATTAGTTAAGTGCCTTTATATTATGTAAGTTTTCTAATAGCTTCTTAGTTAGCTATATATATCCCTTTTATTGAACTAAAATGTTTTAATTTAATTCTCTACCTAGTGTGTTTTTAGCGGTAAGGATATTCTCTACCTACTACTCTAAGAGGCCTTTATTAGTATTTATTATCACTAGGTCTAGTAGTAGCTATTTATTAGCTAGCTTTTAACTTAGTAAAGGGTTATCTACTACCTACTACACTAGATTTATATAAAAGATAGGATATAGTTCCCTTAGGATATTTAACTTAATAGTTAATAGTATAGGGACTTTAATTACCTTATATTTAGCTATAACCTAATCTAACTTTTTATAAGGATAGTTTATCTTAATATTATAAAGGTTTAACTATATATAGTCCCTAACCTAGAAACGCTCCACTAGCCTATAACTACTATTTATATTCTCCTACTACTACTACTATATAAAAGCTATTACTACCTACATTAGCTCTATACTATTCCTTAAGTATTATAAAAAAGCCTAAGCCTATCCCTTTACTAAGGTTACTAATATTCTAGAGACTAATAGTTATTAGATAATAGGCATATTAAAACTATAAAGGGCTATGTTTACACTAACCCCTATTATTAACAAATCCCTATTATTTAAGGTAAGCTAGTAAGCTAGTAAATAATCTAGCTATTTAAACTATAAAAAGGAAAGCATTACCTATAGTAGTACCTATACCTTTTAGTTTGCCCTCTCTATACCTCTATCTATCTATAGGTAATATTGATTTTTTAAATTTTTTTGGGGGTCATAGGTTATGGCCAATGCATCTAATAAAATAAGACAACAATAACTACTAGCGATACCTAGCTAGTATAATAATTAACTTATAAGTAATCTTAACTGTAGTAATAAATAGAACCCTAATATAAATAAGCTTTAAGGTTATAAATATAGGGGGGGCTGCAAGGTTAGATTAAAGTTTGCGATAAACTTTATAGCTACGTTAGCGTAAGATATAGTCATAGTTCGCAACTATAGTTAAACTTAAATTTATTCGAGTTTTACTTCTCCTGCTTATAGCATAAATTAATGTGACTCCCCCTTTCTCTATAACTGTGTTTGTTCCCACTCTACACCTCTTCTATCTTACACCTTATAACTTATACTCACTTAAACATAACTTATTCTAACTTGCCTTAAATCTAATTTACTATAATCACTAGGTAGGTTATAGGTTACTAATTAACTAATTAACCCCTAACTAATCTAACTATAGTATAGCTAAAGGTAATAAAAAGGGCACTACTCTATTTAAAATCTTAAATACTATAGTAGAAGAGAAGAAAAGTAAAGGGAAAGGAAGTAAAGATAAATTAAACCTAGAGATAATTAATAGTATTTATAATATAAGGGAAAAAATACTAAAAAATAAGGGCAAAGTTAATAATAAGATTTATAAGGTAGATAAGAAGAAGATAAAACAATAGGGCATTAGGGTATAACAAACTAAGCAGTTTTACCTCGTACTCGGGAGTCTATAGGTAATATAATGTAAAGAGTAACTACTATATTCTAACCTTATTATAAAGCTCTATCTAAAAGGTACTAAGCTAATCTAAACTATAATCTATAATAATTTACAATAGGAAACTATAAAACTACTACTAGTAATATTTAAAACATTTTACATATGCTTTTGCCTTTATTAATATTATTACCTCTAGCTAAACGTATTTAGAAAGCCTATCTATAATTACTATTAGAAACTAGGAGTTAGTTAGCTCTTAAGCTAGGAGGTCTGTTGTAAAATTAATAGATATTTATAACTAGTATTTATTAAGAGGCGAAATTAGCTTTAGTAAGCCTTAACATAGCTACTAGCTCTTCTATCCTCTATAGTAGTAATAATTCTATATAAAGCACGCAATATCCTATAACATACTATTCTAATAGAAGTCCTTTTATAACGCCTTAAATATTATATTCTACCCTAGGTAACCTAGTAAGGGTAAGTTATAAACCTATTAAATTAATATTATAGTTAATAGTTCCTACTTAGGGACCTAAGTCTAGCTGCAAAATTATAGTATCCCTTTTACACTAATCTAGTAGTTTATGATCTATTCTTGTGAGGCCCCGCTCACAACACAGCGTGCACACCCCACAGGCATGCTAGGCCTAGGGCTAGGTCTACATAACACTAGTGAGCCGCTAGATAAAAGCTAGCGACTTACGTGCATAACACTTAGGCCTAGTAAGCTTTAGTAAATATATAAGTGCCCCTATACCTCTTACCTAGCTATTCTTTATTTTTATAATTCTAAAGCTTCTCTTACTAGCTACCTAAGAGTAATATAAGGGGAAGAACTACCTAATTTATAAGAGTAATATTAGATAATAACTAAGGGCTACTAAATAAGGGTAATACTATAGCTAAGAATACGCTATATTCTATAAGTACTATAACTAAAGATACACCCCTTACTATCTATACCTAAGCTATAGTAATAGTAAAGCAAATTACCTAGCTTAAGGAACTCTAAAAACTATAGAAAAGAGAGTAAGAGCTCTAAGATCTATTATAGTATAATACTAAAGAAAAATAATTAAAAAGGTAGTAAAGAGCTAGCACTTCCTTAAGCTATAGTAGCTAAGAGGTTAAAGTTTAGAATATTACTAACCTCTAATACCTTATAAACCTATAGAGATATAAGATATAGATTAATAACCTAAACTATACCTTTAATAGGGTAAAGAAGAAGTTCTTATATAACTACTAGAAGATCCTTTTTATACTTAACTATATATATATTAATTATAGAGCAAGATAGGATAAATACCTTAAGGAATAGTAGGCTAATAGCTAGGATAACCTTAAAGATAACTAGGATAAATTTTAGACCTAGATACTTACACTACTTTAGGACTTTACTAATTATAATGTATAAATAGTAATATAATTAGAGAATATAAAGTAATATAAGGGTTAAAGCCCTATTAAGTTTAGTATTTTCTTAGATTTACTAGAGAAATACCTAGAAAGAGCCCTAGAAAAGACTTATACCCTTATGTTCTTTATAAAGCTACTCCCTAACCTATAGGACTATATTAACCTATATACCTCTATTACTAATAAGACTTAAGAAAAGGTTATATAACTTACCTAGTAATTCTAGGAGGCTATACTAAAGAATAAGCAAAAGCCTAAGTAATTAGAAAATAAAGGCCTATATAAGAACCCCTAGTACTATAGGAATAACTCCCTATAAGATTATAAACCTTATAAAGATTAAAGAAATAAGGACTAGAAGAAAGGCCTAGCTACTTACTTAAACACTACTAAACCTAGGGATAAGATATAGTATTATAACTATAATAGTATAGAATACCTTATATATTATTATAAGAAACCTAAGAAAGAGTCCTAAGAAGGCCTAGAAAACTCCTAAGGTAAAAGTAAATACCCTTACCTCTACCTCTAATACTAAGGTGCTAATAAAGTATTAGTTTTACACACTAGTTACTATCTATAGGTATAAAGATATTAAAATAGTAGCTAATCTAGATAGTTATGCTAAGATTAATATAATTAGTATTAAGTTTATAAGAACCTATAAACTTAACTAGGCTAAGGCTATAGTACCTATTATTAAGGTAGTAAGAGCCCTTATAGTTCTTTAATATAGTATTTATAAGGTACCTATTATAATTAAGGACTTAAGAGAAGAAGAAAGGGACCTTAAGCTACTATATATAGCTATAGATAAAGACCTAAGAGTAGGGGGAAGCCTTATATTAATTAGAATATATACCCTTATAGAAAAATATATATACCTTTACTTATATTTATAGAAATAGTGGTTTAAGAAAGAAAAAGTAGCCTTTTTACTATTAACTCCCTATAAATTTATAAAAGTGATAGATAATAAGACTATTATATATACTATTATAAGGGTTATAGAAGATAAGTTTATTACCCTTAAAGATAATAAGGAGGTAAAAGCATATAGAACTATTAAAGATATTCCCCTAAAACTATATAAGTTTAAAGATATATTTATATTAGATAAGGTAAGAAGCTTACTATTAAGAAAAGAGACTAACTATATAATTAACCTAGTACCTAGGGCTATACCTCTATATAAACTAATCTACTCTCTCTCCTAAAGTAAGCTAAAGGAGCTTTATAAATATATTAATAAAAACCTATAAAAAGGCTAGATAAGACTCTCTAAGAGCCCTATAGGTTTACCTATTCTATTTATACTAAAGAAAAATAGAATACTCTAATTATATATAGATTATTAAGGACTTAATAGAGTAATATAAAAGAATTACTATACTCTCCCTCTAATTTTAAAGATCCTAGACTAGTACTAAGGAGCTTACTACTTCTTAAAAATTAATATTAAGGATATATACTATTAAATTTATATTAAAGGAGGTAATAAGTAAAAGACTATATTTTATACCTATTATAAACACTATAAATACCTTATAATACCCTTTAGGTTAACTAATACCCTAGTTACTTTCTAAAGTTATATTTATAAAGCATTCTATAGGCTAGTTAATACTATTTATATAGTATATCTAGATAATATCCTTATTTTCTTAAAGATATAGGAGGAATACACTACTTATATTAAGGAAGTTTTAGAATATATAAGATCTATAGAGTTATATATAAAACCCTTAAAGTATTTATTTTACTAGGAGTTAGTAAAGTTCCTAGGGTTTATTCTATTAGTTAATAGGATCTTAATAAATACTTACTAGGTTAATATAATCTAAGAATAGAAAAAGCCTATAAGCTTTAAGAATATATAGTTTTTTCTTAGGTTTTATAACTTTTACTAATAGTTTATTTATAAATACTCTAGGATTATAGTACCTCTTTATATATTAATAAAAGGTAGTTAAAATAGTATTGAGACTAGGAAGTTTATATTTAGAGTAAAGGAATAGCTAGTATTTAACTAGCTAAAAGAGGCCTTCTAGTAAGTGCCTCTTCTCTATTATTATAACCTAAGTTAACTAGTGTGTATTAAGATAGATACTTTAATCTTTATAATAGTAAGAATCCTATCTTAATAGGATAATAAGGGCTATTAGTATTTAGTGGTATTTTAGTTAAGAAAATTTATAGATACTAAGCGTAATTATAGTATAGCTAATTAAGAGCTACTTACTATAGTAAAGTTATTTAAACACTAGTAACACTATATTAAGGGCGTGGTAAGCCTAGTTAAAGTCCTATTAGACTACTATAACTTATAGACCTTTATAAGGTAATAGAAGTTAAATAGAAAGTAGGTAAGATAGTGTATATTCCTTTGCCCCTTTTACTTTATAATTAGGCATAGACCTAGGAAAAGTAACCTAGTAAATACACTATTAAGAAAGTCTAATTATAAGGGTAAACCCCTAATAAATAAGGCACTATTACTAGAACTTTAAAGGAAGATAGCACTTACTAAAATAGTAGAAGGAGAGATACTTACTAAAAGGGTAGAAGAAGAGGAACTAATATATTAAAGAAAATATAGTAAGATGCCTTTAGGGGAGGAAAATGCCCTAGTCTTAGGCATAGAGAGGCTTAATAAGATATCTTTAGGGGAGGAAAATACCCTAGCCCTTATAGAGAGAATAGCTAGAGTAGCCTAGTTAAGAAGCTAGTTAGCTACTATAGATCTAGTAAAAGGTTAGCTAACTAAAGGGGATTTTAAGGAGAAGGTAGTGTATATCTAAGATATTAGTGTAGTATAAGAGATATAGGGGACTATTATATTACTAGATCCTTACTAATCTAGGCTAAATAAACTATTAGTATAACTACTATAGAAGGTATAGGATTAAGACTTAGATTTATAAAGATAGAATAGTAAGATTAATAACTCCCTAGTAAAAGGGAAGGGAAAGGCTAGTCTATAGTTATATAGTATAGGGGGTTTTCTATTATACTAAGACTAGGTAGTTATTCCCTAGGAGCTTATTTTATAATAGGAGCTTTTATAGTTACACTATAATAATTTACTAGTAGGTTACTTTAGGACTAAGCGCACTCTAGAGCTACTAAAGTATTATTTTTAGTAGCTAGCTATAAGTAAGTCTATTTTAGACTATATTATAAGCTATAGGATTTGCTAATAGGTAGTAGCTAGAAGGCATTACCTATATAGAAGCCTTAAATCGCTGCTAATACTAAGGTAACTATAGGTAAAGATCTTAATAGACTTTATTATAGGGTTACCTATTATATAAGTAAGTAAGCAAGAGACTAATATAATCCTAGTGATTATAGACTAATTTACTAAGTATTATATCTTCCTACTTATAACTACTACTATTAATATAGCTAAATTAGTAGGACTTTTCTATAAAGAGATTAAGCTATAATTTAGAGCCCTAGAAGGTGTTATATCTAATAGAGGTTTAGTATTTATTAGCTAATTCTAGTTAGACTTATACTACCTATCTTAGGTAAAGTAAAGGCTTTCTATAGTATTTTACCCCTAAACTAATAGGTAGATAAAAAGAATAAACTAAGTACTTAAGCACTACCTTTAATATTTTATTATAAAGAACTAATAAATATAGCCTAAGCTACTCCTAATAGCTTAATTTACTTATAATAATATAGTAAATAGAAGCACTAGCTACTCCCTAAACTACTTACTTATAGGCTATTTACCTAAGTTTTATCTAGCTCTTAGGGGTAAGAGCTAGGAAAAGGAGGTACTAGAAGTATATATATATATTATAAAGCTATATAAAGTTAGAGAGTATCTAAAGAAGAACTAGGCTAAAGCTACTAAAACCTAGGTAAAGTACTATAACTAGTATTACTAGCTATTAATACTATATTAAGGTAATCTAGTACTACTATTAGTAAAGAATATTAGGCTTAAGGATATAAAATAGAAGCTAACCCCTAGATTTATTAGACCTTTTTAAGTACTTAATACTATAGGAAAATAAGCATATAGACTAGTATTACTAGAAAAATATAGTTAGCTATATAATATATTTTATATTAGCTTACTAGAGCTATAGAACTACTATAAAGATACTAGAGAAGAGGAGATACTAATACTAGATCTTAAAGATAAAGAT
The DNA here is from genome assembly GCA_023658445.1 of Epichloe bromicola. NCBI lineage: Eukaryota > Fungi > Ascomycota > Sordariomycetes > Hypocreales > Clavicipitaceae > Epichloe > Epichloe bromicola. The sequence goes on from CP098270.1 coordinate 2,466,334, forward strand.
AATAAATATAAAGTTAAGGAGGTTAAAGACTATAAGAAAACCTATAAAGGTAATAAATACCTTATAAAATAGAAAGGATAGCCTAGTAAATATAACTAATAGGTCCTAGTAGAAGTAATAGAGAAGGTATAATATATAATTTAGGTATTTTACTAAAGTAAAATAAATAAGAAAGGTAGTAAGATATAAGTAAAATATAGCTAAAGAGATATAAAGTTATAATATAAAAGGCCTAGCCTTATTAGCCACTATTACACTCCTATATAAACTACCTTAGACTACTTACTAAATAATAAAAGAAAATATACCTAAAGTATAAGGAGGGTTAAGGAGAATCTCTTTATTATTACCCCCTTATAGAAAAAAGCCTAACCCTTATAAATAAGATACTTAGTGCTATTCTTATCCTTAGTAATTACCTAGTGTATTACTAGTATAAAATAATATTTTACTATCCCTTAGGGGATATATCCTAAGTCTAAGTATTATAGGTATAAAGTTATTTTTATATTCTATATAATCTTAAGTTTATAGTAGTTTAGCTATAGAAGAATTAGTAAATATATAGTAAGGTAGGGTAGAATAGCTATAATACTTATATACCCTAGAATTAGGCTTAGGAATATTATAATAAGTAGCTACTATTATAAGACTATATACTATTAGTATATAATAAAGGCATACTACTACTAAATATAAGTAAGAGACTAGTAAATATATAGTAAAGAGATAAACCTAATAAACCTTTATAGCCTTAGTTAAGCTAAAAGTAATATAGTATAATATATTTATATAGTTAAACCCTATTATTAAATAGAGGTAATATTTAGTAATATAGAAGTAAGAGGCCTCTAAAAATAAGTAGTCCTTAGGGTTTTCCTTTACTATATTACTATAGATATTTATAAGTATTTAGGCCTAGTCTAAAACTATAAAGAGGTTAATAAAATCACCCCTTATTATAGCTATAGCCTATAGGAATTTATTAGTAAAATAAGTCTAAAAGATATAGGAAGAGTAGTATACTTATAGTCTTATAAGAATTACTATAGTTATAGTATTAGGTATAGTGCTTAGAATATTTTATCTTTTAAGAATCTATAAATAAATTATAAGGAAATTAATAGTTAATCTATAGTAATATAGGCTTAGCTAGGGAATATTTCTTAAACTTAGCGCACCTAGTGTGTAAATAATATATATAGCTATATTCTTTTAAGGGAATATGCTTATCTTCTATAATAAATATATAGTAATTAAAAACTAGGAAGGGATAGAAACTAAAAGCATAAGAAATAATTAAAAAATTACTATAGTTATAGAAGGGAAGAGTATATAATATAATAAAGAATTATAGGTAAATTTATAGTTAAACCCTATTTATTATTTATTATTATTTTAGAGGCTATTACTAGTTAGTAAATAGCTATAGAGTAGCTAGTAAAAGCTATTTAGGAGCCTAGCTATAAGTAGGGAGGTAATTATAAGGCCCCACTTATAACATAGCGTGCATACCCTATAGGCATGCTAGGCCTAGGGCTAGGTCTACGTGACACTAGTAAGCCACTAGATAAAAGCTAGTGACTCGCGCGTATAACACTTAGGCCTAGCAAGCTTTAGTAAATACACAAGTGCCCCTATACCTCTTGCCTAGCTATCCTTTGTTCTCACAATTCTCTTATATTTATATTACTAGGAAACTTCCTAGCCCTAGCTATAACTAACTTAAGTTATAACCTATAAGCATTATTACATATTATAGACTAGTCCTATAGGAATTAAAGGTGCTTATCTATAAATAATAACCTTCTAGTGGGAAGTTACGGAAATAAGAATATATTAGTGTCTAAAGTGCCTATTTCTAGCGTAGCTATAGGTCTTACGTTTACACATAGTTAATATTATTTAAAATAAAACTAGGCTAGGCTTATAGCTAAGTGTACTATTACAGCCTTTATATATTCCTATTATAAGACCTCCTAATAGCGTCTAGATAGCGCGTTAGGTTATTTCGCTTATATCCCTAGCCTATAATAAAGGTAAAAGTTAAAGAGAGCTAGAGTCTTTGCTTATCTTACTTACTATTCTAATATCTCCCTTAGTACTATAAAGTATTCTAGATTCTTATAGTTAGTTAATATTATAAATAGCTTGCTAATACTATATAATTTAGCTAACTATGCCTTAAGGTAGGAGATAATTACTAGTAGCTCCTTATTATATATTATATAATTCCATTAAGCTAGCTATAACCTTATAGAATAGTAAGCTACTAGATATAAGATACCTTTATTATTAAACTAGGAGAGATATCCCCCTAATGCTATCCCTAAATAATTTACCTTAACTAACATGTCCTTATTAGGGTCCTATTAAGCTAAGATTAGATATAATATAAAGGCAAGCTTTAGTATCTTAAACGCCTTATTACACTTATTTATTCACTAGAATAGGGCGCCTTTCTTTATTAAGTTAATAAGGGGCCCTATTACCTTTAAGAACTATAGTATAAAATTATAATAGAAGTTAGTAAAACTAAGGAATCCGCGAACTCCCTAGACTTATATTAGGGCCTCCTAATCCTAGATTATAGTAATCTTCTCCTTATTAGGGTAAATAGCCTTCCTTACCTAGATAATAAACCTAAGGTATTTAACTTCCTTAGTAGTAAAAACACACTTTTTTATATCTAGGTTTAAGCTTACTTATTATAGCTAAGATAATACCCTATGGACTTTTTATATGTAATTCTTATATAACTCTCCTAAGTAAACTAAGATATTATTAAGATAAGCTATAATATAGTTACCTAATATCCCCCCTAATGCCTTATTAATATACCTCTAAAAGGTTATAAGAGCGCTTGCTAACTGTAAGAACAAAGGATAGCTAGGCAAGAGGTATGGGGGCACTTGTGTATTTACTAAAGCTTACTAGGCCTAAGTGTGTTATACGTGCGAGTTACTATCTTATAGCTAGTAGCTCGCTAGTGTTATATAGACCTAGCCCTAGGCCTAGCGTGCTTGCGGGGGTGCGTAAATATAGTGTTATAAGTAAGGCCTTATAATTACCTCCTTACTTATAGCTAGGCTTCTAAATAGCTTTTACTAGCTACTCTATAGCTATTTACTAACTAGTAATAGCCTCTAAAATAATAATAAATAATAGATAGGGTTTAACTATAAATTTACCTATAATTCTTTATTATATTACACACTCTTCCCTTCTATAACTATAGTAAAAATTTTTAATTATTTCTTATACCTTTAGTTTCTATTCCTTTCTAGTCCTTAATTGCTATATTTTTATTATAAAAGATAAGTATATTCCCTTAAAAGAATATAGCTATATACATTATTTACACACTAGGTACGCTAAGTTTAAGAAATATCCCCTAGCTAAGCCTATATTACTATAGATTAACTATTAATTCCCTTATAATCTATTAATAGATTCTTAAAAGATAAAATATTCTAAGTGCTATACCTAATACTATAACTATAGTAATTCTTATAAGACTATAAGTATACTACTTTTCCTATATTTTTTAGTCTTATTTTACTAATAAATTCCTATAGGCTATAGCTATAATAAAGGGTAATTTTATTAACCTCCTTATAGTTTTAGACTAGGCCTAAATACTTATAAATATCTATAGTAATATAGTAGAGAAAAACCCTAAGGACTACCTATTTTTAAAGGCCTCTTACTTCTATATTACTAAGTATTACCTTTATCTAATAATAGGGTTTAACTATATAAATATATTACACTATATTACTTTTAGCTTAACTAAGGCTATAAAGGTCTATTAGGTTTATATCTTTCTTATATATTTACTAGTCCCTTACTTATATTTAGTAGTAATATACCTCTATTATATACTAATAGTATATAGTCTTATAATAGTAGCTACTTATTATAATATTCCTAAGCCTAATTCTAGGGTATATAAGTATTATAGCTATTTTACCTTACCTTACTATATATTTACTAATTTTTCTATAGCTAAACTACTATAAACTTAAGGTTATATAAAACACAAAAATAACTTTATACCTATAATACTTAGACCTAGGATTTATCCCCTAGGGGATAGTAAAATATTATTTTACACTAGTAATACACTAGGTAATTACTAAGGATAAGAATAGTACTAAGTATATTATTTATAAGGGTTAGGCTTTTTACTATAAGGGGGTAATAATAAAGAGATTTCTCTTAATTTTTCTTATACTTTAGGTATATTTTCTTTTATTATTTAGTAAGTAGTCTAAGGTAGTTTATATAGGAGTGTAATAGTAGCTAATAAGGCTAAGCCTTTTATATTATAACTCTATATCTCTTTAGCTATATTTTACTTATATCTTACTACTTTTCTTATTTATTTTACTTTAGTAAAATACCTAAATTACATATTACACGCTCTTTATTACTTCTACTAGGACTTATTAGTTATATTTACTAGGCTATCCCTTCTATTTTATAAGGTATTTATTACCTTTATAGGTTTTTTTATAGTTTTTAACTTTCTTAACTTTATATTTATTATCTTTATCTTTAAGATCTAGTATTAGTATCTCCTCTTCCCTAGTATCTTTATAGTAGTTCTATAGCTCTAGTAGGCTAATATAAAATATATTATATAGCTAACTATATTTTTCTAGTAATACTAGTCTATACTCTTATTTTCCTATAGTATTAAGAACTTAAAAAAGTCTAATAAATCTAGGGATTAGCTTCTATTTTATATCCTTAAGCCTAATATTCTTTACTAATAGTAGTACTAGATTACCTTAATATAGTATTAATAGCTAGTAATACTAGTTATAGTACTTTACCTAGGTTTTAGTAGCTTTAGCCTAGTTTTTCTTTAGATACTCTCTAACTTTATATAGCTTTATAATATATATATATACTTCTAGTACTTTCCCTTCCTAGCTCTTACCCCTAAGAGCTAGATAAAACTTAGGTAAATAGCCTATAAGTAAGTAATTTAAGGAGTAGCTAGTGCTTTTATTTATTATATTATTATAGGTAAATTAAGCTATTAGAAGTAGCTTAGGCTATATTTATTAGTTCTTTATAATAAAATATTAAAGGTAGTACTTAAGTACTTAGTTTATTCTTTTTATTTACTTATTAGTTTAGGGGTAAAATACTATAGAAAGCCTTTACTTTACCTAAGATAGGTAGTATAAGTCTAACTAGAATTAGCTTATAAATACTAAACCTCTATTAGATATAATACCTTCTAGGGCTTTAAATTATAGCTTAATCTCTTTATAAAAAAGTTTTACTAATTTAGCTATATTAATAGTAGTAGTTATAAGTAGGAAGATAAAATACTTAGTAAATTAGTTTATAATTACTAGGATTATATTAGTCTCTTACTTACTTACTTATATAATAAGTAACCCTATAATAAAGTCTATTAAGATCTCTACCTATAGTTACCTTAGTATTAGTAGTAATTTAAGGCTTCTATATAGGTAATGCCTTCTAGCTACTACTTATTAGTAAACCCTATAGCTTATAATATAGTTTAAAATAGACTTACTTATAGCTAGCTACTAAAAGTAATACTTTAGTAGCTTTAGAGTATGCTTAGTCCTAAAGTAACCTATTAGTAAATTATTATAGTGTAGCTATAAAAGCTCCTATTATAAAATAAGCTCCTAGGGAATAACTACCTAGTCTTAGTATAATAGAAGACCCCCTATACTATATAACTATAAACTAGCCTTTCCTTTTTCTTTTACTAGGGAGTTATTAATCTTACTATTTTATCTTTAAAGGTCTAGGTCTTAATCCTATGCCTTCTATAGTAGTTATGCTAATAGTTTATTTAGCCTAGATTAGTAAGGATCTAGTAATATAATAGTCCCCTATATTTCTTATACTACGCTAATATCTTAAATATACACTACTTTCTCCTTAAAATCCCCTTTAGTTAGCTAACCTTTTACTAGATTTATAGTAGCTAACTAGCTTCTTAGCTAGGCTACTCTAGCTATTCTCTCTATAAGGGCTAGGGTATTTTCCTCCCCTAAAGATATCTTATTAAGCCTCTCTATGCCTAAGACTAGGGTATTTTCCTCCCCTAAAGGCGTCTTACTATATCTTCCTTAATATATTAGTTTCTTTTCTTCTACTATTCTAGTAAGTATCTCTTCTTTTACTATAGTAAGTATCTCTTCTTCTACTATTTTAGTAAGTATCTCTCCTTCTTGTTACGTGGCAGAACACGTGCAGTACATAGAGGCTGCTATACAAAAGCTAGATTTAACATCTTAGTTTAGGAATTTAACTTACTTTATACATATTATATTACCCCTAATAGTAGCTTTTATAAGTAAACTTAGTATAACTTATAACCTATTAAATCTATTAGCCCCTCTAATAGAATTAACCTTCTATTATGTAAAGCTAGTATATAATAAGTAGTAATAATTAGAGATTCTTTTATTACGCCCTTCTAGTAGCCTAGAAATAACTCTATATATCTAAAACTAACTATTTATAATAGTAATATGCTAATCCTTAGGGTATCTTCCTACTCTCTAAAAATAAACTATATATTATTTACTAGTTTTATGCTTTTAATAGCATAAATCCAGATTTTAATTATTAAAAATAGAAACTTATTAGGATTAATAATTAAGGGGATCTAAACTAACTTATAAGATATAAATTTAATAATAAAGTAGTAGAAAAATAGGAATAGCTAATATATTAAGACCCCCCTATTTATTAGAAATTAGTAGATCTATAAGCTATATATTATGCCTAGAATTAAGTTAAATCCTATATCTAAAAAGCTAAAACTAGAGGCCTACTTAATAAACCTAATAAATTAATAGGTAGTAAGGCATTAGAAAGGCTATTTTAAGACGCTTTTAGTCTAGCTTATAGTACTACTACTATAGGAACTAGGAGTAGTATAGGAAAAGATAAAAAAAAAAAAAAAAGGGGGACTATAAACTATCCTAAAACTAATACTATTACTTAGGATATTAAACCCCCTAATTAGTTAATAGAGTTAAATCTAGAAGACTTACTACTAGGACCCTTAAAATACCTAAAGGATCCTAAGGATTCTTATACTAAGACTAGTAAATATAATATAGTAAGGATAATATAGGGGATTTAGGAATAGTAATAGGTATTATAGTAAGCTATAGAGAAGATAGTATTAGGGATAGACTAGCTAGTAATAAGATTAATAACTAAAATTAGGAGCTTATAAAGTATAAGTACCTTAGTAGGTTTAACGCTATTAGCATAGAATACTAACTAAGGATTACTATATCTAGCTAATAAACAGGGTTAGTATAATAGGCATCTACATACTAATAGAGGAATAACCGGACTATTAGTGTAATTATTCCCCCCCTAATACTAATAAGGACTACTATAACTATAGCTAGGACTATTAGTATAGCTAGGACCGCTAGTGTAACTAATATAGCTAGAATATTAGTAAGGATACTTATAACCTTAGCTAAGTCCTTACTAGACCTAGTAGTAAGGACTATACCCTTTAGACTAAGGTTAGTATACTAATTCTAGAAATTAAAGAAGAATAGACCTAGTATTACACTAAAATTAGTATAACTAGTAAATAGAAATAGCAGAATAGAATATAGATTTAATATGGAAGATTATAGATATTAGGCATTTTAAGCCTTATAATAAACTAGAAGAGGCTAGTAATAACCTTATTATATATAATAGAAAGCAGACTATCTTCTATAATATTGAATTATAGATCTAGGTAGTTAAAGATTACTTATATTATACTAATCCTAGCTATTAGGATATTATTTAGAAGAAAATCTAGATATTATTCTAAGGGGACATAATAGTATAGTATAGATAATATCTTAACTTAGTAGAATAGAACACTATATTTAGTGGAATACTAACTATATTTATAGCTATATAAAAGGAATTTAGTATTTAGGTTTAGGATATAATAGCATAGCTTAATAAGGTAGAATATACTAAAGAGGATATTATAAAAGAGGTATCTTTCTATAAATTTATATTAAAGATCTTCTAGTATATAAGGGCAAATAATAAGTTAACTAACTATTAGCTTTTAGTGTGTTTATATCTTAAGCTATATCTAGGATTATAATAGATATACCTAGTTCTAACTTAAATAAATATAAGATTAGTATATATTACTATAGTAGATAATAAGAGACGTGATTTATATAATAACTTATATAGTAAAGGTTAGTCTATAAGTAAAAAAGGTAAAGGGAAGCTTAAGGTCTATTTTAATACTAAGATATCTAGTAGTAATTTAGAAGAAGATAAGAATAAAGCATAAGTAAACTAGAACTAGCTATTTAATAGATAATTCTCTTAAGAAAACTAGTATTATAGGTAGGATAAGTAAAATACCTAAAGATTTCTAGGATATTTCTAACTATAGCTATATAGGTGTAATTAACCTCCTAAAGGATAAAACTAGAGATTATAGTAAAATAGGTCTTAAGAGGATAAAGGGGAAGAGTGTGTAGAAATTAGGTAGACTTAATAAACTAAAGCACTAAACTAATAAAATAAGTAACCCTAAGACTATAGTCCTATAAGGAAAGGAGGCTAAGTATAGTAGCCTAGATAATTTTAGTAATAGGAAAAGGGTTCTATAAGGGACTAGGAATATACTAATATTATAGTGTATAATAATAATTCTAATATATAATAATATAAAACTTATCTCTAGGAATATAGTTATTATATAGCTAAAGAAAGGGAGGTCCTAGAGAATAATAGTAAGGATAATTAAGGATAAGACTTGAATTTTATTAAAACTTATTTCGCGGAAAATACCCTAAAAGAGGCAAATAAGGCTATTACTAGGATAACCTTAAATAGGACTAGATAACTTACCCTAGAATAAGTAATTAAAGCTATAGCAAGACTATAAGAAGTTAAATATAATAGAAAAAGGGCTAATATATATCTAAAGATTCCTATTAAATTTAATAATAAGGGCAAAAGTTACTAAGTCTATCTTAACTTAGGAATATTATTAATTTTAGCAGATAAGGCATGGCTATAATAGCACGGATTAAATGTGAAGTAAGTAATGTAAGAACTAAAGCTAGTATCTAGGGTTTAATCTTCCTTTTTTATTACTAAAATAGCTATGTTTAACTTTTATATTCTAGGGATAGCGTATAGAATAGAAATTACTAGCTATTTTATGGTTATAGTAGATATAATGCTAAATTTAGGACTAAAATTATTACTTAGAATGAATTTTGCTTATAAATATAGGGCTAAAATGGATTTTATCTAACTAAAGGTGGTTTTTAGGTTAGTTTATAGTATAATAATACTAGTAGAAATCTTCTAACTATTAAATAGGGTCCCTTACTAAAAGGTAGTTACTACCTATATAGTATTAATTCTACTAAAGACTTATTTATATATACCTATTAGTTAGAAAGATATATAGAAAAATTAGGAAATAAGTATATACCACATATAATTATATTTAGAGTATTTCCCTAATACGCTATTTAATAGATCTAGTAAGGGATAGATAATTACCTATAATCTAACTAATAAAATCGTTACTATTAGAAAACACTAGAAGGTTACATGCCTAATCATAGCTAGTAAGGTTAACGCTAATTACCTAGTTAATAATCCTTTTATATACTATGCCTATTTTAGTAAGGATATTATAAAGAAAAAGGAAGATAAAGATAAGGATAGTAATAAATCTAATAAAAAGAAGGATAATCTTAATCTAAAGAAAGTTAATACTAGAGTGCTATTATATAGGATTTTATGCCTAGAGGAAATCCTATATATAACTAATAAATTTAGCGTATAAATTGCTAATATTAACTAGGAAGCGGTAAGTAAACTAGTTTAACTAACTAATAAATATAATATTTATTATAATAGAGGTATTATCCCTATACTAGAAGACTAGAAGATAAGAATTAATCTTATAGATAGATAGTAGTATTAAATAAGGCTAATTAGGCCTTATAGACTAGGAGGATAGGATATAACTAAACTTAATAAAGTATATAATAAACTCTACCTAAAAGGGAAAATATTATATTTAGATAAGCTAGTAGCTATAGTGTGCCTAGTGTTTATAGTTTAGTAAGAAACTAGTTAGGAAAGAAAAGGGAGAGTTATAATTAATATAAGGCTGCTTAATAATGTGGTAGTACTAGATATATACCCTTTACTAGACTAAAGCGATATTATAGATAATATATATAGTAAGAAGGTTTTTTCTCTTTTTAATAGAATAGGATTTTTTCACTAACTACTAGTTAGAAGTAACTATTAAGCCTATATAGTAGTTATATTAAATTAAGGCCTTAAAGCGTTAAATATAGCATTAATAGGATTTAAGAACTCCCTTATGTTTACCTAAAGGTTTATAGATAGACTTTTCTAAAAGTATAAGCATTTTATATAAGTCTATATTAATAATATTATTATATTTTTAGATAGTCTTAAAGAGTATTTAAGCTATCTTAATATTATACTTAGGATTCTTAAAGAAAATAGGATAATAATTACCGTGAAGAAGTTATTTATTAGTTATCCTACTATTTAACTACTAGGTTTTATTATTAATAGTAATAGGATTATTAACACTAATAATAGGCTTAAAGCTTTTTAGAAGATAATTTTCCTAAGTAATCTATTAAGTCTTAAAACCTTTATTAGGATAGCTGGATTTCTCTGTAATAGAATTCTATGGTTTAATATATAAATCTAACTATTATAAATGCGGAAAACAGTGCTATTAAGGGAATTCTATAAAAAGGATAAGAAAATTATTAGTATCTTAAAACTAGTATAAAAAAGGAAGATATAGTAAAAGATATTTTTGCTAACTAAGTAGGAGAAAAAGGCTTTTAAAGATATTAAAGCGTTCCTAAGTAAGAAATAGACCCTATAGTATTATAATCTATAAAAGCCACTTTTCCTTAAAATTAATGCCTATAAGGAAGGGTTTAGGTTATATGCTTTCTAATTATAAGAAGAATAGAATAGTTAGAGTATCCCTAGAAGGGATATTAAAAATAACTAAATATAGCTAATTTTATTTCTTTCTAGGGTGATATTAAGTGTTAAGAAGCGGTATAGTTTAACTAAGGTAAAAGTAGCTATAATTACATAGAGTGTTAGAAAACTTTAGAAAATAGTCTAATCTAATAACGTAATAGTTAATATATTAACTAACTATTCCCTAGTAAAAGGAATTATTAAGCATACCTTATTATTAATAATAGATTTAGATAAGGCTAATCTAAAACTAGTAAAAGTTATGAATTATTTATTATAATTTAACCTTAAGGTAACTCATATACTAGGGATACTAAATATAGTACTAGATATGCTTTTAAGACTACTAGTAGAAGTAACCTACTAGGAGGTAGCATAGAAAAGCTAATATAATAAATTAGATATAAGCGCTTATTTTATAAGTAAGGAGTATATTATAACTATAATTATAGATAATAGTCTTAAAGCTAGAATTATTACGGGATATTAGTATAATTAAAAGTTTAGCTAAATTATTATAGTAATATAAGCCTACTAAGAAAGGTAAGTAGTAAAGAATACTAGAGTTAGACTAAAGATTCCTTTATATAGGTAGGACTTATATAAAGATAGTCTATTATACTACTATAGCAGAGATAGATTTTTCTATCTTTATATTCTAACTATAGAGGTTAAATCTATCCTATAACTAGTCTATAATAAATAGTAATATTTTAGAATTACTTAAATAGTAGCGGAGCTTTATTTAGTCTACTTTTTATATATAAGTTAGTAGATTTATAATTATATAGCCTATTACATAGTGTATTAGGAAAACGTAATTAATTATTTAAAGCTACCTAAGGAGTTATAGCTATTATAGCTAAAGCTAACGCTATTTTATATAATCTTACTTAATTTTATTATAGATATGCCGGAAGTATTAGCTACTAATATAATATAGTAGATAGAAGGATACGCTATATATAATTTATTATATCTAGTAAACTACCTATTTAGTAAGAGAACCCTTCTAATACTAGGACATATAATATATCTAGCGGAGATTTAGGTAGAATTACTCCTTTATACCTTATATATTATAGACTAAGGATTACTAAGATAAATTATTAGTAATAGGGACCTAAAGTTTATATCTAATATATAGAAAGAGATATTTAGGTATATAGGAGTTAAACTCCTTATAGGCATAGCGTATTATCTATAGATAAATAGAATAGCTAAAAGAAAAAACTAGATAGTAATAATCACAATATATTATTATATAGTAATAGATCTAGATATAATATAGACTATAATACTCCTAGCACTATAGTATTAATTAAATAACACTATAGCTATAAGTATAGGGTAAGCTCCTAATAAGTTACTATATAGGTTTTATCCTCTAAGTATTATTAATCTTCTTTCCCTAAATAATATAATTAATATAGGAACTAGCGTAAATAATATAGTAGTGCTATAAAAGTTATACTAGTATAAGGCCTAACTAGTAATTATAATAGTAGCTACCCTTACTAAAATTTAGTATAATAACCGCTATAAACTAGTTAATATTAATATAGGAGATATAGTTTATCTATAATTATATAAGGGATATAAATTACCTAGGAAACCTAAGAAGAAATAGTTACTATAAAAGGTAGGACTATATAAGGTACTAGAAAAGGTAAACCTATTAGTATATTAATTAGATTTCCCCCTAAATTTATAAGTCTATCTAGTGGTTTCTATAGCATAGATATAGAAGCTAGTATAAGAAAAGGACCTATTTAATAGGGAAGAACTAGCTCCACTGCTAATTATATTTAATAATCTAGAGAAAGTAGACTATTAGGAGATTAAATAAATCTATAATTATTAGGTTAAAATCTCTAAAAGGAATAAGACTATAAAAGTAGAATTCCTTATCTAATAGAAGGGATTTACTACTAAGGATAACTAATAAATAGCTAAAAGTAAGATATAGGTTAATGTAGCTAAGATAATAGAAGAATACCTTAAAAAGAACCTAGTTAATTAGGAAAGAGAGTATATAAAGAGGGGCATAAATTTACCTATAGAGTAATAATAGTAAAGAAATAGAGATATTTTATAAGTAGTTAGATTTAACTAGTTAGGGCAAAGCTATAAGGCCTTTTCTTATATATATATTTTATCGCGCTAACTAGGGGAAGCTTACCACACTCTTACTTTATATTATCCTCTAATATCCCACTACTTTTATATAGTTAAATTTAATATAAGCGTAGTTATTTTTATTTTAGTCTTATTTTCCTTTATATTATTTATTTCTAAGAATAATATTATATATAATATAAAAGCTTTTATATAGTTAAATTTAATATAAGTATAGTTATTTTTATTTTAGTCTTATTTTCCTTAATATTATTTACTTCTAAGAATAATATTATATATAATATAAAAGTCTAAAAACTATTAAAACTAAAGCTAAATTAGCTATAGGAAATATAGGAGTGTAGTAATTACTAAAAGTACTAAGTAAGACCTTATAATATTATACTAGAAGTTAAATATAAGTTTTATAGATAATATATAAACCTATATAATAACCCTTTAGCTATACTAGATTTTATTCTATTTAATAATAAGGTTAGTATATAGGACTAGACACTCTATAAGTAAATATAGGTAGCTTATTTATATATTTAAGTACTAGTATTAGAATAATAAAACTAGTTATTAGGATAGCTTATAGTTACTAATTTAGCATAATAGCAATCTACTATATATAGTAAAAGAGCTAAATATAACTAGTAAATTAATAAGATTTTAGTGTAGCTAGGAACTATAACCTACTATAAGAGGGTAAAGTTCTAAAACCGCCTTTTAGATTAAGTAAACTAAAATAGCTAATTATACTAATTCTTACTCCTAATATAATAAGTTATGTAATTATAGCTATAATAGTATTAAAATAAATCTAGTATATAATAAAATAAGGTAGATAGACTATTACTATTAGTAAAGGAAGGCAGTAGAAGCACTAATAAAGCAGCTAGAGTTATATAGGTAATAGTTAATAGAGAGGAGTAGATAAAGGATAATAATAATATAGTAGATATTATATTAGATTTATCTGCGGAAAGGTAAATAAGGGATTAAGCTATATAGGATTTAATTAGAGAGAATTATATAAGAAAGGAAAGAAAAGAATTAGTATAAAAAGAAAATAAATCTAGAAACTTACTAACTAAGGAAGGTAAGAGAGAAGTAAGATTTAACTTAACCTAATTAAGAGCGGGATTTATTAAGCTAGAATTAGAACCTAAAAGTAATAGAGATACTAAGTTTAGGGAAATAGAGGTTAATAATAGTATAGTAGAAAGTAAATTTAATAAGGAGGTTAAAGAGATACCTATAAAGTACCTTATTAGACTATTATAAGTCTATAAATAAATAGTAAAGCTTAATTTTAAGCTACTATTTACTAGATTTAGAAAGCCTAGATTAAGAGTAAATACTTAAATACTAATACCTAATATTAGTATAGTAGCGTGTAAGAGAGTAATAGAAGAATTTAATATAGTATATAAAGGAAGAAGTATAAAGGGAGTTAATTTTAGTAAATTTAGATATATAATAATAGGTTACTAGAAAAAGATATAGGATATTAGGGATATAATATAGACCTATATATATAAATTTGCCCTTAAGGGCGCTAAGATAGTGTTTAATAGTTTAGAAGTGGATTTAAAGGATATATACTTTATATTATAGTAAAATATAGTTATCTAAATTTTTGCTATTTTTAAAGAGTAAAGGGTTACTTTAGTAATAAAGTAAGTAGTAGTAAGATAGGTAGAAAAGCTTATATATTAGGTTACTATTAATCTAATAGAGTGTAGAGTAATAAGGAGAGTAAAGAACTAGGTAAAAATAGCGGCAGTAGCTTTCTATAATAGTGTAATAGTTAAACGCGGATAATAAATAGCTATATATAATAGCATATTATCTCTACTACTATAAGCTAATATATTAGCTCTTTATTTTATAAATAAATATAGCGTGGTAAATAGCATAATTATAGGAGCGCTAGCTAGCATTAGACATATAAATCTGCTCTATATTAGCATAGAGAATAAGCTAGTACTAAAATTATCTAAATCTTAGTAAACTAAGGAGATAGATAGGTAATATAAATAAAGTAAAATTAATAACTTAATTAATAAAGTTAACGCTATTAATAAGTAAATTAATAAAATAAAAAAGGAGTTTACCCTTACTAAAGAGTAAGTAGATATAGTATTTAAAGCTATTAAAGAGTTAGTAAAGGAGGTTTATAAGCTAATAGTTATAATAGGAGAGGATTTAAAAAGCATTAAAAGTAAGTTTAAATAAGTATTAGAAATATTAAAGAGTTATAAAGAGAAGATCTCCTAGTATAATTTAAGTAAAATTCTAGTTAATATTAATAAATAACTTAATGCTTTAAAAAGGGATATAGCTAAGAAAACTAAAGATAAGAAGAAGATTATAGAATTAGTATCTATAGTATTAAAGATTTTAAAGGTAATATAGGATTAGAAGGTAAAAATTAAGAATCTTATAAATAAGTAGAAAACATTTAAGGAGAATATAAGGAAAATAAGATTAGCTCTAGTAAGGCTAATTCTAGTAATAAGGACCCTAGGAAGATAGATTTAGATATCACTAGCTCCGGAGACTCTAACGCGGCTAACACTAGTTTTAGTAATGCTAGCTCTAGCAACACTAGCCTTAGGTAAAACTAATAGGTAATAAGGCGAATTACATTAGGGAACACTAAAATTAGGTAATAAGTAACCTTAGGGTAAAATAGGACCTTTACTAACACTAAGTAAGAGACTTAAACTACTAGGGAAGCCTAGTTTAAATATATAAGTAGTTTAGCTAAATACCTAATAAATAACGCTAAGAACGCACGTATTATAGGAGATAAATAAGATATTACTAATACTATTAGGAAAATAGATAAAAAGGGTAGTAACCCCTAGGCAAATAGTATTACTAACTATAAGAGTAATAACTACTATAGTAGCAAAACTATAAGCTAAGGAGAACGAATTTACTAGATTACTAGATTAAATAAATAATATAGAATATTAAGGTATAAATTAGGGGTATCTAGAATAATAAGGGAATAGAGGAATTTAGTAGTTACTAAGAGGAAATAATAAAATATAGTAAAGATAGAGTACTAATAATAGGATAGGAAGATTTTATTATTTAATATAATAAATTTAATTATAGGATTAAGGAATATATATTATAAGGAGAGTTATATAATATTAAGTAATGCTATAAAATAATAACTATAGATATAATAATTAGCGCGCTAAACGCGTTTTTCTTTAGTATAACTTTAATAACTACATGTTTTAATATTATTTACTTTAGATAGTAGCTAAATTTAGTTATAGTTTAACCATATATAACTAGGATAGTTATCTTTTTAGCACGCCTAGCACTTATTACGTAGTAGAATATATATAGTATATAGAGGCTACTATATAAAAGCTAGATTTAATATCTTAGTTTAGGAATTTAACTTACTTTATATATATTACATCACCCCTAATAGTAGCTTTTATAAGTGAACTTAGTATAACTTATAACCTATTAAATCCGTTGGCCTCTCTGACGGAATCGACCTTCTATCGTGCAAAGCCAGCACGTAACACTTCTACTGTTTTAGTAAGTATCTCTTTTTCTACTATTTTAGTAAGTACTATTTTCCTCTAAAGTTCTAGTAATAGTGCCCTATTTATTAGGGGTTTGCCCTTGTAATTAGACCTTCTTAATAGTGTATTTACTAGGTTGCTTTTCCCTAGTTGTCACGACTTAAGGGTCGAAAGATAATAGAACAGAGTGATGGCTTAGATTTATAGTCATAGCTAGAAAGGTACTACCTAGGGGCAGGTACGTAAAGGTTTTAAGCTCTAACCTTCTATAAGAATATAGGCAGTCCTCGCTAAATACCTCGCCCTATGCTTACGTAACTATCTAGCTACTAGCTATCCCCTCCCTAACCTAGTAGGTCTAAGGTCCTACTAGTGCTCTATTATATAATAATCCTATCTCTATCCCTTACGCTCCTAATATAATACCCCCTCTTTATATAATTATCCTTAATTATATAATAAGCTACTTACTTAGGGCATTTATACTATATAGTCCTAGAGGCTATAGTTAATAGAGGGTTTAGGTTAGGTATAATATATTATAGTATAATGTGTTATTAAAAATAATAATACTAATAATACTAGGGTATAAATATTATTATCCCCCTATTTATTAATACTGAATAGCAACCTATTTACTACTCTAATATAGTAAAGCAGATGCTCTTTGCCTTATACTAATAGTTCTAAGAGAGTAAATACCCTATATTAAATTTTATAATTAGGTTAAATAGATAGGGTATTAGACACTATGCGTATAAATAAACTTATTCATAAGTCTTAGTAATATAGTAGTATAGTCACTATATATTTATAGCTACTAGTATATTCGCGGATAGTAATAATAATAGTAAATATTATAATCCCTACATTAGCTATATATAGTATATAGATTACTTAGGGGGTTTATAGTTAATATAAAAGGGACTAGATCTTCCCCCCTTATATATACACTTCCTTTCCCTTATATACTATCTAACTATTATAAGTTTCTTTATCTTTACTTATCTTCCCTTTACTACTTCCTTACTACTAACCTATAGCTAGCTTATAATATCTAAAATCTATCTATTAACTCCTACTTTACTACTAGGTTTACCTCTATAGAATAAACCCTTAGGGAAGTTACTAGAGAAGTTACCTTAAAAAAGAATAGTATCTAAAATTTCTATATAAGTTTACTACTTCCTTACTAGGTTATTACTACTAACTTATAGCTAGTAATACTAAAATTCTATATATATAGTGTAGTTAGTAGGTTACTATATAGAATATATAGCCTAAAAATAGCACCTATACTATTCCTTAGTATCTTAAGGAGAATAAACCTTTTCCTATAGAGTATAATAACTTTTATAGTATAATCTTACTATTTCTTTACTTCTTATAATTACTAACCTATAGTAATAAACTTAGCTAAATATACCTATTATGCCTAAAATAATAAGATATATATTAGAGTATAACCACCTATTCTAAATCTCTAGTTTTAAGACACTAACCTACTACTAGTGCCCTACTTAAATTATATAGCTTTATAAAAAGCTATTTAATATTATTAAAGCTATGCCTAAGGGAGATTACTACTACCTTAATAAAGTAAGTATATCCCTAGTTCTCTTAACTTAATTACTACTAATATACTAATAGTCTTTTATTTATACTAAGTAAAAACTATATAATACCCTCCTAAAGACTAAAAATACTAATAAGTATAGGTATATTTATTATACTTAGGTAGTTACTAAAGTAGCCTAGGAAGCTAAGTATAATAAGCGCACTACTATAGCGTAGCTAGCTAATACTACTAACCTTAAGGTCTAAATTAATATTATAAACTATCTTTACTATATATATAAGAATATCCTAATAGTAAGTCTCTTAAATATCTATAGGCACTTCTTTACTAACTTACTAGTAGTTTACTCCTTATACCTCTAGGCTTCCTACTTATATTAGTTCTTCTAAGTTACCTAGAGAGCTCTATATCTTTATATATAGGAAAGGTAACTCTTCTAATAATAAGGCCTCTATGCCTCTAAAGGCTCCTATACCTATTATTACTATAGTCTCTAGGGAAAATAAGGGTAAGGGTAGGGATAAAGAAATACTTTTTAAGTAATTATTACTAGGTAGTTATATTATAATTATAAGAGTAATATAATTATATCTTTTTAGAATATTACCCTATATTATTTACTATATTTATAGGGTATTACCTTATGTTATTTACTAAGGGTAGTTTTGCCGCTATAACCTAGCTACCTAGTTACTACTTATAGTTATAGATAATATCCCTTATAATAAAATCCCTCTTTAATACCTATAAATTCTCTAAGCTATTATAGCCCTTCTATTTAACTAAGTACTTATAATACCTACTATTATAATAATATAAGATAATTCTTTTTACCTTAAACTCTTACTTATTATCCTTAATATTATCTTATAGTAAAGAAGTATTTACTATATTACTTAGGTCCCCTTTAAAGGGTTTAAGGCTTATAATATTAAACATATTATATAACCACGTTCTAGTAGGTAATTCTAGCTAGTAAGCTAGCCTATAACTCCTAACTACCCTTATAATCTTATAAGGGCCTAGGTACTTTATAGTTAACTTCCTACTTAGCTATCTTAGGTTAATATTCTTTATAGATAGTAGAATATAATTACTAACTTTAAACCTCTTTAGGGTCCTTTTTTAGTTATAGTATTTCTTATACTAAGCTTATAAGTTAATTAGAAGCTATTTAATTACTATATATTTCTCTCTTAGTAATAATACTCTACTCTTAGCCTAATTATTTATAAGTAAAATATTAGGTACTACTTACTATAGGCCCCTAGGGTTATACCCTTATAATGCCTCTACTAGTATATAGCTATAAGTTATGTAATTACTAGTGTTATATATAAATTATACTATTAATAGGTTATTAGCCTAGTTAGTTTATTTAGCGTAGGAGAAAGCCCTTAAATAATATTCTAGGACCTAGTTTAATTATTCTATTTACCTATCTATCTATAGGTAAAAAGTAGTGCTTAGTAGCTACTTAGTTATAATAAGATAGTAAAAGGTTATCTAGAATCCGCTTATAAATATGGAACCTTAGTCTATTATAATACCTTCTAGGGCTTTATCATCTCTAAAGACATATTCTAGGAATATAGTAGCTAACCTATTACTTATTAGTTATGTTAAAATAGGGATATAGATACTATACTTTATAAAATAGTCTATAATTACTAAGATTATATTATAAGTCTAGTTAGTGTCTTTAACTAGTAGTAATCTAGTAATAAAATCTATTAATAGTTCTTAAAAGGGGTAATCTAGCTTTAGTAAAGTAGCTAACTTACTATATAGCTTATAGTACCTTAGCTTTAAAACTTAATAGTTTATATAAGTACTAATATATACCTTTATATCTTTCTTTATTAATAGCTAGTAGTACTAACTTATAATTTAATAAAGCATCCTACTAACTCCCTAATACCTAGTAGTAGGGTTATTATATATTAGTAGTAAAATCTCTTTTCTTATCCCCTAGGGAATATAAACTTAACTCTTAAATATTAATAGCTTAGAGAGTCTAATTAACTATATTTATAATACTTCTAAGTTACTACTCTTAAGTAGCTTTCTCTAATATATAGTAAACTTATTATTTCACTATATACTTAATAATAATACTTAAATTAGAATATCTAATTCTAAGCTATTATCCTAAGTATTAGAGTTAAACTTAGAAGAGGTTCTCTATATAGCTTAGATCCTTACTATAATATCTCTATAAGTAGCTAGCTTATAAGTTACTTCTAGTCTTATAGGTATACTATAGTTAAGCGGCATTTCTAAGGGGCGCCCTTACCACTTACTAGTAACTATACTAGCTAGAATACCCCTTTTAATAATATCTAGTCTTATAGCTTCCTTAAAAATATAGCTAAGTTATATTTTCTTAAAACCCTAGATATTCCTATTACTATTATAGGGTCTTTATAACTAACTATTTACTATATTAAATAATAATATAATAGAGCTTATAGTATTCCTATTACTACTATAGAGTTCCTATTAATTAGTATCTATAAACTTAGATAAGAAGTTTAGTAGCTATAAGGTTACTACCTTTACTTTCCTATCCTTACTTATATAATCTACCCTTCTTAATAATATATTAGCGGGGTTTAACTTACTAGCCTTATATTTAATCCTAAAGTTAAATAGGTATAGCTTATTAAGTGCTATTACCTACCTACTAGTTAGCTATAGCTTTATAGCTAGGTACTTATAGTTTAAGTAATCTATTACTACTATAATTAGGTAAGTTAAGTACACTAGGTAATACCTCTATACCCTAAAAGCCTCTTAGATTACTAATAATTTAGTATCTAGCGTAGGGTAGCGTAACTTAGTATTAGTTAACTTCCTTAATATATATATAACTAGGTACTAGTAACCTAGTACTAATATTATAAGTATTACTCTAATAGTAAAACCTAATATATTTATCTTTACTCTTAATAAAGTAAGTAGGTTAAAGTATATTAAAATTAGTGCTTCCTAGAATAACCTCTAGAGTTCTCTAAATATAGCTAGCTTATAGGGTTCTAGCTTAAAGGTTACTAGTTATCCCCCTTAAGTTAGTTTATTAATAGAATAACTACTTTACTATACTACTTAATAAAATATTAATAAAATCTAGTAAATCTAAGGAATAATTAGATATCTAGGACGCTATAAGGTATTAGCTATGTTATAATTACTTCTACCCTTAATAGTTCTATTATAATACCTTTCTTAGATATAATAAATCCTAAGAATTTAACCTCTATAACTAAAAATTAATACTTCTTTAGGTTAATAAAAAGCTTTATATTATAGAGTCTACTTAGGACTTATTTAATATAGCCCGCGTAAGTAGCTATATTACTGCTATAGATTAGGATATTATCTAGGTAGATAATATAGATATTATCTATAATGTCCTTAAGGACCTTATTAATATACTCCTAGAAAGTTACTAGCGCGTTAACTAATCTAAATAGTATTATAAGATACTTAAAGTGCCTATATCTATAATAGAACGCTATCTTCCACTTATTGCCTAAGCGGATATATAGCTAGTAATATATATCTATTAAGTTAAGTTTTATCTAGATAACTACGCCCTTTAAGTAATTAAGGATTTTAGTAATTAGTAGTAAGGGGGACTTATTCTTAATAGTAATTTTATTTAGGCCCCTATAATCTATATAAAGCCTTAATTTCCCTCCTTTCTTTAGAATAAATAAAATCAGGGCCCTAGCTAGGCTAACTAATCTTCTAATCTATCCCTTTTACTATATATCTATAAGATACTCCCTAAGCACCTCTAGCTCTTTCTTAGCTAAGTTATATATTAGTCCCTAAGGTAGTGTTTTCCCTTCTTCTAATTTAATTATATAAGTATAGCCTCCTAGTTTAGGAAGTATTCCTACTAAATCCTTATTAAATATATCTTTAAATTCTAAGTATTCCTTTAGAAGCTCTAGTTTATCTATATTATTACTTAGCCCTTACTTAGTTATAGGTTACTTATTACTTAGACTATCTAAGGATCTTAGGTTAGCTATAATATATTACTTATATAACTTATAGGTATACTCTAAGACTATTACTACTTCCTTATTACTTATTTCCTAAATTAGCTTTAGTAAGTCTACTAGTAGGTTCTCTTCTAGTTCTTTCCCTTTCCTATTTTTTAGGCTATTTAAGATAACTTTTACTAAACCTAGTACTAAAGTAACTACTAACTATTTTAATACTCTATATACTCTTTACTTACCCTAAGTATATAAGAGGCGCTCCCTTATTACTAGGTATCTCTAAAACTTCTCTTTCTAATATATTACTATAGGTTTATATTCTCTAATTTAGTCTATACCTAGTAGTAGCCCTTCTTTAGTATTAGTAATAAAGTAGCTAACTTAGTAAACCTTTATAAACCCTATACTATTCTTTATTAATACTAATCTTCTTAGAATTCCCTAATATAAAACTATATCCTTACTTATACTTTTAAGGTTTTAATTTATTTTTTTAACTCTTTTTTAATCCTTCTTAGATAATAACTTTAGATATATAGTTAAGGATTATATGCCTAAATCTATTAGCGCTTTTACTACTACCTACTAGTAATCTTATTATAAAGATATATAGACTCTAACTCTTAGGTTTACTAATTTATCTATAATAAGCCCCCTATCCTAGGTTTATATAGATAAAAGCGGTATCTTATTAGGATTAGATACTTTATTACTACTATTATTATACTTCTCTATAGTATATTTATTACTCTTATAAATAGAGTAATCTAATAAATAGTAAGCTATTAAGATATATTTAGGCTTCCTATATTTATAATATATAATAGGTAATCTTCTTACTTACCCTTTATTCTATTACTATAAGTTATCTATAGGCAAAGTTAATTACTATTACTTCTTCTTATTATCTTAACTTTTCTTATAACTTTACATTAGTTTTATTACTACCTTTACTTTCTTACCTTAGCCCTATAACTAGCTCTAAGTAGTTAGAAACTCCTAGCTAAGTATTTACTTTCTTATAGTGTTATTAAGGCTATTAATAAATATATAGATTCTTAGTTATATTAGGATTAGTTTAGGTAGGTTAGATTTAACCTTAGTCTAATTCCTAATAAAGGCTTAAAATAATTAGCTATTACCCTACTAAAGATTTAGTAATAACCTAGTTACTTCTAAGTATCTAGTATTCTTATTTATTATTCTAGTCTTTAGCTATATAATAAAGCTTACCTAATTATAGTCCTTATATTCTATATAACTATCTATAGCTATATAGCGTATCTATTATTACTTTATATTATTAGTAAGGTATCTACTAGTATAGGCTACCTTTATTATATTATTATAAAAGGTATATTAGTCTAATTTAAATAATATATTTAAGTTTACTAGGAAATTCTAGAGGTTTTTATAAGTATTCCCCTTATATAATAGTATTTATAGCTATATCTTAATAATACTATATTAGTATATATTTACTACTTACTTAGTGCCTATTAGTAAAGTAAGTATAGGAGTAGTTAGTCTAACCTAAGGAGGTAGATTTATAGGTCCTTACTAGGTTCTAACTAATAATAGGTTTACCTAAAGCTTCCTAATTTTTACTTCTATTTATAGAATTTCCTATATTTTCTATATATATTATAGCTTAGCTTATATAATATTATAATACTATTACACCGCCTTCTTAATACTATTATTCTTAATTCTAGTATTATTATCTAGATTAGTCTTAGGTAGTGTCTAATATACTTAATTATTAGTATCTATTATTTAAGTATTTACTACACTACTACTACCTTACTTATCTATAGCATTACTACTAGGGGGTATAGGTATATTTTATATAAATATTCTCTAGTGTGCTAATATTATAATCTAGCTAATAGTCTGTTACCCTAAAGGGATTAAGAGCTTAATTTATTATAACTTAAGGGTTAAAAGATAATAAAATAGAGTAATAGCTTAGATTTATAGTTATAGCTAAAAAGGTACTAACTAGGGGTAAGTATATAAAGGTTTTAAGCTCTAACCTTCTATAAGAATATAGGCAGTCCTTACTAAATACCTTGCCCTACGCTTATATAACTATCTAGCTACTAGCTATCCCCTCCCTAACCTAGTGGGTCTGAGGTCCTGCTAGTGCTCCATTATGTGATAATCCTGTCTCTGTCCCTTACGCTCCTGACACTAGTCTATACCTAATTATAAAGTAAAAGGGGCAAAGGAATATACACTATCTTACCTACCTTTTATTTAACTTCTACTATCTTATAAAGGTTTATAAGTTATAGTAGTTTAATAGGACCTTAACTAGGCTTGCTATACCCTTAATATAGTATTACTACTATTTAAATAACTTTACTATAGTAAGTAACTCTTAATTAGCTATACTATAATTATACTTAGTATCTATAAACTTCCTTAACTAAAAGGCTACTAGATACTAATAGCCCTTATTATCCTACTAAGATAGGATTCCTACTATTATAAAGATTAAGGTATTTATCTTAATACACACTAGTTAACTTAGGTTATAATAATAGAGAAGAGGCGCCTACTAAAATATATCTTTTAGCTAGTTAAATACTGTTACGTGGCAGAACACGTGCAGTACATAGAGGCTGCTATACAAAAGCTAGATTTAATATCTTAGTTTAGGAATTTAACTTACTTTATATATATTATATTACCCCTAATAGTAGCTTTTATAAGTAAACTTAGTATAACTTATAACCTATTAAATCTATTAGCCTCTCTAATAGAATTAACCTTCTATTATGTAAAGCTAGTATATAATAAGTGGTAGTAATTAGAGATTCTTTTATTATACCCTTCTAGAAGCCTAGAAATAACCTATATATCTAAAACTAACTATTTATAATAGTAATATGCTAATCCTTAGAGTATTTTCCTACTCTCTAAAAATAAACTATATATTATTTACTAGTTTTATGCTTTTAATAGTATAAATCTAGATTTTAATTATTAAAAATAGAAACTTATTAGGATTAATAATTAAGAGGATTTAAACTAACTTATAAGATATAAATTTAATAATAAAGTAGTAGAAAAATAGGAATAGCTAATATATTAAGACCCCCTTATTTATTAGAATTTAGTAGATCTATAAGCTATATATTATGCCTAGAATTAAGTTAAATCCTATATCTAAAAAGCTAAAACTAGAGGCTTACTTAATAAACCTAATAAATTAATAGGTAGTAAGGCATTAGAAAGGCTATTTTAAGACGCTTTTAGTCTAGCTTATAGTATTACTACTATAGGAACTAGGAGTAGTATAGGAAAAGATAAAAATAATAAAGAAAAGGGGATTATAAACTATTCTAAAACTAACACTACTACTTAGGATATTAAACCTTCTAATTAGTTAATAAAGTTAAATCTAGAAGACTTACTACTAGGACCCTTAAAATACCTAAAGAATCCTAAGGATTCTTATACTAAGACTAGTAAATATAATATAGTAAGGATAATATAGGGGATTTAGAAATAGTAATAGGTATTATAGTAAACTATAGAGAAAATAGTGTTAGGGATAGACTAGCTAGTAATAAGATTAATAACTAAAATTAGGAGCTTATAAAGCGTAAGTACCTTAGTAAATTTAACGCTATTAGCATAGAATACTAACTAAGAATTACTATATCTAGCTAATAAATAGGGTTAGTATAATAGGTATCTATATACTAATAGAGGAATAACTAGACTATTAGTGTAATTATTCCTACCCTAATACTAATAAGGACTACTATAACTATAGCTAGGACTATTAGTATAGCTAGGACCGCTAGTGTAACTAATATAGCTAGAATATTAGTAAGGATACTTATAACCTTAGCTAAGTCCTTACTAGACTTAGTAGTAAGGACTATACCCTCTAGACTAAGATTAGTATGCTAATTCTAGAAATTAAAGAAAAATAGACCTAGTGTTACACTAAAATTAGTATAACTAGTAAATAGAAATAGTAGAATAGAATGTAGATTTAATATAGAAGATTATAGATATTAGGTATTTTAAGCCTTATAATAAACTAGAAGAGGCTAGTAATAACCTTATTATATATAATAGAAAGTAGACTATCTTCTATAATATTAAATTATAGATCTAGGTAGTTAAAGATTACTTATATTATACTAATCCTAGCTATAAGGATATTATTTAGAAGAAAATCTAGATATTATTCTAAGGGGATATAATAGTATAGTATAGATAATATCTTAACTTAGTAGAATAGAACACTATATTTAGTAGAATACTAACTATATTTATAGCTATATAAAAGGAATTTAGTATTTAGGTTTAGGATATAATAGCGTGGCTTAATAAGGCAGAATATACTAAAGAGAATATTATAAAAGAGGTATCTTTCTATAAATTTATATTAAAAATCTTCTAGTATATAAGGGCAAATAGTAAGTTAACTAACTATTAGCTTTTAGTGCGTTTATATCTTAAGCTATATCTAGGATTATAATAGATATACCTAGTTCTAACTTAAATAAATATAAGATTAGTATATATTACTATAGTAGATAATAAGAGACGTGATTTATATAATAACTTATATAGTAAAGGTTAGTCTATAAGTAAAAAAGGTAAAGGGAAGCTTAAGGTCTATTTTAATACTAAGATATCTAGTAGTAATTTAGAAAAAGATAAGGATAAAGTGTAAGTAAACTAGAACTAGCTATTTAATAGATAATTCTCTTAAGAAAACTAGTATTATAGGTAGGATAAGCGAAATACCTAAAGATTTCTAGGATATTTCTAACTATAGCTATATAGGTATAATTAACCTCCTAAAGGATAAAACTAGAGACTATAGTAAAATAAGTCTTAAGAGAATAAAGGGGGAGAGCGTATAGAAATTAGGTAGACTTAATAGACTAAAGTACTAAACTAATAAAATAAGTAATCCTAAGACTATAGTTCTATAAGAAAAGGAGGCTAAGTATAGTAGCCTAGATAATTTTAGTAATAGGAAAAGGGTTCTATAAGGGACTAGGAATATACTAATATTATAGTGTATAATAATAATTCTAATATATAATAATATAAAACTTATCTCTAGGAATATAGTTATTATATAGCTAAAGAAAGGGAGGTCCTAGAGGATAATAGTAAGGATAATTAAGAATAAGACTTAAATTTTATTAAAACTTATTTTATAAAAAACGCCCTAAAAGAGGTAAATAAGGCTATTACTAGGATAACCTTAAATAGGACTAGATAACTTACCCTAGGATAAGTAATTAAAGCTATAGTAAGACTATAAGAAGTTAAATATAATAGAAAAAGGGCTAATATATATCTAAAGATTTCTATTAAATTTAATAATAAGGGTAAAAGTTACTAAGTCTATCTTAACTTAGGAATATTATTAATTTTAGTAAATAAGGCATGGCTATAATAGTATAGATTAAATATAAAGTAAGTAATATAGGAACTAAAGCTAGTATCTAGGGTTTAATCTTCCTTTTTTATTACTAAAATAGCTATATTTAACTTTTATATTCTAGGGATAGTATATAGAATAAAAATCACTAGCTATTTTATAGTTATAGTAGATATAATGCTAAATTTAGGACTAAAATTATTACTTAGAATAAATTTTACTTATAAATATAGGGCTAAAATTAATTTTATCTAACTAAAGGTGGTTTTTAGGTTAATTTATAGTATAATAATACTAGTAGAAATCTTCTAACTATTAAATAGAGTCCCTTACTAAAAGGTAGTTACTACTTATATAGTATTAATTTTACTAAAGACTTATTTATATATACCTATTAGTTAGAAGGATATATAGAAAAATTAGGAAATAAGTGTGTACTATATATAATTATATTTAGAGTATTTCCCTAATACGCTATTTAATAGATCTAGTAAGGGATAGAGAATTACCTATAATCTAACTAATAAAATTATTACTATTAGAAAACACTAGAAGGTTATATGCCTAACTATAGCTAGTGAGGTTAATGCTAATTACCTAGTTAATAATCCTTTTATATACTATACCTATTTTAGTAAGGATATTATAAAGAAGAAGGAAGATAAAGATAAGGATAGTAATAAATCTAATAAAAAGAAGGATAATCTTAATTTAAAGAAAGTTAATACTAGAGTGCTATTATATAGGATTTTATACCTAGAGGAAATCCTATATATAACTAATAAATTTAGTGTATAAATTACTAATATTAACTAGGAAGTGGTAAGTAAACTAGTTTAACTAACTAATAAATATAATATTTATTATAATAGAGGTATTATCCCTATACTAGAAGACTAGAAAATAAGAATTAATCTTATAGATAGATAGTAGTATTAAATAAGGCTAATTAGGCCTTATAGACTAGGAGAATAGGATATAACTAAACTTAATAAAGTATATAATAAACTCTACCTAAAAGGGAAAATATTATATTTAGATAAGCTAGTAGCTATAGTGTGCCTAGCGTTTATAGTTTAGTAAGAAACTAGTTAGGAAAGAAAAGGGAGAGTTATAATTAATATAAGGCTACTTAATAATATAGTAATACTAGATATATACCCTTTACTAGACTAAAGTAATATTATAGATAGTATATATAGTAAGAAGGTTTTTTCTCTTTTTAATAGAATAGGATTTTTTCACTAACTACTAGTTAGAAGTAACTATTAAGCCTGTATAGTAGTTATATTAAATTAAGGTCTTAAAGCGTTAAATATAGTATTAATAGGATTTAAGAACTCCCTTATATTTACCTAAAGGTTTATAGATAGACTTTTCTAAAAGTATAAGTATTTTATATAAGTTTATATTAATAATATTATTATATTTTTAGATAGTCTTAAAGAGTATTTAAGCTATCTTAATATTATACTTAGGATTCTTAAAGAAAATAGGATAATAATTACTATAAAGAAGTTATTTATTAGTTATCCTACTATTTAACTACTAGGTTTTATTATTAATAGTAATGGGATTATTAACACTAATAATAGGCTTAAAGCTTTTTAGAAGATAATTTTCCTAAGTAATCTATTAAGTCTTAAAACCTTTATTAGGATAGCTAGATTTCTCTATAATAGAATTCTATAGTTTAATATATAAATCTAACTATTATAAATATAGAAAACAGTGCTATTAAGGGAATTCTATAAAAAGAATAAGAAAATTATTAGTATCTTAAAACTAGTATAAAAAAGGAAGATATAGTAAAAGATATTTTTACTAACTAAGTAGGAGAAAAAGGCTTTTAAAGATATTAAAGCGTTCCTAAGTAAGAAACAGACCCTATAGTATTATAATCTATAAAAGCTACTTTCCCTTAAAATTAATGCCTATAAGGAAGGATTTAGGTTATATACTTTCTAATTATAAGAAGAATAGAATAGTTAGAGTGTCCCTAGAAGGGATATTAAAAATAACTAAATATAGCTAATTTTATTTCTTTCTAGGGTAATATTAAGTGTTAAGAAGTAGTATAGTTTAACTAAGGTAAAAGTGGCTATAATTACGTAGAGTATTAGAAAACTTTAGAAAATAGTCTAATTTAATAACATAATAGTTAATATATTAACTAACTATTCCCTAGTAAAAGGGATTATTAAGCATACCTTATTATTAATAATAGATTTAGATAAGGCTAATCTAAAACGAGTAAAAGTTATAAATTATTTATTATAATTTAACCTTAAGGTAACTTATATACTAGGGATACTAAACATAGTGCTAGATATGCTTTTAAGACTACTAGTAGAAGTAACCTACTAGGAGGTAGTATAGAAAAGCTAATATAATAAATTAGATATAAGCGCTTATTTTATAAGTAAGGAGTATATTATAACCGTGATTATAGATAATAGTCTTAAAGCTAGAATTATTATAGGATATTAGTATAATTAAAAGTTTAGCTAAATTATTATAGTAATATAAGCCTACTAAGAAATATAAGTAGTAAAGAATACTAGAGTTAGACTAAAGATTCCTTTATATAAATAGGACTTATATAAGGATAGTCTATTATACTACTATAGTAAAGATAGATTTTTCTATCTTTATATTCTAACTATAGGGGTTAAATCTATCCTATAACTAGTCTATAATAAATAGTAATATTTTAGAATTACTTAAATAGTAGCGGAGTTTTATTTAGTTTATTTTCTACGTATAAGTTAGTAGATTTATAATTATATAGCCTATTATATAATATATTAGGAAAACGTAATTAATTATTTAAAGCTACCTAGGGAGTTATAGCTATTATAGCTAAAGCTAACGCTATTTTATATAATCTTACTTAATTTTATTATAGATATACTAGAAGTATTAGCTACTAATATAATATAGTAAATAGAAGGATATACTATATATAATTTATTATATCTAGTGAACTACCTATTTAGTAAGAGAACCCTTCTAATACTAGGATATATAATATATCTAGTAGAAATTTAGGTAGAATTACTCCTTTATACCTTATATATTATAGACTAGGGATTACTAAGATAAATTATTAGTAATAGGGACCTAAAGTTTATATCTAATATATAGAAAGAGATATTTAGGCATATAGGAGTTAAACTCCTTATAGGCATAGCGTATTATCTATAGATAAATAGAATAGCTAAAAGAAAAAACTAGATAGTAATAATTATAATATATTACTATATAGTAATAAATCTAGATATAATATAAACTATAATACTCCTAGCACTATAGTATTAATTAAATAACACTATAGCTATAAGCATAGGGTAGGCTTCTAATAAGTTACTATATAGGTTTTATTCTCTAAGTATTATTAATATTCTTTCCTAAATAATATAATTAACATAGGAACTAGCGTAAATAATATAGTAGTGCTATAAAAGTTATACTAATATAAGGCCTAACTAGTAATTATAATAGTAGCTACCCTTACTAAAATTTAGTATAATAACCGCTATAAACTAGTTAATATTAATATAGGAGATATAGTTTATTTATAATTATATAAGGGATATAAATTACCTAGGAAACCTAAGAAAAAATAGTTACTATAAAAGGTAGGACTATATAAGGTACTAAAAAAGGTAAACCTATTAGTATATTAATTAGATTTCCCCTTAAATTTATAAGTCTATCTAGTAGTTTCTATAGTATAGATATAGAAGCTAGTATAAGGAAAGGACCTATTTAATAGGGAAAAACTAGCTTTACTACTAATTATATTTAATAATCTAGAGGAAGTAGACTATTAGGAGATTAAATAAATCTATAGTTATTAGGTTAAAATCTCTAAAAGAAATAAGACTATAAAAGTAAAATTCCTTATTTAATAAAAGGGATTTACTACTAAGGATAACTAATAGATAGCTAAAAGTAAGATATAGGTTAATATAGCTAAGATAATAGAAGAATACCTTAAAAAGAACCTAGTTAATTAGGAAAGAGAGTATATAAAGAGGGGTATAAATTTGCCTATAGAGTAATAATAGTAAAGGAATAGAGATATTTTATAAGTAGTTAGATTTAACTAGTTAGGGTAAAGCTATAAGGCCTTTTCTTATATATATATTTTATTATACTAACTAGGGAAGCTTACTACACTCTTACTTTATATTATTCTCTAATACCCTACTACTTTTATATAGTTAAATTTAATATAAGTATAGTTATTTTTATTTTAGTCTTATTTTCCTTTATATTATTTATTTCTAAGAATAATATTATATATAATATAAAA
This sequence comes from Epichloe bromicola, assembly GCA_023658445.1. Classification (NCBI taxonomy): domain Eukaryota; kingdom Fungi; phylum Ascomycota; class Sordariomycetes; order Hypocreales; family Clavicipitaceae; genus Epichloe; species Epichloe bromicola. The sequence goes on from CP098270.1 coordinate 2,498,423, forward strand.
GCTTTTATATAGTTAAATTTAATATAAGTATAGTTATTTTTATTTTAGTCTTATTTTCCTTAATATTATTTACTTCTAAGAATAATATTATATATAATATAAAAGTCTAAAAACTATTAGAACTAGAGCTAAATTAGCTATAGGAAATATAGAAGTGTAGTAATTACTAAGTACTAAGTAAGACCTTATAATATTACACTAGAAGTTAAATATAAGTTTTATAGGTAATATATAAACCTATATAATAACCCTTTAGCTACACTAGATTTTATTTTATTTAATAATAAGGTTAGTATATAGGACTAGATACTCTATAAGTAAATATAAGTAGCTTATTTATATATTTAAGTACTAGTATTAGAATAATAAAACTAGTTATTAGAATAGCTTATAGTTACTAATTTAGTATAATAATAATCTACTACATATAGTAAAAGAGCTAAATATAACTAGTAAATTAATAAGATTTTAGTGTAGCTAGAAACTATAACTTACTATAAGAGGGTAAAGTTCTAAAATTACCTTCTAGATTAAGTAAACTAAAATAGCTAATTATACTAATTCTTACTTCTTATATAATAAGTTATATAATTATAGCTATAATAGTATTAAGATAAATCTAGTATATAATAAAATAAGGTAAATAGACTATTACTATTAGTAAAGGAAGGTAGTAGAAGCACTAATAAAGTAGCTAGAGTTATATAGGTAATAGTTAATAAAGAGAAGTAAATAGAGAATAATAATAATATAGTAGATATTATATTAGATTTATCTATAAAAAGGTAAATAAGGGATTAAGCTATATAGGATTTAATTAGAGAGAATTATATAAGAAAGGAAAGAAAAGAATTAGTATAAAAAGAAGATAAATCTAGAAACTTACTAACTAAGGAAAGTAAAAGAGAAGTAAGATTTAACTTAACCTAATTAAGAGTAGGATTTATTAAGCTAGAATTAGAACCTAAAAGTAATAAAGATACTAAGTTTAGGGAAATAGAGGTTAATAATAGTATAGTAGAAAGTAAATTTAATAAGGAGGTTAAAGAGATACTTATAGAGTACCTTATTAGACTATTATAAGTCTATAAATAAATAGTAAAGCTTAATTTTAAGCTACTATTCGCTAGATTTAGAAAGCCTAGATTAAGAGTAAACGCTTAAATACTAATACCTAATATTAGTATAGTAGTGTGTAAAAGAGTAATAGAAGAATTTAATATAGTATATAAAGGAAGAAGTATAAAGGGAGTTAATTTTAGTAAATTTAAATATATAATAGTAAGTTACTAGAAAAAGATATAGGATATTAGGAATATAATATAGACTTATATATATAAATTTACCCTTAAGGGCGCTAAAATAGTGTTTAATAGTTTAGAAGTAAATTTAAAAGATATATACTTTATATTATAGTAAAATATAGTTATCTAAATTTTCGCTATTTTTAAAGAGTAAAGGGTTACTTTAGTAATAAAGTAAGTAGTAGTAAAATAAGTAGGAAAGCTTATATATTAGGTTACTATTAATCTAATAAAGTATAGAGTAATAAGGAGAGTAAAGAACTAGGTAAAAATAATAGTAATAGCTTTCTATAATAGTATAATAGTTAAATATAGATAATAGATAGCTATATATAATAGCATGTTATCTTTGCTACTATAAGCTAATATATTAGCTCTTTATTTTATAAATAAATATAGCGCGGTAAACAGTATAATTATAGGAGCGCTAGCTAGTATTAGATATATAGATTTACTTTATATTAATATAGAAAATAAGCTAGTACTAAAATTATCTAAATCTTAGTAAACTAAGGAGATAGATAGGTAATATAAATAAAGTAAAATTAATAACTTAATTAATAAAGTTAATACTATTAATAAGTAAATTAATAAAATAAAAAAGGAGTTTACCCTTACTAAAGAGTAAGTAAATATAGTATTTAAAGCTATTAAAGAGTTAGTAAAGGAGGTTTATAAGCTAATAGTTATAATAAAAGAGGATTTAAAAAGCATTAAAAGTAAGTTTAAATAAGTATTAGAAATATTAAAGAGTTATAAAAAGAAAATCTTCTAGTATAATTTAAGTAAAATTCTAGTTAATATTAATAAATAACTTAATACTTTAAAAAGGGATATAGCTAAGAAAACTAAAGATAAGAAGAAGATTATAAAATTAGTATCTATAGTGTTAAAGATATTAAAGGTAATATAGGATTAGGAGGTAAAAATTAAGAATCTTATAAATAAGTAGAAAATATTTAAGGAGGATATAAGGAAAATAAGATTAGCTCTAGTAAGGCTAATTCTAGTAATAGGAACCCTAGGAAGATAGATTTAGATATTACTAGCTCTAGGGACTCTAATATAGCTAACCCTAGTTTTAGTAATACTAGCTTTAGTAACACTAGCCTTAGGTAAAACTAATAGGTAATAAGGCAAATTACATTAGGGAACACTAAAATTAGGTAATAAGCGACCTTAGGGTAAAATAGGACCTTTACTAATGCTAAGTAAGAGACCTAAACTACTAGGGAAGCCTAGTTTAAATATATAAGTAGTTTAGCTAGATACCTAATAAATAACGCTAAGAATACCTATATTATAGGAGATAAATAAGATATTGCTAATACTATTAGGAAAATAGATAAAAAGGGTAGTAACCCCTAGGTAAATAGTATTACTAATTATAAGGGTAATAACTACTATAGTAGTAAAGCTATAAGCTAAGGAGAATAAATTTACTAGATTACTAGATTAAATAAATAATATAGAATATTAAGGTATAAATTAGGGGTATCTAGAATAATAAGGGAATAGAGGAATTTAGTAGTTACTAAGAGAAAATAATAAAATATAGTAAAGATAGAGTACTAATAATAGGATAGGAAGATTTTATTATTTAATATAATGAATTTAATTATAGGATTAAGGAATATATGTTATAAGGAGAGTTATATAATATTAAGTAATGCTATAAAATAATAACTATAGATATAATAATTAGCGCACTAAACGTGTTTTTCTTTAGTGTAACTTTAATAACTATATATTTTAATATTATTTACTTTAGATAGTAGCTAAATTTAGTTATAGTTTAACTATATATAATTAGGATAGTTATCTTTTTAGTGTGCCTAGCACTTATTACATAGTAAAACACGTGTAGTATATAGAGGCTACTATATAAAAGCTAGATTTAATATCTTAGTTTAGGAATTTAACTTACTTTATATATATTATATTACCCCTAATAGTAGCTTTTATAAGTAAACTTAGTACGACTTATAACCTATTAAATCCGTTGGCCCCTCTGACGGAATCGACCTTCTATCGTGCAAAGCCAGCACGTAACAAATACTAGCTATTCCTTTACTTTAAATATAAACTTCCTAGTCTAGATACTATTTTAACTACCTTTTATTAGCGTGTAAAGGGGTATTATAACCCTAGAGTATTTATAAATAAACTATTAGTAGAAGTTATAGAACCTAAGGAAGGACTATATATTCTTAAAGCTTATAGGCTCTCTTTATTCTTAGATTATATTAACCTAGTAAGTGTCTATTAAGATCCTATTAACTAATAGGATAAACCCTAAGAACTTTACTAACTCCTAGTAAAATAAATACTTTAAGGGTTTTATATATAACTTTACTAATCTTATATATTCTAAAACTTCCTTAATATATATAGTATACTTCTATATCTTTAAAAAGATAAGGATATTATCTAGATATACTATATTAATAGTATTAACTAGCCTATAAAGCGCTTTATAAATATAGCTTTAAAAGGTAGCTAGGGCATTAGTTAACCTAAAAGGCATTATAAGGTATTTATAGTGTTTATAATAGGTATAAAATATAGTTTTTTACTTATGTCAGGAGCGTAAGGGACAGAGACAGGATCATCACATAATGGAGCACTAGCAGGACCTCGGACCTACTAGGTTAGGGAGGGATTAGCTAGCAGCTAGATAGTTACGTGAGCATAGGGCAAGGTATTTAGTAAGGACTACCTATATTCTTATAGAAGGTTAGAGCTTAAAACCTTTACACACCTACCCCTAGGTAGTACCTTTCTAGCTATAACTATAAATCTAAGCTATTACTCTATTCTATTCTCTTTTAACCCTTAAAGTTATAATAAATTAAGCTCTTAATCCCTTTAAGGTAATAGACTATTAGCTAGATTATAATATTAGTACACTAGAGAATATCTATATAAAACATACCTACACCCCCTAGTAGTAATACTATAGATAAGCAGGGTAGTAGTAGTATAGCAAATACTTAAATAATAAATACTAATAATTAAGTATATTAAATACTACCTAAGACTAATTTAGATAATAATACTAGAATTAAGAATAATAGTGTTAAGGAGGTAGTGTAATAGTATTATAATATTATATAAGCTAAGCTATAATATATATAGAAAATATAGGAAATTTTATAGATAAAAGTAAAAATTAAGAAGCTTTAGGTAAACCTACTATTAGCTAGAACCTAATAAGGACTTATAAATCCACCTCCTTAGATTAGACTAACTACTCCTATACTTACTTTACTAATAGGTATTAAGTAAGTAATAAATATATACTAATATAGTATTATTAAGATATAACTATAAATACTATTATATAAGGGGAATACTTATAAAAATCTCTAGAATTTCCTAGTAGACTTAAATATATTATTTAAATTAAACTAATATACCTTTTATAATAATATAATAAAGGTAGCTTACACTAGTAAATACCTTACTAATAATATAAAGTAATAATAGATATATTATATAGCTATAAATAGTTATATAGAATATAAGGACTATAATTAGGTAAGCTTTATTATATAGCTAAAGACTAGAATAATAGATAAGGACACTAAATACTTAGAAGTAACTAGGTTACTACTAAATCTTTAGTAAGGTAATAGCTAATTATTTTAAGCCTTTATTAGGAATTAAACTAAGGTTAAATCTAACTTACCTAAACTAATCCTAATATAACTAAGAATCTATATATTTATTAATAACCTTAATAATATTATAAGGAAGTAAATACTTAGCTAGGAGTTTTTAACTACTTAGAGCTAGTTATAAGGCTAAGGTAAGAAAGTAAAGGTAGTAATAAAACTAATATAAAGTTATAAGAAAAGTTAAGACTATAAGAAGAAGTAATAGTAATTAACTTTACCTATAGATAACTTATAGTAATAGAATAAAGGGTAAGTAGGAAGATTACCTATTATATATTATAAATATAGGAAGCCTAGATATATCTTAATAGCTTACTATTTATTAGACTACTCTATTTATAAGAGTAATAAATATACTATAGAGAAATATAATAATAGTAGTAATAAAGTATTTAATCCTAATAAGATACTGCTTTTATCTATATAAACCTAGAATAGGGGGCTTATTATAAATAAATTAGTAAACCTAAGAGTTAGAGTTTATATATCTTTATAATAAGATTACTAGTAGGTAGTAGTAAAGGCACTAATAGATTTAGGTATATAATCCTTAACTATATACCTAAAGTTATTATCTAAGGAGAATTAGAAAAAAGTTAAAAAAATAGATTAAAACCTTAAAAGTATAAGTAAGAATATAATTTTATATTAGGGAATTCTAAGAAGATTAGTATTAATAAAGAATAGTATAGGGTTTATAAAGGTTTACTAAGTTAGCTACTTTATTACTAATACTAAAGAAAGGCTACTACTAGGTATAGACTAGATTAAAGAATATAAACCTATAGTAATATATTAGAAAGAGAAGTTTTAAAGATACCTAGTAATAAAGGAGTGCCTTTTATATACTTAAAGTAAGCAAAGAGTATATAGAGTATTAAAATAGTTAGTAATTACTTTAGTATTAGGTTTAGTAAAAGTTATTTTAAATAAGCTAAAGAATAGGAAAGGAAAAGAACTAAAAAAGAACTTACTAGTAGACTTACTAAAGCTAATTTAGGAAATAAGTAGTAAAGAAGTAGTAATAGTCTTAGAGTATACCTATAAGTTATATAAGTAATATATTATAGCTAACCTAAGATCCTTAGATAGTCTAAGTAATAAGTAACCTATAACTAAGTAAGGGCTAAGTAATAATATAAATAAACTAAAGCTCCTAAAGGAATACTTAGAATTTAAAGATATATTTAATAAGGATTTAGTAGGAATACTTCCTAAACTAAGGGGCTATACTTATATAATTAAATTAGAAAAAGGGAAAACACTACCTTAGGAACTAATATATAACTTAGCTAAGAAAGAGCTAGAGGTGCTTAGGGAGTATCTTATAGATATATAGTAAAAGGGATAGATTAGAAGATTAGTTAGCCTAGCTAGGGCCCTAATTTTATTTATTCTAAAGAAAGGAGGGAGATTAAGGCTTTATATAGATTATAGGGGCCTAAATAAGATTACTATTAAGAATAAGTCCCCCTTACTACTAATTACTAAAATCCTTAATTACTTAAAAGGCATAGTTATCTAGATAAAACTTAACTTAATAAATACATACCACTAGCTATATATTTGCTTAGGTAATAAGTAGAAGATAGCGTTTTATTATAGATATAAGTACTTTAAGTATCTTATAATACTATTTAGATTAGTTAATACGCTAGTGACTTTCTAGGAGTATATTAATAAAGTCCTTAAGGATATTATAGATAATATCTATATTATCTACCTAGATAACATCCTAATTTATAGTAGCAATATAGCTACTTACGCAGGCTATATTAAATAAGTTCTAAGTAGACTTTATAATATAAAGCTTTTTATTAACCTAAAGAAGTGTTAATTTTTAGTTATAGAGGTTAAATTCTTAGGATTTATTATATCTAAGAAAGGTATTATAATAGAACTATTAAGGGTAGAAGTAATTATAATATAGCTAATACCTTATAGTATCCTAGATATTTAATTATTCCTTAGGTTTACTAGATTTTATTAATGTTTTATTAAGTAATATAGTAAAGTAGTTATTCTATTAATAAACTAACTTAAGGGGGGATAACTAGTAACCTTTAAGCTAGAACCCTATAAGCTAGCTATATTTAGAGAACTCTAGAGGTTATTCTAAGAAGTACTAATTTTAGTGTACTTTAACCTACTTACTTTATTAAGAGTAAAGATAAATATATTAGGTTTTACTATTAGAGTAATACTTATAATATTAGTACTAGGTTACTAGTACCTAGTTATATATATATTAAGAAAGTTAACTAATACTAAGTTATACTACCTTACACTAGATACTAAATTATTAGTAATCTAAGAGGCTTTTAGGGTATAGAGGTATTACCTAGCATACTTAACTTACCTAATTATAATAGTAATAAATTACTTAAACTATAAGTATCTAGCTATAAAGCTATAGCTAACTAGTAAGTAAGTAATAGTGCTTAATAAGCTATGCCTATTTAACTTTAGGATTAAATATAGGGCTAGTAAGTTAAACCCTACTAATATATTATTAAGAAAGGTAGATTATATAAGTAAGAATAGGAAAGTAAAGGTAGTAACCTTATAGCTACTAAACTTCTTATCTAAGTTTATAGATACTAATTAATAGGAACTCTATAGTAGTAATAGAAATACTATAAGTTCTATTATATTATTATTTAATATAGTAGATAGTTAGTTATAAAGACCTTATAATAGTAATAGGAATATCTAGGGTTTTAAGAAAATATAACTTAGCTATATTTTTAAGGAAGCTATAAGACTAGATATTATTAAAAGGGGTGTTCTAGCTAGTATAGTTACTAGTAAGTAGTAAGGGCGCCCCTTAGAAACGCTACTTAACTATAGTATACCTATAAGACTAGAAGTAACTTATAAGCTAGCTACTTATAGAGATATTATAGTAAGGATCTAAGCTATTTAGAGAACCTCTTCTAAGTTTAACTCTAATACTTAGAATAATAGCTTAGAATTAGATATTCTAATTTAAGTATTATTATTAGGTATATAGTAAAATAATAAGTTTACTATATATTAGAGAAATCTACTTAAGAGTAGTAACTTAGAAGCATTATAGATATAGTTAATTAGACCCTCTAAGCTATTAATATTTAAGAGTTAAGTTTATATTCCCTAGGGGATAAGAAAAGAGATTTTACTACTAATATATAATAACCCTACTACTAGATATTAGGGAGTTAGTAAGATACTTTATTAAATTATAAGTTAGTACTACTAGCTATTAATAAAGAAAGATATAAAGGTATATATTAGTACTTATATAAACTATTAAGTTTTAAAGCTAAGGCACTATAAGCTATATAGTAAGTTAGCTACTTTACTAGAGCTAGATTACCCCTTTTAAGAACTATTAATAAATTTTATTACTAGATTACTACTAGTTAAAGACACTAACTAGACTTATAATATAATCTTAGTAATTATAGTCTATTTTATAAAGTATAGTATTTATATCCCTATTTTAATATAACTAATAAGTAATAGGTTAGCTACTATATTCCTAGAGTATATCTTTAGAGATTATAGAGCCCTAGAAGGTATTATAATAGACTAAGGTTTTATATTTATAAGTGGATTTTAAATAACCTTTTACTATCTTATTATAACTAAGCGGCTACTAAGCACCGCTTTTTACCTATAGATAGATAGGTAAATAGAATAATTAAACTAAGTCTTAGAATATTATTTAAGGGCTTTCTCCTATACTAAATAAACTAACTAAGCTAATAACCTATTAATAGTATAATTTACATATAATACTAGTAACTATATAACTTATAGCTACACACTAGCGGAGGTATTATAAGGGTATAACCCTAGGGGCCTATAGTAAGTAGTACCTAATATTCTACTTATAAATAATTAGGCTAAGAGTAGAGTATTATTACTAAAAGAGAAATATATAGTAATTAAATAGCTTCTAATTAACTTATAAGCTTAGTATAAGAAATACTATAACTAGAAAAGAACCTTAAAGAGATTTAAAGTTAGTAATTATATTCTACTATTTATAAAGAATATTAACCTAAGATAGCTAAGTAAGAAGTTAACTATAAAGTACCTAGGCCCTTATAAGATTATAAGGGTAGTTAGGAGTTATAGACTAGCTTACTAGCTAGAATTACCTACTAGAATATAGTTATATAATATATTTAATATTATAAGCCTTAAACCCTTTAAAGGGGACCTAAGTAATATAGTAAATATTTCTTTACTATAAGATAATATTAAGAATAATAAGTAAGAGTTTAAGGTAAAAAGAATTATCTTATATTATTATAATAGTAGGCGTTATAAGTACCTAGTTAAATAAAAGGGCTATAATAGCTTAGAGAATTTATAGGTATTAAAGAGGGATTTTATTATAAGGGATATTATCTATAACTATAAGTAGTAACTAGGTAGCTAGGTTATAGTAGTAAAACTGCCCTTAGTAAATAATATAATATAATACCCTATAAATATAGTAAATAATATAGGGTAATATTCTAAAAAGATATAATTATATTACTCTTATAATTATAATATAACTACCTAGTAATAATTACTTAAAAAGTATTTCTTTATTCTTACCTTTACCCTTATTTTCCCTAGAGACTATAGTAATAATAGGTATAAGAGCCTTTAGAGGTATAAGGGCCTTATTATTAAAAGAGTTACCTTTCTTATATATAAAGATATAAAGCTCTCTAGGTAACTTAGAAGGACTAATATAAGTAAGAAGCCTAGAGGTATAAAGAGTAAACTACTAGTAAGTTAGTAAAGAAGTACCTATAGATATTTAAGAGACTTACTATTAGAATATTCTTATATATATAGTAAAGGTAGTTTATAATATTAATTTAGACCTTAAGGTTAGTAGTATTAGCTAGCTATACTATAGTAGTATGCTTATTATACTTAGCTTCCTAGGCTACTTTAGTAGCTACCTAAGTATAATAAATATACTTATACTTATTAGTATTTTTAGTCTTTAGAAGGGTATTATATAGTTTTTACTTAGTATAAATAAGAGACTATTAGTATATTAGTAGTAATTAAGTTAAGAGAACTAGGGATATACTTACTTTATTAAGGTAGTAGTAATCTCCCTTAGGTATAGCTTTAATAATATTAAATAGCTTTTTATAAAGCTATATAATTTAAGTAAGGCACTAGTAGTAAGTTAGTGTCTTAAAACTAGAGACTTAGAATAGGTAGTTATACTCTAATATATATCTTATTATTTTAGGCATAATAGGTATATTTAGCTAAGTTTACTACTATAGGTTAGTAACTATAAGAAGTAAAGAAGTAGTAAGATTATACTATAAGAGTTATTATACTCTATAGGAAAAGCTTTATTTTCCTTAAGATACTAAGAAATAGTATAAGTACTATTCTTAGGCTATATATTCTATATAGTAACTTACTAACTACACTATATATATAGAATTTTAGTATTACTAGCTATAAGTTAGTAGTAATAACCTAGTAAGGAAGTAGTAAACTTATATAGAAATTTTAGATACTATTTTTTTTTAAGGTAACTTCTCTAGTAACTTCCCTAAGGGTTTATTCTATAAAGGTAAACCTAGTAGTAAAGTAAAAGTTAATAAATAGATTTTAGATATTATAAGCTAGCTATAGGTTAGTAGTAAGGAAGTAATAAAGGGAAGATAAGTAAAGATAGAGAAACTTATAATAGTTAGATAGTATATAAGGGAAAGAAAGCATATATATAAGGGGGGAAGATCTAGTCCTTTTTATATTAACTATAGACCCTCTAAGTAATCTATATACTATATATAGCTAATATAGGGATTATAATATTTACTATTATTATTACTATTTATAAATATACTAGTAGCTATAAATATATAGTAACTACACTACTATATTACTAAGACCTATAAATAAGTTTATTTATATATATAGTGTCTAATACCCTATCTATTTAACCTAATTATAAAATTTAATATAGGGTGTTTACTCTCTTAGAACTATTAGTATAAGGCAAAGAGCATTTGCTTTACTATATTAGAGTAGTAAATAGGTTACTATTTAGGATTAATAGATAGGGGGATAATAATATTTACACCCTAGTATTATTAGTATTATTATTTTTAATAACGTATTACGCTATAACACATTATACCTAACCTAAACTCTTTATTAACTATAGCCCCTAGGACTATATAGTATAAACGCCCTAAGTAAGTAGCTTATTATATAATTAAGGATAATTATATAAAGAGAGGGTATTATATTAGAAGCGTAAGGGATAGAGATAGGATTATTATATAATAGAGCACTAGTAGGACCTTAGACTTACTAGGTTAGGGAGGGATTAGCTAGTAGCTAGATAGTTATATAAGTGTAGGGCAAGGTATTTAGTAAGGACTGCCTATATTCTTATGGAAGGTTAGAGCTTAAAACCTTTACGCACCTGCCCCTAGGTAGCACCTTTCTAGCTGCGACTGTAAATCTAAGCTATCACTCTGTTCTATTCTCTTTTAACCCTTAAAGTCGTGATAACTTATTACTTTCTTTAATATAAATTTAATAGTATATATTCTTAATATTAATTTTTAAGAAGTAGTAAGCTTCTTAGCACTAGTCTAGGATCTCTAAAATTAGAGGGAGAGCGTAGTAATTCTTCTATATTACTTTATTAAGTCCTTAATAATCTATATATAATTAAAGTATCTTATTCTTCTTTAGTATAAATAGGATAGGTATGCCTATAAGGCTCTTAGAGGGTTTTATCTAGCCTTTCTATAGGTTTTTATTAATATATTTATAGAGCTCCTTTAGCTTACTTTAGAAGAGAGGGTAAATTAGTCTATATAGGGGTATAGCCTTAGGTACTAGGTTAATTATATAGTTAGTCTCTTTTCTTAATAGTAGGCTCCTTACCTTATCTAATATAAATATATCTTTAAACTTATTTAGTTCTATAATAGTATATATAATAGTTTTATTATATATTACCTTTATGAATTTATAAGGAGTTAGTAGTAAAAAGGCTACTTTTCCTTTCTTAAACCACTATTCCTATAAGTGTTACGTGGCAGAACACGTGTAGTATATAGAGGCTGCCATACAAAAGCTAGATTCAACATCTTAGTTTAGGAATTTAACTTACTTTATATATATTATATCACCCCTAATAGTAGCTTTTATAAGTGAACTTAGTATAACTTATAACCTATTAAATCTATTAGCCCCTCTAATAGAATTAACCTTCTATTATATAAAGCTAGTATATAATAAGTGGTAGTAATTAGAGATTCTTTTATTATACCCTTTTAGAAGCCTAGAAATAACCTATATATCTAAAACTAACTATTTATAATAGTAATATACTAATCCTTAGAGTATTTTCCTACTCTCTAAAAATAAACTACATATTATTTACTAGTTTTATGCTTTTAATAGTATAAATCTAGATTTTAATTATTAAAAATAGAAACTTATTAGGATTAATAATTAAGAGAATCTAAACTAACTTATAAGATATAAATTTAATAATAAAGTAGTAGTAAAATAGGAATAGCTAATATATTAAGACCCCCCTATTTATTAGAATTTAGTAGATTTATAAGCTATATATTATACCTAGAATTAAGTTAAATCCTATATCTAAAAAGCTAAAACTAGAGGCCTACTTAATAAACCTAATAAATTAATAAGTAGTAAGGTATTAGAAAGGCTATTTTAAGATACTCTTAGTCTAGCTTATAGTACTACTACTATAGAAACTAGGAGTAGTATAGGAAAAGATAAAAATAATAAAGAAAAGGGAATTATAAACTATTCTAAAACTAATACTATTACTTAGGATATTAAACCCCTTAATTAGTTAATAAAGTTAAATCTAAAAGACCTACTACTAGGATCCTTAGAATACCTAAAGGATTCTAAGGATTCTTATACTAAGACTAGTAAATATAATATAGTAAGAATAATATAAGGGATTTAGGAATAATAATAGGTATTATAGTAAGCTATAGAGAAGATAGTATTAGGGATAGACTAGCTAGTAATAAGATTAATAACTAAAATTAGAAGCTTATAAAGCATAAGTGCCTTAGTAAGTTTAATACTATTAGTATAGAATACTAACTAAGGATTACTATATCTAGCTAATAAATAGGGTTAGTATAATAGGTATCTATATGCTAATAGAGGAATAACTAGACTATTAGTGTAATTATTCCTACCCTAATACTAATAAGAACTACTATAACTATAGCTAGGACTATTAGTATAGCTAGGACTACTAGCGTAACTAATATAGCTAGAATATTAGTAAGGATACTTATAACCTTAGCTAAGTCCTTACTAGACTTAGTAGTAAGGACTATACCCTCTAGATTAAGGTTAGTATACTAATTCTAGAAATTAAAGAAAAATAGACCTAGTATTACACTAAAATTAGTATAACTAGTGTATAGAAATAGCGGAATAGAATATAGATTTAATGTGGAAGATTATAGATATTAGGTATTTTAAGCCTTATAATAAACTAGAAGAGGCTAGTAATAACCTTATTATATATAATAGAAAGCAGACTATCTTCTATAATATTAAATTATAAATCTAGGCAGTTAAAGATTACTTATATTATACTAATCCTAGCTATTAGGATATTATTTAGAAGAAAATCTAGATATTATTCTAAGGGAATATAATAGTATAGTATAGATAATATCTTAACTTAGTAGAATAAAACACTATATTTAGTGGAATACTAACTATATTTATAGCTATATAAAAGGAATTTAGTATTTAGGTTTAGGATATAATAGCGTGGCTTAATAAGGTAGAATATACTAAAGAGAATGTTATAAAAGAGGTATCTTTCTATAAATTTATATTAAAGATCTTCTAGTATATAAGGGCAAATAGTAAGTTAACTAACTATTAGCTTTTAGTGTGTTTATATCTTAAGCTATATCTAGGATTATAATAGATATACCTAGTTCTAACTTAAATAGATATAAGATTAGCGTATATTACTATAGTAAATAATAAGAGATATAATCTATATAACCACTTATATAGTAAAGGTTAGTTTATAAGTAAAAAAAGCAAAGGGAAGCTTAAGGTTTATTTTAATACTAAGATATCTAGTAGTAATTTAGAAGAAGATAAGGATAAAGTATAAGTAAACTAAAACTAGCTATTTAATAGATAATTCTCTTAAGGAAACTAGTATTATAAGTAAGATAAGTAAAATACCTAAAGATTTCTAGGATATTTCTAACTATAGCTATATAAGTATAATTAACCTCCTAAAGGATAAAACTAAAGACTATAGTAAAATAAGTCTTAAGAGAATAAAGAGAGAGAGCGTGTAGAAATTAGGTAGACTTAATAGACTAAAGCACTAAACTAATAAAATAAGTAACCCTAAGACTATAGTCCTATAAGAAAAGGAGGCTAAGTATAGTAACCTAGATAATTTTAGTAATAGGAAAAAAACTCTATAAGGGACTAGGAATATACTAATATTATAGTATATAATAATAATTCTAATGTATAATAATATAAAACTTATCTCTAGGAATATAGTTATTATATAGCTAAAGAAGGGGAGGTTCTAGAGGATAATAGTAAGGATAATTAAGGGTAAGACTTAAATTTTATTAAAACTTATTTTATAAAAACACCCTAAAAAAGGTAAATAAGGCTATTACTAGGATAACCTTAAATAGGACTAGATAACTTACCCTAGGATAAGTAATTAAAGCTATAGTAAGACTATAAGAAGTTAAATATAATAGAAAAAGGGCTAATATATATCTAAAGATTTCTATTAAATTTAATAATAAGGGTAAAAGTTACTAAGTCTATCTTAACTTAGGAATATTATTAATTTTAGCGGATAAGGCATAGCTATAATAGTATAGATTAAATATAAAGTAGGTAATGTAGGAACTAAAGCTAGTATCTAGGGTTTAATCTTCCTTTTTTATTACTAAAATAGCTATGTTTAACTTTTATATTCTAGGGATAGCGTATAGAATAGAAATCACTAGCTATTTTATAGTTATAGTAGATATAATGCTAAATTTAGGACTAAAATTATTACTTAGAATAAATTTTACTTATAAATATAAGGCTAAAATTGATTTTATCTAACTAAAGGTGGTTTTTAGGTTAGTTTATAGTATAATAGTATTAGTAGAAATCTTCTAACTATTAAATAAAGTCCCTTACTAAAAGGTAGTTACTACTTATATAGTATTAATTCTACTAAAGACTTATTTATATATACCTATTAGTTAGAAGGATATATAGAAAAATTAGGAAATAAGTGTGTACTACGCGTAATTATATTTAGAGTATTTCCCTAATACGCTATTTAATAGATCTAGTAAGGGATAGATAATTACCTATAATCTAACTAATAAAATCATTACTATTAGAAAACACTAGAAGGTTATATGCCTAACTATAGCTAGTAAGGTTAACGCTAATTACCTAGTTAATAATCCTTTTATATACTATACCTATTTTAGTAAGGATATTATAAAGAAAAAGGAAGATATAGATAAGGATAGTAATAAATCTAATAAAAAGAAGGATAATCTTAATCTAAAGAAAGTTAATACTAGAGTGCTATTATATAGGATTTTATACCTAGAGGAAATCCTATATATAACTAATAAATTTAGCGTATAAATTACTAATATTAACTAGGAAGCGGTAAGTAAACTAGTTTAACTAACTAATAAATATAATATTTATTATAATAGAGGTATTATCCCTATGCTAGAAAACTAGAAAATAAGAATTAATCTTATAGATAGATAGTAGTATTAAATAAGGCTAATTAGGCCTTATAGACTAGGAGGATAGGATATAACTAAACTTAATAAAGTATATAATAAACTCTACCTAAAAGGGAAAATATTATATTTAAATAAGCTAGTAGCTATAGTATACCTAGTTTTTATAGTTTAGTAAGAAACTAGTTAGAAAAGAAAAGGGAGAGTTATAATTAATATAAGGCTACTTAATAATATAGTAGTACTAGATATATACCCTTTACTAGACTAAAGTAATATTATAAATAATACACGTAGTAAGAAGGTTTTTTCTTTTTTTAATAAAATAGGATTTTTTTACTAACTACTAGTTAGAAGTAACTATTAAGCCTATATAGTAGTTATATTAAATTAAGGTCTTAAAGCGTTAAATATAGTATTAATAGGATTTAAGAACTCTCTAGTATTTACCTAAAGGTTTATAGATAGACTTTTCTAAAAGTATAAGTATTTTATATAAGTCTATATTAATAATATTATTATATTTTTAGATAGTCTTAAAGAGTATTTAAGCTATCTTAATATTATACTTAGGATTCTTAAAGAAAATAGGATAATAATTACTATAAAGAAGTTATTTATTAGTTATCCTACTATTTAACTACTAGGTTTTATTATTAATAGTAATAGGATTATTAACACTAATAATAGGCTTAAAGCTTTTTAGAATATAATTTTCCTAAGTAATCTATTAAGTCTTAAAACCTTTATTAAGATAGCTAGATTTCTCTATAATAGAATTCTATAGTTTAATATATAAATCTAACTATTATAAATATAGAAAATAGCGCTATTAAGGGAATTCTATAAAAAGGATAAGAAAATTATTAGTATCTTAAAACTAGTATAAAAAAGGAAGACATAGTAAAAGATATTTTTACTAAGTAGGAGAAAAAGGCTTTTAAAGATATTAAAGCATTCCTAAGTAAGAAATAGACCCTATAGTATTATAATCTATAAAAGCCACTTTTCCTTAAAATTAATGCCTATAAGGAAGGATTTAGGTTATATACTTTCTAATTATAAGAAGAATAGGATAGTTAGAGTATCCCTAGAAAGAATATTAAAAATAACTAAATATAGCTAATTTTATTTCTTTCTAGGGCAATATTAAGTGTTAAGAAGTAATATAGTTTAACTAAGGTAGAAGTAGCTATAATTACGTAGAGTATTAGAAAACTTTAGAAAATAGTCTAATCTAATAATATAATAATTAATATATTAACTAACTATTCCCTAGTAAAAGGGATTATTAAGCATACCTTATTATTAATAATAGATTTAGATAAGGCTAATCTAAAACTAGTAAAAGTTATAAATTATTTATTATAATTTAACCTTAAGGTAACTTATATACTAGGGATACTAAACGTAGTGCTAGATACGCTTTTAAGACTACTAGTAAAAGTAACCTACTAGGAGGTAGCATAGAAAAGCTAATATAATAAATTAGATATAAGCGCTTATTTTATAAGTAAGGAGTATATTATAACCGTGATTATAGATAATAGTCTTAAAGCTAGAATTATTATAGGATATTAGTATAATTAAAAGTTTAGCTAAATTATTATAGTAATATTAGCTTACTAAGAAAGGTAAGTAATAAAGAATACTAGAGTTAGACTAAAGATTCCTTTATATAGATAGGACTTATATAAGGATAGTCTATTATACTACTATAGTAAAGATAGATTTTTCTATCTTTATATTCTAACTATAGAGGTTAAATCTATCCTATAACTAGTCTATAATAAATAGTAATATTTTAGAATTACTTAAATAGTAGCGGAGTTTTATTTAGTCTATTTTCTATATATAAGTTAGTAGATTTATAATTATATAGCCTATTATATAGTATATTAGGAAAATATAATTAATTATTTAAAGCTACCTAAGGAGTTATAGCTATTATAGCTAAAGCTAATGCTATTTTATATAATCTTACTTAATTTTATTATAGATATACTAGAAGTATTAGCTACTAATATAATATAGTAAATAAAAGAATACACTATATATAATTTATTATATCTAGTAAACTACCTATTTAGTAAGAGAACCCTTCTAATACTAGGATATATAATATATCTAGCGGAGATTTAGGTGGAATTACTCCTTTATACCTTATATATTATAGACTAGGGATTACTAAGATAAATTATTAGTAATAAGAACCTAAAGTTTATATCTAATATATAGAAAGAGATATTTAGGTATATAGGAGTTAAACTCCTTATAGGCATAGCGTATTATTTATAGATAGATAGAATAGCTAAAAGAAAAAACTAGATAGTAATAATTATAATATATTACTATATAGTAATAGATCTAGATATAATATAGACTATAATACTCCTAGCACTATAGTATTAATTAAATAATACTATAGCTATAAGTATAGGGTAGGCTCCTAATAAGTTACTATATAGGTTTTATTCTCTAAGTATTATTAATCTTCTTTCCCTAAATAATATAATTAATATAGAAACTAGCGTAAATAATATAGTAGTGCTATAAAAGTTATACTAGTATAAGGCCTAACTAGTAATTATAATAGTAGCTACCCTTACTAAAATTTAGTATAATAACCGCTATAAACTAGTTAATATTAATATAGGAGATATAGTTTATTTATAATTATATAAGGGATATAAATTACCTAGGAAACCTAAGAAAAAATAGTTACTATAAAAGGTAGGACTATATAAGGTACTAAAAAAGGTAAACCTATTAGTATATTAATTAGATTTCCCCCTAAATTTATAAGTCTATCTAGTAGTTTCTATAGTGTAAATATAGAAGCTAGTATAAGAAAAGGACTTATTTAATAGGGAAGAACTAGCTTTACTACTAATTATATTTAATAATCTAGAGGAAGTAGACTATTAGGAGATTAAATAAATCTATAGTTATTAGGTTAAAATCTCTAAAAGAAATAAGACTATAAAAGTGAAATTCCTTATTTAATAGAAGGGATTTACTACTAAGGATAACTAATAGATAGCTAAAAGCAAGATATAAATTAATATAGCTAAGATAATAGAAAAATACCTTAAGAAAAACCTAGTTAATTAGTAAAGAGAGTATATAAAGAAAGGTATAAATTTGCCTATAGAATAATAATAGTAAATAAATAAAAACATTTTATAAGTAGTTAGATTTAACTAGTTAGGGCGAAGCTATAAGGCCTTTTCTTATATATATATTTCATTGCGCTAACTAGGGGAAGCTTACTACACTCTTACTTTACATTATCTTCTAATACCCTACTACTTTTATGTAGTTAAATCTAATATAAGTATAGTTAAATTTACTTTAGCCCTATCTTATTCTTACTATACTTTTACTTTATATTATTCCCTAATACCCTACTAGTTTTATATAGTTAAATTTAATATAAGTATAGTTAAATTTACTTTAGTCTTATTTTATTTAATAGTATCTAGTCCTAAAGATAATATTATATATAATAAGAAGTTCTAAAAACTATAAGACCTAGAGCTAAACTAGCTATAGGAAATATAGGAGTGTAATAATTATAAGGAATATTAAGTAAAAGATAAAAATATTACACTAGAAGTTAAATATAAGCTATATAGGCAACGTGTAAATCCATACTATAACCTATTAGCTATACTAGATTTTATGCTATTTAATAATAAGGTTAGCATATAGGACTAAATACTTTATAAGCGAATATAGGTAGGATATTTATATATTTAAGTACTAGCTTTAATATAATAAAACTAAATTATTAGGATAGCTTATAGTTACTAATTTAGCATAATAGTAATCTACTACTAGTAAGGAAAGAGCTAAATATAACTAGTAAATTAATAAGCTTTTAGCGGAACTAAGAACTATAACCTATTATAAGGAGGAGAAGTTCTCTAAATGCTATTTAGATTAAATAGTATAATATAACTAGCTAGAAAAGTTTCTATGCCTAATATAGCAAATTACATAACTATAGTAGTAGTAGTACCTAGATAAATTAAGGATAAGATAAGATAAATTAGATATACTATTACTATTAGTAAAAGGATATAATAATAATACTAATAAAGGAGCTAAGGTTATATAAAATATAGTTAAGATTAAGGAATAAACTAGGGAGGATAATAATAATATAGTAAGTATTATATTAGATATATTTATAGAAAGGTAGGAAAAGAATTAAGCTATATAAGATTTAATTAAAGAGAATTATATAAGGAAGGAAAGAAGAGATTTAGTAAAGGAGAAAAATAATAAATTTATTAACACACTAAGTAAAGAAGGCAGCAAGGTAGAGGATTCTAATCTAACTTAACTAAGAATAGAATCCCCTAAACTAGAATTATAACCTAAAAGTAATAAAGACGCTAATTTTGCGAAAATAGAGGGTAATAATAGTGGTTTAGAAAGTAAAAATAATAAGGAGGTTAATAAGATACTAGCGAAGTACCTTATTAGACTATTATAGGTTTACGCGCGAATTATAGAGCTTGATTTTAAGCTATTATTTCTTAGATTTAGAAAACTAGAATTATAAAGAAACATATATATACTAATGCCTAATATTAGTGTAGTAGTGTGTAAGAGAGTAATAGAAGAATTTAATATAGTATATAAGGGAAGAAGTATAAAAGGAGTTAATTTTAGTAGATTTAGATATACTAAATTAGGCTATAAGAAAGAGGCTTAGGATATTAGGGATATAATATAGGCCTATGTGTATAAATTTGCCCTTAAAGGCACTAGAATAGTGTTTAATAAGTTAGAAGTTAATTTAAAGGATATATATTTTATATTATAGTAAAATATAATTATCTAGATTTTCGCTATTTTTAAAGAATAAAAGGCTACTTTAATTATAAAGTAAGTAGTAGTAAGATAAGTAGGAAAGCCTATAAATTAGATTATAGTTAATCTAATAAAGTGTAAAGTAATAAGAAAAGTAAAGAATTAGGTAAAAATAGTAGTAGTAGCTTTTTATAATAGTATAATAGTTAAATATAGGCAATAGTTAGCTATATATAATAGCACGTTATCTTTGCTACTATAAGCTAATATATTAGCTCTCTATTTTATAAATAAGTATAGCGTAGTAAATAGTATAATCGCGGGCGCGTTAGCGAGTATTAGATAGGTAAATCTACTCTATATTAATATAGAAAAGGAGTTAGCTTAGTAATTATTAGAATCCTAGTAAGATAAAGAGAGAAGTAAATAATATAAGCGAAGTAAAATTAATAATTTAGTTAATTAAGTTAATAGAGTGGAAAATTATATTAATAAAATAGAAAGAGAAGTTAGTATAGTTAAAGATTAAATAGATATATTAAATAAAGCTATTAAAGAATTAGTAAAGGAGGTTTATAATCTAATAGAATTAATAGAAAAGGAATCTAGAAGCTTTAAGAGTAAGTTTAAATAAATATTAGATATATTAAAAGCCTAGAAAGAGAGGATCTTAAATTTTAAGTTAGGTAAAATATTAGTTAATATTAATAAGTAATTTAATGCTTTAAAATAGGATATAGTTAAGAAAAATAAATATAAGGAAAAGATTATAGAATTAGCGTCTATAGTAATAGAAATATTAAAAGAGATATAGGAATAGGAGGCAAAAATTAAGAATCTTACTAATAAGTAAAAAACATTTAAGGAGGATATAAAGAAAATAGATTAGCTCTAGTAAGGCTAATTCTAGCGATAGGAACCCTAGAGAAACGGATTTAGGTAATATTAGCTTTAGTAACACTAGCTTTAGGTAAAACTAATAGATAATAAGGTAAATTACGTTAAGGAACACTAAAAATAGGCAATAAGCAACCCTATAGTAAAATAGGACCTCTAGTAACACTAAGTAAAAGGCGTAAATTACTAGGAAAGCCTAGCTTAAATATATAGGAAGCTTAGATAGATACTTAATAAATAACGCTAAAAACACCTATATTATAGGAAGTAAGTAAGATATCGCTAGTATTATTAGGAAAGCGAATAAAAGGGGT
Organism: Epichloe bromicola; assembly: GCA_023658445.1. Taxonomy (NCBI): domain Eukaryota; kingdom Fungi; phylum Ascomycota; class Sordariomycetes; order Hypocreales; family Clavicipitaceae; genus Epichloe; species Epichloe bromicola. Next base: position 2,520,244 of record CP098270.1, read on the forward strand.
ATTAACCTTAGGGTAGATAGTATTACTAACCATAGGTGTAACCACTACTAGGGCAACTAAGCTATAAGTTAAGGAGGACGAATTTGCTAGATTACTAGATTAAACAAATAGATGTAGAATATTAGGGCATGAATTTAGGGCATATAGAATAATAAGGGAATAGAGGAATTTAGTAATTACTAAAAGGAAATAATAAAACATAGTAAAGATAAAGTACTAATAATAGGATAGGAAGAATTTATTATTTAATATAACGAATTTAATTATAGGATTAAGGGATACATATTACAAGGAGAGTTATATAATATTAAGTAATATTATAAAATAATAACCATAGATATAATAATTAGCGTGCTAAACGCGTTTTTCTTTTATATAACTTTAATAACTATATGTTTTAATATTATTTACTTTAGATAGTAGCTAAATTTAGTTATAGTTTAACCACGTATAACTAGGATAGTTATCTTTTTAGCGTGCCTAGCACTTATTATATAGCAGAATACATGTAGTATATAGAGGCTACTATATGAAAGCTAGATTTAATATCTTAGTTTAGGAATTTAACTTACTTTATATATATTATATCACCCCTAATAGTAGCTTTTATAGTGAACTTAGTATAACTTATAACCTGTTAAATCCGTTAGCCCCTCTGACAGAATCGACCTTCTATCGTGCAAAGCCAGCACGTAACAATAAGTGTAAATAAAGGTATATATATTCTTCTATAAGAGTATATATTCTAATTAATATAGGGCTTTCCCCTACTCTTAGGTCTTTATCTATAGCTATATATAGTAGCTTAAGGTCCTTTTCTTCTTCTCTTAAGTCCTTAATTATAATAGGTACCTTATAGACACTATATTAAGGGACTATAGTAAGTGTGTAAAACTAATACTTTATTAGCACCTTAGTATTAGAGGTAGAGGTAAGGGTATTTACTTTTACCTTAGGAGTTTTCTAGGCCTTCTTAGGGCTTTTTCTTAGGTTTCCTATAGTAATATATAAGGTATCCTATACTATTATAGTTAAAATACTATATCTTATCCTTAGGTTTAGTATTATTTAAGTAAGTAGCTAGGCCTTTCTCTTAGTCCTTATTCCTTTAATCTTTATAAGGTTTATAACCTTATAAGGAGTTATTCCTATAGTACTAAGGGTTCTTATATAGGCCTTTATCTCCTAATTACTTAGGCTTTTACTTATTCTTTAGTATTACCTCCTAGAACTACTAGGTAAGTTATATAATCTCTTCTTAAGTCTTATTAGTAATAAAGGTATATAGGTTAATATAATCCTATAGGTTAGGGAGTAGCTTTATAAAGAACATAAGGGTATAAGTTTTCTCTAAGGCTCTTTCTAAGTATTTCTTTAGTAAATCTAAGAAAATACTAAACTTAATAAGGCTTTAACCCTTATGCTACTTTATATTCTCTAATTATATTACTATTTATATATTATAATTAGTAAAGTCCTAAAGTAGCGTAAGTATCTAAGTCTAAAATTTATCCTAGTTATCTTTAAGGTTATCCTAGCTATTAGCCTACTATTCCTTAAGGTATCTATCCTATCTTACCTTATAATTAATATATATATAGTTAAGTATAAAAAGGATTTTCTAGTAGTTATATTAGAACTTCTTCTTTACCCTATTAAAGGCATAGTTTAGGTTATTAATCTATATCTTAATACCTCTATAGGTTTATAGGGTATTAGAGGTTAGTAATATTTTAGACTTTAATCTCTTAGTTATTATAGCTTAAGGAAGTGCTAGCTCTTTACTACCTTTTTAATTATTCTTCTCTAGTATTATACTATAATAAATCTTAGAGCTCTTACTCTCTTTTTTATAGTTTCTAGAGTTCCTTAAGCTAAGTAATTTACTTTACTATTACTATAGCTTAGGTATAGATAATAAGGGGTATATTTTTAGTTATAGTACTTATAGAATATAGTGTGTTCTTAGCTATAGTATTACCCTTATTTAGTAGCCCTTAGTTATTATCTAATATTACTCTTATAGATTAGGTAGTTCTTCTCTCTATATTACTCTTAGGTAGCTAGTAGGAGAAGCTTTAGAATTATAAGAATAAAGGATAGCTAGGTAAGAGATATAGAGGTACTTATGTATTTACTAAAGCTTACTAGGCCTAAGTGTGTTATATATATAAGTTACTATCTTATAGCTAGTGGCTTGCTAGTGTCACGTAGACCTAGCCCTAGGCCTAGCGTGCCTGCGTGTTACGTGGCAGAACACGTGCAGTCTATAGGGGCTGCTATACAAAAGCTAGATTCAACATCTTAGTTTAGGAATGCAACTTACTTTATACATATTACATCACCCCTAACAGTAGCTTTTATAAGTGAACTTAGTATAACTTATGACTTATTAAATCCGTTAGCCCCTCTGACGGAATCGACCTTCTATCGTGCAAAGCCAGCACGTAACACTGCGGGGGTGCGCAGGTGCGGTGTTGTGAGTGGGGCCTCACAGTATAATATATATAGCTTTAGGATAAGGCCTTATTTATATCTCTATTATAAATCCTATATTATAGAGTATAAGAATATTAGTATTAGAGACTGCGTTATTTATTCCTAAATTCTATGTTAATCTAGTATTAGTAATAATTCTTATAAAGGCAAGTATTTTCTAGAATTAGAAGAAGTTATTCCTATATTAAGGGATAAGGCCTATAGCTAAAGTCTATAATATTAATAAGCTTTATATATTATTAAGACTATTAGAGAATCTAAGAGAAGCCTATACTATATCTAGTAAAGCACTAAGACTACCTATAAAGGGAGATATAAATCTTTAGTATTAATAATATAGTTATTTAGGTATAAAGGCCTTTATAAAGCTTATAAATATAGCTTTAGGTATTAAATTAATAGGTCCTAAGCTTATATAGTGTAAGATATATACTATAGGTAAAGCTAAGTAATAGAGATTATAGGTTATACCTAAGGGACTTCCTTAAGGACTAGGTTATAGTTTTTTAGTTAATCTAGATTACTATAACTCTCCTTATTAGAATAGTAATAGGTATTAGTGTGTTTTTACTTACCTTATAACCTTAATATAATTTTTCTATTTCTTTAAGATAAAGAATAGGATTTATAATAGCTTTTATATAATAATAGCATTTCTAAGCACTTAATTTAGGGTTTAACTACGCTTTTTATATAGTAATATTAAAAAAGCTCTTTTTATAGAGAATATAAAGAATAAGATAGCCTTTACTAGTATTATAGTCTATAATTTAGCTCCCTTAATACCTAGTTAGAATAGAAAGGTAAAGAGATCTAGGGAGGTAGTTAAGTAAAAAGCTTATACTTTAAACCTAGAAGCTAACCTTCTATTTAATCTTAATAATAAGGTCTTTAATACTATAGTTTATTTATTAAATTAAATGCCTTTTAAATATTATAGGAAGTAGACTATACTATATAAACTTTAGTAAGATTAGGCTAGGAAAATAGTTCTTATATACTTAAATATAGTAAAGGTCTAAAAGCCTTTAATAGTATATTTATAAGCCTATAGATATAAAGAGTTTCTAATAACTATAAAGGCTTTAGAGTATATTAAATTATATAATGTAATCCTATAGTTAAAGTAAAAGGCTTATATTAAATACCTTATTAGTTATAGAGGTAATTCTTAGTATATTATATAAGTACCTTTGCTTTATAATTATAAGGTTATTATATTAGCCTATATTTAATTTAATAAGAACTCCTTCTTTAAACTAGAAGAAAAGCTAGATTTAGCTTAAAAGAAAAAGATATTAATAATTATATTACTTAAAGAGCTTAAAGCTAATAATATTAATAAGGAAATTAGTTAAGACCTTATTAGAATAGAATTAAAAGATAAGAATTATAAGAATTATACCTCTTTACCTTTAAATATAAAAGAAGAAAATAAGTAGTTTAAAGTAAAAATACCTCCTTATATAATAGGGGAAAAAGATAATATTTTTAGTACACTTTTAACCCCTTCTAACTTTTCTTATAAGGCACTAGTTACTATAGAGAATATAGAGATTTAGGTATAAGGTAATAATACGCTATTTTATAAGATTAATAAATTTATATATAATATAATAATTAAATATATAAAGACTACTATAAAGACTAGTAAAGTTACTAGTAAAGGTAGTAAGGCTATAGAAAATTATTATCCTTAGGATAATAGTATTAATCTAGATAATATTATTACTAGAAAATACTAATAAAAGAAAATATATAAAGCTAGGTAAGTATAGTTTTCTTATGCTTTTTCTATAGTATTATAAGGTATTTAATATAGTTTATAGATTAAGAATATACCCCTAGAACCTACTTATTATTATTAAGCTATAGCTTTAGCCTATTATAACTACTAGAAAAAAGTAATTATAAAGGAGTTTTAAAGCTTCTATTCTTAAACTACTAGGAGAATATACTAGATAAATTATTTAATCTAGAGAAGTAAAAGGAAATTATAAACCTTAGCTAGGTTTTTAAATATAAAACTAATAAGAAAGGAGTAGTTATAGAGTTTAAAGCTAGAATAATTATTTAAGATAACTAATAACTAAAGAATAACCTTAATAACTACACTACTATACTTACTTTATAATCTTTATAAATACTACTTATAGTCTATTATACTAATAATCTTAATACTTAATAATATAATATTTAAAATACCTTTCTATATATAAAACTTAAAGAACTTATTTATTATAGGCCCCTAGAGAGTATAAATATAAAAGGTTATCTCTAGAAGATAATAAGAGTATTATATAAGCTAAGGGAAGCTTCTTAATAATAGTTCTTATATCTTATATAATTCCTATTAAAGCTAGACTTTATATAAGGAAGGGAAGACCTATATATCTTTATAAAGGGTAGATTTATCCTATTTTTCTATATAGATAATATTATAGTAATATACCCTAATAGATTTAAAGTAGAATTTAAAAAGCTATATAAATAACTAATAAATAGTCTAGATATTAAGGATTAAGGTAATTTAAAGTGGTTCCTAGGTATTAAAGTTATTAGAAATTATAAAATAAAAGAGATATAGTTATTATAGAAATTATATATCTAAAAGATTACTTAGAAGTTTATTCCTAATATTATTAATAGTAATTTAAAAAGCTTAATCCCTTTTTCTTTTCCTATAGCTATAATTCTTACTAATACTACTAAAGCTACTAATAAAGAGATTAATTATTATAGAGTAGTTATTAGTTCTTTAGTGTATCTCTATATTATTAGAAAACTAGATATAGCCTTTATAGTATTAAAGCTTATCTCTTTTATAATAAATCTATTAGTAAAGTATATTAAGCTTACTAAAGAAGTAATTTTATATGCTTAGAATATAAAGAAGCTATATATTTATTACTTAAGAGTAAATAGCTTTAATATATTATTTTCTAGTACTAATACTTCCCTTAGTAATAACCCTAATATATGTAAATTAATATAAGGCTATATCTTTATTATATATAGAGCTATAATTAATTAGAAGTTAGGTAGGTAATATTATATAATAACTTTAAGTATAAAAGTAAAGCTCTTTACCCTAAATTATAGTATAAAAGAGTATATATCTCTAGGGAGGCTACTTTATAATATTAATATATATTTACTACTACTCTTAATTATCTAGTGTAATAATAAATAAATAATTTAGATTACTAAATATATAAAAGGAAGGCTTTAGACTAGCCTTAAGTACCTTAATATAAATTAAATATAGATTTAAGAATAATATATAATAAGTAATATTAAGGTTAATTAGATAAAAACCTCTAAGATACTTATAGATAGCTTTATAAAGCCTCTATTAGGTTAGATATATAAGGATTTCTATTATAGAATTAGCCTATAAGAGATTCCTACCTAATTATAATACTAGGAATTATTTATAATCTCTTCCTATACTTTTAATTTCTAGCTTTAATAAATATCTTAGCTAGAGAGGGTATATTAGGGAGACCTCCTTAAGGTATTAGATATATAAATATAGCCTATATAATAACTAGGTTAAAACCCTTAATAAGATAATAGTAAAGATAATATATTAGAAGTATCTCTATAGACTAGTTATTACTATAGCGCACTATATACCTCTTAGGTACAAAAGTTAGGTGCTATCTGCACCTCTGATTAACCAAACAGAACCATTTTTATTATCTACACCGACCCCTACCTTGACAATAATACATGTACCTATATAGTACTTCGCCACCGGGTAAAGTCACTATGTCCTCCAAGCCTTGAGCTCTTCTCTTTCTGGTCCATCGGCTGCTGATCACGACGGGCAACCTCTCCTACTTCTTCTTCTCCTTCTTCATCTTCTCTCCTCCCTCCGCAGCTCCGTCACATCACATCCCATGCCATCCCCAATCCCGTCTCCATCATGACGCCCCCCACATTGGCCCTTTTCCCAGACCTCCCCGCCGAGCTGCGCGACCAAATCTGGCACCACGCCATGCCTCGCTCCTTCGCCCAAGCTCTGTATCTCTACCGCAAGGGATGCTGGCAGCCCCGCCGTCTGGCCCCCGACAACCCAGAGTACGACCCCATCAACGCAGACCTCAACCTCAACTACGAATTCCACCACGCCCTCCTCTACAGCGCCCAGGTCAGCATGCCAATCTTCTCCGTGTGCCGCGAGGCCCGCGCCGTCGCCCGCGCGTGGATGCGCGACCACGGCTTCCGCGCGCGCTACATCAAACCCGGGGGCCTCCTCCTCTTCACGCGGGACTTCGACCCCCGGACCGACGTGCTCTACGTCCCCCGGGACCGGTGGGACGACTTTGTCCGCGAGCCCTTTGACAGGCAGTTCGAGCCGGACCTGCTAGATAGGAACATGGGGTGTCCCCCTCCGCGCTTCACCCGCGTCGCCATTGCAGAGGGTGTTCTGCGGAACGAGCAGGATCCGTTGCCGGAGCTGTTCGACTGGTATTATCGCCTGGAAGATGTGTACGTTGTTCGTGATGACGACGCGGTGCGGATACGGGAGGATCACGAAGCGCGGGTCCAGGCGCAGTCTGGACTGGACGGGATCTCGCAGCGGTGCTTGGTGTGGGATGGTGGTGATGAGAAGTTTGCATGGAGGGGACGGGATGAGGACGGCGGCGATTCCTGTCGGGAGCTGAATAGAGTCGTGGAAGAGAAGACTCGTGGTGATTTGGTCGGAAAACTTGTTGAGCATGGCCCCAAACGATTTCAGATTCAACAAGCTTTGGTGGTGAGTGGGTAAAGAGGAAAAGAAAAAATACACATATACATGTACATGAGGACACATGTGTATATACTATGGCTGTGTGCCTGCGAATGTTGAACAAGGTCAGGCACGCACGACATTGGGAAGAAATGACATGACGGACCATGAGTTTCCAGATAAAAAAGCTTGCTATTTGACTACAGCGGCGTACGGGCCAAACAGAAACCCAACTCTCTCACCAAGTCCTCTACATCAGGCCATCTGACAAGCGCCGTTCCCACCGAAAAAAAAATATGTAAAAAAAAAAAAAAAAAAAAAACATCACCAAGAAAAGGGGGTATGAAACATACACCGCTGAAAGATCCAAAAGATAAAGAGGTCTCTTCCTCCCACTATATCTCTCCTTCAAGTAAAAAGGGTATCACCGTAGAATTGAATACAAAAGATGGGGCAGCAATCAGATGTGATCTCGGAAGATGATTGTGAAGAAGTAGAATGTGTGAAGACATCTTGTCCAAGATATACAAGTAGAAAAGAAAAGGGTGGGGTGCAAAAATATGTATCCAGCTAGCCAGGACGCACCACAATGCACGCCACTGCAGATCAAGATTGCTGAAAGGGGATGTACGTACATCTCGAAGGCACCCTGCCAGCCTTCCCCGACAGCCTGGGAAACTGCGCCCGCTTGAGCAGGCAGCAAAACATTGATATAAGGAAATAGTATAAACTTGAGAAAATATGGCAGGCTGTCGGGACAAGGTCCAAGGTGGGCGTCTACCCAATGAGGTTGATCGCAGTGACGGTTTTGATGTGATCGTGGTCTGCAAAGACGCAGGGCACACGTCCATGTTCCAGCGCAGCGCAATAGACGCGCGCGCGTGCGTGTGCAAAACTGTGAAAAGAATGGTTTTTATACAAAACATCAAGGTTTGGCTGATGTGTTCAAGCTTCCGCATATAACTTCATTGCGGAAACATGGCAGCCGAAGAAGCAGTAAACGCCTAGGCGAGAAGAGATGCCATGCCCAAGCGTGAGCGTGTGACGCTAGTTGAAAATGAGCATATCTGTTCAATGCCGCGCGCTCCTCGCAGTCGTGAAATCGTCATGATCGTAGATCGTCACGGAGTTGAATCAAGACTCGGAGAAAAAAGAAACGCCCAGGGCTAGCGAAGGCACAACAAAAACTTGTGACAAAGGAAATCAATCACTTTTGCAAGTGACCCTGTCCGCCATGAGATGGGGAATTGCTTGTGCTGACTGGCCAACTTCAGACCCTCATCGATTCTTTCCAACACTTCCCACCCGCCTCAAATCCTTGTTCAGTGCTGTTTGATCTACATCAGAACAACAGCAAGCATACCGACAACACCAGCCAAGGCAACCTTGGTGGCATCGAGAGCACCAGCAGCGTTGACGGGGCCCTTGATGGTTGGTTCGGGCCCCGGAGCAGTGGTGACGGCAGGAGAAGTAAAGACGGAGGTCATGCCGCCGGTGGGCATGTAAGTGGTCGAATTGTGACTCCAAGTTGAGGTAACCGAGGTTACAACGGTGTGCGCGCGGGAAAGGGTCACCGTCTTGACGAGCTTCGTGGTGATGGTGAACATGCTAGTCACGTTGCCAGTGGCGGGAGCCGAGCCGATGGCAGAGCTGGTGTCGGCGAAAGCCAGAGCCGGGAGGACGGCGAGAATGAGAGTAGTCAATTGCATTTTGTCCTGTTTTCCGGGTCCTCCTTCTGTTGGCTGGGTTTCTCGTGCGGTGGAGGATTGGCTTGTAAGTTGCCCGGGCTGGGTTGGGTTGGGTTGGGTCGGGTATGATATTCGTTATGTTGTTGAAGGGATCGTAAGAGTGCAAACACGGAAAGGGATATTGCGTTGATTTAAAGGAGTGACTTGGGTGAAACGCAGAATGTTGAGGCTTTGCCAACGAAGCCTTGGGCTGGTGTGAGCGAGCGAAGAAGCGAAACGTGCTGCAGACGACGAAAGAAGACGGAGCACACATGAGACGGGGGCCAGCCATTAGTATAATAAGGATTGGAGTCGCGCGACCGAGCGGCGGGCCAAAAACAAGAGTGCCAAGAGTGCGACAACAAAGCGCCGAGATTTGTCGAGTGAGATTAAGCACCTGGGCCAGCTGATGGGCCCAATGGGGTGCGGGCAGGGATCCGGCCGTGCCTGCCCTTTCGATTGCTTTTGATATGGCGCGCCGCGGGCCGTTGGCAGTGTCGCCCCTGCCCCTGCGGCAACCCACAGGCACAGGCGGGCGCAGAAAGCAGCTTCGGAACATTGAATCGATGGTTTTGCAACTTCTTTCCCTTCCCTTTCCTTGTTAATGACATTTGACAAGACTACACTCGAAGCGGTCTAGGCCCAGCCGTTTGTTCCTCCACCACGCATCATCTCCGACCCCTTCTCTATTTCCACGATCCACCCTCTTGTCAAAGGAACAACGGCCATGATTTAATTTGAGCTCACCCCGTCGGCTCATTCAGTGCCAACACGCCAGAAACCAAGCACGACCGACCGGCGCGTAACCGTGTCCCTGATGCACAGCTCCCGTTCATTGTTGTGACTCTCGGCCGCTTCGGTGTCTCAGTCGCGTTTCTTCCCATCACGCGCACGGACTTATCGCCCGTGATTGAATGTCTACGGATTGACGCCCTTTATCTTAAGGAGGAAGCAAACGTTAAGGTGGGGGGCCCACGTATCCATCCTGTTCCTTGTCTGAGGCCCATGATTTACCTTTTCTCGGCAGGCAAAAGCAAACTGCTTTCGGCGCGTGGCCCATCGCGATCTCATAGCTGCTAGGGAGGGCCGAGTCTTATTTTATCTGACTTGGTGGTATCAGCGTTCTTTTCGTAGCGACAAGCTTACATTTGATCAATTTCCTTCTCTTACATTGATTGGCTGTATTATTGTCAGACAAGTTTCAATGCGGGCCTCGTGCCTGGCGCTTAGCCCCTTCAGGCTAGATTGTAGTATTTGCTTGATTCATCGACTCGCTTTTATCGGCTCCACCCTCATCCAATCGAACTGCCCTCGCTTCGTGCAAACTGCCGCAAACGATGCCACGAGACATGGCGTCCGGCCCCTTTGCTCGCTGTCTTTGTCGTCACATGTTCACAAGGCTGCTGTTAGCATCTGCGGATTACTCCGTACGTATATGTACGTGGCCTTTGCCGCCTATCGATGAGCTCCGTGTTATCTACGGAATAACACAGGGCCCGATACCAGGGGAGGTGACCCATTTAGGGTGTGATCCACGAAAACTCTGCTAACTTAGCAGAGTGTATAAGCATGTATAATAGACACGCTAGCTATTTTAGCTATAAATTTATATAAAAGTTATAAAATTAAGTTTACTTTATATTTATCTTTATTTATAATATATTATACTAGTAGGGGGCGTGTAAATACCTATAATAGAATTAGATACTAAGAATAAAGGGAATTCTACTGTTTTTTAGCTCTTATTTTTGTAGAGTATAAATTACTTTATAAACTTTATAGGGAGTATTATAATAAAGTTAGTAGAGCGCTATAATAACCTTTTATAGGGATTATAACCTCTTATTTAGATAATTTTGCTTGTAAATTGATTAATTAAATTAATTAATTAGTTAATTAATTGATTAATTGACTGATAGGATTCGTCACAGCAGGAGGGCTTTAGACGTAAAGGCGGTGGAAAAAAAGCCACACGACTGTACAAAGTAGCTGCCCCATAGTGATCCACATACAAGTTGTACTGCGGGTCGTCTCTGCTAACTTGTATGTGGATCACTATAGGGCAGCTACTGTCACGACTTAAGGGTCAAAAGATAATAGAACAGAGTAATAGCTTAGATTCACAGTTATAGCTAGAAAGGTGCTACCTAGGGGCAGGTATATAAAGGTTTTAAGCTCTAACCTTCTATAAGAATATAGGCAGTCCTCGCTAAATACCTTACCCTATGCTTATATAACTATCTAGCTACTAGCTATCCCCTCCCTAACCTAGTAGGTCTAAGGTCCTACTAGTGCTCTATTATATAATAATCCTATCTCTATCCCTTACGCTCCTAATATAATACCCTCTCTTTATATAATTATCCTTAATTATATAATAAGCTACTTACTTAGGGCGTTTACACTATATAGTCCTAGAGGCTATAGTTAATAGAGGGTTTAGGTTAGGTATAATGTGTTATAGTATAATATATTATTAAAAATAATAATACTAATAATACTAGGGTGTAAATATTATTATCCCCCTATCTATTAATACTAAATAGTAACCTATCCACTACTCTAATATAGTAAAGCAGATACTCTTTGCCTTATACTAATAGTTCTAAGAGAGTAGACACCCTATATTAAATTTTATAATTAGGTTAAATAAATAGGGTATTAGATACTATATATATAAATAAACTTATTTATAGGTCTTAGTAATATAGTAATATAGTCACTATATATTTATAGCTACTAGTATATTTACAAATAGTAATAATAATAGTAAATATTATAATCCCTATATTAGCTATATATAGTGTGTAGATTACTTAGGGGGTCTATAGTTAATATAAAAGGGACTAGATCTTCCCCCCTTATATACACGCTTCCTTTCCCTTATATACTATCTAACTATTATAAGTTCCTTTATCTTTACTTATCTTCCCTTTACTACTTCCTTACTACTAACCTATAGCTAGCTTATAATATTTAAAATCTATTTATTAACTCCTACTCTACTACTAGGTCTACCTTTATAGGATAAACCCTTAGGGAAGTTACTAGAGAAGTTACCTTAAAAAAGAATAGTATCTAAAATTTCTATATAAGTTTACTACTTTCTTACTAGGTTATTATTACTAACTTATAGCTAGTAACACTAAAATTCTATATATATAGTGTAGTTAGTAGGTTACTATATAGAATATATAGCCTAAGAATAGTACCTATACTATTCTTTAGTATCTTAAGGAGAATAAACCTTTTCCTATAGAGTATAATAACTCTTATAGTATAATCTTATTATTTCTTTACTTCTTATAGTTACTAACCTATAGTAGTAAACTTAGCTAAATACGCTTATTATACCTAAAATAATAAGATATATATTAGAGTATAACTACCTATTCTAAATCTCTGGTTTTAAGATACTAACCTACTACTAGTGCCCTACTTAAATTATATAGCTTTATAAAAAGCTATTTAATATTATTAAAGCTATGCCTAAGGGAGATTACTACTACCTTAATAAAGTAAGTATATCCCTAGTTCTCTTAACTTAATTATTACTAATATACTAATAATCTCTTATTTATACTAAGTAGAAACTATATAATACCCTCCTAAAGACTAAAAATACTAATAAGCATAGGTATATTTATTATACTTAGGTAGCTACTAAAGTAGCCTAGGAAGCTAAGTATAATAAGCACGCTACTATAGTGTAGCTAGCTAATACCGCTAACCTTAAGGTCTAAATTAATATTATAAACTATTTTTACTATATATATAAGAATATCCTAATAGTAGGTCTCTTAAATATCTATAGGCACTTCTTTACTAACTTACTAGTAGTTTACTCCTTATACCTCTAGGCTTCCTACTTATATTAGTCCTTCTAAGTTACCTAAAAAGCTCTATATCTTTATATATAGGGAAGGTAACTCTTCTAATAATAAGGCCCTTATACCTCTAAAGGCTCCTATACCTATTATTACTATAGTCTTTAGGGAAAATAGGGGTAAGGGTAGGGATAAAGAAATACTTTTTAAGTAATTATTACTAGGTAGTTATATTATAATTATAAGAGTAATATAATTATATCTTTTTAGAATATTACCCTATATTATTTACTATATTTATAGGGTATTACCTCGCGTTATTTACTAAGGGCGGTTTCGCCACTATAACCTAGCTACCTAGTTACCGCTTATATTTATAGATAATATCCCTTATAATAAAATCCCTCTTTAATACCTATAAATTCTCTAAGCTATTATAGCCCTTCTATTTAACTAGGTACTTATAATGCCTACTATTATAATAATATAAGATAATTCTTTCTACCTTAAACTCTTACTTATTATCCTTAATATTATCTTATAGTAAAGAAGTATCTACTATATTACTTAGGTCCCCTTTAAAGGGTTTAAGGCTTATAATATTAAATATATTATATAACTACGTTCTAGTAGGTAATTCTAGCTAGTAAGCTAGCCTATAACTCCTAACTACCCTTATAATCTTATAAGGGCCTAGGTACTTTATAGTTAACTTCCTACTTAGCTATCTTAGGTTAATATTCTTTATAGATAGTAGAATATAATTACTAACTTTAAACCTCTTTAGGGTCCTTTTTTAGTTATAGTATTTCTTATACTAAGCTTATAAGTTAATTAGAAGCTATTTAATTACTATATATTTCTCTCTTAGTAATAATACTCTACTCTTAGCCTAATTATTTATAAGTAGAATATTAGGTATTACTTACTATAGGCCCCTAGGGTTATACCCTTATAATACCTCCACTAGTATGTAGCTATAAGTTATGTGGTTACTAGTATTATACACAAATTATACTATTAATAGGTTATTAGCCTAGTTAGTTTATTTAGCGTAGGAGAAAGCCCTTAAATAATATTCTAGGACCTAGTTTAATTATTCTATCTACCTATCTATCTATAGGTAAAAAGCAGTGCTTAGTAGCCGCTTAGTTATAATAAGATAGTAAAAGATTATCTAGAATCCGCTTATAAATATAGAACCTTAGTCTATTATAATACCTTCTAAGGCTCTATAATCTCTAAAGATATATTCTAGGAATATAGTAGCTAACCTATTACTTATTAGTTACATTAAAATAGGGATATAGATACTATACTTTATAAAATAGTCTATAATTACTAAGATTATATTATAGGTCTAGTTAGTGTCTTTAACTAGTAATAATCTAGTAATAAAATCTATTAATAGTTCTTAAAAAGGGTAATCTAGCTCTAGTAAAGTAGCTAACTTACTATATAGCCTATAGTACCTTAGCTTTAAAACTTAATAGTTTATATAGGTACTAATATATACCTTTATATCTTTCTTTATTAATAGCTAGTAGTACTAACTTATAATTTAATAAAGTGTCCTACTAACTCCCTAATACCTAGTAGTAGGGTTATTATATATTAGTAGTAAAATCTCTTTTCTTATCCCCTAGGGAATATAAACTTAACTCTTAAATATTAATAGCTTAGAGGGTCTAATTAACTATATCTATAATACTTCTAAGTTACCGCTCTTAAGTAGCTTTCTCTAATATATAGTAAACTTATTATTTTACTATATACCTAATAATAATACTTAAATTAGAATATCTAATTCTAAGCTATTATCCTAAGTATTAGAGTTAAACTTAGAAGAGGTTCTCTATATAGCTTAGATCCTTACTATAATATCTCTATAAGTAGCTAGCTTATAAGTTACTTCTAGTCTTATAGGTACACTATAGTTAAGCAGCGTTTCTAAGGGGCGCCCTCGCCGCTTACTAGTAACTATACTAGCTAGAACACCCCTTTTAATAATATCTAGTCTTATAGCTTCCTTAAAAATATAGCTAAGTTATATTTTCTTAAAACCCTAGATATTCCTATTACTATTATAAGGTCTTTATAACTAACTATCTACTATATTAAATAATAATATAATAGAGCTTATAGTATTCCTATTATTACTATAGAGTTCCTATTAATTAGTATCTATAAACTTAGATAAGAAGTTTAGTAGCTATAAGGTTACTACCTCCGCTTTCCTATTCTTACTTATATAATCTGCCCTTCTTAATAATATATTAGTAGGGTTTAACTTACTAGCCCTATATTTAATCCTAAAGTTAAATAGGTATAGCTTATTAAGCACTATTACCTACCTACTAGTTAGCTATAGCTTTATAGCTAGGTACTTATAGTTTAAGTAATTAGTTACTACTATAATTAAGTAGGTTAAGTACGCTAGGTAATGCCTCTATACCCTAAAAGCCTCTTAGATTACTAATAATTTAGTATCTAGTATAGGGTAGTATAACTTAGTATTAGTTAACTTCCTTAATATATATATAACTAGGTGCTAGTAACCTAGCACTAATATTATAAGTATTACTCTAATAGCAAAACCTAATATATCTATCTCTACTCTTAATAAAGTAAGTAGGTTAAAGTGCACTAAAATTAGTGCTTCCTAGAATAACCTCTAGAGTTCTCTAAATATAGCTAGCTTATAGGGTTCTAGCTTAAAGGTTACTAGTTATCCCCCCTTAAGTTAGTTTATTAATAGAATAACTACTTTACTATACTACTTAATAAAATATTAATAAAATCTAGTGAACCTAAGGAATAATTAGATATCTAGGACGCTACAAGGTATTAGCTATATTATAATTGCTTCTACCCTTAACGGTTCTATTATAATACCTTTCTTAGATATAATAAATCCTAAGAATTTAACCTCTATAACTAAAAATTAATACTTCTTTAGGTTAATAAAAAGCTTTATATTATAGAGTCTACTTAGGACTTATTTAACGTGGCCTATATAAGCAGCTATATCGCTACTATAGATTAGGATATTATCCAGGTAGATAATATAGATATTATCTATAATATCCTTAAGGACCTTATTAATATACTCCTAGAAAGTTACTAGCGCGTTAACTAATCTAAATAGCATTATAAGATACTTAAAGTGCCTATATCTATAATAGAACGCTATCTTCTACTTATTACCTAAGCGGATATATAGCTAGTGGTATATATCTATTAAGTTAAGTTTTATCTAGATAACTATGCCCTTTAAGTAATTAAGGATTTTAGTAATTAGTAGTAAGGGGGACTTATTCTTAATAGTAATCTTATTTAGGCCCCTATAATCTACGTAAAGCCTTAATTTCCCTCCTTTCTTTAGAATAAATAAAATTAGGGCCCTAGCTAGGCTAACTAATCTTCTAATCTATCCCTTTTACTATATATCTATAAGATACTCCCTAAGCACCTTTAGCTCTTTCTTAGCTAAGTTATATATTAGTCCCTAGGGTAGTGTTTTCCCTTTTTCTAATTTAATTATATAAGTATAGCCCCCTAGTTTAGGAAGCATTCCTACTAAATCCTTATTAAATATGTCTTTAAATTCTAAGTATTCCTTTAGAAGCTCTAGTTTATCTATATTATTACTTAGCCCTTACTTAGTTATAGGTTACTTATTACTTAGACTATCTAAGGATTTTAGGTTAGCTATAATATATTACTTATATAACTTATAGGTATACTCTAAGACTATTACTACTTCCTTATTACTTATTTCCTAAATTAGCTTTAGTAAGTCTACTAGTAGGTTCTCTTCTAGTTCTTTCCCTTTCCTATTCTTTAGGCTATTTAAGATAACTTTTACTAAACCTAGTACTAGAGTAACTACTAACTATTTTAATACTTTATATACTCTTTACTTACCCTAAGTATATAAGAGGCACTCCCTTATTACTAGGTATCTCTAAAACTTCTCTTTCTAATATATTACTATAGGTTTATATTCTCTAATCTAGTCTATACCTAGTAGTAGCCCTTCTTTAGTATTAGTAATAAAGTAGCTAACTTAGTAAACCTTTATAAACCCTATACTATCCTTTATTAATACTAATCTCCTTAGAATTCCCTAATATAGAACTATATCCCTACTTATACTTTTAAGGTTTTAATCTATTTTTTTAACTCTTTTCTAATCCTCCTTAGATAATAACTTTAGGTATATAGTTAAGGATTATACGCCTAAATCTATTAGTGCCTTTACTACTACCTACTAGTAATCTTATTATAGAGATATATAGACTCTAACTCTTAGGTCTACTAATTTATCTATAATAAGCCCCCTATCCTAGGTTTATATAGATAAAAGCAGTATCTTATTAGGATTAGATACTTTATTACCGCTATTATTATGCTTCTCTATAGTATATTTATTACTCTTATAAATAGAGTAGTCTAATAAATAGTAAGCTATTAAGATATATCTAGGCTTCCTATATTTATAATATATAATAGGTAATCTTCCTACTTACCCTTTATTCTATTACTATAAGTTATCTATAGGTAAAGTTAATTACTATTACTTCTTCTTATTATCTTAACTCTTCTTATAACTCTATATTAGTTTTATTACTACCTTTACTTTCTTACCTTAGCCCTATAACTAGCTCTAAGTAATTAGAAACTCCTAGCTAAGTATTTACTTTCTTATAGTATTATTAAGACTATTAATAAATATATAGATTCTTAGTTATATTAGGATTAGTTTAGGTAGGTTAGATTTAACCTTAGTCTAATTCCTAATAAAGGCTTAAAATAATTAGCTATTACCCTACTAAAGATTTAGTAATAACCTAGTTACTTCTAAGTATCTAGCGTCCTTATCTATTATTCTAGTCTTTAGCTATATAATAAAGCTTACCTAATTATAGTCCTTATATTCTATATAACTATCTATAGCTATATAGCATATCTATTATTACTTTATATTATTAGTAAGGCATTTACTAGTATAGGCTACCTTTATTATATTATTATAAAAGGTATATTAGTCTAATTTAAATAATATATTTAAGTTTACTAAGAAATTCTAGAGGTTTTTATAAGTATTCCCCTTATATAATAGTATCTATAGCTATATCTTAATAATACTATATTAGTATATATTTACTACTTACTTAGTACCTATTAGTAAAGTAGGTATAGAAGTAGTTAGTCTAACCTAAGGAGGTAGATTTATAGGTCTCTACTAGGTTCTAACTAATAATAGGTTTACCTAAAGCTCCCTAATTTTTACTTCTATTTATAGAATTTCCTATATTTTCTATATATATTATAGCTTAGCTTATATAATATTATAACGCTATTACACTACCTTCTTAATACTATTATTCTTAATTCTAGTATTATTATCTAGATTAGTCTTAGGTAGTATCTAATATACTTAATTATTAGTATTTATTATTTAAGTATTTATTACACTACTACTACCCTACTTATCTATAGTATTACTACTAGGGGGTATAGGCGTATTTTATATAGATATTCTCTAGTATACTAATATTATAATCTAGCTAATAATCTATTACCCTAAAGGGATTAAGAGCTTAATTTATTATAACTTAAGGGTTAAAAGATAATAGAATAGAGTAATAGCTTAGATTTATAGTTATAGCTAGAAAGGTACTACCTAGGGGTAGGTATATAAAGGTTTTAAGCTCTAACCTTCTATAAGAATATAGGCGGTCCTTACTAAATACCTTACCTTACGCTTACGTAACTATCTAGCTACTAGCTATCCCCTCCCTAACCTAGTAGGTCCGAGGTCCTGCTAGTGCTCTATTATGTAATGATCCTGTCTCTGTCCCTTACGCTCCTAATAGCTACTTTATATAGTCCGAGCTTGTATTTTGTGGCTTTTTTTCCACCGCCTTTGCGTCTGAAGCCCTCCTACTATGACGAATCCTATTAGTCAATTAATTAATTTAATTAATTAATTTACAAGCAAAATTATCTAAATAAGAGGTTATAATCCCTATAAAAGGTTATTATAGCGCTTTACTAACTTTATTATAATGCTCCCTATAAAGTTTATAAAGTAATTTACACTCTATAAAAATAAGAGCTAAAAAACAGTA
Organism: Epichloe bromicola; assembly: GCA_023658445.1. Classification (NCBI taxonomy): domain Eukaryota; kingdom Fungi; phylum Ascomycota; class Sordariomycetes; order Hypocreales; family Clavicipitaceae; genus Epichloe; species Epichloe bromicola. The sequence goes on from CP098270.1 coordinate 2,539,172, forward strand.
AAATTCCCTTTATTCTTAGTATCTAATCCTATTATAGGCATTTACGCGCCCCCTACTAGTATAATATATTATAAATAGGGGTAAATGCGAAGTAGACTTAATTCTATAACTTTCTATATAAATTTACTACTAAAAATAGCTAGCGTGTCTGTTATATATGCTTATGCACTCTGCTAACTTAGCAGAGTTTTCGTGGATCACGGCCTTAGCGAGCGTCTATTTCCAGTGGTCGTGACTCGTGACTCGTGAGCAAAGCACAGTCCAGCCGGCATGTGCATGTGCATGTGCATGAGGGACTTGCAGGAATATGTCCAAGTTATTTACATGCCACCGACCAAGACATTGGAAGGAGAAGCACAATTCTTTGTGCTGCAGCACGCAAGTGTCCCGCAAGATAAAGAAAAAAAAAAAAGGATAAAATGCCCCGTCCAGAAACCCAAGACTCTCAGTGATGATGAAATTGTCTCATCGTGACTTATCTGGCACGGGTCTAGGGTAGACTAGACATGAAGTTGACTTAGCCCAGAGGAGCGCCTTGGGGTATATTATCGCCTGTGGCTCGATTCGTCCTGAATGAACCAAATATAAAATCATTTGAGGTCAGTTCAGCCAGATGATCAACGCAATCACAATTTGCAATGCAGTCAGTTTTGGTGAGAAATTACAAAATTATTGATGTTTACACAACCGTATGGGCCATCAACTGGCTGTCGATCAGCACACCTATTTCATCAAGACTGTGCTCTGATCCAAGCAAAGAACATGTCTGCAACTCTTCAGAATGCATTTCCAGCGTGAACTCACTTCATCCCTCCTCATCACGTAGACGTCTCTATGCGACCCAGTACCAGATCTTCAGGAGCAAGTTCTTGGCAATACGGGGCTGCTCCATAGCCGCCAGTTCATCCATTTCCTTCTTGCCCGTGATGGCGTCAATCTTGTCCACGGGAATGTACAACGCAGTGCGGTACCAAATCTTGTGGCCCAAGTACAGAATCAGGAAAATCGGGAGGGTGATGTAGGCTGCTACAAAGTTTTTGGCGTTGAACGGCATGAACGTGTGGAATCCATTGGTGATGGTGAGAACGCTGATGAGGAAGAGGGCTGCATAGGCAGCGTATGGCTGTAGCGGCGTCCTGTAGGGAAGCGCGTGCAAGAGATTGTTGAAAATCATGGCGTGTCGGAAGCGCAAGTAGGTAATCAGGACAACTATCCAGGCGATGAAACCAGAAATGGTAGAGATGTTGGCGAACCAGGTGAAGACGGTGGCACCAGAGTTGGAGACGTTGAGATAAGCAAGCAGACCAACGGACCAGGTGGCTAATACCGCGATCCATGGGACGCCGTTACGATTGGTAACGCGGAAGAGCTTGGGTGCTTGGCCGTTCAGTGACATGGAGTACAGGATTCGGCTGCCAGAGTAAAGGAACGAGTTGCCCGCAGACCAGGCCGAAGTCAAAATGGCAGCATTGATGACATGGCTGAGAACTGGAATGCCCACATTCTGGATGCCGATGACGAAGGGAGACGCACTAGCATCCGACCTGCCTTCCTCAGCGGCTCCTAAGAGCCTGGGGTCGTTGGAAGGTATTATGATACCAATGATGAGCGAGCCGAGGCCATAAAAGATGGCCAAACGCCAGATGAATCGGCGAGCTGCCTTGGGGATGTTTCGGCGGGGATCGATCGTTTCACCTGCGGCAATGGCAATAAGTTCGGGCGAGGTGATGAAGGCGAATCCGGCAGACACAAAAGCCTTCCAGTAGCCTAAAAAGCGACCAGCAGGGCCGGCGACCTTGTAGTCGACGAAGGACCCGGGGTCATTCCAGTAGTGGAAACCAAGAACTCCATCCTGATTCGGTGCGCCTCCGAAGAAGATGACAACCCCCAAGATGATGAGTCCCATGATTGTAATCAGCTTGATACTGGCAAACCAAAATTCAGCTTCACCGAAGAATCCGACCGCGATGATGTTCAGAAGAAGGATAACCACCAGCACGATGGATATCCAGACAGCAATGTTGACACTGGCGCCCCAATAGTCGATGATGATCGCTGCAGCCGTCGCCTCGGCACCAATCAATATAGCATATGCATACCAGTAATTCCATCCAGCAGCAAATCCAAGACTTGGGTCGACGAAGCGATCCACGAAGTAAGGGACGGTAATACCGCGCATGGGCAAGTAGGTAACCATCTCAGCCAAGCAGTTCATGACCACCCAGACAAGAAGCATCATAGACAGGTAAGACATGAACAGTGGCGCAGGTCCCGTGCTGGACAGGATGTTTCCAGAACCAACGAACAAACCAGTACCGATCGCACCACCTAGCGCAAGGAACTGGATGTGACGACTCTTGAGACCGCGAGCCAGCTGGTCGTGCTGCTCAGCCAGATTGTACTCGCCATTCTCGGCAGGGTGGCCGCCTTCCGAATCGTGGGTGGCATTGGCATCGAGCTTCTCCATCATCATCGAGGATAACTCTCAGCAAAGCTGCTGAGGAGGTTCGATGAAGTGATTCTGAAATGTCGTCTCGACAAAATCTTGCTCTTCGTCCTCTGGCGGACTGACAATGAGACCTGAGCGATGTCAACTTGACAATGTTGTTTCTGATCCGTGGCGCCGCAAATACCAACAACGGAAGCGGCCGCGTGCCTCCTCCGGACAAGCTCGTGCGCCGCGGGCGGAATACTGCACGTGAGGGAAGCTGTCTAAGTCGGCGCACGCCGCAGTGAATAACAAGGCCAAGGTTGAATCTGACGGTTAGACAGCGAGAAGAGAAAGTAAGAATGCCGCGACGGTGAGGGGAACATGGAGGGCAATCAATGCTTTTTGACTGACAGCGTCGATGTGGAGGGCGCAAGACGGGTCCGCAGTGATAGCAAGGTTCGAAAGAAGTGGGAAGGAACGACCTGGGGTCACCGCTAGCGGCAACAAGCAGCGCTGCCTTCTCTGACGCACCCAGACTGCTAGAGCCGGACACCCACAACGCCTCACACACCTGTAAGAAGATTGATGCCTGCTGGTCCTGCATGTATGTATGTATAATATACGGAGTACATAATACAATATTGATATACGGATTACAGTACGTACTGGACTGTGCCACTTGCTGGCGTGGCGCCTACTCGCGCCTACTCCACACTGTTACTCCGTAGAGCACGGAGCACTGGCGATCTATCTACGGAACAATGCAGCTGAATGGCCTCACGAATGCGGCCAGAATACATGCATGCATTTCCTAGACAGCGTACAGGACAACGAGACAACAATTGTGATAACACACAGTGAGGCGTTTGTCGAATGGTCCGTCCCGTGGTTTTCTCCAGCTGACCCCAAGCTTCCCCTCCCCGATGGTCAACGCCAACCAATGGCGTTCAAGCACACGAGTCGTTCAGTCAGGGTATCCTAGAAGACGCTGCTAAACTTGCGGAGAATTGCGGAGCCCGTTCACGGCCCTTCCTGCTAGAATTTCACCGAGGGTTCAATGAGGAGGAATCAATGCGCGTGCTCACTTGTTGGTATCGAGGTTTTCTAGAAGCTTTGGAAAGGGCAATCCGATACATACATACTCCGTAGACATGAGACAACTGGCCAGGCTAACCCTGTCAACCTTGTCTGCCACCTTGTCATTTTCAGGCAAAAAGACCTTGCGGAGTACAACCGGTGGGCCAGTGCTGCGTGGCTGCCTGCTTCATGTGGCTTTTCAGGCTGGCTTCTGGCTTTTAGGCTTTAGCCCTGGTCAGCTCGCTCGCCAGGCTCCACCTACAAGCGTTGCCCGATAATGACAAACTGTTGAAGACAATGGTTATCTGCTGGAAGCCCCAGCAAATCCTCCTCCACCACATGCGCCCCGTGCTCCAGATTAGCTCGCCGGCAGATACGGCGGAAACCGTTGCATGGCAGAAATTCACCCAGACGCGCGGTTGATTAACAACACAATAATAGCCTCACTTCGGGGAAAGATCTTCTACTTACAATTGTCTCGAGCGATGATCAATGTCGAGAAGAAGAAGCGACTCGATCGGACCCGATGGTCCAGCAGGCGACGTGTCGGGGCTTGAGAAAGTCATCGATGCTGAGCAATATATTACACGCAACACGCACTGCATGGCCAGGATGTTTGCTACTTGGCCATCTCTGCTAGCACCATCACTTGCCAAGCTATTGGCTATTGTCTATTTGCGACATCTCCTTTCTATTGTCCCGTCAAGAACCCCGGAGTTTCGATATGATATCGAACGGAGTACACTCGGGGCACGAGGCGCTTGCCGCCCTCGTCAACGCCACGTTTTCATTCATTCATTGTGCGTGCGTACGTAATACGTGCGGTACTGTACCATTACAGAGCGTGGCATGACATTGCGAATGGATAGTTGGTTGTTGGACAGAGAGAGGGTCACCGATGCCGGCGAATCAACCCCCCCCCCCCCATATGATGCCGACAAGTCGGGCATCTGGCGTGACATCGTTGCTTCGACGAAGCGAAGCGTTATTACCATCTGCCTACCCCAGAGATCGTGGAGTGGTGGTTCCACAACGCGCCGAGACTAGACGCGATCTGGCATGAAACCTTAGAGTCCTTCGAGCATGCAGCCCTTGCTGCAGGCCAGCTGCCATGCCAACGTCCCGATATGCTCATGCTGTCGATCATCGCCTTCATTACTACTCGTACGACATCATTTCTGCCCCTGCAGCTCCAAAAGGTGTTCCACGACAGATAAGATACAACCGGCCCCTCAAGCGTCTTGATCTTCATGCCCAGAACTCTCTTGGCCGTCAAAGGCCTGGCCGCGTCGTCAATGTTGAATACTCCATTCGCGCATTCCCCGGGAGACCGTCTAGAAGAGGGCCCATCAGAAGATCCTTTGAGTCCTTAATGGTGGAAGAGGCACCCGAGACGGTGTTGTCGCGACCTAGCACAAAGACGGGCTATTCGTAAGGGTGAATTCCTTTGCGGCAGCGCAGGAGAGTGCCTTGCAGGCATTGCAGGCAGCGAAGTCATATTGGAAAAGGGCGCCTTGTGTCGGCATCCAGAGTGGTTTCTTCGTTGTGGTATCAGAGGCAACTGGAACTATATGCTTCTGCCATCACGAATGGTATGATTCTGACAGTGGGAGCTTATACCATTGATGACTTCTGCCAAACGAGCCCGTTGACTCGACGCATTCGATGAGATGGACCCCTTAATGACGACCCTCTTACTACGGAGTTACCCCCGCCTTTAATACGGCCGATTCCAGAACACCACCTGTTTCCTGGATGGCCGGTTGAATCTGTTGGACAATACCCGGTCTCAATTCCCTGCTTCTGGCTGAACTGCCCTAATAATATTAATAGGGACCGCGTTTTCCATGCACCCAGGCATTACGGACATAGGCGAATTACAGTGATAACATGGTGGATCAAGAAGGCTCGTGCCCTTGAAAGGGCACAGAGACAAACCTCTGAAGCCACCCACAGGGCTGTAAAATGAGGCATTTTGGCGCTGTGTTGATCCTAGAAACTTGGAGCAAGTCATCATCACTGAAGAGATCGTCAACTTCCACAATCCTCAAGCTTCTGTAACCTCGACTCCCTGTGATTGAATTGCTGATTGCTAGATAGGATCATAAGAGTATCCAGCAGAATCATTGAAGACTCATAATCCGGCCCCTCCATATTGCCGGCCAGAGAGGGCGCCACACGGAAGATGTACTCGACGCCAAGCACGGCTTCGTCGTATGTTCCCGAAACGGTAATATCAAGGACAATGCTACGTCTCAGCTAGGCTTTGTACGGCTAGACGGGCCGCAGGAACGCAATCTCGCCAGAACCAGCTTGGGTACGGACAGCAGCTCGGGCGGTATGGCCAGCTCGGAGGAGGAGCGCGAGTGTTTCAAAGCCAATCATACCAGTCGCGCCGGTCACTTTGGAACAGAGCTTTGACATTCGCATCATGACAAGATGACAAGAGAGTCATTCGCGATTTCTTACCAAATGAGATCTCCTGCCATGGCTGGTTGCACTGGGAGTGTAGTGTCAAATGCTGGAATAGAAAGAATTGTGTCGTAAGCGACAAATCTACAGGAGAGCAGAGTAACCCTTTCGTTTTGTCACCATTCGTATACGACTTGGCTTTCGCTGCGAGGGAAAGTTCATGCGTCCTCTTCCTGTCTGCCACCATTCTTCAGTCAGTGAAAGGAGCGTCACTCGCGTACGCTCATGCAAAAAAGTATGGTGCCTGCATATCAGCGGTGGGGTCATGGTTACGGCCATGCTTGATAGGGTTCGTCGACGGCTTTGCTTGGCCCATTTGACCGACCAGGTTTCCTTGAGCACAACGCAAAATAGTCAAGCTCGGTCTTCGGGCACGAGCAAGACAAACCCGGACGTGGTGTCCATAGCGCAGACTATCAGTCGTATGTTTTCGAGAACCAAGCCCGTTTGTTGGTTGCTGTTCCGGCTTGCTGATTGCCTTCCGGGATCCTACAATATTGAGATTGGCATGGCCGTGATGTAAGAGAGAAACGACCGCAGCATCCAGACCAGGCCTATGACATGACTTAATATATGGAAGCCGTCTGATGTCATAACAATTGTGGAATCGGCCTGCAGCCTGACGGGATGTGACTTTTGAACCCGCTGCAGCGGGTGTCACGAAGAATGGTGCCGCGCGGAGGCCAAAGTTCGTGGCGTGGGGTCAAGCCATCGAGCGTCATATCCTTGCCTTTGTTATAGATACCTTGGTGCTCACATTAGTTTCGCCCTAGTTTCAGCAATCATCATGTCAAGGACGGAGCATGGCTTTCTGCCCGGACCAAATTTGGTGCTTCAGATGGTGCAATGAAACATGGTCAAAAGAACAACTTGACCAAAGACCCTTCCCTCGCCATCCTGATGAAAACCAAAAGGGAAAGCACCGTAAGAAGTAATTCATACCGCTTGTGATGCTCCGAGTGAAGGCTGGACAACTAGGTGGATCACCAGTCTTGCTGTAAGTATTTTGAAAATAGTGCCAAATCGGGCCCAAGATAGCAGGTATTGTCCGTCAATAACGTTTTATCCACAAGTTGTTCCTGAAACCCATCAAATGACATACCATGCAGGGGATGTGGTGGCCATGTTTTGTCATTTGTTCGCTCTGAGCTCTGAACGGCTTTTTTCAAAGTTTTAAAGAATTGTTATTTCACGTGAAATCGTTTTCGCGATGACATCACAAGATTCAAAGGATGGCCAGTCCGATTTTGGGAGTGCAAAACGTCATGATGGATCCCATTTCATCCACACTGAACCGGGTGCGCTGGATCAATCCCTCTTGAAACGTCGGAGGAGAAGGACAAACTACATGCTCCGAACCCGTTCCTTCCACTTCTCTTCTAGTGTCTTCGGGCGGGGGCGGCACCGAGTCTTGACTTATCTCAGAGGTTGGATTCACCGTGCGTTTTACATACTCCGCAAATGTCTCGCGTAGTTCTTCCTCGGGGTGCCAGGGTACGGATCACGTCAGATCCATACATGCTGGAAATTCCCATTCTTTCGCGGGCCACGATAAGTAGCGTGAGTCGCGAGGCCGGTCATAAGCTGATGCACGTCGGTTCCAGGATGCTAATTGGCCACACTTGGAGGCTCTGCCGCCGCTGCCGCCGTTGGCTTTGGGCAGACCCCCTTCCTTGTATTACCATGTGGAAGTCTCGTCCTTGCGAGAAACAATTGGCCATCGCATCACGTGGCTACTACATACTACATGTAGGTCGATCTGGCGGGGTCAAACAACACCAGGCAGTCAATCGCCTAACTAGTACTCCGACGTCTAGACTACCCTCTGGAAGTGCCATGTCCCGCTCCCTGCCCCCACCAAAGTATGGTTGCAACTGCATAACGTTGGAATGGCCACGGTACGTTTACTCTTTACTCTACAAACTCTACAAAAGTAAAGAAAGAGCTAGCACGGGAGAGGAGACAAGGAAGAAGCTTGGTGTTGTAAGAAAAGCGGACCAAGCAAACTTCTGTACGGAGTAAGCGCGGCTTTGTTTACGTCAACCTATCACGGGAGCTTAAGGAGCTTTTGCTCCGGGAACGCAGTCGCCTAACTTACAAATCGGAGCAAGTTTTGGCTCCAGCAGAACGAAATGCACGCGGTGCACGAGTCTTGTCAAGTTGATGAAATGCTTCGTCTACGCTTTTCCCGCTGTTGTCTTCCCTTGCTGTCGTCCAAGGCGGCACGCCGTCTTCTGGCCAGATCCTCTAGTCACGATAAATGTGCAGGGAGCATACGGCCGAATGCCCAGTCTGCGGGAAAGAGTATCTTGTCTACGTTGCATTCTGCCACCTGTTCCATCCGCCGTTGTGGTCTTGTCCCGACGGCCTAATCACTATACGTGACGACATGCGTGACGGCCGCTGTCCTAGCCCTGTCTGCCCAAACAGTTTGCGCGGCGGTTGCCGGGTCATGTAACGAATATACGATTTCTTCAGCATGAAAGAATAGGCCAACAACTGAGAAACGGTCAAGACTAAAACGGAAAAAAAAAAAACCCAGAACGAAAACGAAAAGAAGGAGAAAGGAGACGTTGGCGATTTATCACACCCTGCGTGGCTCAAAGTCTCTCCGTGCTCGTCGACACCTCCGTAATCTGGTCGACGCCAATATATTCTGGTATATCAAAGTCAAACTTCTTCGCCATGGACGGCGCGACAAAACTGAAACGCCGGGTCAGATAAAAGTTTGTTCTGGCCAAGTGACTAGCACAGTACGTACCGCCCGCCCACGAAGTGGCGTCCTTTGAAATACTTGACCAGTGGTTTTGGCGCTGTGAGGCTGACGAGAGCTGTAGGCATGAATGAACTTCCCAATCCCGACTCCGGGGGACCATGTTCGATATCCCACGACGACGGGGCATCGACTGACGTTACCGGGAGCTGTGTCTTCTCTAAGGCTTGAATGACGCTCGGAAATGGTTCTCTCACCTCTCCCGAAAAGCTAAACCCTACAACGCGTTAGGGAGGGGGGAGACGGGGGCAAAAGGGCCTGTACACATCACTCTGCGAATACGGACCGAATATTGCGTCGACAACGTGGTCTGTCGAGTTCAACGCCGATTGGAAATCATCAATAAATGGCACTTCCAAATCTTGTAGTTGTTTTGTTAGGCGCTAAAAACACGACGAGCGTCAGCAATGAGAATCCTACCATGGCTACTCAACTGCAAAACATGCTGACCGCAGAGAAAACATCGATCCTACATAATCACAGGGCCAGTGCATCTCGCGACCTAGCATATCAGAGCCTGAGCATCGATTAGGGATAGGAGACGCAGACAGATACATATATGTTAATTAGGTAAAAGAAGAAGAAGAAGAAGAAAATGATCAAAACAAGAAGATGATGGCGCTTGGTTTTATTGTTGTCTTGTTGGCTACATTGCCATTGACGCACCTGGTAGAAATCATTTTTACTCCTTTTGGGGTAAAAGATAGTAGGTTGGTATCCGTAATTGTAAAGATGCCGAGCTGCCACGAGCCCATCCCAGCCTAGGGAAGTGAGTCTCAGCCAAATGGGTAAAAGACCAAGTCATGACAAGGTTGATCGAACGACACACCATTATTCCCGGGACCACAAGCCACGAGTATTCTTCGCCCCTTGCTCAAGGGCTGTATCCGATACACTGATACCAATTAGACCCAACGTCTCGTCAAATCCGGCCATCCCACATTGATTTGGACATCTCACCAGCTTGCGAGATCGACAGACCAGCCAGTTCCATGAGCTGGTCAAGAGAAAATGCGCACGTGCTCATGAGCTCTTGATCAAGAGCAGCCGCAGCTTTTGCCCCCAAAGTCTGCCGCAGAGGGTACGTCAGCGTTGAAAATTGGCCCCCTCACAGGTTCCGAGGTACCAAGGGGAGCTTCTCTGCCGCGGGGGGGGGGATTCGGCCGTGATATAAAAAGAATCGCACAGTACCTTGAGTGACATGATGAAGTCTGAACCCCGAACAGGTGAAAACCTTCCTGATGCCCGTGGATTTTTGTAAAGCGCAAAGTTCAGAACAAAAGCAGATTGATCTACTGCTGGTGACGAAAGTCGTGTGTCATGACGAAACCGGTAGGTGCCAGAAACACCAATTCGACTTGCCAACCTCCCTCCCTCCCCAGCGCCAGCTCGACGGGCCCATTCGCCGGCGCGGCAAAACCCGCCGCCCGGTTCGAAAAAAAAAAGAATCCACCTTCAAACCAACCCAACAGATTCCCGAAACTTCGACCTCACCAACCCGAACATCCATCATCCCCTCCAAAGCTTCCGCAAAACCGACCTCCCATCATGGTCGTCAAGATCCGACTCGCGCGGTTCGGCCGCCGAAACTCGCCCTTCTACAACATTGTCGTTGCGCACGCTCGGTAACGCCCCCGTGTTCTCGCAGCCGCCCCCCTTCTCACTAACCGGCATGGAATGGAACTTTCGCAGAACCGCACGAAACTCCCGGCCCCTCGAGGTCCTAGGGACGTACGACCCCGTGCCCAAGCCCGACCCCTACGACAACTCGGGGAAACTCCACAAGGACATCAAGCTGGACACGCATCGCGCCAAGTACTGGATAGGCGTGGGCGCACAGCCGACCGACACGGCGTGGCGACTGCTCTCCATGGTCGGGATACTGCCCCGGAAGGACTTTGGGCCGAAAGCCACGGAGACGAACGGGGTGGTTGAGACGAGCAGGGTGAAGATTCGGTGAGGGCAGAAGGCTGGGATCAATTGGTCGACGGCCGAGGGGTTTTTTTTTGGGGCAAATAAAGAGCTTTTATGTGGTTCAGCAGGCGACTATGATATGGGGTTTTGATTTCCCGCATTCGAGGCGTTTTCTTGGTACAAGATGTACCGTTGTATATTGATATTGTTTTTCAATGGAAATCTTCAGAAACGAGGCTGGGCGGAGGAAACATGCCGTCATATAGCTGGTTACATGACCGTCCAAAGAGCCAGTACTGGAAATGGCGAGACTTCAGTTGGGAGCTACATATATATCCGTGTCAGAGAGAAGCATGTCAAAATGAATCCCCAATTTCTATTCATGACCACGAGTGCAGAATGAAAAGCCGCTAATGTGATGCCTATGGGGTATTAGGCTCTCTAAGATTGCTTGACATGTACCCAAAAAGGAAGCTGAAATACAACATGTGCCATCAACCTGTTGCAGGTTGTACCTAGAAGCGGCGACGGAAGAGCGAGACATTATCCTGCTGCCGTCCAGTAAAGACCCAAACTCCGCTGGTACTCTGAGTCATCTGTGCGCATGCTTGTTAGTGCGAAACATGAGAAAAATAAAGTAAACGAACTGCCACATTGACCCTCGCCCCATAGCCCAAACGCCCAGTCGTTGCTCAATGTGATGCTGCGAAGAAAATGTTCATCGTCAAACAGACAACCATGACAACAATGCCATATACAGACAATACGAGCGCTAATTTTCTGACCAGGCCGTGATCTAGATGCTCCAGGTCCCATCTCCATTTTCTGCGCCATCGCCATGGACCTCGATTGGCTGCGTTGGACGAGCTTTCCGCGAGCGGAGCCGAGTCTTCAATGTCTGATGTTCCAGATTCTTCCATATCGTCGTCTTCCTTCATGAGTCGCTGGTGGTATGAGCTTTCTGGGTCGCTGATTTTATAATAGAACAGCCCAGGCAAGATGAAGCTGATGGATGTCGATCCTGTGCTGCCCACGAAGGCCAGGACGCGATCCAGGCTGCTCACAGACAGGGCAGTGAAATATGCCAACGTCAAGATGACAGTCGTGAGAAGGGCGAATCGAGTATCAGACATTGGCGCTGTGCTACCATGGTCGCCCCGCGCTGCAGACGAGTTCATCAAGGCGGGTTCGTTGCGGCCATTGTTTGATAGAGACCGGTTGGGTCGCCATTGCAGGACGGCATCTAATGATGCGCGACAAGGATGGACCTGAAGCGGAATGGAAAACAGAACCAGTATGACGATAGCAGCCTTGCCAATGGTGGATGCAACACCGGTGGGATCTGGATAGTTGTGAGATGTACGGCCCCGGCTAGAGAAAGCAGATGGTGAGAAAACTTACACATCAAGACAATATTTCCGACAATGTCATTTCCAAAGGTGACGTAACCGGTAATGGCGACCAAAATGTAGATAGTAGCCGCCGAGCCAATGCTGGACATCACCACTCGAACCATACTCAATGGCGAGTTGTTTCTGATCTCATTCACAATGGAGAACATCTAATACAGAGAGGCTGCGTCAGCAATAAAGACAAACCGAAACGGAGTTTTGCGCGCGCGCGCACAAACGGCTTGAAACTGACATTCTGGTGGCATGTATAGGCAAACACCACAATTGGCAACGCGCTCAATGTTTCTACTGCACCGGCCCACTTGATGACGCGAATATTGTCAGGCTCGGCGTGAGGATCGACCGCGAAATGATATACGACGAGCACAATTAGATAGCCTATCGACACCAAGGCAACAAGACTAGTATACTTGAGCGAATCAAGTCGTCGGAGAAAGCTGAGAGGAATAACCAAAAGCATGAAAGCCGTAATCCAGAAATGTCGGTCGACCAAGTAAGGCATGTGCTCCGCTCGGCTGTTGAATCCCAGCATCACACCGGGCATGAGATCTCCAATGATGATCATGTAAGAAACGCCCACTCCAAAGCACTTGATGGCGATGGCAGCGTCGAAAATCACCGAAGCTTGTGAATAAGTTATTTGCGACAAGGCGAAGAAGGACGCGGTTCCGCGGTCGAGGTAGCGAGCGCATTTGGACTGGAGGTAGAGACCAAAAGCAGCTGTTAAGCCAGACCACACCACCAGCAAAACACCTAGCATGATTCCCATATGCGATAAAACAGATGGCATTGCTAACGTACCAGCACCAACGACTTCGATATATCAGCTTCGCTGTCAGATGATCAAGGCACCCAGATAGAGGGGGGTTTCGAACTTGTGTTGAGCAGGTTGACAATGCTGCTAATCGTAGAGGCTTGGCCGCCATGGCCGCCATGGCCGCCATCTTTACCACCACGGCGTCGTAATCTACCGACATTGGTGTCAGTTGAGATGCCACATCTGGCGGATTCGAATCCCACCCTAGGCGAACTGCAATCGCGAAACGTCGTACCTTGGCATATTACCGCTGCGAGACCTGCCAGACGAATTGCCATCCGAAATGGTCGAGTAGTTGGTCATACCAGGCTCTTTCTAGAACAGCAACCCCAGCACCAGGGTGCCGCGCGCGTTGTCTCGTCGTTTGAAGAAGAAAATCCAGCGTTCGCCGCGGTTTCGCCGCAACACCGTCCCGAGCCGCCGAGTCGCCGAGCCGCCGAGCCGCAGACGGATGAGGGATGCACTCGCAGCCGCGCCAAGCGGCAGATGGCAGCTTTGCTTGCCTCTTATAAGCACCAAACGAGTGAAGACAGTCCGACAGTGGCGGACCGGAGAGTATCGCGGCAGCGGTCGAGAGATTAGCGCGGCCCAACAGCTCGTATTGTCATGGGGTTGCACAAGGTTCAGAAACGTCACGGCATTGCCGCACCAATTCGTACTCGCAGCTGGGCCACCAGCCCCGGAAACGTGACCCGGTGCCATCCGCAGCCAATCAGATGGTCGAGCTGCCTCGTTCTAGCCGCTGCTGCCACGAGCTTCGTTGGAGCTTGCCATAATCATTATCATCGACAAGTTACTGCTATCAAGTGGCGGGCCTCGACAAGAAGGCCACCGTCACGTCACCATGGACAATCCTCTAGACCAGACGACGCTGGCAACAATCTCCCTTCTCGAGTTGCGACTACTGCGCATCGAACATGTCCTCCATGGCCAAACAGTCTTCCATCCCGCGGCGCAGCCCGACTCTGCGATGCAACGATTGAGAAACCTCGAGAGACGGTTCTCCATGATGGCTTCTCGCATTCGTGTGTATGGGGAACTTTTGAAAATCTGTACGCCGTTGCTTCATTTCCGTGCCTCGAGCTCAGCAGCAGCAGATGCTAACACTACATCAGACATTTCAAATCCCGACCTTTTCCGCGCACCGAACGCCTCCGAGCCGCCCTCACAGCTGTCAATGGACGCGATTCAGTCCATCGTACTAGCATCTGCATCTGCCTTTCCCGCGATCCTCTCCGCTCTCACAGCCATACAAGATAGTCCCATTCCCGACCCTTCAGAGAGCGCGTCCTTGATCAGTTTGACCGAAAGGATGAAGGCCATCGAAACGACTCAATTAGCTCAATCATCCGAGGTGGCGGAGCTCAGGCAAAGGAGCGAGGCGGTCATGCTGGCATGGTACGAGCTTGGCATATTGGCCAACTCACAATCATTGGCAGACATTGAAAGCAGGGCACAGGGCGTCGAGAGAAAAGTCAGGAGGAGAGAGGTGGCGCTTGAAGAAGAGAAGCAAATATGAAGCACAATATCCATGGTGATGCTTACGCCATCAGCAGGCCCACCAGTCCTTTGCGCTGTCATGGGAGGCCTGCAGCCCAGGTCTTTGGAGTTTTTGGTGGATGGAGCATCCATCTATCTGTATTAGAACATGACATGATACCCTTGCATACTGGAATGAAGCCTTGTGCAACAATTACATCAGCATGAAAGAATTACCCAGGTGGCAGAACTCGGTACAGTTTCACAGCCGCACCATCGAAATGAAAAGATGGTTCGGATGATCCGTGGATCTTTCTTCAAACAGTGCAGCACGTCTAGATGATTCGATGGGACCGTCAGTGTGGTTAATATTGCAAGCTTCTGCGGCGCGATATCTGGCAAACAAACTGCATTGCAAGATTTAAAAGATGTGGATTCAACCTGTTGGAACAACCTTTTTGTGACGATTGCTCTAATAACGTTGAGGGAGAGGAGATCGAAGCTTCCCATGATGGATGCGATTAGTGTCGTGGACTCACCGTGAGTCAGGAACATCTATACAATTTATGAAATGGTAACTCTGTCGCCGCTATCGAGTAGGGGTTATCTTGCGATGTGTGATGACAACACAAGCAGAACAGCCATGGATCACCGGATCCGAAGGCGAGGTTCACAGATACGACCAGGACCTTACCGATGCATCGGGGGATTCGGGGCAAATAGATGTACGAATCTGGTCGCACAACGCACAGACAAGACCAAATCAACGACAACACGCCAACTTCGCTGTACTGTACTGATGGGAGTTTATCAAGGCTCCGGAAAGCGCCGGCTGATCGCTTAGACGTGTCAGATAGTCCAAGTCAGCCGTAGAAGAGTAGCACACTGGGATGCGCTCCAGACATCAAGCAGGAACCCTTCGTCAAGCCAAGATGGCCATTGGTTCCGTCATTTCATGAAGCAGATCAATTATGGAAACCTTGGGTCACTCTGACGCACTCCAGAGATGGCAACTCGAACAAGAAACTCGGCGGTACACTTCCATACCGGCCGAGAGATGGAAGCGCCGTGTTTCAAGCAGCCGCGTTGAAAGACTGTGTGCAACTCTAATCGAAGCCGAAGTAAGTCAAGAACCGTAATAGATAAAGGAACAACAAAAGAATAACAAGTTGCTCTCACTCCCCTCTATATACATATACCCGTGCAACACAGAGCGGGGGGGACCCGCTGCTGATTACAACGGTGCAACATGAGGATGGCTGGATATTTCGACGTTGCGATTGTTCTCGAACTCGGGACAGGGATCAAACCATCATCAGGCCCTATGTGTACTAGGTAGGTATGTAGACTGGAGGAGCCTATCAGAAGGTGTCGCCATCTCTTCTATTGCAAGTAGTTCGTTCGTGAGGGGCGGTGTTGCAAGGGTAGGCTTCGTGTGCAACGCGAGAGGGACGTGGCCATCCAAGATCCGTGGACAAGCTGCACCAAGCATGGCAGACAAAAGGGCGGCGCTGGCTGGCTTGGCCACATTCCATCCACAGGCGCGTGGTGCGTGGTGCGTGGTGCGTGGTGCGTGGGTTTGTCGTGTTCGAAGGGATGGCAGGATGGCAGGATGGCAGGCAGGATGCGTCAAAGCACTGCGGGGGTTGTTGTGCAACATTGAGCCAGACCGCGTCTCCACTCCCACGCAGATAAGCGCCCGGTGGGCTGCGCTGCTTGGGTCGTGGTGGGTCGTGGTCCTTCTTCCTCTTGTCTGCTTGTTTCAGCAGCTGCTGCTCCACGTCCGCCTTGCTGGAGAATTTGGAGAATTTGGCTCTGGTGGGAACATTTTCTCGGTGTGTAATCCGTAGTGCCAGCCCTGGATGCCCTGGATGCCCTGGATGCCCTTGAGCGTTGGGCGATGCGCCGCCACTTCTCACTGCTTTTCCTCCCTTGTCCTCATCGAATCTAGCCGGCCGGCCAGGCTGACTATCTGTGCCGGCACTCAGTCGGTACTCGGTGCCCTGTACGTCCGTATTTCCCCATCCTTTTCAACAGTTGTGTGTGTCACCACCGCACGTTTTGCATCTCTGTCCACCTTCGATCTGATCCCGTCTAATCACGGCCGTACCTTGCTTCTCAGCCAGCATCCCTCCCCGCAGGCGCGAATCAGGTAGATTTGTCCACTCTCCGCTCATCTGGCGGCACGCTCCACTGTCACGTCACTTCATCTTGCAGTGTGTTGATAGTGTGTGTTGATAGCGTGTCGACGGTGTGCCAGATCTATTTATTATTCATTTGCCTGCATTCTACCGACTGACTCCTTTCAGACTACGGAGTACTTGCTGAGCCAAAGTCTTGGCTGGGTGTGCAGTCTGTTGGCCAATTCTTTGCCTCTCCCTAACATTATTCCCATCCCTTTCCTGCTTCCTTCCGTCTTCCGTCAGTGTGCGAGGTCGACGCCCACCAGCCGACCCAACGACTTTTGGAGAGAGTTCCGAGGAGTGCTACACTGTCACTGTAAGTGCTCGTACTCGCCAGCCTCCACATTCTCGCTCCCCCGGACCGAGTACAGCCACTTGCAGCCACCCAATACCAGCCAATCAATACCAGCCAATACCAGCCAATACCAGTTAATACCAGCTAATACCAGCACGCACCTGAACCCGCTATAAGTTGCATTGCACTCACTCTCACTGCACCGAGCACCGAGCACCGCACTGCACTGCACTGCACTGCCTAGCGCCTCACCACCCCCCCAATCTACCCATCCCATCCAACCAGACCCGATCGTGTCGTCTTCTTCGCATCCGCACCGTTTTTTTACCCTTTTCTACCCTTTCCCCTCTCCTGCTCCCTATCCAGCGCGCCGTCCTGGTTGATATACTCGGTTTCGTCAACCTTGCACAGATCCGAATACTGCCCCCCGCTGCTCTGTCGCTCATTCAATTCTTCCTTCTTACTCAACCCTTATCTTTCCTTCGTCTACTTCGACTGCGGCTGAGCCGGATCAATCCCTTGTTGGGCCACGTTTCCCTCGACCTCCCTCTTGCTCTTCTCTCGATTCTTCGCGCGCGCGCAAGCAACTGATCGACGACGTCTCCGTCTTACTCCCTTTTGATTATCATCGAACCCGTCCCGCTTGCCATTTCGATTTGACACGACTCGACTCGACACGACTCGACTCGCTCTTGTTCTCTATCTGCGTTTGGACTCAGCCAAGTCGAACCCATCGCGACGGTTCAGTCTTCCTTATGCCAGGTTACGGTTCGCGGTATTCTCCATCACTTGTGAAAATGGAACATTCGCGGGCGTACGGTGGCGGTGGTGGGAGAAAGCAGCGAATTTCGCTCAGCAATATTCTCGGCGATCCCTTTGCTCTGGCGACCTTATCCATTGCTCTTGTACGTAAAATCTTGTTGGATCGACTCGGTCGGCCACACGTTCGACAAGGTCTGCATCTCTTGACGCCCGAATGCCTGCTGACGTGCTGGCCTTAGCTTGCCTGGTTCATCACCTTCATATCATGCATCGTTGCCCAGATTCAAACCAACGGCACCCCGATTGATCAGAACCCCGATAAGCAGTTTCCTTCATTCGCCTGGTGGGCTGTTGTGTACAGCTTTTTCCTCATTCTAGGCATTTTTGTCGTTATTGCCAGCGATTCTATCCATACATATCATGTCGCCGTTACCGGCTATCTCGCCGGAGGAATGGTTTTGGTCACGTCTGGTGTGAACTCGCTCGTCTATGCCAAGAGCGGGGCAAGAGAAGCCGCCGCCGCCGGCTTCATTCTGCTGTCCATGGTCATCATGGTGTGGATTTTCTACTTCGGATCGACGCCCTCCTCAACTCCCCGAGCATTCTTGGATTCTTTCGCTCTCACCAAGGAATCCAACGCCACGCACAGCCAAGCAATGAACGGCTATGGTGGCACTGGCCGCCCAGAAACCTCCAACTCTGTCCAGCCTCCGCAGATGTACACATCTGCCCAGCTGAACGGATTTGAAAACCCGTCGACTGTTGGCGGCGCCTCTCAAGCTCCCCCGATGCCAGCCATGCCCATGCCTTCATATGGCGGTTCCTCTCTGCCGACAAACAGTAAAACTGCTGGCAATGACGACGAGGTTCTGCCTCCCACCGAATACCCTTACCAAGCCAAGGCCATCTACAGCTACGAGGCCAATCCCTCCGATGCGAACGAGATTTCCTTCAACAAACACGAAATCCTCGATGTATCCGATGTCAGTGGACGATGGTGGCAAGCGCGGAGACGTGGTACCGGCGAGACTGGTATCGCGCCAAGCAACTACCTCATTCTGTTATGAGCCAACGACGAAATGAACGTGCGCACGCAGCCAACGGCTTCTCTGATGAAGTGAGCATGTTTGGGAGTTTGAGGGTACGACTGGGACGAGCAGCACACAATACACTGAGTGCACCGTCGCTTCTCCGACTCAACTTTGCGCATAGGGGCGGCAAACTGGGCACCAGATATCATCTACCAATTAGCTATGCTACCATATAACATGGCAGAGCTATTTTACCAGCGATATCTTTATACACAACTCGCTAGCTTGACTCTTATAATATGGTCTTTTGCCATTCTCATTTTTTGCTTTTTCTTGTTTTTCAAAAAAGAAACAAATCGGGTTATTGGGGTTTTGTATTGGATGGAGTACAGTTATTTGGAAGACAATCCGCTATCAGCATGGGCAGCAATTATACTATATTACCTTCCCCCTCCCCTTCTGCCGTACCAGCCTTGTCCATTCATTCCTTATGTCTCCCTGTCTTGTGGTTTCACATGTTACCATTGTGTCCATTTTTATGATGCCAATATATCTATCTTCTTTCTTTTGCCCCCAGTTTTACGTCTTTCCCGGGGAGTAGGTGGATTTACGTGTCGTCATGGCAGGTGGTCGTGTTCCCGGCGTTGCTTCAGCGCTTTTCTCGTCCGTGGCCAATATCGGCATAATGTTTGGCAGCATACAAGGTTATGAAAGATGGGTGAGCGAAGGCAAGAGGAGGCACATGCGACCAAGTGTACATGGCAGTGAGCCGTGGTCTCTTGCGCGAATGGGGGAGTTGGGACAATAAGGACTGGCTTGGCTGCTTTGCGAGCGCAGCGATTTCGCGGTGTTGAATATCCAGGGTCCTTTGTGGGATGAATAAAATATGGAATTTCAAACAGATCAGATGCTCCCTGATGTTCTTTCGTGACTGCGTGAAACTCCTACGACTGCATGACTGTTTTCTCACTAGTTCATCTCGACTAATCGACTAACAATCCCTTTTCAGTTCAGTGTTGGCCTCCTTTCTTCTTCTTCTTTTTTTTTTATCCTCCCCCAACACTAACATGGTATATGCACAAATCCATGACCTCTTCCTGGTCCAACATCTGGACATGTTTATACTTGGCGAAACACACATCTACCTACCCAGACGCGACTTCCGGTCCATTGCCCACCACGGCAAGCAGCCAACTTTGGCGTCTTCGACGGCTAGACTGAAATGACTGCCTTTCGGCGTCGGAAACGACACCAATCTCTGCGGAAACCAGCCATGGTATTGTCTGGACTTGCTCGTCCTCGGTTTGCGCGACCCTGTTCCCGGCTTCAGCGCCGCCCTTCCCTTCTCGGGCAGGCCCCTTCTCAGGATGATGCAGCCCGGGGACCCCTCACCATTGATGGCTGGAAGAGCAGGTGGATGGCTTGGATGGATAATCTCTTTGATGGCAATGCCAGTCCTCAGGTAAACAAGAAGAACGAAAAACCACCCAAGATCACAAAAAGAGTCTTTTCTGAGCCCACCCAGAGTGTACATATGCATATACTTCCGTTTTCTTCCATCATTTATTTGGATCAAACTTGAATTTCCGACAAGTATTGGATTGACACGCGAAATTCCACATGCACATCTGAGATCCTCACTGTCATTTGTGCAAATGTTGTCCACAGCGAGTCATGCCTGCAGGTTCGCCCCCCTGATATGATTACGACGTACGGCTGCCTTTTGACACTACGCAGATCCAATTGCCTCGAATTGCATCAAGTCAGTCGATCGGCCAATGTTGTTGGCGGTGCCCCCATAGCCACACGGTGCCGTGAATGCCTTTTCAAACGACTTCACGTTGACCAGAGCCCTCCTTGATCCGCGCTCTGTTTCTGAATAATTTATCCAATGCCGGAGCCACTGTCGTTCTACAAAGAGATAACTTTACGTTTGATAGATATCAATGAAGCGTTTCATCTCCGGGGGATAGCTCCAATTGATATGCTCTTGTCCAGCCGCACGGCTGGATCCTATGGGTGACTGAGACCTGAACTTCTGTGTGCGCGGGATCGTGCTTACTAGTGTGAAAATGGTAGCGACCACGGATGAGGCCGCGCCGTAACATGCCAGTCGTATCGGTAATGTTGCACCTGTTGAGCCCGTCTTGAACCAGTACATCATGCTTGGCTGCATGGCAAGGGCCGCCAGCACATCAATTGCCCCTTGAAACGTAGGGAGTAAGCAGTATTCATTGGGGGCTACAATGGAGAGCAGTCCTCCGGATCGCCTGTTCGGCCTATCCGTCGAGACGCTTCCTTAGCTCACGTGCTTTCTGAAGCACTTCCAATTCAAGCCGTTCTACTCCGTAGCGCAGCGCTTCTTTACGCTGACGAACAATTCGAGCTCTGAGCTTTTCTTCACCAATTAGTTTACGGCTCCTGGACGAAGATGCTCTCTCAGCCTCATCGGGACGGGCGAGCCGGCCTTGCTGAAGCTCTGCTCGAGCTTTCAGTGTTTCTATCCGCCGACCTTGCCTCTCTATCTGTGCGTCAGCTCGCGACAGCAGTAGCGCGATGAAGGGGCCAATCTCGTCACGAAGTGAGGCTTCTGCCGCAGCCAGAGTTGTTTGCGGAATGAGCTCGTAATGCTGTTGTAGAATTTTGCACGTCAGCGGATTTGCAACGTGAAGCTCCCAGTGGTAATGACGCCAGAAGAACATACTCTCACAGTTTTTAGAACTTTAATCAGTCGGGGATAGTCAGCGACGCCATTCTCGAGAGTCTGCACCGACGATTCCAGAAAGTTGAGGGAACTGCGGAGGGAGGACACGCAATCGGCGTACGAGGCGGTGCCAACGTGGGTAGTGGCCATTGCTACAAGAGGTGACAAAAGGCCAACGGTGGCGGGCCCAAAACAGCCCAGTTGATCTACAGTCAAGGGAGGTCACGATGCGCCGTGTACGATGTTGCTGGTTTGGGCGCCGCGACGAGATCGACCAGACGGGAGAATTATCGTGAGAAATGATCGTCTCGGTGGCTCGAGCTCCAGGCTGGATCGCAAGGACAGGGAAAAATGACAAGAATGCGGACTGTGTCTCGTCGCAATATGACAGAGGCGCAGGGGGCGCAGGGGGCGCGGGGGAAAAGGGCCGTCGAGGTGAGGGGTAGCAAGAAGTCACGATGCTTTGGATGTTGTCGTTGTTGAGTCGAGCTTGGGTGGACCGTCAACGGGCAAGCGCGTCTGGATGGACCCTCTTTCCTGTTTGGAGCGATTGGCCCTCACTTGTCTCGTTCCGTTCTTGTCGTCATGTGACATCGTGCGCCATTCTGAGCCCATCCTGAACCATCCCGGAGATTCTTTTTCGTGGAGAGATGTCAAGGTTCTCGTACTTCAGTTTCCTCCGCCGCCTCAATGTCTCACCATTGTGCGCGAGCTTATTGGTGCTGGAATGCTATCAAATGCATGCCAGATGGCGGTTCGTACGGGACGGCCACCTGTATTAATCTTACTCATTCACCGACTTGGCGCTGGCTTGTCTTCCGCTTGGCCACCACTCATTCAACAGCTGCTTCTACACCATTTCGTCTCTTGTCGAGAATTTGTATGCTTCCCCGTCCGTGGAGCAAATGATGGCTAGCTGTCTAGGTGCAGTGTGCACCCACGCTCTAATACACCATAGAATGACGCTTGTGATAGGATCTGTTGCAGCTAATGACTGATATATACTCACCTGCCTTCTATCCCCGCCAATTTCTTGTCTGTTTTGCCATGGGTTTTCATTACCCATTGATTAGAGGCTATAGGTTGTGTCTCTGGGATGAAGCTCATCAAACTCGGCATCGTCACTTGACCGAGAATCGTGTGGTCAAGGCATGCAAAGCAGCATGCCAGCCTCTTGGCCACCATGGCCCCGGTCGCGGGACATTGAAGCCATCGTGACCGTTCTCGGGCTAACGGCCAGTTACCAGCCCGTTAATGTAGTGCATCGTGAGATTGGTCGTCGGAGGTGACAGCTCGCAAGCATGTTATGACCCAACGAGCAGGCCCATCCTCCCTTGCTGGCTGAGACCTTTTCGCACCCCCATACAGCTCTTCGGCCACCCCCAACACACGGAATTTTACCCATATAATGCACCATGCCCGCCGCTTTTGTTTCTCCCCGCCACCTGTGGCCATACCTAGTTCCTTGTGTGGTTTCTTTTATTTGCGAGTGAGTGAGTATGCATCTGCACTCGACGTCACCCACCACGGCTGCCACCATCTTTGACGGGGATCCTATTCCCGATCTTTCATATGGCTCAACAGCCGCCACCCGACGCCGCCATTGGTGCCCACGGTCACGGCTTACGTTTTCTCAATGAAGAGTGGAACGATAGCATCTCCAATGGCCACCCATTCACCCTGAAATGGAACCAGTCATTGGTGAAGCCCGGCGCTCAGCTGGGCCTTTTCAAGGTCCGATATCCCGATGATGGGGTTGTGGTTTATGACCTGGTGTCAAATTTGAGTGGTGAGTACCCCGATTACGTTTGTGAAATGCTTTCAACTCACTGATAGAGTGTTGGGATAGGTTCAATCGATTCTGTGTCTTGTAAATGGACCCCAGAACATTTGGGGGAAAAACTGTATGCGTTGTGGCTATCTGATGGTCAAGATGCCCATCCAAACTGGACAGTTTCTCCTCCGTGGATTCCAAAAGAAGAAGAGGCATGTTTATTCTTTTATTCTTCTCTCCTCCGTAGCATCAACTACGACCTGTTTGTGATCATCTTTCTATACCTTCTCTCACAGATGTTCTGACTCCTAGTCTCTAACAACAAAAATCTGCCAGCCCAAATCTCGTCTGCATTGGGCTGCGCCAATAGTCATTCCTGTCGTCTCTCTACTTGTTCTATATGCCATCTGCTTGTCAATATATCTCTCATATCGCCGGCGAAAAAGAGAAAAGCGAGAAAAGGAGGACGCAACCCCTCATCAAGATGTGAGCCGCAACAACTCTGTGGACTCTGCAATTACTGTTCAGACTTTCACGGAAACCGACGGCAGACTCAAGTCAAAACCTAGTATTTGGCTCATCACCAACCCCCCGGGGGAATCAGACATCACTACGCAAGAGCTTTGGAAAGACGATGGTGCCGCCGACACGCCAGTCAGCCGGGCTTCTGCATTGGTTGCACATTCCCCTGTGTAAGAATATACAGACATTGTGGTTGCATAGATGTGCTCAGGCACAAACGTCGTTTATGATGCCTGCCACTCGGTAGGCAAGATAATTTGAAAGGGAAAAGTATTGGCACGCGGTGCGACTGCATTCCTGCAGCATTTCATGTTCTCTCTTTCTATTGCCTTTGCATTGGAGTGGAGTGGCGAAATATGGAGGACCATAGCATTCAGAGCTTAGGAGCACACTGGACTGTAACTAGTCTCGGACATAAGTCTATAGTGTAATGTAAGTATATTGTGACTTTTCTATATCCATGTGTTGCATTGTTTCGCCTTTTATCAGTAGACAATATATGTCGCAAAAACAAGACAGGAAAGAGCGACGTCTGAAGTGTGATGAGATGTACTGTGCTACCCAACCTTTTGGACAAAAACGTTATTCGTGTCTTGGAGCTATGACTCTGCGAGAAATCATGTCCAAGTTACTGAAAGTCGAATGCAGGGTCAGCATTTCGCCTAGTTTACCTTGCAATGGATTTGCCGCGCATACTTCGATGCGGCCTGATAGTAAGGTTGGCGTGCTAGGCTCCAAGGCTTAGGACAAAGGTTGCGTCAGGGCTGGCAGGAGTGCGACAGAATCAAATCAGAAAACACCACTAAAAGCTGAGACTTTCGAGAAGCACATAATCATTGCACTGAGCTCTTTGTCAATGTTTTCCCTACCTTATGTGGAAGAATGTCTTTGGCACCTATCAGGCCTCGAACCTGTGCCAGTATGGATTTTAGGTAATTTGGTAATTCCCTACAGAGAATACTCGTGCACATGGAAAACTTGAAAAGCGGCCCGGATTATCAGATATCATGTATCAGATCGCTATTGTGAGATTCGCTTTCCGTCATCGCCGATGTTTCAGCAAACAAGACACCTACCTAACTTCGGACGATGCGGGAATGCCAGCGCGGCAGGAACGAGAATGACGCCGGCTGTGATGATTACCTAATGTCGAGAATGATTGTAAAAGGTTGTCGAGTCACCTGACCTCCGCCTCACATTCCGCCGAAGCTGGAACCCAGGCGACCGGGCTCGGTTCTACATTGTTCCATCTCGCCCTTGTTCGCTTGGCTTACCGGCATCAGAGCGCTGAAGCAAGGGCAGGCAGGAGCCATCTTGCGTTGCGCAGCGCCAGCTTCCAGTTCGGCCTGAAGTCACCATCACCAACCCACACGACTCCAAAGCCACCCACGCATCCAAGCTACCAGCGTCAGGCATCTCGTCTCCAGCGGCGGCATTGAATCCGATACATACTTAATACTGCTTTGAGAACGAAAGCCTGTCTCGCCACCATGTCTGAAGGACTTTTGAAACCCGAGAAGGACTTCTCGAAGGAGGTCGACAAGCAGCTCCCCGAAGCCGAGAGCTTGGCCAAGGTACGAAGAATCGAGTCGGTCACTTGGGTTCATGGTCCAAGAGCTAACTGTTAGACATAGGTGAATCTTCAGGGAGCGATCGAAAAGCTCACAGCCCTGGAGAAGCAGACACGACAGGTGCGATTTTCCGATAGTATTTCGAAGCACCCCAGCTAGTACTGACGAATCTGTAGGCTTCGGACTTGGCTTCGACTTCACGAGTACTCATTTCCATTGTAACCATCTGCAAGAATGCCGGCGATTGGAGCTTAATGAACGAGCAAACGCTCGTTCTATCTAAGAAGCACAGTCAGCTCAAGCAAGCCATCACGAAGATGGTGCAGACTGTTGTGGGTTTCCTCGACGACACCCCAGATGTGAAGACGAAGCTCTCGGTGATCGAGACTTTGCGAACTGTCACAGAAGGAAAAATCTTTGTCGAAGTGGAGCGAGCTCGCGTCACCAAAATCCTGTCCGATATCAAGAAGCAGCAAGGTGATTTGAAGGCGGCTACTGAGGTGCTATGCGAGCTGCAGGTCGAGACATTCGGATCCATGGACAGGAGGGAAAAGACGGAGTTCATTCTGGCACAAGTCGCACTTTGCATTGAGAGCGGTGACTGGACGCAAGCCAGCATTCTGGGTCGCAAAATCAGCACAAAGTATCTCTCTCGCAAGCCCAAGAAGACTGCTGAGCAGCTGGAGAAGGAGAAGAAGGAGCGGGAGAAGAAGAGAGCCCGTGGCGAAGAGGTTCCCGAGGAGAAGGAAGACGATACTACAGATCTCAAACTGCGATACTACGAGCAACAAATCACACTAGCAAAGCATGAGGGGAAGTACCTCGATGTTTGCAAGTACTATCGACAGGTACTTGATACTGAGGCCGTCGAAGAAGACCCCGCCAAGCTGCACCCTGTGAGTCGAATCCCTTTGCCAGTGACGAGCGCTCAGGATGAAGAATGGAGAGTGCTAACAATTCGTCATCTCCTAACAGGTCTTGCAACGCGTCATCTACTTTGTCATTCTGTCGCCCCATGACAACGAACAACATGATTTGCTTCACCGCATATACAAAGATACACGCAATTCGCAGGTTCCCCTCGATGCAGAGCTTCTTCGACTATTTACAGTACAGGAGCTGATGCGATGGCCCGCCATTGCCAAGAAATTCGGCCCTCATCTGTGCAGCACCGATGTCTTCGATGCGCAATCAGGCCAGTCATCAGACGACAAGGCTCACCAGCGATGGGAAGATTTGCGAAAGCGTGTTATTGAGCATAACGTGCGCGTTGTGGCCAAATACTACACGCGAATCCGCATGAACCGCCTCACGGAGCTACTGGATTTGACCGAGGATGAAACAGAAAAGAACATCAGCGAGCTGGTAACTTCAAAGACGGTGTACGCCAAAATCGATCGGCCAGCACGGATTGTCAGCTTTGCGAAGCCAAGAGATGCTGATGACGTGCTCAACGAATGGAGCCATAATATGAAGAGTCTGTTGGGGCTCTTGGAGAGAATTGATCACCTGATCACAAAGGAGGAGATGATGGCACGCATCCAGCCCACGAGTACGAAATGAAAAATGATGCTTTCTTTGGGAGTTTGTGGCTGTAGATGGTAGAGTCATGAAGCTGTGAGGGATGGGCGCAATCCGCGCCGCCACGACTACGGAGCAGGCAGGGTTGTACAAAAAAAAAAATCTTATACTCAGTTCTCGCATACCGAGGACATGTAATGTAACATTTTGATGCCACAACTTGGTGCTTATGCTCATGAAATGAGTGACCTCTTTCCTCACACCACAGTCAAATCTTGGGCACCAAGTCTTGAGCGTGATGCTTGATGAAGCCAGCCAGGGGCATGGCCCATTCCTTGGACACAGGAACATGGTGTCCTCCGGGATGCACCACGGTGGTTGCATTCGCACATTTGTCGATGAAAGCCCGACTCCTATCCTCACCCACCACCGTATCCAGACTGCCCAAGTAATGCATGATGGGCGTCTCAATCTTGGGCTCATACAAGAACTGCAACGACTCAGGCACCGCCCGAAACCCAGAATACGACACGGCAAACTTGATTGCCCTTGCGCCATTCGCCTCCCGCAGCCGATGCACCCATTCTGCTGCCTCACCCTCCTCCGGGACTGCGCGCTCTGGTTCCAGCGCCGCAGCCACCAGGCCCGCCGCAGCACCGCCCTGGCTGAATCCGCACACGCCGTCAACGCCGCCTACCTCGCGAATCGCCTCGGCAATAGTGGCCATGCCCCGTTGGAGAAGTAGGTATTCTCCCGAGCCGTCGTCCCTGCGCCACCACGCCCACGTATCGGGCTGGTGGTCGAGGTCCGCGACCGCGTCCGCGTCCGCGTCGGTGGACAGCGCGAACCCTGGAATGTCCTGGGGAGAAAGGCGGGTTGGCGCGGTGGGGTAGACGAGCTGCGGGGTGAGAGAGATGGGCGAGAGGACTTTTGCGAGTAGTTTCTCGAGGGCGCGGGTTTTGGCTCTGAAGAGGGGACCGGATTGGGTGAAGCCTTTTATAGAAAGAGGGGGAAGGGGGAAAGGTGTTAGTTGCCGTCTTGTATGGGTGATGAGGGGGATGTTTTATTCGCAAGTTGCGTACCGTGGAGCATGAGAATCTTGACCTGTTGCTTTCCGCTGTTTGGTTGCGCGGCTGGCGCTGGACTCATGGTTGAGGCAGTCTTTTGGCGGGTGCTGTGAGAACTCGGGGGAGTGAGAAACGGGGGGAGGTTGTTTTTTTGGCGAATAGTTCTTTGTAGGAATTTGAGCATTGATTGACGGGACGGGACGGCCTTTCGAATTGTTGGCTTTGTCTGGGGGACCTTGTGGCTTGGGTAATTAATCAAGTTCCTGGGGGGGAATTGTCGGAGATGGGTTTTGTCTGGGCTGGGTGAGAAAGTGGATTTTGCTGCGAGGCAAAGAAGTTGGGGGCGATGTGTCAGACGCTTTCTTCCGTAGGTGAGGTGGAATGAGATGTCGGGTCGGGTGGTGTCCGCTGTATGGAGGCGGCGGATTTGAGGGATGTATGCGGACTTCCGTGATTGCTAATCGGGAAATCTGATGAAACGAGGAACTGTACGGAAGTCTATTGCTCAAGCTGGTCATGCGTTGGCCTCTCCGTACCAGTCTGGCCGGGCCGTCAAGCACGGAAGTTGTGGACTAGAGTGATATTATCGTGGGTTGCGTCGAGGTCGTGTATACGAGGTAAAACCAGGAAGCCAATGTTGTTCACA
Source organism: Epichloe bromicola (assembly GCA_023658445.1). NCBI lineage: Eukaryota > Fungi > Ascomycota > Sordariomycetes > Hypocreales > Clavicipitaceae > Epichloe > Epichloe bromicola. The sequence continues at coordinate 2,567,623 of CP098270.1, forward strand.
AAGGAAATACGGTAGCATTGAAAAAAAAAAAAAAAACGGCCCTGGCTGAGTATCCTCACGGGGAGAGAAAGACCATTCCCAATCGTATATCCCCTTGCCATGACCATCCTGGATGTTGGGAACCGCCAAGTTTGATGCACGAGGTCTATTGAGCCCCCAAATGCGAAGTCTATGTTACATTACCACCACTCCGAATTTTTTTTTCCCGGAGCGCGGGTTGGTCGCTCGTTTCCGCCGGATATGCGTCGCCATCATGACCTGTTTATTTCCCAACCTCCACCTTCTCGTCAACACATCCCCGGGCAAAATCTAGTGGCCGCCAGACTTGGCCTTGGGGTTGCGGGCGTCGTTCTTCCACTCATCGGCTATGTGTGGTGTCAGTAACTTGGATGCTCTATTCGGCACATGTTCAGGGTACGGAGGCGATACGTACAAGCCATCATGGCGTTCTGGGCGGAATTGACACCGTAGGCAATCACCAGACCTGTGCAGAAGTTGATTAATCGTCCGAAAGTGCGCGACGGATGCTTCTCTTCCCGTCTTTTTTTCAAAGGCAGGACAAGATTCATTTCAATTCTTCGACCTTCGTCGATTTTCTCAGTGTCACGTACCGGCAGCGAAGAAGGGCCACATGGGCTTCACTAATGGCAGGTAGTTAGCATCGAAGGGGTGGGTTTCAAATTCGCATCAACGGCGGTTCGGCCATCAGTGGTCGGGGGAGCGTACGAAAAGGAGCCGGGAACTTCTTGAAAGGAGTGACGCCGAGCCAAGACATGATGGGCGGTATTTCGTGGGTATCTCGAGGTTTCGGGGAGGATTGATGCGGTCGAGTGAGTCGCTAGTGATTAAGTTCTTCCAGAGGAGCCTTTTTCGATGGCTAATGCAGAGCCTCTCTCACCCGCGGTTTGAGCCGACAATGATGAAGCCTCAGGCAGGAAGTGTTAGTCACAGACTCACAGGGCTCTTACTCAGTCAGGCAGGAAAGCAGATCCGCATGGAAGTTTTTCCCTGCTGGATCAGTAGTCACGTGATGTTGCTTCGAGTGCTCACGTCACAAATTCACATCATGAGCTTGGAGCTATTATCTACTAGCGTGCACCAGGTGCGAGAGCGAAGCTCCAACCGTTGGCCCTTGATCGATTATCCGTTCAACCTCACCTGATTCATCAACCTCACCAACTCCTCCCCAGCGCATAAAGCCGCAATCAATCATCACTGGGCTATAGTAACACTTGCCTGTTCCCGGTCTAATCAAAACACTCTCTTTCGTAACCACAACCTGCAAAGTGCGGGGCAACGCAACTTGGCTGCGACGTGCCTGTGCCGCGCATCCAATCGGCAAGTCGAGGCTGCTTCAGACGCACGCATCCTGTGCACATACAGAGACGCTCTTGCTGCTCCTTGTGCCGCCAGAAACCAGCTTTTCTTTTGGACAATCAGCTGCTGCTTCCTCGTGTATCCTATTTTTTCACAGAACATCATCATACATACCACCCGCCACCCGCCACCCGCTGAGCTCCGCCTTCTGATCTCTTCGTTGCTTGTTTGTCGTTGGCCCCGGGGAATCTTGCATTGCGAGCTCTGTTGAAACATCGTCGTCCTTCCGTTGTTTCCCTTTCAAACACAACCTTGTGGACTTGTTTCTCGGATCTCTCTTTGCAGCCCGACCCCCCCTTCCTCCTCCCACCTTACCACACTTCACGTCAACATGTTGTCACGATGCCTGCCTCGCCATGCTACCGCGGCACTCCCGCGCTCGGCCACGCGAGCTCTCAGCACCACTGCTGTTAGGCAGGGCAAGACACCTTCCATGGGCGACATCAATCCCTCACGGGCGCAGATTGACTCCTTCAACAGGAAGCAGCATGAATTCCGAGAGAAACTGTTGGAAGCACAGAAAGAACGGGGAGCACGTGCGTTGTCTGCCAATTCCTCTGCGTCCGAGAAGTCGGACCAAAGCTCATCCACCGATAATGCAGGAGCTACTGCCGAGTCTAAGCAGCACGATTCTGAGCGCAAGTCAGGCCCGCTGTCGAACCTCATCTACGGCACCAAGGAAGGCAGGGAGATGGAGGCTCAGATCGAGGCCAGCTTCAGTCAGGTGCTGGCTCGTGGCAAGTATGTCCACTCCATTGTCTTCCACGAGGTGAGGCCCGAGAATGTCGATGAGTACACGGAGCTTGTTGGTCATTTCTATCCCAAGATGGCCAACACGCCCGATAACAAAGTCCATCTTGTCGGCAGTTGGCGGACGGAAGTAGGCGACTGTGACACCTTTGGTAAGTTGCTTGGCCAAGTCCAGAAGATCCAAGAACAGGCAAACACAGAACTTGTAGCGAGGGACTGACATGGACACTCTACAGTGCATATTTGGGAGTACCAAAAATACGAGGGTTACCACCAATCCCGGCACTCCATTAGCCACCACCCCGAGTTTGTCGATTTCGATAACAAGCTTAAGAAATTGATTACGTCCAAGAAGATCTCGCTCATGCAGGAGTTCTCTTTCTGGCCAACAACCCCTCCTCGGCTGCTTGGAGGCATCTTCGAGCTTCGTTCATATACTCTCCACCCTGGAAACTTGCTGGAGTGGGAGACGCACTGGCGACGTGGTCTCAAGGCTCGTCGCGAGGTCATGGAGGGGGTCGGTGCGTGGTTTGTTCAGATTGGCGAGCTGAATACGGTCCATCACTTGTGGCAGTTTGCCAACCTGGAGGAGCGACGCGCTCGCCGCGAGAAGAGCTGGTCCGTGGAGGGATGGAGTGACACGGTGCACAAGACGGTTCCCTTGATTCAAAGCATGAAGTCTCGCATCTTGATTCCCATGCCTTGGTCACCAGTCGCCTAAAGCAGGAGCAATAGCAAGCATCAGCATCAGCGGCGATGGACCCCGAGCTGTTCCAAGTAGATGCTAGGGATATGCCGACAACTATTGTTGATGGGGTTTCAATTTCCTTGCGAGCGGTGGAATGTAGCCACATCATATTTGTGTTTTCCATTTGTGAAAGGCGTCCGGGGACACATGGATGTATTATTGGTACTGGACCCAAAGTGGTAGAACATGCATTGAAAGCACTCGAGCATTGAAGAAAGAAAGTGACCAAGTGCTTACTCTGAATTTCTCTTGCCACTGCTTCTACAATACTCAACGTATCGATCCATTATACATAAACGTACAGGTTCCTCGGTGCTCCCGCCAGTCAAAACGCCATGGGTATTGGATGCACAGCAGTGAATAAGAAGACAAGAATGTGAATATAGGGCGGCGCAGACACGCTCATACGTCTGGATCCTCCCCCATGATGGCCGCCAAGTTACGCCCCGCCAGGCCCAGCATATTACCCAGCTGTCCCAGTTTTGAATACAGCGATATCAAGCTCGGATCTGCACTCTCTACCCTCACCTTTTCCCTCACAAACACCTCCTCGGCCACCGACTTCTTGCCGCTCATCCGCGGGCCCCTGGCATCGCTCCCTCCCCTCTTCGGTTCACATCCGCCGTCTCCCTCGGGATGATACTTGAACACCACGTCCATCTCGTCGTGCTCCAGCCTCCGAAACGTGCCTATCGCCAAGCCCAGCTTCGTGCCGAAATGAACGGGGAGATGGGCTGGTTCCAGAGCCCGCAGCCACAGCACGATACTGCTATCCTGGAGGGCGACGTAGAAGCTAAGGTTGCTTGGTAAAGGCGGGCTGAAATGGTGGGCGGGGCACGAGCTCGTCTGCCAGGCGGGGTCGGCGTCGCTGTCGCCGGTGCCTTTGAGAAGAGCCCGTGATTCGGAGATGGACTCGGACAGAACGGCCAGAGCCGAGGCGAGGGAGGAAGCGGTCGGGGTGGACGACAGGGTCAGGCCAAGGAGGTCGATTGCCTGTGTGAGGTGCGTGTGTAGGGCGTCGAGGGCCGGCACGTGGATTGGTTCGGACGGCGAGAGGTTGATTTGCGAGGGGGGCAGGGTACGTAGTTGGAGGTTGATGGTCTGTTGGGGGGAAACCGTGTCATCAGCTTGGGGTGTGGATGGATGGGGGGACCGCACGGCACGGCACGGCACGAGTGAAGAGAGAGAGTGAGTGAAAAGAGGCCATGACGTACGCCCTTGATGATGCGTGTGCCCACGCGCGTTATCGTCCCCTTGACCTTCTCATTGCGATGGGTGCTCATGACGAGCGTGCTGCCCGGGTCGATGGGCGCGAGGAGCGCATAGCGGTCTTCTATGCCGTGCTTGAGTTCGTGGCAAAGCGAGATTGTTTCGCGGACTATCCATTGGAGGTCGCGGTCCTTTGATTGCGCCAACTCACCGTCAGTACGTACGTCCCCTTGGTTCGTTCCCTGGGGTGAGGAAAGGGTTCATTTGCGTACGAGCGACTCGGCTGCTTTGCGACGGAGCTCCTCCGGGGATATGGGGGGCCAGACGGCGATGGACATTTTTCTTGTTGTCGTGTCGTGGTTACCCCTTTGCTTTGGGAGAACGGGAGGGTGAGACAAACGAAGATGTGAAGAGGATGAGGATGTTGAGGTCTGGTGGACGTCGCGCGGTGGTGGGGGCAGCCAGTGCTTGCCAATAAGAACTACATACGGAGTAGAATATGAGGATATTGAAAGAGTAGAGAACCACGACACAGAAACGTCTAGGCAAATATACAAGAATAGCTGAGCGATGGCGAAGACAGACGCGCCATTGCATTGAATTGAAAAAGTACGGATCCGTACGACAAGCACTACGCTCATTCGCTGGGATCTCGACCCCACCGCGAGACCCCACCACGAGACCCCACCACAACCTGGATGGATCCTCGGACACCCTGCAAGTTCATCAACCAATTCTACTCCTGACGACTTTTCAACTATTTTAGTCTTGTGCGTGCCACCACCAGCTTCGACGCACGTTGAAAGATCCAATCCGCCAAAATTACAAGGCAGCCCAAGATATACCCAACAGAGCTATCTCCCTGCCGCCATCATGGCCAACTCGCACTCACCTCGCGCACAAGACAAACTTGCCCCCATCCCAAAAGGTATTTCCTCACGACACAACCATGAAGACAGGACGCACATCTAACACGGCCGGGAAACAGGCGCACATGTCCAGAAACGCCCCCTCACAAGACCCCAGCTCTCCTCGTCATCCAAATCCCCCACCATCTACATCTCGTCCAAAACTCCCTTCATCTCCGCCGTCAGGCGCGTCCGCAAACTACTCACCCGCTCTCTTCGCGCCGCTCCCGCTCCGAAGAATGCCTCTCTCCATTCACGCGTGGAGGCGCTAAAGCGGAGCACCAACACTGCGAACGAGGGCCATCGACCTCTGGTCGTCACGGTGATGGGCACGGGGAAGGCCATTGAGAAGACGCTCAGTTTGGCGAGCTGGTTCGAGCAGCAAGGTGATTGCCATGTGGCTTTGCGGACGAAGACGATCAAGACGGTGGACGAGGTTGTTCTACAGGATGAAACTGGCGCCGATGAGAGCAGGGTCCGGAACGTGAGCTGCTTGGAGGTGGCCATCTCGTTGAAATGAGCTACGCTGGCACGCTGGGCTACCTTGCGAAGAACGGAATGTGCATGTGCGAACGCGCTGTGAGCGGCTGGATCTTTGTGCGGAGACCTTTTGTGACATGCAGGACCGGCGATTTCCCCATTTGTTGATCGGGCTGAGAAACCCTAGGGGGGTTTGTGTTTTCCTCGGGTCGCCTTGTGCCCATTTTCGGACGATCCGACCAATCTTCTCCATTAGGCATGCAATGAGCATCTCCTGCACGCCCCGTTTGCTAGTATCGGGGTGCAGCGCGACGAAGCTTGACTAGATGGAGTATTTTCGAGAAAACGGCGGAGAGGCGACTGGCTCGATGTTCCTTGCACGGGTTCAAAGGACCAGCTCCCTCCCTTGTTTGGTCGCGCAGGCCCCCGGCCCCCGGCCCAGTCAGTGCCTGACCACTTTGCTGAAAGTGAAAAGTCGTGGGCAGCAACTCTACATGGCATCTTACCTGTGCAAGCTTTGACAAGTCGCATTGCACCATGGTTCAGCGAGCAAGCTCAATCAAGGTAGTTTACCACAGGTCACCTCTTCTCCGATTTCCAGGTAAATCCAGGAATAGCCGCTCGGCCCCCAAACTCGAATCGCAGATCCTGCATGCATGTTGCTGTTGTTGTGCCGATGTTATTCGAGTCATACAATCGGCGTGCTTTGGCTCCAAAAAAGGGCTGTCTTGTACTGCATCGCCAAGCTTGAAGTTTGATAGACCTGACCCGTCTGTGTGGCAGTGCTGAGTGAGATGCGGCAGACGTCACCTGATAAAGATTCTCTCGTGTCCAACGATAGCCCGTCGATGCGTGTGGTTATCTTTGAGGGGACAATGCGGTGCGACTGGGCGCTTGCATTGATTGCCAATAGTGCTTGACAGCAATGCATCATGAGGCACAAAAAGGCGTTCAAGGGGGGCGGACTTGGGTGAATCCGTGGTTATCGGAGGATTGTTGCCGCTCCCGCCTGGCTTTGCCCGTTTGGGTAACCATGATGAGGCGCAAGCTCTGCTTCCATTCTCGCGATAACTTGTTCGATTTTCGGGCACTTACGGAGTCATCGTCGAATCGGTAACAACTTCGCCGTTTCGACACCAGGCCGAACCAGGCCGGAGTCCGATGGACCCACGATAGAGCCTCGGCCACGCAATTACTCGGCGTTGATGGATACATCTCCCCGACATGACGGGGGAGGTTTCACAAAGTGGCCTAGACTTCATCATCAGATCGCTTCGGGTGTTGGTACGCCGGCACCTGAAGAATCTCAATGTTGGTCGCATTTCTTGGCAGACTTCTTGACTTCTTTCAGTCCGTATAAGTTATAACCCATACATGTGTGGTGGTCGACGACGTGCGCCCCGACGGAGCCATCATAATCGACTGGAGGTGAGGAGCCGTAAAGTCCGGTGGTGGCCCCTGAAGTTAATACCCGCAACGGGTCAGGGGGCGGCGATCGGAGTTGCGCAGATGGTGGATGCGTACGGATCAGATGATGTGCAGATGCAGATGCAGGTGTGAGATGAGACATGCCATTCTCGGCTGGGCTTTCCTCGTTCCTTTCCCACATGCACAGCGGACTTTTGCCAACTCCCGGGGCCAAGGGATGGACAAACGAGAAGTGCGCGCAGCCTCGGACGGTCCGCGGCCTCGCTTGCTGGCGGGTTTAAACAAGTTGCAGACCGACCGATTGGAAATTCGGAACGATTCCCCTACTTCATGCCGGCCGCGTCTTTTCTGTGGTCTCGCTGCGGAGATTGTATTGGGCAAGTGCGACTTCCTCTCTTGCCTGCCTACCTGCCCCCTGTCAAAAGAGACGCCCATCCGCCATTGGTACTTCAGCCCACGCCTCCACATGGACAATTCCCAATCGTCTCCTCCATCTGCATCGCTGCTTTTTTTTTTTTTTTTTTCTTAACCTGGCGCGCACTTCCTTCATTCAATAACTTGCAGTCATTCAGTTCCGAGGTCTGTCCCCTCGTATAGTTCCGCGGTCTCGACAAACGTAAACATCAAACAACGGATATTCTCATACAGAAGAAAAAATACAGACATGGCTACCGAGACCGACGCTTTCTTACTACCTCCTACAGCCGTCCCGACCGGCTTTGCATCGCCAGCGCATTTTCCCCCTTCACACATGCCCAATCCCAACCGGGACTGCGGAATGGGCGAGTGTGATTCTGTAGGCCGGGACACCAAAATGACTACTCCATGCCTGGTGCCTGTTTCCAAACCTGCTTCAGCCCCGACTAATCCGGCCCAGTTTATGGTGCACCCCATGGGCCGACCGCAACATGGCGAATATCACGATGACATGTCTGACTCTGGGAGCAGCAATATCACCAGGTAGGCTTCTCATATACCTGCCTACCTGGTATATGTTTGTATACTTTCATACAAATGTCTGTCACCCGGCACTAACATGGTAGTTTGCCTGCCAGTGGTAGCATATCCAGTCAACCAAGTGTAGAGGAATCATGCAGGAGAGCTTTGCCGCATTTTCCAAGACCGGCCATTTCATTTCCCATGCCTTCTCTGGAGTTCGACTTCCGCATAGTTGTCGCGCTGAACCCGGAGCCGTCGCGTGTGGAGAAAAAGGTCAGAAAGGAAATTACGACCGTGGCCGCAGGACAGTGGTCCGGCTCTTTTGGCAACGGTCGGGTTCTTGTAAGTATCCGATGGGCATGGCAACTTACTCAAGCTCATGCTAACTGTTGCGCAGGCTGGAGGCTATGACTTGGGCCAAGCACGAGGCTTCAGACCCATTCGCATTGTTGAAGGAGCCTTTGTCATGCAAACTACCGATCAACCACCTGCCATGTATGTCGTCATCTACCATCTCACCTGTCAGACTATGCCCGACTAACGACCTTCAACAGCCTCGAGATGCGAACCCGGGGATCCCTCTCTGGCCCATGCAACATCTTGGACGCCCTCCTCGGTCCAGGCCAGCCAAAAGATATCGACCCTCGTCAGTATGGCTTTCGCATGTTTGCCACTGTCAAGACACCCGACAAGAGGTACGCCGAAATTGTCAACTGTGGTCTATGGGTTGCCAGTGGCATGTGGTCTGGCGAGGAGCTCATCATCGAGTAGGTCTATATTTCTTTCTCCTCCACTCACGTTCTTTGGTTCCCGCTACGTGTCACTAACGTTTACAGTGCCCATCGTGTCACCTAACTACAACGCACCGCGGACCGAGCAATGCTTCTTTTACATTCTGCTCCCACATTGATGCTCACAAACCGACGTGTGGAATCAGATATTTTTCACGTGACTCATATTTGTATGTAAATCAAGTCGGCCTCTTTTGCATATATGGCTCACTTTCCTGCTCCACAACTGCGAGCGAGACTGTTGGCGCACACAGTTATTTTGGGATTGGAGCGAGGAGTTTTCGGAGTCTAGGAACCACCATGTCGGTCGGCATAATGTTTTGTTTTGCGGGCGCCAATTTGGATAAGAACTGTGTTCTATTTGTGCATTTGCGCATGTCGCATTACTGCATTGGGTCGCAGGATCGATACGAACGTAACTTTTTTTTTTCCCATGTTGCATCTTGACCCAATATCAGATTCTGCATATAGACATGCATCACCACCCCTGCTCGCGTACCTTTTCTAGCATGCTCCCCACTGTCTTGGCACGCCAACCTCGCATCATTTCTCCGTCCGGCTCCCATCTACAAAAACCCCCTGTTTCTGCCGTGGAAAGAAGCACGACCATCTGATAGCAAACCCATGTAGATGGCTAACTGGCGAGCTCTCGGGTCAAATTTCCCACCAGACACAACGCGTCGTTCCACCATCCCACTCGTCCCAGTCCCAGCCCGTCATCAACCCCCTGCCGCGAGGCAACACGTGCCCTCCGAGATTGATGCCCACCACCAGCAACCGTTGCATGCGGGGCCGACGGCCTCGAGTTCTCGGGGTGAACGGGCCGGCTTACCCGGTGGGTTGGAGGCCGATGGGACGTCGACACAGTTGGCCGTCGTGGGGAGACGCGCTGTCTCAAGTCTCGAGCGCGCCGTCGTGAAGCGGGGGTTGCGGCGCGCAGAATGGGTTGGTATCGCACGCTATTTTGAACGAACATGGGCGTGGTTTTGGTGCGCTGCGCTGTTGGTTGAGCTGTCAAGTACATGTAAGCAAGCAGACTAGGGTAATCGACGGAAAACTAGGCATATGCATGCATGCTGTGGGGACCGTACACTTTTTTCTTATTACACATTGGGTGCTGCATAAAGCATAAAGTTTGTCAATGTTCATTTGGCTGGGTGTGGAGTGATAATGTGGCAGTTGACTTGGGAAATATGGCGTGCTGGCAATTGCTGTTGATGTATGCATATTATGTTACCCCGTACATATATCTATTACAGGCAAATATGTACATCTATGTATGTTTGACATGACTAGTGCACCAACTCACCACGCGATAGACTAGCCGTTCCAAGTCGTGTCCCAGCCTTCAGTCGCATAGACAATAGTAAACCTGTCAGGTCGCACAGCACAGTTGGGACATGCCATTGGCGAGGACCATACGATTGTGCAAAGTAATATCTTTGCTAGATAAGAAAGAGAACTGGAACAGGCGAAAAATCCAGCGCACTACAGTTCCTATAATTCCTCTCCTTCTCATCCCGCTGTTACTTCCGCACGCGTGCCCGATATTCCGTAATGCATCATCGTGATGGCGCCAAGCACATGCTGTATATGTTGAAGAAGTAGATTTCGTATCCGAAGCCAGACAAACCGAGTTTTCTTTTTCAAAGAGGGGTCCGAAGAAGAGAAGTGAAATGAAAAAATTCCTAGTCCTGTAGAAAAAATAAAGACCAGGATCGTTATATACCATGTGGCATAACGTACAGGTGAGAAGCGAAATTCATGATGTCTGCTGCGAGCTCCCCATCCAATCCCGGCGTCAGCCATGATCGAATTTTTGACATGTCAACTTCATCTCCACATTCTAGCAACTTCCATGCGTAGAGATGTCTTTGATTCGTCAAAAAGTGTCCACGGCATGTCGTGCGTTCATGGCGTTCAGCTAGCAAATGACATGGTCGTGAAACATCTGTTGGGGCGTGTCCGGGGCTTTACAAGGTCCCTTACACGACAGAAATGCTCAAGCCAAGGGGCTGAAGAACATTCTTACCATACTCGCCACCAAAGTTACCTGTGCAAAATGTCAGTACATGGTACGAGGTTGGAAACTTTGGGTGATCGGAAAACTCTCACCAGCAGGCTGGTAGTTGCAGACGGTGTACCAAGAAGGCATGCCGAATATGCTCCCGGCGGGGCATTTGACCGTGGCACAGCCAACTTTCTTAGTGCTCTTCCAAACAACTTGGGTGAAGTGGCCAATACGGCCAAGATTAACATTGGGGTTGGACATGCCGTAGGAGAGGTTGTAGTCGTTGACTTCGCCTTTGTACCACTGGTTGATGATAGCTTGAGCAACTGACTTGTCCTTCAAGTTGTCGATGTCGCCGCTGGAGCCCTGACTAGCAAGATTCTGACCATACCCACCGCTGCCCTGCTTCCTAATCGAAGAGTCAGCATATGTCATAACTATCCGAAGATTCCCACCCATTGTGCCCAATAGAACTTACATGTCGTGCTGAAAGACGCAGCCATTGGCCGTGTTGGTAGCGTACTGGGCGAGGGTATCGTCCCACTCCAGGCCGGCGACACGGTGGTTCTCACGAACGAGGTTGTGCTTTTCGATCACAATCTTCTGATAGTCATTCACGTTGTTGGTGGTGGGTGCAGGAGCTTGGGATTTTTTGGGGGCCTCTGGCTTCACTTCGGGGACCTTGACCTCGGGGGTCTTGACCACAGCAGCCTTAGCCTTGGGCTCTGGAGCCTTAGCCTTGGGTTTAGGAGCAGGTGGCGGCGGCGGCGGCGGTTGAGTAGGAGCTGGGTTATTGACGACGTTGACGACTTTAGGAGGAAGCTCTGGCACAACGACAGCTGGGGGAGGAGCGTTCTTGGAATCTTCGACAAAGATGGCAGGAGTGGGCGCGCTACCGTCATCAGTGACAGTGACAGTGTAAAACTCGGTAACCCAATTGGTGACCTTCGCGCGCTTTCTCAGAGGACCAGCCGAGGCCAGCAAGGCGCTGGTGGCGACAAGGAACAATGATGACTTCATTCTGAACAGCGTTGACGACCTGTATACGAGTTAGCAACATGTTGAGAATGAAAGATAATCCGATTTATATAAAAAGAGCCAGGCAGAACATGTGTGTTGGCTTGCCCGCATTCAGCGACAGCATCCCGTGAAGAACAATGACGAGACAGGGTTCTAAGTGCAACTGTCACGCGGCAACGATGACGCCCGGCAACATTCGCAGGTGCGCGCGCACATAAGCACAGAAACAGGCAATGCAAACAACTGCTTGTTTATCGCGCGCTGGAACCTCTGGATTGCGGAGCCGAGGTGGCTGGTGGTTGAGGGCTCTGGAATGTTGAGCGTTGTGGGGAATGCATGGCGAAACAATAGATTCAGGTTTAGTTGGTCATTGTGCCTGGAGACCTGCCAACCAAACTTGCTGTTTTCACACCACCAAGTTCGTCCGAGAGATTCGGGATAATGTTTGACAGCCAGCTGTTTTCTGCGGGCGATCACTCGTCCGGACCCAGAAAGCGGTGCGCGAAGCTCCAATGGGTGGTTCTTATAGAGTAACATCCATAAAAGGACAACCAGTGTGTAGTTCCAGATTCTGCATCGATACAAAACTTGCGAAAGGGTATTCAAATGCAAAAGTCGTGCCGTACCTGGGGATGAAGAAAATTTTCAAAGTCGCCGTGTGAAGTCTGTCTGCTTCAGAAACCAGCTGGGCAACACTGCTGATGGTTTTTTGTCGTCGGATGGTTTCCGGCAAATATCTCGGCGTTTCGAAGTCGAACGGTGGTCAAACACGACTCGAGAGTTGATAGACGGAGGAGGTAGTAGTAGTGAGAACTTCCGAGAGGGACAGCTATACGGATACCCGACCAGAGGGACCTTGAATAGACAACGGCGAAGGGGTGATGAGCCCGTTAGAAGAACGAAAATAATGAAAGGTTACAAGGAGCGTGAAGTGCAGTCGGAGGACACACGAAGGGGCGGATTGCGAAGACGAGATCAAAGGATCAAATGAGTGTAGTTGGAAGAGAAAAGCAGCAATGCCGTCAAGGCAGTTCGACAATCCAGGTCGTTTGCTTTGGGGGAGGGAGAGTGGTATGATGAGGAGTGTGGACCAAGAGAAACAAGATTCACAAGATTCAAGACGGCGCGGCGGACCGATGTAAATAAGGAAGGGACGAATGGAGATCCTTCTGCTCCTTGTGCCATCTGCGCTGCGTGCACCTGCAGCCAGCTGCTTGCTCCATACCGAGGCCCGTGTTTATTACGTGAGCAGTGGGAACCGGCCAGGGTGTGCCCGGACACCATGGCATGCATGCAGGCATGGATGAAGGCATGGATGGCATGGAGTTTGGAGTTGGCGTCGGAGGCTGGAGGCTCGAGTGAGAGTGCAAAAAGTGCCAAGGAAATGGCGGCTACTTAGTTAGTTGCCCACGGCCACCGCCTTGGAGCTACTTGAGTCATATCGGTGCCATCTTCCAATCCTGTTCAGCAGCCAGTCTTTGTTGACAAGCAATCCTGTGCCTCATCACTACCCATCAACAGACTGACTCCAAGCACAATGATCCAACGATTCAACACAGACTCGAAAACAAATGAGCATATTCTCAATGACAGGTGCACCCGACAATGCACAGGCAGGCAGATTGGATGTTGGGTGGATCATCGTCCCCCCCCCCCCCACTTCCCCCTTGTCCAGATGAATCGACTTGCTCGATTGCAGGAGCAATGTCAAGTTCTTGCCCACGGAGCCGCTGTGCCCCTGGCGCTTCGGCGCGCTGCTGGGGCCCGCTGCGTCTTCGCCGTTGTGGGGGTGAATGCAGTGGCGCTCTGGACAGCCTGAGTTCAGCAGACCAGACTCTTTCGTTCTTTCGTTATTGTTCCGTTTGGATCCCCGACAAGGATCGCAGTGAACAGATGTTGGAAACGTAGCTGTGCCAATTTCTTGAACAATCATGGCTCAGAATTCGCTCGTGGATGGACTCCAGCCCAAAACGACATTGCTGAAAACTTCCATCTGTCTCATTACCACTTGCCTTCAAAAACTTGGACCCATCCATCTCCCTTAATTTCGCATCCATCTGATCGTTTTCACTCCGAGTCCGATGCCTGCTCGCCCTTGTCGTGGCTTCCTGTGACTGCAAGAGTTTCCCTCCACCTTGTGCATCAGCAATGCAACCGTATGATAACCGGGTTCGCCTGCGGGTTACAATATTCATGAGATCCTACGGATTACGGAGAAGAGAATTCGTCAAGAGTAACTCCGTACGTGGGACGAAAAGTGAGGTGCCCGCCATCTTGGACGGAAAATTGAGCACATGACGAATGAAGATTGGTGGTAACGCCATGGATGACCCTCGGATCATCATACGGAGCAAATTTGTGCAGGGTCCACGTCTCGAGGCTGTCGATCGAGGCTGGAGGCTGTCGATCAGGTGGTGGTTGGTCCGGGATGTATCATCTCGCAAAAGAGGTTGCTGCCCCTTCCTGCTATCCCTCACCACATCAATCTAAACTACCCCTTCCCAGTCTGCGATCAAGCTGACCAACCGTGAAGCCGGATTGGGCAGGCCCCCACTAAACAAGCTACCTGATAATGTGGATGTGACGCGCCCCCCTGAAACCGCCCTCATCTCTCTTCTCCAGTAAGAGCACTTTTCCCATGGTAATGCATGCACGCCGGCTTCCTCTTTGGGCCGTAATTCAAATTGAGAAAATTTCAGTCCCTCTGTGTACGTCCGTAGGGATGCAGACGATTAATTGAGACACGGGGACAGAAATGCCATCATGACCGCTGACAGCCGTCAATTACACGCACCAGGGGGATGACACTCGTGCCCATTTACGTCGTGTGGCGGGCTCTGCCTGCACTGGCCTTTCTTTGCCTTGTTCCGTCCCTTTATCCTTCAAGGCCACACACATTGTTTCAAAATGCACTCGCTCCACGACGCCTCGTGCCACTCGTGCCACTCGGATCTCCTCGTCCGGCCCTGTTTAGGAAGGAGCCAGCCGAGCTGTGTATTACATTGTAGATCACCAGTTGATCGAAATGCGACTCCCCACATTTCGGATTGTCACCTCTGGCGCTTAATTAATTAATACAGGGCAACTATCGGCTGGGGTTTTGGCACACGAATCGTTGCGCCCACATGGCTTCTTCCACCGTGGCCGGCCGCGGGCGAGGCCCCGTCCAACGCCATGACTTGGTGCGCGCGATATACAGACTACCACGAGTGGTTTTGGAATCATAGACTCGGGAGACGGCGAAAACTCTCCAAGAGGCGCGCCGTCCATTTCCATTTCCATTTCTCTCCGATCTTTAAAGCTTGTCAGATGCTGAATTATCGATCGTGCGCGACCATGAGGTTAGGCTGAAGGATATATCCCGGAAAAGCTGGGAAACTGGTCACAGCAGCGGCGTAGCGGTCGTCCTACCCGCCAC
The DNA here is from genome assembly GCA_023658445.1 of Epichloe bromicola. NCBI lineage: Eukaryota > Fungi > Ascomycota > Sordariomycetes > Hypocreales > Clavicipitaceae > Epichloe > Epichloe bromicola. Next base: position 2,582,702 of record CP098270.1, read on the forward strand.
TATGTTCTGTGTACAACCAACAAAGTCCTCACCGTGGAGCCGGAAAGGTCACCATCTGCGCTATTACTTGTTCACACCGTTGTTCGGCTTCCTCATAGCTGGGGCGGGTCCGCCCTTGGAAGTGTTTCAGGAGGGGGTGTGAGATGCAGTAAGCACACAATGTCTCGAGACAATGCCCGGCCCGGCCCAGCAGGAAAGAGAGACTCGATGCAAAGAGATTCACGAAACGAGAAGCATCATCAGATGATCAGATGGTTTCGCATGAAAAGTCTATGAACCGCCACGGTCTCTCAAGGAGGGGTCGAATGCCGGTGGATTGGGCCTTGATGTTCCGCAGCGTCGGCGCGGGTTGTTTGAAACAGCGGCCGCAACTGGCGGCCAGCAAGGAAGAAGCTGGAGGTCGATTTCAGGTGGCGAAACGTCAAGAACGAGGAGGCCGAAATTGGCAGCTCGCGCGGACAGTGCCGCTTGTCCGACGTCGCCTGCCGCGCAATAGTGAAACGGAGTACGAGAGCGTGCATGCTTAAACGAGAAACCCCCAACCAGCACGATATGAGGCAAAGGCTTTCCATGGTCTGACAGTCCGACTGTCTGTGCAGCACGAATACGAATGGTCAACATTGTTGTGTTGTTATGCTCGCTGGCGCCTGCAAAAAGGGACAGACGGGACGGTTATAGACCCCAGCCCATAATACATGACCTCGACAACCGCCTGACACCCCTGACACCCCTGATACCCCCGTACTGCAGTCTGAAAAAGGCCTTGATTTGTAGAAACATGTCTGGAGCGGACCCGTCAAGTTTCGCAATGCTCGCATTTCGAGCATCCAACCCCCCATTCAAACAGTCATCCCTGCCTCGAGGGTATAGCATTACTGTGGTTAGCAATGTGGTGCGCCATCAGAATCAGATTTTTCTTTGCAAAGTCCACATGGTGCATACTTGTGCTATAGAGTGATATAATTCGTACGTGCTATAGCCGAGTAGCCCTTAAAAAAACACTGTTGAGGGGGGCTGGCGAGTTTTGCGTGATTTTACAGACGAGCGCAACTCATTGCCCTCATTGCCTATGCCCCCCCGTACAGAGCACATGGCACATTGATCAGCTCCAGCTGCGTTGACGATTTCCCATGTAGGGTAGGCATATGCCAAACAGTGCACAGCGCACACGAAGCAACTCATCCCTAGCATAACAACGGGTGCAGACCTCTGAACAGCAACAGGCTGGTGGCGTCACCCTTGCCCGGGATCTGATTTCACCCGTGGTCTTTGCGGGGCTGGGAATGAATTTCTTTTGCTCTTACTCTTTTACGCTCGTTGGTTATGGCCAATGCATCGGGTTTGTAAAAGTATCAGTATCGAATTTGAATGATTTTTTTTTGGCTCAATGGTTGTGGCCGATGCATCCGATTTGGGAAGACATCGGGATTGCTGGCGACACCCAGCCAGTGAGACAATTGACACACGAGCTGGGAATCAACATCAATGGCTCTTCGACTTCCGGGCGTTCCTGCTGTCAGAATGGTCATTCAAGTTCCGAATAGAGCAAGCTGGAATCATTGCCCAGGTAAGGATAAACGCTCGGTGCCATGCTGAAGATGATGACGAACGTTCAGTTCGTATTACCAGTATACGGCCTCCTCCTTCCCAAACTGTGCAGATGGTTTGCGTTGCGTGTTCACTTGGTTGGAATTTTTTGTTGGTCCTCAAACCGTCGCAAAACCTCGTCTGGACCTCAATTGAATGATGCAGGGCAATGGCCACGATGTTGCGAACCAGAGAATCGCACCACCATCAGTGGCCGTCCAAGCACAGGCCGATGACAACATGCTTCCCAAGGCACCTCGGCAGAGCGGCATGTACTCTATGGACTTGTCCGAAGCAACTTGTCTCAATCAAGTCTGAAAATGACCCCAACGTTCCTGACTCGAAAATTATCCCGAGATGTTCCGAAACGGCGCCACAACGAGTTGCACTTGTGCAAGAGTCATGCCCCGAAGCAAAAAAAAAGAAAAAAAAAAAGAAAAGGCCCACTGTTAACAAAGAATCTCTCAGCTTGCAATGTTGGAAACAAAAGCAACTCCCGTATACAGGGACCAGACTGGATCCAGAATACACTCTGTATTAACGATTTGATCGGGTCCATCTACGAAAGGGAGAGAAAGGCCAGAAAGAAAGGGGGGGCCTAGTGCGCGATTTATAAGAGAGGGGGTAGCGGGCAGCCACGTGACCTAGGCACGCTGGCCGCGGTCATCAACCCACGAGGGAAATCGCGTATGTACAATGAATTGATCAGGGAAGGGAGCTTTACGTAGCAGCTTCCTGCTTTACCTCTATTAAAATAAGGCCGTCCTGTGGAGATGTCTCTTCTGATTAGTTAGACGCGTAGACTCTTAATTCTTGATGAGCAAACGAAAAGAGCTCTCTCGCAGGTCGGATGATGCTGTGTTTGCTTCAAGACAGACATCTCCCGCGGGTCAAGGTGGCGCGTGGATAATATATATACATGTGTCGTCACGTCTCGATTTGGTGATGATGTCCAACTCCTGCAGTCATGACTTTGGCAGCTTCCAACATGCTCTCTAGACCGAAGCCATCCTCGCTGGACGGCGATCTCGGTTCTCGGCTCGGCTCGAATCTCTGTACGAGGCGATCGTCCGATGGACCGTGGACAATGAGGACCCATGTTGGTCGCTTCTGCGCATTTGGGTTTGTTACTGCTCCGTAGCCCGTACTGCGCGTTGAGTTGCTCGATGAAATAGCAGGGCGTGGGATATTGGCATACAGCCCTACTAGATCCTTATGGCTGCCCGATTTCATCGGCATCAAAGGCGTAGGGAAAGCGTCGGTATCCGCCCGGGCTAACTATTATCCGCTTCCGTTTTTTATTTAACTACTAATCTAATTGACGATTTGACTGACTTTCTGACTGACGATTTGACTGACGATTTGACTGACTGACCGACTGACTGACTGACTGACTGACTGACTGACGATTTGACCGACGATTTGACTGACTTTTTGACCGATTTGATGATTTGACTGATATCTTTAGATATCTAAGCTTTTCTATTTCCTCCCTGCCCCCCTAAGAGTAGTTAGGCGGTTAAGAGAGGCAGAAATTTTTTTCTTAACTAGTCGCTAAAGAGTATTTTATATCTAACTAATTAGAAGAGATATCTTTATAGGATAGCCTTATTTTAATAAAGGGAAAGCAAGAAGCTACACTCCACACTCTTGCCCTCGCCTTGCTGTGACGTAAAACTCAGGCAAAGCTCCGCTTTCCCTATTAAGTTAGTGGTGGGTACTCCGCATAGCTCCGGGAGGCAACGCTCGGCCGAAATGTGAAGAGTCGATTGACCTTTTCGATCATGTTTCAGTGTGATGAATATAGAAAATAAGTAAAAAGGGATTCATCTTACCGCGTAACCCGATTAACATCATGCTTATTTAATAGGTGTTATCATATTGACTGGTAGACTTTTAATTTATGGCTGCAAACCTTGTCTTTTCCAAGTAGGATTTAATCCGTTCAGTCTAACCTAACCCCTGAATGATTTTACAACGACTACAAGCCCCACGTAGGGCAGCCACATGCTCTTAGTAGCCATACATCTCCTTAGGCTTCACACACCTTGTGGGTCAGTGGTGCCCCCACAGGCACTCTGCCATAAGGTCAGTGACCGCGCAAGTACGCGAAAGTGTGGTGTAGCAATATGTATAGGGAAAATTAGCAGTATATTTACTATTAGCCTATTTATAAGTAAGCGAATATACCTCTAATCCACTTCTATTTAATTGGATACAGACCCTAGTTAACGTGACTCCACAAGGTGTATGAAGCCTAAGGAGATAGTGTTAGAACCCAGAAGGTGTGCTAGGTAATAAGCCATTGGACCAGGACCAAAAGATCCATCAATGCTAGCTGTCGCTGCATTGCACCTGACATATAGTAAGTGGAGCTATTAGGAGTGCTATACATAGGGGTATTTATGCTAGTAGGAGATATTACATAAGTGGTCACAGTAAAATATTCATAACTTAAGGTACCTTTTACCCCACTTAGTGCTATACTAAGCTACGGAAAGACCTGTCATTAGCCTCCTAACCCTAGTCTTATACCTGGTGTAAAAGGAGTTAGACTGTAATACGGATTATCTCCTTGAGCGTGCTAAAGCTTGTGGCCACGTCTATGAGCCTCGCAAATTGTATGTACATATCTCTTGTTTACTTTTATCTCATTGGATACATACAGACCCTGGTTGACGTGACTCCACAAGCTTAGCACGCGCAAGGATAGCTTGCCATCCAATTGTAGCTAAATTTAGCCGCCCGTGGCTCGATAGTTGTTCAACCAACATCCGAACTCCGGATCCACTCTCACAACTACCGTATTGTGATTTCCAGAAGAGACAACGTGTCCAGGGAAGATGCGCAAGTTCAATCAAGCAAGTACTATTGCCAGCTATTTCGTATATTACCTGTTTCACGGGCGGTCGGCGTTCTGACCTTTTTTTTATATTTATATATATATTTTTTTACAACAACGCGCCGCTTAGCCAGAACCGCTGAATAGGAGGAGCACTATACATTACAGGAAGAGTTATTTTTAGTTTGGCATGGCAGATTAGGCTCAATAATAAAAGGAGAAGAAACTGTTTACAATACACCCCCTGAATTATTTTACAAATCTACATGCCCTAGTTATTCGTCCCTCTCTAACAGCTGCGATTAGCTACACGTGCGTGTAACCCCCTGTAATATTTTAGGGAGCTACAAGGAAAATCTACAGGGTATATTACGCTATAGAAAAGTACATAATATTCTATATAAGGTGTGAGGGAATCTAGGTACTTACCCCTACCTCCTTTATTTCCTTTCTAGCACCTAATTCGCTTAATTCCTCCTGTTATGTAGATTTGTAAAATAATTCAGGGGGTGTATTATATATAGACCGAGTTCGCCGTGCCGTGCCCTCGCAAAACTAACTGCAAGTTGTTCGATCTTTTGTCACTCACCAGCTGAAGGCGATTCGCGAACCCCGAGAGACAAAAAAAGGGTTGCTTGCGAATCTGAACCAGACGTGTTGGAAAAGACTTGCCCATTCTTGGACTTGCACCATGCTGAGCAAATGGATTCTCCTCCTTCTCCTCCCTCTGTCTTTCGGTTCTCCCCTAGTAGCACCTCGACATGACCACGGTGTCAAAAAGGGAGAGGCGGGAATCAAGCCACCGGCAGCCTTCAAAGACTATGTGAAAAAGTACAGACATACTATGAAGAAGGTGGCAAAGGCAAACGGGGACGACTGCAACTGCAAACCGGGGAATATCGCCATCCGGCGCTCTTGGTAAGCCTCACGTCAGCTCTTGTCGCAGATGTTGCTTTCGCGAAAGATGCTAGCCAGCCGGCCAGAACTCTGCTGACACTCTGGAGGGCAGGCACAAGCTTTCCGCCGACGAGCGTCTGGACTACATACGGGCCGTCAAGTGTCTGCATAGCAAGCCGAGCCTGGCGGATCCTGCAAGATCGCCGGGCAATCGGAATCGCATGGACGATTTCACCTACACCCACATCAACCAAACCCTGCACGTACACATGTCGGTATGGAAGCGCGGTTCCCCAGAGTTTTTTTCATGTGACGTCAAACAAAAAAGATGTTGCATATATGTATATACAAGTCATGTTGGAAACCCCCCATCGCTAACACGTGGTTTTCATTCATGCCCAGGGACTTCTTTTGCCGTGGCACCGAAACTATCTTTTCAGTTTCGAGAAGAGTCTTCGCGAAGAGTGCGGTTACAAAGGATATCAGCCCTACTGGTACGTAAACGATGGTTCATGTTCATTACACGGGAAAAAAAAAAAAAAAAAAAACCTGGCCGCTGACTAGACTACGTGTTGGTTTAAAATCAGGGACTTTGCCCGCTGGACTCATGATCAGCTGTCCTCTCCCCTCTTTGATGGATCACCCACGAGCCTGGGCGGAAACGGCGTGAACGTGAACGAACAACCCAGGACCGTGTCAGTTCCAGGCCTACCTCAGCCCTACTCGTTCACCATGCCCGCGGGCACGGGAGGCGGCTGCGTAACCACGGGCCCCTTCGTGTCCTTCAACGCGTCACTCGGGCCAGTCACGCCCGGGTCACCACCCACTCCCGGTGACACTTTCGGAGAGCAGTACAACCCGCGATGTCTGAGGCGCAGCTTCACACCCTCCATCTCCGAGAAGACGCTGAACTGGGACACAGTGCTCAGTCTGCTGCAGACCGCGACCATGGATCAGTTCCGCCCGATTCTCGAGGGGGGCATCCACGCTGGAATGCACGCCGCCATTGGCGGTGATGTCTTTGACTTTTTCGCTTCTCCCAGTGATTGTGTTTTTTACTTCATACATGCCAAGGTGGATCAACTATGGTCCATCTGGCAGGCACAGGACTGGGCAGCAAGAAAGGATGCGCTTTACGGAACCAGCACCTTCGCAAATCGTAAGTTGTCGACTGGCCCTTTTTTTTTTTTTTTTTTTTGCGCCCCCTGCATGATCATGTTTGTTCAGTTAACAATTCTCCTCTTTCACCCGCAGTCCCTCCAAGTCCTAACGTGACTGTCGACACGTGGATGGATATGGTATACGCCGGTGGTATGGCTAGGGTTGGCGACTCCATGTCTACAGTCGATGGACAATACTGTTACATGTACGAATAGTAATCCTTTGTTCTCTTCCACACAAGAGGGCCTTCAGAATGGGAAACACAACTAGTAATCTTAAAATATAATGGCACATCGCGGAGGTTCGATCGTCATGGACAGTTGGGTCAATGGATTCATTATAAAGCAAGTTGAGAATTCAAGCGACGTAGAAGCAAATGGGATTAGGATTAGAAATAAAACACTATTTGATCCTCAATGCGATACAATGTGAAGCCTGGGACGCCCAGATTCTCAGCATAGTGTCGCGAGCGAGCCCGATATCAGATCAGGGATCTTTAGGGGGACCTGACGAGCCAAGGACAATATTGAAATCCCCGACCTGCGTACAGGCAGAATCGCTCGGCCCGCGGCCGCCAGCATGGCAGTAGAGAGGGCAATTCTTGTCACCCCAGAGTCCGACGCTATCCCTATCGTTAGCCAAAGCGATGATTCTGGAGCAAACAAAGGCAGGGCACAGGGTGAAGAAGACAAAACAGAGAAATAGACACAAAAAAAAAAAAAAAAGGAAAACGTACGCAGGAGCGAGCTCATGATAGAGACGCAGGCTGAACTCGGACCCATCCGTCCCAGGGCGCAGGGTGAAGCGGTACTTTGACGTGCCGCAGGTAGTCGGCCTTTGCGGGTTCGGAAACTCTGGGCTCTGCGCCGCGCAGTCAAGGTCGGTGGCGTTGTCGCCGCTTAGCTTGAAGGTGACGGAGTCGATCCTCTTGTCACCGCCGGTGACGTATTGGCGCACAAAGAGGTTGGTGATGGTGGTCTTCTCAGTGCGCAATGACTCGTCTGTAGGAGCCGCGTTGGCCGCGGCGGCGGCGAGGCCGTAGACGAGTGCAGTGGTGGGCTTCATGTCGTGCTTTTTCTTCCTTCTTCTTTTCTTCCTTCTGCTCTGTGTAGGTGACAATGAGGTTATTGAGAACAATGAGATTATTGAGATGGCTTGGATTTGGGTTCGGCAACGGCGCCCTTTTTAAGTCATGGAAAGTGAGCCCTACCTTGCCTACGTCATCTGCGATTGCTATACATAGACCGTGACGTCTACGCCAAGGGGGATCGGCACGACGCACGCTCGCGCTTTGACGGGAGAATGAAATTCATCAGCTCGCTCGACCGCCCTGTCTCGGGCAGGCCGGCCCAGTTAGCTCTGCTCGGTCGCCCGTACTTCGTATAATGAGCCGTCGGGGGCTGGGCGGTTCGAGAGCGAGATTGCGTTGCGCCCTGGATCGCCAAGGAGAACGCCCAGATCTCGTGTTCTCCATGTGGAGTCTCCCGGCCCTCCCGACCAACCCATTCCTCATCCGGCAGGCAGGTACGAGGCGGGCGGGGCCTTGCCGGCGCGGCAGTAATAGCAGAAATACGAATTGCCCTCTACTCCGTACTAGCGGTTCCAGCGTATGCACCGGGCCCCCATCATCCTATTGGACACAGCCGCTGTAGTCTGGCTGATCGTGCCGGACGAACGACGATGCCTCGGACCCGTGCGCGCAAAACAGGCAAAATTGCAGCCAGCGTGTATGGAAAGCGAGACAAGAACGCGCAATGCAACAAGCTACAACTTTTCTCTGTACATATTATTCCATCACCGGTCAACGGTCAACGGTCAACGGTCAACGGTCACCGGTCACCGATCACCGATCACTACTGATCACTTACCACGGAACAACACCAAGTACCAAGTACCCCCGGGCGCCCGACGAGGCTGTGCTGATACTAGAAATCTAGATCATGGGGCCGGCTATGCTTCTTCTGGTTGGAGTCTTCATGGCCCAGACCGCCACACCCCCATGTCAAGTGCAGCACCAAATGCTGAACATTTGCTTTCACTGCCCCCCGGGCCTCCACCTCCGCTTCTACCCGCTGGTGGAACATGTCATGATGACAGTGTCAGGGGATATTTTGGCTTGATGAAGTAGTTGTGCTGTATGAAAGCCGAGCAGACGGTGTCGAATTGATGAGGATTTGTCAAGATTTATGAACATGTATTGGATTGGTTCTTCTTACTTTACTAGTTCGTTGTTCGGCCATCTCTCAAGTCGCTGTTCCCACCTGCGCGCACCCGCCGTCCGCCCGCCACACCTATAGGCAGCTCAGCTACATTACGGATTATGTACAGTGGGTGCAGTAGCCACCCGCTAATTCTCCCAGGCGCAACCATCCTCCACCCTTTCCCCTCTTGTATGACATCTTTTTCAGCATTTGCCATGTCATAGAAGCCTTCGGGTTATTCCCCTCCTCTGGCGGAATCCATCACCCATGGTGTTACCGCTGAGGATCAAAAAGCCGACTGTTTTTTTTTTTTTCCTTTTTTTCAACAGAAAAGACAAACGACGCAGGTTGGATTAGAAATAGCACCGACTGAGACCCCGTACGTTCACGTCTCCTGGAAAGGCATGCATGTCCACAGACATCAACCCGCAAGAAGTAAGTACTTCTTGAAAGCTGATTCTATCCCCGCATAGACCAAGTTTCCGAACGTGAGTAATGAAGCTGAGTACAAGTAATGCTGTGGCCGCAGGAGAAGGATGTCGAGCCGGAGAGGGAGGCAATGGATTGAACCGGAGTCGCGAGATAATCAAGTCTCAACCGTGCCGCTCTCCACTTCGTAGACCGTCCCCTTGCAGTTTGGCTCTCTAAAGCGCTCTGACTCCCTAGCAGGGCAGAAGTACAGATAGATCACGCTGTTACACGTAATCCGAACTATCGAATCAACACTCCCAGCCCGTACCATAAGCTGGCCTTGCTTATGAACTACCGTTGTCCCCTTATCACCGCAGTAGTAGACATTATATTGCTTCAGGTTGCACTGGCCAGCGTCTTGGTATTTAGGTTCGTGCTGTAGCTGGCTGCATTTCGCCAGCGTCTGGCAAAAGCCGCGGCCAGGATTGCTAATGTAAGGATTTGCATAGTAGTCAGCGGGGGGCGGAGAAGGAGGGAGGTGTCGCACGTCAGTGAAAAGAACCCCCCAATAGTGAGATATGAAGTGAAGATATTGTTGGATCTGAATCCAGCATACAAAGAAGAGGCTGTGAGCGTCCCTTTTATAGAGGGATAGCCCAACTAGCTAAAGCCGTGTGCTTCATACGTGTGAGACGGTGCGGAAAATGATGATAATCAATTTAGCCATCTAGGCTAACCACACGTGGCATACCGAGGCTATACCACGAGGGCAAAGAGGGTCTTTTGCCCTAAGTGCTAAGGTCTCGCAATCAGCCACGAAGAGGGAAGGCATCGCGAGGAAAGTGATGCCTAAGATTTGTGAGGCTGCTACATCTAACACATACCACCGCGCATTAGTGTGGTCACATACGCTGCCCGGGCAACAGGAGGTAGTCCGGTCTGGTCTAGTCTGTTTTGCTGGAGTTGTGTATGTCCGTAGTAACTATAATTACAGCTACGTGCCTGTTCTGCGTCGAATGTTTGAAATATACATGTATGTAGACTGTTAGGATGACCAAGGCTGTTGTAACAGAATGCACTAGTGCATAAAGGGGTCTCTTTAAAAGTATAATAATCATTAGTTATAAAGCTATCTAGAAGGTTATGTAGCTATAAGAAAAGGGGGATTACAAGTTATATACGTGCCTTACGTATAGGTATAGCTAATCACAACGCGGCGTTACCACATATGCTTCACTTTCCTTAGTGGTTAACCCGCGGTTAACCTAGTTATTATAATACTAGTAGTCTTCTCTTTTAGAGAAAAGTAGGTTAGAAGTAAATATAAATATTAAAAAAAGAAAGAAGTAAGTCTATAATATATATAACCTACTTATAAGGAAAAAGTAGGCCTAGATATTGAATTTAGGCTCTTATTAGTTATTAATAAAAGGGAAGAGAGGAAGAGGTTAATCCGCGGATTAGAAAGCAGGCAAGATTAAGAGCTTCTAATAGCTTAAAAAACGTAATAAAAACAGAAGTAAATATAAGTAAATCCGATTAGCGGATGTAAGCCTCTTATTAGCTTAGTTAATAATTAACCTGGACTTTTATCTAGTTTATCTAGTCTCTAGTCTCTTTACCTATTCTTTAACATAAATTATAGCCTTATTTATATTAATAAAGGTCTTAAGACTCTTATTTAGAGATACCTTTATTATCGTGTTAGTAAGGTTATTATTACTATTAATCCAGTGGACTTTGTAGATCTTGCGGTGTTTATATAATTACTAAAGGGCTATAATATTAATTATAAGGCGTTTCTCTTTTATAAAGCCTAGCTTTATAAGGCACTTATATAATAAAAAAGAGTCTATATAGATAATTATAGGAATTTAGTTAATCTTTAGTTAGTCTATGATTATATAAAGGGTTATAGTAATTACATAGGCTACATTAGCACCTTATACTATTATATATAATTTAGAAGTAAGGGCGCTATAGGTTATATATTTACTCTTTATTAAACTATACGTAATAATATTCCCTTTTAATATAAATACGTTATCTTAAGCCTCTTTATTACTAATAATAATCACGTATTCTATCTAGGAACTTAGATCTTTATTATTAGTAAGAGATCTATTTATAAACACAATAACTTTATGTTCTTAAGGTCTAGAGGTATATAGCATAGACCTTATTCTTATTATTAGATCTACTAATCTAGTTACTTATTTAATTAAGTTATATTATTAGTTATAGGATCTTAGTATTATATAGTAATTAAGAGATTATAGAGGGCTTTAGGTTAATAAATAGTTACAATATAACTTCCGCGGGCTTATTATTTAATGTAATATTGCTTTACGGTTAATGCCTTTAGGTTAATCTACTTAATTTTCTTACTTTAACCTTTCTAATGTAGTTCTATTAAATTATTAGTATTTTATATAAGAATATAACTATTAAAGATAAGGGGATTCTTAGCTAATAGCTTTTGCTTTAGTTTTACTAAGAAATTTACTTTCTAAAGCTCTCTTTCTTTAAGATTATAGAATTCCTAGTCACTAAGGCCTAATATATTATTAGTCTATATGCTAACTACTCTAAAGAGGTTATTATTATTCTTATCCGTAATTAGTAAGCATAGATTATACGTTAAGGTAATTATATTAAGCTAGTCTTTATAATAATAGAAGTAAGTTACCTACTAGTAGGTTCCTACTTTAGTAATTCTATATAAGGTGTTACGTGGCAGAACACGTGTAGTACATAGAGGCTGCTATACAAAAGCTAGATTTAACATCTTAGTTTAGGAATTTAACTTACTTTATATATATTACATTACCCCTAATAGTAGCTTTTATAAGTAAACTTAGTATAACTTATAACCTATTAAATCTATTAGCCCCTCTAATAGAATTAACCTTCTATTATATAAAGCTAGCATATAATAAGTGGTAGTAATTAGAGATTCTTTTATTATACCCTTCTAGAAGCCTAGAAATAACTTATATATCTAAAACTAACTATTTATAATAGTAATATACTAATCCTTAGAGTATTTTCCTACTCTCTAAAAATAAACTACATGTTATTTACTAGTTTTATGCTTTTAATAGTATAAATCTAGATTTTAATTATTAAAAATAGAAACTTATTAGGATTAATAATTAAGAGAATCTAAACTAACTTATAAGATATAAATTTAATAATAAAGTAGTAGAAAAATAGGAATAGCTAATATATTAAGACCCCCCTATTTATTAGAATTTAGTAAATCTATAAGCTATATATTATGCCTAGAATTAAGTTAAATCCTATATCTAAAAAGCTAAAACTAGAGGCCTACTTAATAAACCTAATAAATTAATAGGTAGTAAGGCACTAGAAAGGCTATTTTAAAATACTCTTAGTCTAGCTTATAGTACTACTACTATAGAAACTAGAATTAGTATAGGAAAAGATAAAAATAATAAAGAAAAGGGGATTATAAACTATCCTAAAACTAATACTACTACTTAGGATATTAAACCCCCTAATTAGTTAATAGAGTTAAATCTAGAAGACCTACTACTAGGACCCTTAGAATACCTAAAGGATCCTAAGGATTCTTATACTAAGACTAGTAAATATAATATAGTAAGGATAATATAGGGGATTTAGGAATAATAATAGGTATTATAGTAAGCTATAGAGAAGATAGTATTAGGGATAGACTAGCTAGTAATAAGATTAATAACTAAAATTAGGAGCTTATAAAGCATAAGTGCCTTAGTAGGTTTAATGCTATTAGTATAGAATACTAACTAAGGATTACTATATCTATAGCTAGGACTATTAGTATAGCTAGGACCGCTAGCGTAACTAATATAGCTAGAATATTAGTAAGGATACTTATAACCTTAGCTAAGTCCTTACTAGACTTAGTAGTAAGAACTATACCCTTTAGACTAAGGTTAGTATACTAATTCTAGAAATTAAAGAAAAATAGACTTAGTATTACACTAAAATTAGTATAACTAGTAAATAGAAATAGTGGAATAGAATGCAGATTTAATATAGAAGATTATAGATATTAGGTATTTTAAGCCTTATAATAAACCAGAAGAGGCTAGTAATAACCTTATTATATATAATAGAAAGCAGACTATTTTCTATAATATTAAATTATAGATCTAGGCAGTTAAAGATTACTTATATTATACTAATCCTAGCTATTAGGATATTATTTAGAAGAAAATCTAGATATTATTCTAAGGGGACGCAATAGTATAGTATAGATAATATCTTAACTTAGCAAAATAAAACACTATATTTAGTAAAATACTAACTATATTTATAGCTATATAAAAGGAATTTAGTATTTAGATTTAGGATATAATAGCATAGCTTAATAAGGTAGAATATACTAAAGAGAATATTATAAAAGAGGTATCTTTCTATAAATTTATATTAAAGATCTTCTAGTATATAAGGGTAAATAGTAAGTTAACTAACTATTAGCTTTTAGTGTATTTATATCTTAAGCTATATCTAGGATTATAATAGATATACCTAGTTCTAACTTAAATAGATATAAGATTAGCGTATATTACTATAGTAGATAATAAGAGATATAATCTATATAACTACTTATATAGTAAAGGTTAGTCTATAAGTAAAAAAGGTAAAGGAAAGCTTAAGGTTTATTTTAATACTAAGATATCTAGTAGTAATTTAGAAGAAGATAAGGATAAAGTATAAGTAAACTAAAACTAGCTATTTAATAGATAATTCTCTTAAGGAAACTAGTGTTATAGGTAGGATAAGTAAAATACCTAAAGATTTCTAGGATATTTCTAACTATAGCTATATAGGTATAATTAATCTCCTAAAGGATAAAACTAGAGACTATAGTAAAATAAGTCTTAAGAGAATAAAGAGGGAGAGTATATAGAAATTAGGTAAACTTAATAGACTAAAGCACTAAACTAATAAAATAAGTAACCCTAAGACTATAGTCCTATAAGGAAAGAAGGCTAAGTATAGTAGCCTAGATAATTTTAGCAATAGGAAAAGGGTTCTATAAGTAACTAGGAATATACTAATATTATAGTGTATAATAATAATTCTAATATATAATAACACAAAACTTATCTCTAGGAATATAGTTATTATATAGCTAAAGAAAGGGAGGTCCTAGAGGATAATAATAAGGATAATTAAGGATAAGACTTAAATTTTATTAAAACTTATTTTATAGAAAACACCCTAAAAGAGGTAAATAAGGCTATTACTAGGATAACCTTAAATAGGACTAGATAACTTACCCTAGGATAAGTAATTAAAGCTATAGTAAGACTATAAGAAGTTAAATATAATAGAAAAAAGGCTAATATATATCTAAAGATTCCTATTAAATTTAATAATAAGGGTAAAAGTTACTAAGTCTATCTTAACTTAGGAATATTATTAATTTTAGTAGATAAGGCATAGCTATAATAGCATAGATTAAACGTAAAGTAAGTAACGCAGGAACTAAAGCTAGTATCTAGGGTTTAATCTTCCTTTTTTATTACTAAAATAGCTATATTTAACTTTTATATTCTAGGGATAGTATATAGAATAGAAATCACTAGCTATTTTATAGTTATAGTAAATATAATGCTAAATTTAGGACTAAAATTATTACTTAGAACAAATTTTACTTATAAATATAAGGCTAAAATCAATTTTATCTAACTAAAGGTAGTTTTTAGGTTAGTTTATAGTATAATAGTATTAGTAAAAATCTTCTAACTATTAAATAAGGTCCCTTACTAAAAAGTAGTTACTACCTATATAGTATTAATTCTACTAAAGACTTATTTATATATACCTATTAGTTAGAAGGATATATAGAAAAATTAGGAAATAAGTGTGTACTATACGTACTTATATTTAGAGTATTTCCCTAATACGCTATTTAATAGATCTAGTAAGGGATAGATAATTACCTATAATCTAACTAATAAAATTATCACTATTAGAAAACACTAGAAGGTTATATGCCTAACTATAGCTAGTAAGGTTAATGCTAATTACCTAGTTAATAATCCTTTTATATACTATACCTATTTTAGTAAGGATATTATAGAGAAGAAGGAAGATAAAGATAAGGATAGTAATAAATCTAATAAAGAGAAGGATAATCTTAATCTAAAGAAAGTTAATACTAGAGTACTATTATATAGGATTTTATACCTAGAGAAAATCCTATATATAACTAATAAATTTAGTATATAAATTACTAATATTAACTAGGAAGCAGTAAGTAAACTAGTTTAACTAACTAATAAATATAATATTTATTATAATAGAGGTATTATCCCTATGCTAGAAGACTAGAAGATAAGAATTAATCTTATAGATAGATAGTAGTATTAAATAAGGCTAATTAGGCCTTATAGACTAGGAGAATAGGATATAACTAAACTTAATAAAGTATATAATAAACTCTACCTAAAAGGGAAAATATTATATTTAGATAAGCTAGTAGCTATAGTATACCTAGTGTTTATAGTTTAGTAAGAAACTAGTTAGGAAAGAAAAAGAAGAGTTATAATTAATATAAGGCTACTTAATAATATAGTAGTACTAGATATATACCCTCTACTAGACTAAAGTAATATTATAGATAATATATATAGTAAGAAGGTTTTTTCTCTTTTTAATAGAATAGGATTTTTTTACTAACTACTAGTTAGAAGTAACTATTAAGCCTATATAGTAGTTATATTAAATTAAGGTCTTAAAGCGTTAAATATAGTATTAATAGGATTTAAGAACTCCCCTATATTTACCTAAAGGTTTATAGATAGACTTTTCTAAAAGTATAAGCATTTTATATAAGTCTATATTAATAATATTATTATATTTTTAGATAGTCTTAAGGAGCATTTAAGCTATCTTAATATTATACTTAGGATTCTTAAACAAAATAGGATAATAATCGCTATAAAGAAGTTATTTATTAGTTATCCTACTATTTAACTACTAGGTTTTATTATTAATAATAATAGGATTATTAACACTAATAATAGGCTTAAAGCTTTTTAGAAGATAATTTTCCTAAGTAATTTATTAAGTCTTAAAACCTTTATTAGAATAGCTAGATTCCTCTATAATAGAATTCCATAGTTTAATATATAAATCTAACTATTATAAATACAGAAAACAGCGCTATTAAGGGAATTCTATAAAAAGGATAAGAAAATTATTAGTATCTTAAAACTAGTATAAAAAAGGAAGATATAGTAAAAGATATTTTCGCTAACTAAGTAGGAGAAAAAGGCTTTTAAAGATATTAAAGCGTTCCTAAGTAAGAAATAGACCCTATAGCATTATAATCTATAAAAGCCACTTTTCCTTAAAATTAATACCTATAAGGAAGGATTTAGGTTATATACTTTCTAATTATAAGAAGAATAGGATAGTTAGAGCGTCCCTAGAAAGGATATTAAAAATAACTAAATATAGCTAATTTTATTTCTTTCTAAGGCAATATTAAGTATTAAGAAGTAGTATAGTTTAACTAAGGTAAAAGTAGCTATAATTATATAGAGTATTAGAAAACTTTAGAAAATAGTCTAATCTAATAACGCAATAGTTAATATATTAACTAATTATTCCCTAGTAAAAGGAATTATTAAGTATACCTTATTATTAATAATAGATTTAGATAAGGCTAATCTAAAACTAGTAAAAGTTATAAATTATTTATTATAATTTAACCTTAAGGTAACTTATATACTAGGGATACTAAATATAGTGCTAGATATACTTTTAAGACTACTAGTAGAAGTAACCTACTAGGAGGTAGCATAGAAAAGCTAATATAATAAATTAGATATAAGCGCTTATTTTATAAGTAAGGAGTATATTATAACTATAATTATAGATAATAGTCTTAAAACTAGAATTATTATAGGATATTAGTATAATTAAAAGTTTAGCTAAATTATTATAGTAATATAAGCCTACTAAGAAAGGTAAGTAGTAAAGAATACTAGAGTTAGACTAAAGATTCCTTTATATAGGTAGGACTTATATAAGGATAGTCTATTATACTACTATAGTAGAGATAGATTTTTCTATCTTTATATTCTAACTATAGAGGTTAAATCTATCCTATAACTAGTCTATAATAAATAGTAATATTTTAGAATTACTTAAATAGTAGTAGAGCTTTATTTAGTCTACTTTCTACGTATAAGTTAGTAGATTTATAATTATATAGCCTATTACATAGTGTATTAGGAAAACGTAATTAATTATTAAAGCTACCTAAGGAGTTATAGCTATTATAGCTAAAGCTAATGCTATTTTATATAATCTTACTTAATTTTATTATAGATATACTAGAAGTATTAGCTACTAATATAATATAGTAGATAGAAGAATACGCTATATATAATTTATTATATCTAGTAAACTACCTATTTAGCAAGAGAACCCTTCTAATACTAGGATATATAATATATCTAGTAGAGATTTAGGTAAAATTACTCCTTTATACCTTATATATTATAAACTAGGGATTACTAAGATAAATTATTAGTAATAGGGACCTAAAGTTTATATCTAATATATAGAAAGAGATATTTAGGCGTGTAGGAGTTAAACTCCTTATAGGCATAGCGTATTATCTATAGATAGATAGAATAGCTAAAAGAAAAAACCAGATAGTAATAATTATAATATATTATTATATAGTAATAGACCTAGATATAATATAGACTATAATACTCCTAGCACTATAGTATTAATTAAATAACACTATAGCTATAAGCATAGGGCAGGCTCCTAATAAGTTACTATATAGGTTTTATCCTCTAAGCATTATTAATCTTCTTTCCCTAAATAATATAATTAATATAGGAACTAGTGTAAATAACATAGTAGTGCTATAAAAGTTATACTAGTATAAGGCCTAACTAGTAATTATAATAGTAGCTACCCTTACTAAAATTTAGTATAATAATCGCTATAAACTAGTTAATATTAATATAGAAGATATAGTTTATCTATAATTATATAAGGAATATAAATTACCTAGGAAACCTAAGAAGAAATAGTTACTATAAAAGGTAGGACTATATAAGGTACTAGAAAAGGTAAACCTATTAGTATATTAATTAGATTTCCCCCTAAATTTATAAGTCTATCTAGTAGTTTCTATAGCGTAGATATAGAAGCTAGCATAAGGAAAGGACTTATTTAATAGGGAAGAACTAGCTCCGCCACTAATTATATTTAATAATCTAGAGGAAGTAGATTATTAGGAGATTAAATAAATCTATAGTTATTAGGTTAAAATCTCTAAAAGGAATAAGACTATAAAAGTAAAATTCCTTATCTAATAGAAGGGATTTACTACTAAGGATAACTAATAGATAGCTAAAAGTAAGATATAGGTTAATATAGCTAAGATAATAGAAGAATACCTTAAAAAGAACCTAGTTAATTAGGAAAGAGAGTATATAAAAAGGGGTATAAATTTGCCTATAAAGTAATAATAGTAAAGGAATAGAGATATTTTGTAAGTAGTTAGATTTAACTAGTTAGGGCAAAGCTATAAGGCCTTTTCTTATATATATATTTTATCGCGCTAACTAGGGAAAGCTTACTATACTCTTACTTTATATTATTCTCTAATACCCCACTACTTTTACGTAGTTAAATCTAATATAAGCGTAGTTAAATTTACTTTAGCCCTATCTTATTTTTACTATACTCTTACTTTATATTATTCCCTAATACCTTACTAGTTTTATATAGTTAAATTTAATATAAGTATAGTTAAATTTACTTTAGCCTTATCTTATTTAATAGTATCTAGTCCTAAAGATAATATTATATATAATAAGGAGTTCTAAAGACTATAAGACCTAGAGCTAAACTAGCTATAGGAAATATAGGAGTGTAATAATTATAAGGAATATTAAGTAAAAGATAAAAATATTATACTAGAAGTTAAATATAAGCTATATAGGCAACGTGTAAATCTATACTATAACCTATTAGCTATACTAGATTTTATGCTATTTAATAATAAGGTTAGTATATAGGACTAAATACTCTATAAGTAAATATAGGTAGGATATTTATATATTTAAGTACTAGCTTTAATATAATAAAACTAATTATTAGGATAGCTTATAGTCACTGATTTAGTATAATAGTAATTCACCACTAGCAAGGAAAGAGCTAAATATAACTAGTAAATTAATAAGCTTTTAGCGGAACTAGGAATTATAACCTATTATAAGAAGGAGAAGTTCTCTAAACACTATTTAGATTAAATAGTATAATATAACTAGCTAGAAAAGTTTCTCTGCCTAATATAGCGAATTATATAACTATAGTGGTAGTAGTACTTAGATAAATTAAGAATAAGATAAGATAAATTAGACGCACTATTACTATTAGTAAAAGGATATAATAATAATACTAATAAAGTAGCTAAGGTTATATAGGATATAGTTAAGATTAAGGAATAAACTAGGGAGGATAATAATAATATAGTAAGTATTATATTAGATATATTTGTAGAAAGGCAGGAAAAGGATTAAGCTATATAAGATTTAATTAAAGAGAATTATATAAGGAAGGAAAGAAGAGATTTAGTAAAGGAGAAGAATAATAAATCTATTAACACACTAAGCGAAGAAGGTAGTAAGGTAGAGGATTCTAATCTAACTTAACTAAGAATAGAATCCCCTAAACTAGAATTAGAACCTAAGAGTAATAAAGATACTAATTTCGTGGAAATTGTGAAGGGCTTAGGCTTTGCCTAAGTAATAGTATAGTGCATGCAGGCAGGGGGGTAGTAGGGGACAAAAAGGGGGCTAATATAAGACACCTAGAGAATATAAGGGAAGTAGGGGGGATTAGCTACGTAGTCTTTTTCTTCTTTCCCTAAGTTTCTTAATACTATATTAACGCCCTATTATAGTTACCTAGGGGCTAGTCTATAATAATTAAGAAACTTCCTTTAGTCCTTAGAAATAGCTACTAAAAAACATAATAAATAACCTAATAGATATATTAGATATACTTTACCTATAGGACTAATATAATCTAGGTATAGTAACACCTCTCTTAGATACTATAGTGCTACCTATAACCTACCTTACCTAGTTTAATATACTCTAATATCTAATAACTAAATAAGGCATAGAGCTTAAGCGCCTCTAGGAGTAGGTTATAGCATATAATACTACGCGTATAACCTAACTATAGACTACACACTAACTAGGGGCTCCTATAGTATAACCTATATAGCCTACTACCCCTAATCTAGTCCCTTTAGTCCCCTAGGTAAAGTAAAAGCTAATTTCCTTAGGTAACCTATATAATAGTAATAAGGCCTTATTTACTACTTAGAAGCTTCTTATAGAATATAAGCTTTAGGTAAATAAGGACTTTATTAGTATAGATAAGAATAGGTAAATACTTATCTACTAGAATTTATCCTCCTAGGTCTAGGCTTAGGTTACTACCTTTTTTAAGTAAGGTAATCTTTATGCTTTTAATCTAGTTACCTTTTTAAGCTACCTTAAGTCCCTATTTACTAACCCCTATAGGTAGGAAATAGCCCTTATAGAACTTAACTAAATAGAGTAAGGCCTAGGGGAGTCTTTTACTATATTTTTTATTTACTTTAAGGAGAAGCTAGCTATAGTAGGAGGGACCTATTAGACCTATAATATAAAACTAGCTAAACTCTAATATATACTTAATAAGCGCTTAAGGGAGGTTAGTATTAGCTATAGTATAAGCTAGGATAACTATAATACTATAGTTACTTAGTATTATAGCATTATAGTTAATATTAAAACGCTTACCTTAGAGGATAAGTATTAGACCTAATATAGTCTATAGTAGCCCTGCCCTATGCCCTAGACTAATTATAAGGGGGATACCCTAATATTAGGGGTTTATATAGCTAGGATATACTTAGGCTAGTTAAAGAAGTAGGATAATAAGGATAAGGGCTAGAAGTTAACTAATGCACTATAGAGGGTAAAATAGGTATTAGAGGCTAAGTTAGCTAAACGCCGCTAGGAGGGGTACTATTTATATTATAGCTCTAAGAATCACTATATTTAGAAGTGCTCCTTCCTCCTACCTTACTAACTATAAGTTAATATTAATGCCTATAGGGTAGATAAGGAGAGCACTAATAAGGAAATTAATACTTACCCTCTAGAAAAAAAGTAGCCCCTAAGTAAAGTCTTATATAGGGGTAGGGGGGCTAGCTAGCTACTATAATAATAGATATATATAAATAGTATATAAAGGAGGAAAGGGATATTACTTATTATATAGATTAGCTACTATTCTTAGTCCCTATTCTCTTTAATATATACTCTTATATTAGTGTTTAGATTAACTATAGCTATAATTATTATAGTGCTATAAGTAAATTAGTAGTAAGATAGCTAGGCCTAGAGCTTATATAATTACCTAAATAGAGGTAGGTTTATACTATAGTGGAAATAAAGAAGAAAGGCTAGTAATAGAGGGAGAATACCTCTTTAATTATATATATAGTTTACACTAGAATTAATATTAATAGCTAGGAGTTATTAGTATATTTATATATTATTCTAGGCCTTACTTAGGATATTATATTTAGCCTACTATAGTTAGAATACTATAAGGTAGTAGTCTATATAGCAGACTAGCTACTAGTTATTAGATTAGTAGGGGGTTTATAGGTATATAAGGCCTCTAAGTATAGTAAGGAGACTCTAGTATAGGGGATTATTAGTTCTCTTTATACTATAGAAGTATATAGAGTATACTAGACTAAGGACACTATAATAAGGTTTATTACTACTAGTCTTAGGGAGATAATAATAGTGTTATAGCTTATAGCCCCTAAGGAGAGGCTAGAAATACTAGATATATCTACACTACCTAGGGAGCTAGTAGACTTTATAGACCTTTTTAATAAAGTAAAGGCTAATAGCCTTCCCCCCTATAGGGGTTCTCTTAACCACTATATTTATCTATATAGGGCCCTAGATAGGTCTAAGCTAAAGCTTCTATAGGGCCTACTATATAATATACTAAGAGATTAACTTCTTAAGGTATAGTATTAGATTATAGACTTAATAGATAAGGGATAGATCTATACTAGCTCCTCCTTAGCTATAGCCCTGGTTTTACTTATTAAGAAGTTAAATAGGGGTTAGTGTTTTTATATTAACTACTAGGCTTTTAATAAAATTACTATATAGGACTATTACCCCCTCCCCTTAATTAAGGAAATACTTCACTCCTTATCCTAGGTGTATTAGTTTATAAAGGTTAATATTTATATTACTTTTTATAAATTATAAATTACTAAGGGTAATAAGCACCTAATAGTATTTTAGATAAGGTTTAGACTATTTAAGTAGTTAGTCTATCCCTTTAGTTTAGCTAGCATGCCTGTAATCTTTTAGTATTATATTAATAAGTCCTTAGGAGATACACTAGGAGATTTTATTATAGCTTATTTAGATAATATTTTAGTTTACTTAGGGGGCTTAAGAAAGAACTATATAGCTAAGGTTTACCTTATTTTAGGCTGCTTAAGGGCCACGGGGTTATACCTAGACCTTAATAAGTTAGTGTTTACTATAAAGGAAGTCTAGTACCTAGGGTATATTATTATAGTAGGATAATCTATTTATCCTAATCCTATAAAGGTTATAGCTATAAGGGAATAGGCTACCCCTATAAAGTTATAGGGAGTATATAGCTTCCTAGGCTTTATAAACTTTTACTATAACTTTATAGGGGATTTTTTAGAACTAGTAGCGCTACTAATCTAATTAACTAAGAGAAATATCCCCTTTTAATAGGGACCTAAGGAGAATAAGGCCTTTAAGAGACTTAAGGATACCTTTATCTCTTACCTAGTCTTAGTATAATAGGACCCTAACTACCTTACTATAGTAAAGGCTAACTACTTAGGTGCTACCCTAGGTGGTTACCTCTTATAGCAAGGACTAGATAGTGTTTTATACCTAGTTACTTACTATTCCACTAGCCTTATACCTATATAGAGGAACTATATAATTTATAATAAGGAGTTACTAGCTATTATATTATACCTTAAGGTATGGTTAGCAAAGCTATAGGGTATTTCCTAGCTATTCTTAATTTATATAGATTATAAGAATCTTAAATACTTTATAACCCCTTATTTAATAATAGAATAGTAGGCCTATTAGGCAGATATACTTATATTATTTAACTTCTATCTTTATT
This sequence comes from Epichloe bromicola, assembly GCA_023658445.1. NCBI lineage: Eukaryota > Fungi > Ascomycota > Sordariomycetes > Hypocreales > Clavicipitaceae > Epichloe > Epichloe bromicola. The sequence continues at coordinate 2,606,072 of CP098270.1, forward strand.
ATAGACCTAGTATATAGGCTTAATACCTAGATACCCTTTCTTAGCGGGAATAGGACTAGAAAGGAGAGGCCTTAAGGATAGGATATATCTTATAGCCCCTTACTATTACTAGACTTTTACTAGCACTAGAAGGGTAGTATAAGGTAGTACTACTAGTAGGAGAGGTTCTCTTTATCTCTAAGCACTTATAGTTACTTTAGGACTAGGCTATTACCTTAGACCCTACCTATAGTATCTAGTTAGAAGCTATTTAGGAGGGGGTGTAAAAGTTCCCCCCTAAAGTATAAATAAGGGAATAGGTAGTAGATTATTCTATAAGTGCTTATAAGGCGCTTTAGTTCTAGGGGTGTACCTAGGTTCCTAAGTAAGAGCCTTTAATAATAACACTTATCTAATAATACTATAATTCGCCTGCCATAGGATACCTAGGCTATAACACTATATTTTAGATTCTATAATAATAATTCTACTAGGATAGAATAATATAGGATATTATAAGGTTTATCTAGAATTATTACTATTTTAGTAGCTATAAGAGCTATCTATAACGCTAGGGATTGCTTAGGCCCTTACCTATCCTAGACTGGTTCTAGTTATAGATCTCTATTAATTTTATAATAAACTTACTAGCATTATCTTAAGAGAGACCCTAGTACCTTATAGTAATTATAGATAGGCTTTCTAAGTTTATCTAGTTAGAGGCTATAACTTTAATTAGAGCTAAGGAGTATATAGAATAATTTAAGGTAGTTTAGTAGAGGTTTTAGGGGTTTCTATAGTCTATTATTATAGATTAAGGATTAGACTAGTTAGGAAAGTTCTAGATAACTCTATACTCCTTAGTGGGAATAGATTAGTTACTCTTTATATCCTATTACCTATAGACTAATAGTAGTATAGAATAGGCAAACTAGGAGATATAGGTAATATTATAGGTAGCTATCTCCTTTTTATAGTATAATTAGCCTAAGCACCTTACTACTTACTAACTTATAATAAATAATAGGCTATCTTTAGTTACTAGGGTAAGCCTAAACTAACTACTTAATAGCTATAACCTTAAACCTATTTAACTATAACCTAACTTATCTATTTCCGCTATAACTCTAAAGGGGAGGGCTATCTATTTCCTAAATTATCTCTAGGAGAGAACCTTTCTAGCTTAGGCTATAATTACTTATATATAGTAATAATAGTAGGATACTATATTAGTATTAAGATATTTAGTAGAATACTTTTAAGTTAGGGATAAGGTATAGCTTTTACTTAGAAATATTAAGATAAACTAACCCTTATAGAAATTAGATTAGGTAGCTATAAAATACATAGTAGTAGAGGTGCTATCACTGCTTATAGTCTGCCTAGATATGCTAAGGGGTATACACCTAGTCTTCTATATTAACCTTATTAAATAGGCAGTAGAGAACCCTCTTCTAAGTTAAATACTATAGGATTCCTATCTAGGTCTATAATAGGTACTAGTAGAAGATAATAATAAACTTATAGAGGAATACTAGGTAGAATAAATACTAGCGGCTTAAAACGCGCTAGGGCGTGGTAAAAGGTATAATATTTTAGTTAAATAGATAGGGTACTTATAACTAATATAGGAGCTACTAAAGAGTATAGTAAAGATATAAGCCCTTAATAAATTTAAGGTAGAGTAGGGGGATATATAATTTTATAATAGACTAAATTAATTTTAGAAAAACTTATCTACCTATTAAAAGCTCTAGTAATATAGGCATGCCCTTACTACTACTTACTTCTATCTAAACTATTTACACTACTATATTATAAAGGTTAGACTTACTACTAGATAAACTTATATTAATAGTAGTATACTATAAGGTAATATAGTTTAACCCTAAGCTACTTATATAGGGGCTATAGGTTATTTTACCTACTAGTTATAGCTACTAACCTTAGGTTATACCTAGGTTCTAGATAGTGTAAGTAGAATAATAATTAGGGAGATTAAAGTAAATATATAGAAGAGGGATATTACTCTTAGACTTATTAGTAGGAAGATAGGTTAAGTAACCACTAGCTCTAGCTAGGGGATAAGTAAGTCTAATATAAGGATTAATAAGGTTTAACCTAGATAAGAGGTAGGAATACTATTAATAGCGGTAAGAAGGTAATTTATTACCTACTTTAATATATTAGCTATATTAGTTACTACTATAGTAATAAGGGGAAAGCGCTTTAAGGAGGGCTATATTCTACTTATAGAGTTCTCTATATATAGCGTTTATGCTCTAAATAACTTATTATCCTTATTAGAATAGGATACTAGTAACTTACTATATAGAGTTTCCTATACTATATCTAGCTAAGGGACTACTACTAATAAAGGGAATAACTTTAAGTCTAGTTATATTTATAGTAGGTATATTAGTTAAAGGGGAAGGACTAAGGGTAGACTAGACTAAGGCTAGATTAAACTACGCTTAATTTAGTAATATAGTTTACCTACTTATAAGGGAATAGAACTTCTAAAATAGTATAGGTATCTTCTTCTTAGTTATCTCTATCTTATTAACACTAGGGGTAATAATATACTCTCCCTTAATAATTTTAGCTTTAAGGTCCTTAAGAGTATATTAGAGTTATAGGTCTATAGATAAGTACCTAGTTAGCTAGATATAGGTAATATAGTTCTAATAATATAGGGGATAGGACTCCCTACTCTTAGTAGGGTAATAATCTATAATACTAGTAATAAGGGATTATTTAATATATAGCCTATAAGGGCACTAAAGTAAGGAGGGTATAGTATATTACTTATTATCTAAGTCTTCTTTTATAAGAAACTTACTAATAGCTTAGGCTAGGGGTATTATAGGGATAGGGGTAGTAATTACTTACCTAGTTTATAGTATAGTAGTTATATCTTAGGGGCAGGGTATCTTTAATATAGGAATAATAGGGTAATAGTGTAAAATAGAATATAATAGGATAAGAAGGTATAATAAAGTTATAGTGTTTTTAGAAGGTTATTATATAAGGAAAGTAAGGTTATATTACAAAAAGAAGTGGGATATTTATATAGGTAATTATACCTATATTAGATAAGTTATAAGTAGGTAGGGGTAGGGCTAGTATTATTATAATAATAGTAAGGGGTTAGGTAGGACGTGATATATACCCTACCTATAATTAGATAATAATAATAAGAGGCGGCGTAGGATATAATATATACCCTTACTCTTAATAAATAATAATAACAGCGGGCGTATGTTACGTTCTACCCGCGAGGGGCGATATTAGAAATAGCTATACTACGTGACCTAGTTATAGTAGGTTAGCATTAGTATAATAATAGGTAGGTAGAGGGCTAAGGGTAATAGGTTAGTAAGGGTATATATAAAGGGCTTAGGCTTTGCCTAAGTAATAGTATAGTATATATAGGTAGGGGGGTAGTAGGGGATAAAAAGGGGGCTAATATAAGATACCTAGAGGATATAAGGGGAGTAGGGGGGATTAGCTATATAGTCTTCTTCTTCTTCCCCTAAGTTTCTTAATACTATATTAACGCCCTATCGCAGTCGCCTAGGGGCCAGTCCATAACAGAAATAGAGGTAATAATAGTGGTTTAGAAAGTAAAAATAATAAGGAGGTTAATAAGATACCGGCGGAGTACCTTATTAGACTGTTATAGGTCCACGTGCGAATTATAAAGCTTGATTTTAAGCTATTATTTCTTAGATTTAGAAAACTAGGATTATAGAGAAACACATATATGCTAATGCCTAATATTAGCGTAGTAGCGCGTAAAAGAGTAATAGAAGAATTTAATATAGTATATAAGGGAAGAAGTATAAAAGGAGTTAATTTTAGTAGATTTAGATATACTAAATTAGGCTATAAGAAAGAGGCCTAGGATATTAGGGATATAATATAGGCCTACGCGCATAAATTCGCCCTTAAAGGCGCTAGAATAGTGTTTAATAGGTTAGAAGTTAATTTAAAGGATATATATTTTATATTATAATAAAATATAATTATCTAAATTTTCGCTATTTTTAAAGAATAAAAGGCCACTTTAATTATAAAGTAAGTAGTAGTAAGATAGGTAGGAAAGCCTATAAATTAGATTATAGTTAATCTAATAAAGTGTAAAGTAATAAGAAAAGTAAAGAATTAGGTAAAAATAGTAGTAGTAGCTTTCTATAATAGTATAATAGTTAAACATAGGTAATAGTTAGCTATATATAATAGCATATTATCTTTACTACTATAAGCTAATATATTAGCTCTCTATTTTATAGATAAGTATAGCGTAGTAAATAGTATAATTATAGGCGTATTAGTAAGTATTAGACAGGCAGATCTGCTCTATATTAATATAGAAAAGGAGTTAGCTTAGTAATCATTAGAATCCTAGTAGGATAAAGAGAGAAGTAAATAATATAAGTAAAGTAAAATTAATAATTTAGTAGATTAAGTTAATAGAGTAGAAAATTATATTAATAAATTAGAAAGAGAAGTTAGTATAGTTAAAGATTAAATAGATATATTAAATAAAGCTATTAAAGAATTAGCGAAGGAGGTTTATAATCTAATAGAATTAATAGAAGAGGAATCTAGAAGCTTTAAGAGTAAGTTTAAATAAATATTAGATATATTAAAAGCCTAGAAAGAGAGGATCTTAAATTTTAAGTTAGGTAAAATATTAGTTAATATTAATAAGTAATTTAATGCTTTAAAATAGGATATAATTAAGAAGAATAAATATAAGGAAAAGATTATAAAATTAGTGTCTATAGTAATAGGAATATTAAAAGAGATATAGGAATAGGAGGTAAAAATTAAGAATCTTACTAATAAGTAGAAAATATTTAAGGAGGATATAAAGAAAATAAGATTAGCTCTAGTAAGGCTAATTCTAGCAATAGGAACCCTAGAGAAACGGATTTAGGCAATATTAGCTCTAGTAACACTAGCTTTAGGTAAAACTAATAGATAATAAGGTAAATTATATTAAGGAACACTAAAAACAGGTAATAAGCGACCCTATAGTAAAATAGGACCTCTAGTAACACTAAGTAAAAGGCGTAAATTACTAGGAAAGCCTAGCCTAAATACATAGGAAGCTTAGATAGATACTTAATAAATAACGCTAAAAACACCTATATTATAGGAAGTAAGTAATATATTACTAGTATTATTAGGATAGTGGATAAAAGGGGCATTAACCTTAGGGTAGACAGCGTTACTAACTATATATATAACTGCTACTAGGGTAACTAAGGCATAAGTTAAGAAAGATAAATTTGCTAGATTACTAGATTAAATAAATAGATATAGAATATTAGGGTATAAATTTAGGGTATATAGATTAATAAGGGAATAGAGGAATTTAGTAATTACTAAAAGGAAATAATAAAATATAGTAGAGATAGAGTACTAATAATAGGATAGGAAGAATTTATTATTTAATATAATAAATTTAATTATAGGATTAAGAGATATATATCGCAAGGAGAGTTATGTAATATTAAGTAATATTATAAAATAATAACTATAGATGTGATAATTAGCGCGCTAAACGCGTTTTTCTTTTATATAACTTTAATAACTATACGTTTTAATATTATTTACTTTAGATAGTAGCTAAATTTAGTTATAGTTTAACTATATATAACTAGGATAGTTATCTTTTTAGCACGCCTAGCACTTATTATATGGCAGAACACATATAGTATATAGAGGCTACTATATAAAAGCTAGATTTAATATCTTAGTTTAGGAATTTAACTTACTTTATATATATTATATTACCCCTAATAGTAGCTTTTATAAGTGAACTTAGTATAACTTATAACCTGTTGAATCCGTTGGCCCCTCTGACGGAATCGACCTTCTATCGTGCAAAGCCAGCACGTAACATAAGGGCTTAATAACTTCTATTATTATGCCTTTAGGAAATAGATATGTAATCTATTCTAGTAGCATTATAATAATTATCCTAGTAAGTTCCGTTTTTAATTAAATATATGCTTATATAATATCTTAAATCTAAAGAATAATTCCTTATTATCTAAGTAATAGTAAGATTACTATAATTAATTACTAACTTAAATATTAAATTATTAGTAACTAGGTTAGAATAACTTCCTTTCCCTTATTATTTATTCCTTAGATTATAAGGCATAACTTTTCGTATAGTATTATAGTTCCTTTACCTTTAATTTCTCTAACTATATAAGATTTAAAGAGTCTCTTACTACTATGCTTTACTAGGTTAAAAAGCATAAATCTAAATATATTATAGGCTTATAAGGTATTAATTTCTACTTAGTCTAATTACTTAAAGGGTTTACCTAGCATTATAATCTTTTCTTCTTAATATAACTAAAGGGCTAGATTCTAATTAGCTTCTTCCTTTACTATAAGAAACATTTTACTTAGCGTTCTATTAGCTATAAGTTTCTCTATTAAGGCTTTATCTTAATCTTTATTTATAAGAAATACTATTATACTAAATTCACGTTTAATATTCTAAGCTTTACCTTCTTCCTAGCTAAAGTAAACTATAAGCTTCTTTTATAGTCTTCTATGTTTTCTCTTAACTTATAAAACTTCCTTATTTCCTTCTAAAGCTTTAGAAATAGCTTCTTTAGTAGTAGGTTTATTATTACCTATAGCCTAGTCTTTATCTTTAGGCATTAATTCTTAGGGTTTTTTAATATAATATAGGTTATAATAATATAGTTTAACTACTATTAACTAGAATCTAGTTAGTCCTTAAGGTATTTAAAGGGTATAGGTCTCTCTATTAGTAATAAAAAGCCTATAAGGGCTATACTATCTATTCTTTTCTCTTTACACATATATATCTAATTATAGCAAAAGCTAGTGTATAGGTAGAGTATCTAGGCTATTATAGGTTTATAAAGCATTATAAACTTATTACTTTACTAGAAGTTATTAGACTTTATTAGTAGCTTTATAAATTACTTTAGCTTATTAAATAATAAATACACTTAGCGGTAACTTATTAGTTATCTATAGATATACACTGTGTAAAAAAAACTTTACATATCTTTCCGCACTAACCTAAAGGTCCGGATCCACATCTAAAATATAAACTACTTTAATATTTAAAATCCTCGCCCTTACTTTACCCCCTCTAGGATATTATATTATAATAAAGCTAGTAGTAGGAGTGTAAATAAGACACTAATAGTAATTAATAAGGGATTAGAGGGACTAGCTTAGAGTAGCTACTACCTAAATATAAGTAAAGGATAGTTTAACGTCTAGAGACGCAAAGATAACCTAATAGTAAATTAGAATTAGTTTAAATATCCTAATAATATAAAATATTATAATAAGATTACTAGCCTTATCCTAAGCAATAAAGTTACCTAAGTGTAGCGTATTATAATAGCTATAGCCTATAAGGTAGCAAACTATGCCTAAGCTAAAGTAAGAGCTATAAATACTAATAATAGTAATATCTATACTACTAAAGAAGCCCTAAAATTAGCCCTTAAGAAAGTTATTAAAGAGAAAGCTAAGGATAGTAATACCCTAACCTAGGTAAGTATTATAGCTAGGCTAGCACTAAGATAACTAAACTCTAACCCCCCCCCTCTCTAAATCCCTAGATAATAATATAGGGAAGTACTTATAAAAGAAAATACTATATAAGAATTACTCTAGTCTAGGGGTATAGAAGATATAGTTATAGTAGTAAATATAGCTACTAGGTAAGCCTTAGTAGTAGTAGCTAGAAGACTCCCTAGTAGTAATACTATTATTACCTTTAAAGGAAATATAGTATAATATAAAGAAAACTAGAAATAGATTACTAAGGCATTTAGACTAGAAGTAACTATTTACTACTATATACTTAGTATTATTATTAAAGGATTTCTTATAAAGTATACCTTTATTAAAAACCTAGTAACTAAGATTAGAAAAGTAAATAAAGTAAATATAATTAAAGTAACTATAAAGCGCCCCTAAGGTAAAGGTATTTAGTAAACTATCCTAATCCTTAGTTTAGCTAAAGTTAAAGATACTAATAAATTATACTAAGATATAATAGTATTTAAAGTAAAGATATTCTAATCTAAACTATATAATAAGACCTTATAACCTAGATAGTGCAATAACTACTTCTAAATAGGATATATTATAAAGTTTTATAAGGTAGCTTTAAGGTATAGTAAGTATAGCACTAGCTAATATAAAGATAAAGAGATATCCTACCTAATAAAAACTAGGTAACTAAAGGAAAACTATATTCTTTACTTTAGACTATACCTAGCCTAGTTAAAGGACTACCTTATACTAAAAGAGAAGTAAAATATAGTAAAAGTAAGATACTTAGAATAACTATTCTATTTTACTACTAGCACTATAAATAAGAGCTTATCCCTAGCCTAGGAAGGGCCTAGTATAGTAGTAAAACCTATTATTATAATTAGAAGGAAGAGAGACTACCTTATAAATATAAAGAGAAGTGCTAAATAACCTAGGTCTAGGAGTATTAGATAATATATGGAATAACTTAGAGCTAAAATAAAGCTAGTATATAATAGTAAAGACTAACTACTACCCCCCTAAGTAATATAATAATATTATAAGTTCTCTTCTAGAATATAAATAAGAGAGATAGCCTAGTATATATTACGCTTTGCTACTAAACTAATATAAATATAATTATAATCTAAGAATAGGAATATATAAAGAACCCCTAGCCCCTAGCACTAGCTCTTACCTAGTTCTAGCTAGTATATTATAATAGGTATAATACTATATATATAAATAAGAAGTATAGTATAGGGTTATAGTTAGCCTAGGGAGGAACTAACTAGTTACTAGTAGAAATATAAGGGGTTAATATCTACTCCCTTTACTTAGAAGGATATAGTAATAACTAGAACACCTCTATATAAGATATTAATATAGAGAAGTCCTATAGCTAAAGCATATTTATAAGTAACTTTAACCTTAAACACCCCCTCTAGGATAGATTAGATAGGATAACTAATAGAGCGAAGGAATTACTAGACTTTATAAGCTAGTGGAGGCTTAGTCTAGTAATACCCTAAGGAGAACTTACTAAATAGTATAAAGATAAAAGAGATAGCACTATAGACCTAGTATAGGTAACTCCTAATATCTAAGTACACTATAATAGTGTAGAAGAACTTACTAGGTCTAACTATATCCTATAACTAATTAGTATCTTTACTAACTAATAAGATAATACCCCTAGGACCCTTAGATATACCTAAAATATAATTAATAGACTATATATAAAGGTAGAGGTAGTAATATAATTTAGGCCTAAGAATACCCTAGAACTATATAATAAAGAAGGGATTAATATATACACTATATAGCTTATTATAAACCTTTAATAAATAGTAGATAAAGTAGCCTTATAGAAGCCCTAGGGGCTCCCTAGACTAGAAGTATAGTAGTTAAGAATAGTAAAAGAGGTAGTTACTAAAGCTAGATAAGCTAAAAGGTAATAGAGGTAATAGAGAATAGAAGTAAACTAGGAGGCCTATACTAAGGTAAATAAGGACTAAGAATAAATTATTAAAATAAAAGGAAAGAATATATAAAGAGAAGCCTTATAGAAGGCTAATATATAGGAAAAGGATAGGGAAGTGTAAAGACTAGAGAGATAAGCCTAGCTTTAAAGCTAGGCCCCCCTAGAGCTCCCTAGACTACTAGAACTAAAAAGAACTAATAATAACCTAAACCTAGCTACTATATATAAAGATAAAGTAAGTATACTAGTATAAAGGTTTTTCCCTAAACCTATAGTAAACCTCTCCTATATCCTAGACCTCTCCTTCCTAGAAATAAATAATATACTATTTCTAAATAAAGAATAGTTTAGAGTAGGAGAAATATTAGATATTCTCTTAAATATAGCTAGCTAGAAATCCCTAGGTAATAATAAACTCCTAGTAGGCCTTATTAAGGCTTATAAAAAGCTAGCTAAGGAAGCTATAACCTAACTCCTTAATATAGTCCTTAAAGTAAGATATTTTTTAGCTTAGTTTTAAACTATAAGAGTAGTAGTAATTAGAAAACTAAGTAAAATAATAAAAGAGATAAGGAAGGCTAATATATAAAGACCTATCTCCTTACTAAATATTATAAGAAAGATTATAGAAGTAGTAATTATAAGGTAGCTTATACGCTTTACTAAGGTAAAAGGACTTCTACTAGAACTATAGATAGGAAATAGGATAAATAGGTTAATAGAAACTATAATTAGAGTTCTAGTAAAATGTGTAAGAGAGGCCTAGAGTAAAGGTAGTATTGCCTTACTAGTATAAATAGATATCTTATTAGTATTTAATAGGGTTAGCTACCTATACCTAATTACCTTACTAATCTAAATAGGAATCTTATATTAGCTAATAGCTATAATATAAAGCTTTCTTATAAATAGAATAAGCTAGCTTAGCTTTAATAGTAAACTATTAAGACTATTTATAATTAAGGCTAGTACCCCTTAGGGATTACCTCTCTTACTAATCCTTTTCCTTTTATACTTAGTAAAACTCTATATATACCTCTAGGCTATTCTAGGTATAGTAGCTATTAGATTTGCTAATAATATAAATATTATAGTATTTAGAAAGAATATAGTGTAAACCTAGAGAAGACTTAAGGTAGTATAAAAAATCTATAAGAAATAGGTAAAGAAAGTAAGTATAAAGTTTAATTTAGTAAAAACTAAACTTATATATTTTAGTAAGGCCTATTAGCCCCCCTAGGCTAGGGTCTAACTTAGAGTAAATAAGATAGTGCCTATAGAATTATATAGATTTCTTAGAGTATAGGTTAATAGGAAACTTAACTAAAGCGCCTATAAGAATATCCTTAAGGGTAAATTTACCTAGTAGTAACTTATACTTTTTATATTAGTAGTATTAGCCTAGGGCTATAGCTTTAGAGACACTAGGCTTCTATATATATAAGTAGTCTAACCTATCCTTACCTATAGGGTAAGTGCCTACTATACCCTAATAAAAAAGGGAGAAAACCTAAGAGAGATAGTTAGAAGCTTTATAGTAGACTAATTAGCCTATCTCTAAACTATAGCTAGTGTATTTAAGAATACCCTTATACTATAATTAAAGGTTAAAACCTATATTCCTCCCTTAGATCTTTACCTAAATAAGATAAAATAAAAGTTTAAGGAAAGGATAGTAAATAGTAAAATAGTAAATAAAATATAGGCTATAGCTAACTTAGTAGAGATAGTATTATAATATAAAAGAAAACTACCCCTAGCTAATAATAAACTAAATATATAACTATATAAGAAATAGAAATAATAATAGGAAGACTAGTATAGTAATAGACTATAGAGATAGCACTAATATAAGAGAGAGCTAACTAAGGACTACTTACTTACTTATAACCTAAAGAATATATAGAAATTCTATATAAAACTAGATAAATATATCTTTTTTATAATAGTATAATTATATATAGGAAAGATTAGCCTTAATAAGTACTTATTCTAAAAATATATACCTAGGGTAATTTTACCCCTATATAGCTATAGCTATATAGTTAAAGACTAATACTATATAATAGTTAACTATAGTAAGTATAACTATAGGTACCCCTAGTAAGGCTAGCCCTAAATAATCCCCTAAAGGTAAGGGCTATAGCTAAATAATTCCTAGGTATAAGATAACTCTAATATTATATATTAGTATAAGACCTAGTATTTAGCTAACTTAGACTATAGGAAGACCTAAACTGCTTTTAGAGCGTTAGAGTAGACTAATAAGTTACTAAAAATAGCCTAGGAAAATTAATAAATTATATAGTATAGCCTTAGAGGTAGGCTAGATTAGATATAAAATTATATTAAGAGAGAATATTATATATCTAGAACTATTATTAGATTAATTTTAACTAAAACCTATAGGTATCTTATTACACTAGCCTACCCCTAATTCTTTACTAAACTATTTCCTAAATATTACCTTACTTTTCCTTAGGGAGAGAGATAGCTTTCTTTATAATCTTAGCCTTTCCCTTAGTAAGGAGGGTAGTAACTAGGAGCTAGTTTATCTCTATAGCTTAAGTATCTAGCCACTTAAACTAATAAATAATCTTAGAGTAATAATCTTTAGTAAACCTAGACCTAGCCTAGTCTAGGCCTACTACTATAGCGCTTTATTTCTTCTTATTATAATTCTTAGTATAAAGCTTCCTAACCTAGTCTATATAATTATCTAGGACTTAAATAAAAGAAGTTAGCACTAAACTAAAGCTACTACTATATTAGTATAGAACTACTTATATTACCCCTAGTAACTATATTAGCCTAAGTATTAACTAATTACTAGTGCTTAGTTTATATATTAGTAATATTTAGCTTTAAGTAAATTAGTATTAAAATAGGTTTAGAGTAAGGTTAATACTACTATTACCTTACTATACTTACTATTTTATACCTAATAGTTAAAGCACACTCTAGATATTACCTTTTTATACTATAATTAGCCCTATGCCTAGACTAGATTTAAACTAACTTACTAATAATATTATAGTATTAATACCCTAGATAATTAAGTAAATAGGACTTATAGGAAACACATTATATTAATTAAGGCTTACCTAACTACCCTAGATTAGACTTAAAATAGGTGTAGAATAGGACTAGAAATAACTTACTTCTAAGTTCTTTTCTAGGGCCTACTCTAACTATTTTTTAGTTAGGGACTTCCTAGGGTATTAGTCTAAAGTTAAGAGTTCCTAGGCGGATTAGAACTAGAATAGCACTAGAATAGCACTAACCGTAAAATTACTTATAGAAAATAAAGCTATTATACTAAATTTAATTATTTCCTACGCTAAAAAAATAGTAATTAAACTAACACTAGGCTAGAAAAGCCTTAAATAGCTTAGAAGAAGAGAAAGGGAAAAAAGAACTTATAGGAAGTTTAATAAAGGAAGAGAAAAGAGATTAGAACCCTATAGGGGGAAGAGCTCTCTCTTATACTTATAAGGGGGGGGGGGGAGGAATTAGATATTATTTAAAAAATAAAGCACTAGGCAATTAACTAGATAAATAATATATAAACGATCTAGGCATTATAATGCTCTAATATTAACTCTAAACCACCTACCCCCTATTATATATAAATAAAACTAGGTGCTCTAACTTTATAAGATATCTAGCCTAGTAATAGACTAGAACTAGCTAAAAAGTAAGGTATTAGAGAAGATAGTAGGAAAGTAAACCTAAAGTAAATTACTACTCTAAATTAGAATTTATAGTAAAATAAAAGGAAGTAAAAAGGCACTAAATAAGTATAGTATAAGGCTAGGCTAGGACTAATTAAAGCTAAATATACTTATTACTATATATTTCTTATTTATTTTTCTTTTCTATAGGATAAGGCTAGCGTAAGCTAGCGCTAAATACCTATAATAGACTATACCTAGTGTAGTGTAGGCTTATAGCAGGGCTAGCGCTAACCTAAAAATAGACATAAGGGGGTTTTTCTTCCTAATTAAGGGTTTTCCCTCTTAACTTAGGAGCTAGAGTACTAGGAATAGCTACGTAATCTAGCTAGCTAGCGTAAATAATATATAGATATACACTAAAGATAAGAAGGATTAGTATAAGGCTATTTAGGCTTACTAAATTATTTATAGCTTTTATAGCTATCTAGAGGCATTATTTAGGCGTGAGATCTTAGCCTATAGAGTCTATAATAATTATATAGGCTTATCTTAATAGTCTATAATAGCGTTTAACCTTTCTAATACTATTATAAGCTTTTACTAGAACTTTATTAATCTTAATTAATAGTAATTGTGTATAATGCTTAACTTCTAATAATATAAAGTTCTTTCTAGTATTATAAACAATCTAATCTAGAGAACCTAAGTAGGTATTAATCTAGCATTCACGTAGAGTGTTCTATATATTATAAGCTTTCTGCTTATTTAGGTTAAGGAATTAGGCTACTTAAAATAAGGTTATAGAGTTAATAACGTAAAGAACTAGTTAGCTATTAATTTATATAATATTAATAATAATCTTATAGTTAAACTTATAATTATCTTTAACTATAAACTTAAATCTACCTAGAACCTTTCTATTTATTTAGTAATAGTAGTAAATTTTAGTTAATTATTTAATAGCTTTAGTCTTAATATTATAACTAGCTTATTATAGTATCTTTATAAGCTATTATACTAAAGGGTAACTAAATTAATAATTTAATTAATAGATTTCCGTTTCTAATAGGTAAAAAGCTACTATTTCTTTAGCTTCTAGAGTCCACTAAGGATATCCCTATCTCCTAATAATAGGTATAGTCTTATTACCTTAAATAAGTATATTTACAAGGTTATTAATCTTAACACATAACCTATCTATATTATCTAAAGAGAATAGGAAGGGCATGTGTATATTAATTATATAGAAGGAGATATTACCTAATTTAGTAGGCACGTGGATTACTCCTTATATAATTATAGATCTAGCACTAAATTAAATCTCTTTCTCTAGCGTTAGCTTAATCTTTAATAATAGCATTAATCTTATTAAGGCTTATGCTTATCTAATTCTAGCTATTAATACACTAGAAGCTCCTATATTAGGTAAGATACCTCTAAAGACTTTATTAGAGTATTATTCCTCTAAAATATATAATATTTCTATTTTACTAAAGGGATTATACTTAAGATAGGTATGTTTAAAGGCTTAGTCTCTTAAGGTTTTAATAATATTATTATTATCTAGCTATAGTCCTAATATACAGAATTAAGTAATACTTAGGTAGTTAAACTTTAATATAAAGGTCTCTTTATTATTATTATCCTTATCTTTATTATTATTAGACTTAATAAAAGCTTTAGCTAATTCCTAGGCTCTATCTATAATATTATCTATTTCCTTAGGTCCTTAGCCTTTATAAGCTATAAGGAATACTTAGAACTTTCTCTCTATAAGAGGTGTTTAATACCTTTTATTTTTCTACTAGCGCTCTCTTACTTCTTAATGCTTTTTATCTATATAGTTTATTAACTAGTGTGAGACGGTGTGGAAAGTGATGATGATGTCTATTCAGCAATCTAGGCTATCCACACATGTGGCACATCGAGGCTAGAGATACGTAGGCCACAAGGGCATTTGCCCTAAGTGCCCATGTACCTTAATCCATGGTGATCCATGGCCTTGGATATAGAAGGTGTTATAAGTAATGCCTAAGATATGAGGCTACTATATCTAATACCGCCCCTAGCGGAATATCTAGTCTGAAAATAAGGCCATAGATGTGATTAACTAATCAGTCTATTTACAAAGATACCTACTCCGCTAAAGCGTTTAATATAAAGTCTTATGCCCTTATTATTTAAAGAAGACATAAGAAATCACTATATTTAATCCTTTTAAGACCCTTTATTATCCTATCTGCGATCATTTAATTAGTTCTAATCTGCTCTAGACGAAAATAACCCTATAAGGTCTTTTTAACTACCTATTTATACCTTATATTAATATAATAAGTATAACCTCTTTGCCTCTTATCTAGGACATTTGCCTTTATATTCTAGCTATCTATAAGCATAAGTAGCGGTTATTATTAAGGGATTCTAAAGTCCTTAAGTAGATTTACTACCTAAAGTATTAATAGTCCTATTAGAGTTAAATTAATAAATTTAGCCTTTATAAAACTAAGCGTAATAAGTAATTATTTCTTTGATTACTAAAGAATTACGCCTCCTGCGAGTATAATAATATAGCCTACTATTAATCTCCTTATATCTAGATTATTAGTAAGAGAGGCATTACTATATCCCTTTACTTAAAGGATTCTATTTAGATTAACTAACTTATTATTAGGCCCCTTTCTGCCTAGTATAATCCCTAGGTCTTATAACCTAATAAGATATCTCTAAAGGTGCTTTATTAGTTTTATATAAATCTCTTTTAGTGTAGAATTCACGCTATAAAGATAATTTAATGTGAACGTGATGTCTAGTCTTATGTATATTATAAGCTAATTAAAGCTTCTAGTCTTTTAAGCCTAATTAGAGAGATTATACGCTATTAGAAAAAACTTCTAATTAGTAGGAATCTCTGCCTTTATAAGCTATAGGACTATAGATAGTTTAATATTACTAATATTAAATCTCTTAAGGATGCTCTATATATAGAGATTCTAGTGTATTAGTATTATTTAGTTATTTCTATCCTATATAAACTTAATGCCTAGGAAAAGCCTAGGATTACCTAATTATTTTAACTTATAATATTACTAAAGGCCTGTGAATATAGTTTAAACTATTACCTTATTCTTTACTATAATAATTATATTATTAATATAGAGGAGGAGAAAAGTGCCTTCTTAATAAAAAATATAGAGCTCCTACTTTAAACGTGTAAAGCCTAGCTTTCCTAGTTCCTTAGAGATATTATTAAGCTACTAAAGAGGTAATATTAGAAGGCTATAAAGAGCTTTATTAAGCCTATAAACGCGCTTTATTCTATCTCTATATCTATAAGGTTATTTTATATACACTTCTATCTATACTATAGTATTAAGAAAAGCATTTATAGCGTTAAATTATTCCTATTTATAGTTAAGAATAGCTATAATTATATAGAAAACGCATAGGGAGACTAGGTATATAACTACCACGTAGAGATTTTCCTTTTTAAATACCTCTGCGTTCTAATCCCCTTACGTAACTTAGTGAGCCTTTATATATAGAGGCTTATTAATTAGGTATTTTATAGTATAAACCTAGTGCCTATTAAAGATCTTTATATTTTCTAGAGGTATTATAAGAGTCTAGCATTATTTCTCTTAGATCTTCTCTAGTTCCTTTAACTCTATAGGTCTCTAGAAAGATTAATAGTTATCTATTCTCTTTACCTTAAACTAGTTATTAGGAATCTTAATCTTTATATTTACTAAATTAGTAGCTTTAAGTATTAAGAAAGTGTAAGACTTCTAAGTCTCTTCCTCTTTATTATATATATTATCCTTATAGTACTTAATTATTATATTTAACCTTTATTTAGGGTATACTTTCTTCTTCCCTAATATTATAATATTAAGATAATCGCGTTAAGGACTAGCCTATTAGCTATATCTTAGTTAAGAGGGTTTACCTATTTATTCTTAACTAATATCTCTGTTATCTTTAGCTTCTTCTTCCTTAGAAGCTATATCTAATTCCTTGCCTTAGGAGGATACCTCTTCCTCCTAAGGAATTATAGTATTACTATATATACTTTATCTTAGGTCTTCTAGGAGTCTTCTCTTTTTAGGACTTATAGAGGGAGAGGGTAGGAATTATTATAGTAGAGGTAATTATAGTAGCTATATAGCTTTTATAGTATCACTATCTATATTATAACTTGTGGTCTTAATCTCTATAGATTTCCTACTTAGTAATTCCACCGTAAATTATATATTCTTTAATAGTAAGGCTTATTTAATTAGAATATTAATAATATAGCGTCCTTTCTCTTTAAAAGAAGGGTTAATAAGCTCTATAATATATAGTTCTTTATTATTATTAATTTAGACTAGTGTATTACTCTTATTAAAGCGAATATCCCTTGCCTAAATTACCTTTTATTTATCTAGAATCTAGATCTTATAGAGATAACACTTTAGTCCCTCTATACCTACTAGTCTGCTAATCTTAGCTCTTAGAGCTATCTTCTAAGCCTTTATATAATGTTTATTAGGGATCTATATATATATAAGACATCCCTATGTTTGTAAATAGCGAATTAAGGCGTTATTCTTAAGACCTAGTATCTTAAAAAGAGTCTCTTATAGTAAGCTACTATCCTTAGTTTTACTTATAGGAAGTAAATTAGTAATCTTAGCTATATATGTTATAGTAAAAGGCTATAGTAGCTTAGGAAGTTATAACTTAATTATTATAGACCTTACTACCTCTATTAGGGTTTATCCTACGCGTTATATAATACCTTAATATATAGGTATATAAGAAGTACTAGTATAGAAGATAATTCCTTCTTTTTAATAGTAGGTCTTAAACTTCTCCTTAAGGAATTCTATTATATTATCTATATGGAAGCACTTTATAGTATAACCTCCGCCTATATTCTCTATAGTAGTCTTCTAGGCTATAATAGCTTTAACTACGTTTAACTTACTAATAGTTAGAATTACCTAGTGGAAACGCGTGTGAATATTAATTAAATATAATATGTAGTTTTTACTACTAAATCCTTCTAGCTTATGTTTAATAAAGTCCTAGAATACCTGTGATAGGAAATGCGTGGTGTTGTTCGAATTATCGCGATTAATCTGCTAAGGAGCTTTTGCTAGTAAGTATGCTAGATATTAAAAATTTATTATTAACTAAGGGTTAATTAAGATTCTAGCTTCTTTATAAGCCTTAATAATGCGGTCTTTGCCTACATAGCTAAGTTATTTATATAATAGACTAAATTCAACCTATTTAGTAATTAAATTGCTTATAAGAGCTACGAAGTTAAATTAGGGTTCTTTATCCTAAAGCATAAGAGTTAAGATATTAGCTTTCTATTAGTATTAACTAATTAGTAGTCCTATACCCCTTAAGATTAAATAGTCCTTGTGACTATCTATTATAATACCTCCTTGTTTAAGAAGTCTAGGGGAGATTATATTAACCTCTGCCTTTAGCGCATATTATGTATTAGAAAGCTCTAAAAAGCTATCCCTAATTAGAAGGCATACACTTCTAATTCTATCTACATGAAGTTATTAACCGTTGCTTACTATTATTAGCTTCGCGTTTATATTAGTGTTTAAATAAGTAAACTACTTTATATTATTAAATGTGTGCGTGTTATATCTAGTATCTAGAATGTAATTATCCTTTATAAGATAATCTTTAGCATCTGTATATATAGTTAGTGTGTTATAATTCACTACTATTAGTAATACATTTATCCTAGCGGAAATAATATCTAGGGAAGCTATAATTACTAGATTTAACTTCTTCTTCTATATTAATTTAGGTATTTTCTTAGGATAAAGCTTCTAGTATATATCCCTTATATAAATTACCCTACCTAGGGAAATCTAGTAACTACACTCTATTTTTATAGTCTCTATAGTCTTATTCCTCTTCTTATTATCCTTAGACTTAGTGTTTTTACTAGACTTACTCTAGGTATTAAAGTTTACCTTCTAGTCCTTTAGAGGCTTATTTATATTATATATTAAATATATAAGTATATTCTCTTTCTTTAAAGCTACTTTAGAGAAGCCTTTTATCTTCTAAGAGCTATAGACTTTAGGTATAGAGTCTTCCACTACCTTAATTATTTATAATACCTATATAATATCTAGAATTACCTAGATCTTATTAATTTAATTCTATAGATTTTAGTGATAATTAAGCTAGGTTTAAGTAGTTATAAAGTTTAACTTCTTAGACTTTAAGAATTTATAGAGTAATTTAATAATTACTAAATTAGCTTTAAAGCCGTAATTATTTCTAATTAAATTTATTATTTTAGTTACTAGTATAGTCTTAGTCTAACCTATATGTGTTAGGTTCTTCTAGACTTAAGAAGAAAGGCTTTACTAGATAATAGATATAAGAATAGTATAATATTTATTTATTATAGGAGAATATAGAATTTCCCCTATAAAGTGCTTTATTAATTATATAATTTAGACTTATATCTTAACTAAAATCTCCTATTCCTTAAAATTCTCTACCCCTTTAAGAGATAAGATAACTATGATTCTAGAGAACTAATTTTTTATTATATTATTATATTCTTCTAGTTATATTAGAGTCACCGCGGTTACCGCGGTTATCTAGGTTACTTATATAAACAGTCCCGCCGTGGAAATTATGTTATTAAATGTCTTATTAGCTATCTTGTAATTTATAGGAGTAATAAGGGTTATATATTAGAATTTTTATACTCCTATTACTATAATTACTTAATACTAATTATTATTAATTTAGTTAAGTAGGAGTTATAGCAGTAGCTCTCTCTTAGTTAAATTACTATATAGCCGCTAATATATAGAGATATAAAGTTAATAGTATAAGGTATTTTTAAATGCCTTAATCTTATTTTACCTTAGCCTAGTTAGAGGGCAATGCTTTACTAGAATTTACTATACCTACTTTACTTACTTTACTAATACTTACTATACCTTATAATAATAATTACTACCTAGATAGCAATAGATCTAGATTGTTAGTTTTAGGTGCCTAAGGCGGTTCTATAAGGAATATCTTGTCCTAGCCTACTATCTACTAAGATCTACCTAGAAGGGTCTAACTTTTTAAAGTTATTCCTAAATCTTAACGCGTGGTTATTCACGCTACTATATTATTAATGCTAAACTTGTAATTTGTAAATTAACGCTGTAAAGGTTATGCATTTAATTCCTATTAATGTAATAAAAGGTGTTATTATTTTTTTTAAATAAAGGCTTGCTTAATTAATTTAATTATGCCTTATAACTTAGTTGTCTATTAAAGGGAGGGATTATCTGCCGCCCCTTTAGTCACGTAATTATGCGCTTCTGGATATTGTCAAGATTTCTAGTGTAATTATATATAACTTTTTAATAGTAAAAAAAAATAGCTAATAGTAATTAGGCGCGATAGGAAGCGCTAGGCTTATAACCTATAAGACAGTGTAAAAAGTGATAATAATATCTATTTAGTAATCTAGGCTATCCACACATATAGCATATTAAGGCTAGAGATACGTGGGCTATAAGGGCATTTGCCCTAAGTGCCTATGTACCTCGATCCATGGTGATCCATGGCCTCGGATACAGAAGGTGTCATAAGTGATGCCTAAGATGTGAGGCTGCTATATCCAACAACTAGTAACTATTTTTATTATAGATATAGCATTTACTATTATTATAGCCTTAGTTATAATAACTATAGCCTTTACTATAATTATTATATAGTTAGCTATAATAGTAGTCTATAAACATTACCTTTAAATTATTAGAATTAATGTTAATAGTATGCTAATTAAATTAAGTAGCTAATTTATTAGCTTTAGTAATAGAGATTAATTTATAGAGGTCTCTAGTAAGTCCTTTAAAGCTAGGTAAATAATTATATTTAGCTTATTTATATTCTAGAATACTAGAGATAGCGCTTAATATTTAATAATAAAGCTTTATATTAACTATTAATAAGGAAAAGAGTTCTCTATAAACACACTTAAGGGTTATAAGTAAAATCTTAAGGTAGTCTAGCTTAGATTTATTAGGATTCTAAGTAATAATATTCCTAAGCATTATGTTTGTGAAGGGCTTAGGCTTTGCCTAAGCAATAGTATAGTATATATAGGTAGGGGGGTAGTAGGGGATAAAAAAGGGGGCTAATATAAGATACCTAGAGGATATAAGGGAAGTAGGGGGGATTAGCTATATAGTCTTCTTCTTCTTCCCCTAAGTTTCTTAATACTATATTAACGCCCTATTATAGTTACCTAGGGGCTAGTTTATAATAATTAAGAAACTTCCTTTAGTCCTTAGAGATAGCTACTAAAAAATATAATAAATAACCTAATAGATATATTAGATATACTTTACCTATAGGACTAATATAATCTAGGTATAGTAACACCTCTCTTAGACACTATAGTGCTACCTATAACCTGCCTTACCTAGTTTAATACGCTCTAATATCTAATAACTAAATAGGGCATAGAGCTTAAGTACCTCTAGGAGTAGGTTATAGCGTATAATACCACGCGTATAACCTAACTATAGACTATATACTAATTAGGGGCTCCTATAGTATAACCTATATAGCCTACTACCCCTAATCTAGTCCTTTTAGTCCCCTAGGTAAAGTAAAAGCTAATTCCCTTAGGTAATCTATATAATAATAATAAGGCCTTATTTACTACTTAGAAGCTCCTTATAGAATATAAGCTTTAGGAGATAAGGACTTTATTAGTATAAATAAGAATAGGTAGATACTTATCTACTAGAATTTATTCTCCTAGGTCTAGGCTTAGGTTACTATCTTTTTTAAGTAAGGTAATCTTTATACTTTTAATTTAGTTACCTTTTTAAGCTACCTTAAGTCCCTATTTACTAACCCCTATAGGTAGGAAATAGCCCTTATAGAACTTAACTAAATAAAGTAAGGCCTAGGGGAGTCTTTTACTATATTTTTTATTTACTTTAAGGAGAAACTAGCTATAGTAAGAGGGACCTATTAGACTTATAATATAAAACTAGCTAAACTCTAATATACGCTTAATAAGCGCTTAAGGGAGGTTAGTATTAGCTATAGTATAAGCTAGGATAACTATAATACTATAGTTACTTAGTATTATAGTATTATAGTTAATATTAAAACACTTACCTTAGAGAATAAGTATTAGACCTAATATAGTCTATAGTAGCCCTACCCTATACCCTAGACTAACTATAAGGGGAATACCCTAATATTAGGGGTTTATATAGCTAGGATATACTTAGGCTAGTTAAAGAAGTAGGGTAATAAGGATAAGGGCTAGAAGTTAACTAATATACTATAGAGGGTAAAATAGGTATTAGAGGCTAAGTTAGCTAAACGCTACTAGGAGGGGTGCTATTTATATTATAGCTCTAAGGACTACTATATTTAGGAGTGCTTCTTTCTCCTACCTTACTAACTATAAGTTAATATTAATATCTATAGGGTAGATAAGAAAAGCGCTAATAAGGAGATTAACACTTACACTCTAGAAAAAAAGTAGCCCCTAAGTAAAGTCTTATATAAGGGCAGGGGGGCTAGCTAGCTACTATAATAATAGATATATATAAATAGTATATAAAGGAGGAAAGGGATATTACTTATTATATAGATTAGCTACTATTCTTAGTCCCTATTCTCTTTAATATATATTCTTATATTAGTGTTTAGATTAACTATAGCTATAATTATTATAGTGCTATAAGTAAATTAGTAATAAGATAGCTAGGCCTAGAGCTTATATAGTTACCTAAATAAAGGCAGGTCTATACTATAGTAAAAATAAAGAAAAAGGGCTAGTAATAAAGAGAGAATACCTCTTTAATTATATATATAGTCTGCACTAGAATTAATATTAATAGCTAGGAGTTATTAGTGTATTTATATATTATCCTAGGCCTTACTTAGGATATTATATTTAGCTTACTATAGTTAGAATACTATAAGGTAGTAGTCTATATAGTAGACTAGCTACTAGTTATTAGATTAGTAGGGGGTTTATAGGTATATAAGGCCTCTAAGTATAGTAAGGAGACTCTAGTATAGGGGATTATTAGTTCTCTTTATACTATAGAAGTATATAGAGTATACTAAACTAAGGACACTATAATAAGGTTTATTACTACTAGTCTTAGGGAGATAATAATAGTATTATAGCTTATAGCCCCTAAGGAGAGGCTAGAAACACTAGATATATTTACACTACCTAGGGAGCTAGTAAACTTTATAGACTTTTTTAATAAAGTAAAGGCTAATAGCCTTCCCCCCTATAGGGATTCTCTTAACCACTATATTTATCTACATAGGGCCTTAGATAAGTCTAAGCTAAAGCTTCTATAGGGCTTACTATATAATATACTAAGAGATTAACTTCTTAAGGTATAGTATTAGATTATAGACTTAATAGATAAGGGATAGATCTATACTAGCTCCTCCTTAGCTATAGCCCTAGTTTTACTTATTAAGAAGTTAAATAAGGGTTAGCGTTTTTATATTAACTACTAGGCTCTTAATAAAATTACTATATAGGACTATTACCCCCTTCCCTTAATTAAGGAAATACTTTACTCCTTATCCTAAGTATATTAGTTTATAAAGGTTAATATTTATACTACTTTTTATAAATTATAAATTACTAAGGGTAATAAGTACCTAATAGTGTTTTAGATAAGGTTTAGACTATTTAAGTAGTTAGTCTATCCCTTTAGTTTAGCTAGTATACCTATAACCTTTTAGTATTATATTAATAAGTCCTTAGGAGATATACTAGGAGATTTTATTATAGCTTATTTAGATAATATTTTAGTTTACTTAGAGGGCTTAAGAAAGGACTATATAGCTAAGGTTTGCCTTATCTTAGGCTACTTAAGGGCTATAAGATTATACCTAGACCTTAATAAGTTAGTGTTCGCTATAAAGGAGGTCTAGTACCTAGGGTATATTATTATAGCAGGATAATCTATTTATCCTAATCCTATAAAGGTTATAGCTATAAGGGAATAGGCTACCTCTATAAAGTTATAGGGAGTATATAGCTTTCTAGGCTTTATAAACTTCTACTATAACTTTATAGGGGATTTTTTAGAACTAGTAGCGCTACTAATCTAATTAACTAAGAGGAATATCCCCTTTTAATAAAGACCTAAGGAGAATAAGGCTTTTAAGAGACTTAAGGACGCCTTTATTTCTTACCTAGTCTTAGTATAATAAGACCCTAACTACCTTACTATAGTAAAGGCTAACTACTTAGGTGCTACCCTAGGTAGTTACCTCTTATAGTAAGGACTAGATAGCGTTTTATACCTAGTTACTTACTATTCCACTAGCCTTATACCTATATAAAGAAACTATATAATTTATAATAAGGAGTTACTAGCTATTATATTATACCTTAAGGTATAGTTAGCGGAGCTATAGGGTATTTCCTAGCTATTCTTAATTTATATAGATTATAAGAATCTTAAATACTTTATTATCCCTTATTTAATAATAGAATAGTAGGCCTATTAGGCAGATATGCTTATATTATTTAACTTCTATCTTTATTATAGACCTAGTATATAGGCTTAATACCTAGATACCCTTTCTTAGTAGGAATAGGACTAGAAAGGAGGGGCCTTAAGGATAGGATATATTTTATAGCCCCTTACTATTACTAAACTTTTACTAGTACTAGAAGGGTAGTAGGAGGTAGTACTACTAGTAGGAGAGGTTCTCTTTGCCTCTAAGTACTTATAGTTACTTTAGGACTAGGCTATTACCTTAGACCTTACCTATAGTATCTAGTTAGGAGCTATTTAGGAGGGGGCGTAGAAGTTCCCCCCTAAAGTATAAATAAGGGAATAGGTAGTGGATTATTCTATAAGTACTTATAGGGCGCTTTAGTTCTAGGGGCGTACCTAGGTTCCTAAGTAGGAGCCTTTAATAATAATACTTATCTAATAATACTATAATTTACTTACTATAGGATACCTAGGCTATAACACTATGTTTTAAATTCTATAATAATAATTCTACTAGAATAGAATAACATAGGATATTATAAGGTTTATCTAGAATTATTACTATTTTAGCAGCTATAAAAGCTATCTATAATACTAGGGATTGCTTAGGCCCTTACCTATCCTAGACTAGTTCTAGTTATAGATCTTTATTAATTTTATAATAAACTTACTAGTATTATCTTAAGAAAGACCCTAGTACCTTATAGTAATTATAAATAGGCTTTCTAAGTTTATCTAGTTAGAGGCTATAACTTTAATTAGAGCTAAGGAGTATATAGAATAATTTAAGGTAGTTTAGTAGAGGTTTTAGGGGTTTCTATAGTCTATTATTATAGATTAAGGATTAGACTAGTTAGGAAAGTTCTAGATAACTCTATACTCCTTAGTAGGAATAGATTAGTTACTCTCTATATCCTATTACCTATAGACTAATAGTAGTATAGAATAGGTAAACTAGGAGGTATAGGTAATACTATAGGTAGCTATCTCCTTTTTATAGTATAATTAGCCTAAGCACCTTACTACTTGCTAACTTATAATAAATAATAGGCTATCTTTAGTTACTAGGGTAAGCCTAAACTAACTACTTAATAGCTATAACCTTAAACCTATTTAATTATAACCTAACTTATTTATTTCTACTATAACTCTAAAGAGAAGGGCTATCTATTTCCTAAATTATCTCTAGGAGGGAACCCTTCTAGCTTAAGCTATAATTACTTATATATAGTAATAATAGTAGGATACTATATTAGTATTAAGATATCTAGTAAAATGCTTTTAAGTTAGGGATAAGGTATAGCTTTTACTTAGAAATATTAAGATAAACTAACCCTTATAGAAATTAGATTAGGTAGCTATAAAATATATAGTAGTAAAGGTGCTATTACTACTTATAGTCCGCCTAGATATACTAAGGGGTATATACCTAGTCTTTTATATTAACCTTATTAAATAGGTAATAGAGAACCCTTTTCTAAGTTAAATACTATAGGATTCCTATCTAGGTCTATAATAGGTACTAGTAAAAGATAATAATAAACTTATAGAGAAATACTAGGTAAAATAAATACTAGTAGCTTAAAACGCGCTAAGGTATAGCAAAAGGTATAATATTTTAGTTAAATAAATAGGGTACTTATAACTAATATAGGAGTTACTAAAGAGTATAGTAAAGATATAAGCCCTTAATAAATTTAAGGTAGAGTAGGGGGATATATAATTTTATAATAGACTAAATTAATTTTAGAAAACTTATCTACCTATTAAAAGCTCTAGTAATATAGGTATACCCTTACTACTACCTACTTCTATCTAAACTATTTACACTACTATATTATAAAGGTTAGACTTATTACTAAATAAACTTATATTAATAGTAGTATACTATAAGGTAATATAGTTTAACCCTAAGCTACTTATATAGGGGCTATAGGTTATTCTACCTACTAGTTATAGCTACTAACCTTAGGTTATACCTAGGTTCTAGATAGTATAAGTAGAATAATAATTAGGGAGATTAAAGTAAATATATAAGGAAGGGGTATTACTCTTAGACTTATTAGTAAGAAAATAGGTTAAGTAACTACTAGCTCTAGCTAGGGGATAAGTAAGTCTAATATAAGGATTAATAGGGTTTAACCTAAATAAGAGGTAGGAATACTATTAATAGTAGTAAGAAGGTAATTTATTACTTACTTTAATATATTAGCTATATTAGTTACTACTATAGTAGTAAGGGGAAAGCGCTTTAAGGAGGGCTATATTTTACTTATAGAGTTCTTTATATATAGTGTTTACACTCTAAATAACTTATTATCCTTATTAGAATAGGATACTAGTAACTTACTATATAGAGTTTCCTATACTATATCTAGCTAAGGGACTACTACTAATAAAGGGAATAACTTTAAGTCTAGTTATATTTATAGTAAGTATATTAGTTAAAGAGAAAGGACTAAGGGTAGACTAGACTAGGGCTAGATTAAACTATACTTAATTTAGTAATATAGTTTACTTACTTATAAGGGAATAGAACTTCTAAGATAGTATAGGTATCTTCTTCTTAGTTATCTTTATCTTATTAATACTAGGGGTAATAATATACTCTCCCTTAATAATTTTAGCTTTAAGGTCCTTAAGAGTATATTAGAGTTATAGGTCTATAGATAAGTACCTAGTTAGCTAGATATAGGTAATATAGTTTTAATAATATAAGGGATAGGACTTCTTACTCTTAGTAGGGTAATAATCTATAATACTAATAGTAAGGGATTATTTAATATATAGCCTATAAAAGCGCTAAAGTAAGAAGGGTATAGTATATTACTTATTATCTAAGTCTCCTTTTATAAGGAACTTACTAATAGCTTAGGCTAGGGGTATTATAGGGATAGGGGTAGTAGCTACTTATCTAGTTTATAGTATAGTAGTTATATCTTAGGGGTAGGGTATCTTTAATATAGGAATAATAGAGTAATAGTATAAAATAGGATATAATAGGATAAGAAGGTATAATAAAGTTATAGTGTTTTTAGAAGGTTATTATATAAGGAAAGTAAGGTTATATTATAAAAAAAAGTAGGATATTTATATAGGTAATTATACCTATATTAGATAAGTTATAAGTAAGTAGGGGTAGGGCTAGTATTATTATAATAATAATAAGGGGTTAGGTAGGACGTAATATATACCCTACCTATAATTAGATAATAATAATAAGGGGTAGCATAGGATATAATATATACCCCTACTCTTAATAGATAATAATAATAGTAGGTATATATTATATTCTACCTATAAGGGGTAATATTAGAAATAGCTATACTATATAACCTAGTTATAGTAGGTTAGTATTAGCATAATAATAGGTAAGTAGAGGGCTAAGGGTAATAGGTTAGTAAGGGTATATATAAAGGGCTTAGGCTTTACCTAAGTAATAATATAGTATATATAGGTAGGGGAGTAGTAAGGGATAAAAAAGGGGGCTAATATAAGATACCTAGAGAATATAAGAGGAGTAGGGGGGATTAGCTATATAGTCTTTTTCTTCTTCCCCTAAGTTTCTTAATACTATATTAACGCCCTATCGCAGTCGCCTAGGGGCTAGTCTATAACAATGTTATTCTATTCTTAGTAATAGAACTATTAGTTACTTTCTATCTTAAAGCATTAATAGATATTATTAACTATTTATTTATATGTAAAGTCTTTATTTACTAGATAATTAAGGTAATACTATTTAGTATTACCTAAAAGCATAATTAGAAAAGCTTTATATATATATTCCTAAGGGAGGTTAAGCCTATCGCATTTATTCTAGAATAGGTTAATCTTAGGCGTAATAAAGTTATATATCTTCCTGCTATAATAGTTATTATCTTTATATTCTTTTATAAGTTTAGAGATCTTTCTTATAATTTAGTCTTTAGATAGGATTATTAATACTTATATAGCTAGGGTTACCTATAGTTAAGTAATTAGGGTTAGGGTAATCTAGGGTATTTAAGGTTATAGTATGCTTTCTCTTAGGGGTAGTTAAGTAATAGGAGGGTTATTAATAGGTAGGTATTAGGTTAGAGTATTAAGAAAAGGGGAGTTATAAAGTAAAGGGTTTATAATAAGAGAGTTATTAATAGTAAGGTTATTAATAGAGAGGAATTTGCCTATAGCTATTTGCTTTATGATTTTATTATTAGGCTATAGTAATATTATATCTTCTTTAAGGACTTAGACTAGCAAATTAATGATTTTACTACTTTAATTTTAAATAATATAGACGCTATTTTTATAAAGGTAGTCTTATAGTTTACATACTAAAGGTTATAAAGCTTATTTAAGTATTTCTTTAGTCTAGCTATTAAAGTTATTATAGAAGATGTCCTAAAGGGTAAGATCTTTATATTAGCTACTCTTATAGATATTAATTATCTAAGTAATATAGTTATTAAGCTCCTAGTCTTTAGTGTTTTAAGGGTTTAGTTCTCTAGAGCTCTCCTAGTTAGTAGTAATAGCTAAGGTATATTTTTAGAGTTATTATAGTAGAGTAGATTTATTAGGTCTTTTAGGATATATAGTTTAAGTAGGCTACTTTTCCTTTATAGTTTATAATAATGCTTATTTATTACTAAAGGGGTTTATTATATCTTATTTAGCTAGTAAGGCTAAGGGATTTTTTAACTAGCGGTAGTTAAGTTAATCTTAGGTTTAAGATATTATATATAGCTATAACTCTTAGTTAGTTAATTAGTTTTCTTATAATAGATAATAAAATTAATTCTTATATTAGTAGCTCTTAACTTACTAATAGAAGAAGGTTAATCCCTTAGAAGCCTAATATCTAGTATCTAGAGTCTATCTTCCTTTAGCACGCTTCCTTAGTTAACTAAAGGAAGGTCTCTTCTTAGTAAACCTAGCTATCTATGGTTTTTTAACTACTAATTAGTATTAGAATAACTAAGGCTATTATAATAGAATACACTAGTGTATAAAGGGGTCTTTTTAAAAGTATAATAATTATTAGTTACAAAGCTATCTAGAAGGTTATATAGCTATAAGAAAAGGGGGATTATAAGTTATATACATGCCTTGCGTATAGGTGTAGCTAATTATAACGCGGCGTTGCCGCACGTGCTCCACTTTCCTCGGTGGTCAACCCGCGGTTGACCTAGTTGTCGTAACATAGACAACGTTGGATTTTAGAATCTGCACCTTCCTTCATGGACTATACTCCGTACTTATACGGAGAACGGACTACTCCGTGCATGGGATATATGCTAACAAATCCCCCCTGCTAGTATTACGTAGGGAGTTAAGACTTAAATGCTAGCTAATTAATTAGGTAGTAAAGGATACTTATATTCTTAAGTAGTCTAGCTAACGTGTCTCTATAATACTTTAGATTACCTCAATTTCCATGGTTTTAATTATTGTTGCTCACGGTTTCCACCATCAAAATCCCAGTCTTAACACATGGATCCCGAAATATATATGGTGCTCCGTGATAACAGAAAAGAACGAGTGATTTACCAAGTTGATTTCCTTTTGGGTTGCAGACAATCTTATACGCCTGATCTTGCCTCCCAACCGTAAGCTCAAGTGTTCCATCTTTCTGAGGAACTACTTTTGCTCCATCATCACACACGTATTCATGCGAACCTTTCCAGCAACCGCTCCCATATTTATAGTGAGTCGTTGAAACCTTACAGTTCTTAGTGGGAGAGGCCGCTAGCGTATGTTTGGTGAGAATAGCAGTAGCTAGTATTGCTAATTTAAGGATTTGCATCGTGGTAGGTGAAAAGGGGTTTTTGTCTAGTTAAGTTAAATTTTAGCAAAGAGTAAAGTTATATAGCTATATATACCTTATTAAAAACTTAACTTACCTTACCTTTGTTTTTTAATATAAAGGATAATATATATATTTTATATTAGATTTTTAATATATACAAACATACAGAGAAATGCTAGGTTATATATAAAAAAAACGTCTAGTATAAAACATATACCTTTCTTTATAGACTACTCTATAATATACTTTGTACTTTTAGCATGTTATCCACAAGACAGGGGCCTTGGCGTTAGCGGCAGTTAGTTACATAAGGTTATAGGACTTATACAAGGGATAAATATAATGCGTAATCCCTGCCCTAACTATTATAAGCGCCCGAGGTATCCGAGGCAGGATTGCAAGTTACGTACAGAGTATTATAAGTTACATAATAATTATAAGGCCCCGCTCCTAACACATGGGCAGAGAAGTAACCTCTCGCAATTCATGCAAGTAAACCAGGGCAGAGGAACTAGCTAGTCCACTCAATAGAATTGCATAGGCCGCAATAGAAGCTTTGTATCTCTAATAGAAGCCTAAAACGCGTTTTCCCTTGTTATAGAATGTATAAATTACAAGAGGTTACTTCTCTCATAAATTTGCGTGGAAAGGTACCTCTTCTGTTTTAGGCATAGTTACTACTGCATGATTAAAAAATTACTACTGCATGTTTACGTGTTGCCGGAGTACGGACTACTTGCTTAGCATATTATCCGCCCTCTTCGGCGATATCACAAGACAGGGGCCTCGGCGTCAAGTTACGGCAGTTAGTCAAGGTCATACATAGGACCTATACGAGGGATATGCTAACAAGTCCCCCCCCTGCGAGTGTTAAGCAGGGAGTCGAGACTTACATAAATACTATTCAATTGATTAGGTGGTAAGGATGCTTGTATTCTCAAGTACGGAGTAGTCTAGCTAATAACGCGTCTCCATAATACTTCAGATTACCTTAATTTCACACACGATACGGTACCAGGGTAAAGACCCTCTGAATACCCCTCCTATTACCACATGGATTCTGAACTGGTTCTGTTGTTCTAGCACCACAGGAAAGAAAATTCACTTTCGAATTTCCTCCTACACAATCAATCTCAAATATCTGTTGTTTTTGCCCAACCGTAAACGTAATTTTGTCTTTCACGGGAACTAGTGCTGAACCATCCTTACAAAGGAATCCACCAAAAACACTCGCGCAACCAGAACCAGAATACCCCGCATTGAATTGAAATTTTTGACAAGACGCTAGTGCATGTTTAGTGAGAATAGCAGTGGCTAGCATTGCTATTGTAAGGAATTGCATGGTGGCGAGTGGAGAGAAAGGGTTTTAGTCTAGTTAAGTTAAATTTTAGTAAAGAATATCGTTATATAGCTATATATATACCTTATATAAAACTTAACTTACCTTTGTTTTTTAATATAAAAAAAGATATATTTTTTATGTTAGATTTTTAATATATACAAATATATAGAGAAATACTAGGTTATATATAAAAAAACGTCTATATTTGTAAAACGTACACATTTCCTTATAGACTACTCCATAATATACTCCGTACTTAGCTTAGCATATTATTCGCAAGACAGGGGCCTTAGCGTTAGCGGCAGTTAGTTAAGGTTATAGGACCTGTACAAGGGATAAATGTAATGCGCGATCCCTGCCCTAACCGTTGTGGGCGCCTGAGGCATCCGAGGGAGGATTGCAAGTTACGTACGGAGTATCTCCTTAAGCATGGCAAGACTTGTGGAGTCGCCTTAGCCAGGGTCTGTATCCAATTAGATAGAAGTGGATTAGAGGTACATTCGCTTATATATAAATAGGCTAATAGTAAATGTACTGCTAATTTTCCTAGTATAAATTACTACACTACGGAGTACGGATTAGGATTGCAATCCTCTCTCTCCTTTTTAGCCAAAGATACTCGCTCGTCAACCATGCCATGTGCATCATCAGATAATCTATTTTAAGCGCAATTTGGGCGACGATTCGACATCGCACTCATCACTCGGCACCACTGAATCTTGCTTGCTTGATTGCTGGCGGGAAAAGAAAAGAGGAACATTGCTTTTCCCTATAAAGCACGCAGTAAAGCCATGGTGGCGGGATAACATGTTTGGCAAAGCGCCCTACATAATTAAGTATACTCCGTACTGCTGAGGCATGGACTGAAAAGGCAACAAGATGATGATTATCCTTCGCACTGCGTCTGCTGCACCATGGCCAGCCACCCGCCAAACGTGGTCAGGCCCAGGGCAGCCGAGAGTTTGCCAACTCGAGATCTCTGGATCCGGTTATATACCCATGTTTGTCGCCGAGGGCCGGCCACTCAACGACTCTGGCAATCAATCCGGGTGAAGGATCCCTCCAAGTTTACAAGGGTACTCTGTGTTCATGCACTCTACATGTACTTAGTACTCAACAGGGCAAATATCATTCCTCCGAGCGCCGGAGAAGTCTAAAGAAAGATTGTATGTTTTAGACCTTTTCTTTTCCTATATAACCAAAATAATGAACCTTGCGAGACTGAGAGCACCACTAGAACCAATTTTCCTTACACTAATACCACCACCACTGCTACCAGTACTACCGCCAGAAAGACAGGAACTATCTAGCCCTAGCGGTATAACCACAAACTGTCCCTACTAGCACTGATACTACGACTACGACTACTAAGGCGGGAACCATGATCAGTTCTAGAACCACTTCTCCTTACACTAATACCACCACTACTGGTACTGTCACTAGAACCCCTTTTCCTTACACTAATACCACAACCGCTTCTACTGGAACCACCTCTTCTTGCACTGATACGACGACCAGTAATACAATGGCGAGAACCACAACTACTTCCACTAGAACCAACACTTATATTCCTAGTAGCACCACCGCAGGAAAAGCTACATGTACTGCCTCTGCCCCTGGCGGTACTACTACTACTGGCACTGCTCCCACTGGAACAAGCGCTCCTTGCACTGACAATGAGATCTCGACTGCTCCTACTGATACCAAGACTTCCACCTCGACTCCTTGTGAGACGGAAGGTGGTTCCATGCCCACTGGCAACCAAAGTGCCCCCTGCGGCACTTCCAGGCAGACCACTTTCGTCACCACTTTCGTCGCCATTCCCATCCAGCGGCAGCCAACCGGCGGAATTCCTCCTGGTAGCAACCCTCAGCCCACTGGCGGGAATGGTGGCAGCCCTTGTCCCTCTGGTGGCTATCCACAGCCAACTAGCGGAAGCGGTAGAAACCCTCAGCCAACCAGCCCAGTTTCCGCAGGACCTGCTTTCGTCAGACCTGCCAGCGCTTTCGTCATCGCTCTCGCGGCCCTGGTTGTTGTTGTTGTGTAAAGAGTGCCCAATGATGACCAAACGGCAAGGCCATGCCCGAACTTCTTCTCTTCTCGTGTCTGACCCCTCCACGTGGAAGCTGATCTAAACCAGTCCACGATCTTATCCTCACCTCTTTCCCTTTTAGAGGGTTTGTAAATCATTGAGCACACGCCAGATGGTCACGTGTTGCCTGTAAATGAACAATGTTGCGGGAAGATGAAACGCCCAGCACACACATTATATAGTTGTAATTAAAAGGGACTCCTTTCCACGTTCAGCCGTACGCTTGACTTCTGCAATGATGTAATTCCCGACGTCGAATGTCAAGGTATATAAACATATATAGTTATACGTCATGCCCAAAATAACGATACGGAACCTGATAGCACCCGGTTATGAACACTGCACGCTGAACACCATGATCGCTGCCCACTAAACCAGTTGAAAGAAAGAAAAAGTAACAAAACCCCCGCCCCCCTCCCAAAAAAAACCCTCTTAAAAAAAAGGGACATGTTCAAAAACAACGCTACCCTGACAACGTAATCGTATTCCACATACCTCCCACCTTGTCCGTAAGCCAATCCCACCACCCCTTCACCTTGACCCCTATATACCCATCTGCTTTGTCCTCATTCTCCCCCTCAGTAGTCCTAGTCTTCGCGGGTGTCGGGACAGGAGAACTACTTGCTTTGACGGGCCGCTCAGGGCTATCCTCATGTGGGGTGACTGAGACAGCAGGTTTCACAGGACGAGCCGGGGGGACGAATTCTGTGGGACGAATGGTACTCGAGGGCGGAGGATCTGCGGGTTCCTGTTGGTTTCCGGGCCCGTGACGACCTACGGGTTTGAAAGGGAGCCGAAGCGTACCGTTGTTGGGCTGGGGCTGGATGCCCAGCGAGTCACAGAGGATGTTGTAGACGTTTATGTTTTCTGGAAAGCATGTTAGTTGCAGTTGGAGAATGTAAAAAGAAAAAAAAAGAAAAAAAAAAGAAATTCTTGCTGGAGTGACGTACGGAACGGCTCAATCATGCTGTTGGCAGGATGGGGGAACGCTGGCCCTCTGGCGATGAAAATGGCCCGCATGAGGGGGTGTTGGTGATCGTAGCCGTGGAGGCCACGAGGGTGATATATCTGGCCTTTCGCTTTGGCCTCGTCGACTACGAATTCGTGTTTCTGGACAATGGCCCAGCCTGTCTTGGGGACGATCCAGAGCGGCGCGATGCGGCGGTTCTTGGAGAAGTGGTATTTCGCCGGCATGTCCACGTCCCGGAGGTAGACGTCAAAGTTGGGGTTTGACTTGGCCTTTTCTTTGAGTTGGTCGTATAGTATCTGTGTGTCCTTCTCGTCCTTTGGTCGCAGCCCGTAGAGGGGCCATCCATCAGTGTGTTCTATCTTGGAAGTGTCGACCAGTTCTTCTAGCTGCAGGAGTCGCGAGGTATCCGTGGTAGCCATGCCGTGGTCGGACACCACGATGATGTTGACAATGTCGGTGAGGTTACGGGCTTCGAGGCCCCTGAATAGGTTGCCGATCATGGCGTCGACGCTTTGAATCGTCGACCTGATTTCCGTGCTGTTTGGTCCGTATTTGTGCCCGTCGGAATCTACGTTGGGCACATAGGCTGCTATCAACTGCGGCCGAGTGGTGTCCTTTTTCTCTAGAGAGGGCGTCATGGAAGGGGCCGGCATGTCGAGGAACCCCAGGATCCGGGACACCTTGCTATCGAGGGCCTCTTTCCCATTGAACTTGTCGACGATGCTGGCAAACATGCCCTGGATGGGGGCCTCGCTGCCTGGCCACATGTGTACGGCGGTGCGGACGCCCTGCTTCTCGGCAGACAGCCAAAAGGGCTCACCTCCCCACCATTTCGCGTCCAGACTTCGAGCAGGGTCTTTGTAGTAGAACTCGGTCTGCAGGTCGGGGTCCCAGAACGAGTTGCCGACGATGCCGTGCGCTTCTGGGTACAGCCCCGTGGCCAAGGAATAGTGATTGGGGAACGTCAAGGACGGAAAAGAAGGGTTCATGTACTGCGGTGATACGCCTTGTTTGACAAGAGCACCGAGTGTTGGCGTTAACCCTCGATTTAGAAAATCAGCCCGGAACCCGTCTAGGCTGAGAATGATTGTGGTCGGCGCAAACAGAGTCGTGCCGTTGCTGACGAGGTGCTGCTTGGTGGTTGCCCTCTTCCGGTTTCGCGACAGCTTCCACGAGATGAGGACTAGAATGGTGAATCCGATGGCGATGAGAGCATGTATGAAGATCCATCTTCGCCAGCTGCGGCCCCGTTTGCCTCGTGCCTGGGCTACCAGACTGAGGCGGCGTCGGTCGGCCTCCTCGCTGTCCTCGCGCTCCGTGCTTTCGCCGGTTGAGCTTCCGTCCTTCATGCCGCCCTCTTCCATCTCGTACATGAGTTCGCCGTCTTCGCCATGGCGGGCGTTGTCTAGTACTCTGTTTCGCTTCTGTTTACGTCTGGCCCGTCGTGCTTTTCTCTTCTCGGCCATCAGGTTCTCCATGGATGCATTTGGCGAAGTCGGTTGTGATGAGCTCGGTCGGCGGCCGAAAATCTTCAGCGGATTGGGAACGGAGAGTCCGGAGCCGCGGCGCTGTCGCTCCTGTTTCTGTCTCGTGGTCGTCACCAATCGGTCGAGTTCCTCCTCCTCCATCAAGACAATGCTGTCGGCGGCGCGCAATTCGCGGCTATTCCGCGCACGGAGCTGTAACTCGTCATCGTCGCTGTCTGTGTCTTGGTCGCTTCGGGAATGGACAGAGGATGCGTCGTCGTCGTAGGCCATGGGCGACAGCAAGCCGGCGCTGTCTCTGTGGTCGGCCATGGAGTGGTGGTTCGTGTCGAGCCTGTTTCGCGACATGCCGCCTGAACTCTTGAAGAGTGTCTATGAGTCGTGCGAGAGTACCATTGATAACAGTCCAGACAAGCCAAGTGCAGGCTGTCGAGTTACGGTGGAATGGGACGAGGGGATTCAAGCGATTGAAAGCAAGTAGGCGCTCGCTCTGGGGTGGCTGACTGGATCGAGGATTGGATGGCCCCTTTTAGTGGGTCTTCCCGACGAAGGATAGGGGGATAGGGGGATTGCTCCTTGTGTACATACATAATAAATCTGCACATATAGAAAGTTAGGTACCTCTTCCGTTTCAAGCTTAGTTACTGCTGCGCCTTGAAATCAAAGGCGGCGACGGGAAATGTTGGTTTCTTCCCGCCTAATACCGAGTGCTCTCTTCACAGCACTCATTTCTTGTACAGTTCATCTACATCATGTACGTCAAGCATGTAGTAACTTTATCTCCTGAGTGAGACAAATTGTACCCGTCAGTCGGTGCTAACGAAAAACATTCGCAAAAGACCCCCCCTCCCAAAGCCAACATGCGATGCGCTGCTTCCTAGGCAGACCTTGAAACCAAGAATGTACTCCAATACGGAAATTGGGATAAAAACGCCGACCCACCGAACTCATACTCCCAATGCTTCACATGTTCAAACCAACCTCATGCTAACTTGTTCTTGAAGGCGCCGACTCAATTGGCACCTCTTCCAAAAGAGCGCTGCTACGTGTATTTTTGCTTTGGCGTGGCCAGCCAATTGGCATATTAGACATCCTTTTTGGGGTGCCAAGACTCTCGCTGCGAACACGGCCGAGCTTGACAGCGGTGGCTTCAATCGCTCGGTTCTTTTCCACTACAATAGACGTGGGAGTTCGCTTGCTGGTGGTGCCGATTCCTCCGGCCTTTCCGTCGAGCGATGACCCGGGCCGTGTTCCCAGCTTGCCGCTGGCAGCAGCAAGAATGGCCGCCGAGGTGGACTTTTGGAATCCTTTGAATTGTTGCACAGCGGACTTTTCTGATCGCTCATCTGCAAGCATCCATCCAATCGCGGTCGCCATAGCTAAGAGCACAGCGGCGGTCAAGATTGCTGCTCCCGCTCGATCACCAGCTGTAAGAGGTCTGTAACTAGGTGGTCTCGGCTCGTTTCTGCCTATATCGTTTCCGCCCGAACCTGGGTTGCCTTTGCTGGTGCCACCAGTCTCAAACGTAACTGGTGCTGGGCGATCTTTCACCATGCATGCCAACGTGACCTCCATGGCAGCCATTTGTTGACCAACGCCGGTAGACCCATCGTACTTGTCCTGATTCCATTTCAAGCCACACATGCGCTTGTTGTTTCCCCCAACGCATTGCTTAGCGGCAGCCACAGCCGAAGCTCGGAGGTAGGGCATGACGAAATCATAAGTATGCGGCGCCCATTTGGTGATTGCAGCCAACCAGCGACTGACGTAGGCCTTGAAGGATTGCTGGTCCGTACTGCAGAGATTCACAGCTTCACAAGCGACTTCGGTCATGATATTCTTCTCAGGCCCAGTGAAGAATACTTTGCTCCCGGTCAGTAGGTTGTCCAGTCTCTCTTTCCAAATTGGCTTTTCGGTGTAGTTGTACATGGCTGCGGCGCCGAGGATAAAACCTCCGGCATTGTATGAGAATTGGTAAGGCACATGATCGGTGCAGTCAGCACCGATATGTCCCCCGTCAATAACCCGCCAGTATTGGTCGATGAAGCCGACACCAACCATCCAGTCCCAAGTTCTGTCCGCCCATTTTGCGTAGGAGCTGTTGCCGGTGTAGAGTGCCAATCGGGCGCCAAGTGCGAAGAAGCAAGCTTGTGAAATGGAATTTTTATAGTCGTAACCCCGATTCCATCTGAAAATCTGCCATCTCAGCCCACCACTGCAGTGTTGGGTATCCCATCGAGCGGCTTGTGTATTAAAGACTGCCTGGGCAAGTGCCAGCCATTGTGGCTGGTCATCGGGTGGGTCAGGGAACTTGAGTTCGGCAGCAGTCATGACTGCGAGGCCCCAGAACCCTTGATCATCGTTCCCTTCCGTCAAAGTCTGATTTCGGGGCATATAATCATTGTCGTCGCCAACTTGAAACAGGAGACCTTGCTCCACAAGTTTGTTGTACTGGTCATCACCCGTATAGTACCAGTAATCAATCAATGATCCTAGAAAGGCACCCGCCTCCCACCCTTCAATACTTAGTTAGACAATATGACCAACTAGGAAACAGCCCAGAAATGTTCTGTGGCTAAAAGGGGGGATCTACCACGTACAATAATACGGTGATGGAAGAAGACCTGGTGTGCCTCCTGGTTTGTCGCCGTTGTAATATGTTACAAGATCCGCGGTCATTTGCTTGGCGATTGACATAATGGATGCTGCCGAGGGGGAGGTCAGTTTTGAAACAGAGACAAACATCACAGCGCGGTATGAACCGAAAAAAATGACCAACAGACGTCGTGAATAGACAAACATACAAGTTGAATGAGGATCCAGATCATAAGCCGCAGCAAAAGGGTTTGTCGGCGTCAGTAAAGCTGCAAGCATCAACTTGGTGAAGCCAATCCCATGTCGTGAGTGTGCCATTGTCGACTAGTAGCGGCACCTCAGGTCTTAGAAGTTGTAAACGACATTCGGGTATTCATTGGTCCATGAGAATCTAGCAATCAAGCCGTAAATAGCGATAGAAAAGGAAATTTGACAGGAGCGCCGTACGAGGATATCCAAGGCTCGGCGGGGACAAATATGCAGCAGGCTGGTACAGACTAGATCGTAACTCAATCTGAGTCTAAAGCGAGCGAGTCGGGCGGCCAAAGACAACGTGCATACTCGCAGAGACACGGTGGATAACTATCGAAATGGGTATGCAGCGATGGCGATGGTGTGTGGAAAATAAAAGTTACGTCAGTGACGTGGAGGTTCACGATCGAGACGGGCAGAGACGAGACTGGGTAAAGGCCGGCGGCAGTAGGATGAATGGAAAGCCCCCTGATGTAGTTGGTAGC
Organism: Epichloe bromicola; assembly: GCA_023658445.1. Taxonomy (NCBI): domain Eukaryota; kingdom Fungi; phylum Ascomycota; class Sordariomycetes; order Hypocreales; family Clavicipitaceae; genus Epichloe; species Epichloe bromicola. Next base: position 2,645,829 of record CP098270.1, read on the forward strand.
AGCTTGCGTTTGATCGAGAAGACCAAGGCTCTTGATGAATGCATACGGCATACAGTCGTTGAAGTTTGTCTACTCAGGAGATGCCGCGAGGCGGGGTGGAAGCGATCTTCAGCAACGAAGGAAGGAGAGACCCAGTGATATATGCACAAAGGGATCAATAGCCAGACCAGACACTTTGCAAGGGGCTGGATCTGCGGGTTCGCATCAAGTCGATCCAGTCCACGCACTTCACTTTGCCTTGCGTCTTTGTTGGGAGCATCCAATATTGTTTGATTGGCGAAAATCCAGGACATGGCGCCAACAAGTGAACTCCACTTGCAGACGGCCAACCTTTATTGCGGCGGCTTTGGTGATGACGTGACATGACATGGACTCAAGTGCCTACAGGCTTCCATGTCGGCTTCAAGCCAAGGGAAAAGGTCAGGCATCTATTGTTTCCGTCGGCGAAGTGTGAAAATGGTAAATATTTTACTCCAGTGCGAAACTACTTGATACAGTTGAGATAGCGGGGTGCGTTCAGCCGCCCTGAGGCTGCCCGTGTTGCCCAATCACAGAAAGCTCTATTCAGTACTGAAGACAAGACGTGTGCTGGGTTTGCTTAAAATTCCACCAAGAAGAGCGCCGCAATTGTGGCTAGTGCTTCGTTCCACGTGATAGAGTCATGGGTACTACGGAGTTACGGAATCCAGCTGGCCTCGAGATGGAGCATGGCACTCAAGCATCAGAATGAACGACCATTCTCCTTTTTCGTTGTTCTGGTTAGTCCAGTGTTCTCAAGGCTCTGAGGACGGACATACTTCCAAGCGAAGCAAGCACCTTTACAGTAGTCGTGGTCGTGGCACCGCTCGCACTTTGAAGCCAACCTCAGACAGTGACGTGTATCAGCATTACGGGACTGGCAAGTCACCCATCGCCTAGGTGCGGTGAAGAAGTACTTGCAGAGATCCCTGGGCCGAGTGGTCCGCTCAACGTTGCCTCCGTGCCAGCGCTTCGCCTCGCCAACCCAGACCCTGGGCCAATGGATTCGGAAGGGGCTGGCACTGCCTTGCCTCCTCCAGCGACGCAAGCTGTCAAGTCTGACGTCCCTTTCTCACCAACTCCGAAATACCCTCTGGCCATTTACTCATCATTTCACTCCATCAAAAGAAAACCCTCAGCGCCTTCACTCAGTCGCGCCAATACCAGTAGCCGCGTCGATTTATCGTTGCTGTCAATCTAGCGAGCCCTCTTCTAGTCCCATTTCGCCGATCGTACTTCATTTTGTCGCTCTTCGACGTCTACCGCCTACCGTCTACGCCAAAATGTCCCACCAAGGCCCTTATGACCCCCATCCCGCTGATGCAGGCCAGCATGCTGCGCAGCCTGGCGCCGATCGGGTCAAGAAGATTCAGGAGGTTGGTTCTTGCTTTAAGATATCACGCCTTGTTTGGATCATTGCAACCTTCACGCTGGAGAATTTCGAACGCCCAGAGACCTAAGTGCGAGGCCTCTGTTGCTTCCGGGCCTCGAATGCCTTGATCTGTGGTCGTCATAACTACGTGCAATTCACCTATCTCCCACCACTTACTGCCTTCTTTGGTAGCTGCTGCGTTTCGTGCTGCCGCGTTGTCAGTGATGACGCTGTCGCAGCAAGCGATGCAGCTGAATGTGACGGCACTATGGAGAACCCTTTATTCCCCATTGCTGCGCACGTTACGCGAAATCGGCAAATTTCCCTCTTTTCAATACACCTCGCCTATATGCAGTGCTGACTTCTTGTATTTTCAGGACATTAACGACACCGTGGGAATCTTGCGAGACAACATCAACAAAGCCAACGATCGAGGTCAACGCCTGGATGCCCTTCAGGATAAGACGGACAACCTGGCTGTTTCTGCCCAAGGCTTTCGCCGCGGTGCAAACAGAGTTCGAAAGCAGATGTGGTGGAAAGACATGAAGATGCGCATTTGTATTATCGTCGGAATTTTGATTCTCCTGCTCATTATCATCATTCCCTCGGGTATGTGACCCCATATTCCTTGCTGCGGTGTTGACTGCGCACAATGTCTAACTGTTTCAATAGTCCTTGCTACTCGCTAAGATCTGGTAAATGTGGACAAATTGTCAGTTGAAGTGTGATCCTCATTGTCAGGCATGCAACGTGGAGCTTTGCAAAGGCAGCGATGAGAAGATGGTCGGCAACGTAGACGGCATCTTGCTGTCACTACGAGTATGCTTGTTCAATGCGACGGAGTTGGTTCGCCGTTGAAACGGGATCTGGAAGCCTTGGGTTTATTGTATTTTGCTTTGGTTCGGGATCCTCTAAACCTCCCAAAGAACAGGTACATTATAATGTCCTGCTCAGTGTGCGAGGTCTGTGTGTCAATCGTCGAATCAAAGGCAGATCGAGCAAACTATGATTATGTATGATCGAAGTTGTGGCGTTTATATCACGCACTGGTGATGCTTTTCAATTTAACCTGTCGATGCATGCCTAATTAATGCGGAAGAGGTCGAGCTCGCGTCAATCCTTTAAAAGAGCTGAACTCATAAAGCTTGGACGATGAATTTATATTCAAATTTCCATTCTTAGCCAATCAGGCGACGAGTGCATGATTTATCTGACTCTAAGCAATAAAGGAAATAATCTTGCGCATGATGTTTATAGGCATGCTACCTCCATCCATCCGCACTCCTAGACAGCAGAGCCGCTCCACATAAAAAAGTCCTAAACTGATAATTAGTGTTGAGGCGATGCATGAAGACGCATACGGCGACATTGCTCCTTTACCAATGACTGGTTGTTCGTGGACAGCTTGGTCCCATGTTGAGGATATCGGAGCCTCACATCGGAGCCTCACATCGGAGCCTCAAATGAGGTATCACTCTCGTCATCCCCTCTTCGTTTGATGATGCAGCTTCCCGCATTTCGTTTGTTATCGTGTTTCATCGTAGGCTTCGTTTGAAGACCTAGATTCACTTGTTGATAGATTTGAAGCTTATAATAGCTTCCCTTTTCCCTTGTTAGATTGTGGAATTCCTAGATAGCAATTCTACATCATCTTCTCTTCTGATCACGATTTGCCACCGCCTGCATTCCTTCCACATCCCACGAATCCCAAAGCCGAGGCATGATTTTGAAGATTGGACCAACCCTTCCCCAGGCTTCTCACCATACTCACCAATACTCGCCTCCGCCAACCTGCAGACTCCCCCCCTCTTTTGGTGGCGAGGAAGACGATACCTCAACATTAGCCATGTACAGCAGTCCAAAATTTGAAGACCTTTTCGAGATGTATGTGGATATTGTCATGTGCGGTAGTCCCCTGCTGTCCGGCTGCTCGAGTCTAAACACTGGACGAATTTTCGACATGGATGAGGCCAGCCAAGTGTCGAATAAATCAAGTCCGAGGGCTTCTGGGGCCGCGTTCGATTGGGATTCGAATAATCGGCTGGCAGCCATGTTCTTTGCTCACCGAGAGCCTGTTTCGTATTTACAATGTGACCCAGATGTTCTATTGCCAGACTGCACTCATAAAACAAATATGTAGCCGTGCTAAACGGTGGAGAAGTGCATGATAGTCTTGCGAACGACAATGAAATGCAAGATACAGCCGTGATTGCCATCCAAGAACCTCAAGTACGGAGGATAAAGCGTCGTCAGCCAGATGACTCACCGCAAGTGGACGAAAATCGTAGCTCTAGACTGCACAGAAGAAGGCAGGCGGGCCATCAGAAGTATGCTGTGAATGCGAAAGAATTCGGGGGCCGAGCAGATGCCGACAGTCATCAGATCAGACGGTACCTGTGTTGAGACGCCCTGCAAGACTAATTATGACAATCTCGGCTTACGTGGAACGATCGCATAGTCGAACTGCCGCACCATAGAGGAGCCAATATCGATGGAGAGATAATAGTGGCCAGAAGCCATTGGTATGAGCGACCAAGGAGGACGAATCGCGAAGTCGCAGGGCGGATTGGCAGGCAATGTCCAAGTTATTTTGACGAATGAAATCACCGGCGTCTTGATCTTCATGTTAGCATGACACTCTAACGTCTTATAACGAACAGTCGACTTCAATTTGAGAAACAACAATGCATGTATCCAGGAAGGGGCAGGAAGGTCAAACAGCCAAAAACGGAGCGCACACCCCTAACAGTAGCTGCGATAAATGAGCCATGCTTAACACGGGGTTCTAGATACCCCTATTTAACGTGACTCGACGAGGTGGACCACGCTTAAGGAGATAGGGAAGTTAAGATCATCTTTTGTTGGACCGCGAAGCTAGGGTTCAATGTGACCACCTCTATTGAGTTGTCCCACCCTGTAAGAGGGTGCGGACTACGGTTTAAATACCTAAGTATCTCTACTATTAGTAAGGTACTAATATAGTGCTAAAATATACTATATAGTTATAGAGGTTATAGAAAATAACTAGCTAAGGGTGGACTCTTATCTTAGCTAGTTAAGTAGCTAGATTATTATATAGTAGGGATTAATTATACCCTTATAGGTATAACACCCCCCCCTAGGGGACTTTATTTAAGGTTCCCTATAATAAATCTAAATTAATAAAATTAGTTAAATTAATTTTATAATATTTAAATTAATTCTATAGTATAGAAATATAGTTAATTAGTTATAATTTTATCTAAATTAAGATTATTATATAATACTTACTCTTTAGGTTTTTTACTAAGTATACTAGAGGGTAGTCTTATAAGCCCTAGTACCTTATAGAAGCTTATAAAAGCAGTCCCTATAAGAGGCTTTATAAGGCTATTAGTAATTATCTCTTTAGTAGTAATCTAAGTAATATTAAAGGTTCTTTTTATAACCTCTTAATAAAGCTAGTAGTAATAAATATTAATATACTAAAGCTTTATAATAAGCTTAATAAACTCTTCCTTAAGGAGGCAGATTATCTATATATTATTATATTTAATTTTAAGTATGTTATTACCTAGGTATAGTCTAATCTCTTAATATAATTATCTAAAGGTAATAAGCTCTTTACTATAATAAGAAAGTGCTAGAAGCTTTACTTCTATTAATAATATAGTTATAGTAGCTTTATTAGGAGCGTAAGGGATAGAGATAGGATTATTACATAATAGAGCATTAGTAGGACCTTAGACCTACTAGGTTAGGGAGGGGTTAGCTAGTAGCTAGATAGTTATATAAGCGTAGGGTAAGGTATTTAGTAAGGACTGCCTATATTCTTATAGAAGGTTAGAGCTTAAAACCTTTACACACCTACCCCTAGGTAGTACCTTTCTAGCTATAACTATAAATCTAAGCTATTACTCTATTCTATTATCTTTTAACTCTTAAGTTATAATAAATTAAGCTCTTAATCCCTTTAGGGTAATAGACTATTAGCTAGATTATAATATTAGTATACTAGAGAATATTTATATAAAATATGCCTATACCCCCTAGTAGTAATACTATAGATAAGTAAGGTAGTAGTAATATAGTAAATACTTAAATAATAGATACTAATAATTAAGTATATTAAATACTACCTAAGACTAATTTAGATAATAATACTAGAATTAAGAATAATAGTATTAAGGAAGTAGTGTAATAGTATTATAATATTATATAAGCTAAGCTATAATATATATAGAAAATATAGGAAATTCTATAAATAGAAGTAAAAATTAAGGAGCTTTAGGTAAACCTACTATTAGTTAGAACCTAGTAAGGACTTATAAATCTACTTTCTTAGGTTAGACTAACTACTTCTATACTTACTTTACTAATAGGCACTAAGTAAGTAGTAAATATATACTAATATAGTATTATTAAGATATAGCTATAAATACTATTATATAAGGGGGATACTTATAAAAACCTCTAGAATTTCCTAGTAAACTTAAATATATTATTTAAATTAGACTAATATACCTTTTATAATAATATAATAAAGGTAGCCTATACTAGTAAATACCTTACTAATAATATAAAGTAATAATAAATATATTATATAGCTATAGATAGTTATATAGAATATAAGGACTATAATTAGGTAAGCTTTATTATATAGCTAAAAACTAGAATAATAAATAAGAATACTAGATACTTAGAAGTAACTAGGTTATTACTAAATCTTTAGTAAGGTAATAGCTAATTATTTTAAGCCTTTATTAGGAATTAGACTAAGGTTAAATCTAACCTACTTAAACTAATTCTAATATAACTAAGAATCTATATATTTATTAATAGCCTTAATAATACTATAAGAAAGTAAATACTTAGCTAGGAGTTTCTAACTACTTAGAGCTAGTTATAAAGCTAAGGTAAGAAAGTAAAGGTAGTAATAAAACTAATATAGAGTTATAAGAAAAGTTAAAACTATAAGAAGAAGTAATAGTAATTAACTTTACCTATAGATAACTTATAGTAATAGAATAAAGGGTAAGTAGGAAGATTATCTATTATATATTATAAATATAGGAAGCCTAGATATATCTTAATAGCTTACTATTTATTAGACTACTTTATTTATAAGAGTAATAAATATACTATAGAGAAGTATAATAATAGTAATAATAAAGTATCTAATCCTAATAAAATACTACTTTTATCTATATAAACCTAGAATAGGGGGCTTATTATAGATAAATTAGTAAACCTAAGAGTTAGAGTTTATATATCTCTATAATAAGATTACTAGTAGGTAGTAGTAAAGGTGCTAATAAATTTAGGCATATAATTCTTAACTATATACTTAAAGTTATTATCTAAGGAGAATTAGAAAAGAGTTAAAAAAATAGATTAAAACCTTAAAAGTATAAGTAAAAATATAGTTTTATATTAAGAAATTCTAAGGAGATTAGTATTAATAAAGAATAGTATAGGGTTTATAAGGGTCTACTAAGTTAGCTACTTTATTATAAATACTAAAGAAAGGCTACTACTAGGTATAGACTAGATTAAAGAATATAAACCTATAGTAATATATTAGAAAAAGAAGTTTTAGAGATACCTAGTAATAAGGGAGTGCCTCTTATATACTTAAGGTAAGTAAAGAGTATATAAAGTATTAAAATAGTTAGTAATTACTCTAGTATTAGGTTTAGTAAAAGTTATCTTAAATAGCCTAAAGAATAGGAAAGAAAAAGAATTAGAAAAGAACCTACTAGTAAACTTACTAAAGCTAATTTAGGAAATAAGTAATAAGGAAGTAGTAATAGTCTTAGAGTATATCTATAAGTTATATAAGTAATATATTATAGCTAACCTAAGATCCTTAGATAGTCTAAGTAATAAGTAACCTATAACTAAGTAAGGGCTAAGTAATAATATAAATAAACTAAAGCTCCTAAAGAAATACTTAGAATTTAAAGATATATTTAATAAGGATTTAGTAAGAATACTTCCTAAACTAAGGGGCTATACTTATATAATTAAATTAGAAAAAAGGAAAACACTACCTTAGGGACTAATATATAACTTAGCTAAGAAAGAGCTAGAGATACTTAGGGAGTATCTTATAGATATATAGTAAAAGGGATAGATTAGAAGATTAGTTAGCCTAGCTAAGGCCTTAATTTTATTTATCCTAAAGAAAGGAAGGAAATTAAGGCTTTATATAAATTATAGAGGCCTAAATAAGATTACTATTAAGAATAAGTCCCCCTTACTACTAATTACTAAAATCCTTAATTACTTAAAGGGCATAGTTATTTAGATAAAACTTAACTTAATAGATATATACTACTAGCTATATATTTACTTAGGTAATAAGTAAAAGATAGCGTTCTATTATAGATATAGGTACTTTAAGTATCTTATAATACTATTTAGATTAGTTAATATGCTAGTGACTTTCTAGGAGTATATTAATAAAGTCCTTAAGGATATTATAAATAATATCTATATTATCTACCTAGATAATATCTTAATCTATAGTAGTAATGTAGCTGCTTATATAAGCTATATTAAATAAGTCCTAAGTAAACTCTATAATATAAAGCTTTTTATTAACTTAAAGAAGTGTTAATTTTTAGTTATAAAGGTTAAATTCTTAGGATTTATTATATCTAAGAAAGGTATTATAATAAAACTATTAAGGGTAGAAGTAATTATAATATAGCTAATACCTTATAGCGTCCTAGATATCTAATTATTCCTTAGGTTTACTAGATTTTATTAATATTTTATTAAGTAGTATAGTAAAGTAGTTATTTTATTAATAAACTAACTTAAGGGGGGATAACTAGTAACCTTTAAGCTAGAACTCTATAAGCTAGCTATATTTAGAGAACTCTAGAAGTTATTCTAAAAAGTACTAATTTTAGTGTACTTTAACTTACTTACTCTATTAAGAGTAAAGATAAATATATTAGGTTTTGCTATTAGAGTAATACTTATAATATTAGTACTAGGTTACTAGTACCTAGTTATATATATATTAAGGAAGTTAACTAATACTAAGTTATACTACCCTACACTAGATACTAAATTATTAGTAATCTAAGAGGCTTTTAGGGCATAGAGGCATTACCTAGTATACTTAACTTACCTAATTATAGTAATAATAAATTACTTAAACTATAAGTACTTAGCTATAAAGCTATAGCTAACTAGTAGGTAAGTAATAGCACTTAATAAGCTATATTTATTTAACTTTAGGATTAAATATAAGGCTAGTAAGTTAAACCCTGCTAATATATTATTAAGAAGGGTAGATTATATAAGTAAGAATAGGAAAGTAAAGGTAATAACTTTATAGCTACTAAACTTCTTATCTAAGTTTATAAATACTAATTATTAGGAACTCTATAGTAGTAATAGAAATACTATAAGTTTTATTATATTATTATTTAATATAGTAAATAGTTAGTTATAAAGACCCTATAATAGTAATAGAAATATCTAGGGTTTTAAGAAAATATAACTTAGCTATATTTTTAAGGAAGCTATAAAACTAGATATTATTAAAAGAGGTGTTTTAGCTAGTATAGTTACTAGTAAGTAGTAAGGGTGCCCCTTAGAAACGCTGCTTAACTATAGTGTACTTATAAGACTAGAAGTAACTTATAAGCTAGCTACTTATAGAGATATTATAGTAAGGATCTAAGCTATTTAAAGAACCTCTTCTAAGTTTAACTCTAATACTTAGAATAATAGCTTAGAATTAGATATTTTAATTTAAGTATTATTATTAGGTATATAATAAAATAATAAGTTTACTATATATTAGAGAAAACTACTTAAGAGTAGTAACTTAGAAGTATTATAAATATAGTTAATTAGACTCTCTAAGCTATTAATATTTAAGAGTTAAGTTTATATTCCCTAGGGGATAAGAAAAGAGATTTTATTACTAATATATAATAACTCTATTACTAGGTATTAGAAAGTTAGTAAGACACTTTATTAAATTATAAGTTAGTATTACTAGCTATTAATAAAGAAAGATATAAAAGTGTATATTAGTACTTATATAAACTATTAAGTTTTAAAGCTAAGGCACTATAAGCTATATAGTAAGTTAGCTACTTTACTAAAGCTAGATTACCTCTTTTAAGAACTATTAATAGATTTTATTACTAGATTACTACTAGTTAAAGATACTAACTAGACTTATAATATAATCTTAGTAATTATAGACTATTTTATAAAGTATAGTATTTATATCCCTATTTTAATATAATTAATAAGCAATAGGTTAGCTACTATATTCCTAGAGTATATCTTTAGAGATTATAGAGCCTTAGAAGGTATTATAATAGACTAAGGTTTTATATTTATAAGCGGATTTTAGATAACCTTTTACTATTTTATTATAACTAAGTAGCTACTAAGCACTGCTTTTTACTTATAGATAGATAGGTAGATAAAATAATTAAACTAGGTCTTAGAATATTATTTAAGGGCTTTCTCCTATACTAAATAAACTAACTAGGCTAATAACCTATTAATAGTATAATTTATATATAACACTAGTAACTATATAACTTATAGCTATATACTAGTAAAGGTATTATAAGGGTATAACCTTAGGGGCCTATAGTAAGTAGTACTTAATATTCTACTTATAAATAATTAGGCTAAGAGTAGAGTATTATTACTAAGAAAGAAATATATAGTAATTAAATAGCTTTTAATTAACTTATAAGCTTAGTATAAGAAATACTATAACTAGAAAAAAACCCTAAAGAGATTTAAAGTTAGTAATTATATTTTACTATTTATAAAGAATATTAACCTAAGATAGCTAAGTAAGAAGTTAACTATAAAGTACCTAGGCCCTTATAAGATTATAAGGGTAGTTAGGAGTTATAGATTAGCTTACTAGCTAGAATTACTTACTAGAATGCGGTTATATAATATATTTAATATTATAAGCCTTAAACCCTTTAAAGGGAACCTAAGTAATATAGTAAATACTTCTTTACTATAAGATAATATTAAGGATAATAAGTAAGAGTTTAAGGTAAAAAGAATTATCTTATATTATTATAATAGTAGGTATTATAAGTACCTAGTTAAATAGAAGGGCTATAATAGCTTAGAGAATTTATAGGTATTAAAGAGAGATTTTATTATAAGGGATATTATCTATAACTATAAGTAGTAACTAGGTAGCTAAGTTATAGTAGTAAAACTACCTTTAGTAAATAATATAAGGTAATACCCTATAAATATAGTAAATAATATAGGGTAATATTCTAAAAAGATATAATTATATTACTCTTATAATTATAATATAACTACCTAGTAATAATTACTTAAAAAGTATTTCCTTATTCTTACCCTTACCCTTATTTTCCCTAGAGACTATAGTAATAATAGGCCTAGGAGCCTTTAGAGGTATAGGGGCCTTATTATTAGAAAAGTTACCTTCCTTATATATAAAGATATAAAGCTTTTTAGGTAACTTAGAAGAACTAATATAAGTAAGAAGCCTAGAGATATAAGAAGTAAACTACTAGTAAGTTAGTAAAGAAGTGCTTATAGATATTTAAGAGACTTACTATTAGGATATTTTTATATATATAGTAAAGGTAGTTTATAATATTAATTTAGACCTTAAGGTTAGTAGTATTAGCTAGCTATACTATAGTAGTGTGCTTATTATAGTTAGCTTCCTAAGCTACTTTAGTAACTACCTAAGTATAATAAATATACTTATACTTATTAGTGTTTTTAGTCTTTAGGAGGGTATTATATAGTTTTTACTTAGTATAAATAAGAGACTATTAGTATATTAGTAGTAATTAAGTTAAGAGAACTAGAGATATACTTACTTTATTAAGGTAGTAGTAATCTCCCTTAGGCATAGCTTTAATAATATTAAATAGCTTTTTATAAAGCTATATAATTTAAGTAAGGCACTAGTAGTAAGTTAGTGTCTTAAAACTAGACTTAGAATAGGTAGTTATACTCTAATATATATCTTATTATTTTAGGTATAATAGGTATATTTAGCTAAGTTTACTACTATAGGTTAGTAACTATAAGAAGTAAAGAAGTAGTAAAATTATACTATAAGAGTTATTATACTCTATAGGAAAAGGTTTATTCTCCTTAAGATACTAAGGAATAGTATAAGTGCTATTCTTAGGCTATATATTTTATATAGTAACTTACTAACTATACTATATATATAGAATTTTAGTATTACTAGCTATAAGTTAGTAGTAATAACCTAGTAAGAAAGTAGTAAACTTATATAGAAATTTTAAATACTATTCTTTTTTAAGGTAACTTCTTTAGTAACTTCCCTAAGGGTTTATTTTATAAAGATAAACCTAGTAGTAAAGTAGGAGTTAATAGATAGATTTTAGATATTATAAGCTAGCTATAGGTTAGTAGTAAGGAAGTAGTAAAGGGAAGATAAGTAAAGATAAAGAAACTTATAATAGTTAAATAGTATATAAGGGAAAGGAAGTATATATATAAGAGAGGAAGATCTAGTCCCTTTTATATTAACTATAGACCCCCTAAGTAATCTATATACTATATATAGCTAATATAAGGATTATAATATTTACTATTATTATTACTATTTGTAAATATACTAGTAGCTATAAATATATAGTAACTACACTACTATATTACTAAGACTTATAAATAAGTTTATTTATATATATAGTATCTAATACCCTGTTTATTTAACCTAATTATAAAATTTAATATAGGGTATTTACTCTCTTAGAACTATTAGTATAAGGTAAAGAGTATTTACTTTACTATATTAGAGTAGTAAATAGGTTACTATTTAGGATTAATAAATAGGGGGATAATAATATTCGCACCCTAGTATTATTAGTATTATTATTTTTAATAATATATTACACTATAATATATCATACCTAACCTAAACCCTCTATTAACTATAGCCCCTAGGACTACGTAGTGTAAATACCCTAAGTAAGTAGCTTATTATATAATTAAGGATAATTATATAAAGAGAGAGTATTATATTAGGAGCGTAAGGGATAGAGATAGGATTATTATATAATAGAGCATTAGCAGGACCTTAGACCTACTAGGTTAGGGAGGGGTTAGCTAGTAGCTAGATAGTTATATAAGCGTAGGGCGAGGTATTTAGTGAGGACTGCCTATATTCTTATAGAAGGTTAGAGCTTAAAACCTTCACACACCTGCCCCTAGGTAGTACCTTTCTAGCTATAACTGTGAATCTAAGCTATCACTCTATTCTATTATCTTTCGACCCTTAAGTCGTGACAAGCTTATCTACTTACTTTAAAGAGTATAGGTTCTCTAAAGAGCTTTATAATATAGCCTTATAAGCTCTTTTATATTATTATATTATTAGTAAAGGAAGCGTTGCTATATACTTCTAATTTAGGGTTATTACTATTATATTTAATTACTAAGTTTACTTATAAATACCTATACTTAAGGGCTCTTTTAGCTACTTCTATATACTATAGCCTTAGGTTTTATAAGTATTATAAGAGCTATAAGGCTATAAAAGCAATATTAAGTCTTAAAACTATTATTAGATATAGTAGAGTTCTAATTAGAGATTAATATCTCTTTAGATCTTATATACTAACTTCTTTAAAAGGTTCTAGTAATATAGTAGTTATTAGGGCTATAGGCCTTTATTATAGGATCTTTATATTAAATTTAGTAGTAGCTTTATTCTAATAGGACTTCTAATTAAGCTATGCCTTTCTATTAGTATAATCTCTAATAATTTTAACGCCTAGGAACTATTATAGCTCTCTAAGGTCCTTTATATTATACTTTATAAAGAGTCTTACTCTAAATTTATTATATAAAGATGTTTTTCCTTTAGTAAACAAGGCTATAAGGTTATCTACGTAAAAGAAGATAATTAACCTATCCTTAATAAATATATAAGGGTCTTTAAATATCTGCGTAAAGCCTTTACTAATTAGCTAGCTAATTAGCTCTTTTATTTATAGAAGAGGTACTCTTTATAGCCTATAGACTACTCTAAGAAGCTTAAGATAGGCTTATTTATCTTTATAGCCTAGCAGTATCTTATAGTAAACCTCTTTATTAAGGTCTAAATTTAGAAACACTATAATAAAGTTATACTAGTGTGCTTCTAGGTTAAAGTAGTATATAATAGCTATAAGTATTCTAAAGGTATTAGTAGCTAGGGTTACTACTTAAGTTAATAGATAACTCTTTAGTTAATAATTTCCTAGAATATAAAGGTAAGCTTTATATTATTAAAGGTAGCCTTACTTATCTAATTTATAGGTAAATACCTAAGTAAGGCCTAGAGGCTTTATATATAAAGGGACTTCTAATCTAGATATCTTTATAGCTACTTTTCTATTAATAACCTTATTAAATTCTTTATCTTATGCCTTATAGAATTCTTTCTTTTTTAGATAGCTAGCTAAATAATTATAATAAGCTAGAGGAGGAGAAAGCCTAGATATATAAGGCTTTTCTTTACTTTTAGATCCTAGCCTAAAGGTAGTAGTAAAAGCTTTAAGGTTATTATAGTCTTATAGATTTATTAATATTTTATAATTATTACTACTTTTAGGTAGGTTAAGTAAATTATTAATACTTAATAGTATATAATCTATAGAATCTAGGTATTACCTAGGTAAATTCGGAGAAGTTAGGAGATTTAATTCTTAACTTTCTTTTTCCTTTTCTTTATAGTCTAATTAATTATAATTAGTAAGAGTTTTATCTTATTAAGGTTAATTAAGTAGTTATAGTAGTAATAGAGGGTATATTATTTATAAAGCCCTTATATTAAAGCTTTTATTCTTATTATCCTTAACTAGCTCTTTAAGGAAGTGTTTTTTAATCTCTTTTACTATTAATAATAGACCTCTTTCTTAAGCATAGAAGATAGATTTATTAAAGGTAATGTAGCTTAATAAGAACTAGTAGTTTCTCTTTATTATTAGCACCTAAATAAGGTATTACATAGAGGAGATATATCTAGTAAGGTATCTAATATAAGCTCTTTAAGTAAGCTTTAGACTTACCCTATAAAGCCTACTTTATATTATTATAAATACTTTATAACTAAAGGCTTATAGGTAAGTTATAGAGGCTTCTAGATTCTCTAGTAAGTACCTCTATTAAAGCTTATTCTCTCTTAACCACCTATTTAACACTTATTAAGGTAATTACTAGTTAAGTATCTTTTAAGGCGTATAATTTAAGATATAAATAGCTGCTTTAGTAGCTATAGGCTAGAGGTCTTCTAGGAAGCCTAATTATGTTATAAGCGTTATTATAACCCTTATTATTACCCCCCTAGACTATTTAGCGTGCCTATTTTAATATAGGTAAGCTAGGCTAGATTTCCTAATAATAATGCCCCTATTCTTAATATCTTCTTCTTGCTTTTTAGTCTAAAAAGCAGTCTCTCTATTAGTTATTATAACTATAATGTAGATTCTATACACTCTTATATATATAGCTTCTAATTAATTAAAGCAAAGTGTAATATTAGTCTTTAATAGAATTATAAAGATATAACATAGCCCTATAGCTCTATAAGTAAAAAGAGTAATATATTAGTCTTTATTATACCCTAATAATTAAGTAAAGAGATTAAATAAGACTACCTAGAGTAGTCCTAAGAGTAAAGATCTTACTTAAGAGACTTATAATATCTACCTCTATGCCTTAGCTATTTAGTAGACTTTATATTTACCTATACTCCTTTTCTTTAATAGAATTTAAAGCTTCTAAAGCACTTAATCTATTATATCCTTACCTAGATATACTAACCTAGTGTGCTATAGGTCTATAGGCATTATTATAATAGTCTTTAAGTCTTATAAATCTCCCTTAATAATAAAAGCTTCTAATAGGCTTAAGCCCTTTATATATAGCTATATACTAATAATCTAAGTTTAAAATATCTCCTAATTACCTCTTACTAAGTCTATTACCCTTCTAGTAAGGTTATTCTACCTTATTCCCTTCTATATAAGTAGTTAAAGAGATATAAGGTTTATAAAGAATATTAGCTAGTACTAGGCCTTTAATAAGGTAAGGGTCTAACTATCTATTAAGATAATCTAAGCTATGCTAATACTATAAGCCTTTATAACACTATAACCTACTTAAATTCTAGGCTACTTACTATAATTAAGGTCTATAAACTAGTGTTTATTATTAAAGATATAGATTAAGGTTTTACTATTAAGTATAACTTATAATTTACCCTAGGTAAGGAATATCTTTATAGACTCTCTTATAGTAGTAAATATAGTATTATTTTCTTTAGGTTCCTTTACGCTATTATCTTTTAACTATATATTATATACCTTTTTTATATTATTAGGTTAATAATTTATTACTTCTTTTACTTTCTTTAATAGCTTTTTATTAACTTTCTAGTTCTTTAGTAAGTAAAGTGTTTTATAAGTCTTTTATAAATCCTTTAACTTCTTTACTCTATATTTTTTATAGTAGATATAAGGGTCTTTCTTTAGTGCCTTCTTTTTTTTAGCTTTATTATTAGTTTTACTATAAAGAGTTAGTTTAGCTCTAAAGGTATTATTAGTCTTTTCTTAAGATCTTCCTTAGGCTTTAATTAAATACCTAATCCTACTTATAATATTATAGAAATCTAGGACCTTTCCCTTACTTTCTACTATATAAATTAATAAGTTAATTTAAGCTAAGATTATAGGAAATTAAGCACTAATAGCGTTATTAATTATTTCTATAGGTAAGTTACCCTTAGTAATAGGGTAGTTTACTTAGAAGTATCTCTTATAGCTAATTAAAGTATTTATAAGCTACTTATTAATATTTACCTTTATAAGGTTTTATTTAATAATTTTATTAAAATTAACTTTAGTATAATACTTAATAGTCTTACTTAAAGGTATTATATTCCTTATAAGCTCTCTAATCTTATTATAAAGAGATATATACCTTAAGGTTATTTACTTATATTTAAACCTAAGCATTACTATAAACTAAGTATAATACTCTTATAAAGCCTTTATAAGGCTCTAAAATTAGCTATTAAATACCTAATACTAACTACTAAGGACTACAAACTAGGCGCTATCTTTAGTATTATTAGGTTATTAAGGGTACTAAAAATAACTCTCTATAGGTATATTATAACCTTAAGGAGATCTTCCTTCCTAATCTTATTATTAAGTGCTTTAGTTTATAGCTCTAGAGCTATAAGACTATATTTAAGGTCTAGGTATATTTACTATAGATAATTAACCTTATATAGCTTCTACTACCCTTCTCTTTGCTAGAGTTTTGTTTTCTATAAGAATTAGAGGCTTAGGAGGGTAATCCAGCTATATATTTAAATTAGGATTAATAAAGACCTAAATTCTATTTTTAATAGCTCTTACCTTAACTATCTTATACTATAGGTCCTAGTAATAGGGTTCCTATAGCTTAATAATTAGCTTATTGCTTTTTAAAGATTCCTTAGATATTATAAGGATATCCTATAGTATTATTATTAAATAAATAAAAGGTAGTATTCTTTAATCCTAGTATACTAGGGTTACCTAATTATAATATTAATAAATTAGGCCTCTCTTTTATTATATTTATACTAATTATTTAAAGATTAAATAATTAGTTAATTTAAAGAGAAGAGTACTAATTTAGAAGAAAGGTATAATTATTATAAACACTATATAATTACTACTATATTAGACTATAAAGCTAGGGTTTAATATAACTACCTCTATTAAGTTATCCTACCCTATAAGAGAGTATAAACTATAGTTTAAATACCTAAGTATCTTTACTATTAGTAAGGTACTAATATAGTGCTAAAATATACTATGCGGTTATAGAGGTTATAGAAAATAACTAGCTAGGGGTGGACTCTTATCTTAGCTAGTTAAGTAGCTAGACTATCGTGCGGTAGGGATCAATTATGCCCTTGTGGGTGCAATATCTTTTTACATAGAGATGGTCCACCTTGTGGGTCTATGGGGCGCCCTGCCACAAGGTCAGTGACCACGTAGGTACGCGAAAGTTTAATAGTGTAGCAATTTGTATTCTAGGGAAAATCACTCTTAGAAGTACCTCTATTTCACTTTTATCCGATTGGATACAGACCCTGGTCAATGTGACTCCTCAAGGTGGACCACCTCTAAGGAGATAGAGGGACCCCCTAGACCATTTACTATCCCTTTGAGTGCCCGAAGACGCCAACGAGGTCACGGGACCCACATCTAACTCAATACATACGAGGTACTTCTAAACACTCCTAAACGTTTCTATATGTCTAATATAGCTATATATACCGCTGAAAATTATTAGGACTTCTCTTATAGTAGAACTTCCATAGAAAACTAAGTACCTCTTATCTTCCCTTTGTCTAATTGGCCCACTAGCACTTTCGTGACCTGGTTGGCGCCTTCGGGCACTCCAAGGGATGTAGAACCCCGCATCTTTTTGATTCTTTGCTAGTGGTAAGACCTCGGCACCGTAATATATCCATCTCTCTTTTGTGACATCAGGAAGTGGCTAGGACTTATAAGATGAAATCAAGTAACCTCAACAAGTGCCTTGTTCCGAGTGGTTCACATGCCTGAGGCAAACACTGTCAAAAGGGATGTGGACCAGACGCAGGCAACCCAGCCACACGTGCTTTTTTCTCCATGTTCGTCTGATCTGCCTCTGGTCCGGAAATCCCCCGAAACATCGATGGCTGTGGATCCTGTCAGTCGCGCCGCCCACTCAGCGTGTCGAATTCGAACCAGCCTTTTGCTAAATCCACTTTTTGCTTATTGTCCGCCAAAAATCCCTGCACGGCCAGACAGCCACTTGGCTGACTGCAACCTTGCACGCAGCCTTCTTACTCCTTACTAACTTATTACCTCCCGTCACCTCTCGCCATATCCATTGATCCCGTCAACTTGGCTTGTCTTGCGATGCCGCGCGAACGGCACCCGCCATGGCAATCCTCAAACTTGCAGCCGAACTCCCCCCACGCACCGGCTTCATGTTGAACAAACGATTATTGCGGATTATCATTGCCGTCGTGATATTCCTCGCCAGCGCCTCTGTTCTACTCGCTCGCGATGGTCGAGTGCGGAGAGTGCTGCCTTTCCACCGCCACCACACGAGTCCCGACAACTACCAGTTCACATCCACCAGCCGCTTCTCCCCCACGACCGTTGATGATGCCGCGACGGCGAGCAATCAAGACTTGTGCGCGACCTTCCCGAAATACATGCTCAACGTCGTCCAACCGGTGCTCAAGGTCGGTCACAGCGAGAATCAGGAGAGGCTTGCCGCACACTTCAACACCACCTCGTCATGCTTCACCAAGGACGAGCTGCTGGTTGTTTCCGATCTGGATGAGGTAGTTCACGGCCACCGCACTGTTGACATCCTCGGGGATCTGCCTGAGAGCTACTACGATTTGCAAAAGAATCATGATTTTCAAAGTTATCTGTCGCAGAAAGAGATGCGCAAGAACGGCACCCTCAACGAGCAGACCCAGAAAACCATTGACGGCTGGATCCTCGACAAGTACAAGTTCCTACCCATGGTAGAACGTGCATGGCTGGAAAGACCCGGAAAGGCCTTTTACTTCTTTTACGAGCCTGACACCTATGTCTTCTGGGACAATGCCTTTCGATTTCTCCAAAATTTCGATCCAGACACGCCAATCTATATGGGATCGCCCTCTCCCGGCAAACACGACGAGAGTCGAGATGTCAAGACATGGTTTGCTAATGGCGGCCCTGGCATTGTCCTGAGCAGAGGCGCGATCAAAGCACTTCTGCATCGTCGGGTCGACCCCAACGGTCACTACGTCGATCCGCCTCTGACCGAGAAGTAGCAGGATCTCGTATCAGGAGAGTGTTGCGGCGACAGCGTGCTCGGATGGGCTCTTTGGAACGTGACTGTTCAAGTGCAGGGATACTGGCCCATGTTCAATCCCCATCCGCTCCACGGCATCCCGTTCAGCGACTTGTACTGGTGTCAGCCTGTTCTCACACTGCACAAGACGTCGCCCCAAGACATGCACTCTCTCTGGCGCTGGGAGTTCGCTCAGCGAACGTTGCACGTGAGTTTTATACATGCTACCCTTTGCAATTTTTTTTTTTTCGCAATTCCCAAAATCGCCATAGGCTAACTGACTATAGCGACCCATGTTATACGCCGACGTGTGGCGCCTGCAACACCCTGGCGAGCCGAGTGTCATGGAGGATTGGGACAATGGCGACTGGGATAGATGGGACCCCCCGGCAGAAGCCCCGGTCAACACTTTTGAAACCTGCGAGCAGTACTGCAGAAGACAAGACAGGTGTGTTCAGTGGACATGGCGCGGGGGCGACGAAAAGAAGTGCATCCTCATGTCATCGATACGTTACGGTACTGCACGAACCCCCGCATTCATGGATGACGGCGACAAGAGGGAATCGATTCCGCAGGAAGCATTGGGCAAGAAGACGAACAGGAAATGGGTGGATTACAAAAGTGGCTGGGTGGAAACCCGAATCAAGGAATGGCGGGACGAAAGGAAATGTCAACAGGTGCATTGGGTCGGGCCCAGCGTCAGTCGCATATTTTGATGTGCACTTGTGTGGAGTTCAGGGGATCGTTCTTCTCATCATGGAAAAGGCGTTGATTGAGTCATTGTTGTCACGTTTGACAGGGTAATAATTCGGGACCGCCGCGTTGCGACATGGTTTCTTTCCATTCATCTTTGATTTGGCGCACACAACAACCCCGTTTGGATCGGTTCGAAAACAGGTACTTGTACAATGCCGGCCGTGTTTTTTTGTCATGAGAGCACAGGGACCCAAGAGCCCAGGATACGGCCCGCGCGGGAGCGCTGCAGGGCAAACGTCCATCGCATACAGGCCTGGCCAGCATGCGGTAGAAGAGGGAGGTCGCCCAGCTAAGGCGGGTTGTCGATGGCGGAAGGCGCCGTGGACGTGTTGCAGAGGTTGAAATTCTCTGTCATGCCGAAGAGGACAGTGCATCTGGATTATCGAGAGCATGTATCTGATTTTCCACAGCCAATCAGGGCCACTTTGGCTGGTTTGCGCGGTGGACTGTACTATCGCTATATGGCACGTGACTTTTGGCAAAGATATAATTAGAAGGGATGATTAAAGGTTAAAGATATAATTAAATTAATTATTCTTCTATTATATAAATAGAAAAGTAAAAGCTCTTCTTTTATAGAAAGAGTAGTTATAGTAAATCTTATATACTTCTTATTCTAATATTATATATTCTTTTAAGGTATAGTTTAGCTTCCCTAATATAGTCCTATATATATAGTATATATAATTAGTTATATTCCCTACTACTAGGTAATATACCCCTTAATTAGTATTAAGGTTATTAAGACTACTAATTATTATATTAACTAGTAAATATATAGTATTATTATTATAGGTAATTCTAATATAAGATTAAAGTAAGCTTTCTTACTTTTATACCTATACTTCTTTCTTATAAAGGCTCTTTTACCTTAATATTTATAGGCTTTCTTTTCTTACCTTTTTAATATACTTTTTTATTAATAGTCCTTATATTTTAATTAATATAGCTCCTTTCCCTTTTTATATATTAGCCTAGGCTTAAGAGAAAGTAGATTCCTAGGTAGATTTAACTCCTAAGTAATATTAAGCCTATATTTTAGCTAATTTAGCCTTAAATTTCTCTCTAGGTAATAGTACTACCTATAAGAATCTTTCCCTTTCCCTAGCTAGCCCTAAGTAGCTTACTAGTAAGTTATTATCTTTTACTAAGGTAGGAGAAAAGTATACTATATATATACCTTTATAATCTTTATATTCTATTAGGGTATAGGTCTAGGGTAGGTATATAAGGTATAATTCTTTATAATCTTTATAGAAGTAAATAGTTTATTTAAAGCTTTACTCCCTCTCTTACTAAGCACTAACTTTATAGCCTAGTAAACCTAATCCTTATAGTATCTTATAAAATATACCTTATAATAAGTGTATTTAAGTAAGTATTATAAGTAAGGGTAATCTAGGTTATTACTATAAGGTTAGGTCTAGATAATCTTAGAGATATTACTTATATAATATTAGTAATTACTATTATTAGCCTTTATATAATACTTATATTTCCCTTACTAAGTAAATATTATTAGCGCTAGATAATAACACTAAGGTAAAGCGCTTTTAACTACCTTTTCCCTTACTTATTTTCTTATAACTATATAGATAGTTAACTAGTACTATAAGGCACTATAACTCTAATTAGAACTTATTATAAAGCTAGATTTTATATATAATAAGGTTATTCCTAGTATTAGGGCTAAAGCTACTATTAGGGGTTTTTTAGTAGTGTCTAAGGAAAAGGTAACTATAGTAATAGCCTATCTTAAGGAGGTTATTTACCTTCTTATATAAGTCTTATCTCTTTCCTTTATTTAGAATAGTATTTATATATATATTTTTATATAATAGTATTTTAGAGTTTATATTCTTCTAATTCTATTTACCTTAGTAATGCTTTACTTACTAAGAAAAGGGCCTTTATATATTTTTCTAGGGTAATTAATTTTATACTCTCTTATTAATATTTTTATACTTCCTTAGTAACCTATATACTTTAAATATTATATTATATATATAGATTTACTAACCTAAGTATTAATCTAAAGTATTTAAATTACTCCTAATTTAATGCCTTTATAAATCTATTAGTAGGTATTTTAGCTATTAGTAAATATATAATCTTAAAGCTTTCTCTCTTAAATTCTTACTTAAACTATATATTATAAATATTAATATAATATAGTTAAGTATTTAATTACTTACTCTTATTTAATATAAGCTAAATTATTTATTAATTATTATAATTAATAATCTAGTTTTTATAAGTATTAAATTTAATATCTCTAAATAAGCACTATAGACTTATAGTCTTCTTTACTATTTATTATAGAGTAAGTAACTTAGCTTTTATTATAGATATAGTTACTATTATTTAGTATATAGCTTTCTAGATAATTAGTTTACTAAATAGAGTAATTAGGTATTCTTATAATAACTTATATATCTTAAGATTATTTATAAATAATATATTACTTAAGATCTAAAGAGCTTAAAGTTTAGTACTTATACTAAAGTATAGTATAAGTTTATATATTATAAGTAAATAGTAAATAGCTTAGTCTATAGCCTTTATATACTCTAGTCCTAGATTTATAAGGTATTATAATAACTTTACTACTATAAAGGTAATATTTAGTCTAATTATAATTATAGTATATAGAATTAACCTAATCTTCTCTTAGTAAATCTTAATTACTTACTTCTTAGCTTTACCCTTAAACTTATAATACTTTACTACTAGAATTAGTATAGTAAGAAAAGTGCTTTTTCTTACTTACCTAAATTTCTCCTTAATCTTACTAATATATACCTTATAACTAAGATATACCCTTTACTATAGTTAGTCTTTAATAATCTAGATCCTAAGAAAAAATCCTACCTTACCTTTATTATCTAATTTATATACTTTCTTTAGTCCCTTAGAGATCTAGTTAGTAATTTTCTTATTATTCTTATAGAAAGCTATAAGAATATTATTAATAAAGAATATAAGAAAGATAGTCTAATCTTTTATATAGAATAAGTAAGGCTTCTCTTAGCTTAACTTAAGCCTAAGCTTCTTAAAAGACTTACTTAGCTTTTTAAACTAAAGCTATAAAGAGTCTCTTAATCTATATAATACCTTAAGTAATTCTATATATTCTCTAAGTATAGTAAAGCTATTAGGAAGCTAATATATTATAGAAATTCTCTTTTTTCTATAATTTATATAAAGAAAAGTATTTTTAATATTATACTACCTAGTCTCTAAGTTAAACCTAGTAACTAGCGTTATAAATATATAGAATATATATATAGTAAGTATTATAGTATAGGTATATTTAATTATTAAGGTATCCTAAAGATCTTTATATATATATAAACACGCCTTATAATAGATTAATATCCCCTTCTTATTAAACTTATAAGAAAATATCTATTTTAATAGTAATAGCTTTAATTAAGCTATAAAACGCTTTATTTACTACTATATTCCTTATTCTTTTAGCTTATTAATCTCTTTATTTATTATATTAATTTATTTTTCCTTAAATAGATAATCCTTTACTCTTTTCTATAACTTTAGAGGTTTAGCTAGGTTTAATTAATAAACTATCCCTATTTTCCTCTTTAGTTTAAGGAGTAATTTACTTTCCTTATTATAATATATATTAATTACTAAAAACATAGTTTTATAGCTCTTAAAATCCTAATTTTCTAGAAAGAGCTTATAAGGGTCTTTATTCTTAGTCTTCTTAAATTTAGTAAAGAGATCTTTTAGGTCCTAGAGACTATTAATAAAAGCTTTATTAAGTCCTTTTCTCTTCCTCCTTAGTGCTAAAGTATAAGAAGGAATCTAGCTTTACTCTCTCTTAGTTTATAATCTTAAGCTTATTTATATACCTTTATATATTATAACTATTCTAAGGCTCTTTTCTATAATTTCTAGCTATATAGCTAGAGCTCCCTTTAAGCTCTTTATATAAGTAGCTATTCTAGTGTTTACTCCTATAGGTTTATCTTATTACTAGTTTACTTTATTTACTAGCTTAGGTAGTTAATTACTTATTAAGCTATTAATAACTTAGTCCTTAGTATTATATACTTAGTATTTTAAAACCTTATAAGGATATTAGCTCTCCTAAGCCCTTATAGTAGTATCCTACTTACTACTTATTAGATCTATTATTATATTACTTCCTTAAGTATATAAATCTAGAGCTTTATACTCTATTTTACTCTTCTAAGCGCTTAGATTAGAAGTCTCTTACTCTCTAATTAGTAGATTTAGTAATAGCTAAGGTATTTAAAGTCTAATATTTTTATTAAAATAAATAGCTTCTCTCTTCTTTAGTTATAATTAAGAAGTCTATAAGGTATTATCTATCTCTAAGTTTAAACTCTTAGTCTATTTTATTTAAGGTTTAATTAGTACTAGGAAAAGATTTAACTTATTATCTAATTTTATATTAATCTTAAGGACTTAGAATTACGCTTTAAGTTTATGAATTAAAAGCTTAATTACACTTTCCTATACTATATTATAAAAAATTAATTTATTAAACATAATATTCCTTATTATTATAACCTTTCCTAGCTTTAGGATTTAAATATAATAAATATTAGAGGCAGAATACCTAACTAGATATCTAATATAACCCCTTAGATATATCTTATAGAACTATCTATGTTTATTAGCTTTATAATCCCTTTTAAGGGGATAGGCATAGTAGCTATATATATATAACCTACTCTAATCTAGCCTTAGGTTAGCTATAGGCTTCTATATTAGTAATTAAGCATTATTAAGGAACTAGCTTTCTAGGGTTTCTAGTAGTGTTTTCTAACTAGATTATTAACTAGGACTAATATTATATAGGTACGCTACTGCTTATATACTCTCTAACTATAGGTTTAGTAGTAGCCCTACACCTATAAGTATTATATTTAACTATAATATAATTATTTACCTTACTCTTTCTATAGCTTTATTTAGTTTATAAGTATATAGAGGTATAAGCTTAAGATTAATGCCTTATAAGCGTGCCTATATTTAGAAGATTATATCTATAAATTAGCTAATAATAGCGCCTTTATAATCTTGCCTAATCTTTATAATTAATAATTTAAATTATCTTATAACTTATTATTTAAAGTAGATTAGTGTCACGACTTAAGGGTCGAAAGATAATAGAATAGAGTGATAGCTTAGATTCACAGTTATAGCTAGAAAGGTACTACCTAGGGGCAGGTGTGTAAAGGTTTTAAGCTCTAACCTTCTATAAGAATATAAGTAGTTCTTACTAAATACCTTACCCTATGCTTACATAACTATCTAGCTACTAGCTAACCTCTCCCTAACCTAGTAAGTCTAAGGTTCTACTAGTGCTCTATTATATAATAATCCTATCTCTATCCCTTATACTCCTAATATAATACCCCCTCTTTATATAATTATCCTTAATTATATAATAAGCTACTTACTTAGAGCGTTTATACTACGTAGTCCTAGGGGCTATAGTTAATAAAGGGTTTAGGTTAGGTATAATATATTATAGTGTAATATATTATTAAAAATAATAACACTAATAATACTAGGGTGTAAATGTTATTATCCCCCTATTTATTAACCCTAAATAGTAACCTATTTACTACTCTAATATAGTAAAGTAAATACTCTTTGCCTTATGCTAATAGTTCTAAGAGAGTAAATACCCTATATTAAATTTTATAATTAGGTTAAATAAATAAGGTATTAAACGCTATATATATAAATAAACTTATTTATAGGTCTTAGTAATATAGTAGTGTAGTCACTATATGTTTATAGCTACTAGTATATTTATAAATAGTAATAATAATAGTAAATATTATAATCCCTATATTAGCTATATATAGTATATAGATTACTTAGGGGGTTTATAGTTAATATAAAAGGGACTAGATCTTTCCCCCTTATATATATGCTTCCTTTCCCTTATATACTATTTAACTATTATAAGTTTCTTTATCTTTACTTATCTTCCCTTTACTACTTCCTTACTACTAACCTATAGCTAGCTTATAATATCTAAAATTTATTTATTAACTTTTACTTTACTACTAGGTTTACCTCTATAAAATAAACCCTTAAGGAAGTTACTAAAGAAATTACCTTAAAAAAGAATAGTATTTAAAATTTCTATATAAGTTTACTACTTCCTTACTAGGTTATTACTACTAACTTATAGCTAGTAATACTAAAATTCTATATATATAGTATAGTTAGTAAGTTACTATATAAAATATATAGCCTAAGAATAGCACTTATACTATTTCTTAGTATCTTAAGAAGAATAAACCTTTTCCTATAGAGTATAATAACTCTTATAATATAATCTTACTACTTCTTTACTTCTTATAGTTACTAACTTATAGTAGTAAACTTAGCTAAATATACCTATTATACCTAAAATAATAAGATATATATTAGAGTATAACTACTTATTCTAAGTCTTTAGTTTTAAGATACTAACTTACTACTAGTGCCTTACTTAAATTATATAGCTTTATAAAAAGCTATTTAATATTATTAAAGCTATACCTAAAGGAGATTATTACTACTTTAATAAAGTAAGTATATCCCTAGTTTTCTTAACTTAATTACTACTAATATACTAATAGTCTCTTATTTATACTAAGTAAAAACTATATAATACCCTCTTAAAGACTAAAAATACTAATAAGTATAGGTATATTTATTATACTTAGGTAGCTACTAAAGTAGCTTAGGAAGCTAAGTATAATAAGTATATTACTATAGTATAGCTAGCTAATACTACTAACCTTAAGGTCTAAATTAATATTATAAACTACCTTTACTATATATATAAGAATATCCTAATAGTAAGTCTTTTAAATATCTATAAGTACTTCTTTACTAACTTACTAGTAGTTTACTTCTTATACCTCTAGGCTTCCTACTTATATTAGTCCTTCTAAGTTACCTAAAGAGCTCTATATCTTTATATATAAGGAAGGTAACTCTTCTAATAATAAGGCCCCTATACCTCTAAAGGCTTCTATACTTATTATTACTATAGTCTTTAGGGAAAATAAGGGTAAGGGTAAGGATAAAGAAATGCTTTTTAAGTAATTATTACTAGGTAGTTATATTATAATTATAAAAGTAATATAATTATATCTTTTTAGAATATTACCCTATATTATTTACTATATTTATAGGGTATTACCTTATATTATTTACTAAGGGCGGTTTTACTACTATAACCTAGCTACCTAGTTACTACTTATAGTTATAGATAATATCCTTTATAATAAAATCCCTCTTTAATACCTATAAATTCTCTAAGCTATTATAGCCCTTCTATTTAACTAAGTACTTATAATATTTACTATTATAATAATATAAGATAATTCTTTTTACCTTAAACTCTTATTTATTATCCTTAATATTATCTTATAGTAAAGAAGTA
Organism: Epichloe bromicola; assembly: GCA_023658445.1. Classification (NCBI taxonomy): domain Eukaryota; kingdom Fungi; phylum Ascomycota; class Sordariomycetes; order Hypocreales; family Clavicipitaceae; genus Epichloe; species Epichloe bromicola. The sequence continues at coordinate 2,673,320 of CP098270.1, forward strand.
TTTACTATATTACTTAAGTCCCCTTTAAAGGGTTTAAGGCTTATAATATTAAATATATTATATAATTATATTCTAGTAGGTAATTCTAGCTAGTAAGCTAGTCTATAACTCCTAACTACCCTTATAATCTTATAAGGGCCTAGGTACTTTATAGTTAACTTCTTACTTAGCTATCTTAGGTTAATATTCTTTATAAATAGTAAAATATAATTACTAACTTTAAACCTCTTTAGGGTTCTTTTCTAATTATAGTATTTCTTATACTAAGCTTATAAGTTAATTAAAAGCTATTTAATTACTATATATTTCTCTCTTAGTAATAATACTTTACTCTTAGCCTAATTATTTATAAGTAAAATATTAGGTACTACTTACTATAGGCCCCTAGGGTTATACCCTTATAATGCCTCTACTAGTATATAGCTATAAGTTATGTAGTTACTAGTATTATATATAAATTATACTATTAATAAGTTATTAGCCTAGTTAGTTTATTTAGTATAAGAAAAAGCCCTTAAATAATATTCTAAGACCTAGTTTAATTATTTTATTTACCTATTTATCTATAGGTAAAAAGCAGTGCTTAGTAGCTACTTAGTTATAATAAGATAGTAAAAGGTTATCTAGAATTCGCTTATAAATATAAAACCTTAGTTTATTATAATACCTTCTAGGGCTTTATAATCTCTAAAGATATATTCTAGGAATATAGTAGCTAACCTATTACTTATTAGTTATATTAAAATAGGGATATAAATACTATACTTTATAAAATAGTCTATAATTACTAAGATTATATTATAAGTCTAGTTAATGTCTTTAACTAGTAGTAATCTAGTAATAAAATCTATTAATAGTTCTTAAAAGGGGTAATCTAGCTTTAGTAAAGTAGCTAACTTACTATATAGCTTATAGTGCCTTAGCTTTAAAACTTAATAGTTTATATAAGTACTAATATATACCTTTATATCTTTCTTTATTAATAGCTAGTAGTACTAACTTATAATTTAATAAAGTATCTTACTAACTCCCTAATACCTAGTAGTAGGGTTATTATATATTAGTAGTAAAATCTCTTTTCTTATCCCTTAGGAAATATAAACTTAACTCTTAAATATTAATAGCTTAGAGAGTCTAATTAACTATATTTATAATACTTCTAAGTTACTACTCTTAAGTAGCTTTCTCTAATATATAGTAAACTTATTATTTTACTATATACCTAATAATAATACTTAAATTAGAATATCTAATTCTAAGCTATTATTCTAAGTATTAGAGTTAAACTAAGAAAAGGTTCTCTAAATAGCTTAGATTCTTACTATAATATCTCTATAAGTAGCTAGCTTATAAGTTACTTCTAGTCTTATAAGTATACTATAGTTAAGTAATGTTTCTAAGGGGCGCCCTTACTACTTACTAGTAACTATACTAGCTAGAACACCCCTTTTAATAATATCTAGTCTTATAGCTTTCTTAAAAATATAGCTAAGTTATATTTTCTTAAAACCCTAGATATTCCTATTACTATTATAGGGTCTTTATAACTAACTATTTACTATATTAAATAATAATATAATAAAACTTATAGTATTCCTATTACTACTATAAAGTTCCTATTAATTAGTATTTATAAACTTAGATAAAAGGTTTAGTAGCTATAAGGTTACTACCTTTACTTTCCTATTCTTACTTATATAATCTACCCTTCTTAATAATATATTAGTAAGGTTTAACTTACTAGCCTTATATTTAATCCTAAAGTTAAATAAATATAGCTTATTAAGCACTATTACCTACCTACTAGTTAGCTATAGCTTTATAGCTAAGTACTTATAGTTTAAGTAATCTATTATTACTATAATTAGGTAAGTTAAGTACACTAGGTAATACCTCTATACCCTAAAAGCCTCTTAGATTACTAATAATTTAGTATCTAGTATAGGGTAGTATAACTTAGTATTAGTTAACTTCCTTAATATATATATAACTAGGTATTAGTAACCTAGCACTAATATTATAAGTATTACTCTAATAGTAAAACCTAATATATTTATCTCTACTCTTAATAAAGTAAGTAAGTTAAAGTATATTAAAATTAGTGCTTCTTAAAATAACTTCTAGAGTTCTTAGAATATAGCTAGCTTATAGGGTTCTAGCTTAAAGGTTACTAGTTATCCTCCCTTAAGTTAGTTTATTAATAGAATAACTACTTTACTATACTACTTAATAAAATATTAATAAAATCTAGTAAACCTAAGGAATAATTAGATATCTAGGACGCTATAAGGTATTAGCTATATTATAATTACTTTTACCCTTAATAGTTTTATTATAATACCTTTCTTAGATATAATAAATCCTAAGAATTTAACCTCTATAACTAAAAATTAACACTTCTTTAGGTTAATAAAAAGCTTTATATTATAGAGTTTACTTAGGACTTATTTAACATAGCCTATATAAGTAGCTATATTACTACTATAAATTAGGATATTATCTAGGTAAATAATATAAATATTATCTATAATATCCTTAAGGACTTTATTAATATACTCCTAGAAAGTTACTAGTGTATTAACTAATTTAAATAGTATTATAAGATACTTAAAGTGCTTATATTTATAATAAAATACTATCTTTTACTTATTACCTAAGCAAATATATAGCTAGTAGTATATATCTATTAAGTTAAGTTTTATCTAGATAACTACACCCTTTAAGTAATTAAGGATTTTAGTAATTAGTAATAAGGGGGACTTATTCTTAATAGTAATCTTATTTAAGTCCCTATAATCTATATAAAGCCTTAATTTCCCTTCTTTCTTTAGAATAAATAAAATTAGGGCCTTAGCTAGGCTAACTAATCTTCTAATCTATCCCTTTTACTATATATCTATAAGATACTCCTTAAGTACCTCTAGCTCTTTCTTAGCTAAGTTATATATTAGTCCCTAAGGTAGTGTTTTCCTTTTTTCTAATTTAATTATATAAGTATAGCCCCCTAGTTTAGGAAGTATCCTTACTAAATCCTTATTAAATATATCTTTAAATTCTAAGTATTTCTCTAGAAGCTTTAGTTTATTTATATTATTACTTAGCCCTTACTTAGTTATAGGTTACTTATTACTTAGACTATCTAAGGATCTTAGGTTAGCTATAATATATTACTTATATAACTTATAGGTATACTCTAAAACTATTATTACTTCTTTATTACTTATTTTCTAAATTAGCTTTAGTAAGTTTACTAGTAAGTTTTCTTCTAGTTCTTTTCCCTTCCTATTCTTTAGGCTATTTAAGATAACTTTTACTAAACCTAATACTAGAGTAACTACTAACTATTTTAATACTCTATATACTCTTTACTTACCCTAAGTATATAAAAGGCACTTCTTTATTACTAGGTATCTCTAAAACTTCTTTTTCTAATATATTACTATAGGTTTATATTCTCTAATCTAGTCTATACCTAGTAGTAGCTTTTCTTTAGTATTTATAATAAAGTAGCTAACTTAGTAAACCTTTATAAACCCTATACTATTCTTTATTAATACTAATCTCCTTAGAATTCCTTAATATAAAACTATATTCTTACTTATACTTTTAAGGTTTTAATCTATTTTTATAACTCTTTTCTAATTCTTCTTAAATAATAACTTTAGGTATATAGTTAAGGATTATATACCTAAATCTATTAGTACTTTTACTACTACTTACTAGTAATCTTATTATAAAGATATATAAACTCTAACTCTTAGGTTTACTAATTTATCTATAATAAGCCCCCTATTCTAAGTTTATATAAATAAAAGCAGTATTTTATTAGAATTAAATACTTTATTACTACTATTATTATACTTCTCTATAGTATATTTATTACTCTTATAAATAAAGTAGTCTAATAAATAGTAAGCTATTAAGATATATCTAGGCTTCCTATATTTATAATATATAATAGGTAATTTTCTTACTTACCCTTTATTCTATTACTATAAGTTATCTATAGGTAAAGTTAATTACTATTACTTTTTCTTATTATCTTAACTCTTCTTATAACTCTATATTAGTTTTATTACTACCTTTACTTTCTTACCTTAGCCTTATAACTAGCTCTAAGTAATTAGAAACTCCTAGCTAAGTATTTACTTCCTTATAGTATTATTAAGGTTATTAATAAATATATAGATTCTTAGTTATATTAAAATTAGTTTAGGTAAGTTAGATTTAACCTTAGTCTAATTCCTAATAAAGGCTTAAAATAATTAGCTATTACCTTACTAAAGATTTAGTAATAACTTAGTTACTTCTAAGTATCTAATATCTTTATTTATTATTTTAGTCTTTAGCTATATAATAAAGCTTACCTAATTATAGTCCTTATATTCTATATAACTATCTATAGCTATATAGTATATTTATTATTACTTTATATTATTAGTAAGGTATTTACTAGTATAGGCTACCTTTATTATATTATTATAAAAGGTATATTAGTCTAATTTAAATAATATATTTAAGTTTACTAGGAAATTCTAGAGGTTTTTATAAGTATTTCCCTTATATAATAGTATTTATAGCTATATCTTAATAATACTATATTAGTATATATTTACTACTTACTTAGTACCTATTAATAAAGTAAATATAGGAGTAGTTAGTCTAACCTAAGAAGGTGGATTTATAAGTCCTTACTAGGTTCTAGCTAATAGTAGGTTTACCTAAAGCTCTCTAATTTTTACTTCTATTTATAAAATTTCTTATATTTTCTATATATATTATAGCTTAGCTTATATAATATTATAATACTATTATACTACCTCCTTAATACTATTATTCTTAATTCTAGTATTATTATCTAGATTAGTCTTAGGTAGTGTCTAATATACTTAATTATTAGTATTTATTATTTAAGTATTTACTACACTACTACTACCTTACTTATCTATAGTATTACTACTAGGGGGTATAGGCGTGTTTTATATAGATATTCTCTAGTATACTAATATTATAATCTAGCTAATAGTCTATTACCCTAAAGGGATTAAGAGCTTAATTTGTTATAACTTAAGGGTTAAAAGATAATAGAATAAAGTGATAGCTTAGATTCACAGTTTGTCACGACTTAAGGGTCGAAAGATAATAGAACAGAGTAATAGCTTAGATTCACAGTTATAGCTAGAAAGGTACTACCTAGGGGTAGGTACGTAAAGGTTTTAAGCTCTAACCTTCTATAAGAATATAGGTAGTCCTTGCTAAATACTTGCCTTACGCTTACGTGACTATCTAGCTACTAGCTAACCCCTCCCTAACCTAGTAGGTCTAAGGTTCTGCTAGTGCTCTATTATGTGATAATCCTATCTCTGTCCCTTACGCTCCTGATAATTAGTATATTAAACACTATTACTTATAACTTATCTAGTAATATATAAACTTAAATTATACCTAAGAACTTATCTTTTATAACTAGTAACTAGTTTATACTATTATAACTAGTCTTATAGTTCTAAAGGTCCTAATAAATCCTCTAGAATAGTCTTAGTAATATATATTCTAGTAATCTTCTTAAAATAACCTAGTAGGTATAGACTAGAGTATATATCTTATAGTTTTTATACTTTATTCTATATAATTATACTTCCCTTATATAAGTATAACTCTTAGTAAGAGTATTCTTTCTAAGGTAGCTAGAATATAAGTATTATAGTTTTTTAGGGTTTACTTATATAAAGTATAGGTCTTTACTTAGTTAACTATATTATAAGTATTATTTATTTCCTTCTAAATTAATTATTAAGAATATTACTAATACTATAGCTAAATTTACTACTTACTTAGGACTATTATAAAAAAAAAGAGGCTTATATTAAAGGAAAATAATATTATACTTTCTCTTAAGTTTAGCTAATAATAAGCTTTTATAAAAAGGTCTAATATATAAGAAGTAGTTTACTTTATAATACTAAATACCCTTTTTCTAAAGAAGGCTCTTTAATATAATATTTATATAAAATCCTTTTATAAGTATAATATTTTATAAAGTAAGGTTTTTTATAAGTTCTCCCTTTAGCCTATTAAAAATATTCTTAATTATATAAGTATCTCTTTTTATAATCTAAAAAGAGATTATTCTAGCCTTAAGGTAATTATTAAATATTTCTTTAAAGATTCTAAGCTTAAAGTAGTTTATACTATTAATAATATAAAGAGTACTATAATTATTAAAAAGAGTACTCTTTAAGAGTATATATTTTATATTTTCTAGTATAATATAGCTTCCCTTTAGAGAAGCTATACTTTTTAAAATCTTTAGATTAATAATTACTATAGTAATAATACTAGGTAATTTCTCTTTTTTATAATCTTTAGTGCTTTTTACTATTTACTTATTCTTTATTACCTTAGTATATAGGTTTTTTTATTTTATACTCTTATAGTATTCCTTAACCTTTCTATAGTTAACCTTTATAAAAAGCTTATATCTCTATACTTTCTTACTAATTATTATATAGTATAAGGTATAGTAAGCTTAGGGAGACTAAAAGTAAGCACTTAGTACCTTACTTATTTAATAAAAGCACTTCTTTAAACTATTATTCTTTTAGTCTTACTTTTTATTACCTTAGTTAGAGTATTCCCTAAAAGTAGTTATATAGCTTTCTTTACTAGAATTAGTATATATAGTTTATATTACCCTATAGTATTAAGTATACTTAGCTATAATACTTATAAGAGTAATATCTATAAAAAAAGAGTCTAAGGTCTATATTAGTTATATAATCTTAGTTTTTACTTATTTAAGGTTAAAGTATACTTTAATTACTATAATAAAGTTATAAATTATATTAAAACCCTAAACTTTATTAATCTTATATATTATAGCTTTTTAGTATAGCTTTTTTTATTACTTATTCTAATACTTAAATTATATATTTATATATTTAGTATTATTAAGATATACTATATACTTAGCTATAACTTTTACTTTAATAATAACTTAGCTAGGTAAAAACTTTTTCTTAAGTTTAATAAAGATTTAGTAAAAAGTTAGCTTCTTATTATTAGTATTTTTCTCTTTAATCTTATTAATTATTATTATATAAGTATTAGAATTAATAATACTAGTAATCTAGATTCTAATAATTCTCTTTCTTAACTTAGTTACCTTATATACTTAATACTTAGATATATACTAATAAGAAAAAAAGGAAAAAGCCTTTTAGAAAGTAAGCTTAGTCTTCTTACTTCCTTAGTTTCTTATAATAAGAGCTTTATATACCTTTAGTATAATTATAAAAAGCTTTTTAAAATAATTAGTATTAAGCTTTAGAAGCTAAGGATTAACTCTCTTCTAAATCTCTTAGCTTTAGGTAGCTTACTTTAATACTTTATACTATTTTTTCTATTTATTAAATAAGACTAACTTAATATTAGTTTTAAGACTTAGGTAAGAAGAAGTTAAGGTATTTATTATAAGTATAAATTAGTAAGTAAGGTATAGTATATATATAGGTCTTATATATAAGGGATTTAGTAGAGTTATAAGTATATACCTCCTAGGCTTATAACTATTACTATATAGTATATAACTTTTAGTAAAAATATAATTAAAAAGAATAATTAAAGGTTAAAAATATAATTAAATTAATTATTCTTCTATTATATAAATAGAAAGGTAAAAGCTTTTTTTTTATAAAAAAAGTAATTATAGTAAATCTTATATACTTCTTATTCTAATATTATATATTCTTTTAAGGTATAGTTTAGCTTCGCTAATATAGTCCTACGCGCATAGCGCGTATAATCGGTTATATTCCCTGCTGCTGGGCAACATGTACGTTGTTAGGGCAAGTTGTCGCCCACAACCTGCTGTACCCATGTAACTCGTTTTACGTGCAATGTAAGCTGTCACGCATCACAATTCAATCAGGTGGGTGGTGAGGCATTCACGAATCCACGATGCCTCCCAAAGGCAGCCGTATGAGATGAGATGAGATGCATGATAGGAATGCCCGCGTCGAATTGAAATCAGCGAGTGGAGAATCCATTGGTCATGTCCCCCTGGAGATGAGCATCTACAAAATATCGTCGACATTGTAGGCTACGCCGCCCGCTTGGTTCTCTACAACTCATCACAACAGGGGCCAGTGTGTTGTAGACCAATCAATCCATTTCTCTATGATGATGATACAAGAGGAAAAAAAAAAACATTCAGTCATATGTTTCATTGATTGCTATTCACATAGTCGCCATCCTACGCAGCAACGCGTTTCTCGCTATCCCTGAACGCAGGCAACTTGAACAATCTCCTGGCATTGTCCCTGCCAATCTTGGCCTTGTCGGCCAGGTTGAGGGGCACGCCATCGTACCAGTCGCAGGCGTCGGCAAAGGACTCAAAGGGATAGTCAATCGAGAAGAGGATTCGGTCGGCGCCCACCTCGGCGAGGCAGTACTGCAGGGTGGCTGTGGAAAAGTGGCCGCTCGTGGTGATCCAGATGTTGTCCTGGAAGTACTCGCGGATGGTCCTCTTGCAGTCCAGGCCGAGGGGCTTCTTGACGTCCTCGAACCAGTGGTTGATGCGCCACATGTCGAAGGGGATGTGCTCGCCCAGATGGCCCAGCACGACCTGCAGCTTGGGATGGCGGTCGAAGACGCCGTTGGTCACCATGCCGAGGACGTGCAGGCTGACGCCCTGGGCGAAGCTGAGGGGAGGGCCGATAAGCCACTTGCGCTTGGCCCAGAGCTTCTCGTACTGCGTGCCGGTTGGATTCCGCGGGTGCAGGTAGAAGGGGACGTCGAGCTCGGTGACGGTGGACCAGAAGACGTCCCACTCGGGGCCGTCGTAGAAGACCATGTCGTCACCGTCGGGCCCGGCGCGCTGCGTGTCGTTGACGAGGGCGCCCTTGAAGCCGAGTTGTGTGACGCAGCGCTTCAGCTCGGCGGCTGCTTCTTCGGGCTGGTGCATGGAGAGGGTGCTGGAATGGCGCGTCTTCTTGGTCAGCATTCATTCTCGTCCAAGGAGTTGGGGGTACACCAACGCGAATGCGCCGAATCGATCAGGACGGCTCTTGATGGCGCCGGCAATGTAATCGTTGATTTCCACGGCCAGATCCTGTGCCTCCTTGGGATCCCAGACGTCCTGGACGCCGGGGGCTGTGTAGGAAAGAATCGTGTATCCAACGCCGTGCTTGTCCATGTAGTTGATGCGGATGTCGCCGACGTCGCTCATCTCGGCAGCATGCTGGTCTGGGTTCACGGCGAACAGAGATGCCCACCATCTGGTCTTTTCGTGGAGACGAGGGAGGGCAAAGGCCTCTTCGAGAGCTACCTTTCCGTGCATTCCGACTTGTGGGTATGCGGTATGCGGTATGCGGTATATAGAACTAGGCAGTTGGAGTTGAGTACGAGTGAATGTCAATGAGAGAGAAGTATGGTCCAAGAGTCGGCGAGGGAGCTTGGCTTGACGGCCATTCCATCTTTCTTATAGCTGCCTGCATATTTTTTTTTTTTTTTTAGTTCGGCCCTTGCTCCCGAGGCGGACACCGACGTTGACGGTGTGTTCAGAGCTGGCATATCATGATCAATCTGGTGCTCCAAAGCCGCAGATGTGATGGCGTGGCGCAAGATAGAGAGAGCCAAGTGCACAGTATCCGCCGAGAAGGTGCGGGGCACAAAGGGGAGATGCCGTGTGAAAATAAAGTGCGAATTGCTTCCACGGCTACGGTCTGCGGCCCCTCTCGGACCGAACTGACTGCCACTTCCTTTCACAGCGCCATTTCCTAATAATTATCATTTATCATTTATCAAGACAACTCCACTGCATCCGAACTTGAGCACCACACAGTCAATTTCGCACATCCATCCGCTGCCATGGCCCACTCATACAAAGCTCAGTACCCAGCAGAGTCAAACGTTCCTCCCGAAATCGTCCATTTCTTCCAAGACTTTTACCGAAACTCGGATATCCCGGGCGAGCATGATCAATACGTGCATCAGTTCACGAAAGATGCCACTTTCATCCTGGCGTCCACGAAATCCGTAGGCAGCCAAGGTAAGGCTACTTGCGGCAGACTCAGCTGGCATACCAACACACACACCCCCCTCTTTTTTTTTTCGTTTTTTTTTTTGGTGAAGCTCATATTCCTTTGGTTTTAATCAGAGATCAAAACGACGCGCATCGGCATGTGGTCCGCTGTGTCATCGCGCCGGCACACAATTCATAAGATTTTCCCATTCTCCGCACAAGGCAACGAATTCATGCTCTACGGGTCTGTAGCCATGGAGCTGCGCAACGGATCCAATGTGGATGTCGATTGGGCGGCGAGGGCGGAAATTGAAAAGGGAGACGACGGGAAATGGAGAATGAAATTTTATCAAGTTTACTTGGTGAGTGGCACCTGCTCGTCAAGGCTGATCTGAGAAACATGCTGACGTGTACTCAGGATACTGGGGCGATTGCTGCCCAGAGCAAGTAGATTGTGAGCGATAAGACTCCTTGCTTTAGTATAAAAGCACAAGTTGATAAAGTTCATTTTCCATTCTATTCTACCAGCTGTTGTTGTTCTATGGAGCACCTACCGTCACTTGAATCCCTTGGATGAACCCAGTCACTAGAGCCTCGACTTCATCCGCCGCCTCGATGCAGTGCCAATGACCAACTTCCTGGAGCACCTGTATGCGCTTGAATCCCGCCTCCACCCCCCAGCTAAAAATTGATCGTCAGGAAAGAGTGAACGCCTATGGCCTGGGTTACAACACGCACCTTTTCAAGATGTCCTGGGAACCGGCCATCGGGGAGGTTTTATCGTGTGAGCCCGCAATAATAAGCAGCGGGCACGTGGCGTTTTCATAAGGAGGTCGATGAGCATTCGCAATGGTGCGACACAGCGAGGAGTAGCCCTCTGGTGATTGGGCCAATAACAAGGCTCGAATGAAGGCTTTTTGCGTGGCTGTTGCTCTTGGTCCGGTGGCTGCGGATGGTATGAGGTTCGCAACACCTTCCATACCCTCTGCGTTGGGGAAATTGTTTAGAACTTGGTTGAATGAATCACGGTGATCGATACCGCAACCGAGACTGTGGTCTTGTCAACAACGTACCCGTCTCAACTAGGTGAATCCGAGCCGCAAACACATCTGCCAACGCAGGCGATGGATTTACAGGACCGATGAGTATGACACCCAGAGGGTTCAGATGAAGAGCCATCTCGCTGGCGACGATGGCCCCCATGGAATGGCCTACGACGATGACCTTCTGGGGGTCAAGCTCGAGCATCGCTGTGAGAGCGACCGCAGCACCGCAGATGACTTCGGTATCGATGTCTCTGCCCGTGTACTTGGACAGCGCGCTGCCTGTGCCCAAGTCAGTTTCGGCGATTCGACGGAATGGGGGGATTGGTTTGTAGAGTTACCTGGTGTATCGAATGCCAAGCACGAGTGGCCATTTTCTACCAGTGACGGGATGATGGTTGAATAGAACGAGCTGGACGACCCGAGGCCGTGAATGAAGAGCAAGATGGGCCCTTGGCCCGCCGGGGTCCAGGTGTAGTAGAGCTCTTGGTCGTCGATCTGTATTGAGGGCATGTTGAGTTTCTGTCTATGATGGTGACGGAGCTTTGTCTTGTTCGTGTCAGAGCTTTGGATATTCACCAATCACGACGGGGCTGCCGCGTTTGGCTCAAGCGGCTGTGGGTGGGGGTATAATGTGGGACGTACCCCACCCGGATTCTGCTCCGGTGGTACAGATTACAAAGATGCTACCCGATGGGCTGTGGAGTCGTCGGAACTTGCTAAGCCGAGCGCCATCGGAATTTCATGGGGACGCGGCCTTGGCCTTTTGTGGTATAAGTCATCAATGTAGATCGGTATGTTGAATCTAGAAACAGCTCGTTTCATCCGAGCATTTCGGACTCACACTGTGACTTGTAGGTCTTTGAAAGTCTAGTTTGAACACCCAACACCCACTTAAGCAAGCATGGGTTCTGAAACCGCGACCCCCTACAGCTCCATCGCGGAGAGCTCACGAATCCTCGACTTTCTTCTTCCTTTGCTCGACGAGACGTCGCTCCCGGCGCAGGCGAGGAGCAAACGCGACAATGTGAAATTCACAGGCACCCGAGACAAGCCCTACTTCCCCATCCCGTTCAAAGAAACCGAGCTATCGGCCGCGCTCAAGGCAATCGAGGGCTGCGTCGCCTCATCTCTCGCAGACGAGAAGTTGGGGCATGAGGCAAAGTATCGCAAAGTCACCGTGGACCAGGAGAAGACGACTGCCTTCCTGTTCCAGGCTTACTTGGCGAGGGTGGGCGGGCTGGGCAAGCTGGACAAGGATGTCAACAAGTTCCTCAAAGGTAAAAGCATCTCGCATCTCTTAATTCTTGGAGGGGAGGTAGTGACAACAGGAGTGTGCAGATACCGACTTGCTCCAAGCGCAGTCGAACCCTTACCGCCGCATGTCGGCCAACTTGTACGAGACGGCAGAACCTGGAGAGTATTACCACATCCATGGCTCGCTCGAGGCGTCTACCACGCTGAACATGATCGGACTGAAGTCCCACAGGCCCGATTTGACGTCCCACGATGACATTGTCAACGAAATCGAGCCTGCTGTCAAGAAGTTCACCGTTGAGCAGCTCGAGGCTCTGAATGCCAAGAACAGGCAGGCTGGTGTCAAGGCGTTCAAGCACGAGGATTTCCTGCAAACGCCTCACGTAAGTTCTCTACTCACTCACTCACTGAAATACATGACTTGGAGGAGAAAACATGCCAAGGAGATTAAAACTTTTTAGGGGAAAACGAATCGCTCACTGCCGCCATGGTCCGTGAAGGCTTTGGAATCAACTACTCCAAAATGCCCGCTGCCAAATAACGGGGACAAGCGCATCCTTTCGGGTATCAAGGTCCTCGACATGTGCCGCATCATTGCCGGCCCCACCATTACCAGAATCCTGGGCGAATACGGCGCAGAGGTCCTCAAGGTGACGAGTCCGCATCTCAGTGATGTCCCATTCTTCCAGGTCGACGGAAACATGGGGAAACGCACGGTTGATCTTGATCTCAAAACACCGGAGGGACGCAGCGTGTTTGAGCAACTGCTCGACGAGGTCGATGTGGTTGTCGATGGGTACCGACCTGGCGCACTGGAGAAGCTGGGCTACGGCCCCAGGGCCATGGCTGAAACCGCGGCTAAGCGCAGAAAAGGCATCGTGTACGTGAATGAGAATTGCTTTGGATACGACGGAGAATGGGCTGGGCGTCCTGGATGGCAGCAGATTGCCGATTGCGTGAGTCTGTCTCCCATTATTATCATTCACCCACGCAAGGACTCACACATGTACGCAGGTTACCGGAATTGCCTGGGAACAAGGGCGCTTCATGGGCCTGGACGAGCCTGTCGTGCCCCCCTTTCCCATTTCCGACTACGGCACCGGCTGCATAGGAGCCATTGCGGCCTTGGTCGGGCTACATCACCGAACCACCCGGGGGGGCTCATGGCACGGAATGGCATCCCTTCTGCACTACGATCTCCTTCTCTTCAAGGTCGGGCTGCTGCCCGGGCCGGTCCAGGAAGAACTGCGCCGGCAGGCCGGGCCCGACTTCCTCGCCCTGCGCCACGCCCACAGCGTGGATCAGATCTCGGGCACCGTTCTTCGAAAGATGCGCGAGCTGTATCCCGAGTTTGTCGACCACCCGACGTACCTGGACCATTGGTTCTCTGAAAAGTACAACGAGAACGTGTCTGCGGTCCTGCCGGTCGTGCAGATTGACGGCGTGGAAATCAGCTTCGGCAGAGCGAGCAGGCCGAACGGGAGCGATGAGGCTGCTTGGAATGCTGGACAGGGCAAAGACGAGAGGCTGTCATGTTGACGAGCGAAGCAACTTTGTCGGTGGCCACTACAGAGGAACCCTGAGACAAAAGTCCCGGCGAGGGCGCCTAGATGTAGCACATTGCGAACAAGACCATATCGCTGACAACTTTGGTCCTTACATGCATCATCGGATTGTGACTTCCCCTCTCTTCGGCCCGGACGAAAATACCTCGGAGTCAGCCAGCATTACCAGGCCTTGTAGGAAAAAAAGGCGCGGTATCCAGAGTCCAGACGATATTTCAGCCACGAGAGGCGGTCACCAGCGGCAGGATTGAATCTGCGTCCCCTCACTCCAAACCTGCAATCAACCTGCAATCCTTCATAGTCCATCAACCGGCCTCCAACATGAACCCTTACGAAGCCAACCCGGCAAAAATACTAACCAATGACCGATACTCCGACATTCCCCTTTATGGTCGATACTTGCCTGTTTCAGACGACTTCCAGCCTGACCCCAAGCACACCAACTCGGTCTCGGAAGATTCGCTGAAGTACTGGGCCTCTGTACTTGACCTTTGCGATACTTGTAATAGAATATATGAGGGCTTGGAGGGTGCTCGGGATGTATTCGCCCTCGGTAGCGTCATCATCAAGTCAAGCCATCTCCACGCTCGGCTTCAAGGCAGACGCGCCAGTCGAGACTTCTCCTATGCGGATGCGAACGAAGTGAAGGCAACTGCCCTGGCAAGAACCGTGTTGAAAGATGTCAAAGTTCCCATAATCTATTTCGCAAGCAAGATCAATGGCAGGGATGTCTTGGTGCAGGAGAGGATTGCTGGTGTCGGCCTCAACATCGCGTGGCAATATATTTCCGCGGCACAGAAACAACTGTTCAAAGAGGAAGCTCGCGATATCTTGCGACGCTTGAGCAAGGTCAAACCTCGTTCCTCAAGCACGACCCGATCCTATATCGTTGAAGATGTGGATCCTCAAGCACATCGAGGCATCCAGGAGCTCGAGCACGATATCATCTTCGGAGAAGACAATCGTGATCCGGATCTCTCCTTTATGCACAACGACTTTACTCCATCGAACTTTATTGTTGACAATGACAAGATCGTAGGGCTTGTCGACTGGGAGATGGCAGGTTACTTTGGGTGGAAGACAGCTGCCCAGGTGCATGTCAAGATCCGAAGCCCTCGACGAGAGAACTACGCGGCGCTCAATCTGTCCGAGGACTTTCTGAATGACATAGTTTTCTGTATGAAGTCTGACGGCGAAGCAAACATGACGCCGGCCACCCATCACATTGCCCTTGTGCCCTTGACTCAAGAATAGAATATATCATGGCTAGATTGAAACCATTTCGATAAGCAGCAGATGCTTGACGAAACGCATCGACATGACTTTTTTCAAGGACCAGCCCTTTAACTGTTTCATCACATAGCCAGGCTGCATTCCGGGAGTGTATGTTGATGGCGGGATGGGATGACTTGCATAATCTTTTCGTTGCCCTCCATAATATGTCCAAGCGAGAGTGTGATTTTCCGTAGCAGTCAAAGTAGCCAAGCGCGGGAGTATCAGACTTTTCGAGTTCGGAGCGGATATTCATAACTAGAATCTGCTCAGTCACAGCGTGCCAAGCTTTGTAAGTCTGTTAATACATTCAGACAGCCGTTGGCCGCTTGCCCCCCTCGCGCGGCGGGTCTGTCAAACTCACTCTGTCCGAACTTATTTCAGCCATTGGCTAATAGAGCTTGCTAATGGCCTCGTGGTAAGCGTCTATGATTCGCCTGCGGAATTGTACGGAGCAGAGAGCAGCGAATGAGATTTCCTTGATTGCGTTCAAAGACGACAATAACATGTTCATGTCACGGGAGCCCTTTGTGAAACCTTAACCCTGCAGGATCGAACCGAGGACATGCCGTGGGAAGCCGACCAATGGCATGGTTGTCGTTTGGCATGACAAGTTGATGCCGTAGCGGGCATATTGACGGCAATTCAACTGCTCCGTCACGGCAATCCGAACATACATGCACATCCCTTATGAAACGATAATCCGTACATGTACAACATGTAAGGCCTCCCTGGTCGTCGGCTCGGCTCGGCTGGTGCACCGGCCCAGCCGAGGAGTTCTCATCCGACGGGGCATCGGAACAGATGGCGCCACTTGCAAAGTTGATTGATGGCCGCCCATCCGAGCAGCAATGTGAAACTTGACGGCCATGGCCCATGGCATTGCTTTACTCAACCAAGCTTCGTCGTTGCTTAAATCCCCCGCCCCTTCCCAGCCAGCTGTCATCATGAATCCCCCGCATTGTATTGGCTCGTGAGTTTTTTGAGTTTGTACGACTTGGCGCGACGGCACGACGGCACGACGACTTTTCGCATCGCAACCAGCAGCAACAATGGGTTCCAACGACAACAACAACCAAGGCGACAATGTCCTGGGACGGGACTTTACGCAAAATGTCATCGATGCCATGGGGCCCAACACCCCGCCTCGCCTGCGGGAGGTCATGGCGTCTCTGATCAAGCACGTCCACGACTTTGCGCGCGAGGTGAAGCTCACGACGGACGAGTGGATGGCGGGCGTGCAGTTGATCAACCAGGCGGGCCAGATGAGCAACGACAGGCGCAACGAGGGCCAGCTGCTCTGCGACGTCATCGGACTCGAGTCGTATGTATCATCATCATCATCATCATCATCACCTTCTTCACCTTCCTCACGCCAACCGAGAGAGAGACACTGACAAAGCGTGCAAGCCTCGTCGACGACATTACCTTTTCCGCCGCCACCAAGAGCACCAGCGGCCTCACCGCGTCGGCCATCCTCGGCCCCTTCTGGAGACGCGACACCCCTCACCGCGCCCCCGGAACCAACATCTCGTCCCGCACGCCGCCCGACGCCCAGGTCGTGTACATGCACGGCACCGTCACCGACGTGCAGACGGGGGAGCCCCTGCCCGACGCGACCGTCGACATCTGGCAGGCCTCGACCAACGGCAAGTCCTTTCCTATATTTTATATTTTATATTCTACACTACATGTTAATCTTCTTTTTTCATTCTTCTTGCTGACATCCACCAGGCCTCTACGAACAACAAGACCCCGACCAGGAGGAGCACAACCTCCGCGGCATCTTCCACACCGACGCCCACGGCAAGTACTCCCTCTACTGCCTGAAGCCGACGCCCTATCCCGTCCCCACCGACGGCCCGGCCGGCAAACTGCTCAAGATGATGGACCGCCACGTCTACCGCCCCGCCCACATTCACCTCATGGTAATATTTTCCCTACTCTATAGAGAGGTATAATTGGGGGAAATCCGGTTCTAATGCAAAAGCCAACAAACAGGTCCAGGCCAAAGGCCACAAGCCCCTCACCACCCAGATCTTCGACAAGGACTGCAAGTACCTCGCCGACGACTCCGTCTTCGCCGTAAAGAACGAACTGAGCGTCTCGTTTGCGCCGCGTGAGGGCGACGCCCAGGCTGCGCTGGAGCTCGAGTACAATGTTACGCTGGCGCAGGCTTAGGCGGGGGGGCTGAGTCTACGATGAATATGAATGTGGAAGGTATTCAACTGTCTACTATGCAGACTCAATTACGATTTTTAAGGGTTTTTTTTTTTAATCCACACCTTGGGCTGATGAACTCATCTGATTGCTGCGCAAGGTCAAGTTGTGATTGAAACATCACTGGGCTACCATGTTCGTCAAGATATAACCACAGTGCGTCGTATCCGGTATTCATTCTCATTCATCCTGTGCCTCCGCGTCTAATTCCAATGCCCGTGCTCACAGAGGGCGGCCTAACTCGCTGTGCAAACTTGCCTAGCATACAAATGATGCCATCTCCAATGCATCAAAAATATAAACACACACACACAATCATGCGCCTACCACAACACCGTTGGGCAGCTCAAGACCTATCGGCAGCCCATTGATAAACTTGTCCGTGTACGTCACGCCCCTTTCCTTGGCGAGATGCTCTTCAATGTCCTTGTACATGTCGTACGTGTTCATCTCTTCTATAGTCAGAACCTTCTTGGCATCTTCCACCTTGTAGGTTGCGGTCGACTTGTTCACCGAGAAGCCTGGAGCCCCTTGGATTAGCTTAGCTGGCTCTGTGTGGATTCTTCTTTGCTCGGGGACAATGAGCTGGAGTGTCAATTCAGACTTACCGATTCTCTCGTTGATGTTGTACGCAGCCTTGGCGGCAGCGGACTGCACCCTCGTTGCTCTTGGCAATCTCACTTCGCTGTACACCTTGAGTGACTGCTTGATATCGCCGCCGAAGTGGTCCCGGTCGAACAGGATTCCCAACGCCGCCGCGTCTTCGATGGCCATGCACGCTCCCTGGCTCTGATGCGGCATCATGGGATGGCCCGCATCGCCGAGCAGGCACGCCTTTTCCCTGGCAAGGTACGGGTAGGGATCGTGGACCCAGAGCCTCCATGGGCGGATCTCCTTGCCGATGGCGAGGTGGCCAAGCACCCGCCTGTCCAGCTCGGGGTACGGCCGCAGCAGCTCCTCGGTCGGCAGGTCGGCGCCCCCCCACGTCTGGTTGGCGTAGTCGCCCTGCTCTCGGGGGAAGAAGCAGTAGTAGGAGAGGAGCTTGCCCTTGTTGCAGGGAGACAGGACGATCTTGTCCCACTTGCCTTCCTGGCCGCCCCAGTACTCGAGCGCGCCGTTCTGGGAGTAGTCGACGAGTCCTAGCCGGACGGCCTCTTCGGTCGTGACGTTGGCGTGCAGGCAGGATTGCTCCGAGGGTCGCTTCTGCGGGAAAATGCCAATGGCGCCGCGCACGGCCGAGCCGATGCCGTCTGCTCCGACGATGAGGTCGTGCTGGACAGTGACGCCATTCTCGAACGTGATTTTTCCAGATTCGGCATCAACCTCTCGGCACTAACATTTTCCAGAATGAAAAAAGAATGAGCTGAAACCCCAACAACTCTTCCTCTCAAATGAGGGGGGGGGGAAGAAGAAAAAAAAAAAAAAAACCCACCTTGTGGTTCACAATCAACTTGCCCGGCTTCCCCTCCCCTTGCTCCCCCAGCGCGCTATCCTTCAACATGGCATGCATATACTGCCGATGGAACATGTTGTAGACGTATCCCCACCTCTCCTCATAGTCGGCCAAGTCATACACGCTGACCGGCTCGCCCGTCTTCCAATCCCTGTTGATCAGCTTCTTGAGCACGACGGGGTCGCCCTTTGCCACATCAACCTTCCACTCGTGCAGCCATCTCGTGCCGTTGGCGGCGCAGGATACAGAGGCGCCCACTTCGCCTGCAAAGTCCGACTTTTCGTACACGGTAACCGCGTGGCCGCCTCTGCGCAGGGCAATGGCCACGGACATGCCGCCGATGCCGCCGCCGATGACGCCGACATTGAGGCTTCGCCAGCCGGGGACGGAGTTGGAGCCCATGGCGAGATGAGTTGGAATAGATTGTCTTTGAAGAGTCTCTTCTGAGGATTTGTCCTTTTTTTTAGGGGAGAGAAGAAAGAAGAACCAAAAAAAAAAAAAAAAAAAAAAAAGACACCGGGTATTCGATCAAGGGGCGATGCGATGACTTATAGGAGTGACTCGCTCGATGGTCTCGATGTCCCAAGATCCTCCATTATATCGTCCTATGAACCAAAGTATATAGCCGCAATTTGTATAAGCCAAATCATTGCATCGGTAATGTACGTTCCGACATTTTTCGTTGCCTACCTGCCGTCAAGGCAGTCATGCATGTGGTGCATTATCCGCCGTGTCGGATATGTACCATGTACTGCGGATGACGATCTTGAACAAGGCGGGGATCGGGGAGGGGTTGCTGGGCCGCTTCTACCCGGTTTGGCTCACCCGCCACCGTGTGCCGAGGAGAAGAGTTGTATTTACGATTGCTTCGCAAGTTTCTGTTGAATATTGGTAAGCCACACACACACGCCGACACACACGCACACTGCGGCAGGGATACGGACGTACGTCATGGCTGCTTGTCCCGCGAAACGTCTTTGATGCCCAATCATTAACCAAGTACCGAAGAAGTTGCGACTTGACAAAAAAAGAACCGACGGAAGTAATCCCCATGTCAATCGACCCAACGCCGTGCTGACTTCGTCCGGCACTCATAATATGGCGCGACATCATGCCTTCAGGCCACAAATGGGAAACTGTCCCATTGGGATATATCCAAGCTGTCCCATCCCAGAAACGCCTCTTGTTGCCCTGCGTCGGCTGGCGTTTGACTCCTGGTCGCCCAATTGCCTCCGTCCTCCATCGGTGTCGGCACAAGGTTGGCCAACATTGGCGTGAATCGACCCTGGTCTTCGTTGGGTTCTTCTGAAGTGGTTTCCTTGGTTTCCGGCAGCGTGAATATTCTGGAGACATATCGACTTCGTCCAGTTGCGGCTACACTCTGGCGCTGTTTGGCAATTGCGTTTGCCAAGAGTGTCAAGATTTCATAATAGTGGCCTGCCTGTGGACTCTGCGTAGCCAAGAACTTGAGAACATCTCTTGCCCCAGTGAACGCTGTCTCGACATGGAATTCAGTGGACCGCTTGGCGAATATCTCGAACCCCAACACTAGCCCTGCTGCGAATACCAGCGCTCTGGGAAATTTTGTCAGAACGCGTCAAATGTTGGAATGTCCACAACGCAAGATTGCTTACTTCATGATGCACATGTTTCCGTATAACAAATCCATCCTTCTCGCATCAACGCATGTTTGAACCAGGTACACCGCGGCGTCCAGACAGGCTGAGCCTAGCTGGGTCTGCGCGAGTCCGCCACTGGCTGGGGGTGCGGTGAGTGTAGATATGAGAATGGGTCGCGTGACGAGAGTGATGGCGAAATAGTATAAGCATGACACATGAATGCAACCGATGGTTCCCTTGGTGTGCTTTGCGCCCGAGTTCGGCACCCCTTTGCCTGCTGACTGGAGGCAGCTCGGGAGATTCTGCGACCAGGTTTCGATCTCCTTCAAGAGGGATTCGACGACGGACGTGGATACTTCTTTCCGGTCGTACATGGTGTCCACCACCTCATTGATAATCGAGACAATCTGGTGTGAAGCGATTAGTCGGGCCAATTCATCCGACTTTTCTGCTTGAGATAAACCCTCAATGATGGTGTCAACGTCCGAATTCAGACCTGCTGTAGCGGCGGGACGGCCCAGGATCGAGTTTACCAGCATGTCGACAATGCGAAGACTGATCCAGACTCGCAGTCTGCAGCTTCGTCAGCATTTGTAGGGCCAGTACTGGCATTATACGCAAAGGCCTAACCTCGGATTCTCTCTGGAGTCATTCAGGTCCTGATAAGATTCGCGACTGTGTAAGCCAAGAGCTACGGCAGCTCTGGTTGCAATCCCCAAATACATGAAAGCCGCGTTTCTTCGGCACTCCCCCAAGAGGTAGAACGCCATGAGCACAAACGTTCGCACAACATCAATATCAGGGTCCTCCAGCATGCCAATAAATGCATCGGACTGAGCTTGTTTAAAGTATCTTTGCCCGACATATTGCGCACTACTCGCAGATTTGCATTGAGCACCAATAGCGATGACCATGCCAAAAGCTGCCCGCTTCTGCGGGCTACAGGCTTTTCCATTCGGGAGCACCAAGTGTTTCTCAACCTCGGACGTACCAAACACATCGATGAAGCCCTCAGTCTAAACCTGGTCAGTGCTTTGCTTCACTCGCTCAATGTCATAGTTCTTGCGGTGCACGCCACAACGTCCTTTACTCACCACTGCATGAAAGCACTGCGAATAAACCAGCCTCGTTTCCACGTCTAAATCGGCGATTCGGGACACGGGGATGTTTCTGGCTGATCGGGGCGACTCTTTCTCGAGCATTTTCTCGCTCTGATCATTATGAGAGAACTGGGAAGGCCCAATCTGATCTGCCACGATGGAACGAACAAGCTGTAAGAAAGACAACGAAGCCGCTCCTCCGATGTACACTGATGGACACGGTTGGTCCCCGTCAGTATCAAGTGGACAGAGGGATGCTTGAAAACAGAAAACCCACCTCTCTCTCCGCGTGAATTCAGGAGCATTCTGGGATGCGGGTTGGCAGAGTCTCCTCCTCCAAGGCTCAACCGGGAATCCGATGCTGGAAATGAGGATGCTCCGCTTTCCGGTCTCTTCGCTTCCTCGCTTGAGCCACACTCGGCATCCATTCTCGGGCCAGCTGGAACTGAAGCCGTGGTTGTGAAAGCATCGGTTGGTGTCCTGCTCCTTGACCCGCGCGGTCGCGTAGTGATGATGCACTGTGAGCCAATGCCCCGACGGAGGCAATAAGAGCAAGGGGCCGTTCCGCTACATTTCTTCTTGGTCTCGCGACAGAAACTGCAGGCTTCAGCTGCGCGGCGTCTCTGGCTGGGAGGGACTCTGGGGCGAGGCATTGTCGCCGCAGCACAGGGCGACGAGCCGGAATTGAAGCTGGGAGGGCTAATACTGTGGAGTTACATGTGGAGGGAGAAGGGAAGGATGGTGACGGGTGCGCCTGCCTGTGGGCTAGTAGGTCTGTGTCAAGTGGGTGGAGCCAGATTCCGTGAGTCCGTACAATGTACTACAATGTACACACTGTTCCCTGCATGTGCATGCACTTCTCGAGGAGATGGGATAGCACCAGAGTTCGATATATCAACATCATTCCGTGCAACGTGGATTGTGAACCGTCACGGACCGTGTTTCGAATCTCCACGAGCTTCACATGACGTCCTTCTCCAACTCGTCCTTGCCAGGAGACCACTTGTCCTGAAGGTCCCTGTCCACCGTCTTCCCAATGGCATCCTTCTCCCACCACTCGCCCCAGCTGGTCAAGAAGATGCGATCTGGGTCCTCGGGAAAGTCGCTCCTCGTGAGCGCCTCCAGAATGCTCGAGGCGCCCTGCGGTATCGTCTTGGCGTTGGGCGAGTCCACCGGCAACTGAAGACCTGCGCCGCGTCCAAGTCCGGTGTTCGGGACGAGGCCTGGAGAGACAGCGACGACATCGCACTGGCCTTTGAGCTGTCGACGCCACCAGTGTGCACCGAGGAGTTGGATGAATTTGGTAGATGCATACACGGGATAGCCATCGGTGCCTGAGCCGCCCCTGATTTTCTCCTCAATCGTGGCTGGGGGAGGGAAGGGGGTTCTTGTCAGTATCTTGAGGCCATGAAGAGGGTGGTTTTTTCCTTTTTTTTTTGCTCATAAGCAACGGATGGGGTCGTCGGGCGTACCTGGATCTTGGACATTGCGAATGGCGCCCGATGAAACGACTACGATTCGCGAGTGCGAGGCGACCAGTTTCTCGCGCAGCAGGTGAATCAAGTAGTGCTGGGCTGTCATTGTTCGTCCTCCCAGTATTAGCTCCGTCGCTCACAGCAACACAAATCTCGCCAGCGGAGAGGCTTACAAAAGTGATTCACTACGGCGGCCTCGCACCACTTGGATCCATGAGGTCCTTTTCCCCCCGCCCCCTTGAACATGCCTGCGTTCAGCAAGAGGTAGTCAATCTTGCCTTGGCCGACACTGTCCAATGCCTGCTGGGCGAACGTCTTGACGCCCTTCAAGTCGGACAGATCGACGGGCAACACGGTCACGGCGTTGGCGGCCCGATCGTATTGCAGCTTCTCGACGGCATCGTCGGTCGTTTTTGTGTCTCTGACGCCGATGACGACGTTATATGGGGTGGTCCGCTCTAGCAGCTGCTTCAATACCTCGAAACCCTGCTCCCGGGTCAGCGTCGGCAAGATGGTGCCGTATCGGGTGTCGGGGGGCTGATAACTTACCAGGCCGGAGGAGAGGCCGGTCGCAACGACTGTCTTGGCAAGAGAAGTCATGGTGTATGTGGTTTGCTGAAGAAAGTCTGTTGATACGATGCAGTTACTCCGTACAATTGGGGCAATTGAACGATTTATCCTTTTGCGTCCACGATTTCAACTACGTCAAGGCGGGGCACAAAGACAATGCACTTATCCTTTTAACAGCTGGATGGCTTTCGCATTTGGACCAGACAGCTACTCCGTAGGCGTAGCTAGGCGTAGCTTAGCGTAGCTAAGTCTAAGCTACGTAAGCTGTTGGATGGGCGCCATGGCCAGTGCAGCTTTTCCAAACGCCAGAGCTTGTTGACCAAGAGCCTTGCTTGCCACCATTCTTCAGAAAACATTGGTTTGAGTATCATAAGAATGCTGTATTTATTCAGTCATCAGGCATTTCCAGCCATGTCAGGTGTTGACAAAGAAACCAAAGGCGTCGCCACCCACACACCCACACCCACATGGTACTAATAAACAATAGCTACTTGTACAAGTTTTGATTCTACCCATCGAGAAAAGTGATAAATTACTCACCCCTCCTCCCCCCAAAAAAAAAAAAAAAAGAAAGAAACAAAGAACGCCTCGCTTGCTTAGCCTTCCCCACGCTCCACCACAATCACGCGGCAGATATTTGTCTTCGCTCAATTTCAAATAACTGAGGCACAAGGTCGGCCAGGGAATCTTCCAAAGTCCTCCATTTCAGCCCCAAAACTCGCTCGGCATCACTGGCATCGACACCGAAATGGCTGTGGCTCTCTCTTCTGCCAGGCTCGCCGACGGGGATTTTCTCTGCGTACTTGGATGTCACTTTGCGGCTAACGTCGGCGAGCTCCTGGTTGCAGTAGACACCCTGGCAGAGCACGTACCGGCCGCCACCGGCTTCGGGTACGAGAAGAGCGTTGACGTGAGCGTCGGCTACGTCCCGGACGTCGACCCAGCAAGGGCCTTTGGTGGGAGGAACAGATTGGTCTTTGCCCGCGGCCACGACAGACCAGACCATGAGGTTACTAGTGTTGACATGTTGAATGGTCTTGGGCCTCGACCCGGGGAGGTAGGGGCCGAACACCATGGTGGGACATAGGCTGACGAGATCATAGGCGGGTTTTTGTTCGCTCACGAATTTCCATGCTGCTTTCTCGGCGGCCGTCTTGCTGGCCCGGTAGGCGGTTGGGGCGT
This sequence comes from Epichloe bromicola, assembly GCA_023658445.1. Taxonomy (NCBI): domain Eukaryota; kingdom Fungi; phylum Ascomycota; class Sordariomycetes; order Hypocreales; family Clavicipitaceae; genus Epichloe; species Epichloe bromicola. The sequence goes on from CP098270.1 coordinate 2,698,100, forward strand.
TAGGTGCGTTGACGCCGTCCTCGTACGTCAGTGGACTCCAGTCTCTGGAGGTATATGTCTTCTCAGGGCATGGTCCGGCCGCAGCGTCATAGATGCATGCGAAACTGTTGGTGTGCACGACCCGTCGCACGCTCTTGATGTCGGCGGCCGCCTCGAGAATTGCCATGGATCCTTGGACCGCAGGGACCATGAGATCTCTCTCGAAGTTACTGGCATTGTAATGAAACGGTGCGGCAAGGTGCAGGATGGCGCTCGGCGTTAGGCCAGTAAAGGCATTGAGGTAACATTGTGCGGACGTAATGTCATTGACGACGACTATTTGAAGGTTGGGGTGCGAGTTGTGAGTTGCCTTGACTGGCTCGATCTTGGACGATGTTCTGACGGTTCCGACTACGGCATAGCCCGTCTTGAGCAATGAAGAGATGCAATGCTGGGCAATGAATCCATTGGCACCGGTGACAATGACGGTGGCCGGCGGCTTCACCGGACAGGCAATTCTGGACGGCATCGTCGATGCGTCCGCTGTAAGTCAATCCGAGCTGATGGCTATGTTGGGAAAACGTTGGCTAGTAGTGTAGCGCAGCGCAGGTTTTTCGAAGCGAATCCGGATGGTTTTAAGTAAGATATTATGAGAGCGAATTGGGAAGGCGGAAGTTCTTGTCATCTGCATACACTAGTCTGTTTCCCAAGAGTCCGCTCTTTCTTGGACCCGAGACGCCCGCCTTCCATCCTTTACGGAGGAAACCTGGCGCGGAGTCATGCATCCATCAGGTGTCCGCCGTGCGATAGTGTTCTTTCCACGGGGGTATCAGACTAGCAGAGAGTATTTACGTGTACTTCGGGCGTGATGCCTTGTCTGCGGCCGTCGCAACCCGTGGCCGAACCATTGATCCTTTGGTTGCCGTCACTGGAGTTGCGAGTGGGGAAGCCTCGCCTCGACAGCCGTAAGAAAACCATCCCCCCCCCTCGGCTCAGGACTGGGGGTTTTTAGGTTTTGGTGCGAGAGCTGATGGTGGTTCATCATCGGATCGGGTCCGAAGGTCCGGGTCGGTCTGGCAGGGCCGCTTCGGAGCAACGCATGATGAGGAAACGTTCTTCTGTACGGAGTAACATAAGACTGACCTAATAATGCGAGCTTGTACGATGGCGGGGGACGTGACCAGGACAAACATAGAACTACCGTAGTACCACACTGCACTCAGAGAACTTTCGAAATGCACGGCGGACCATCTCGTGAGTGCAAAATTGTTCAGTGTTTGCCGAGTGCACTATGGAAAAAAAAGAACACCGTTGTTCAATATGATTGTACCTTGATGGACCTTTCCTCAGGCAGTGATTGGTTCACCATTCCTAATCATCGTACAGGCAATGCCACATTTCGTCATAGTGGTTGGTGGTTTTGGTAATCCTGAATGTTCTGGCCCTTCGGTTGGATGGTGCCTCCGCATGCAGTTTTGGATCCGAGATTCCCGCGTCTTGCTGACTGAGATTCGAGTCGGGGCGTCTTGATTGTTCAAGCAAAGCATGACGCGACATGAGTGTTGGGTGTCGAGTGTTACGGAGAGCTCGAGAAGTGGCTGATAATCTACGGATTACATAGTAAAGACCTCATAATATGCAGTCACGACCGTTTCAGATTCGCAGTGCTGCCCAGCTGCTGCCCAGCTGCTGGGCGCACCTTCCCGTCGCAAAAGCAGTGTCACTGCCACTGGTTGGGTATAAAATTATGGGGACTATGGGGGCTCAAATCATGGGTACACCCACACAAGTACTCCGTAAGTTGAAGTTATTTTAACCCAAAAAAGTTATTATTAGGGCAAAGGACCCAACAAACGCATGAAGCAACATGCTAACAAAAACATTCATCACCACTTCGGCCCTGCAGCGACGTTTTTGCTGGTCGGCCCTCACATGGCCCTCACATGGCCCTCACATGGCCCTCACATTCGACCTTGGGTCCTGTCTTGACAAGGGTTCGTCTCCAAAACCGGCGCATGGTGTTCTGGAGCTGTTCGTAGAGCTCACCACAGTCAGTGCAAGTACAAAACAGCTAAGCACCACATGTCCCCGACCGATCCGACAAGCTGTACGGCGATGCGACGCTGATCGCTCTCTCTCATGGCTGCTCAATTTCGCCCAGTATTATCCGCCTGATCAATGTCCCCTGTTGGTCTAGAAACTCCTCGTCCTGATGTTCTAAAATATGCGCACTGAATCATGTGCAGTTCCAGAGTTCGGTGATCAAGATATGCGCCATCACGAAAACAGATTCCACCTAGGCGATGACTTGGGAGGGCTACGACAACCTGGCTTCAAACAGGAGCTGATGGATTAGCTAGTAGGACGTGTTGTGTCCCATGGTACGATTCAACAAACAGTGATGCAAAGACAATGAGAAGAGTGACATGAAACTTTCCTCCAACTAGTACACGTATTGGAACGCCGGATTCCTTCGGTCCATCATCTCTTGTTCAAGGCCACAGGCATCAGCATCACCCCTATCAAGAGCCTCAAAGCTCTTTTTCTCTATGCTCCTTCCCCTTACGTCTGTCTTTGCCGCCAGCCATGAAGCACACGCAACAGCGTCGTCACAATTACGGCACCCCCGCAGATACCGAAGACGGTGATTTTTACGGCAAGATAGCGCGGCGCATCCTCTTTCTGGAAAGTTGGTGGGCCGATGAAAACGATTAGCGACGGCGGCGTTGGTTGCGACTTTTTTTTTTTTTTTTTTTTTTTTGGTGTATCCCTGTGTGTTGGCACCGACGGTAATGGGCCTACGTCGAGATTGATGAGGTATATGCCGGCTAGGCTAGGGCTGCTGCTTGCGACTTGGAGTAGAACGACATGATTCCTGGCCCGAGCAAGGTTGGCATCAGAAGCAGGGTGATGGCGAGCCACCGGGGGAATCTGTGCAGGATCGCATACGTTCCCAGGAGCGTGGGAAAGACGGGACGCCACCCCGGAGGACGTGTTGAGGAGGGCGGCGGTCTTGGGCTTGTACCCGAACCCGGCGACCAACGTGGCAGAGACTGTTGTTATGATGCCCGAGGAGATGACGATCAGATCGGTGTTGAGGCAGAGAAGCCAGACTTGCAGGTTGGGAGCCGCCTCGAGGATGGCCCGAAGCTGAAAGACCTTTTTGCCATTTCTCGACTAATTTCTGCCGATGGACTCTTCGATCAGTCTTTTCTCTCGGCCGCTGGGCAGCCAGACGGTCATGGCGGCACCAACATCCTACAGAAACAAACATGACGCGCCAGCTCTCAAACGACATCGGTACCTATTCCCGTCCGCGTCGTGGCCCGTCGTCTCGTATAACACTGAGAGGCGATGATGATGAGTGCTGGCGTAATGACGGCCTCGAACATTCCCAGCAGTGTAGTCCGTACGCACGGCCGTTACACCGGGGAAGTTCTGCGTTGCCGTCATGCAGCAGATCACGATGCCCCAAAGGATGACATTGATGCCAAGCATCTGTATGACGAGGAAAATCCTTGAGTGAGGTATCCTAAGGGGAACTCGGCCACCGCGTAACCGATGAAGAATGATGTGGCCATGCGGGAAAAGTCGTTGCCGTCGCCAAACTTGAGACTCCTGGATATGCCCGTGATGTTGGCATAGTTTATGAGAACCTTAACCAGACATTGGAGGAAGTAGCATAAGAATAAGAATATGAGCGGTATGATGGCCTAGTCGATGTTTCAAACAACCTTTCGAAGCTTTTCCCCAGAAGCATCTTCGAGCTCAGAGTGGCTCGATGCCTCACGACTTGAATGCTTATCCATGGCTTTGGTGTCCATGAGTCGCAGGGCCATGCTGTTCAGCAAAGCCGCACTACCCAGCTGTTGCAAGAGGTGTGCCAAAGACTTCATCTCGCGCCCCAATGTCGAGAGGTGGGAGGCACTATTGGAATGTCTCAGGAACGTCGACGGGTTCAAGCCACGATGATCTTCATCCTTACAATATAGACCTGTCGCGAATTCTCTGTACTATACCGTGTACACCCCTTGTCTTCTCCTCTAGGTTCGTCTAATCAACAGAATACGTACGACGCCGTGTCACAAGGGGTTCCTTCCTGCTCCTTTCTAGTCCGAAATGGCGTTCTACTCCTTACGCCGCGTCGTTTATAACCTGACAAACAACGGAGTACAGAAACCCTTTTGGCGACAGTGAACCCGTTTCAAACCCACACATCACTTGATACCAAGAGTTTTGACCTTGGCATGAACAAGCCTATCGCAATACGATATGGTTGAGCGACAAACTCTACGGCTACACGTTACACAAATGCTGTGACTTGTGTTCGATACCGCAAGAGTCGCCGCCAAAAAGAAGTATTGAAAAACGCCTTCTCTTTGTCCTATCAAAAACCAGCTCAACTTTTTTTTTTAAAAAAAACCCCCCATTCCGCTTTCCCACTAGTCCTCCCTTTTGCCCCCGAATACGCAGGACCCGCGGATTCTCAGTAAAAACGGCTCACAGTAAACCGCGAACCTCCTTCTTTTGTAATTTGCGCCTCCCCAGTTCCACTGCCATGCACCTCGGTGCGCGGCCATCACGAGTCAATGGCAGGGATAATTCGGAAGCAAGCCTACCCAACCAACCCCCTTGTTGGTCGGCACGTCGCATCATCCTTCCTTCGTCACCTGGCAGATACGAGCCGCGCGCAGCACCAAGGCCGCGTACAGCGTACGAAAAAAACACATTCATGAGCGGTCTGCGAATCAATTTGATTCTTTCGTGGAGGCATGGGGTTCTCACCTTGCCGCTCACTTCGCACCGTGGGCGCTCAGACGTTCGTGCTCCAGCTTCTCGGCCGGTCATGTTAATCATGTTGACTGACCGTCGCATCTCCGTACACAGTAATCCAAGTGCCGCGCTCTTGGTGCCCGCCGCGGAACCCAGCCTGCATTGGCCAATGCCCACGCCTGACTTGATAATACTCGGGCCGCTGATATTTCCCGGAAAGGCGCCCTGGTAATAACCAAATCCCGTACTCGGACCACACGGACTACGGACTACATATGGATCATCAACCCCGGCTCGGCGGCTTTCCCACCATCCCAACACATTGACTACCTACAACAAGCTTTAGCTGCGCTCCGAGGGATCCGCGCGTACGAGGCAACCATCAAGGTCCGACCCGAAGCGTTCGCAGTGCGCCAGAACCCCGGAATGGGAATGCGGTTTCTGAGCTGATTGCGTCGGTGGGTTTCCATCCATATCCCGTCTCTCGAGGACAACAAGTTTCCCGCCCGACTGCGGCCCAGCGGATTGTGTCCTAAGAATGGCCTCCGTATAAGTGAAGAAAATTTTACGAACAGCGTGGAAATGTTTGAGATATATTCACTGTCTAGTCCAAGAAGAAAAAGAAAAACTTTTTTTGTGAGTCAAGCCAACCCCATGCTCTTCATATATATCGAGATGTAGCCCTAATACAACAGTCGAAAGATGAAAATCAAACACGCACGCTGAGGTCGCTATTGCACCATTCAGACTGATCCAGCAGACTCGCAACCCAACAGACACGCGACCAGAAAGGGGAAGAAAACACACCAGCGAGTGGGGAAATCGCCCGAGTTCAGAAAGGAAAATCACGCCAAGTTCTGTTGGTTCTCAGCAAAAACGTCGCTTGTAGCATAGCTATTGTGGCCTCAGGATTAGGCGGCTTGTCAGCAGCAATCGCCTTCCGCAGGGCTGGCCACCACATTGCCGTCTATGAGAGACAAGACTTTGGGGGGGAAAGTCGGCGCTTCGCTTTCATGTGCAACCAATGGATCGCGGTTCTTGGACGAATAGAATGTCGACTTCTCCAAGGCGAGGCATGTTATTTTGAAGGACTTGAATACGGCACGACCGGCAAACTGGCGAAGTGTGCGGAGCATATCCTCTCGGCGACTGCCGACGACGCTTTGGAACCGACTCTAACAACTTCCATCGGATCGATCTGCATCGACACCTCAAGCAGGTTGCCATCTCTTATTAAGACGGGAAAAGGATGTGCAGCTCAGCTCAAGCTGTGGCACAAGGCGGTGGACCTGGATCCTATCCCTGGAAAGATGACAGTTGAAAATGGCGTCGTGGCATCGCGTGACGTTGTAGTTTGTGACGATGGTATCCGGAGCCAGATGCGCGAGAGACGTTGGATTCTTCCCCGAGTCACGCCTTCCCCATCATGTTGCTACCGATGTATCTATCATCCATGCCGATAAGCTGCGGAGACTTGGCCTAAAGGGTTTCGCGGAGAGTGGTGCCATTCAATTCTGGGGAGGCAACGGGATTGAGAAAGTTGTCATGAGCAGCGCTTGCTCTGACCATGACGTCGCTAGCTTTTATTGCTTCCTTCTATCCTGCGAAAAAGAAAGACCCGAGAGAAGATGGCTGGAACATCTCTGCCACGGGCGAGAGTCTTGCTGCGACGTTTCCCGAATTGGACCAGAGACTAACAGCTCTCTTCCTGAGCGCCGAGGGTATAGAGACGCGGCGCTTATACAACAATCAATGAGCCTTGCCCATGTTGGGTGAAGGGGAAGTGCTGTCTTCTTGGCGATGCTGCTCGTCTCTCGATGCCAGCCTGTATGGCTACGGATGTGCATGCTCGTGTGGTACAGTTGGTCAAACAGAGCAATGACGCAGATGCTGGCGCTTGAATCTTGTTCTCTTTTATACCCTTTTCTATGCTATAATTCGGTGACAGCATCGTTGATGACGTAGATGGCCAGCTTCGAATGGATCGTTGTTGTTGCGTTTGCCGATCAAAATACTACAAGTCCGTGCATCTCATAATAACGAATTCGAGCCCAGTTCACGATGGCTCCTGTGCCTTCTGACTGATCTCTTCTTGACCAAACCCGCTCAACAAGATCCCGAGCGTTGTAGATGTAGCCAAAGCCACATGTTCGTTCCATGACCAACAGTCTGTCCTGAATTATGACGCGATGTTCCATCTTCCAGCATGACCCACCAGCCATGACGAGAGGGAAGAGGATGCATGACTCGAGAGGGCTTCCATATCTGATCTTCTGCACGCACTCCAGGATGCCATCAACGTACTTTCCGACCTTGGGGTCCGTCAATTCATATCCTTCCACGATTTGATGAAGTCTCAGCCGAATGGCGCATTCAAAAGCCAGAGTTGCATGGAGAACATCTTCGTTGGTAGGTGTCAACGTGGATACTGCTCGTGATATGCCGCCATATTCATACGACCAGTTGTTGATCCGATGCTCAATCTCGGCGGCATGTCGTCGGAAGGCGGCTTCGGAGGCTTGGTCCACCCTGGTACTTCGGAGTTCGGCCAACGTGTTGACACGGTCCACTAGATGGAAAAGCTCCTTGGGGATACCGTAAACGGCGGAGTCCTCTTCGTCGGGAGTGGCAGACCAGCTGTCGAGAGCTTGAGCTTCAGCGGCTTCGTCTCCCATTAGTGGTGGTCGGCATGTAGATGTGGTGGCGGCAGAGTCGAGAAATCTGGCCAAACGTAGTAGGAATTTATAATGTCCAGTCATCATGTCGCCTTGTTGTTTCCTCAATGTGATCAACAGACGCTTAGCACCCTTGAGATGCAGCTTCCACCCCTCACTTGTGCCGTCGAACAATTCCGTCATGCAAAGCAACAGGCTGCTGACTAGAGCAATATCTGCACTTGTCTTGTCTACATGTTGTAGTAGCCCTGCAAGAGCCTGCGTGGCTTTGCTCTTGTGCAATAGACCGCGGTCGCCCATGTCGGGCTGCAGCTTGCGCCAGTGGTTGGCCGATAATGCGAGTATGCAGTGCAGGACGAGATCATTTGACTGGGCCATTGGCAGCAGATATCCATTATATGGGTTTTCCGTTGACGCTCGACGTGATAGTATTGACGATACAATTGTAGAATAATGATTGAGTAAGGCCTTGTCCTGGGGTGCATTCAGCTGCGGCATCAATTGCGGAATATAGATTGACAGTGACTGAGCGGGGGGGACTGACGCAGTCGGGCTTCCATTGCTGATTGGGGTGAAGCAGTCGAGCCAGCCTGGGGGTGAAGCCGACATGTCCCACGACATTCTTTGCGGGCTCATGTCTGGTGCGAGTTCCCCAATGATACCTGACGTCGTGGGCATACCTGCCGTCGTGGGCATGCCTGCGGGTGATGGCATTGCCATGGATGTTGTGGCCGTGGTCATGACCGGGGCCTGATCAACTGGGCGATTGAAGTTTGCATAACTGGAATGGGTCATTTGCGAACAGTGGCTGACATGACTGTGTTGACTCTGGCTGTCATAGCTCCCATGCCTGCCACTGCTTGAACTGGATGACGGACTAGGACTGCTGCGAATCGGAATGTCTCGCATCATCATCATCTCTGGGGGTGTGTGGCCGTTGTTGGATGTCAATAGAATAGTCTCAACGATGCTGCTGTCATCGTTTGGTAGTTCGTTAATGGCTTCATCGACGTGGCCAGAACCTGGTTTGGATTTGGCGTGGCGCTCCGGAGGCCAGGCGCAATCGAGGCATAGACGGCGGCAATCGCCACATCGTGGTTTTGTCTCGTCACACTTCTTCTTGCGTCGCTTGCACATGAGGCAGCCTGTCTGCACCCTTCGTATCCTGGCTTTGGGCATATCACCGACTTGGGCGTCATCGCCAGTGCCTACTGCATTCCGTGGACGGCATGGAAGACTGAGGCGTACGCATCTTGCGCACGGCAAGTTGCCGTCACAGGCCTGTTTTATCTGCGCACAGCGATGGCAAACAGGACGACTATCTGGGCCCATTTTGAGTACAATTTATCCAAATGCACTGCTGGAGTCGGCTAATGAATGTGTCGTCGGAAGATTCAAGCGGATACTTCTGCCGGAGAAATACGTGGCGTCGCCAAATCGGCAAAGTTCGGATTCGAGGGCCACACGGCTCTTCTCGTTTCAAAAGCCCCAAGCGCGTAGGAAAAGACGGTGTCTACCCGATATTCCGGTGATGATGTGTACCTGGGGTTTGGGCGGTGGAAGCTATGGAAGAAGGAGATCTCAAATGAAATCTGGCGGCGAGGCGAATTTTGGTGGATTTGGACCCGGTTGGGGGGGATCAACCTCGTAGCCGATTTTGGGTGGAGCGTCACAGTCACATTCTGGAGACAGCCACGAGTCGACGACAGCCAAGACAAGGAGGAGGGGCCCGGGCCAGGGATCCTGGCCTTGGTGGCGGGCGACAAGTGGCGGCACCAGTCCGAAACTGGACTTTATTGCTTTGGCCGGGGAAATCACCGCGTCTGTCGACTTTTTCCGCACGTGCGAGGTCAGACATGCCTCTCTTTTTTTGTCGCATCCTTCTGCCTTCATAGATTGCCAACATGCATTTAGGTGCCTGGCCAGGCCAAGCGGAGCCGGCAGAATCGCCGAATGCGAGGCAATACTCCGTGGTGTGGAGTAGGCCTACGAGTAGTACTTCATCGCCTTCTCCTTTGATGGCCTCTGTCTGGCGACTTACGGATTACTCGGCCAGAATTAGCCCGTGGACGAGGTTCTGCATTGATGGGCTTGTCCGTTTGGGCTGTCCGTTTGGGCAAATCGCCTGGCTTCATTTCATCAATCAATTTCAGAGGCTCCGTACTAGGCAGTTAGCGTTAGCAGTTTACGAAGAATTATGGTCGCACAACCTTAGCAAAACTGCTCCTTCCTTCGGTCATTGGCGGGAAGGAGCCACCAGAACCACTACTTGATCTACTTGATCTACTTGATCTAGTTGATCTAGTTGATCTAGTTGATCTAGTTGATCTAGTCGATCTAGTTGATCGTCCAGCGTTTTGTTTGTCTGCGCTGACGCCCGCAGGTCAGATGATGACGCAGCATCAATCTGGGTAGACATGCTTCGTACGGAGTACTCTGGTACTCCTGTTCTAGGCAGGCTAATCATGCAGTTCCTCCCATCAACAGTAGCCCTCATCAACAAACTGGATATTTGGATATTGGGCTCGGAACGGTCGCTGTGGCGCGATTGGAACGCCACGGGGTGGTCCCCATTTGTTGAACGGTTTTTCCATCCTGGCTCACCTTGTCTTTTTAGGGGCAGGATAAACGACATCACCCGGGGTCACAAGCTGACAAGCCGAGACTTGGTCCAAGTAATTCCGAAGCCCCCAACCACGTACGTATGGGATCGCCAGAAAGACTGTGGGCAATGAGTCTGGCAGGCAGCGCAAAAATGTTTTCGGGTGCGCTATGTGTCATTGATACCCGGGGCAAGACCAGGCAGGACCTATTTACAATTACTTCTGGGCAGAAAGCAGCATGTTTGATTAATATACGTTACCCATGTTTATGTATTGGCATGCTGCATGCACGCCATCCTCACTCCGGCACCTGGGAAGTGATGGGCCTGAGAGAGGACTACTCCGTATGTAGTCCGTAGTCCGTACTCATTTCAATTCCGTACAGTCGTCGCAGAGTGAGTAATAGACTTCTTGATCGCCGTCTTGGTCCTGCAACACACCCTGGTCAACAAGCAGTCCGCGACCAGGTGTCTGGTCGGACGCATTTCGTTTCACCAAGTTCACTTGAGCATAGATGCCGATTTCTGTCCGCACGCACTCTCTTTGACATTCCAAAGTTGATTTTACAAGCCCGGTACGGAGTAATTCGTGCGAAGCGCTATCACGGCGTGTCGTAAGTTGGTTATATATGGCAGCTTGGAGTGTTATGCACAACGGAGGCTACAGTATGTTGTAGTTGGTGTGCAAGTGAAGAAGTAGTACCGGTCGAACACAGGACCTGGCAAGGCAGACTCTGAATAGCTAGATAGATACCTGGGTGGGTAAGCTGTTTCGTTTCAGCCAACTTTTTCTGAATTGCATGCAGTGTTTATCGTAAATTTCTTATAGAACGTCAAGATATCTATAGCCACAGTGCAGAATGCAACCTTTTTTTGACTCACTGCCATAGAATGCTACTGAGCTGTCCAGTAGCTTGTTGCATTGACACTTCAAAGCAACCTGTAGGGGAATTGGAGTCTCGAAGTCAGCTATAATAAACCTCTCTGACTCTTGTCCTCATCCTTGCACCTAATGACTCACGGCAAATATCGGAGCTTGTAACCGCGCTGCGATACGTCACAAACAAACGTTTCTGTGAATAACGACGAAAAAAAGGAATAAAGTTACGCTTACTAGATCCTTATGGCTGCCCGAATTTATCGGCATCATAGGCGCAGGGAAAGCTGTTGCCTGGCAGCAGGGAATATGACCGATTATACGCGCTATGCGCGTAGGACTATATTAGGGAAGCTAAACTACACCTTAAAAGAATATATAATATTAGAATAAGAAGTATATAAGATTTACTATAACTACTCTTTTTATAAAAGAAAAGCTTTTACCTTTCTATTTATATAATAAAAGAATAATTAATTTAATTATATTTTTTACCTTTAATTATCCCTTTTAATTATATTTTTACTAAAAGTTATATACTATATAGTAATAGTTATAAGCCTAGGAGGTATATACCTATAACTTTACTAAATCCCCTATATATAAAACCTATATATATACTATACCTTACTTACTAATCTATACTTATAATAAATACCTTAACTTCTCCTTACCTAAGTCTTAAGACTAATATTAAGTTAGTCTTATTTAATAAATAAAAGAAATAGTATAAAGTATTAAAGTAAGCTACCTAAAGCTAAGAGATTTAGAAAAGAGTTAATTCTTAGCTTCTAAAGCTTAATACTAATTATCTTAAAGAGCTCTTTATAATTATACTAAAGGTATATAAAGCTCTTATTATAAGAAACTAAGAAAGTAAGAAAACTAAGCTTACTTTCTAAGAGGCTTTTTTCTTCCTTTTTTATTAGTATATATCTAAGTATTAAGTATATAAGGTAACTAAGTTAAGAAAGAGAATTATTAAAACCTAGATTACTAGTATTATTAATTCTAATACTTATATAATAGTAATTAATAAAATTAAAGAGAAAAACACTAATAATAAGAAGCTAACTCTTTACTAAATCTCTATTAAACTTAAGAAAAAGTTCTTACCTAGCTAAGTTATTATTAAAGTAAAAGTTATAGCTAAGTATATAGTATATTTTAATAATACTAAATATATAAATATATAATTTAAGTATTAGAATAAGTAATAAGAAAAGCTATACTAAAAAGCTATAATATATAAGATTAATAAAGTTTAGGGTTCTAATATAATTTATAACTTTATTATAGTAATTAGAGTATACTTTAATTCTAAATAAGTAAAAACTAAGATTATATAACTAGTATAAACCTTAGACTCTCTTCCTATAAATATTACTCTTATAAGTATTATAGCTAAGTATACTTAATACTATAGGGTAATATAAACTATATATACTAATTCTAGTAAAGGGAGCTATATAACTACTCTTAGGGAATACTTTAACTAAGGTAATAAGAAATAAGACTAAAAGAATAATAGTTAAAAAAGTGCTTTTATTAGATAAATAAGGCACTAAGTGCTTACTTTTAGTCTCCCTAAGCTTATTATACCTTATACTATATAGTAATTAATAAGAAGGTATAGAAATATAAGCTTTTTATAAAGGTTAACTATAAAAAGGTTAAGGAATACTATAAGAGTATAAAATAAAAAAAACCTATATACTAAGGTAGTAAAGGATAGGTAAATAGTAAAAAGCACTAAAGATTATAAAGAAAAGAAATTACCTAGTATTATTACTATAGTAATTATTAACCTAAAAATTCTAGAGAGTATAGCTTCTCTAAAAGGAAGCTATATTATATTAGAAAATATAAAATATATACTCTTAAAGAGCACTCTTTTTAATAACTATAGTACTCTTTATATTATTAATAGTATAAGCTACTTTAAGCCTAGAACCTTTAAAGAAATATTTAATAATTACCTTAAGGCTAGAATAATCTCTTTTTAAATTATAAGAAAAGATACTTATATAATTAAGAATATTTTTAATAGGCTAAAGGGAGAACTTATAGAAAACCTTACTTTATAAAATATTATACTTATAGAAGGATTTTATATAAATATTATATTAGAGAGCCTTTTTTAGAAAAAGGGTATTTAGTATTATAAAGTAAACTACTCCTTATATATTAGACCCTTTTATAAGAGCTTATTATTAGCTAAACTTAAGAGAAAGTATAATATTATTTTCCTTTAATATAAGCCTTTTTTCTCTTATAATAGTTCTAAGTAAGTAGTAAATTTAGCTATAGTACTAGTAATATTCTTAATAATTAATTTAGAAGGAAATAAATAATACTTATAATATAGTTAACTAAGTAAAGACTTATACCTTATATAAGTAAACCCTAAAGAACTATAGTACTTATATTCTAGCTACCTTAGAAAGAATACTTTTACTAAGAGTTATACTTATATAAGGGAAGTGTAATTATATAGAATAAAGTATAAAGACTATAAGATATATACTCTAGTCTATATTTACTAGGTTATTTTAAGAAAACTACTAGAATATATATTACTAAGACTATTCTAGAGAATCTATTAGAACCTTTAGGACTATAAGACTAGTTATAATAGTATAAACTAGTTACTAGTTATAAAAGATAAGTTCTTAGGTATAATTTAAGTTTATATATTACTAAATAAGTTATAAGTAATAGTATTTAATATACTAATTTACTTTAAATAATAAGTTATAAGATAATTTAGATTATTAATTATAAAGATTAGGCAAGATTATAAAGGCACTATTATTAGCTAATTTATAGATATAATCTTCTAAATATAGGCACGCTTATAAGGTATTAATCTTAAGCTTATATCTCTATATACTTATAAACTAAATAAAGCTATAGAAAAAGTAAAGTAAATAATTATATTATAGTTAAATATAATACTTATAGGTATAGGGCTACTACTAAACCTATAGTTAGAGAGTATATAAGTAGTAGTATACTTATATAATATTAGTTCTAGTTAATAATCTAGTTAGAAAACACTACTAGAAACCCTAGAAAGCTAGTTTCTTAATAATACTTAATTACTAATATAGAAGCCTATAGCTAACCTAAGGCTAGATTAGAGTGGGTTATATATATATAGCTACTATACCTATTCCCTTAAAAGAGATTATAAAGCTAATAAATATAGATAGTTCTATAAGATATATCTAAGGGGTTATATTAGATATCTAGTTAGGTATTCTACCTCTAATATTTATTATATTTAGATTCTAAAGCTAGGAAAGGTTATAATAATAAGGAATATTATATTTAATAAGTTAATTTTTTATAATATAGTATAGGAAAGTATAATTAAGCTTTTAATTAATAAACTTAAAGTATAATTCTAAGTCCTTAAGATTAATATAAAATTAGATAATAAGTTAAATCTTTTCCTAGTACTAATTAAACCTTAAATAGAATAGACTAAGAGTTTAAACTTAGGGGTAAATAATACCCTATAGACTTCTTAATTATAACTAAAGAAAAGAGAAGCTATTTATTTTAATAAGAATATTAGACTTTAAATACCTTAGCTATTACTAAATTTACTAATTAGAGAGTAGGAGACTCCTAATCTAAGTGCTTAGGAGAGTAAAATAAAGTATAAAGCTCTAGATTTATATACTTAAGAAAGTAATATAATAATAAATCTAATAAGTAGTAAGTAAGATACTACTATAAGGGCTTAGGAGAGCTAATATCCTTATAAGGTTTTAAAATACTAAGTATATAATACTAAGGACTAAGTTATTAATAGCTTAATAAGTAATTAACTACCTAAGCTAGTAAATAAAGTAAACTAGTAATAAGATAAACCTATAGAAGTAAACACTAGAATAGCTACTTATATAAAGAGCTTAAAGGAAGCTTTAGCTATATAGCTAGAAATTATAAAAAAGAGCCTTAGAATAGTTATAATATATAAAGGTATATAAATAAGCTTAAGATTATAAACTAAGAGAGAGTAAGGCTAGATTCCTTCTTATACTCTAGTACTAAGGAGAAAGAGAAAAGGACTTAGTAAAGCTCTTATTAATAGTCTTTAAGACTTAAAAGATCTCTTTACTAAATTTAGAAAGACTAAGGATAAAGACTTTTATAAGCTCTTTCTAGGAGATTAGGATTTTAAGAGCTATAAAACTATATTTTTAGTAATTAATATATATTATAATAAGGAAAGTAAATTACTCCTTAAACTAAAGAGAAAAATAAGGATAATTTATTAATTAGACTTAGCTAAACCTCTAAAGTTATAGAAAAAAGTAAAGGATTATTTATTTAAGGAAAAATAAATTAATATAATAAATAAAGAGATTAATAAGCTAAAAGAATAAGAAATATAGTAATAAATAAAGTATTCTATAGCTTAATTAAAGCTATTACTATTAAAATAAGTATTTTCTTATAAGTTTAATAAGAAAGGGATATTAATCTATTATAAGGCGCGTTTATATATATATAAAGATCTTTAGAATACCTTAATAATTAAATATACTTATACTATAATACTTACTATATATATATTCTATATATTTATAGCGCTAGTTACTAGGTTTAACTTAGAGACTAAGTAGTATAATATTAAGAATACTTTTCTTTATATAAATTATAGAAAAAAAGGAATTCCTATAATATATAAACTTCCTAATAGCTTTACTATACTTAGAGAATATATAGAATTACTTAAGGTATTATATAAATTAAAAGACTCTCTATAGCTTTAGTTTAAAAAGCTAAGTAAGTCTTTTAAAAAGCTTAGGCTTAAGTTAAGCTAAGAAAAGCCTTACTTATTCTATATAAAAGATTAGACTATTTTCCTTATATTCTCTATTAATAATATTCTTATAGCTTTCTATAAGAATAATAAGAAAATTACTAACTAAATCTCTAAGGGACTAAAGGAGGTATATAAATTAGATAATAAAAGTAAGGTAGGATTCTTTCTTAGGATTTAGATTATTAAAGACTAACTATAGTAAAGGGTATATCTTAGTTATAAGATATATATTAGTAAGATTAAGGAGAAATTTAGGTAAGAAAAAAAAGGTACTTTTCTTACTATACTAATCCTAGTAGTAAAGTATTATAAGTTTAAGGGTAAAGCTAAGAAGTAAGTAATTAAGATTTACTAAGAGAAGATTAGGTTAATTCTATATACTATAATTATAATTAGACTAGATATTACCTTTATAGTAGTAAAGTTATTATAATACCTTATAAATCTAGGACTAGAGTATATAAAGGCTATAGACTAAGCTATTTACTATTTACTTATAATATATAAACTTATACTATACTTTAGTATAAGCACTAAACTTTAAGCTCTTTAGATCTTAAGTAATATATTATTTATAAATAATCTTAAGATATATAAGTTATTATAAGAATACCTAATTACTCTATTTAGTAAACTAATTATCTAGAAAGCTACACACTAAATAATAGTAACTATATTTATAATAGAAGCTAAGTTACTTACTTTATAATAAATAGTAAAGAAGACTATAAGTCTATAGTACTTATTTAGAGATATTAAATTTAATACTTATAAGAACTAGGTTATTAATTATAATAATTAATAAATAATTTAGCTTATATTAAATAAGAGTAAGTAATTAAACACTTAACTATATTATATTAATATTTATAATATATAGTTAAAGTAAGAATTTAAGAGAGAAAGCTTTAAGATTATATATTTACTAATAGCTAAAATACTTACTAATAGATTTATAAAGGTATTAAATTAGAAGTAATTTAAACGCTTTAGATTAATACTTAGGTTAGTAGATTTATATATATAATATAATATTTAAAGTATATAGGTTACTAAGGAAGCATAGGAATATTAATAAGGGAGTATAAAATTAATTACCCTAGAAAAATATATAAAGGCCTTTTCCTTAGTAAGTAAAGCGCTACTAAGGTAAATAGAATTAGAAGAATATAAACTCTAAAATACTATTATATAAATATATATATATATAAATACTATTTTAATAAAAAAAAGAGATAGGACTTATATAAGAAAGTAAATAACCTTCTTAAGATAGGCTATTACTATAGTTACTTTCTTCTTAGATACTACTAAAAAACCCCTAATAGTAGCTTTAGCCCTAATACTAGGAATAACCTTATTATATATAGAATCTAGCTTTATAATAAGTTTTAATTAGAGTTATAGTGCCTTATAGCACTAGTTAACTATTTATATAGTTATAAAAAAATAAGTAAGAAAAGAGGTAGTTAAAAGTGCCTTACCTTAGTGTTATTATCTAGTGCTAATAATATTTACTTAGTAAGGGAAATATAAGTATTATATAAAGGCTAATAATAGTAATTACTAACCTTATATAAGTAGTATCTCTAAGATTATCTAGACCTAACCTTATAGTAGTAACTTAAATTACCCTTACTTATAATACTTACTTAAATATACTTATTATAAGGTATATTCTATAAAGTACTATAAGGGTTAGGTTTACTAAGCTATAGAGTTAGTGCTTAGTAAGAGAGAAAGTAAAGCTTTAAATAAACTATTTACTTCTATAAAAATTATAGAGAATTATACTTTATATACCTACCCTAGACTTATACTCTAATAGAATATAAAGATTATAAAGGTATATATATAGTATACTCTTCTCTTACTTTAGTAAAAAATAATAACTTACTAATAGGCTACTTAGGGCTAGCTAAGGAAAGGGAAAGATTCTTATAAGTAATACTATTACCTAGAGGGAAATTTAAGGCTAAATTAGCTAAAATATAGGCTTAATACTACTTAGGAGTTAAATCTACCTAAGAATTTACCTTCTCTTAAGCCTAGGCTAATATATAAAAAGAGAAAGAAGCTATATTAATTAAAATATAAGAACTATTAATAAAAAGTATATTAAAAAGATAAGAAAAGAAAGCCTATAAATATTAAGGTAAAAGAGCCTTTATAAGAAAGGAGTATAGGTATAAAAGTAAGAAAGCTTACTTTAATCTTATATTAGAATTACCTATAATAATAATACTATATATCTACTAGTTAATATAATAATTAGTAGTCTTAATAACCTTAATACTAATTAGGGGGTGTATTACCTAGTAGTAGGGAATATAATTAATTATATATACTATATATATAGGACTATATTAGGGAAGCTAAACTATACCTTAAAAGAATATATAATATTAGAATAAGAAGTATATAAGATTTACTATAACTACTTTTTCTATAAAAGAAGAGCTTTTACCTTTCTATTTATATAATAGAAAAACAATTAATTTAATCATATCTTTTGCCTTTAATTATCCCTTCTGATTATATCTTTGCCAAAAGTCACGTGCCACACAGCGATAAAAGCTTCGGTACCCACCCGGGCTAACTATTATTCGCTTCCGGGTTTTTTTTTTTTTTACTCACTAACGATTTAACTAACTGACGATTTGACCGATTGACTGACCGACCGACGATTTAACTGACAATTTGACTTTTAATTTGACTGACTTTTTGGCTGACTTTTTGGCTGATTTTTTGGCTGACTTTTTGACTGACTTTTTGACTGACTTTTTGGCTGATTTTTTGGCTGACTTTCTGGCTGACGATTTGACGGACGATGATTTGACTGACTTTCTGACTGACTTTCTGACTGACTTTTTGACGGACGATTTGACGGACTTTTTAACTAATTAAGATTTGACTGATATCTTTAGATGTTCAAGCTTTTCTATTCCCTGCGGCGGGCCTCCCCTAACTAGCCCCACCTTCCCTAGAGTTAGGCGGTTAAGAGAGGCAGAATATTTTTTCTTGACTAGTGGCTGAAGAGTATTTCACATCTAACTAATTAGAAGAGATGTCTCTATGTATAGAATAGCCCTATTTTAATAAAGGGAAAGCGAATAGCTACGCTTCACACTCCTGCCTTCGCCTTGCACGCAAAACGCAGGCAAAGCTCCGCTTTCCCTGGTTATGCAAAGTTCTGCAAGCTCAATAGCCAGCGGCAACACGATAATTCAGTCGATGTACGGATTAGAGCCCCCACAATATACCATTTTAAGACTAGTCTTTTCAATGAATCTAGGTATTGGGGCTCCGCGCTTAGTGCTCCACCACAAATGCGGTGTCGGATGAGTCAACTGTAGCAAAAAAACTTTATTAGAGCGGGATGGAAAGCTCGTGTCTAATTTCTTTTGATCAATCATTTAATCTCGGCCTCGACCCGACCTCAACGCCCTTGAACCAGAATCCCAATCACAAAATCACAACCAAAATCGTGACAATGGCCGGCAGTAAAGGCAAGGTTTGCTTGGCGTGAGTCTGACCCCCTTCCCCGCGACAAATTGGATGCCACTAAGCTGTCTCCCGCGGCTTGGAGGTCGTGTAATTGAGCTGACAAAAGGCTGCCAGCTATTCCGGCGGACTCGACACGAGCACGATCCTGGCTTGGTTGCTGGAGCAGCAATATGAAGTTGTGTCAGTAGTTATATGTTCGATTCCAAGCTCACCCACACTTTTCAAGCTGACTGCTTGAAGCTGCTATTTGGCCAATGTCGGCCAGGAAGAAGACTGGGCTGCCGTTGAGAAAAAAGGTGAATAAGTTCTCTCACCAAGTCATAATTCCGCGTACCCATTGAGAACACAAGTGCTGATGTTCTGCGCGCAGCTGTCCAGATTGGGGCCACCAAAAGTACGACCCATTAACGCCGAAGATTTGCTTGCTGGGACGATGACTAAACGACACTGGCAGTGATCATTGATGACCTTCGCAAGGTTTTCGTCGAGTACGTCGCATGACTCTCTTTCTGATCATGACACTGACACCCGTTCTAGCGAATTGTGCTGGAAGGCCGTGCAATGCGTTCGTTAGACCCGCTCGACCCAGTTAATCTTCTGCGACTTACACGATCTTTCTAGAATGCCATCTACGAAGACCAGTATCTTCTAGGTCAGTTTGCTAGGTTGCGGACAGGTGTTTGAAAGAGAGGCCAACGTCAGGTTTTAGGTACTAGCTTGGCCCGTCCTGTCATCGCACGTGGAATGATGAAGGCTGCCGAGAAAGAAGGGTTCGTCCACACCTGCTACGAACCGCTCTGGACCGACAAATGCTAACACTCATGGAATGTCTTCAGATGCGACTTCGTCTCGCATGGCTGCGTGAGTGATGAATGACCGAAAATTTCAACCTGACCAAGATTTGACTGACTGTTGTTACAGACTGGAAAGGGGTAAGTTTTGCACTCGA
This sequence comes from Epichloe bromicola, assembly GCA_023658445.1. NCBI lineage: Eukaryota > Fungi > Ascomycota > Sordariomycetes > Hypocreales > Clavicipitaceae > Epichloe > Epichloe bromicola. The sequence continues at coordinate 2,718,305 of CP098270.1, forward strand.
CGATCTCGGACAATGCAACTGACAACGAATCCAGCAATGATCAAGTGCGCTTTGAGGTACGTTATTTTCCATCATGGTATGGCACTTTGTGAATTTTTAAACTCTTCGAGGATGCGCCACCCAGTTCCGTTGCCCCGCATAAAGCGATGGCCTCTGTTCAGCGATGGAGTTCGAAACAGATAAACATCTTGCCTAGTGTGGTTTGAGCCCGGGTCACTCGGCAGCTGGCCGGGAACTCGCAAATGGATCCATTCCAAGACGCCCACACAGTTGAGGCTACTTGTTGCGAAGAAACTGACTTCAGCAGTTGGCCTATTTGACCATCAACCCCGCCATCAAGGTCATCGCCCCATGGTACGACTGCAAACCTGCTCCGAAAACGAACTCATCAAACAAATGCTAACTCACGACTTTCTCGAAGGCGTGACCCTCTTTTCTACCAGCGTTTCCAAGTAAGTTTTGCCTACTTGCAATTTTTGACTTCATGCTGATTTTCTTCTCAGGGACGTAATGACCTTCTTGACTATGCGGCTGAGAAGGGTATCCCTGTGACTTCGACCAAGGCTAAGCCGGTTTGTCTGCACTAGCATCATGAGGATGGAAAGATTACTGATGGTAGAAACAGTACTCTATGGATGACAACCTGGCGCATTGCTCGTACGAGGTGGGTCGCCCGAGTTCTTTCTCCATAGTACCTTCAGCTGACGAGTCCAGGCCGGCATGCTCGAAGACCCCAACGTGACCCCACCAGAAGACATGTGGTAAGTTAAGACATGGTTTGCAAGAGGAAACCTCGAGTTGCTGATTTTGATGCACAGGACGCGCACTGTCAGCCCTCTCAAGGCCCCCGATACTCCTCTTGATATCACCGTTCACTTTAACAAGGGCCTGCCTGTTAAGGTTATTACTCCGCAGAAGACTGTCACTGAATCACTCGAGCTGTTCAACCTGCTCAATGCTCTTGGCAAGGAGCACGGCATTGGCCGTGTAGTAAGTCTCATCTCATACCTTGAACACCCCGAGAATCTCTCTAACGAGTAAAAAAAAAAACAGGACATCGTCGAGAACAGGTAATAGAGATACTCTCAGGAACTGGAAAAAAAAAGACCAAAAAAGGCCAAAACACGCTAATCATGTACCACTCCAAGGTTCATCGGTCTCAAGAGTCGAGGCTGTTGTTCGTAACACTCACCGCAACAGGATTTCCTCTTTCGTTACGCATACTAACAAGCACACAGATGACAGCCCAGCCATGACCATCCTCCGCCTAGCCCACATCTCCATCGAAGGCCTGTAAGTGCAAGGTTCTGTTCACAAGAGTAGGATTTGTACTGAGTTCGTGTAGCGTTCTGGACGGTCGCGTCCGCTCTCTGCGCGACAACCTGAGCAAGCAATGGTCTGAACTGCTCTACAACGGGCTCTACTTTAGCCCCGAGCGAGCGTTTCTGCAGCGTAAGCCACCTTTCTTACTCGGCAAATGGACCCGAGGCTAACTTGACCACAGCCAGTCTCGACTTTTCTCAGCAGCGGGTAAAGGCCCTTGGTACCAACGATGTGTGTTGCACGATCTGACCGACGCTTAACAGGTCAACGGCGAGGTTCGCCTCCAACTCTACAAGGGCAACGCCTACGTCCTGGGCCGCACTTCCCAGGAGAAGCTCTACTCGGAGGAAGATGCGTCCATGGACTCTCTCACCACCTTTGACCCCTCCGAAACCGTAAGTCATGCGTGTTGAAAAAAACACATGTCAGTGTGGACAGAACACTAACGTGGTGCGCAGTCTGGCTTCATCACCATCAACGCTATCCGCCTCAAGAAGGTACTTGGCCCCAATATCCCCGGCAATGGCGAAAACAGGACTCGCTAACTTGTTAAATAGTATGGTCTGCAATTGGCCGAGGCTGGCATCGAGCTTTAGATGGCTGGTGGTAGCTTTCCTAGGGGGTATTGAATGTATTGATCTGTTCTTGAAAAAAGGAACAAGGATAAAAAGGACTGAAATAAAGGGTTAAGCAGAATCGAAATTGACTTGAATTCAAAATGTATCGTATGGGGTTTTGTGACGTGTCGTCTTTACAATTGGCCCCAACGCCCGCGTGAGTCTTGATATATGTAAAGATGCCATGTACACGACGCATGAGATCAACCCCCGTCCGTGCTTCAACATTCCAAGTGAGCAGGAGGGGGGGTTCCACTCTTTTAATGATGAAGAAAGAAGAAGGGAAATAAAGCCGTTGACTTCATTCGTGAAGCGCGATGCGAATTTCCCTAGCCATCCTGTCAATGAACTCACGGGCCTGCCAGAGATGCTTGTCCATGTGCATAAAAGGATGCGGCACACCAGGGAAGCGTCGCAGGGTCACCTCGACGCCATTCTCCACCAGCACGTTGGCGTAGCGCTCGCCCTCGTCGCGGAGAGGATCAGCACCGGCCGTGTAGATGAGCGTCTTGGGCAGGTTTCTGAAGTCGGGAGCCTGGAGGAGGTTGGCGAACCAGGCGACTTTTTCGCGGGCGGCCTCGCGGGCTGCCGGGTCGGCGGGGAGCGAGGACCACTTGAGCTTGTCGAACCACGCCAGGCGGCGCCAGTTGAGGGTGGGCGCCCACTCGTTGTCCCGCATGGAGGGGAAGGGCGACTCGGACGCCGACGAGTACCGCGAGAGGTCGTCGACGACGGGGACGCCCGCGGCCACGAGCCTGAGGGGGATGGGGGCCGGCTCGTTGTCCCGCGCGAGGTGGGCCAGGGCCAGGGCGATGCACGCGCCCGCCGAGACGCCGCCGAGGGAGATGCTGTCCGGCTTGATGTTGAACCTCTGGGCGCCGCGGGCGTGGACGTGCTTGAGGGCGGCGAAGCCGTCCGTGATGCCGACGGGGAAGGCGTGCTCGGGCACCAGGCGGTAGTCGACGTCGATGACGACCACGTCGGCCTTTTGGCAGATGTGTCTGCAGATGTGGGATTCGGTGTCGAGGTCTCCCAGGCCCCAGCCTCCGCCGTGGTAGTCGATGTGCACCGGCCAGGGACCCTCGGAGTCGGGCTCGTACACCCTCACGTTGAGCTTGGTGTCTGTGCCGTCGTCGAGGGGGATCTGCTCGTCGTATACGCGGCCGACGTCGGGTGCCGGGCCGGTGCCGTAGCTGTACAGGACCGAGTACTTGGATCGGAGAAGGGCCAGGTCGATTGGTTCCGAGGGCGTGTTGGCCACGTTGTCGTTGTAGAGCTTCTCGAAAACCGGGTCGAGCTTGCCGGCCATGGAGGGGTGAATGGGCTGCAGGGCCTCGTGCTTGCCGTCGGAGCTCGCCATGTTTCTCTGCCGGGACGGGATTGTAGGTTTCGTGTCTTTGGACGTTTCGTGTCTTTGGACGTTTCGTGTCTTTGGACGTTTCGTGTCTTTGGACGTTTCGTGTCTTTGGACGGTGGGTTTCGACGAGGGGAGTTTCCCCAAGGTTGAGGACGTTGTCGGCAAAGGTCTGGGGAACTGTGGTGGGGTGGCCTTGGATGACATCACATTCCCGCCATGTGCCAGCCGGCCCGGCCCGTCTCTGACTCTCACTGTCCGGAATAAGCTGCACCAAGCGATGAATGGCGTTGGAGTACTTTACTGTGAGATGAGACGTCGCTGCTGTAGAGGAACAGATGTCTTGCAAGTGGCCCTCTATTCTATTTATTTTTATTCTTGTTTTCATGTCTCCATTCACAAGCAACACATGTCGCACCCGTTTGTGCAAATTATTCTAAATCGCTTTCCAACTTCTTTTCGTAACATCCAACGCTCAACGCTGCATCGAGTTGTAATGTATAGATTTCAAATCGCCGTGTCATGCGAGGCACCCAATTCTCTTGACATGATGGGTAATAAAGGGGCTAGGGATAGCAAGCAATAACCCTTTATGCTGACACATTGTGATGGCTGTACTTTGTACTAGTCAGATATTGTTTTTGATTTTACAGCGCTTTTGGTCCATTTGACGTGGCATCATTTCCTTTATTCATTCGGGCAGTCAGCTTCAGAGAATTCACTTCTCTGAATATGATGAATTCTTTGGCCAGGTACTGCTTGATGGCGAGGCGTCTAAACTGGTTCTTCTGTAAAAGTACTCGGTGTAAAGGTTTTGGCCGTGGCCGTGGCTGGGGCATGAACGGATGATGAAGAGCTTGAGCCCCGTGCATGTCCATGCGCTGACGGCGAAGATTTCTGATCAAACCGTAGGTGGGCAGCAACCGGGACTTCGAGCGTGTCGCGACGCTGCCTCTGTCGTCCTCGATTTGGTTCCACACCGGCTGGTGGAGAGTTCCCTGTAACAACTTCTTCTGATCCTGACTGAGCGGGCAAAGTACTCGCGCGCGGTCGAGACGATGAAGGTACAGGAGATGCCGATCGCGATCCGGCCTGCCAGGGCCTTGGCGATGGGCCTCTTGATGGTCGCAGGTTGTCAAGGGCATGACCAGACGGTCTATGGTCGTTGAAGCTGCTCGCCCTTGACCGCGAAGCGAGAACCACAGGCGTGCCATCTTCCCCAAGCCTTTTGCTATAGATTTCTTTTACGTGAGCTAAATTGACGTTTCTCTCCTTTTCCCCTGGGATTTCTGGGAAGTCCAAGGCTGCCCCATCGCGGAATTTGGAGAGGTCAAATGAATCGTGCGTGGCTGAACCTAACGCGCCCCCGATAGCAACCAATGTAGCGGCTACTTTGAGTCGACTCCCACCTTCGCTGTGCGAGACCTCATGCTTCGGAATCGATGTTGTTGACTGTTTGGAGGTGTATCGTTTGAGTCTATTGCCAACATCCCGAGAAGAGTTTGGTCGGGCCTCCTCCTCCTGAGAGTCAAATTCGCGGGCCAAGCTAGACGGCCTGTTGGGCAGTGAGTGAAGCGTTTCGTCTTCGTGATCCCCTTGATGAGACGTGGTATCAGCCATCTCTCGGTCTTTGCTTCGAGATGCTCGGCTACTCGGTGCCCGGCTAGACTGTCTTCTCCCCGGCGACTCGAGTCCATGATGGTGCTCGCATGGACAGGCCTGTCCACTGTCAGTTGCACTGGTGCCGCCGCGCATGGCGGCCTCGATGTCTGCTGCCAGTAGCAAGTACAGTGAGCCCGCAGTGGCAATCCCTGTGCCGACAATCGGACCCCATTGGCCTGTTTGTTTGTTAACATGGCTAGAGTCCTTCCAAAAATGACAAGAATGACAAGAATGACAAGAATGAGGCGACTGGATCGTGAGTCATTTGGTCAAACGAGAACGTACCAATACTTGCCATGGGCTCGGTTTGAAACCTCATCTGATCGGAGAAGAAATTGACCTCGCCAACGATGAGCACAGCGAGCCCAGCACTAGCGAAAATGGGCACTATGGCAACACTTATGAAGAACCTGACAGTCTCGTTTACCACGTACATCCTCTCGTCGGTGGTCCCGTTTGCACCCTCGATGGGTTCGTGGCATTTATCGTCGTTGATGCCGAATCGGGATTTCCAGTTGATTTCCAAAATCTTATCCATCATGGATGCCAGCCAGAGAACAGAATGGACGCAGCAAGCGGCACAGAGAAGTGTCCCCGTGCCAAGGGTGAGTTTGTCTGGCGCTGGTATCACGTATTTATTGTTCGCCGCACCGCCGCGCATGGGAGATTGGGGGCCAGTATCGGCTGTACATATCATGTTGCAAGCCGGCTGCGCGTCATAAGGAAAGTTCTTTGGGTCTGACGACAACGGAGCTCCTTGACCATCCATGGTGCACAGAACAGGCTGCACCCTGTAGAACTCGACAGTTAGGCTGAGCAATCCTATCGATGGAGCAATTAGTCGTCACGTTGGGAACCTGATGAGAGCATGTCGATACGAATGAAATTTGGCAAACTCACCAGCGAGAATGAGACCAGCCCATAAGAAGATGGCGTTGCGGCCTGGGTCATAGAAATACGTCCTGGACAATCTGACCGTGACGGGGGCAGCTAGTATGCCAATTGCACACAGTTGGAAAGCACCATAGATGTCCAAATCAACCGCACCTATTCAAGGCTCTCCAAGGTCAGCGAACCCATATGTAATGAAGACACTTTTGCAGAACAGAGCATTTTGACTTGCCTTCCCGATGGAACGCGGCAAGACACATGGCATGGAATGACGCCACTGATGGAAGCAGCAAGGCGGCTGCAAGGCAGGCGTTTTTTATCCATTCTGCCTTGCGAGCCAACACACAAGCTGCTATAAGAACATAGTATCTGCACCGAGGTGAGCATCTCTGGAATGGCTGTTTCTGCGACAAGACGGAGACGATTTGCGTGGGGAAGAACATACAATATTCGAGAACCTGGTCCATATTGTCCAGACACAGGCCAGGCACAAATGACCTCGAGCCCGCGAGCAGTTGCATTCGGGGCATCCCGCGCATAGACGCCGTTGGCAACGCCAGTGATGACTTGGTCGACCGTTGTGCTCAATATTTGGGCTGGAGACAAAGCGGGCATGACCTGTCCGCCTCCATTGCCAGCCGGTGGAGGCTGGCTGTTCAATTCTAGGACAAAGAAGGGCGGATTGCAGCAAGCGCGAAGCAAAAGAAAAGGCGAAAAAAAAAAAAAAAAAAAAGAAAAGAGATTTGCCAGTTTGCTACACTCAAACTGGATGCGATGATGAAGGGTGACAGTTCAGACACGCTCCATGCTGGGACGAACAACTCTTTGACAGAGGAAGACTGGTGTTGAACCGATCCTCTCCCATGTTTCCCGCCTCGCCTAGCCCAATAATGAGGCTGACTGACTGGTCACTCATTACAATATAGCTTTGCAGGTGATGCAGCAGCCAGACACGAGAGCTCCGAAGGCTGACAGGAATAAACCGTGTGGCTGCTGATGTGTTCTGCATATTTCCGTCGCTGACCAATGAAAGCGGCTGAGCGGCTCGGGGAGTGGAGAGACAATGCGGAGTAGTCCGTACTTGTCTCGTGTACTCTGCTGTACTCCGTACTCGGTACGTATTTCATGCTCCAGGCAGCACCCTTGCTGCGGCTGTTGGGGCGGCTGTTGGGGCGGCTGTTGGGGCGGCTTTCGGGGTGGCTGTACGGCCTGGCCGACCCCCGCAGATGTGTTTGAACCCACTGTAAGTACCCACTGTAAGTACCCACTGTAAGTTTTCTGTCCTTTCCAATCTTCACTAGTCCGCACGTCCGTATCGCAAATTGACTTGCCAACTTTTCCATCGTGACACTCGACACTCGACACTCGACACTCGACACCTGACACCTGACACTCGACGCTCGATCTGCTGGCGATTGCGGCCTTTGCCGTATCTTCCACCCACGTCTACACCCTAGCGTGTCTTTGCGCAAAGCTTTCATGTCTGTTTCTTGAATCGAATATCAGGCCATAAGAAGTGGATAAATGATGTGTGCTTAAAACGATGAGTGCGCAACAGGGCTAATTGAGTGATTCGAGACGGCCGCTTGGGAAATAGAGGGACAATTCCACGCTTTTTGAAGCCTTCATTCCTGACCATCTACACACTCTTCCGCTAGCGCAAAATAATGGACGACATCTCAGTCGACACGGATCAGATCCGGAGTTGGCGATCTATCGTAACATTGATTGTCTTCATCCTCACCAGTGCGTACCAACCAGCACGAGCTTCTGGAGAAGCCGGGGCCTGGCCATATTGATTATGCCAACTTGAATCTCTAACTTTCCTAGACACTATTGTCCTTGTACCATTTCACATACCGTTGTATATTCCAAGGCAGGCTTGGAATGTACTCATTGGTTTGCTGAGCCATCTACGCATAATAGCACCTAGGGGAAGCACCTCTCGAGATGATGCCGACGGCGACAGCGAGAACGGCAAGCTCAAGCCTTGGGTGAGATTCAATTTCCCCATGAATCTTGTCACCGCACCACTCATAGCGGACTTATTTCTACTCGCCATTTTGGCAATTGGTCGGAGGGAAGTTCACGACGGCATTATTGGCGCAGACAACATTTCTCCCATTGATATCATGGTCTTCTTCATTACCTTGGCCTACATCGCCATCTCTATCGATGCATCTGGGCTCATTCGGTACTTGGCTTTCAAGATTTTGCAGTGGGGAGGTAAAGTTGGCCACAGGCTCTTCTTCTTCCTCTACACCTTCTTCTTCATCATTGGCAGCTTCATCGGCAACGACCCCATCATCTTGTCAGGCACCGCCTTCTTGGCATACATGACCAGAGTCTCGAGCAATATCGTGCATCCTCGAGCCTGGATTCATACACAGTTTGCCATCGCCAACATCGCGTCTGCTATCCTTGTGTCCTCCAATCCAACGAATTTAGTACTCGCCGGGGCGTTTCAGATCCGGTTCATCAATTACACGGCAAACATGATCGTTCCAGTGGTAGTCACTGCGGTGGTTTTGTTCCCTTTCCTTCTTTATGTCGTCTTCGCCGACGAGTCTCTGATACCATCGTCGATCAAGATGCATGAATTGCCGCCAGAAGCTCGAGCCAAGAAACCAGTCAACCCAAACATCCCTCATGCTCGTGGCCAGACGGAAGAGGAGGAGACTGGTGCTGGGAATGACGAGCAAGGCAAACTGCTGTCTTTGGAAGAGATCATGAACCCTTTCCTTGACAAGGGTGGCGCTGCATTCGGAGCCATGGTCATGGCAGCGACTCTAATTACCGTTCTTGTCATCAACGCCGTCAGCACCGGTACCGAGCCGCACCCGGTCTTCTGGGTAACGCTCCCGGCGGCCTTTGTCATGTTTTGCTGGGACCTGGGCTTCGGATGGTACCGACGTGAGGAGACGAGACGAATCGCTCGCAGAGGTCGAGTGGAGATGGAGAAAGCTCGAGCAGAGAGAGCTCTGCGTGAAGAGGAGCAAAGGAGATTATCAACTGCTCAAGTCAGTCCTGATGACGGCACAAGCTTTGAGCTCAAGGACCAGACTCTGAAAAACCCGACATCCGATACAGGAGGCCAAGATATCACTTGGCAAACACCGCCAGCCATTATGATATCGGAAAACACTGATGGCACGGCAATCATGAGCAGCTCATCCAGCTCATCCATACGATCACACAGAACCACGAATTCCGATGATGCAAGACGACAAGCCCGCGGGGAGAAGAGCGTCGCTCTTGAGAACCCAGACCAAGATCGAAAAACACCTGCATCTCCCACCACTGACAAGCCGGCCAGGTCATCCGGCGGAGAAATCGACAACACTAGGACGAATTCTTCCGAGCTGTCTTTTCAGCCACACAAGGGTCACACGACCTTGGTATCCCTGTCAAGAGATTGTTTCCGCTGGTGCCAGGAGACTTTCCCCACTGCAGCAGCAGTGGTTCTGCATCTGCCTTTTGCTCTAGTGCCGTTCGCATTCGCAATGTTCATTCTGGTGCAGGCATTAGCCACAAAAGGTTGGATTCCCGTCTTTGCGTACGGGTGGGACCATTGGGTGAGAAAGACGGGGACGGTTGGCGCGATAAGCGGCATGGGCTTCCTATCAGCTGTGCTCTCCAACGTAGGTTCGATGCTGGTACAACGTTGTTTGCCTCCCCCCCCCCCTCGAATTCTCGGTTAATCATGAGCGTAGTTTGCGGGAACCAACATCGGGACCACAATTCTCCTCTCCCGCGTCATCCAAACATGGCAAGCGATCAACACCCAAAGCCAGACGGACATCAGCGATCGCACGTTCTGGGCTACAGTGTACAGCATGGCAATTGGCGTCAATTACGGCGCGTTCAGTACCGCGTTCAGCGCGTCATTGGCGGGCCTTCTTTGGCGAGATATCCTGTCCCGCAAACGAATATATGTTCATGGCCTGGAGTTCTTTCTGGTCAACCTGCCCATCATTTCGATTTCCATGATTGTCGGATGTGCTGTTCTTACAGGTCAAGTGTACATTATGCGGAGCGACAGGCCCTACAATCATAGTTGAGTGGTGCCATGCCACACTGCGTGACACTGCGTGTGACTGCGCGTGACACGCAAGAGGCTTTGGAAGCTGGGTTGAGGGCTGGGAAAATTACCGCAAGATGGATAGCGGCATGGCATTTGTTAACGATGCATTACGAATAGGGCATGCATGGCCCCTTGCGGTGCAGCGGGCCGTTGCACGCTTTATAGATGTCTATGAATGAGTCCTTGATCTGCTTCGTCCGCTCCTTTGTTCTTTCCGACTCTCAAGCCCGTATACTTTCCCCCTTGGCTCCTCTCCTTTGCCACAGTCTGTCGCTCGCGGCCCTACAGGCAGGCAGGCTGCGGTCCTGACTATAGAGGGATGGTGAAATAAAAATCAAGAATAAAAATGCTCGTCTTACCTTGAACCGTGGTTCATGGAAACCACTTTCCATCGCAAAGGTTCTGCTGTTCAGTCACGACTCCACAGCCGGAGCTTGGCAAAATTAGGCAGGCTGTAATTTGTCGTCGCATTGTTAGGCCGAATCATGGGTGACCAGCCCCTTTAGGAAGTTCGATCAACATAGTTGAGACGGCCTGGCCATCTGAATTCGACCGAGGTCAGTGCCCGTGTCTAGAAAGCTCGAGAATCATGGGCACGGCATTGAAAGGAATGAATTGTCTTTGGCGTGCATGACATGTGTTGTTTCTTCTCGCTTATTCTCCTCCCTTTACCGTCATGTTTTTCTTCCATTCTTATATTCATTTGACACTGAGAATGACGTGCGATTCAAATTTGGAAGAAAATCGACTACGACGTTTATGAAAGGCAAGCGACATGTCTTCAGGGCACAGCAAACAAACGCCGATCCTAGTGCAACCTTCCCAGATTGGCCGACGCAACGAGAGTCGTGCACAGTCTTGATTTCTCTACGACTTGTTGGGTTGTCGTGCTCGGGCCTTTTCAGTGTTGGCAGCGTCTTGGTCGTGGACCCGTCTCTTGTCGACGGTGTTACGGGGGGGGGGGGAATTCGTATATATAACTGCTTGTCGTCGAGGATATGTCAACTGCCCGTTTGTGCCCGTTTACTCTCGTCCCCTTTTTGCCCCTTGGCCACAAGACTTTGTCAAGTACAACGCAGCCCGCCCACCATGAGGACTGGTGTTGCTTCTGTGCTCCTCGCGATGCTTGCCGGCTCCGGCGTGGCAAGCATGCGGGTGGCTTCTGGTGCCGAGGCTCTGCTGGCCTCGGACTCTCCGATGGCGGTGTCCATGGCGGAGTTGATGGGAGCGAAGCTGTCTTACAGAGAGAAGGAGGTGGCTGACGGCGTCTTCGAAAAGGACAGGTACGCTCTCCAGACGGCCGCGGGTTGCGTGAACGGCAAGGCTGGCGAGTATTCGTGCAGAAACGCCGACTTGAAGGGGTTCCTTCGTCACCAGGACCTGGGAAGTATGACCCGCGCTGGTAACGATGTCTGGGGTGAGTTGGGGTGGCTTTTTTTTTTTTTTTTTTAAAAAAAAAATCTCCCCACCATGATGTGACTCGTTGTTTGTGAGAATCCATCACTGGAACCCCCCGTACTGACATTGTTTTTTGGTTTTTTTTTCGCTCGCTTCCAGGCTGGACGTCATCGACAGGACGAGAGTTTGGAATCGTCGGCCACACGGATGGTGTTGGGTTCGTCGAGGTCCTGAGAGGCGGTGGCCTCCGGGCGATGGGCCGTCTTCCCACTCAGACTGGCAATGCAGTCTGGCGAGACATGAAGGTAATTGGGAACCACGCCTACATTGGATCGGAAGCCCCGAGCCACGGGCTTCAGATCTTCGACTTGACCAAGCTGCTGGACGTTGATCCCGGGAACCCGCCGACGTTCAACACCAGCACCGACCTCAAGGGCCACTTTGGCGGATTCGGGAGCAGCCACAACATCGTCGCCCACGACAAGACCAGGACAATCTTTGCCGTGGGCACAGCCAGAAACGGCACGTGTCGCGGCGGTCTGTGGATGGTCGACGTATCCGACCCGTCCGAGCCTCGACATGCAGGCTGCGCCGCGCAGGACGGCTACGTCCACGATGCCCAGTGCGTCGTCTACCGGGGCCCTCACCAGGGGTACCGCGGCAGGGAGATCTGCTTCTGCTACGACGAGCGTGCCCTCACCATTGTCGATGTCACGGAGCGCAGCTCGCCCAGGCAGCTGTCTCGCACTCCCTACAAGGGCGCGACGTATACCCATCAGGGATGGCTGACGGGCGACGACCAGCGCTTCCTCCTTCTCGACGATGAGCTGGACGAGATGAGAGGCAATGGCGCGGCGGCCGACGGTCGCACCACGACCTACATCGTTGATGCTTCTGACCTGACCAAGCCTGTCTTCACAGGCTACTACAAGAGCCCTGCCAAGTCCATCGACCACAATCAGTACGTCGTGGATGGCTTGTCGTACATGTCCAACTATGCCTCTGGCTTGCGTGTCGTCAACGTGACCTCGGTGCATACTCAGAGCAATGGCGCTGAGTTCCAGGAAGTCGCCTTTTTCGATGTCCGCCCCGAGGATGACGCCGAGGGCGGGAAAGTTACATTTAACGGTGCTTGGTCGGTGTACCCGTATTTCCAGAGCGGAAACATCCTCATCAACAGCATTGAGCGTGGAATTTTCTCCGTAAAGCTTACCATTTAAGCTTGGTGTTGTGTAGTCGCTATGTCTTGGTCATGAGTTTAGCCTGTATATGAAATTGTCATTTTGTTCCCAAGTTCACACAACCAGTGTCGCTTTGTCCTTTTACTCTGTGCCTTTGAGGGTCAGGCCGTCTTTCAGTCCAAGGACTGCAGCGTGAAAAAGGGTTGTTCTGTCAATATACTACCTAACAATCTGTAAATAACTTGTCTAGTTCATCGTCTGTCTCTGGGTAGGCGAATGGTCTAGTTTCCCGTTACGGCCAAGCGTAGCGACCGGAGTCTGACATTGGAACAAGTAGCATGTTCATAATGATGATGGGGAAATTCTCATCTCCAGCTTCCTTGCAGGGCGCCTTTCCGCTGCTTGATGGACGGATTTCATCGTTGGGATACCGATCCAAAGCCTGGATGTAGAGTCTTGGGTCCGGGCCATTCAACGTCTCAGCCTTGGGGGCCGAGATTTTCCGAATCGTTTATTGCTCAAGCTCAAGCGCGGCTGTCAAGAAGGCGACGGCATCGTCTATGCCTCGAGGGGAATTGATCCAGTGTCCTCCATCCGGGTACTCGCGCCACGCGACATTTGCCCCAAACCCCCTCAGGACTTCGCATTGCTTCCTCCCCCATTCCGCCAATACCAACGGGTCGTTTGCACAATGCTCCAACAGCATGGGCGTCTTCTTCAGCACGTCGCCGTGTGCAGGGCAAGACTCTACCTGGAGCGTCCGGCGCATCTCATCGAGTGTTTGGCCAGCAAAGGGGCAACGCCCGCTGAAGCCGATGTAAGCCCCGAGGCGCGTTTCCGGCGACGGGATATCGAGGTTGAATAGCGTGTGCACGCTTGTCGCGGAGCCCATGCTGATTCCCATCAAGATGATCTTCTCCCACCTCCCGTCCAGGTCGTTGGCCTCCCTTGCCAGAATGTTGCGGATCTTTGGCACGACCTCTCTGAGACCGTCTGCCTGGAGGTTCTCGTTTTCGGCGAAATTCTTGACGTTCCACACATCGAACCACTGGTTCCACTCTCCGGGCTTTCGGCTAGGTGCTTGGGGGAAGACCCATCGGAAGGAGGGAAAAGCGTCAGCGAGCGTGCGGCCTCGGGAGTCGCGGGAGTACTGGAGTGATTCGCAGAAGTGGGTGGCGTTGTCGCCGCGGCCGTGGAGGAAGACGACGGTGTGGGAGTGTTTCTGGCCCGGGGCTGGGGGCACTTGAACTTCTTTGAGGGGGGAAGTGTCCATTTGATGTGCAGTGGAAGAAGATGTTTGCATGGTGAAACAGTTCAACAACAAGTCATGATTGTTGTCTGTCTGTTGGACACTGAACGGCCACGTGGGGCGCTGCCTGCTCGCTCGCGCGCTAATAAGTAAACGGCCAGGCTTCTCTCCTTCACCGCACAGATCGGGTCTGGTCGTCTTGACTGGAAACTTTGGCAATGCATCGTCCTTTGCGAAAATTTCGCCTTGTATCTCTGTCCCATATAATCGAGCTTATTCGTGCGTACAGTCTCTATGCTAACGGCAAGCCTGGTACTGTCCCTCGAGTGCTTTTTTAACGGGGAGATGAGCACAGCCCCAGATGCCGAGATTTTTTTTTTTTTCTAGGCGCCCAACAGCTCATCATCATCATTGAACCCATGGAGGCTGCAAAACTCGGCCGAGGGCAGTTTGACTAGCCGCCGGCGGCTCCACGCAGCTGGCTGATAGGGGCGATTTAGCCGCCGGGCTTCCCAACTGGGCTGGGCCTCTTTCAAGTTTCACCGATTCCTGGTTTTACTCGGCCAGTTCTGTCAACTTGTATTAACCACTTGCCACGACCCAACGACACAGTTCCCCATGCCAACGGCAAATTCGTTTCCTGCCCATGTTGCTTTATAATGGATTTACACGCCGCTATGATCCCGGCCATCGGACCCTTTCCAGATGAAGCGTCGTTCAGCCAACACCTTCGCTTTTCGGACGAGCCCAGCCGGCGGGGGCACAAGATTGTCTTCACCCACGCAGATCTCAACCCTCGCAACGTCCTGGTAGAGAGAACCGCGAGCCATGCCGGGCAGGAAGGATGGCAGCTGAGCGGCATTGTGGACTGGGAAACGGCAGGATTCTACCCAGAGTACTGGGATTACACCAAGAGCATGTTCGAAGAATTCCGGTGGCCCAGGCGGCACAATGAGATGATGCGACGTGTTTTCGGCGAATTTGGAAATTATGACGAGGAGCTGGCTGTGGAGACACGGGCCTGGGAGTCTGGAGATGGTGTGTAGAAACACACAAATACTCGGAATGGAGAGGACCTCGATTCATCAGTTCGTTTGTGGAACAAGGGGGTTTGTGAAGTGTACCTTTGCTCGTTCTGTGTAGAGGACTTGAGACGCGACTATTTCGGCTTACTCCTGTACTCTATATCCATCGCCGTACTTTGCGATAGACCAAGAGTAGACACTGATTCAACGATTACTGGAGCAAGTTGATTTTGCATCACTGCTGACGCACCACCAGCTTGGAAACGATGTGTGCCCGCAGACGGAGTGCGTGATCAGTGTGATGATGATGAGAATTCGACCTGTTTTCTCGGAAACGAATTCATTGCCGCGGTGAGATGCAACGGTGGTGATACAATTGCACTTTTTCGTCCCACGGTTCACGGTTGGCAAAAAAGTGTTCAGTCTACTCGGTAGAATGAATGAAAATATGCATGTCAACCGGACAGCATGAATGAGCTGAAAACTGCCTAGTGTCAGTCCCAAGTTGGCGTAGTTCTTGTCTCCTGGCCCCCGGGGTCTCGGCCTGACTTGTCAAGTTGTCATTCATTGTCAATTGTGTCACGTGTGTCTCGGGTGACAGACAGATGAGCTAAAAACTAAGGTTTGGCCCGTCAGACATATCTCGGCCCAGACTAGCCCAGACTAGCCCGGACTAGCCCGGACACCTGCTTGATTGCTTGATCGACCCGCACAATGGACTGAATACGAGGTGAGATTCTTCAGGACCGTCGGATGCAACCAGATCCGCCTCAAAGACAACAAAGACAATGGAGCGCCACACCTTGGCAAATGGCCCGTGCCTTTTCCTTCTGCTCTTTGCTCGCCATCTGAAGCAGCTAGACCAGAGCTACACGTAGACATTGATTGATGATGACGGTGGCGTTGTTGTCTGTCTGACGTCTGACTTCATGCGATTCCACGCACCTTGAACTTGCCCCTTTCCAGAACTCCATCAAGTCTCGAGAGAATAATGCCGCACTCCTGTCCTTGCTGAGAAAAATCCCTCGGAGGAAGTTGTTCAGGAATAAGAGGTTGCACCGGCCGAGCCAGCCAGGCCAGGCCAGGCCAGGCAAGACGCCCAGAAAGGAAACACCATCCGCTTTGCAGCATCGAGTCGTCGCCAACTTCCGTTGCTGTCTGTCCATTCATCAGTGGCTGACTAGATATATCTTGTCCTACGGCCCGACTCGGAACAAGAGACTGACAATATGTCGGCCAAGTGTGGGAATGACACTGACAACATGTCGACCAAGTGTGGCAATGGCAAGCCAGATCGCCCAAGCTCTGCAGACACCACATCGGTCTACAAGCAAGAGGGTGTCGACGGAATCAGCTTCTCTGCGCCTGGGGCCGGAATTCTGTCCCTTGACGATGTCGCCGCTGTCCATGTCCAGATACGGCATCTTTCTGTGTCGGTCAACACCGCACCGTCGTGGTTTGAGCCGGCCACGTATCAAGGCTTATTTGCTGCCAAGTCCAGAGAGACGCCCTGCATAAAGTACCTATTACATTCAGTCGCGGCAGACCTTGAACCTGGAACCTTGACGGCTATCATCGGTGGTAGCGGCTCGGGCAAGTCCACGTTATTGAACACCATGGCTGAGCGCATCACGAGTTCGCGGCTCAGCCAGAAGGGCACCGTCACTTTCAATGGTCGAAAGGGGGTTCACAATGTCCGACATGCATATGTCATGCAGCAAGATATTCTGCTACCGTCCTTGACAGTGCGCGAGACACTGCATTACTCGGCCGCCCTGCGACTTCCGCCGTCGACCTCTCAGGAGAACAGGAATCGAGTGGTGGAAGAGGTTATTCTCGAGTTGGGCTTGAAGGAGTGCGCAAACACTAGGGTTGGAAACAGCTCACATCGTGGCTGCTCCGGAGGAGAAAAGAGACGAGTCAGCATCGGTGTACAGCTACTCGCCAATCCATCCGTCTTGTTCCTGGACGAGCCGACAACGGGACTAGATGCTACAAGTGCCTACCAGCTCGTACGAACTCTCAAAAATCTGGCTACAAAAGGCCGCACCATCATTACAACGATTCACCAACCTCGATCCGAGATATGGAATCTGTTCGACAATCTGATTGTCTTGTCCAAAGGCGGCCCCGTCTACGCCGGCTCTATTGCCGATTGTATTCCCTGGTTCAGGCGTGGTGGATACTCTTTGCCGCCATTCGTCAACCCTGCTGAATTCATCATCGACGTGGCGGCGGTAGACAATCGGACCCCCGAACTAGAACAAGAGACAACGGCGAGGGTAGACGGCTTGAAGACGGCCTGGAAACAAGAGAGCGCCAGACGATATCTGGACCTGACCGACACTGTTGATAGCCGAGGTCAGAAACAAGGGCCAATTGCCAAGACTCATGCTGGCTTCATCCGTCAACTGCATGTCCTCACTGACCGAACCCTCAAAGTAACGTACCGTGATCCACTGGGAATGACAGCATCCATAGTGCAGGCAGTTCTCATGGGCATCGTCACGGGTTACATCTTCTTCGACCTGGGCCGTGATCAAGCTGGTATTCGATCCAGACAGGGAGGCTTGTATACCGCTGCTGGGTTGCAAGGCTACCTGGTCCTTCTCTTCGAGGTCTATCGCATGACGATTGATATCCCAAACTTCGACAGGGAATCTTCCGACAACTGTGTCGACGCCCTCCCTTTTGTTCTTTCGCGACGACTTGCCCGTTTGCCGACGGAAGATTTTCCGGTGCCCTTTCTGTTCGCAGTCTTGGTGTATTTCATGGCTGGTTTTGAGCGGACCGCGAGCAAGTTCCTCATCTTCTTTGCCATAACGATCATCAATCACTATGTCGCCGTAACGTGCGCCATGACCTGCGTAGTCGCTGTGCGGCACTTCGCGGGCGCCAGTTTGATTGCCAATCTTGCATTCACCATCCAAAGTATTGCCTGCGGAATGTTTGTTCAAGTAAACACTATCCCGGTGTACGTCCGGTGGCTCAAATGGACAGCATACAATGTGAGCGAGAAATCTCACAGGCACATCATCTTGTTCACGAAGACTACCAGAAGCTAACATTTGCGTCAAGTTCTACGCTTTCAGCGCGTATGCGGGCAATGAATTCGAAGGTAACTTTTATGACTGCCCATATCCGGGCGGTCGTTCAAACCCAGCTTGTAGACAGTACGACGGCGACTATGTCATGGAATCACTCGGGTTTCCCAGTAATTGGGTCGCTCGCCCCATCGTTATTCTCGCATCCTTCATCGGGCTGTTCATCAGCCTGTCGGTACTCGGACTACATTTCATAAAAGTCGAGATGAACATGACTCGTTCTCGTACGTCCGACACAGACCTGTCGGCCGGCAAAGAGAAAATGTCGGCGCGGCCGATTTCAGAAGTCCGGGCCATCGACCTCGGTCTGGAAAACTTCGCACTTGGTCTTGAAAAGAGAAACATGTTTGGTAAAAAGCTGCCACCAAGGACTATCCTGCATCCACTGACGACAAACTTCCAAGCTGGGGTGCTGAACGTGATCATGGGTCCTTCGGGCAGTGGGAAGACGTCGCTCTTGAACGCCATGGCTCTGCGGCTGCGGAACTCGGTCGGCACCAAATACAAGCCGTCTGGAAAATTGACCTTTAACGGAGCTTCGCCGTCAGACTCTGTGGTCCGCTCCGTCTGCTCCTATGTCTGCCAGGATGACGATGCCCTACTTCCGTCCTTGACTGTGCGAGAAACACTGCGCTTTGCTGCTGGTCTTCGACTTCCTTCTTTTATGAGCACGGAGGAGAAATTCAGACGAGCAGAAGACGTTCTGATGAAGATGGGCTTGAAGGACTGTGCAAGCAACTTGATAGGAAGCGACATGATCAAGGGCATCTCCGGCGGTGAAAAGCGACGTGTCTCCATCGGCGTCCAGGTGCTCACGGATCCTCGTATTCTGTTGCTGGATGAACCTACGTCAGGCTTGGACGCATTCACGGCTAGCTCCATCATGGAAGTGCTCGAGGGACTGGCAAACGAAGGACGCACTCTCATCCTGACCATTCATCAAGCCCGGTCAGACTTGTTCAAGCATTTCGGAAACGTCCTGTTGCTTGCGAGAGGAGGCTTGCCCGTCTACGCCGGTTCTTCGAACCGAATGCTTGCATATTTTGGACGACATGGGTACGAATGCCCCACGCATACGAACCCAGCTGATTTCGCACTCGATATGATCACTGTAGATCTACAACAAGACGACCGCGAGGTGGAGAGCCGCGATAGGGTTGAACAATTGATCGAACACTGGCGTCAAGGCGGAGCCGAGGAAATCGAAAGGATGACGGAGCGACGACTGTCCGGCATCCAAGAAGCTGATGAGCCGAGTGAGAAGTTGGCTCGGTCTGAACGCCAAGAAGAGCATGTCGGCGGCGAACATGAGACAGCGACGGACAATCTGCCAGGCTCGCTTAAACCCGAGCAGAGCAAAGGACCGCAGGGGATCCCACCGCGACTCTCAATCAATAAAGCAAAGCTATCTACTCCTGCCGAGCTCGGCGCTCTCGTGCGCAAGCGAGCTTCCATCTTCACGGCATTGCCGCTACTCCTCCAGCGAGCCATGATCAACACCCGCAGACAGCCGCAGCTCGTATTGGCCCGCACCATGCAAGTCGTCGGGCTTGCTGTCGTCTTTACGCTCTTCTTCGCCCCAGTCGGCAACGACTACTTCGCCGTACAAACACGCATGGGCTTCATTCAGCAGATCGGCGCGTTCTACTTCGTGGGCATGCTGCAGAATGTCGCTGTTTATCCCAGCGAGAGGGATGTCTTCTACCGAGAAGATGACGACGGCGTATACACAGTGGATGCATTCCTCGCATCGTACACGCTCATCGAAGTGCCCTTGGAGATTCTCAGCTGTCTCATATTCGGGCTCCTGGCCGGTTTCGCCGTGGGACTTCCCAGAACAGTCCCCATGTACTTTGTCTCTACCTTTGCCTGCTTCGGTGTCGTGTCTTGCGGAGAAAGTCTCGGAATCATATTCAACACACTGATAGGACACGCCGGCTTCGCAGTCAACATCATGGGCATATTCCTCTCCGTGGCAAACTCCATAGCCGGTGTTCTCTCCATCGACATGCCAGATCTGTTCAAGGCAGTCAATTACCTGTCTCCGATCCGGTACGCGACTCGGTCCGTGGCGCCGTATTCTCTGCGCGACGTACAGTTCACTTGTACCGATGCGCAGCGACTGGTCGACGGGAGCTGTCCGATCGAGACGGGAGCGCAAGTCCTAGATCTGTACAACTTCAATGTCGATCCTGCTGTCAACGTGGCGTGTTTGGCGGCGTGCGTTGTGGCATACAGGGTGATGGCTTGGCTGCTCTTGAGGGTCATGAGGGCAAGGCGGACGGATAGAAAGAGACGGCAGAAGGCGTGATGGTGTTTGTGCTTGGTATGAAAAGTGTGGAGATGGATGCCTTTATCGTCTTCAAAAGTAGCATCGTCTCACGCCAGAGCTCCAATCGACTTTCTTCTTCTCTCCTAGACCATCCAAACCATGAGTGGCAAGCGCCACTGAAAACAGTAGAAATCCTCGGTGCGATAAACGCGATAAACGTCGTCATATCTCATGAGGGTAAAATACCGACAGATCCAACTCGTGTGCAATGAATGCGCGGTGGTTTACCCCGAGACATATTCCCACAGCATAAAGTCCTGTTTACAGAATGTTGGCCGGGAGAGTCATGGTCTCCATCATGGCGGCCGGTCTATTGTCAACAACTCCTTTGTCTGTACTGTCTGCCTAACTTGTAGCACTGTGCAAGCCAAGTTTTGCATTGTACCTGGAAGAATTCGTTCTAGAACACTGGGGTACGGGGGTGGCCCCTTGTTCGTAGGCAGGATGAACATGTCAGGCACACCTTCACCTGTATTGACCAACGAAAAGTGGCTATTCCCCAAGGTGAGCATGGGCCGAGTAGCGAGCAAGGCTCGGCTCCAGCGTTCGGGACAGGATACAAGGAAGTTCAACTAGCTGCTTCGCCAGTTCAAAGGATGGAAGGACTTTATCTGGTGGCCGAAATGGTGTTTGCAGAAAGTTGGTTGTTGCGGTGCAAGTGTCACGGCAAGTGCGATCTGGTCACGGTACTACCCATGGTTGATGCTCTAGACATGAGCTATCGATGCCGATGTCTTGTTGATACGATTCGATGCTTGCGCATACCTGGGGAAGTGGGCGGGAAGGGGTTTGTGGGGTTTAGGTTTGCCTTTGACTTCGCCTAGAATCGAAGCAAGCAATGAACGTTTGTGGAGGAAGTGTAATATTGTACAACCATGTACGTTCCGTAGCGCCTGTGGAGACATGGTTCCCGGATCAGCACGAGGTCGGCCCTGCATGTCGCATCGCGCACTGAGGAAAGAGTTAATGTTTGACACTATCCGTACTCGGTACTTGAGGTGAACATGGAATGTCAAATGGATCCTTGACAGAAGATTGGTGCGAGTATCTAGTCCGCACATGAGCTCCCGAAAGGAGCCGGTGTTTGCCGTCGCGAAATGCCCCTTGCTCTATTTCAGAAAGGGGCCACTCCGGGGGTCACGTGGTGGTAAAGAAGCAGGGGCCACTTGTTGGCATCGACGACTCGCATTGGCAGGGCAATAATCCCCCGCAATCGTGGCCCCTCCCCTCCAGTCGCGCCTGCCATCTTACAAAAAAAAGAAAAAGAAAAAACTTGGTCATGCCCCTTTTCGAGAATCTTGAATCTCCACGTCCTACGTCCTACGTCCTACGTCCCTCTTGCATTCCAGTCCACCTCGTGACAGTGTCGAGCCGGACGCCTTTCCTCACAGTGCGTCCGTCAGCACGGACGAATCACGGATTTATGCAATAGACTATTGCTGTTAGCCCGTCTTCTGGGCGTCGCACAGCTCTGCACTCTGCGCTACTCGGCAAGCGAACCTCGACCCCATGTCCCCCTCATCCACGTCCATGCAAATGTGCCATGCCGGGAGGGCGTACTACTTACTGCCCGGCAGCCCGGCCCCCAACTGGCAAGGCCATCTGCGCGGTGTAACTGGGCGGCTTCAAGGTGGCTGGACCGTGGTTCACCATCAGGCAACAGAATAACAGGGTGACAGGTGGCGCAAGATGGCCAAGAGGCCGAAGGCTCGCTGTTTGCTTTTGGGAGAAGAGGGCGGCAAGCCTCTGGCGCAGGGCGATCGGAAAGTTTTCGCAAGAAGGCGTTATCCCGGCGCAGAGCAGTCGTTTAATCCTCCTGAATCACGCCTCACACCAGAGGGCTAACTTTAAATAGCAGCACCGTACGGAGTACCCCGTACGTACTGAACGCAGCAGACATCACCGCAAGAAGAGGATCACGGGTCGGAGCCAGGAGTTCGAGTGGCCAATTGTTACTGAGTCCCTGACTCGCATCCGTCCGCTGCAAGTCGATCACTCGTCGTTGACAGAGCGAAGCCCACAGAGCAGTGTGGTACAAGCTGTTATTGTTCTTGTTTCGACAAGCCAATGGGGTCAAGCATCCAGGTGGACCCTGGCACGATGTGATCCGCCTCTCGGCGACGCGGCGACGCAGTCGGTCCATTCATCGTCGCGGAAATTCTGCTGCCTGGCCGCATCCGGCTGCGATGGCCCATTCAGGCCCATTCACCCACGACAAATCAACATGTTTCCGCGACACCGTTAGAGGGACAACTATGTAGATTCCCCTGTCCGCCCACCTATTGTGATCACTGACGAGACTACGCGGAGCATTCCACCGTTCTAGCCCAACCCCGCTTATATCCATCCACCTTCACGTTTCGAGGATACTGGGGTGCGGGGATGCGGACCCATTGCGGAGAGACAGCCAGAGCTGTGCCGTTTTCTATTCCCTCGTGATCCAGCCAAGATGAGAAACTGCCCGTTCTTGGGCCTCAGCAGACTTGTTCAATTTGCTGCATCCACACTTGTCACACAAGGACCGAAAAAAAAAAAACCGTTCCGCCTGCATTAGGGTGGCGTCCCCCAGGGTCTGTGGTCACTTCGACCTTGTCTGTTGGTTGTAAGCCGAGCTGTACATACAGTGGGTGTACGGAGTAGCGTCGCAAAAATGCGGCTGACAAGGGTCGCCAGCTCGTTTTGCTTGCGATCGACATGGCCATTGTCTGCCTGCCGCTTTGGTGTCCATTGGCCATCTGTCTCTGACTACTTTAAATCGAGGAACCCCCCTTCCTTGTCGACTTCAAACAGTGACCAGAGGAGCATCGGCCAATTCACAAGTCGCTTACACGCAAAAGCCCAGAAGATCAAACCACATCTTGATCAACACATTTCCGAACAGTGGCCAAACGTGAAGCTCTCCACCAGCCACCATGGCAGACCTCTAGTCAGTGACTCAGTACACCTTCGCATCGGCGCCTAGACTCGGCATCGAGACGAGGCCATCACGAACTAACACACATTCCCAGCCACGAGTCCAAAACGGTTCGCGACGCGCATCTGGAGGAAAAGGGTGTCTCGCACGCCGAGCAGGCTGACATTCATCACAATCTCGAGGCCAAGTGAGTAGCTGAAGATCCGGGCGTCCATCGAGCCTTATCGCGGCTCACGTATGCTGACCTCCATCAACAGGATTCGCAATCCTTTACAGGGCATACCCAGGGAGCAGCTGATGCAAGATGTAGAGCTTTTTGCTCAAAAATATGGCCTCCAGGAACACTCTGCGATCCTGAGGAAGGGTGCTCTAGTAGCCCAGGATCCCACCGACATTCACAACATTGACGGCCCCGAGAAGCTTTCTAGCAAGGAACTCGGAATCCTCACTGAGGAAGTCACACACAAATGGCGAATGCCAATGCGACTATTTTTGACCATTTTCACTTGCTCCATTGGTGCTGCCGTGCAGGGTTGGGATCAGACGGGCAGCAACGGAGCCAACATCTTCTTCCCGGCATACTATGGAATCGGCGGAACATCGACCAACGACAAGCTCATCGTTGGTCTCATCAATGCTGGTCCTTATATCGGTTCTGCGTAAGTTTGACGGATCGCTGTCATGCCCCCGCGTCTGACAAGTCTCTGGAAATACGCGACTGACAAGGTTCTAGCCTCCTCGGCTGCTGGCTGTCTGACCCATTGAACAACTATTTCGGACGTAGAGGAACCATTTTCTTTTCTGCTCACTTCTGCATCTGGCCGGTGATTGGATCAGCTTTGTGCCACACCTGGCAGCAGCAGCTCGCATGTCGTATTCTCATGGGTATCGGCATGGGCGCCAAGGCTTCGACTGTGCCAATTTACGCCGCTGAGAATGCTCCTGCTTCTGTCCGAGGTGCTCTGGTCATGTCCTGGCGTAAGTAACCCTGACGTATCGTGGAAATGTGTTGAGAGACTGACATGACCCCCTTAGAAATGTGGACTGCTTTTGGTATCATGTTGGGCACGGCCGTCAACCTGGCTGTTTTCAAGCTTGCTGGGCCATTGAACTGGAGACTCATGCTTGGTATGCCAACATGTAAACTGCTCGCTCTCGATTTGTCACATCACTGACCGAGACCTGCAGGTGCTCCTTTTATCCCCGCTGTTCCTTTGATGGTCCTAATCTATCTTTGCCCTGAATCTCCCCGTTGGTACATGAAGAAGGGCCGATATCAGGAAGCCTGGAAGTCTTTGATGGTCCTTCGCCGAGACCCCATTCAAGTTGCCCGAGATCTTTACTACATCAGCGCACAGCTCGAGATTGAGCAAGCACTCATCGGTCGCACTAACTATGTGTCTCGCTTCACTCAGCTTTTCACCATCCCTCGTGTCAGACGAGCCAACTTGGCTGCCTTTGTCGTCATGATTGCTCAACAGATGTGCGGTATGTTTTTGGATCATTTATCCTACGGTGAGCGAGGGTCAATATGAAGAGCACCCGTCCGCTAACTTTGCCAGGCATCAACATTATCGCTTTCTACTCGACGACCATTTTCGAGCAGGCTTTCAAGAACGACCCAAACAAGCAATTCAAGGCCATGATTGGCTCTTTTGGCTTCGGTCTGGTGAATTGGCTATTCGCTTTCCCTGCCTTCTTCACCATCGATTCTGTAAGTATGCAGCATTGCACAGGGCTTTCGCCTGGGCTAACAAACAAACAGTTTGGTCGACGAAGCTTGCTCTTGTTCACCTTCCCCCAGATGGTCAGTCACCTTATTCTCATCCCAAGACAAACGACTTCTCCTGACACGCAATAGTTCTGGACGCTGCTTGCTGCCGGTCTTTGCACCCTCATTGATGAAGAAGGCCCCATGAAGGAGGCTCGAACAGGCTTGGTTTGTCTGTTTGTTTTCCTGTTCGGCGGTCAGTATTCCTTGCCCCATCTTTGATCTACCCCTGGACTGCCTTTAACACCCATCTTTTAGCCTTTTACTCCCCTGGTGAAGGTCCGGTGCCGTTTACATACAGTGCGGAGGTCTACCCCTTGTCCCATCGTGAGACCGGTATGGGTTTCGCTGTTGCCACATGTCTCTTCTGGGTAAGTGGACAAAAGTCCAATAAAAAAACATCCATTTCATGATGCGACGAGTGTAACTAATGTACCCCAGGCTGCGGTTTTGGGGATCACGTTCCCATTCCTGCTCGAACGTCTCGATACTATCGGGGCATTTTCTTTGTACGCGGGGTTCAACGTCGTCGCCTTTGTCATGATTTTCTTCTGGGTGCCGGAAACCATGCAGCGCACTTTGGAAGAGCTCGACTGGGTCTTTGGCGTCCCGACTCGAAAGTTCGCCAAGTACCAGCTGACTGTTGCCCTCCCCTGGTGGTTCAAGAGATACGTCTTCTTCCGACGCAACGCCACCAAGGAGCCACTGTATCACTTTGAGAAGGTTGCAATGAGTGCCCGAAAGGACTCAGTCGCCAACCAGCACATGGTGCACTCTGACTAACTCAAGTCTCGGTTCTCAGTGAAGGGATCCTGGCAAAGTTTTGCACAGGCCTCTACGGCTAGTGGCAACACAAGATGGCCAGTAAAGTTCTGGCGCCGATACCCAACTGCTGTCTAGGACGAATGGATGAATGGATGCCCACGACGTTGATGGCGGGAACAAACTTGATGATTGATTAATTAGCTACATTTCACGATGGGTTCAGCATTATTCGAGGTGTACGAGATGTAGTTTACTTTTGAGAACTTGTCCATATTTTTCAGGATTTCTGTAGACAGTAATTATATTTTTCGAGTACTTGGACAAATGCATTGATAAGCCTCAGCCCAGCCTTGTCGCTGGCCGTGAACTTTTATGTATTGCACGAACTGATGGCGTGGACCGCATTGCCGCCCGCAAACCATTACATTGCTCGATGGAATACCGGCAGCTCGACTCGACATCGAGGCAGCGACTCACGCGCCCTTAGCATCGGGGTTCGTGGCGGCGAGGGCCACGCCGGCTCAAGAGAATGGCCTGCGGGAGACGACGTCGATATTCTGAATTGTCCCATCTTTTCGGGGAGGGTAAAAAAAAAAGTGTAAGAAAAGTCAAAAGATTTGATTCGATACACTTTTGTTCAAAGAAGGAAGTGGGAAACACGGACGATACACCCCCATCTGATGCCGTCACCCACGAAACATCACGACATGTCATTCTCATCTTTCAGTCTTCAAAACACCTGGACTGGAATAATAACGTGGCCCTTGGCCACCTCGTGTTAGTCGTTGCTACTGATTGCTCTCGATCTGACAATAATTGCGCCTGTCCCTTGCCATAGATACCCCAACATCAGAAGCGGCATCAGGGAAAAAAAGGAAAAAAACAAATGAACCTAATCCGACGTCATTGAAACTGTCTTTCCATACGATCCACATCTCACGTCGCGACCCGAGACAAAGCCAGCATTCAGTCTTTGCAGAACCACAAGCACACAACAGGCTTTTCGCGCGGATTGCCCGTTCGAGTCGCATCCCACCCAATTTCCTTGATGGACTTCTTCAACAGATCCTTGCTGGCACCATTGACTTCCAACCCCTTGTACCACTTCCCGCCACCGGCACTCTGGATCTCAAACACCTTGTTCTTCTTGCTCACTGGATTCGTGCAGCCGAAGCCTTTCAGCAATTCTTCGAGCGTCGTGTTGCATGGGATATGGACAGCTTTGAACGGGAGCTGCG
Organism: Epichloe bromicola; assembly: GCA_023658445.1. NCBI lineage: Eukaryota > Fungi > Ascomycota > Sordariomycetes > Hypocreales > Clavicipitaceae > Epichloe > Epichloe bromicola. The sequence goes on from CP098270.1 coordinate 2,745,213, forward strand.
CCGTCGCAGGCAACTGCCAAGGTGGAATGTTGGAGCGGAAAATGTGGGCCTTGGTGTGCTCGGCAGCAAAGAATAGATTGTAGCCAGGCTCGCAGCCTACACCTCCTGTGGAATTGGTCATTTGGGCGGCGGGCATCGTGGGGTCGATCGCGGGCCAAGGCTGGGCTTGGCGTGGGAGTATGTTTCCCGTCCCGTTGGGCTGGTAAGAGAATGTCTGCTGGGCGTAATAGCCGCCGGTCGTGCCCTGAGGGGCAAAGGCAGAGATCATGGGAATCCCAGCCGGAGCAGCTGGGGTTCCGGGGTTTCCTAGGGGATACATCCCGTAAGTCATGCTGGCCCATGGATTGTAGTGAGGATAAGTACCAAAGTTCTGTCCCGGCCCGCCAGAATGATGGATATAGGGCTGGCCTTGGCCAGGGACAGGGGCTCCGAAGGGAGCAAAGTTGGGACGTGTGCCGCTGGGGTCGCGGCCCGTGACTGGATTCCAACCTCCAGACATTGCTGCTTCCGTCGTAGCTTTTGGGAGGGTTGGGTCAAGGAGCCGAGAGGTTTGATGAAAATTATGTCAAGAGGAATCAGAAGTGGGACTGCCAGGTGTGTATCCAGCGACGTAAATCAGGATCAAATCTCGCCTGCCAATGTCCAGGTAGTGGTCCTTGTATGACAGGATCCCAGACTGGGGGAAAGTCGTAGGCGTTGCTTGGGGTAGAGGGTATGTAACTTGGGAAAGATTGGAAATCCTGTTCAGGGTATGAACTTGCAACCAAGTTTTGCGTTTCCTCTGTTGTTGAATTGGCTTCTATTTGAAGTTAGCTATCTGGCCGGGAACTCGCATCACACAGAGATTTGATTAGGGCAGCACAAGCTCGCAATCACCCAGTCGCTAGCAAACATAGGGGCAGACCGTGGACCATAATATGACTCACCAGACCGTAGATCCTCGCTGCCTCCGTGGTACGACTCGTCAGTGTTGTCGCTGTATTCTGACTCCGAATCGATGTCCAGTTGAGCAATAAAGATCTCTGTGCTCCACAGAGGTTGATCTCGGCTGTCGAAGAAGGTCCCAACAATGATCCACGCCCAGCTTGAGGTGTCTTCACATTCCAGATATTGCGTGATGATGAGTTTGGCTGCTGAAGGGGGAAGGAAATCGCTGTCTACCTCGACTGTCCTTTCAAAGACTGGCACCGTCGACATGAGGTTGGAATGTAATCTTCACTCACGCTCGCAACGGCAGTTGTGATGAACAAGTCGTTTTGTAGAACTGTATTGAAGGGGGAAATTGGTTCCATTTGAACAAGGCAGAGCCCAAAGCCCGCTGATTGTATACACGCATGGGAGACGTGATCAACATTTGACATGTTCAGATGAAGGGAAAGCAATAGCTGATTGGTCACTCAGACCAGATCGGCAAACATGTGATATCCTCCGTGAGTCAATCGTGGATGCGGGAATGTCATTGACCAAGTTCTGCATCCCGCGAATGTACCGGAACGGTGTACCAGTCCATCTGCCTTGATCACGCGCGAGAAGTAAATCGAGAATGGACGACGCGTAAGCATATAATCATCACGCGGAAATTTCTCCCACGATGATTGGGGGCTCTTAGCGTTCGGTCAAGTTGTTATTCACAGTGCGGATGGAATCATCTGATGAGTTTGGTGATTTGTTGTGAACCACATTTGATCCAGCAAACGTCGAGTTGTCGGGTCGGTGTTGTTCCAAAGCCACAGATGCACACGCACTAGATACTGAGATTGTGGATGCAGGACTTACTCAGTTCAGAACATAGCCTTGTTCGGAGTGGTCAGATTCGAAGTCATCGTTTGCTGTGAACGCCTCGCATCAACGCAATCCTCCAATGGCGAATGTAGCATCACCTGTGGAAGAGATGATTTCATGTGTCGTGTGCTCACTCATTGTCGGTGTCCGACACAACGAGACGGACTGCTGCACCTTTCTTGCTTCTGGTATCCTCAATCTCTTTCCTCAGTTGCTGTCGTTTCCCTACTTCTGACACAAGCCCTTTGAGATAAACCTCGGCTTGAACTGTAGCACTGTATGCGGCGGGGGTCCAGTTCCAGATGTTGCGGCGTTCTACGTCAGCACCGGCTGCGAGCAGAGTCCGAAGTCCAAGAAGGTTCCCGTTGCTACTGGCAAAATGTAAAGCCGTGTTGCCCTCAAGGTCGGCCCGTTGCACTGCGTCTCGTGGACCACCGGGGACATAGGTCAGGAGGATTTGCAAGGCCGTGTCATGTCCTCCCATGCTGGCTCCCATGATGGCATCTCGGCCTCTGCTGTCCCTCCGAAGAATGCAGCTTCTGTCGTGTTCGCAGAGCAAATGTACAACTTCGGAGTGCCCGGCCCCAGCGGCCAGCATCAACGCCGTTTGGTGGTTTTCGTTCAAGGCAGGGCAGGGGTCTTCGTGACCTGCTTCCAGCAAGGTTTCACATACGGCTTTATGGCCGAGTGATGCTGCGAAATGTAGGTTCGAGTTCGAGAGTCCCGAAAGAGACGCATTGGGGTTGTGAAGCAGAGTAGGGTGTGATTCGAGGATGCGTTTGACGAGCAGACTATCACCGACGTGAATAGCACGACGCATGCGAATCGAAGGGTCGATCCTGCGGTTGGAAAATACATTAGCAACACTCTCAGCAGTACATGTTCCGCCAAGAACAAACAAACAAACAAACAAACGCACATACATGGTGGATCGTGTGTCATGGCGTGCGGTGAGTGCCATGGAAGAGCACAGCTGAGACAGCTCCAAGCTTCAGGTCAAGGTCCACGTGGGAGGAGTGCTGAAGAATGTCACCTTTTGACGGACGTGGGGCATCATCTTTATTGGTTGAATTATCGGGGCTCAGTCTCACTCCACCAAGCCCGCGTGTAAATTCGGCAACGGCCGAGGGAACACGGCAGACGCGCTTCAGGGTCAGTTGGTAATGTTTGGTAATGTTTGGTAATGTTTGGTAATGTTTGGTAATGTTTGGTAATATTTGGTAATATTTGGTAATATTTAGTAATATATAGTAATATTTGTATACGGGCTGGGAGGAGACAATACCACACCGGACGAGCTCCTCGGAAGACTTCTCCGCCTACCAGAGACATGTTCTGTTCTCTCTCTTTCTTTTCGGGGGCGCGGGCGTTTTGTGTATTATTCATGGCACAGCAGTATTTAATAAATTTGAAAAAGACTCATCTCTCCCGGGAAACTTGATTGGTCTCGTTATATAGTCGACGAGAGGGTCGGAAAGTGAGTGAAGTGGGAGGGCCTCCGAGGTGCCTCACGCATAAATAGCCAAATACCAATGAGAGGTATTGCTATTACAATGACGATGTATCATTTGCATGATCCATGCTTATAGGCAGCCAAGTTAAACCTCAATTTTCCGTACAGAAGAGGTCGGAAAGGACAAGAAGCATGTACAGACGGAAATGGATTCGGAAATGACGTTGAACCTCGAGAACAGAGACGAAGAATTTGCCTGTCAAAACATCGTACTGAAAACGGGCTGGCGTCAAGGAAAAATCACTCCAGCAAGCCAAATTACATGGCGGGCGTAGGATGAATCATTCTCCTCCTGAGGCAGTTCAGAACCGCATGGGCTGTGAAATCGAGCCTCACATCCTACCATGCCACAAGACAAGCAAGCGAAAGACATCTCGAGCCTTTGGAATCAAAAGTGGCCTGTGGCAATTCAGTGGCCTCTAGCGCAATGTCGAAAATTCGTTCCCCCCGAGATTCGCTTCTACCATTGGGACTGGGGTATCATTTACAGCTCATCTTCCTCCCTCTTCCGCTTCAACCTCAGCACAGCCTTATGCCTCTTGTCGTGATACTTTACATCATCAGGATACAATGGATTCCAGACCGTATCGCACACTTTGCACTCTGCAAACGCTGCCTGGGACGAAATATTCAGTGTGGTCTGAACGGTCGGTGACCGTTTTGACCTGAGCCGGCCGTCCTTCATCCTGCCATCGGGATATGTGCCGTCCCTCTTAGTCTGGTTCAGCAGATTGTCTCCTCCATCGCGGAGGCTCTTCCTCTTCTTGCCGGGAGATGAAGGGTTGCCATCTGTTTCATCCTCGTCTCTGCCCGAGAGGCTAAAGGCATCTTCTGATGAAATGTCGGACGGTAAAGAAGTACCCTGGAACCTGAGCAGCCTTGGTTTCCGCCGGGTTCGTACCAGCAACTTTGTGTCCGTCGACGGCGGCGATGCGATTTTTGCGCCTCTGTCCACGATCCGAGGTTTGGTCTCTGCTGGGAGAGGTCTGAAATACTTGAGAATCGATGACCGCGACGCCTCCTCAGCACTGGGAAGAGGTGCGCTGTCGCGTTCCGAATGTGAGTCTATTGCCGCAGGCTTCGATGGCTTTGTTGATTGTGGCAGGGAGCCTGGTTCGAATCGCGCCTTCTTGGCAGATGGTTCGCCACGAGGTTCCGGTGTCGACGCGGGTTTTCGCCCGTACGTTCGGAGTGGTTTTTCGCGTTTCCGCAACAAATGAGGTGGCATCCCGGGCTTTGTTCTGGGCACGAATTAGTCCAACCGACTCAAATTTCCTGGTGCTCGGGAACCATACATGGCATATTCTGGAGAGGAGCTGATCATCATGATGCCTTGACGCCAGCTGCTCACGAGCAAGCAGCTTCAAAATACAGAGTAGCAGCGATGCGGGAGTGCATGGGCCGATGCGCTGACTCAAATACCCATAGACTGCTGAGACAGTTTGTAAGACTTTTCGGCCCAAATCAAAGAAATACAGAACATAATCCAAAGGCTCGAATAATGTCCAAATTATAAAATAAATGCATGTGGCAAGTGGATGATGGATGAGTGGATGGATGGATGAGAGTGCTTGGCCCCACGCTAGCTTGACCAAAGACGCGTTGCGCGACGCAATGGCGATGCACAACCACTCTACGCGACATCACATGCGACACATGTCAATTTGTCGCGCAACACCCGACGAGGTTCGCTAGTCGTGTCAACCTACCGAATTACTAGGGTTGGTCTCTCCTACGTGCAACTTCGCAGACCTGGTATTAGAGAGCCAATGTCAGTTCTCTCGTCCACTAATGGTCAGTCGTTACTCGTCTCCTGATGGTTCCATCGAGATCATCTTCTTTGCTTCGCAACAGAATCGTCCTCTGGTCCTCCTTCTCTTCCGACCCAACCACCCACGTGTTCACGATCTTTCTTGTCTCCTTGGCCGCCTTTTGCTTTTGTTTGCCCTGCTCCATTCTCCACATGTACCCTGAGTACACTGCGACTTCGGCAATTGCAACTACTATGCTTCCGCCCATTGTGAGGAAAATTCTGGCTGGCAAGCCCCACCATCTTGAAGTAACCCACAGCGTTCCAGCGACGCCCAATATGCTGACCACGAAGTTTATTATGAGCATGACTTGGCGATGTACATCTTGTAAAGTCACATCGTCGTCACCGAGGTCCGCGGCATGGATTGGACGATTGACTTGGGAAAAAGCTTGTGCTGATGTCGGGAAGCGGTCGTTGAAGGTTTCGATCTTCGGCGGCGGGTTGACCATGCGGTCGTAAGCTCGTTGTGCTTCTTCGTGTCGTAGTCGGGCCATTAGGGCCTTGTATTCTTCAGACTGGTTCCGAATTTCAGGTCAGCAACGTCGGGCAACATCAGCTCAGTCTGGCACGGGATCCTCACCGGTTCTGGCTTCAGGGGAGGTGGCGGACAGTAGACTTGCGAGCCACGCAACAGTTGTTCCAGACTATGGCTTGCTTGATCGGCCTCCTTGAGTCCTCTCCATAAATCAACAATCTGCCCATGAGAGATGGGATTCCCAACGGCAGGCTCTCTGAGCGACGGTTCACCGTTCTGGGGGGATTCCTCAGCACAATCAGAGCCATCACCATCAGGCGACCTGCGACCAGTACATGGTACGTCTGTCTTCAGCAGACCGTCCACAATGGCCGACGTCATAGTCAGGAGCACCATCTCGACAGCGTGTGCGTTTGTGCCAACATCGGCTGGGCGTCCGCAATGTGTTCAGATCAGGTGCAGATTCGTCGTCGAAATCAGCAGGTGCGGAAACCAATTTTGTGTATGGCCGATACGTCGTCGCGAGATAAGGATCTTCTTGATCTAGAGCTTCCTATGAGTTGATGGGTTGATGTGACTCTTCCTGCTCTGCCAGACAAGTCCTAGCGCAGGTCCTGCAGGCCCTTGTCAGCGCTGGCGCAGGATGGCCAATCAGACGACGGAAAGCAAAGAAGCTAACGCCGGGTGGCTCCGAACCAACCTGTGCAAGGAAGCCGCTTCTGGTGGTAATCAGAAAAAAAGGGCACGCAAAATATATCGGCTTCGTCACGACTCCCTTTCCGTACCAGAATCAGCCTTTGCATCCCTGCGCCGACCTGTTCATTCCCAATTGGCATTCCATTCGACATTCGCGGCCATCTGAATACATCAAAGTTCATATCGGGCCTTTGGCAGCGACAGCGCTCTGCAGCTTTGGGCAAATCGCCTGCGACTCCCAATCATGCAGCTCCGGCCGGGAGCCGCGGTGTTTCCGGATGCCGTCGCTCGAAGAATCACAGCGCCGAGCTGTGCATTGGGTCGCTATTCCGCAGTCAGCCTTAAAAATTCGAGGATTCATCGATCAAGCATACACACAAGTCACAGGAGAGATTCCGCGTGGGCCGCGGCCGTGCAGGTTGCTTCCAATGTGGTCGGCAACGTGGTCAAGAAAGCCTCCAAAGATGGCATGACGATTGATCCCCTGCGAACGGTCGCAAAGGAGATGCAGTTCCTCACGGGAAACATCCGCAAACTTCTTGGCTCTGGCCACCCGTCTCTTGATCGTGTAGCCAAGTACTATACTCAGGCGGAAGGCAAGCACGTACGGCCTCTAATCGTGCTGTTGATGAGCCGCGCAACACATCTCTGCCCCAAGAATCCTCGGCCGGAACATGTCCAAAGTGGGAGAGCCATCGATTCCTCAATATCGCCCGTTCAGATCCTCGGTGATTTGAACCCTTCGGCCACGCCGCTGTCTTCGACGGAACCCGACATTACAGACGGAATCATGGGCATTTTGCCAAGCCAAAGGCGGCTGGCTGAGATCGCAGAGCTAATACACACTGCGTCCCTACTCCATGACGACGTCATTGATCACTCAGTATCAAGGCGTGGTGCCCCATCAGCCAACCTGGAATTCGGCAACAAGATGGCCGTGCTGGCTGGCGACTTTCTCCTCGGGCGGGCTTCGATAGCCCTCGCGAGGTTGAGGCATGTCGAGGTTGTAGAGCTTCTTGCCACCGTCATTGCCAATCTGGTAGAAGGAGAATTCATGCAACTGAAGAATACGGAACGCGACGAACGAAATCCCAAGTATTCTGAGGAGACCCTGACATATTATCTGCAAAAAACCTATCTCAAGACTGCCAGTTTGATCTCCAAATCCTGTCGTGCCGCGGCATTACTTGGCAACGCAGATGTCAGCGTAGTCGAAGCTGCTTATTCATACGGCCGAAACTTGGGACTCGCATTCCAGCTTGTCGACGACATGCTCGACTATACTAGAAGTGGACAGGATCTCGGTAAACCTGCAGGGGCTGATCTAGAATTGGGCTTGGCAACTGCACCACTACTCTTTGCTTGGAAGCAGAACCCAGAGTTGGGAGCACTGGTCGGACGCAAGTTCGAGATGGAGGGGGACGTGGAGAAGGTAAGGCCATCTCTTTCGATATTCCATTGATACGTTGTCACTGGTCGGTTTCGTACTGACGGAAATCCTCTACAGGCCCGCCAGCTGGTATTGCAGAGCGAGGGTATCGAGCAGACCCGAGCCCTTGCGCAAGACTACTCGGAGAAGGCCATCGCGGCCATTGCGGACTTTCCCGAGAGTGAAGCCAAGGATGGTCTCGTTGAGATGGCACAGAAGACGATCAAGAGACAAAAGTAAAACTGTCTCGGCGTGTTTGAATAAAAGGAGAGTGAAAGGTGGACATGATGACCAGCGGCAAGTTCCCTCTTGCTGTGTACAAGTACTTGCACTTGGTATTTGGAATTAAAGTCGAGGGGCCCAAGACGAGAAGAAGGGAAATCAGGAAGACTTTTGAACAAGGAGGATGGAAGCGACGAGAACGAGGCCCAAGGGAGGAATGCATGAGCTACTCGAGAGGTACATTCACGTCGCATGATGCTGACGCATATAGAAAGGTACAGAAGGCGGCACGGGTCACCTTTTTCCAATAGTGCTGGACATATCTGGGGGGGAAGGGGGAAACAACTTGCGAGCAGGCAAGATGGTGGTTTTGCAGATTTGCAGACATATCCGCTCCTTGAAGAATCTTTACGTATCCACATTATCGGTATCCTTGGACAATCAAAATTATTCTCCGACTTTTTGGGTTGCCGACGGGGGTGGTGATGATTTCACGTCCAGTTTCCCTACTACCCTGTACGGCTGCGCGGCGCCGGCCAAGTTCCGAGAGCGAATGAAGAGTGCAGCCGCTGGCGATGGGGTTCTTTCATTCGCCATGTTACTACATAATTAGACCACTTTCCCGCTCCCATAGCAGCGCCATGACCATGACAGCAGCCCCCCTCGCCGTGCTGGTCTCAAGCCGCGCCGTGCTTCCTACGGCGTCGGGCTCACTGACCATCTCGCCTGCGACGGTTTCCGTCTCACCGGCCACAGGAAAGATCGTGTCCGTGGTGGCGGAGATTGTGCCTCGGACCAGCTTCCCCGCCGAGACCACCTATCTAGACTACACGCCGAAGCTGCTGCTGCCGGGCCTGGTCGACGCCCACGTTCACTTGAACGAGCCAGGACGCACGGAATGGGAGGGTTTCTGGACGGGCACCCGAGCAGCCGCCTCTGGGGGTGTCACGACAGTCATTGACATGCCTCTGAATGCCATCCCGCCCACGACAACCGTCAGGGGATTCCAGGAGAAGCTGGCGGCCAGCGAGGGCCAGTGCTGGGTGGACGTGGCCTTCTACGGAGGCGTCGTTCCTGGCAATGCCGACGAGCTGAAGCCTCTTGTCGAGGCGGGCGTACGGGGGTTCAAGTGTTTCCTCATCGAATCTGGCGTGAGTCTCATTCTCGTCATGGCATTTCGACATGAAAGATCCAAAAAAAGTTGCTGACTGATGCTTGATGCATTTTGCCCATGAGAATGAAAATCAAGGTCGACGAGTTCCCCGCCATATCACCAAAGGACATGGCCCTGGCAATGAAAACCCTCAAAGACTGCACCACGACGCTCATGTTCCACGCCGAGATGGAGGAGGAGCCCCGCGCCACCGGCCCTTCCAACGACGACGACGACGCCGACGACGACGCCGACGACGACGACCCATCGACCGATGTCACAGCGTACCAGACATTCCTCAACTCCAGGCCCCCTACCTTGGAGACCGCTGCCGTCCGGGAGATCCTGTCAGCAGCCCACGTGGCCCCCTCGCTGCACCTACACATCGTGCACCTCTCAGCAGCCCAGTGCATCCCGCTCCTGAAAGAAGCCCGCGCCAAGGGCGTCAACATCACTGCCGAGACATGCTTCCACTACCTGGGCCTCTCGGCCGAGGAAATCGAGACGGGCGACACGCGACACAAATGCTGCCCGCCCATCAGGGAGGGCCGGAACCGCGACCGGCTCTGGGAAGAGCTCGTCGCCGGCGACGCGTGCATCAAGACGGTCGTGTCGGACCACTCGCCGTGCACGCCTGAGCTGAAACTACTCCCCGAGGCCGCAGCGCCGGGCAGGGACGAGGAAAGGAAAAGTGGGAAGGAAGAGACCAACAACAACAACAACAACAACAACAACAAAACAAACCCCGGCGACTTCATGTCCGCCTGGGGCGGCATCTCCTCGGTCGGGCTCGGCCTCCCCATCATCCACTCGGCCGCCAAGCAGCGCGGCAGCAAACCCTCCAAGACACCCACCATCCCGGACATTGTCCGTCTATGCTGCCAGGCCACGGCGGAGCAGGTCGGTCTCTCGCACAGAAAGGGCTCCATCAGGACGGGCATGGACGCCGACATCTGCGTCTTCGACGACGCAGACGTGTGGACCTTTACGCGGGCCGACATGCGCTGGAAGAACAAGTGCTCGCCGTGGGAGGGCCACGAGTTCACGGGCAGGATAAAGGAGACGTGGTTGCGCGGGCGCAAGATTTTTGAGCTCGGCGCCCAAAACGGGGGGTTCGCCGAGGGCAAGCCGTTTGGCGAGAGCATCACGGAGAAAAGGACGGTCTGAGCCGGCCTCGGGTTGTGGGGATTCCAAATTTATCGGATGGGGGAAAGATTGTTAAAAAAAAAAAAAAGGGTACATGTTTCCACAATACCGTGTTTCCGTGGCCGATTTTCCAAACCCATTTGTAAATTTGTGCATTCCATGGCAAGTCATGAATAATGAAGTCACGTTCAACTAATTCATACAAGCTATAGTACGTAATAATTGACACCCCATCATCTGCGGCCATAGATTAGCTGGGAGATCGTCAGACTGAAGTCAAACTTCAATCCTACGGATGCCTATCTGAAGGTCGTGTGTTCGAGTCACACTGGCCGCATATTTTTCTTTTTGCCCCTTCATTTCCTTTTGACCCGGCCTCCGCCCCTCCCAATTTTGTTTGGAGTCGTATGCCTTTTTCTCGCCTGATGAAGGATTTGGGGTCATACGTCACCTTTCTTTCATCACTTGTGATGAGCCGCCGCCGCTTCCTGCTCGTGACTCGACTAGTGTATTGTCAACCATCAAAGCATAAAGTACATGTCTTGTGATCAGCTATGGAATGAGATGGCTTTCCAACAGCAGTTAATTCCACGCGCAGTTGTGTTCACCACTTGTTCGCCCGTTTCTTGGAGCACCTCCCAACCTATCCTCACCACCAGGTACTCATCTTGATTTGGATCGCGAGGCTATACATCACCGTGCTTCGAGTATGACAATCACTTGGATATTACCAGAGACACTTTTCAAGCATTAGGGAGCGCGGTTAGAACGTAGCCACTTCTAATCTCTATCAAATGAGTGTGCTGTTGAATCTGGATAGACATGATACCCTACAACGCCCTCTCTGAACTCTCAAAGAATGATTGACTCTTGCTCAGCACCACGCCAAATATGCCTCGGCTCATACCAAATATACAGCGAGCCAACGAATCCTGCCATACGTCACAGCTCCTAGCTGGTCCAGGTGTCATACATGATGCCATTTGGTAGCTGTTGGCAAGCCTCTAACTCCGGGTCCCATGGTTCCAATAAAATGAGTAAGCGATAAAGCACTACACCACCCACACCTGCAAATCAAAACGTCATAAAACAATGTCATGAGCCTTCTCGGCTTGTATAAGTCGTCAAAAACACAAGATATGTCGAAATAAAACCATAATATTAAATGTAACGCAGAAAAGCAGAGTAAGCAAGCCACACCAGTGGTTCACATAAACGTTATTGCAAAACCCACATGACAGCGTGGTATATGTTCAGGTTTGTGGAAGTCTTACGCATGAGCCAGAAAGAAAAGACCCATGGGAAAAAAAAAAGAAGAAAACAGGGAAAGCATCGAACGCCATTTCATGCATAGGTATATTCCTCACGAGAGGGCTTGTCGTAGTAGCTGCTGTACTGAACGTCTTCGTATCCGTATGCTTTTGACGTCTTGACCTTGGGAAATTTTGCTGTCGCAGCGGTGGCACTGTAGCTGGTTTCACGAACTGGCATCGATGGCCGGACATCGGGGGAATGCGCATAGTAGGGGTAGGACTCGACCATCTCGGGGTCAATGTGACGAACGTAGGAGCTATGAAGTCTGCTTCGGGCTCCATCAACCTGATACCGAGAGACGTTTTCAGTCCTCAATTGCTCTGGTGAATGGTGCCGTTTGCTGCTTCGATGCTTCCTGTCACGACGTCGCTCGTACATTTCTTCAGAGTCCGATTCGAGATCCATTTGAGGCTGCATGCGGGACCGGTCGCGACCTCGTGGATCCGAGTCACCAAACGCGTTGAAAGTCTGAGATCTCGAAAGCCCGGCTGGTGGACGAGCGTGGGATACGGGCTCTGGAGGCATAGTCTTGGTTCGAGGCAAGTCAGTCCTCGGAGGTGAAGATGGCACTATCGGGACCGCAGTTGCAGTCGTCTTGGGAAACTGGGCAGTGTGACGTGCGGAGGGTGAGACGTTGACGACGGGTGGATCTTCTAGTGCCTCGCGTGAGGAAGTACGATAGGATCGCTCCCTCGGGAGCTTCGGGTCATCCCCAGATCCACGACGAGGCTTCGCTGATGGCTTTGCTGATGAGCGGCGCGCATCATCATCTTCCGGGGCAGCGAAAGGTGCACCTTGACCGGAAATGGGAGGGGGAGTAGGCGCGGGTGGTTGAACGGTGCGAACATGATAAGTAGCTGAGCGCTGCAAACCGGGCGGCCCACCGCTCTTAGCTCTCGAGGCTTGGATATATGATGTCGCATAGTCCACCTTCGAGGTGTAAGATCGCTGAGGGGCCGGAGGAGGCATAGGCGCAGCTGTTGGTGTATCTTCTCTGCCAGAAGAGCGATCTCGCTTCTCCTCGTGCTTCTTGCTGCTGTTGCCGCTACTAGATTTTTTCTTGTCGGACTTTGTCATGGGAACTTCGTCTTCATAGGGCTCAATATATGGCCTTGCGTATCGCTTTTTCTCCTCAGCCTCTCGCTTCATATCCTTGTCGCGCTGCTTTTCTCGCGCTCGTTTTTCGGCTCGTCGGGCTTCCTTTGCATCCTTCTCAAGCCGCCTAACGGCATCTTCTTGTCGGCGCCTACGCTCTCGTTCCCTTTCTTTCTCCCTGTCCTTCTCTCTTTCCCTTGCATCACGCTCACGCTCCCTCTCCATGTCTCGTTTTGAGGGCTTTTCCGCATAGCTCGCTTCTCGGCGAGAGGATCGAGGAGCAGCATCAAAGATGCGTGCACCACGACTCAGGTCTTCATCCGAGGACCGCGTATACGTGTGCCTGGCGCCAGAAGGAGTTGTGCTAGCCTTGAAAGGAGATGCCCTTGACTCCGTTCCTCGAGCTTCATCCTGTCCCGAATATCTTGGCGACGATCGGGGACTTGAAATGTTGGCTTTGGTTTGAAACTGCTTTCGTAGCTCCTCCAATTTCACTTTGTCGTCATATCTTTGTCGTTCCGAGTCGTTGCTGAGCAGTTCGTACGCTTGTTGAACTTTCTGGAACTCGTCCTGCTTTTGGGCTTTCAAGGTGGGGTCTTGAACCTTGTCTGGATGGCACTTCAAGACGAGCTTTCGGTGAGCAGATCGAATCTCAGGAATCTGCGCATCTTTGGAAACGCCTAGTATCCTATACGGATCAGGAGGAAGAGGACTCATTGTGATATTATAGCGCCGCCGAGATGACTCCTTGAGAATGAGGATCCGGGATCAGAACAAGGTGTAATGTGGTAAAAGTCGGGCATCGAAGGGCAGAGATGTCCGGCGGCAGAGCGGCTTTTCACTCCGGTGGCGAATGACGGGTTAACAATCGTCGAGAAATCCCTGGTGAGCAGTTGATCCTGTACAGCGTGCACGGGTCTAGGGAAATGCAGACAGGCCAGCAGTCTTGAACAGGTGGGAGAGCAAGAGCAAAGGGCGCTGGGAGAAAGCTGTCAGCCTTCCCTGTGAGACCAAGGACAGGGCACAGGCCGCGGGTCTGAATTTGAAGGTTGCGTGGTGCGAAGACAATAACTGTGAGGTAAAAGACTTTGGTGGTTGGGGTTCGAGTCGAGGCCGCTGAGAAGGTGATGAGGTCACGGGCAGCCAGGGGTGAGCGAGGACTATGATTGGACGAGACAAGTCATAGACTAGAATGGGGGGCAGGATCAGACACCACCAAGTCGGACGAGGGCGGGGTGGTCTCGTCCAGTGGATGATCTCGAAATGGCCCACCCTGCAGAGTGGGATGGATGGCGGGCCTCAGAGGGTCTCGGTGGTCTCGGTGCTCAGCTGATGGTGGTCGGTCACTGGTGGATGCGACAGTTTGAAGGCGGAGAGTCAGCGGCAACAGCGGATTGAAGCCAAAAAATAATGCGTACAACAGTGAGCAAGTAATCAGACAAGGAGTCGAGGTTCTTGCGCTTGCGCTTGTCTTGTACTAGTTGGGTTTTGATGAATGGCAATTAAGTTTGGCCAGTGCCTGCCTCTGTCAAAGTGACTCTTTCTTTCGGTATGCCACCAGGAGCAGATTTCGCTTCGTTGGCTTGATCACGCGGCAGCGTCGGACAACGTCGGAGAAGGCGACAGAAGAAGTCGAGTGGAACGGAATGACAAACGGGAACGAGCGCAGTAAAGGACCTTGAGGACCTCGGTGTTAATGATTGGCCAGTGGACTCACAGGCTGATTACCGTCTTCTTGACCAGGATGGGGACAAAAGCACTTACCCCACCGGACCGAAAGCAGTGACGAGACTGCCAACGTAATCAAGTCGTGGCACGTAGCGCACAAGTGGCTTCCGCTATTCTAGTACCTGGAACCGGTACCCCTGGCTGTTGTCCTGACTTGTAAAGCGAGCGGTGGAGCAGGCGAGTTATTAGTGGTGGGTGCAGGTACCGACCGACAAGGTCAATGCAACGGGAGTGTGTGGAATTCCGAGAAAGCGACGAGAAGGCGCAGTCGCCCAACAAGTGAGACTATATAGTCGGTACAGCGTTCGGCTTCGACGTAGTCCGTATTTCCCGAGGTAATACAGCCAGTGATGCGCAGCGCCGTACAATGAAAGTGACGAAGACAAGAGCTGAGCCTGCAACTAGACGGCACAGCCGCTTCAGCAGGACAGAACGACGGTATTTGACCAAGAAGAGTGAGTAACTCGAATGATGATGCCAAGGAACTTGAAGGAAGAGACTAGTGGAGCGCAGGTCGAATGCTGGTGCGCGTGGTTTATGAATTCGGAAGGGGCGAGTGACAAGTGGCAACAAGCCAGGCGGGAGCATCGAGCCGGAGGGGTGGCGACACGATTCCAATTGGCCGAGTCCAACTGGCCGAGTCCAACAGCAAAGCAGGCAAACAAACAAGCAGCACCTCGGTCCTTATCCCAACAGCCCAAATTCTGCGCAATAGACAAAGTCGGGGAGGCTATATTGGAGAAGAAAACCAGAGAAAAAAAAAACCCCCGCAAGAGAGGTTGCGCGCAATTGTTTATGATGCTGGACCCAGTCACTTAAAGTGGCATATTGTGATTGACCCGGCGACCAAGGGGACAAGCGGTGAGGGAGCTCAATCAACAAGAGAGACGGACAGAAAGAAGCTCAACTCGCCAGCCTGCTTGATGTTGGTGGGCTGAGAAATGCAACTGGTCCAGAGATGGTCGCTCCCCACAGATGGTGTTTCTGGTGCTCCGCGCGGAGTAGTCCGTAATAATAGTGGGGAGAGACAAGCACGATGCGGGTAGAACAGAGGGGAGGGGGGGAGGGGAAGACGGAAATCAAGAGACAAAGCTCCAGCTCCACCAAATGTCAAGGTCAATTCAATCCAGTCCGATCCATCGCAGACAGAGTGCAGCGTAATATAACATGGTTTCTCGAAGCTCAGAACTACATACAACAACACGCCATGCTACAGTGGGTGTAGCATGCACACGCTGGTGAATGCGACGCCATGCCATGCCATAAGCATTCGGCAGCCGTGACTCCTATCAACCCCCAAAAGACTCAATGGGGTCAACTCTGATCTGTCTCATCCACAAATCGTCTCACTCCTGCTTGCTACGGCTCTATCCGTACGCCAGCTACACCACCGTAGACTCTATTAGTTGGGTCCATGGCCGTCCAGCTCCGTTCTATCAGCCGCCGCACAAGTTGTCGCCCACGCCCACGCGCCGTGCTAAATTTAGCTTTGAGAATGATTGATATTGAGACCGAATCAAGCCAGTACCGTGGTGAGCAATTTTGGAAACCTAAAACTGAGACAAGACTGTACTTGGCTGAGATGTGTTCTGGTCGCCATGAAGAATCGATCAGCTAAGCTGCGCTTCTGATATTGATGGAGTCAAGAGGCTTCTCGTCCTACCAATAAGATGACATTCAGGCGTTTAGAGCAAATGCTGTGACGAGGGCAGGATTCATTGGCGAGAATGATAGAAACAGATCAGTACATGCCACTCTGTTCATATTGCATTTATGACACTGACTTATTAGCCATTGGGCATCACTTTCATATCCTTTTGATACGTAGCCTCATGACTGCCATGTTTCATGTCATGTTTCATGTCAGACAAACGACCAAGAACCTCGGCAATTTCTCACAGTCCAAGAGCTTCCACATCGGTAGAGCAAGTCCAAGCCGTTACGCATTCGCAGTGCACGCGTGTGTATTGACCATACGTATGCTCTCCGTCGTAAACCAACCGCTGCTGGCCGCGGGTTATTATCAAACAAAAGCAGCATTTGACTTCAACCGTTATCAACAACGAGACGCAGCTACCTAATCACCAGACCTATGCCATGTTCCACATTGAATGCATGCTTGCCTTCCGGCGCATGGCCAGACGTGGGGTCAATTCGTCCACGAACCACGGAGTACTCGATGGATTGCTGATTTGATTGATTGTTCTCCATCGCCACGAGTTCTCGAGAGCCAGCCTCTTTGAAACCCCGGGGCCAGCCTCCCATCCGGTCGTCCACCATGCCTCCTCGGCAGCCAACACATCTTGGCAGCTGCTATGGCATGCACGGCATTGCAAATGACCGGCCAGGCTGGCGGCATGCGACAGTGCTCGGGGATGGGCCCCAACAAGGCCTAATAAGCTGGCGCGGCATAAACAGCATTTCCGAATGATCAAGGGGTGGTCGTCCCGTGGCCGCATTATCCGCGACCACATGGACCTGCATCGTGGAGCGTGCCAAAAGGCCGATTGCATCAGACCCATCTCCAAGACCTTCTCGCTTCCGGCAGTTCCCCGATCCCATGCATGGCCTACTTACTACTCCGTACGTACGGACGCAGGAGCTAGAACCATTATTTTCGAGCTCATATTGCGGGCAGCTACTCCGTAATAATTACACATACGGATTACTCCAAAATGTCCAATCAAAGTGTTGCCTCGCGACTGGAGGAGCGCAGGAGGGGCAATGCAGACGGCGGCAGCGGCCAGGATGTGAATTGAGGGGAACCTTGCAACAAGTTGGACAAACAAGACTGGTGGACTGGGCTCGTAGGAAACAATGTCTGCAATCTGCATCCCGCAACAGCCAATTGTGGAGTTTTCGTCATCGGCCTGCATCTCAAGTTGTTCAATGTTGTCTCAAACGACGTGGCCCGACACGAGGCGAGCTTCCTGGGCCTTGACTGCGTCCACGTTGATCTCCAAGATTCGTCGGATCCCGCGCCCGATTTGGAGCTTGGAGAAGTCAGTTGATCAATCATGCGTCGGGGTTCTTTGGCTCTATGTACATGCAGCGCACAGCATATCAACAAGTCAGAGTGGAATAAATGCTTGACGGTCAGTGTTCTTGCTTTTTTTGTCATGAACGCGTCAGGCCCCCCGTCCGAGAGGGGGAGAAGAAGCATCCTCCGTAGAGCTTGGATACATCAAGAGGTGGTCACAGACATTTTGCCTGTCTCCATACCCTACATCCAGATTTTTTTCATGACGAAACCGAGCAATTCGATGACCACAAGCCCCTTTCGTGTACGGAGTAAGTCGGGTAAAATGAGTTACAACTGAGAACACGACGACGAAACCAATCATTTTCCAAAAGTTGTTAGTCCACGGTTCGCATATCAGCAGTGCGTTATTCAGCAGCCCACACCGGCAAATCAACATCTACCACAATGGGTTTGTTGAACTGTTTTCCCCCCTTGTGAGGATATCTGCTCCTGAGTATAGAAGCGTTCACCACACAAGTCTCGTCGCTTCTCAACGACAGGCCTTTCTTGGCCGTCAGATCAACGAGACTGAGCTTGTTGTTGCCAGCGCCGGGATCTGCCCACATGGAGACCGACTTTTCCGCATAGGTACTGCTTTCGGCATCTTCACCCCAGGCTACTCTCTGCGCTCCCCGACCGTCATGGATATGACCGCAGACGGCGAGCCGCGGCTTGACGCGCCACAGAGCGCGCCGGAGGGCCTCGCAGCCCTTTGCCCTCTGCTCGTCAGTTGCGTCGCCGTGGTGTCGCGGTGGAGCATGAGTCACCACGATGTCTGTGTTGGCCGGGATGTCATCCCAGATCTTGGTCAGCCGTGAGGCATCGCTGGAATCTGCGGGAGCGTCATAGTAGAATGCCCAGTGTCCGTAACGCGGCGAGTATGGTGATCCGAACACGGTGAAATGCGTGTGGGGTCCTTGTGCAGAGTGAAGTCGCATCGTGACGGCCTCATGATGTAGATACGTGATCGAGGGCGAAGACGTGAACAAACCCTTGCATTCTGTCGGTGATTGTGGTTTCTGATTGTGGAACTCATGGCCATGTTGTGAGTAAAAGGGTTCATCTAGAGTAATGTCGTGATTACCTGCATCATCGTGGTTTAGTACTCGGCAACACATCGCGGCTGGACTGTGACTGACCAGCTATGACTATCTTGGCCTCAAAATCCGCCGCTTCCAACCATTCCACAGCCTTGGAGATCTGAAATCGGGACAGGTTAGTCTGTGACCCCAACTACAGTACAGGGTAGTTGAAGCAACCAAACTTCAGAGTAGCTGCCCTGATTCGTGACATCGCCGGCGTGGATGAGCACATGGCCCTTTGGCAATTTGACGGTACAGTTGTGGGTATCCGAGATGCAGACGATTCTCGTCCTTCGCATCTTCGGCTCTGTCATTCAGAGGAGCGGGTGTGCCGGTACGAGGGGTGAGATGGCGATGGTGAGACTGGACGAATGACTCAGTTGTGGAGGGCAAAAATGTGTCACAGACGTCTTAGACACCCGCGCGGGCGCGTCCATGAATAGTCGTTGGAATGCCGGTGTTACTCAGCCGTGGGGTATTACAAGTCGTCAAGTGCGTAATGTCTGATCTCGAGTGAGACCCGGAAAATTGACTCCAGATGAGAATTGTCTAGTTCGGGTGTTTGTTGTGTGAGAATCGGGCTGTGAACAGACAGGGAAATAGTAGAAACAAGACATGTACTGCCAGGGAACGTAGATTGCCTCCTTGAACGAACGCTGCCCAGTGTTTATTCTCGTGTGTCAACGGCGTAGTAAAGATGATGAGTACCGAGCCGATTCTCGTTTGAGTTTGGCCGCTGTCTCAAACCGAATGACGACGGCGCACGGGGGCTGCAAAACAATCCTCCGACGCTACTATCATGAAAATTCGCCATCGAGCTGCACATGTCTTCCCTTGGACGGGCTCGGCAATCACTTGAGATGCACTGCTTGGAGCTGGGGACGAAGACGAAGACGAAGACGAGAATTGCACGAGGCAAGGCCAAGTGTTCCCCTTCTCTCTCTCTCTCTCCTTGACAGGGCAGGACAGGGCAGGACAAGGGCACGGCAGGGCACAGAGCAGGGCCTATGTGATCATGGCTTTCCTGATCGGATCATGGTCGCAATATTGGCGAGATGACAGTGTGGCAAGCCCACCTCACCAAATGGAGGCTAATATAACCTCATGATCGGGGTGATGAAGTGTATGTACATAATCCGTAGTCCGTAAAAGCTCGGCCTTTGTTCATGTTCTACTCTTTATTACTACCTGCCTGGCCAATGTCCACAGCACAAGTCGGTACGGATTACTCGGTACTCCTACTGCTGCTGGCTGAGTGCTAATCCGTAGGCGTAACCCCCATGCCATTCAGTGGCCTTTCAATTCAGTCAATTCAGTGAACGGCGCCGTCAGCAGGAATCACTGCCATCGCAGTGCAGTCCGCGAATCCCTGGAAAGCCATTGGTGCATGGCTTCGGCGGCCGCCAATGGGATGGGTCAATGGATATCCACTTCCGCATCCCACTCATCTCCTTCGCTCTCAATCACCGAACCCTGGCCAATCCTTCACCTCTCCACCGCACCGCCAGCCAATCCTGGCCAGCCCTGGCCAACCCTGGCCAACCCTGGCCCTGGTGCTCCCTTCTTGTTTTTTTTTACACGCATCACTCACCCACCAGCTCACTCACCTTGTCACCTCGTCTGCTTGTCACCCCATCCTGGCTAATACAATACCAGTCTCCAGCCTCCCGACCCGGCGCACTCCCTTTGGTCAACATTTACCCTCTGAACCCGGCGCCGTTGGAGCTCGCAATGCACTTGTTAGCCACTGCCAACTTTGCATGAGCAGCTGGCTCCAGCAGTTGTTGATCCCTGTCCATCCATGGCCTGTCTGTCTGTCTGTCTGCCCGTCCTCCAAACCTCGTCTCTTTCCCCGTTGCATTTTGCTCGACACCAGACTCACTTGCCCATCGTGCATTCGCAGGCATTGCTTCAGGCTGACCTCGCCGCCGATGACCGGCCGGTTTTTGGTGCCAGACGTCGATTGCAGGTGATCGAATGGTCAGGAGCCCTTTCGACGACGCCTCATCAGCCTCGTACCATTTTGCTGGCACCCATCGTTTCTGAACCACACCTTGCGGCGATTCTTACATTCCCCATCTACAATTCTCGCATGCACCCTTCTTCTTTCTCTTTTTGCTCAACCCAAAAGGCAACAAACTCGGTCATCTTTCTTCTCCCTGGACTGCCTTGAAACCACCGCGCAACTCACCCGAGTGCAAGGGGTAGCCGACTCCCTTCAGCCGCGCGACAACTCTCCATGGCAGCAGTTTCCTCAGCTCCGACGGGGGCTACGGCATTGACGCCGCCGAGCAGCAGCCATGGAGATGATGTGTGGGATTTCTCCGGCGGCGCTTCCGAGGTAAGCAAGGAGTCTCTTAGCAAGTCTAGACAATTGCAGCAGCTCTCGGATGCCGAGGCTTTGTAGCAAGTTTATGCCGTGATGCAGGTTCGCTAACTACATGACCGATAGATTCCGATGTTGGACAAGCATGATGCAAATCGATTTGAACAAGTCCCGAGAGGCCCCCCCGCTTCACAAAACAGTAACACCATACCCTCGTCTTATAGCAAGCCCGGCAATCGTATGGAAATGGCCGCCAGAAAGATGCACTCGGCGGATAACCTCAATTCCGCGCAATGGGGAAAATCGACAGACGGGGGCGCCGATTTGTCATCCGCATTGGCAATTGTGCCGCGATTAGTTCCCGCCAGCTCTTCAGACTGGGCCATTCACTCGAAGCACCATGCAGCAGACGAACGCAAACGACACATCCAGCAAACTCTGGGCATGGAGTATAGTGAGGAGGATTCTAAATGGATCCACAGAGACAAGCTGGCCAAAATCGAGAACGAGGAGCTGCAAGCCGCTGGATTCATGGTTCCCAGGGCACGGGCCTCGAGCAAGCAGCGACGCGCGCGAGGTCAGCATTCGATTGATTCAGACCTTTCCCGACATCGAAACGACTCTGCCCATGTGGACCACCGCAACGACGGGACTCTTGCAATTGGTTGGGATCTGAGAACACCCGAAGAGATAGCAGACGAGGAAGAAAATGCCTACTTCACAGCCCAAAGCTCTAGAGGAGGAACTCGAATTCCTGTGGCCAGAATCAGTCCTGCACCTATTCCACAAGATTATCTGGAGCGCAGCTCTCCGTCTGCTCGACGAATCGACTCCCTGGAGGGCGACGCCGTTGCGTATACCAAGACCCGCTCCCGAAGTGCCAGTGCCTCTACCAAAGAACTGGACACAGCGAACAGCAGCAGTCGTGCGTTGGCGGCCAAACGATCGGTCACGGACATGTCTCCAAAGAAGACCACGCCACGCAAGGCGTCTGCCGCGTCAAAAAGCAGCACGGCCACTGGTAGACCGAAAACGAGATCGGGACCTAGCAAAGACGCCAATCGTCCCGTGACTCGATCTGGGGAGCCGGTCGCTTTCAGCCATCAACCAGAGGGGGATCCGCCCTGGGTCTTCGACTCTTACAAGCCGGATCCACGATTGCCTCCCGATCAGCAGCTCTTGCCCACTGTAGCCAAACGCCTGCGCCAAGAGCAGTGGAGAAAGGAAGGAAGGTTCGGCGATGCGTACGACAAAGAGTTTCGACCTCTGAACGATCACGAGTTTCCGCAGCCGCAGCCGCAGCCGCAGCCGCAGGAACCAGAACCTGTAGCTCACGAAGACGAAGATGCAGAGCAAATTGGAGAGTGGCCCTTGAAACCTGGTAGCGCGAAAAGTCCCAAACAAAGCTCATACTCGACGATGCCGAAGATCTCGGACAGACCTCCCGTCAGTCCGATGAGCCCAATAACTCCTATAACAAGCCCGAAAACCCCCATTCCACCACTCACCGCCCAATCGCAAGCTGCCGAACCGACGACGGAATTGGGACCGGAGATGGAGAAACAGAAGGCTGGCTGTGGATGCTGCGTGATGATGTAACGCGTCGTTGCTTGCATGCTACGGCTTTGGGTTGCTTTTGGCGGGTTGTTGGCCAAATTGTGCCGTCTTGCGCCTGGCCTGGCCCATGCATGGGCTTCTTCTTCACCAGAGGATTACGAATTTACGACTAGTGATTTTTTTTTTATTGCCTCATCCACTCGGCCTTGTTGTTTCTCTTTCGACAAAAACATATTTGGAAGCTGCCAAGCTTAGCGATTTTTTGCTTTCATTTGTGACTTTACTGCGCGGCGTCACCTGGAGATGGAGACGGGCACGATTCTGAACTAGGCGCTCCATCGACTTCACTCACTGCTTTGAGTTGGTGGCATTCCGAGGCTGGCCATGTCTCGGGAGTGGCATTTCATCTCTCGTTGATAGTTTTGGGCCGTGTACGACGTCGGATTTTGGCATACCGCCTACAATTCTTTTGCAACAAATGTTTCAATCTGAATTCATATGACACCTTTGCGAGGCCGATCTGCATTCCAGTACCGGGACAATGATGGCATACATTTTTGCTCGGGCAGATGATGTATTGCGACGACCCCTTCTTTTCCGACACTAGCCACGGCATTTGTTGTGTAGCAGCGAATCTGGTAGGCTGAGTCAACAGCTCCCAGGTTTTTCATAAGCTTTTGTGGGAATATTCAAGGAGCGCTTTCAGCCAGATTCTTGTGTGTATAGATAGATACCCCCTCTTGGCAGGATAGATAGCAGCCAATGATGGAACGAGTAGATTCTCGATTCAAAGAAGAAGTGTAAAGATTATTCTTGCCGCAGCCACGCATGATGATGCCGGATTGCCGATAATCCGATAGCACGGGACTCGCGGCTTCTGACCCGAGTGGTTTACATGATGGATGACGGTGCGGCGCGATGGAGCCGTGCCGAGCTCCGAAGCCCAGCTGGACGAAGACGACGATATAAAAACCATGACTTTGGCCATGCAGACCATGTAGACGGTCGTGTGTAACCAGTTTTGCAGAGCACTTGTTCGCTACAAGATACTTGATAAAGCAGGCAACATGGTCCACCAGCACCGCATCCGCAAGTAAGCCCACTCACTCACTCACTCCCTCCACTCCTCGATTGTTACTTTTTTCAGGGTTCACTTGGGGAGTTTGTTAATCGTTTGTTTGTCTGTTCTCTCAGGCCGGGCGCCTGGCTCCCAGCCGACCACCGCGTCCACCGCGAATACCTCTCCAGAGTGACGCATCACGTTGACTCGCACGCGGCCGAGGAGCTCACGCCGGCGCTGCGCGAGTTCAGGCAGCTGATTGAGGGCAACGCCAGGATCTACATGTACTTTGTGCAGATGTTTGACGAGATGCCGCGGAAGCACCCGTACTGGAGGGACCCGGCGGGCACGAGGCAGGTGCGCGACTACGAGCACATGCTGCGGGTGCTGAACCACATTGTCACGAGGGCGTCGTGGGCGTCCCGATGTGTGCCATTTTCGACTACCCCATGGCTACGCCGAGGTAATGTCCCTGTTCCTTCTGAGGTCTGCTGCTGTTCGGATCCCGAGTTCAGGCGTGGGTAAGTTATTAAAAAATTTTTTTTTTTTTGAAACAGTGGCCACGCGGCGTTTCTGGACCCCGATGTGAATAGGGCTCTGAAGAAGGTGTTGAATGAATGGGGCAAGTACCTGCAGGTGAGATTCCAAGAGAATACTCGGCGAGAAAATGTTTTCAACGACGGGGACTTTTCTAACGTGAGGTATTCCCTGTAGACGCCCGAGTCTGCGGCTGTTCTGGGCGACCACGCGGGGGGCTGGTTCGGGGAGGCCGGCATGAAGGACATGCTACAGGTTGCGAATGCGCCGTACAAATCGAGCATGCGGTTCGACGACATGTTTGTGTGCGACCCGAGCGCCAAACACATGGGCTTTGCATCCTGGGACGGTAAGTAGGCCGGCCCCCCTTCTCTCTCTCTTGACAGTCCCCGATTCTAGCTTTGCTGATGATGATGTTTCGGGTTCCAGACTTCTTCACCCATCGAGTCCACGACTCGGCACGCCCCGTCGCGTCGCCCCACGACGACAACGTCATCGCCAACGCGTGCGAGTCCAAGGTCTCTCAACATGGAGCACGGCGTCAAGCTCCGCGACAGATTCTTCGCAAAGGGACAGCCGTACTCGCTCCTCGACATGCTCGCCCACGATCCGCTGGCCCGCGAGTTCGCGGGCGGCACCGTCTACCAGGCCTTCTTGTCGGCGCTGTCCCATCACCGCTGGCACTCGCCCGTCTCGGGAACAGTCAGGCGGGCGTTTGTCGAGGACGGCACCTACTTTAGCGAGCCGCTCTTCGAGGGCGTGGGCGACCCGGCCGTGCACGAGATTGACACAAGGGGCATCACCGTCGCCCAGGGGTACTTGTCTGCCATGGCGACGAGGGCAATCATCGTCCTCGAGGCGGACAATCCCCGCATTGGACTGCTGGCCTTTGTCGGGATAGGAATGGACGAGGTGAGCACCTGTGAGATTACCGTCGACGAGGGACAACATTTGGAAAAGGGCCAGGACTTGGGCATGTTCCATTTCGGAGGGTCTAGTCATTGTCTGATATTCCAAAACGGTGTGAGAATGGAAGGATTCCCTGTCGTAGGGAGGGAGGAGAATGTTCCGGCGAGGGGGAAACTAGCCGTTTTGAAGCCGCAAGGTTCTTAACGATGGGGAAAAAAAAAGGTATTTTTTTTTTTCGGCACTAGATTATGAAAAAAATGGCCATTATTGTACTTCTTCTTCTTCTTCTTTTTCAACATTGAAAGCGAGCTCATTTCTTGGCGTCTGCAGCCATGCTACTTTGCACCCAGGCCCTTGATTTGCCAGCCTTTTCATCAAGCTCTTCCTCAGTCAACTTGTCATGGTCAAAAGCAGTATGGGGAACGGGCACATGGCGACCCTTTTCGAATCCAGGACGCTTGAGGAGCTTGAACAGCCACTTCTCGAGATGGGGGAAATCCTGGAGAGATACGCCTGCCCAGGCTGTCGAGAAAAGAAGCTGTTAGTACGAGGCAGAAGCAACTGGCACGACGCAAGGAAAAAGAAAAACAAATTGCGGCGCGACTTACTATGGGAAGCGACCCATCCCCAGCACGATATGTCGGCGATGGTGACGCGATCGCCGACCAGGTAGCCGTGGGGGGACTTGGCGAGATGGTCGTCCATGGTGCGATACAGACGGCGCGTCTCGTTTGTGTAGCGGTCGATGCCGTATTGGATCTTCTCGGGGGCGTATCCTGAGTTTTTGCGTCAGTACATACTTCTATTTCTTTCTTTCCTTTCCCCCCCTCTAGCTGGATCCAGACATCTCGCCGCCACCTGAGCCGGCTTATTACGTACTCTTGAAGTGATTAGCTTGTCCTTGCATAGGTCCGAGGCCACCCATTTGCCAGTGGAGCTGCGAAAATGTCATGTCAGCAATCTGATGGTAAGCGGAACAGCCATGAGGTTTCAATGACGTACCCAGCTCGTAACTTCCCAATGCTCGGCGGACCCATGAGGATACGAAATCTTATGGTCCTTGTCGTATCGATCCGCGAGGTACTCGAGGATGGCGCCGCTCTCAAAAACGCGAATCTTCTGGCCGTCGGGCAGCTTGTCCGTCAAGGCGGGCAGGCGGCCGTTGGGGTTGATCTCAAGGAACCAGGGCTCCTTTTGCTCATTCTCCATCATCTTAATGGCGTAGACCTGCGGCGCTTTGTCAAAACGGGGGAACTTGACCTCGCCCATCACCGACCCCGGTCTCTTGGCCGCAGCCGTGATTGATGTGAAGATGATGTATGGCGTCGCAGAAAGACCCTTACCTCGTACCCAGATATTCCGAGCTCCTCAAGTAGGATGGAAGCTTTGATCCCGTTGGGGGTCTGTCCCGTGTAGAGAGTGATGTCTGATTCGGTAGCCATGTTGATGAAATTGTCGTTTGCCGAGCCGTGAGTGAAAGTTGTGACGGCGGGGAGGGGAAGGGGGAACAGGCGGAGCTTTAAATACGAATCAGATGAAACACAGACACATTGGATCCGTTGTCCTCTTGTCTATTTTCGTCTTCGGACGGGCGGGTACATTGGAAGCTTGGTAATTCCTGCATTTGCTTAGAAATCGGGGCATTCCCTCAGTCCCTCGGGCCTTGCTTGAATCCCTTCCCCCGA
Source organism: Epichloe bromicola (assembly GCA_023658445.1). NCBI lineage: Eukaryota > Fungi > Ascomycota > Sordariomycetes > Hypocreales > Clavicipitaceae > Epichloe > Epichloe bromicola. The sequence continues at coordinate 2,771,757 of CP098270.1, forward strand.
CGATTCCGCATCACGTCAACGACCCACAGTTTGTTTGCCTCTTGCATTATCCATTGGAAGCGGCGGCGGGGTCGGGGGAACTCGTAGCGTTGTCCGTACTAATCCGTACCGAGTACTTGTAAACTTTTCAAGATCCAGAGCGGCGCTATGGTGAGCCAGCTGTCTGGCCTCCATGCTCCAAAAACAGTTGGTCACCGAATTTCGCCTGGAGGAACCTCCGCACCTCGGCGTTGCCACCATATCCCACTGTCAGTCCTTGGGCACTGCCATCCACCTTCAGCCCCCCAAGGCTCGTTGCTCGCGATAGAGCGACGTAAACTTGGCCTTCCTCGAAGGCATTGGACAGGTCAACGATGACGCGATTGAGCGTCATACCCTGGCTCTTGTGGACACTCATGGCCCATCCAGCCACGAGAGGGATCTGTGTTCGATAGAGCACAGAGTAGGGCTCTGAGTCACCAACAGAGTTGATTATACACCAGGGATAGATGGTGCGCTCCACGCCGTTGTGAAAGCGAATCCGGGGCCAGTGCTTCGCCTTCGTCTGGCTGGCCATGAATTTTCGAACCTGCGCCTCTCTGAGTTTGGCATGGTCACCGCTAATAGTATCGACTCCGGGTTCTGGCAAGCTTTTGTTATATGCCGTTGGAAGCTTCTCAGGACTGAAAGCCTCCCAACCTTTGATAATGCCCTGGCTCCCATTGACCAGTCCCTTTTCCAGATCAAGGTTGACTTGCAATACAACAAGCATGCCGCCTCGCAGCTGGACCATTGGATCTAGTCTGTGGTCTTTGCATGCTTCTAACGTGCCATCCGAGTTCCGCTTGTTGTAGTGCCCGATCATCGGGTGTTTCTTCTTGTTCCAACGAAAGCCGTCCAAAGCTTTGTATGCCTCTATTGGCGTCTTCATGGCTATAAATTTCCGTCTATTCTCGTCAGCCACCTCTTTTCTCCTGCATAGGAGTCGCGTAGCTCTTGTGACGTCGCATTCATGGTTTATGAGAGTCTCCATTTCATGCTGAGTAAACGGTATACCTAGCCGACATTTCTGGAGCATTTTAATAAAAGACTCGTCGCTCTGGCGATGGATCTCTTTTAAATTCACATGGGCAAAGTTGGCTTCCTCCCAAGCAGAGCTCTTGAAAGCCCACTTATCCGTCTCCGGAAAGGGACCGTGGTTGTCGGGACAATTGAACTCGTCTTCGTCGTCGTCCACAAGCATCTCCAATCCACACTTGATGCAAAATTGAAACGGCTTGACAGGCGGTAACTGGCAGAAGTCGCCTGTCACGATGAGCTGAACGCCCCCAAAAGCACGAGCGCCCAGTGCGTAGCTCCCAATCTGAGATGAGTAGCACCTGATTGTCTTCATGCATTCATTGATGCGCTCGAGATGATGATTCTCAACCATGCTGATCTCGTCAATGATGAGCACATCTGTCATATTGAAGCGACGCGCGACATGTTTGCGCCAGCCTTTATTCTTGAGCTCGTTCAAAGGGAGTCTATGATAGTCTGGCGTCCAACCCATGTAAGACCATGTTGACATGCCTTCGACCTGAAGAGCCGCTCGGCCAGTTGGCGCGATGACGTGAACACAACGCCCCATGTCTCGCAGTTTCTTGACTGTTGCCTTGAGCACAGTCGACTTGCCACAGCCCGCCGAGCCTGTGAAGAAGACATTGCGGCCGCTCAGAATGAGGTCTACCAAGTCTTGCTGTTCTTTACATAGGCTTGGTTCCTCGTTGGCAGGGGGGTTGATGTGACCGGAGGGTGATTTCGATTCTTGCTGGCTCATTACCAGCGACTCTTGGCCCGTTGCGTCGTAGTCTGGGTTCTGAGACCAATTTTGTGCACTAAGCTGGCTTAAATCTGGTTCTTGTTTCGTAGATTCGTCCGAGCTTGAGGAAATGGTGATGACAGATGATGGGTGATGAAATGGCCGAGGTAATCGCTGTGGGGAAGGCAACTGATCAATGGTCGTCCGCTTTCTCTTGAGACCAAGTGTTGGGGACGAGGGAGGCTCTGTAGCGCCGCTGCTGACGGGAGGCGACCTGCCTCCCAAATCGAGCTGAAACATGACCCGGCCACAAGAGGCGGTGATGCTTTTCCTCTGAGCTGCTAAAAAAAGAGCCCGTTGCATGCACACCAAGTCGCGTACCAGTAGCTACAGCTAGCTAATTAGGCAAAACGCTGCGCGACAACTCGCGGAATCATGTGATGTTCGGTGGATTACATAAGCGAGATGCATAACCCTGGGGAGGGCAAAGAAGGAAAAGAAGGAAAAGAAGGAAAAGAAGGAAAAGAAGGAAAAGAAGGCTGCCCATTCGTCGATGAAGCCGAGTGAAGCTTTTCGAGACCGGTATTCCTGTTCGGGCGGCGAGCAATCATCACATAATAAGGGATGATAACTTGTAAACGCACAAATTAGTGGCCAGTCAGCTGCGCTGCGCCTCTTTGTCTTCCACTCTGCTACCTTTTGATTATCCCGTATGTACAACGACCGGCACGCCAGCCCCAGCCCAGTCCACACACTCGCCTACTTTCGTGCAACAGAATCTCTCCCAAATTAGTCACTTGTCGGGCGGGAACATTTCCTTAATAACTACCATGACGTTGTGACCCGATACATGATGTAAAATGTCAGCTACTAAAGGAGCCATCCCACGCCCGGCGATCGCCAAGGGTTGACCGATAATTGGAGTATGATCGAGACCGAGTTGGGGGTTTCGTGATTCGGAAATAGCCCAAAAAGTAATCCAAATATCATGGAAACTATTATTAAAAATTTCAACGCTGCTACAGACGTTTTCGACTGTTCCTCCCAAGGTGTTGTGGTTTCCGAGTGCGGTCATGAAAAAGCGTAGAGTGATAAAGCCCGAATGTATTTGCACAGAGCGCCGTGACGACAAAATATTTCTGGGAAAAAATACTTCTTCTCTAGAGACTGTGAAATCGCGTTTGTCAAGGGACATGGCTTCTGCCTCTCGTCTATAAAAGAAGAGAAATTATGTGAATAAAATGCAATCCTAAATTAGGGTTTTTTTTAATGTGTCTAACGTACCTAGTAGTCATAGACCTCGGGATATTAGATTCCCTAGGAGGGGTTACGAGCGCTATGGCGCTAGCAAAGAAGCCTAGAGCAATAAGGAATCTCATTTTGTTGTTAGATAGGGGCTTTATATAGGGCTTTGTGTGGGCTAGGATAATAAAAAGTTGTTGGGTTAAAACCAAGGATAACTACTCCGTATGCTTTTATGTTTTACGTGACAGAAGTCATGCGAATACCGACTTTATATATACCTAATGCCATACTCCGTATACAAACTATACAAAACTAACTTACCCTAGTTCTTATTAGATCCTTCCTTTATATCATTAGAATCCGAGGTATTGAGGTCATGAGGATCATTAGGACTGTTAAGCTCGCGAGGGTCTACAATCCCACTTCTTTTATCATTATTATCATCATTAACAGCAGCAGCAGTGGCTTTGTTTTCTTACTCTAATAATTATAAAAAAAAAACTTAAAACCCTCTAACTGTTAGCTTAACCTTCGCGACCTTCGCGATTAACACGTAAACATGCAGTGGTGATTTTTCAATCGCGATCGTTATTATTCCCTTCTAAGCGAATTCCTTTCCTTAATGTGCCTCTCGTTTGATTTACCCGGTACCCCGGTGGCTAAATAGGTCCTTGTGCGAGGTCTTCTGCAAGGGACACGACTTTTGACTTGGACCTCCGTAGTGAGATATAATATTAGCAAGACTATCTCCTTATATAGAGGTGTCAGGGAGACCTCCTTAAGGTATCGGATGTGTGGATGCAGCCTACGTAATAACTAGGTTAAAACCCTTAATAAGATAACAGTAAAGATAATATATTAGAAGTACCTCTATAAACTAGTTATTACTATAGCGCACTATATACCTTTTAGGTATAAAAGTTAGGTACTATCTATATCTCTAATTAACTAAAATTAAACTATTTTTTATTATCTATACTAACCCCTACCTTAATAGTTATAAGCCTAGGAGGCTTTAATTACCCTTATTATTAATTATTATAGATAATATAAGCTTTATTAATATTATTAATTTAATGCTTACTAATATTAAGAGATAATTACCTTTTATTATATTAATTAGTTAAAGTATATAACCTATACTTCCTTTTAACTAGTATAGTTTCCCTTTATAATACCTAAAGAAACTTTAAATATAGTATTATTATTAAAGAAAGACTAGATTAAATAGTTTATATAAATTAAGAATTATATAAAATTCTATAGTATTTAGAAGTATATTAATCTAAATTAGAATAAACTACTTAAAGAACCTATAATACTTATATACCTATAAAGGGGTCTAAGACTAGAGATTATAAAGAATAACCCTAATATAATTAAAGATTAGAAGCTTATTTATAAAGATATAAAAAATAAATATAACTTCTAATATAGAGATTTATAAGTTAATCTTATAAAGTATTATAACTTATTAAAGTAAATACTAAAGATTAGAGAATATATCTATAAGACTCTCTTAAAGAATATTTAAGACTTCCTTAACTTTAATACTAAAGAGAAAGAAAAGAAATTAGTTTATTAGTACTTTTAAAGAATATTAAAGCTTCTTTAAGATTAGTATAAGCTAAATACTTAGAAAATACTAATTCTTATAGAAATATACCTTAATAATTACTTATAAGCTAAAGGTACTTATAATTAGTATAAATAAGTAATAATAATAAAGATACTATAGAGAAATTATTAGAATCTAGAGACCTAATAAACTAAGGAGATAATACTATATAAGTTTATAATTTCTCTTTATAGTAAATTTAAGTTATTCTAGAAGAAATAAAATAATTTACTTAATAAAGGTATAAACTAAAGCTTTCTTAAAGCTATTATAGAGTTTAAAAGAGATTATAAAGCTTTATAAAGTATACTAAAGTTAGCTAATACACTTACTACTAATAGATTAAGTAGTTAAAGTAAATTAGAGAAAAAGAAGTGCCTTAGATATATAAATTATAATATTTATAATACCTTAAAGTAATAGGAATCCTATAATTTATTTAAGGCTATATATAAGCTAGAGGCTATACTAAAGGACTAGGAAGTTAGGAAAAACTCTAAAGAGAATATTAAGAAATATCTTAAGAAGAATCTATAAGAAAAGTCTAAGGTAATAAGTTAGAAACTAAAGAAGAAAAGTAGTAAGATATTTATACCTTTATAAAATCTAACTAATAACTTAGTTATAGTTATCCCTAGTAAGAAAACTATAAATATATTATTATTTATACGCTTTAAATAAGGTTAATAAGTAAAGGAAAGCGTAAATTTAATAACTAATACTATAGATAGCTTAGAATTAAGGTAGAATATAGTTCTCTATAACTCTAGAGCTAATATTTATATATTTAATAATATCCACTAGTTTAATTAATCTAAATTTAATAGAAATATTATAATAAAGGTTAAAGCTAGAGGCATAATATATATAGCTTTAGGACAAAGCCCTATATATATCTCTATTATAGATCCTATATTATAGAACATAAGAACGTTAGTATTAGAGACTACACTATTTATTCTAGAATTTCATATTAATCTTATATTAGTAATAATTCTTATAAAGGCAGGTATTTTCTAGAATTAGAAGAAGTTATTTCTATATTAAGGGATAATACCTATAGCTAAAGTCTATAATATTAATAAGCTTTATATATTATTAAGGCTATTAGAGGATCTAAAGGAAGCCTATATTATATCTAGTAAAGCACTAAGACTACTTATAAAAGGAGATATAGACCTTTAGTATTAATAATATAGTTATTCTAGTATTAAGGTATTTATAGAGCTTATAAACGCGGTTTTAGGTATTAAATTAATAGGTCCTAAGCTTATATAGTATAAGATATATACTATAGGTAAAGCTAAGTAATAGAGATTATAGGTTATACCTAAAGGACTTCCTTAAGAACTAGATTATAGTTTTTTAGTTAATCTAGATTACTATAACTCTTCTTATTAGAATAATAATAAGTATTAGTATATTTTTACCTACCTTATAACCTTAATATAGTTTTTTTATTTATTTAAGATAAAGAATAGGATTTATAATAGCTTTTATATAATAATAGTATTTCTAAGTACTTAATTTAGGGTTTAACTATACTTTTTATATAGTAATATTAAAAAAGCCTTCTTTATAAAGAATATAAGGGATAAGATAGCCTTTACTAGTATTATAGTCTATAATTTAGCTCTCTTAATACCTAGTTAGAATAAAAAGGTAAAAAGATTTAAAGGGATAGTTAAGTAAAAAGCTTATACTTTAAGTCTTAAAGCTAACCTTTTATCTAATCTTAATAATAAGGTCTTTAATACTATAGTTTATCTATTAAATTATATACCTTTTAAATATTATAGAAAGTAAACTATATATATAAACTTTAGTGGGATTAGGCTAGGAAAATAGTCCCTATATACTTAAATATAGTAAAGGTCTAGAAACCTTTAATTATATATCTATAAGCCTATAAATATAAAGTATTTCCTATAATAATAAAGGCTCTAGAGTATATTAAATTATATAATATAATACTATAGTTAGAGTAAAAAGCTTATATTAGATACCTTATTAGTTATAAAGGTAAGTCCTAGTATATTATATAGGTACCTTTACTTTATAATTATAAGGTTATTATATTAGTATATATTTAATTTAATAAAAACTTCTTTTTTAAACTAGAAAAAAAGCTAGAATTAGCCTAAAAAAAGAAGATATTAATAATTATATTACTTAAGAAGCTTAAAGCTAATAATATTAATAAGGAAATTAGTTAAGACCTTATTAGAATAAAATTAGAAGATAAGAATTATAAGAATTATATCTCTTTACTTTTAAATATAAAAGGAGAAAATAAGTAGTTTAAAGTAAAAACACCTCCTTATATAATAGAGAAAAAAGATAACCTTTTTAGTATACTTTTAACCCCTCCTAACTTTTCTTATAAGGTACTAGTTACTATAGAGAATATAAAGCTTTAGGTATAAGGTAATAATATACTATTTTATAAGATTAATAAATTAGTATATAATATAATAATTAAATATATAAAAACTACTATAAAGACTAGTAAAATTACTAGTAAAAGTAATAAGGCTATAGAGAATTATTATCCCTAGGATAATAGTATTAATCTAGATAATATTATTACTAGAAAATACTAAAGAAAGGAGATATATAAAGCTAAGTAAGTATAGTTTACTTTTACTTTTTCTATAGTATTATAAGGTATTTAATATAGTTTATAGATTAAAGATATACTACTAGAACCTACTTATTATTATTAAGCTATAGCTTTAGCCTATTATAATTACTAAAAAGAAGTAATTATAAAGAAGCTTTTAAAGCTTTTATTCTTAAACTACTAGGAGAATATACTAAATAAATTATTTAATATAAAGAAGTAAAAGGAAATTATAAACCTTAGCTAGGTTTTTAAATATAAGACTAATAAGAAAGAAGTAGTTATAGAGTTTAAAGCTAGAATAGTTATTTAAGGTAATTAATAACTAAAGGATAATCTTAATAACTATACTACTATACTTACTTTATAATCTCTATATATACTACTTATAGTCTACTATACTAATAATCTTAATACCTAATAATATAATATTTAGAATACTTTTCTATATATAAAGCTTAAAGAACTTATTTACTATAAGCCCCTAGAGAGTATAAATATAAAAGGTTATCTCTAGAAGATAATAAGAGTATTATATAGGCTAAGGGAAGCTCCTTAATAATAGTTCTTATATTTTATATAATTCCTATTAAAGCTAGACTTTATATAAGAAAGGGAAAACTTATATATCTTTATAAAGGATAGATTTATCCTATTTTTCTATATAGATAATATTATAGTAATATACCCTAATAGATTTAAAGTAAAATTTAAAAAGCTTTATAAATAACTAATAAATAGTCTTAATATTAAGAACTAAGGTAACCTAAAGTAGTTCCTAGGTATTAAAATTATTAGAAATTATAATACTAAAGAGATATAGTTATTATAGGAATTATATATTTAAAAGATTACTTAGAAATTTATTTCTAATATTATTAATAGTAATTTAAAAAGCTTATCCCCTACTTCTCTTCCTATAGCTATAATTCTTACTAATACTAATAAAGCTACTAATAAAGAGATTAATTATTATAAAGTAGTTATTAGCTCTTTAGTGTATTTATATATTATTAGAAAACCTAATATAGCCTTTATAGTATTAAAGCTTATCTCTTTTATAATAAATCTATTAATAAAGTATATTAAGCTTACTAAAGAAGTAATTTTATATACTTAGAATATAAAAAAGCTATATATTTATTACTTAGAAGTAGATAGTTTTAATATACTATTCTCTAGTACTAATACTTTACTTAGTAATAATCCTAATACTTAGAAATTAATATAAGGTTATATCTTTATTATATATAGTATTATAATTAATTAGAAGTTAGGTAGGTAATATTATATAATAACTTTAAGTATAGAAGTAAAGCTCTTTACCCTAAATTATAGTATAAAAGAGTATATATCTCTAGGAAAACTACTTTATAATATTAAAGTTTATATATTACTACTCTTAATTATCTAGTATAATAATAAGTAAATAATCTAGATTACTAAATATATAGAAGGAAGGCTTTAGACTAGCCTTAAGTACCTTAATATAAATTAAATATAGATTTAAGAATAATATATAATAGGTAATATTAAGGTTAATTAGATAAAGACCTCTAAGATACCTATAAATAGCTTTATAAAGCTACTTTTAGGTTAGATATATAGGGACTTCTACTATAGAATTAGCTTATAAGAGATTCCTATCTAATTATAACACTAGAAATTATTTATAATCTCTTCCTATGCCTTTAATCTCTAGCTTTAATAGATATCTTAGCTAGGGGGGGTGTATTAGGGAGACCTCCTTAAGGTATTAGATATATAGATATAGCCTATATAATAATTAGGTTAAAACCCTTAATAAGATAATAGTAGAGATAATATATTAGAAGTATCTCTATAGACTAGTTATTACTATAGCGCACTATGTACCTTTTAGGTACAAAAGTTAGGTGCTGTCTGCACCTCTAATTAACCGAAATTAAACCATTTTTCATTATCTACACCGACCCCTACCTTGACAAGAGGTCATACGCCTTGTGGTAGGGGGCCTGTGGGGGCCTATAGACCCACAAGGCGTATGACCTCTGAGGAGATAGCTGTGTTTAGGCACCGCATCTCCCATTGTCAAGGTAGGGGTCGGTGTAGATAATGAAAATGGTTCCATTTTAGTTAATTAGAGGTATAGATAGTACCTAACTTTTATACCTAAAGGTATATAGTGCGCTATAGTAATAACTAGTCTATAGAGATACTTCTAATATATTATCTCTACTATTATCTTATTAAGGGTTTTAACCTAATTATTATATAGGCTATATCTATATATCTAATACCTTAAGGAGGTCTCCCTAATACACCCCTAGCTAAGATATCTATTAAAGCTAGAGATTAAAGGCATAGGAAGAGATTATAAATAATTTCTAGTGTTATAATTAGATAGGAATCTCTTATAAGCTAATTCTATAGTAGAAGTCCCTATATATCTAACCTAAAAGTAGCTTTATAAAGCTATTTATAGGTATCTTAGAGGTCTTTATCTAATTAACCTTAATATTACCTATTATATATTATTCTTAAATCTATATTTAATTTATATTAAGGTACTTAAGGCTAGTCTAAAGCCTTCCTTCTATATATTTAGTAATCTAGATTATTTACTTATTATTATACTAGATAATTAAGAGTAGTAATATATAAACTTTAATATTATAAAGTAGTTTTCCTAGAGATATATACTCTTTTATACTATAATTTAGGGTAAAGAGCTTTACTTCTATACTTAAAGTTATTATATAATATTACCTACCTAACTTCTAATTAATTATAATACTATATATAATAAAGATATAACCTTATATTAATTTCTAAGTATTAGGATTATTACTAAGTAAAGTATTAGTACTAGAGAATAGTATATTAAAACTATCTACTTCTAAGTAATAAATATATAGCTTTTTTATATTCTAAGTATATAAAATTACTTCTTTAGTAAGCTTAATATACTTTATTAATAGATTTATTATAAAAGAGATAAGCTTTAATACTATAAAGGCTATATTAGGTTTTCTAATAATATATAAATACACTAAAGAGCTAATAACTACTTTATAATAATTAATCTCTTTATTAGTAGCTTTACTAGTATTAGTAAGAATTATAGCTATAGGAAGAGAAGTAGGGAATAAGCTTTTTAAATTACTATTAATAATATTAAAAATAAATTTCTAAGTAATCTTTTAAATATATAATTCCTATAATAACTATATCTCTTTAGTATTATAATTTCTAATAATTTTAATACCTAGGAACTACTTTAGGTTACCTTAGTTCTTAATATTAAGATTATTTATTAGTTATTTATAAAGCTTTTTAAATTTTACTTTAAATCTATTAGGGTATATTACTATAATATTATCTATATAGAAGAATAGAATAAATCTACCCTTTATAAAGATATATAAGTTTTCCCTTCCTTATATAAAGTCTAGCTTTAATAGGAATTATATAAAATATAAAAACTATTATTAAGAAGCTTCCCTTAGCCTATATAATACTCTTATTATCTTCTAGAGATAACCTTTTATATTTATACTCTCTAGGGGCTTATAGTAAATAAGTTCTTTAAGCTTTATATATAGAAAAGTATTCTAAATATTATATTATTAGGTATTAAGATTATTAGTATAGTAGACTATAAGTAGTATATATAGAGATTATAAAGTAAGTATAGTAGTATAGTTATTAAGGTTATCCTTTAGTTATTAGTTACCTTAAATAACTATTCTAGCTTTAAACTCTATAACTACTTCTTTCTTATTAGTCTTATATTTAAAGATCTAGCTAAGGTTTATAATTTCCTTTTACTTCTTTATATTAAATAATTTATTTAGTATATTCTCCTAGTAGTTTAAGAATAAAAGCTTTAAAAGCTCCTTTATAATTACTTCCTTCTAGTAATTATAATAAGCTAAAGCTATAGCTTAATAATAATAGGTAGGTTTTAGTAATATATCTTTAATCTATAAACTATATTAAATACCTTATAATACTATAGAAAAAGTAAAAGTAAACTATACTTACCTAGCTTTATATATCTCCTTTCTCTAGTGTTTTCTAGTAATAATATTATCTAGATTAATACTATTATCCTAGGGATAATAATTCTCTATAGCCTTACTACCTTTACTAGTAATTTTACTAGTCTTTATAGTAGTTTTTATATATTTAATTATTATATTATATACTAATTTATTAATCTTATAAAATAGTATATTATTACCTTATACCTAAAGCTTTATATTCTCTATAGTAACTAGTACCTTATAAGAAAAGTTAGGAGGGGTTAAAAGTATACTAAAAAGGTTATCTTTTTCCCCTATTATATAAAAAGGTATTTTTACTTTAAATTACTTATTTTCTCCTTTTATATTTAAAGGTAAAGAGATATAATTCTTATAATTCTTATCTTCTAATTTTATTTTAATAAGGTCTTAACTAATTTCCTTATTAATATTATTAGCTTTAAGCTTTTTAAGTAGTATAATTATTAATATTTTCTTTTTTTAGGCTAATTCTAGCTTTTTTTCTAGTTTAAAGAAGGAGTTCTTATTAAATTAAATATATACTAATATAATAACCTTATAATTATAAAGTAAAGGTACTTATATAATATACTAGGACTTACCTCTATAACTAATAAGGTATCTAATATAAGCTTTTTACTCTAACTATAGTATTATATTATATAATTTAATATACTCTAAAGCCTTTATTATTATAGGAAATACTTTATATTTATAAGCTTATAGATATATAATTAAAGGTTTCTAAATCTTTACTATATTTAAGTATATAGGGACTATTTTCCTAGCCTAATTCTACTAAAGTTTATATAATATAATCTACTTCTTATAATATTTAAAAGGTATATAATTTAATAGATAAACTATAGTATTAAAAACCTTATTATTAAGATTAGATAAAAGGTTAGCTTTAAGACTTAAAGTATAAGCTTTCTACTTAACTACTCCCTTAGATCTCTCTACCTTTCTATTCTAACTAGGTATTAAGGGAGCTAAATTATAAACTATAATACTAGTAAAGGCTATCTTATCCCTTATATTCTTTATAAAGAAGGCTTTCTTAATATTACTATATAAAAAGCATAGTTAAACCCTAAATTAAGTACTTAGAAATACTATTATTATATAAAAGCTATTATAAATCCTATTCTTTATCTTAAATAAATAAAAAAACTATATTAAGGTTATAAGGTAAGTAAAAACACACTAATACCTATTACTATTTTAATAAGAAGAGTTATAGTAATCTAGATTAACTAAAAGACTATAACCTAGTTCTTAAGGAAGTCCTTTAGGTATAACCTATAATCTCTATTACTTAGCTTTACCTATAGTATATATCTTATACTATATAAGCTTAGGACCTATTAATTTAATGCCTAAAACCGCGTTTATAAGCTCTATAAATACCTTAACACTAGGATAACCATATTATTAATGCTAAAGGTCTATATCTCCTTTTATAGGTAGTCTTAGTGCTTTACTATAAGAACAAAGGATAGCTAGGCAAGAGGTATAGGGGCACTTGTATATTTACTAAAGCTTGCTAGGTCTAAGTGTGTTATGTATACAAGTCACTAGCTTATAGCTAGTAGCTTACTAGCGTCACATAGACCTAGCCCTAGGGCGTGGCTTATCTACAGGGTATGCTAGTGTAGTACACTTATATTATAAGTAAGGCCTTATAATTACCCCCCCTTTTCTAGCTAGGCTTCTAAATAGCTTTAGATCCTTACCTAAGATATAGCTATTTGCTAGTTAGTAATAATAATAAGATTACTATATTAGGCTATTATAATAATAATAAACAGGGGTCTATCCTATAGTAATATAAATATCTATTTAGTATAAATTCGCTATTAAATTCCTATTATATTATATATTTTTTCCTCCTATAAATATATTATTTTAACCTAAGGCAAATTTTAATCTTATAGTACACTCTCTCTTAATTTACTAATTACTACTCTCTTACTACTAATATATTAATAATTCCCTTAAAATAGTATAGTTATATATACTACCTCTATACTATATATATAGAGTTTAAAAAGAATCTACCTATAGAGCTTATATTACTATAAATTAGTTATCTTTTCCCCTACCTTTTAGTAGTAAATCTATCTAAAAAGAAGTAGTCTAAGTAATATATTTAGTATATTAAGTATAGTAACCTTTATAATATAGTAGTCCTCCCTCTTTCTATATCTCTTTAGTTCCTTTTTACTAACTTTTACTAGCTAATAGCTATAATAGTAGGTAATTTTAATAATCTCCTATCCCTCTTAGATTAGGTCTAAACTTTACTAAATACCTATAAGAATAGTAATACTATAGATAATAATAATAATAATTTTATCTTTATAAAGAAGACTTACTAGTATCTTACTAAGCTTTTAGCTAAGTTAATACTTAGTTTTAATTATACTAATATAGTATACTATATTATATTTAGTCTAACTAGCACTATAAAGTATTACTAGGTTTATTATTATTTCCTTACTTATTTACTAGTACTTTACTAATCCTTTTATATAAAATACCTTTATTTTATACTAGTAGTATATAGTTTTATAGTAATAATTACTTATTACTATATTTCTAGGCCTTACCCTAGGGATTATAAGTATTCCTATAATATATTTAGTAGTTCTTTACTAATATTTCTATAGGTAAACTACTACTAGCTCCTAATTACCTAGGAGGTAAAAATAATCTTATATCTCTATTCCTATAACCTAGGGTATATAGCCTAGCTTATATTAAAGCACTAGTTTTTTTATACTATTTCCCTAGTAATTAAGAAGGATAAAAATACTAGGGAGTATTTTATTTATAGGACTTAGGTATTAATATATAGTAGTGCTACTATGTGAGGCCCCACTCACAACACAGGTGCACCACACTGGCGCACCCCGCAGACAAGCCACGCCCTAGGGCTAGGTCTACGTAACACTAGCAAGCCACTAGCTATAAGCTAGTGACTTATATATATAATACACTTAGACCTAGTAAGCTTTAGAAAATATATAAGTGCCCCTATATCTCTTACCTAGCTATCCCTTATTCTTATAATTCTAAAGCTTCTTTTACTAGCTACCTAAGAGTAATATAGGGGGGAGAACTACCTAATCTATAAGAGTAATATTAGATAATAACTAAGGGCTACTAAATAAGGGTAATACTATAGCTAAGAACACGCCCTATTCTATAGGTACTATAACTAAAGATATACCCCTTACTATCTATACCTAAGCTATAGTAATAGTAGAGTAAATTACCTAGCTTAAGGAACTCTAGAAACTATAGGAAAGAGAGTAAAAGCTCTAAGATCTATTATAGTATAATACTAAAGAAGAATAATTAAAAAGGTAGTAAAGAGCTAGCACTTCCTTAAGCTATAGTAGCTAAGAGGTTAAAGTTTAGAATATTACTAATCTCTAATATCCTATAAACCTATAGAGATATAAGATATAGATTAATAACCTAAACTATACCTTTAATAGGGTAAAGAAGAAGTTCTAATATAACTACTAGAAGATCCTTTTTACACTTAACTATATATATATTAATTATAGGGTAAGATAGGATAGATACCTTAAAGAATAGTAGGCTAATAGCTAGGATAACCTTAAAGATAACTAGGATAAATTTTAGACCTAGATACTTACGCTACTTTAGGACTTTGCTAATTATAACACACAAATAGTAATGTAATTAGAGAATATAAAGCAATATAAGGGTTAAAGCCCTATTAAGTTTAGTATCTTCTTAGATTTACTAGAGAAACACCTAGAAAGAGCCCTAGAAAAGACTTATACCCTTATATTCTTTATAAAGTTACTCCCTAACCTATAGGATTATATTAACCTATATGCCTTTATTACTAATAAGACTTAAGAAGAGGTTATATAACTTACCTAGTAATTCTAGGAGGCTATACTAAAGAATAAGTGAAAATCTAAGTAATTAGGAGATAAAGGCCTGTATAAGAACCCTTAGCACTATAGGAATAACTCCCTATAAGGTTATAGACCTTATAAAGATTAAAGGAATAAGGACTAGGAGAAGGGCCTAGCTACCTACCTAAACACTACTAAACCTAGGGATAAGATATAGTATTATAACTATAATAGTATAGGATATCTTATATATTACTATAAGAAACCTAAGAAAAAGCCCTAAGAAGGCCTAGAAAACTCCCTAAGGTAGAAGTAGATACCCTTATCTCTACCTCTAATACTAAGGTACTAATAAGGCATTAGTTTTATACACTAGTTACTATCTATAGGTATAAAGACATTAAAATAGTAGCTAATCTAGATAGTTACGCTAAGATTAATATAATTAGTATTAAGTTTATAAGAACCTATAAACTTAACTAGGCTAAGGCTATAGCACCTATTATTAAGGTAGTAGGAGCCCTTATAGTCCCTTAATATAGTATCTATAAGGTACCTATTATAATTAAGAACTTAAGAGAAGAAGAAAGGGACCTTAAGCTACTATATATAGCTATAGATAGAGACCTAAGAGTAGGGGGAAGCCCTATATTAATTAGAATATATACCCTTATAGAAGAATATATATACCTTTGCCTATATTTATAGGAATAGTAATTTAAGAAAGGAAAAGTAGCCTTTTTACTATTAACTCCCTATAAATTTATAAAAGTAATATATAATAAGACTATTATATATGCTATTATAGGGGTTATAGAAGATAAGTTTATTGCCCTTAAAGATAATAAGGAGGTAAAAGTATATAGAACTATTAAAGATATTCCCCTAAAACTATATAAGTTTAAAGATATATTTATATTAGATAAGGTAGGAAGCTTATTATTAAGAAAAGAGACTAACTATATAATTAACCTAGTACCTAGGGCTATACCCCTATATAGACTAATCTACCCTCTTTCCTAAAGTAAGCTAAAAGAACTCTGCGAATATATTAATAAAAACCTATAAAAAGGCTAGATAAGACCCTATAAGAGCCCTATAGGCATGCCTATTCTATTTATACTAAAGAAAGATAGAATACTCTAGTTATATATAGATTATTAGGGACTTAATAAAGTAATATAGAAGAATTACTACGCTCTCCCCCTAATTTTAAAGATCCTAGACTAGTGCTAAGAAGCTTACTACTTCTTAAAAATTAATATTAAGAATATATATTATTAAATTTATATTAAAGGAGGTAATAAGTAGAAGACTATATTTTATACCTATTATAAACACTATAAATACCTTATAATACCCTTTAGGTTAACTAATACCCTAGTTACTTTTTAAAGTTATATTTATAAAGCACTCTATAGGCTAGTTAATACTATTTATATAGTATATCTAGATAATATCCTTATCTTTTTAAAAATATAGGAGGAATATACTATATATATTAAGGAAGTTTTAGAATATATAAAATTAGTAGAGTTATATATAAAACCCTTAAAGTGTTTATTTTACTAGGAGTTAGTAGAGTTTCTAGGGTTTATTCTATTAATTAATAGGATCTTAATAGATACTTACTAGGTTAATATAATCTAAGAATAGAAAAAGCCTATAAGCTTTAAGGATATATAGTCCTTCCTTAGGTTTTATAACTTTTACTAATAGTTTATCTATAGATACTCTAGGATTATAGCACCTCTTTATATATTAATAAAAGGTAGTTAAAATAGCATCTAGACTAGGAAGTTTATATTTAAAGTAAAGGAATAGCTAGTGTTTAACTAGCTAAAAGAGGCCTTCTAGTAAGCGCCTCTTCTCTATTATTATAACCTAAGTTAACTAGTGTATATTAAGATAGATACTTTAATTTTTATAATAGTAAGAATCCTATCTTAATAGGATAATAAGGGCTATTAGTATCTAGTAGTATTTTAGTTAAGGAAATTCATAGATACTAAGTATAATTATAGTATAGCTAATTAAGAGCTACTTACTATAGTAGAGTTATTTAAATACTAGTAATACTATATTAAGGGTATAGTAAGCCTAGTTAAAGTCCTATTAGACTACTATAATCTATAAACCTTTATAAGGTAGTAGAAGTTAAATAAAAGGTAGGTAAGATAGTGTATATTCCTTTACCCCTTCTACTTTATAATTAGGCATAGACCTAGGAAAAGTAACCTAGTGGATATACTATTAAGAAGGTTTAATTATAAGGGTAAACCCCTAATAAATAGGGTACTATTACTAGAACTTTAAAGGAAGATAGTACTTACTAAAATAGTAAAAAAAGAGAAACTAATATATTAAAGAAGATATAGTAAGATACCTTTAAGGGAGGAAAATACCTTAGTCTTAGGCATAAAGAGGCTTAATAAGATATCTTTAGGGGAGGAAAATGCCCTAGCCTCTATAGAGAGAATAGCTAGAGTAGCCTAGTTAAGAAGCTAGTTAGCTACTATAGATCTAGTAAAAGGTTAGCTAACTAAAGGAGATTTTAAGGAGAAGGTAGTGTATATCTAAGATATTAGTGTAGTATAAGAGATATAGGGGACTATTATATTACTAGATCCCTACTAATCTAGGCTAAATAAACTATTAGTATAACTACTATAGAAGGCATAGGATTAAGACCTAGATCTATAGAGATAGAATAGTAAGATTAATAACTCCCTAGTAAAAGGGAAGGGAAAGGCTAGTTTATAGTTATATAGTATAGGGGGTTTTCTATTATACTAAGACTAGGTAGTTATTCCCTAGGAGCTTATTTTATAATAGGAGCTTCTATAGCTATACTATAATAATTTACTAGTGGGTTACTTTAGGACTAAGTATACTCTAGAGCTACTAAAGTATTACTTTTAGTAGCTAGCTATAAGTAAGTCTATTTTAAACTATATTATAAGCTATAGGGTTTACTAATAGGTAGTAGCTAGAAGGTATTACCTATATAGAAGCCTTAAATCGCTGCTAATACTAAGGTAACTATAGATAGAGATCTTAATAGACTTTATTATAGGGTTACCTATTATATAAGTAGGCAAGTAAGAGACTAATATAATCCTAGTAATTATAGACTAATTTACTAAGTATTCTATCTTCCTACCTATAACTACTACTATTAATATAGCTAAATTAGTAGAACTTTTCTATAAAGAGATTAAGCTATAATTCAGAGCCCTAGAGGGTATTATATTTAATAAAGGTTTAGTCTTTATAAGCTAATTCTAGTTAGACCTATACTACCTATCTTAGGTAAAGCGGAGGCTTTCTATAGTATTTTACCCCTAAACTAATAGGTAAATAGAAAGAATAAACTAAGTACTTAAGCACTACCTTTAATATTTTATTATAGAGAACTAATAGATATAGCCTAAGCTACTCCTAATAGCTTAATTTACCTATAATAATATAGTAAATAGGAGTACTAGCTACTCCCTAAATTATTTACTTATAGGCTATTTACCTAAGTTTTATCTAGCTCTTAGGGGCAAGAGCTAGGAAGGGGAGGTGCTAGAAGTATATGCGTATATTATAAAGCTATATAAAGTTAGAGAGTATCTAAAGAAGAACTAGGCTAAAGCTACTAAAACCTAGGTAAAGTACTATAACTAGTATTACTAGCTATTAATACTATATTAAGGTAACCTAGTACTACTATTAGTAAAGAATATTAAGCTTAAGGATATAAAATAAAAGCTAATCCCTAGATTTATTTAGCCTTTTTAAGTACTTAATACTATAGGGAAATAAGTATATAGACTAGTATTATCTAAGAAGTATAGATAGCTATATAATATATTTTATATAAGCCTATTAGAGCTATAGAATTACTATAAAGATACTAGGGATAAGGATATACTAATACTAGACCTTAAGGATAAAGAAGATAAGTATAAAGTTAAGGAAGTTAAGGACTATAAGAAGACCTATAAAGGTAATAAATACTTAGTAAAATAAAAGGATTAGCTTAGTAAATATAACTAATAGGTTCTAGTAGAAGATATAGAAGGCGCTTAATATATAATTTAAGTGTTTTATTAAAGTAGATTATATAAGAAAGGTAGTAATATATAGGTAAGTTATAGGTAAAGAGACATAGAGTTATAATAAAAAAGGCCTAGCCTTATTAGCTACTATAACACTCTAAACTAGAATAAAAGAAAAAATCCTTAGATTACCTATAAAATAATAAAGGAAAACGCGCCTAAAGGGCGGCTAAAATAAGAGAAAATCCCTCTATAGTAGCACCGCTATATATTAATACCTAAGTCCTATAAATAAGATACTCCCTAGTATTCTTATTCTCCTTAATTACTAGGGAAATAGTATAAAAAAACTAGTGCTTTAATATAAGCTAGGCTATATACCCTAGGTTATAGGAACGGAGATATAAGACTATTTTTACCTCCTAGGTAGTTAGGAGCTAGTAGTAGTTTACCTATAGAAATATAAGTAAAGAACTACTAAATATATTATAGGGATACTTATAATCCCTAGGGTAGGGCCTAGAAATATAGTAATAAGTAATTATTACTATAAAACTATATACTACTAGTATAAAATAGAGGTATCCTATATAGAAGGATTAGTAAAATACTAGTAAATAGGTAAGGAAATAATAATAAACCTAGTAATACTTCATAGCGCTAGTTAGACTAAACGCAACGCAGTATGCTATATTAGTATAATTAAAACTAAGTATTAACTTAGCTAAAAGCTTAGTAAGATACTAGTAAGTCTTCTCTATAAAGATAAAATTATTATTATTATTATCTATAGTATTACTATCCCTATAGGTATCTAGTAAAGTTTAGACCTAGTCTAAGAGGGATAGGAGATTATTAAAATTACCTACTATTATAGCTATTAGCTAGTAAAAGTTAGTAAAAGGGAACTAAAGAGGCGTAGAAAGAGGGGGGACTACTATATTATAAAGGTTACTACGCTTAACACACTAAATATATTACTTAGACTGCTTCTCTTTAGATAGATTTACTACTAAAAGGTAAGGGAAAAGATAACTAATCTATAGTAGCGTAGGCTCTATAGGTAGATTCTTTTTAAACTCTATATATATAGTATAGAGGTAGTGTATATAACTACACTATTTTAAGGGAATTATTAACATATTAGCGGCAAGAGAGTAGTAATTAATAAATTAAGAGAGGGTATATTATAAGATTAAAATTTACCTTAGGTTAAAATAATATATTTATAGGAGGAAAAAACATATAATATAATAGGAATTTAATAGTAAATTTATACTAAATAGATATCTGCATTGCTATAGGATAGACCCCTATTTATTAGTATTATAATAACCTAATACAGCGATCTTATTATTATTACTAACTAGCGAATAGCTATATCTTAGGTAGGGATCTAAAGCTATTCAGGAGCCTAGCTAGAAAAGGGGGGGTAATTATAAGGCCTTACTTATAATACAGGTACACCACACTAGCGCACCCCGTAGATAAGCCACGCCCTAGGGCTAGGTCTATGTAACACTAGCGAGCTACTAGCTATAAGCCAGCGACTCGCATATATAACACACTTAGACCTAGTAAGCTTTAGAAAATACACAAGTGCCCCCATACCTCTTGCCTAGCTATCCCTTGTTCTCACATACTATAGAGGGATTTTCTCTTATTTTAGCTGCCCTTTAGGCGTGTTTTCCTTTATTATTTTATAGGTAGTCTAAGGATTTTTTCTTTTATTCTAGTTTAGAGTGTTATAGTAACTAATAAGGCTAGGCCTTTTTTATAAGGACTTTATGCCTCTTTACCTATAACTTACCTATATATTACTACCTTTCTTATATAATTTACTTTAGTAAAACGCTTAAATTATATATTAAGCGCTTTCTATATCTTTTACTAGGACCTATTAGTTATATTTACTTAGCTAATCCTTTTATTTTACTAGGTATTTATTACCTTTATAAGTCTTCTTATAGTCCTTAACTTCCTTAACTTTATACTTATTTTCTTTATTCTTAAGGTTTAGTATTAGTATATTCTTATCCCTAGTGTCTTTATAGTAATTCTATAGCTTTAATAGGCTTATATAAAATATATTATATAGCTATCTATACTTCTTAGGTAATACTAGTTTATATACTTATTTCCCTATAGTATTAAGTACTTAAAAAGGCCTAATAAATCTAGAGATTAGCTTTTATTTTACTTCCTTAAGCCTAATATTCTTTATTAATAGTAGTACTAGGTTACCTTAATATAGTATTAATAGCTAGTAATACTAGTTATAGTACTTTACCTAGGTTTTAGTAGCTTTAGCCTAGTTTTCCTTTAGATACTCTTTAACTTTATATAGCTTTATAATATATATATATACTTCTAGTACCTTCCCTTCCTAGCTCTTACCCCTAAGAGCTAGATAAAACTTAGGTAAATAGCCTATAAGTAAGTAATTTAGAGAGTAGCTAGTACTCCTATTTACTATATTATTATAGGTAAATTAAGCTATTAGTAGTAGCTTAGGCTATATTTATTAGTTCTTTATAATAAAATATTAAAGGTAGTACTTAAGTACTTAGTTTATTCTTTTTATTTACTTATTAGTTTAGGGGTAAAATACTATAGAAAGCCTTTACTTTACCTAAGATAAGTTATATAGGTCTAACTAGAATTAGCTTATAAAGACTAAACCTTTATTAGATATAATACCCTCTAAGGCTCTAAATTATAGCTTAATCTCTTTATAAAAAAGTTCTACTAATTTAGCTATATTAATAGTAGTAGTTATAGGTAGGAAGATAGAATACTTAGTAAATTAGTCTATAATTACTAGGATTATATTAGTCTCTTACTTACTTACTTATATAATAGGTAACCCTATAATAAAGTCTATTAAGATCTCTATCTATAGTTACCTTAGTATTAGTAGTAATTTAAGGCTTCTATATAGGTAATACCTTCTAGCTACTACTTATTAGTAAACCCTATAGCTTATAATATAGTCTAAAATAAACTTACTTATAGCTAGTTACTAAAAGTAATACTTTAGTAGCTCTAGAGTGCGCTTAGTCCTAAAGTAACCTACTAGTAGATTATTATAGTATAGCTATAAAAGCTCCTATTATAAGATAAGCTCCTAGGGAATAACTACCTAGTCTTAGTATAATAGAAGACTCCCTATACTACATAACTATAGACTAGCCTTTCCCTTCCCTTTTACTAGGGAGTTATTAATCTTACTATTCTATCTCTATAGATCTAGGTCTTAATCCTATGCCTTTTATAGTAGTTATACTAATAGTTTATATTAAAATGTAGGGAGCTAATGCCAGCTGGCAACACCTGTACAAGTGTAAGCTCTACGGTCTAGGACCAATAGAGCCACAACGTTGATTCTTATTAACGCAACGCAACGGAAGTGGTGGCAGTTATTAACTAATAGAATTCAATTTAGATTACTTTATAGTAACTAATAGAGCAATAGAATTGATTTTTAGTTAGTTTATTCAGGCAATGCGGCTATTAGTTAAGAGACCTAGCTAACTAGCTAGATTAAAAAGATCTTCTTCCTCTTATAGACCTACTAACTATATTAGCGGGCCTAGGCCGCTAGCGGGGTCTCGCAAGCCACTTTTTATTTTTTTGTAAAATTTATTTATATATGAAATCTAAAAAATTAACTCACTACTATATATACTAGTAACCTATATACACTAAATTTTAGTCTAAAAAATATTACTATATAAAAAGAAAGCCCTGTCTTCTAGCATTAATTTGCTATATATAAGACTTTTATATAACCTCTAGTTAAAGAGAAAATCGCTGTTAAAGATAGCTATAGGGTAAGCTGCTTATATTACTACTATAGGGTAGTCTGCTTATGTTACCCTAGCTTACCTAATTACTTGTGGTTAGGGTTATAGGCATACTTATGCCTATAATACTAATTAACATTAGTTATCCACATAGTTAGTCATAGCTGTTAATAGCTATAATGTGGTTATTTGTAACCACCTACGTAACCGTTAATAGCTATAGTGTAGCTATTAAGCTTGCAGTGTAAGCTTAGTAATATAAAGGTTCTTTAACTAGAAAAGGGCTAAAAATAGGTCTTATTTTTAACACCCCCTCTACAAAAGACTTATATATAAGCAAATAAAAGCATATAAGATTACAATAGGGTAAGTAATAACTTTTAGGTAAAAACAGTAGAGAAAAGGGAAAAAAAGGAAAAGATAAAAAGCCCCCCTTTTAAATCCTAGCTATAGTTATATATAGCTTCCCTTTTTAATGTTATTTTTAGTTCCCTATTAAAGGGTTTTTAGTTATTAGTTTTAGAAGTTATTAAGGCCTAGAAGCTTAATAAAAGCCTGATAGAGAGGTCTTATAAGAGGTTTCGTAAGACCGTCTGCGGGTATTAACTTAGTATCTAGATATTTAATCTTAGCTAAACTAGCTAAAACCTATTGCCTAATATAGTTAAACTTTAATAGGGTATGTTTAGTATGACTATGTAAGGCAGGGTTATAAGTAGTAGTTATAGCGCCTTAATTATCGTAAAATATCTGGATAGGAGGGGAAATAGGGGTTTTTAGCTCCTTAAATAGACTCTGAAGCCATTGTAGCTCCCGGAAGGTCTCGCAGATAGCGTTAGATTTAGCTTCTAATGTTAATAAAGCTATTATACTAGATTTCTTTGACTTCTAGCTAATAGGTCTGCTAGCTAGCTTAAATAGATAAGCATAGGTCAATTTTAAGGTCTTTTTATCCCCTGCAAAATCACTATCGCAATAACCTATTAGGCTTTTGCTAGCTACACCTTTAGGGTCACCCCTATAGATAATAGCAAGGAATCTAGTCCTAGATAGGTACCTTAGTAGATTTTTAGCTACATTTAGGTGTTCTATATAAGGACTAGCTAGTATAGTTAATAGCCACTAAACTGTAAAGGCTACATTAGGCCTTGTAAGCAACATTAGGTATATTATAGTCCCTATAATACACTGATAAAGCTTAATATCGCTAGCTATTAAAAGCTTAGTTATCTGCGTAGCTAAAATGCCTGGCTAAAGAGGTATGCTAATAGGCTTACTATCTAGCATATTAAATCAGTTTAAAGCTTCTAATATATACTAAGATTAATGGATTTTTAGTATTCTATTAGGCCTATCTCGTATGATTTAAACCCCTAAGAAGAATTTAGCAGGCCCCCTATCTTCTATTAGATAGACTTTATAAAGTTCTTTCTTAAGTCTTTAGATATAATATAAATCCAGTCTAATTAGAAGATAATCATCTATATAAGTAATAATAAAGGTTTTAGTGGAAGGATTAAAGAATATTACTAAGTCTAATATTAGAGGGTTAAAACCTAGGGATTTAAGCACTGCTGTTAATACTTATTACCACTCCCTTAAGCTTTGTTTAAGGCTATATAAAGATTTCTATAATAAAATTACTTAATCTTTAGAAGGTTTCTAGCTAAAACTTCTAGCTAATTTAGCTAGGTTAGGATTCGCTTTAAGGAATTTAATAAATCCGTCTAGAATAACTATGTAAATCTATTGTTATAGCTTACTATTAAGAAAAGCTCCTATAAAATCAATCTATTTGATTTCCTAGTTATTCTAAGCCGCTAGGGCTAGTAAAATCCTCTAGCTAGGGGGAATGCTTATGGCGGTAAAAGTCTCTAGATAGTTAAGACCCTTAATTTACATAAATCCCTTAGTAATAAGTCAAGCCTTGTATTTTAAAGGATTATTTTCTTTATCCTTTTTAAGCTTATAAATAAGCCTATTTTTTAGTACTTTTCAGCCCTTAGGGATTTTGTCTTTCCCTATAAATTTAAAAGTACTAGCCTTTAGAAGCTATTTAAATTCTTTAAAGGTAGCTTCTATCTATTTATCCCTTTTAGGACTAGATATAGCTTGCTTCCAGGTCTTAGGTTTAGGGCTATTAGGGTTCTTTTCCTTTAGCTTTTCCTATACCTTAAAGTAGATTTCTTTTATAAAATCTAGAGAAGAAGGGGAACTAATATTAACATCTATAGGGTTAATATTAGGGTCGAAGTCAGTAGTTTTGTTAGAAATCAGGTCTAGAGTTGAAATCTGATTTCCTAGTTCAGATATAGGCTACGCTCTCTCTAGGGCTTCTAGAATCAGACCTTTAGGGGGTTAATTAGGTCCTATAGGTAGTTTTTCTTAACCTATAGGATCCCCTATGTTATCTATAGGGTAATCCTTTAAACTATAATCTAGATCTTATTAATTATCTAGATTTTCCCCCTCTAAAGGGTTATCCCCTATAGAAATCCTAGGTAAGCCTTTAGAAATAGGGCCTATAGGTTCTATAATCTTAATAAAGCTAGTTTTTATAACTAGTTTTTTTAGAAGGGATATACACTAGGTAGGTGTTTGAACCTAGTGTAGTAAGGAGTCTTCTAGGGATAGTTCTAGCTACTAACTTTTAGGCTTTTAGTTGTTTTTTAAGGGGAATTAGAATCTCATAGTAAGATCCTATAGCCCTAATACTACTAATATTAGTTATATAGGGCCTATCTAGCTCCCTAGATAGCAGTTGTTTAGGGCTTTGATCCTTAGTGGTATTAGTAGTTATGTTAATAAGGTTAATAACTATAGGTAATATAAAACACTATAAAAATAACGGTAATTTTGCCCACTAAATAGTAGCCCTTAATTAATCTAGAATAGTTTAAATAGAACGCTCTGCTAATCTATTTTGCTTATAGATATAGGGACTAGAAGTCATAAATTTAATCCCTTTAGAATTTAACTAATCTTAATAACTAGAATTGATTTCTTAGCCCCTATTAAAGTGAAGGTGCCTAGGATATTAACCTAGTTGATTTTTAAGCCCTCTAAAGAAGCCTTTAATAGCCCTATAAACAGTTAGGCCTTCCTTATTAGATAATAAGAACACCCACTTATATCTAGTCTTTTGATCAACTAGAAATAAGTAAATTAACTGCTTATTATATGGCGTAGGACTGATTTTTAGCGTATTCCCCTCTATTTAATCTAGAGCTCTAGGGGGGTTAGGGATAGCTAATTTCCTAGGTCTTCTTACTACTTTAGATTAGTCACAAGCTATGTATTTAAAGTCCTTATCCTTAATTTTAGAAAAATCAAGGATTCCTTTAGTAACTAAGCTAGTTTTCTTTAGCAAAGGAAGCCCTAGGTGCCCTAGTTATATATGCTATAGGCTAGCTAGTTCTAATAACTATTAATATTAAAGATCTTTAGGGTCTAAATTAGGATCTAGATTAGGGCCTTCTTTACTAGTCCTCTGCTAGGCCCCTTAAGAACCATAGGCCTCTTAGAGAGGTATTAGGGACCCTTTTCTGTCACTAGGGCCCTCTAACACCTCTAAATCTATTTCCTTAGATTTATAAGGGACCTAACCTAGGGCTATAGGCAAAGAAGAAGGGACTAATTCCTCTAAATCATCCCGTACAATTTCTTTAATATTATTATTATTTTTATTAATTTCATCTAAATCAGAAGCCTAATGCGGCTTTTTAGAGGGAATTTAAACCTCTATAGGGTAGCTATAACCCCTAAAGCTAGCATAGGTAAAAGGTTAGATATAATAAGAATTACAAGGCCCTTTATATAAATTTAGTGTAGTTTGGTTTTTAACGTAAAAGAAAAAACCATGTTTTTCTATATCTAAGGTTATAATACAAGACCTATCTTTAAGATAAAGACGGTTCTTCATAAGGTAACCACTAGATATATAATGCGTAAGACCGCTAACTATATTAATATTAAGCTAAGGAAAATATAGCGTATCTTTAAGCACTAAGGTCCTATATTTAGTTAGATTTTTCTAATATAGGACCTTAAAAACAGCACTACCGTGGCCCTTAGCGTAAATAGGACCACTACTAGTTATAATAGGGTTAGATTCCCCCTTTTTATAAGGGGTATAATCTCTAAAGACCTCCCTAGAATTAACTATATATATAGTTAAACCTATATTATATAATAGGGCCTTTTTTATGTCTTTACTATAATAATTAAAACTATTTAAGGTCTTAATTTCTTGTTTTTTATTATCCGATTTACTAGAGCTAGATTCAGAGCTACTATCGCTAGAGCTCTTATAACTAGTCTTGTGAAGACTAGGTTTCTTATACGGTTTAAGAGCACCGTTAGAAAGGTTATAATTTCCTAGTATAAAAGACCCCTCTATAGAGTCTTTATTATCCTTTTTATCCGATTTAGAACCCTTTTACTTCTTTTTCTTCTTCTTAGAATTAGAATTAGAAGAGCTCTTATTTTCTTTAAAGTCTTCTTTCTTTTTCTTCTAACCTTTAGGGGCTTTTTCTTTCTCTTTAGCACCCTTTTCTTAGTCTTTAGCCTTATAATTTAGAGCTTTAGATACCGTAGATAATTTATCCCTCTGTTCTACTAGAAGGTTAGCTATTAGAAATTAAAGATTTAGGGCTTCTATAGGTGCCCCTATAGCCCTATTTGTATATATACTAAATCGTTGTCTCTTAGCCCACTAAGGGAAGGTTAATTTAAGGGATTAAAGATATTAATTAACCTAATTAATAGGATTAATTAGTACCCTAGAAATCAATAATCTAGCTAGTAGATTATTAAAGACTGCATTAAAGGACTCTAAAGATCCCTTATAATTCTAAAAATTCAGGTTATAAAATTCTAAATATAGAGACCCTCTTTGGATTTTAACGCTATATAAATACTGCCTTATAAGTAAATTATAGGCTTCTTAAGGTGATTTTTACTAAGTTATAGTGGCCTGTGGACCTTCTATATAACTATCCCTTAGCAACATTAGGATAATAGCTTAGTCAGGGTCCCCTAGCGCCCTAGAACTCTCCGGTTTATCTAGAAAATCAGGCATGCCTAAAGCTCTAAATTGGATAGCTAGGGCTTGTTTCTATTATTCAAAATTTTCAGCTCCTTTAAGCCTAGTAGTCTCTGGAAAGCTATAAACCCTCTTATTAAATTCCTTAATAATCGAATTATTAAAGGTAGCTTGTATAAAACTAGATTCAACTTATTGTGCTTAAATAGGTTGTTATTCTAGGTTCTAAGTAGCAGGTTTAGCTCGTTCCACACACTCTATATAACTATTTATAGCAATAGATAGGCTCTCTAGCTTCTCTAATAGCTTGTTAATAGTTATTTATTACTTAATAGCCTGCTTTTTTAGCTAGTTATTAAGAATCTCTTGCGCACTAGGGGGCGTTTGTGCCCTATTTCCCTTTAATTCGGTATCTATCTTCCTATTTTATAGAAGGGAAGTCTTCTATTTATCTTAAAAATCCTTTTTATAGAAGAGAAAATAACTTCTATCCCACTGAATTTCCTTTTTATAGAAGGGAAAACTTCTATAATTACGGGTTCTTCCTATTTTATAGAAGGGAAGTCTTCTATAGCCATAATGATTCCTTTTTATAGAAGGGAATTAGCTTCTATCTCGCAGGTCCTTCCTATTTTATAGAAGGGAAGTCTTCTATAACTAAATATAAAAGTAGTATAAAAAGAATCTATAGTAATAAACTACTAGGCTTATAACCTATTGAAATGTAGGGAGCTAATGCTAGCTGGCAACACCTGTACAAGTGTAAGCTCTACGGTCTAGGACTAATAGAGCCATAACGTTGATTCTTATTAACGCAACGCAACGCAACGGAAGTGGTAGTAGTTATTAACTAATAGAATTTAATTTAGATTACTTTATAGTAACTAATAGAGCAATAGAATTGATTTTTAGTTAGTTTATTCGGGCAATGCGGCTATTAGTTAAGAGGCCTAGCTAACTAGCTAGATTAAAAAGATCTTCTTCCTCTTATAGACCTACCAACCGTATTGGCGGGCCTAGGCTACTAGCGGGGTCTTATAAGCCACTTTTTATTTTCCGTAAAATTTATTTATATATGAAATCTAAAACATCGACTTACTACTATACATACTAGTAACCCATATGCACCAAATTTTAGTCTAAAAAATATTACTATATAAAAAGAAAGCCCTATCTTCTAGCATTAATTTACTATATATAAGACTTTTATATAACCTCTAGTTAAAGAGAAAATCGCTATTAAAGATAGCTATAGGGTAAGCTGCTTATATTACCACTATAGGGTAGTCTGCTTATATCACCCTAGCTTACCTAATTACTTATAGTTAGGGTTATGGGCACACTTATGCCTACAACACTAATTGACATTAGTTATCCACACAGTCGGTCGCAGCTGTTGACAGCTGTAACGTGGTCATTTGTAACCACCTACGCAACCGTTGACAGCTGCAGTGCAGCTGTTAAGCTTGCAGTGCAAGCTTAGTAATATAAAGGTTCTTTGACTAGAAAGGGCTAAAAATAGGTCTTATTTTTAACAATTATAATGTATAAATAGTAACGTAATTAGAGAATATAAAGTAATATAAGGGTTAAAGCCCTATTAAGTTTAGTATCTTCTTAGATTTACTAGAGAAACACCTAGAAAGAGCCCTAGAAAAGACTTATACCCTTATATTCTTTATAAAGTTACTCCCTAACCTATAGGATTATATTAACCTATATACCTTTATTACTAATAAGACTTAAGAAGAGGTTATATAACTTACCTAGTAATTCTAGAAGGCTATGCTAAAGAATAAGTAAAAACCTAAGTAATTAGAAGATAAAGGCCTATATAAAAACCCTTAGCACTATAGGAATAACTCCCTATAAGGTTATAGACCTTATAAAGATTAAAGAAATAAGGACTAGGAGAAGGGCCTAGCTACCTACCTAAATACTACTAAACCTAGGGATAAGATATAGTATTATAATTATAATAGTATAGGATACCTTATATATTATTATAAAAAACCTAAGAAAGAGTTCTAAGAAAGCCTAGAAAACTCCCTAAGGTAGAAGTAAATGCCCTTACCTCTACCTCTAATACTAAGGTACTAATAGGGCATTAGTTTTACACACTAGTTACTATCTATAGGTATAAAGATATTAAAATAATAGCTAATCTAGATAGTTATGCTAAGATTAATATAATTAGTATTAAGTTTATAAGAACCTATAAACTTAACTAAGCTAAGGCTATAGCACTTATTATTAAGGTAGTAAGAGCCCTTATAGTCCCTTAATATAGTATTTATAAGGTACTTATTATAATTAAGGACTTAAGAGAAGAAAAAAAGGACCTTAAGCTACTATATATAGCTATAGATAGAGACCTAAGAGTAGGGGGAAGC
Organism: Epichloe bromicola; assembly: GCA_023658445.1. Taxonomy (NCBI): domain Eukaryota; kingdom Fungi; phylum Ascomycota; class Sordariomycetes; order Hypocreales; family Clavicipitaceae; genus Epichloe; species Epichloe bromicola. Next base: position 2,802,242 of record CP098270.1, read on the forward strand.
CTTATATTAATTAGAATATATACCCTTATAGAAGAATATATATACCTTTACCTATATTTATAAAAATAGTAGTTTAAGAAAGAAAAAGTAGCCTTTTTATTATTAACTCCCTATAAATTTATAAAAGTAATATATAATAAGACTATTATATATACTATTATAGGGGTTATAGAAGATAAGTTTATTACCCTTAAAGATAATAAAAAGGTAAAAGTATATAAAACTATTAAAGATATTCCCCTAGAACTATATAAGTTTAAAGATATATTTATATTAGATAAGGTAAGAAGCTTATTACTAAGAAAAGAGACTAACTATATAATTAACCTAGTACCTAAGGCTATACCCTTATATAGACTAATCTACCCTCTCTCCTAAAGTAAGCTAAAGGAGCTCTATAAATATATTAATAAAAACCTATAGAAAGGCTAGATAAGACCCTCTAAGAGCCCTATAGGTATACCTATTCTATTTATACTAAAGAAGAATAGGATACTCTAATTATATATAAATTATAAAGAACTTAATAAAGTAATATAAAAGAATTACTATACTCTCCCCCTAATTTTAAAGATCCTAGACTAGTACTAAGGAGCTTACTACTTCTTAAAAATTAATATTAAGAATATATACTATTAGATTTATATTAAAGAAGGTAATAAGTAAAAGACTATATTTTATACCTATTATAAATACTATAAATACCTTATAATACCCTTTAGGTTAACTAATACCCTAGCTATATTTTAAAGTTATATTTATAAAGCGCTTTATAGGCTAGTTAATACTATTTATATAGTATATTTAGATAATATTCTTATCTTTTTAAAGATATAGGAGGAATACACTATATATATTAAGGAAGTTTTAGAATATATAAGATTAGTAAAGTTATATATAAAACCCTTAAAGTATTTATTTTACTAAGAGTTAGTAAAGTTCCTAGGGTTTATTCTATTAGTTAATAGAATCTTAATAGATACTTACTAGGTTAATATAATCTAAGAATAGAAAGAGCCTATAAGCTTTAAGGATATATAGTCTTTCCTTAGATTTTATAATTTCTACTAATAGTTTATTTATAAATACTCTAGGATTATAGTACCTTTTTATATATTAATAAAAGGTAGTTAAAATAGTATTTAGACTAGGAAGTTTATATTTAAAGTAAAGGAATAGCTAGTATTTAACTAGCTAAAAGAGGCCTTTTAGTAAGCGCCTCTTCTCTATTATTATAACCTAAGTTAACTAGTGTGTATTAAGATAAATACTTTAATCTTTATAATAGTAGGAATTCTATCTTAATAGGATAATAAGGGCTATTAGTATCTAGTAGTATTTTAGTTAAGGAAATTTATAGATACTAAGTGTAATTATAGTATAGCTAATTAAAAGCTACTTACTATAGTAAAGTTATTTAAATACTAGTAATACTATATTAAGGGTATAGTAAGCCTAGTTAAAGTCCTATTAGATTACTATAACCTATAGACCTTTATAAGGTAGTAAAAGTTAAATAAAAGGTAGGTAAGATAGTGTATATTCCTTTGCTTCTTTTACTTTATAATTAGGTATAAACTTAGAAAAAGTAACCTAGTAAATATACTATTAAGAAGGTCTAATTATAAGGGTAAACCCCTAATAAATAAGGCACTATTACTAGAACTTTAAAGGAAGATAGTACTTACTAAAATAATAGAAGAAAAGAAACTAATATATTAAAGAAAATATAATAAGATACCTTTAGGGGAGGAAAATGCCTTAGTCTTAGGTATAGAGAGGCTTAATAAGATATCTTTAGAGAAGGAAAATACCCTAGCCTCTATAGAGAGAATAGCTAGAGTAGCCTAGTTAAGAAGCTAGTTAGCTACTATAAATCTAGTAAAAGGTTAGCTAACTAAAGGGAATTTTAAGGAGAAAGTAATATATATCTAAGATATTAGTATAGTATAAGAGATATAGGGGACTATTATATTACTAGATCCTTACTAATCTAGGCTAAATAAACTATTAGTATAACTATTATAAAAGGTATAGGATTAAGACCTAGATCTATAGAGATAGAATAGTAAGATTAATAACTCCCTAGTAAAAGGGAAGGGAAAGGCTAGTCTATAGTTATATAGCATAGGGGGTCTTCTATTATACTAAGACTAGGTAGTTATTCCCTAGAAGCCTATCTTATAATAAAAGCTTCTATAGCTATACTATAATAATTTACTAGTAGGTTACTTTAGGACTAAGCATACTCTAAAGCTACTAAAGTATTACTTTTAGTAGCTAGCTATAAGTAAGTCTATTTTAGACTATATTATAAGCTATAGGGTTTACTAATAGGTAGTAGCTAGAAGGTATTACCTATATAGAAGCCTTAAATTACTACTAATACTAAGGTAACTATAGATAGAGATCTTAATAGACTTTATTATAGGGTTACCTATTATATAAGTAAGTAAGCAAGAGACTAATATAATCCTAGTAATTATAGACTAATTTACTAAGTATTCTATCTTCCTACCTATAATTACTACTATTAATATAGCTAAATTAGTAAAACTTTTTTATAAAGAGATTAAGCTATAATTTAGAGCCTTAGAGAGTATTATATTTAATAAAGGTTTAGTCTTTATAAGCTAATTCTAGTTAGACTTATACTATTTATCTTAGGTAAAGTAAAGGCTTTCTATAGTATTTTACCCCTAAACTAATAGGTAAATAGAAAGAATAAACTAAGTACTTAAGCATTACCTTTAATATTTTATTATAAAAAACTAATAAATATAGCCTAAGCTACTACTAATAGCTTAATTTACCTATAATAATATAGTAAATAGAAGTATTAGCTACTCTCTAAACTACTTACTTATAGGCTATTTACCTAAGTTTTATCTAGCTCTTAGGGGTAAGAGCTAGGAAGGGAAGGTACTAGAAGTATATATATATATTATAAAGCTATATAAAGTTAGAGAGTATCTAAAGGAAAACTAGGCTAAAGCTACTAAAACCTAGGTAAAGTACTATAACTAGTATTACTAGCTATTAATACTATATTAAGGTAACCTAGTATTACTATTAGTTAAGAATATTAGGCTTAAGAATATAAAATAAAAGCTAATCCCTAGATTTATTAGGCCTTTTTAAGTACTTAATACTATAAGGAAATAAGTATATAAACTAGTATTACCTAAGAAGTATAGATAGCTATATAATATATTTTATATAAGCCTATTAGAGCTATAGAATTACTATAAAGACACTAGGGATAAGGATATACTAATACTAAACCTTAAGGATAAAGAAAATAAGTATAAAGTTAAGGAAGTTAACTATAAGAAAACCTATAAAGGTAATAAATACCTAGTAAAATAGAAGGGTTAGCTAAGTAAATATAACTAATAGGTCCTAGTAAAAGATATAGAAGGCGCTTAATATGTAATTTAAGTGTTTTACTAAAGTAAATTATATAAGAAAGGTAGTAATATATAGGTAAGTTATAGGTAAAGAGATATAAAGTCCTTATAAAAAAAGCCTAGCCTTATTAGCTACTATAATACTCTAAACTAGAATAAAAGAAAAAATCCTTAGACTACCTATAAAATAACAAAGAAAAACACACCTAAAGGGTAGCTAAAATAAGAGGAAATCCCTCTATAGTAGCACTACTATATATTAATACCTAAGTCCTATAAATAAGATACTCCCTAATATTCTTATCCTCCTTAATTACTAGGGAAATAGTATAAAAAAACTAGTGCTTTAACATAAGCTAGGCTATATACCCTAGGTTATAGGAATAGAGATATAAGACTATTTTTACCTCCTAGGTAGTTAGAAGCTAGTAGTAGTTTACCTATAGAAATATTAGTAAAGAACTACTAAATATATTATAAAAATACTTATAATCCCTAGGGCAAGGCCTAGAAATATAGTAATAAGTAATTATTACTATAAAACTATATATTACTAGTATAAAATAAAGGTATTCTATATAGAAGGATTAGTAAAGTACTAGTAAATAGGTAAGAAAATAATAATAAACCTAGTAATACTTTATAGTGCTAGTTAAACTAAATATAATATAGTATACTATATTAGTATAATTAAAACTAAGTATTAACTTAGCTAAAAGCTTAGTAAGATACTAGTAAGTCTCCTCTATAAAGATAAAATTATTATTATTATTATTTATAGTATTACTATCCCTATAGGCATTTAGTAAAGTTTAGACCTAGTTTAAGAGGGATAGGAGATTATTAAAATTACCTACTATTATAGCTATTAGCTAGTAAAAGTTAGTAAAAGGGAACTAAAAAAATATAGAAAAAAAGAGAACTACTATATTATAAAGGTTACTACACTTAATATACTAAATATATTACTTAGACTACTTCTTTTTAAATAAATTTACTACTAAAAGGTAGGGGAAAAGATAACTAATTTATAGTAGTATAGGCTTTATAGGTAGATTCTTTTTAAACTCTATATATATAGTATAAAGGTAGTATATATAACTATACTATTTTAAGAAAATTATTAATATATTAGTAGTAAGAGAGTAGTAATTAGTAAATTAAAAGAGAGTATACTATAAGATTAAAATTTACCTTAGGTTAAAATAATATATTTATAGAAGGAAAAAATATATAATATAATAGGAATTTAATAGCAAATTTATACTAAATAAATATCTACATTACTATAGGATAGACCCTTATTTATTATTATTATAATAGCCTAATATAGTAATCTTATTATTATTACTAACTAGCAAATAGCTATATCTTAGGTAGGGATCTAAAGCTATTTAGAAGCCTAGCTAGAAAAGGGGGGGTAATTATAAGGCCTTACTTATAATATAAGTACACTATACTAGCGTACCCTATAGATAAGCTACGCCCTAGGGCTAGGTCTATATAACGCTAGTAAGCCACTAGCTATAAGCTAGCGACTCGCACACATAACACACTTAGACCTAGCAAGCTTTAGTAAATATATAAGTGCCCCTATACCTCTTGCCTAGCTATCCTTTATACTCACACTAAGTTATTAGTTAGATTTTATAAAGGTATAAATATCTCGCTACTTTTCTTCTCTGGTTTCTAACTTATTACCTTAGACTTTTCTTATAAATTCTCCTGAAGATACTTCTTAATATTCTTTTTAGAGTTCTTCCTAACTTCCTAGTCCTTTAGTATAGCCTCTAGCTTATATATAGCCTTAAATAAATTATAGGATTCCTACTACTTTAAGGTATTATAAATATTATAATTTATATATCTAAGGCATTTCTTTTTCTCTAATTTACTTTAACTACTTAATTTATTAGTAATAAGTATATTATTAGCTAACTTTAGTATACTTTATAAAGGTTTATAATCTCTTTTAAACTCTATAATAGCTTTAAGAAAGCTTTAGTTTATACCTTTATTAAGTAAATTATTCTATTTCTTCTAGAATAACTTAAATTTACTATAAAAAGAAATTATAAACTTATATAGTATTATCTCCTTAGTTTATTAGGTCTCTAGATCCTAATAATTTCTCTATAGTACCTCTATTATTACTACCTATTTATACTAATTATAAGTACCTTTAGCTTATAAGTAATTATTAAGGTATATTTCTATAAGAATTAGTATCTTTTAAGTATTTAGCTTATACTAATCTTAAAGAAGCTTTAATATTCTTTAAGAGTACTAATAAACTAACTTCTTTTCTTTCTTTTTAATATTAAAGTTAAGGAAGTCTTAAATATTCTTTAAGAGAGTCTTATAAATATATTCTCTAATCTTTAGTATTTACTTTAATAGGTTATAATACTTTATAAGATTAACTTATAAATCTCTATATTAAAAGTTATATTTATCTTTTATATCTTTATAAGTAAGCTTCTAATCTTTAATAATATTAGGGTTATTCTTTATAATCTCTAGTCTTAGATCTCTTTATAAGTATATAAGTATTATAGGTTCTTTAAGTAGTTTATTCTAATTTAGATTAATATACTCCTAAATACTATAGAATTCTATATAATTCTTAATTTATATAAACTATTTAATCTAGTCTTTCTTTAATAATAATACTATATTTAGAGTTTTCTTAGATATTATAAAGGGGAACTATACTAGTTAAAAGGAAGTATAGGTTATATACTTTAACTAATTAATATAATAAAAAGCAATTATCTCTTAATATTAGTAAGTATTAAATTAATAATATTAATAAAGCTTATATTATCTATAATAATTAATAATAAGGGTAATTAAAGCCTCCTAGGCTTATAACTATTAAGGTAGGGGTTAGTATAAATAATAAAAATAGTTTTATTTTAGTTAATTAGAGGTATAAATAGCACCTAACTTTTATACCTAAAAGGTATATAGTGTGCTATAGTAATAACTAGTCTATAGAGGTACTTCTAATATATTATCTTTACTATTATCTTATTAAGGGTTTTAACCTAGTTATTACGCAGGCTGTATTCACATATCCAATACCTTAAGGAGGTCTCCCTAACACCCATACAAGAGTGACAGACATTAATAAGCTCCGCAATTCTTCTGCCCAAGTTTAATGGCTAAACGAATTCCCTACAGGCCTGTATTAACCATTCGATCCTGCTAGCAAGCTGCTATATTAGCGCAAAGGTATCATATAATACTAACAGGCTTAGACAAAAAAAATCAATAGAAGCGAATGAAAGTGCGCCGAGTACAGAATAGTAATGTTAAACAACAAGTCTTGAATATAATCCCAGATCCAAGCAGACCCACGATTAAGCGCTTGAGAATGAAGCTAAACCCGGCCATTAGAAACAGCGCCTTCATTCGTAATGCTATTATCTCTCATGTCGTCTAACCTCCCGCACCGTCATTCGTGATGTATTGTTTGTTCATCTCATGAACCTGTTACTTGACGATATGGCTTGCTCCGTGCTTTCATGGGATCTCGCACCGAGACTTCGGACCTTTGGGCCATTCCATCTAGTGGGAGGCAGGACATGACCTTGACAGGTTGGTTGGTTGGTTGGTTGGTTGGTTGTATTCATTACGCCGGCTAGAAACCCGAGGGGTTAATACGTGGCGCCACTATTAGAGGATTTCTCAGGACACGGAGCCATTTCAGGCAGCAACAACGGAGGCGGGTTTCGCTATATCCACGGCACTTGCCCGATGAGTATCACCGGCACAGCTGGAGAGATTCCGCTGTATAATCGAGAGTCTCTTGTTTATCAACGGGCTCGAGACTGGCACGCCCACGCTAGCAAACGGCTATAGAGCTGTCAAGCTGAAGGGCGATATTTTGAACCCTGTCGCCTTTGGGGTGGCTCCGAAAGATCAAGTCGGTTCATGCATGCGCTCGAACGAGAGAGAAAGGGAAGAATAAAAGGGTGGAGACCGACCGCCTCGTCGTCTGCGTTTCATTGAAGAAGGTCAAGCATGACGAAGCTGTTCAGCCATGGCGGCGAAACAAAAAGGTGTGGCGACTTTGGAGTTTCTCCAAACTGACATTTCTCCGTATCTCAACGACAGATCGTAAAAACGCGCTGGACCTAGTTCTAGTATTACCTAATTTCAGTATTACCTAATTTCAGTATTACCTAATTCTGGTCTGCCGGATTACCTAATTCTAGTATTACCTAATTCTGGTCTACCAAACTCTGGTATTACCTAATTCTAGGAGTATTGCTATTCGTGCGGCCAGAAATTGCTATCGGTGCGGCTGGCCCACTTACTTCCGGATTTAGAATTTTTCTATTTTTCCTAGACACCCCCCGCTATTTCACACTATAGTATATATAGATTAGATACTTCTAAATTATTAAAGTAATTAATTTAGGCACTAGGAAGTAGCTTAAAAACATAATTTCTAGTGTTTTCTTTAAAAGTATACACTTTACCTAGCCTAACTAGTTATTCTAAGGTATTAGAAGCTACTAAAAAGCCTACTAGATTCTAGGCTTTTACTTAATACTTCTAATAATTATAATTAACTCTATAATATTATATATTACTATAGTAGTAAACTATAGTAAAGGGAGTAAATTAAAAAAATTTTACTACTGCCTAAAAAATAATAGGGTATATATAAGGCAAAAGCGAGGTAGCCGCACCGATAGCAATTTCTGGCCGCACGAATAGCAATACTCAATTCTAGTATTTACTAGCGGAAAGGGCCTCCTATCAGCGTCCAAGTCGCATCTGACATGAAGAAGAAGAAAAAGGAAAGAAGGCGAAAATGGATTGACGCACTGCAGAGTTTTTTGCGGCGACGCCATCAAGGTAGCGCACGAATTCCTGACCATCTAGTAGTCCGGAACCGTGGCGATCCGACCCTAGTGCTAGTGCGAGAGTTATAATTTGGGGAAATCGGCAAAGTCACGTCTTGTCCATGATCCGGATGAAATTTTGCATGTGGAAATGACATCGTATATATGAGCAGCTTGTAATCCGTACGCCTGTGGATATAACCCACCACCCTTCGTTTCCATGGTTCACACAAGAACTCGTTGTCTTCCACCCGTCGTATCCACTTGTCGAACAAGACCTTTCAAAAGGGGTAGAACAAACCTTCAACACAATGGCCACCTCACTTCGAGTAGCGGCCGCAACGCTGCTGGCGCTTGTGGGCGGTGTCATGTCGCAACCAGTCACACAACCTCCTCACAGACTGATTCATCAGTTCCCAGAAAATGTGTGGATCGAGAACATTGCGGTTCGACACAACGGCAACCTTCTCCTCACCACACTCACACCCAACGCATCCCTCTACGAAGTGATAAGCCCAGCCAGCAAGAAGCCATCAACAGAGCTCCGCTTCACCACGGCATCGGTAGACAGTTTCTTCGGCATTGCCGAGCTCTCGCTAGACAAGTTTGCTATTCTGGGAGGCAACCACACTCCAACCGCTGGTCTACCAGGGCAATGGTCCGTCTGGACAGTCGATTTTGCAAGCCACAATAGCAACGAACCGCAACTCGCCGCAACGCTTCCGGACGCGGTCCTGCTAAACGGCGCCTCTCCCGTGCCTGGATTTCCTGATGTCATCTTGGCCGCTGATTCCACAAGGGGCGTTGTCTTTCGCGTAAATGTGAGAACGCACAAGGTCGATATCACGCAAGATCTGCCAGAGATGAAGCCGCGGAGCGACGCTGCGATTCCCATCGGGATCAATGGACTACGCATACGAGGAAACCATCTCTACTTCACCAACTCGGCGACGCACACCTTCTACCGAATCAAGGTGAACAGGGACGGTACGACGGCGAAGGGCGCCAAAGTCGAGACTGTTAATGTCATCGACGCCTCCTTTGCTGACGACTTTGCTTTTGGCCCTGGATTGGATTCGACGGCTTGGGTGGTGACCAACTCTGACGATTCCATCGTGGCCGTGCGCTCAAATGGTCAGTCTCAGGAGGTTGCTGGTGGCGCCGGCAGCCCCATCATTCCGTCAGACACATCGTGCCGGTTTGGACGGACGTTGGCCGATGCGAGCGTGCTGTACGTCACAACTGCAAACACGGCATCGGCGGGTGGCAAGGTGGAGGCCATTGACGTGAGCAGAGTCCGACGATGAAGAAGCGATTGACCCATTACTGCCTGCTGATTGAGCAGATACGGTTCCTTGGCTGTTAGGGCTGAGCCGGGTTCATGGCATACATACATGTATTGTGTTTCAAGGAAATCCAGTTTCATTGAACTATTCCTCATTTGCGTGCATCATGTCCAATAAACGTTTTTCACCGTTGACTTCGCCGTCGAGCGCATCGAGCACAAGGTTTGTGGCCGGAGGCATAGCTTTCGAAGTTCAATTCCAAGAAACGAACAGCAGGGGAAAGGATAGAGGAATGGTGTTGGGTGAAACCTGAGAGTTGGGAAGACTAGATAAATCGGGAACGCCACATATTGGTGGACATAGACTTGGCTAAGGAAGTCGGCGAGAGCCTAGCGGGTCGTAACACCGCACGGGAACCATGGAATTTATGGGAAGCAATGCCTAAAGATTTAGTTTGTAGCCATTATTTAGCGTCGTTGGACATAAACGTAGCAAGCTGAGCCGCTGAGTATTAAGCTTAGCTTTGACTGCCAGATACCCCACGATGCTATTTACTACCACGACGCAAAAACATGCTTCTAGATTCCGCGAGTTACAGCATGTAAAACAACAGCAAGACAAGGAGTAGCATTCCGATAAATTTATATATAGTAAAAAGAGCCCATTTCGCCACCATCAAGCGAGAAAGCTTCCGTAGCTCAGTTGGTTAGAGCTTCGTACTAATAAACGTTAGTGATGCGGAGGCCGCAGGTTCAAGCCCTGCCGGGAGCAAAGTCGTTCCACGATGCTTTCACGCTCTTCTTTTTTGCACGAATCGTCATGTCCATGCACATGGATAGTAATCATGCGTTCTTTTTTCTCTCTTCTCGCTGTGCATAGATCGATCGCATTTGTTGACATATATACCCTTCACCCATGCGCAATCCTTGCGTGATATATATAGCCCAATAGACCAAGAATTGCTCGTATACTAACTACATTGGAGGCAATACTTCGACTCGAGCCACCTGCCAGACCAACCAAGCATTTGCCTTGCGGGCCAGGAAATTCGGACAATGGCGAAAGTGGCACATCAGTCCTATCAAGGCGGAACCCGGGAAAGTGAGAGTTCAAGAGTCAGGCCTACAAAGGGGATGACGGCAATGGTTGGGACGCAGATGTGACGATCCAACCCTTCGGCTACCTGCCTCGCAGGACCCGGCTGGAAAGACGCTGAATTCCACTGGTCCGCATGGAGCATCTATTCGGTGACCTTCACGAACGCTTCAATCGGAGCGCAAGCCTGGACTGATTTGTCTCAATTGCAGACTCTGTGCCCCACTTGACTTCCATGACCAGATTCCCAAGCAGGCACCACCGTCATCCATCATCTCTCCCAAAGAGCAAGCCGTTCGCGCGACAACAACAACAAAGTAGCTCAGAACCCCGGCATATATAATGGCCCAAGATGACTTTCAGACCTGGTGGCAACGCGCGTCAATCCCCCCCACGCACCAAGCCCTCCAAGACTCCGTCATACCCTCGCTGCTCCAAAGCATATCGGAAATCGGCAAGGCCCTCCGCCGCTCCCACCACGTATCTCTTGCCGGCACGGCCAACGCCTTCGGAGACGACCAGCTCAACGTCGACGTGCATGCCGAGAAGCTTATCCGCGACTCGCTCGCCGGGTGTCCCGCCGTCGTGACGGCCAGCAGTGAAGAGGACCCGGTAGAGAGAGCAGTGAGACACGACGGCGGCGCGGGCACCGACGGGAAGTACACGGTTGCATTCGATCCACTGGACGGGAGTTCCATCATCGCCCCAAACTGGAGCGTCGGCACCATCATGGGCATCTGGGAAGGCGCATCGGCGCTGTCGCAGCTGCCGTCCAGGAAGCAAGTTGCCGCCATCCTGGGCGTGTACGGCCCGCGAACAACAGCCGTTGTGGCGGTTCGTCTTCCCGACACGGAGCCCATCTGCTTCGAGGTGGGCCTGGGGGATCGTGGCGTGCAGGATTGTCGCGTCGTTCGGCCATCTGTCGGGCTGTCGCGGCCCCCGTTCAGGACTCGCTACTTTGCGCCGGCGAACCTGCGCGCCGCGGCAGATGACGCCAGGTACATGAATCTGGTCACTCGCTACATACGGGACGGGTACACCTTGCGGTACAGCGGCGGCTTGGTCCCGGACGTGGTGCACGCCTTGGCCAAGGGGCACGGCGTGTACCTGTCTCCGGTGACAGCGCAGAGCAAAGCCAAGCTGCGTAGGCTGTTTGAGCTGTGTCCCACTGCTTTGATCATCGAAAGCGCCGGGGGCAAGGCCATTGATCCAGCTGATGGGAGCGATATTCTGTCTCGCGCCGTCGGCGAATGCGGTGAGAGAGGGGGTCTGGTTTGCGGGAACAGTGACGATGTAGATTACGCAAAGAGGGAATTCGGGCTGTGAGTTGTTTCAAATCTTGGGGACATTTTGAAAAGAAGAAAAGAAAAGAAAAGAAACATGACTGGATTTAAAACCAGTGTATTTGGTCGAATCCGTGACTTTCGTACATCTATGTTGGAACAGCATTGGGCTCAGTCAAGAAGAAGAAGAGGAAAAAGAACACAGGAGCATAAGAAAGGAGTCGCAACCCATCCATCCCATTTCACATTCCACCTCTGATGAACCGCATCTCTTCAATAATTCCACTGACGACACCAGGTTCTCATCAGGTCCGCATTCACGGGCTCCATCTTGGCCGCCGTTTGACTGTGCTCCACAGTCCTCTTCATCTCGAGATAGACATGCTGCTGACCAGCTTTCTTGGCCTGCACCAATCCTTGGAAGGTGTCCAGCAACTTGATGGCGGGTTTCTTATCGAGATCCGCGCTGTCGGCGGCCGCAGTCTTCTCGAGGGCACCGAACCATTCTTCGAAACTAACGAGTTTCTGGATGCGATGCCCATAAAAGTCCTTGATCGCCAAGGCCATGTCCTGCCATGTCACCTGATGGGGATTCACGCAGTGGAAGTAGCCGCTAATGTCTGACAGAGCCTTGGTTTGCATTATGCCAGCAATGTCCAGGATCAGTCCGGCCACGTCCTCGATGGCCACCCAGTCGACGACTTCCAGCACGTTCGTCGGAAGAATTCCCATGTGGACCGAACTAGCGACCAGGCTGGGCAGGAACTCTTGTGCATTCCATCTGCCCTTTGCGCCGCGGGGACCAGCAATCTGTCCAACTCGGACAGATGCGCTGGGCACACAAGACCGCTCGCGGGCTGCGTCCAGGATCAGGCTGCTTGCCAGCTTGGAGAGACCGTAGCCCATCGTGGCCAGCTTTGGGTCGCTAAACTGTTTCTCGGGCACTGGCTCGGGCAGTGTCCATCCCTTGACGGTGCCGACGCTGGAAACGAAGACAATGGGAACCTGTTTCGCGGCGGCGCTGGAAAAATCCACCAGGTTGCGTACACCGCGGATGTGAGGCTCAAAGGTAGAGACGCTGATGTTGAAGTTGACCGGCCAGGCGTTGTGGATGATGCGATCGCACGTGTCGAGCAGGCTCTTGTAAATGTTCCCCAAGCCAAGGTCAGGCTTGGAGAGGTCAGAGTTGAGGAACGTGACCTTGGAAAAGTCGGTTGTGAGGCCGCGGTCGCTGTTTATGCCGGGCTGTCTGGATGCACCACCATCGTCACCACGGTTCAAGGCAATGACGGACTTGACGCTCGACAATTTGCAGAGAACATGGAGCATGTAGGCGCCGAGGGAGCCCGTCGTGCCCGTGATGACAATGGTTTGCCCCTCTTCACGCGGCTCTGGCTTCTCCGTCTGGCGAGCTGGTAGATTATCTGTGTATTTCTTGATCAAATCTTTCCAAGCTGAGAAATCCGTTCCACGCTGTTCACCTCCCTTCGCATTTCCATTTGCATCGGTCACGGCGGCGTACAAATGCTTCGCAAGTTGGCTCGGGGTCGAATTCGAATAGACTGCCCGTGGAGTAATTGCTGCAGGGGACACTCTGACGCCAGCTGCCTCGAATGACGCTTTCAGAAGCCTGCTAAGGCTCAACACTTGTAGGGAGTCCATGCCGGAGTAGTTGAAGAAATCCTGCTCAGCTTCAAGGTGTTTGATCTGCATCTTGTCGACGAGCAGCGTCAGTATAGACTGCGCCATGGAGTCTTGAGAGCTAATGTTCAGAGGCGGAACATGATGAGTATCAAAGACATCAGCTCTCCGGTAAAGCTCATCCGTTCTCTGTTTGTACAAGCGAGCAGCACCAACACGCTGGATAGTTCCCTTGGGGGTTCGGGGAAATGGCACGTCTGGGTCCGTTATAGCCACAAGTTGGCGGACGATACGGCCATGTGCCACAGTCTCTTTGTTGAGCTTTTCGATCAGCGGCCAGACCTCTTTAATGAGCTTCTCCTTTTCAGATTCTGTCGTAGGTTGTTCGTATGGCTCCAAGAAAATCGCGGGCTGGAACTGGTCCTGTCCGACCACCAGGGCGCCCTTGATCTTGGGATGCCCAGTCACACCGTCCTCGATTGTCGTAGGGTTCAGCTTCTCCCCGTTTGAAAGCACGATGACGTTGTCCATTCGACCTTGATACATCCAGTTGTCCTTTAGAGTGGGATGGGCCTTGAACAGGTCTCTACTAGACCATTCGTCCTTTTCCGGGAAAGTAAAGAAACACGGCTGATCGAGCGGATCATGGGCGTCTTTGCGGCGAAACACGAGTTCGTGGACTTGTTCCGTTTCATCATAAGGCTTCCACACTGCGCCCATCGCCTCACTATTGAAGAGGAAGTATTGCCAGTTCGCTGGGTCCTTCTGAAAATACATCGCATAGGAGGGATTTCTGAGCACACCGGTCAGCTACTTTTCTGTTGGAAGGGAAACTTGATGTAGGGACAAGTAAAATCCACATACTCTGTCGAGCCAATTATATTGCAAGGCGTAACTCCGTGCTCGACAAGTCGGTCGCCAGCTGTCTTGGACAAGTTGCCTGTTGGCGTACACGTCAGCAATTTGTCTTGGTCTTTGGGTTGGTCTTTGGGTGTTGATGAGTGTTGATGTCCGTACCTCCACCAAACGACACGTAGTTGAGCTTTCTAAGAGCCTCCAGGCCTTTCTCCCACGAGCTCAACTCCTCGACAATGGACGGCGGCATCAGAGCCCCGTCTGAACCAGAATTGAGCAGGCACCTCAGTGCCAATTCGGCGGTGACGGGCTGATGGTTTGGCGGCAGGGCCACAGGAAGTGTGCAATAGATGGGCACGGTAAGAAAGTTCACCACCATTCCAGCAGCGTGGAAGCCTGGCATCATGGATAAGATCCTGGTGGAATGTGACTTCCAGTAGTTCAAAAAGTACTCGCCTCCATGCAAGGGAGCCAAGCTGTGTCGGAACAAGTCGGAGACACCCATCGATCCTTGCCTCACGACGATGGGCTTGGGGATACCCGTTGAGCCACTTGTGTGCAGGACCAGAAGAGGATCCCAGCGCGCTTCTTCGTAGGACTTGGTATATGGGAAAAGTGTCGTTTCCGCACGTAGCCACTCCTCCCAGGGAGGGACTTGCCAGGACGTGATTTTCATTCCCCGTGTCCAGGTATCGACTGCCGACCGGCAAGACTCGGAGTACCAGATATGCTTGCAGTTGGTTCGCTCGAAGAGAGACTGCTGTCCCTCGACGGTGTTTCTCGGCGATACGAAGAAGGCCTGGCATCCTGCTTTGACGGTAGCGAGGGCCACGATGCCGTTTCGAACATCGTTCCCGCCCGCGTATACAAGGGTTGGGAACTTGTCTGTGCTCTCCTTCTTTACAGTCTCGGAGATGATGTGTGCTACGTGGTTCACGGCGTTGGCCAACTTTCCGAACGAGACTGGTGCCCATCCATCTTCAGGTCTGCTGGACTTTGCTTGGTAGATGTACGGGCGTTCAGGTTCGGAGGCAGCGATTTGATCCACCACGATGGGCATCAACCTTGGCACATATCTGGGCTGCTGCGCTGACTGTTCCGCGGTGACGGCCATGTCGTCGTCTTGTCTGTGTGGAGAAAAGGGGGCTTCCGAATGTGTGTGGTGATGTGAGATTGAAGATGTAAACGAGGCGGCCTGGTGCGTAGGCTAGATGGAGTAGCGCAGATGACGACGACGCTCCGTGAGTAAGGAGTCTAAGGATCGATCCAATGTGCAAAGCGACGTGATGTGATGTTTTGCAGAGGAACCGATGTCGAAAATGGCTTCGATACCCATCATGTTAAGTACCTTTCACGCATGGCACTAGGATCGGATATGACGGGGCCATCTTCCTTCCAGCTTCCACAGCTACTGGATTCGCACTTTTCCTGCGGCACGCACATTCTCATACTGCCGGCGCGACCATTCCCATCGATGCATGACTTTTGGGCGGGCAAGCCCCGATGACCCAATGACGCCGTAGCATAACGTCACCGAGACCAAGTTGTACTCGGCCGAGGTCGGGGTGGAGACTTGAACGTCAAGACTCGAGAAAGCTGCCGCTAACTTGAGTGATCTCCATCACTGATGAATCTCACTGGTGAACAATTTTGCTCTCGGCTTCGGTCGATTCTGAGGACCGAAGTTGCCGAGTTGGTGGTGTTCGCTCCCCTGCTGATGTTTCACCGCTAGCCTAGCCACTCCCGACTCCCGAGTGGGCCGAAAACGATTTTGCCTCTCCCCAAGGAAAATGGACAAATGTCACGGCAAAGTGCGGTGGCGATGCGGCGGCGATGCGGCGGCGATGCGGCGGCGAAGTGCGGTCTCGCGTTTTAAACTGCGAACTACGTCCGTCAGTCAAGCCAACAGATGCGCCCGGGTGACGCATCCGCTCATTGAACTGGCATACATTTGCCCTAATCGAACCGTGTCCTTCCATATTCATAATTACGATTGGTTCCAAAAGGTCTTCTCCATCTCGAGTATAGGCAAACATGGGCTATCAGAGCACCATGATAAACTCTGGATCACGATCATCACCGCTCCCGGCAAACCTGTTGTAGGAACCCAAGCGCTTGTCTCTATTTATCTTGGCGCACCACAAGACGTTGGCAAGAATCCTGTTTTTTTCACGTGGCCAGAACTCAGCGATCAATCTGAAAAATGGTAAGAATGGGGTCGGGGTCACAACTCACGCCACCCATGCATAACACAGCAAACTCATGATGATGATATGCCCACGGTGGAAGTTGGGTCCATCGCGGCTGGGATACACGAAGGCTTTTTTGTTTTTCAATTTTTTTAATTGATAGAACGTCGTCAGTACTGCCTGCCTTGTTGGAGCGTAGCTGGACTCTGGACTTACTTGCAACGAAACCCCCACAGTTTGCCACGGCTAGTTGCAGTGCCGAAGTCGTGGCACGTTTATAATGGCCCGCTGAATTATTGGAATTCCAAACCAATACACATGGTACAGCGCAATACAACCCCATGGCCATCAGACATGTCATGGCAAATCGGACCGATGGGCCAGTCGCGTTTGCAATGACGGCATAACCTATAATGGCAACGGGCAGGACGAATAGCATGAGGGCGCCTCGCAATTGGAGGCGATCGGAAAGAAAGGCCACGGCCACTGGAAGAGACGGAGGTGAGCGAAAAAGACTTGGAATCCCACCTCACGAAAGACACTACCTGTTATGGGTGCCGCAACGGCGTATGGAATAACGCTCCATAGCTGTGCCTGGTTGGCGCTGCTCGTAATGTGCAACGCATTCACAATGGTTGGCAGCTGCGTGACGACTCATTTAGCTCTTGTTTTTGGTTCGTAAGTCGAGTCTGTTCGAGGCATACAAACAAGCTAAAGGAATACAAGCCAGATAGGATTGCGA
Source organism: Epichloe bromicola (assembly GCA_023658445.1). Classification (NCBI taxonomy): domain Eukaryota; kingdom Fungi; phylum Ascomycota; class Sordariomycetes; order Hypocreales; family Clavicipitaceae; genus Epichloe; species Epichloe bromicola. The sequence continues at coordinate 2,819,602 of CP098270.1, forward strand.
AATAGGCGGTCGATGTCAGCCAGACCTGGACGTTGAAAACTCCGCGCCCAACTTCTGCCCAACCGAATGGCTCTTCTTTTTCCTTGGCGAGGCTAAGCAACAGGGTTAGTGATTTGCTCTGCATGCATACATGCAGTAGATGAAGCATACTTGAAGCGTCCGTTGGAATCATTTGCGAGTCTTTGCGTCGCCCACTCGCGCTCCTCGAGTGTGAGGTAGCTCGCGGTTGACACGCTATTCGGAAGACAGAAGTACGCAATGACACCGGCGACAAACGTCTGGCATACCATCAGCACAATGGAGTCAATGGAGTCAATGGACCCTGCCATGGAATACAGAATCCGAGTCTTACCATGATTCCTTCGAGCACCAGAATCCATCGCCAGCCTTCGAGACCACCTCGTGGACCAATCGCAGACAACCCACGAGCAAGAAGACCTGTTATCATGTCAACTTCGCTGCCAAGAGCGATGCAAACATGACTGCCGTGCCGTACCCCCAAAGGCGCCGGACAAGGACGCAGCCGAGTAAAAAATGCCAATACGCAGTGCAAGTTCACCACGCGTATACAGACCAGACAAATACAATACCATGCCCGGCAACAAGCCTCCTTCGGCCATGCCCAGGAGCGCACGCACGGCAACGAAACTGGCAGAGCCGCGGACGAAGCCTAGACACATGGTGACGATTCCCCACACGCATGCCAAGCATGGTAGCAGGATCCTGGGAGGTGCCCTTTTCAGTAGTAAATTGCTTGGCAATTCGCTGCATAAGAACGCAAGCGTTAGCCCAAGATCCGCGAAGGGTTTGTGACCGGCATGATTCAGCCCACCTGGCAACATAGGTTGCATAGAAAACGGCCAACCCCGTGGTGAATTGCTGGTCAGACAGGTAAAGACTTTCCTCGAGGCCGAGGATTCTGGCGTTTCCGACATTGGTGCGGTCCAGGAAGGAGCACAAGAATAAGAGAGCGAGGACGGGAAGAACTCTACGTGACAAGATGCGAGTGAGTGAGTGAGTGAGTGAGTGAGCAAGCCCATCCTGATGTGTTGAGAGAACGATTCGGGGCTTGCGGGACGTACCGAGTGTCGAGTTTCCGCAATAATCGCCTCGTCAACACATCATGCTCCGGCATCTTTGGGGGGGCCTGTACCGCGTTCCTCATCTTCAGCAGCCTTGCCGTCCGCAGCCAGTGTTGCTGAATCCTGCCCGTCAAGACTCAAGAAAGACTGTCTTATGTCTTATGGCAGAATCGTCAACTGGGTCCCCCCCTGTCAAGTAAGCACGGCGGCTACTTTTGAGCGCCGAGACGCCCTCACTGATGTTCATTTAGTGTCATTTAGTGGCGTGGATGCCTGGAGCTATGTCCGGAGCTGCTGTCAAGTCAGTGGGCCCAGTCAGTGGGCCCATACGGATTACTCATGGTCTACGGAGTATTATTATCAGGGAGACCTCCTTGAGGTATCGGATGTGTGGATGCAGCCTACGCAATAACTAGGTTAAAACCCTTAATAAGATAACAGTAGAGATAATATATTAGAAGTACCTCTATAGACTAGTTATTACTATAGTATACTATATACCTTTTAGGTATAAAAGTTAGATACTATCTATATCTCTAATTAACTAAAATTAAACTATTTTTATTATTTATACTAACCCTTACCTTAATAGTTATAAGCCTAGGAGACTTTAATTACCCTTATTATTAATTATTATAGATAATATAAGCTCTATTAATATTATTAATTTAATACTTACTAATATTAAGAGATAATTACCCTTTATTATATTAATTAGTTAAAGTATATAACCTATGCTTTCTTTTAACTAGTATAGTTTCCCTTTATAATACTTAAAGAAACTATAAATATAGTATTATTATTAAAGAAAGACTAGATTAAATAGTTTATATAAATTAAGAATTATATAGAATCCTATAGTATTTAGAAGTATATTAATTTAAATTAGAATAAACTACTTAAAAAACCTATAATACTTATATACTTATAAAGAAGTCTAAGACTAAAGATTATAAAAAATAACCCTAATATTATTAAAGATTAGAAGCTTACTTATAAAGATATAAAAAATAAATATAACTTCTAATATAAAGATTTATAAGTTAATCTTATAAAGTATTATAACTTATTAAAGTAAATACTAAAGATTAGGGAATATATTTATAAGACTCTCTTAAAGAATATTTAAGACTTTCTTAACTTTAATACTAAAAAGAAAAAAAAGAAGTTAGTTTATTAGTACTTTTAAAGAATATTAAAGCTTCTTTAAGATTAGTATAAGCTAAATACTTAGAAAATACTAATTCTTATAGAAATATACCTTAATAATTACTTATAAGCTAAAGGTACTTATAATTAGTATAAATAAGTAATAATAATAAAGATATTATAAAGAAATTATTAGAATTTAAAGACTTAATAAACTAAGGAGATAATACTATATAAGTTTATAATTTCTTTTTATAGTAAATTTAAGTTATTCTAGAAGAAATAAAATAATTTACTTAATAAAAGTATAAACTAAAGCTTTCTTAAAGCTATTATAAAGTTTAAAAGAGATTATAAACCTTTATAAAGTATACTAAAGTTAGCTAATATACTTACTATTATTAAATTAAGTAGTTAAAGTAAATTAAAGAAAAAGAAGTACCTTAGATATATAAATAATAATATTTATAATACCTTAAAGTAGTAGGAATCCTATAATTTATTTAAGGCTATATATAAGCTAGAGGCTATACTAAAGGACTAGGAAGTTAGGAAAAACTTTAAAAAGAATATTAAGAAGTATCTTAAGGAGAATCTATAAGAAAAGTCTAAGGTAATAAGTTAGAAACTAGAGAAAAAAAGTAGTAAGATATTTATATCTTTATAAAATCTAACTAATAACTTAGTTATAGTTACCCCTAGTAAGAAGACTATAAATATATTATTATTTATACGCTTTAAATAAGGTTAATAAGTAAAGGAAAGCGCAAATTTAATAACTAATACTATAGATAGCTTAGAATTAAGGCAAAACATAGTTCTATAACTCTAGAGCTAATGTTTATATATTTAATAATATCCGCTAGTTTAATTAATCTAAATTTAATAGAAATATTATAATAGAGGTTAAAGCTAGATGTTACGACTTAAGGGTCGAAAGATAATAGAATAGAGTGATAGCTTAGATTTATAGTTGTAGCTAGAAAGGTGCTACCTAGAGGTAGGTGCGTAAAGGTTTTAAGCTCTAACCTTCTATAAGAATATAGGCAGTCCTTGCTAAATACCTTGCCCTACGCTTACGTAACTATCTAGCTACTAGCTAACCCCTCCCTAACCTAGTAAGTCTAAGGTCCTGCTAGTGCTTTAGTTAATAAAGGGTTTAGGTTAGGTATAATATATTATAGCGTAATATATTATTAAAAATAATAATACTAATAATGCTAGGGTATAAATATTATTATCCCCCTATCTATTAATCCTAAATAGTAACCTATTTACTACTTTAATATAGTAAAGTAAATGCTCTTTACCTTATACTAATAGTTCTAAGAGAGTAAATACCCTATATTAAATTTTATAATTAGGTTAAATAGATAGGGTATTAGATACTATATATATAAATAAACTTATTTATAGGTCTTAGTAATATAGTGGTATAGTTACTATATATTTATAGCTACTAGTATGTTTATGGATAGTAATAATAATAGTAAATATTATAATCCCTACGTTAGCTATATATAGTGCGTAGATTACTTAGGGGGTCTATAGTTAATATAAAAAGGACTAGATCTTCCCCCCTTATACACACGCTTCCTTTCCCTTATATACTATCTAACTATTATAAGTTTCTTTATCTTTACTTATCTTCCCTTTACTACTTTCTTACTACTAACCTATAACTAGCTTATAATATCTAAAATCTATTTATTAACTCCTACTTTACTACTAAGTCTATCTCTATAGGATAAACCCTTAGGGAAGTTACTAAAGAAGTTACTTTAAAAGAGAATAGTATCTAAAATTTCTATATAAGTTTACTACTTTTTTTCTTACTAGGTTATTACTACTAACTTATAGCTAGTAACACTAAAATTCTATATATATAGTGTAGTTAGTAAGTTACTATATAAAATATATAGCCTAAGAATAGTACCTATACTATTCCTTAGTATTTTAAGGAGAATAAACCTTTTTCTATAAAGTATAATAACTTTTATAGTATAATCTTACTACTTCTTTGCTTCTTATAGTTACTAACTAGTAATAGTAAACTTAGCTAAATATACCTATTATACCTAAAATAATAAGATATATATTAGAGTATAACTACCTATTCTAAGTCTTTAGTTTTAAGATACTAACCTACTACTAGTGCCTTACTTAAATTATATAGCTTTATAAAAAGCTATTTAATATTATTAAAGCTATACCTAAGGGAAATTACTACTACCTTAATAAAGTAAGTATATCCCTAGTTTTCTTAACTTAATTACTACTAATATACTAATAGTCTTTTATTTATACTAAGTAAAAACTATATAATACTCTCCTAAAGACTAAAAACACTAATAAGTATAAGTGTATTTATTATACTTAGGTAGCTACTAAAGTAGCTTAGGAAGCTAAGTATAATAAGTATATTACTATAGTATAGCTAGCTAATACTACTAACCTTAAGGTCTAAATTAATATTATAAACTACCTTTACTATATATATAAGAATATCCTAATAGTAGGTTTCTTAAATATCTATAGGTATTTCTTTACTAACTTACTAGTAGTTTACTCCTTATATCTCTAGGCTTCTTACTTATATTAGTCTTTCTAAGTTACCTAGAGAGCTCTATATCTTTATATATAAGGAAGGTAACTTTTCTAATAATAAGGCCCCTATGCCTCTAAAGGCTTCTATACTTATTATTACTATAGTCTTTAGGGAAAATAAGGGTAAGGGTAAAAATAAAGAAATGCTTTTTAAGTAATTATTACTAGGTAGTTATATTATAATTATAAGAGTAATATAATTATATCTTTTTAGAATATTACCTTATATTATTTACTATATTTATAGGGTATTACCTTACATTATTTACTAAGGGTAGTTTTACTACTATAACCTAGCTACCTAGTTACTACTTATAGTTATAAATAATATCCCTTATAATAAAATCCCTTTTTAATACCTATAAATTCTCTAAGCTATTATAGCCCTTTTATTTAACTAGTTACTTATAATACTTATTATTATAATAATATAAGATAATTCTTTTTACCTTAAACTCTTACTTATTATCCTTAATATTATCTTATAGTAAAGAAATATCTATTATATTACTTAGGTCCCCTTTAAAGGGTTTAAGGCTTATAATATTAAATATATTATATAACCATATTCTAGTAAGTAATTCTAGCTAGTAAGCTAATCTATAACTCCTAACTACCCTTATAATCTTATAAGGGCCTAGGTACTTTATAGTTAACTTCCTACTTAGCTATCTTAGTTTAATATTCTTTATAAATAGTAAAATATAATTACTAACTTTAAATCTCTTTAGGGTTCTTTTCTAGTTATAGTATTTCTTATACTAAGCTTATAAGTTAATTAGAAGCTATTTAATTACTATATATTTCTCTCTTAGTAATAATACTTTACTCTTAGCCTAATTATTTATAAGTAAAATATTAGGTACTACTTACTATAAGCCCCTAGGGTTATACCCTTATAATACTTCTACTAGTATATAGCTATAAGTTATATAGTTACTAGTATTATATATAAATTATACTATTAATAAGTTATTAGCCTAGTTAGTTTATTTAGTGTAGGAGAAAGCCCTTAAATAATATTCTAGGACTTAGTTTAATTATTCTATTTACCTATCTATCTATAGGTAAAAGTAGTACTTAATAGCTACTTAGTTATAATAAGATAGTAAAAGGTTATCTAAAATCCGCTTATAAATATAAAACCTTAGTTTATTATAATACCTTCTAAGGCTTTATAATCTCTAAAGATATATTCTAGGAATATAGTAGCTAACCTATTACTTATTAGTTATATTAAAATAAGGATATAAATACTATACTTTATAAAATAGTCTATAATTACTAAGATTATATTATAAGTCTAGTTAGTATCTTTAACTAGTAATAATCTAGTAATAAAATCTATTAATAGTTCTTAGAAGGGGTAATCTAGCTCTAGTAAAGTAGCTAACTTATTATATAGCTTATAGTGCCTTAGCTTTAAAACTTAATAGTTTATATAAGTACTAATATATACCTTTATATCTTTCTTTATTAATAGCTAGTAGTACTAACTTATAATTTAATAAAGTATCCTACTAACTCCCTAATACCTAGTAATAGGGTTATTATATATTAGTAATAAAATCTCTTTTCTTATTCCCTAGGGAATATAAACTTAACTCTTAAATATTAATAGCTTAGAGAGTCTAATTAACTATATTTATAATACTTCTAAGTTACCGCTCTTAAGTAGCTTTCTCTAATATATAGTAAACTTATTATTTTACTATATACCTAATAATAATACTTAAATTAAAATATCTAATTCTAAGCTATTATTCTAAGTATTAGAGTTAAACTTAGAAAAGGTTCTCTAAATAACTTAGATTCTTACTATAATATCTCTATAAGTAGCTAGCTTATAAGTTACTTCTAGTCTTATAAGTACACTATAGTTAAGTAGTGTTTTTAAGGGGCGCCCTTACTACTTACTAGTAACTATACTAGCTAGAATACCTCTTTTAATAATATCTAGTCTTATAGCTTCCTTAAAAATATAGCTAAGTTATATTTTCTTAAAACCCTAGATATTCCTATTACTATTATAGGGTCTTTATAACTAATTATTTACTATATTAAATAATAATATAATAGAACTTATAGTATTTCTATTACTACTATAGAGTTCCTATTAATTAGTATTTATAAACTTAGATAAGAAGTTTAGTAGCTATAAGGTTACTACCTTTACTTTCTTATCCTTACTTATATAATCTACCTTTCTTAATAATATATTAGTAGGGTTTAACTTACTAGCCTTATATTTAATCCTAAAGTTAAATAAGTATAGCTTATTAAGCACTATTACTTACTTACTAGTTAGCTATAGCTTTATAGCTAGGTACTTATAGTTTAAGTAATCTATTACTACTATAATTAGGTAAGTTAAGTACACTAGATAATACCTCTATACCCTAAAAGCCTCTTAGATTACTAATAATTTAGCATCTAGCGTAAGGTAGTATAACTTAGTATTAGTTAACTTCCTTAATATATATATAACTAAGTGCTAGTAACCTAGTACTAATATTATAAGTATTACTCTAATAGTAAAACCTAATATATCTATCTTTACTCTTAATAGAGTAAGTAGGTTAAAGTATACTAAAATTAGTGCTTCCTAGAATAACCTCTAGAGTTCTCTAAATATAGCTAGCTTATAGGGTTTTAGCTTAAAGGTTACTAGTTATCCCCCTTAAGTTAGTTTATTAATAAAATAACTACTTTACTATACTACTTAATAAAACATTAATAAAATCTAGTAAACCTAAGGAATAATTAGATATCTAGGACGCTATAAGGTATTAGCTATATTATAATTACTTTTACCCTTAATAGTTTTATTATAATACCTTTCTTAGATATAATAAATCCTAAGAATTTAACCTCTATAACTAAAAATTAACACTTCTTTAGGTTAATAAAAAGCTTTATATTACGGAGTTTACTTAGGACTTATTTAATATAGCCTATGTAAGTAGCTATATTACTACTATAGATTAGGATATTATCTAGGTAGATAATATAGATATTATTTATAATATCCTTAAGGACTTTATTAATATACTCCTAGAAAGTTACTAGTGTATTAACTAATCTAAATAGTATTATAAGATACTTAAAGTGCCTATATTTATAATAAAATACTATTTTCTACTTATTACCTAAGTAAATATATAGCTAGTAGTATATATCTATTAAGTTAAGTTTTATCTAGATAACTATGCCTTTTAAGTAATTAAGGATTTTAGTAATTAGTAGTAAGGGGGACTTATTCTTAATAGTAATCTTATTTAGGCCTCTATAATCTATATAAAGCCTTAATTTCCCTCCTTTCTTTAAAATAAATAAAATTAGGGCCCTAGCTAAGCTAACTAATCTTCTAATCTATCCCTTTTACTATATATTTATAAGATACTCCCTAAGCACCTCTAGCTTTTTCTTAGCTAAGTTATATATTAGTCCCTAAGATAGTGTTTTCCTTTCTTCTAATTTAATTATATAAGTATAGCCCCCTAGTTTAGAAAGTATTCTTACTAAATCCTTATTAAATATATCTTTAAATTCTAAGTATTTCTCTAGAAGCTTTAGTTTATCTATATTATTACTTAGCCCTTACTTAGTTATAAGTTACTTATTACTTAGACTATCTAAGGATCTTAGGTTAGTTATAATATATTACTTATATAACTTATAGGTATACTCTAAGACTATTACTACTTCTTTACTACTTATTTTCTAAATTAGCTTTAGTAAGTCTACTAGTAAGTTCTCTTCTAGTTTTTTTCCCTTCCTATTCTTTAGGCTATTTAAGATAACTTTTACTAAACCTAATACTAGAGTAATTACTAACTATTTTAATACTTTATATACTCTTTACTTACTCTAAGTATATAAAAGGCATTTTTTTATTACTAGGTATTTCTAAAACTTCTCTTTCTAATATATTACTATAGGTTTATATTCTCTAATCTAGTCTATACCTAGTAGTAGCCTTTCTCTAGTATTTATAATAAAGTAGCTAACTTAGTAAACCTTTATAAACCCTATACTATCCTTTATTAATATTAATCTCCTTAGAATTCCTTAATATAAAACTATATTCTTACTTATACTTTTAAGGTTTTAATCTATTTTTTTTAACTCTTTTTTAATTCTCCTTAGATAATAACTTTAGGTATATAGTTAAGGATTATATACCTAAATCTATTAGTGCCTTTACTACTACCTACTAGTAATCTTATTATAGAGATATATAGACTCTAACTCTTAGGTTTACTAATTTATCTATAATAAGCCCCCTATTCTAGGTTTATATAGATAAAAGTAGTATTTTATTAGAATTAGATACTTTATTACTATTATTATTATACTTCTTTATAGTATATTTATTACTCTTATAAATAGAGTAATCTAATAAATAGTAAGCTATTAAGATATATCTAGGCTTCTTATATTTATAATATATAATAGGTAATCTTTTTACTTACTTTTTATTCTATTACTATAAGTTATCTATAGGTAAAGTTAATTACTATTACTTCTTCTTATAGTCTTAACTTTTCTTATAACTTTATATTAGTTTTATTACTACCTTTGCTTTCTTACCTTAGCCTTATAACTAGCTCTAAGTAGTTAAAAACTTCTAGCTAAGTATTTACTTTCTTATAGTATTATTAAGGCTATTAATAAATATATAGATTCTTAGTTATATTAGGATTAGTTTAGGTAGGTTAGATTTAACCTTAGTCTAATTTCTAATAAAGGCTTAAAATAATTAGCTATTACCTTACTAAAGATTTAGTAGTAACCTAATTACTTCTAAGTATCTAGTGTCCTTATCTATTATTCTAGTCTTTAGCTATATAATAAAGCTTACCTAATTATAGTTCTTATATTTTATATAACTATCTATAGCTATATAATATATTTATTATTACTTTATATTATTAGTAAGGTATTTACTAGTATAGGCTACCTTTATTATATTATTATAAAAGGTATATTAGTCTAATTTAAATAATATATTTAAGTCTACTAGGAAATTCTAAAGGTTTTTATAAGTATTCCCCTTATATAATAGTATTTATAGCTATATTTTAATAATACTATATTAGTATATATTTACTACTTACTTAGTACTTATTAGTAAAGTAAGTATAGAAGTAGTTAGTCTAACCTAAGAAAGTAGATTTATAGGTCCTTACTAGGTTTTAACTAATAGTAAGTTTACCTAAAGCTTCTTAATTTTTACTTTTATTTATAAAATTTCCTATATTTTTTATATATATTATAGCTTAGCTTATATAATATTATAATACTATTATACTACCTCCTTAATATTATTATTCTTAATTCTAGTATTATTATCTAGATTAGTCTTAGGTAGTATTTAATATACTTATTTAATATACTTAATTATTAGTATTTATTATTTAAGTATTTACTATACTACTACTACTTTACTTATCTATAGTATTACTACTAGGGGATATAAGTATATTTTATATAGATATTCTCTAGTATACTAATTCTATAATCTAGCTAATAGTCTATTACCCTAAAGGGATTAAGAGCTTAATTTATTATAACTTAAGGGTTAAAAGATAATAGAATAGAGTAATAGCTTAGATTTATAGTTATAGCTAGAAAGGTACTACTTAGGGGTAGGTATATAAAGGTTTTAAGCTCTAACCTTCTATAAGAATATAGGCAGTCCTTACTAAATACCTTACCCTATGCTTATATAACTATCTAGCTACTAGCTAACCCCTCCCTAACCTAGTGGGTCCGAGGTCCTGCTAGTCCTCTATCATGTGATAATCCTATCTCTATCCCTTACGCTTCTAATAGTTAGTAAGACGCTTTATTAAATTATAAGTTAGTATTACTAGCTATTAATAAAGAAAGATATAAAGGTATATATTAGTACCTATATAAACTATTAAGTTTTAAAGCTAAGGTACTATAAGCTATATAGTAAGTTAGCTACTTTACTAGAGCTAGATTATCTCTTTTAAGAACTATTAATAGATTTTATTACTAGATTACTACTAGTTAAAGATACTAACTAGACTTATAATATAATCTTAGTAATTATAAACTATTTTATAAAGTATAGTATTTATATCCCTATTTTAATATAACTAATAAGTAATAGGTTAGCTACTATATTCCTAGAGTATATCTTTAGAGATTATAAAGCCCTAGAAGGTATTATAATAAACTAAGGTTTTATATTTATAAGCGGATTTTAGATAACCTTTTACTATCTTATTATAACTAAGTAGCTACTAAGCACTACTTTTTACCTATAGATAAATAGGTAAATAAAATAATTAAACTAGGTCCTAGAATATTATTTAAGGGCTTTCTCCTATGCTAAATAAACTAACTAGGCTAATAACCTATTAATAGTATAATTTATATATAATACTAGTAACTATATAACTTATAGCTATATACTAGTAGAGGTATTATAAGGGTATAACCCTAGGGGCCTATAGTAAGTAGTACCTAATATTTTACTTATAAATAATTAGGCTAAGAGTAAAGTATTATTACTAAAAGAGAAATATATAGTAATTAAATAGCTTCTAATTAACTTATAAGCTTAGTATAAGAAATACTATAACTAGAAAAGGACCTTAAAGAGATTTAAAGTTAGTAATTATATTTTACTATTTATAAAGAATATTAACCTAAGATAGCTAAGTAAGAAGTTAACTATAAAGTACCTAAGCCCTTATAAGATTATAAGGGTAGTTAGGAGTTATAGATTAGCTTACTAGCTAGAATTACCTACTAAAATATAATTATATAATATATTTAATATTATAAGCCTTAAACCCTTTAAAGGGGACTTAAGTAATATAGTAAATGCTTTTTTACTATAAGATAATATTAAGGATAATAAGTAAGAGTTTAAGGTAAAAAGAATTATCTTATATTATTATAATAGTAGGTATTATAAGTACCTAGTTAAATAGAAGGGCTATAATAGCTTAGAGAATTTATAGGTATTAAAAAGGGATTTTATTATAAGGGATATTATCTATAACTATAAGTAGTAATTAGGTAGCTAGGTTATAGTAGTAAAACTACCCTTAGTAAATAATATAAGGTAACACCCTATAAATATAGTAAATAATATAGGGTAATATTCTAAAAAGATATAATTATATTACTCTTATAATTATAATATAACTACCTAGTAATAATTACTTAAAAAGTATTTCCTTATCCTTATCTTTACCCCTATTTTCCCTAGAGACTATAGTAATAATAAGTATAGGAGCCTTTAGAGGTATAAAGGCCTTATTATTAGAAAAGTTACTTTCCTTATATATAAAGATATAAAGCTCTTTAGGTAACTTAGAAGAACTAATATAAGTAAAAAGCCTAGAGGTATAAGGAGTAAACTACTAGTAAGTTAGTAAAGAAGTGCCTATAAATATTTAAGAGACTTACTATTAGAATATTCTTATATATATAGTAAAGGTAGTTTATAATATTAATTTAGACCTTAAGGTTAGTAATATTAGCTAGCTATACTATAGTAATATACTTATTATACTTAGCTTTCTAGGCTACTTTAGTAACTACCTAAGTATAATAAATATACCTATACTTATTAGTATTTTTAGTCTTTAGGAAGGTATTATATAGTTTTTACTTAGTATAAATAAGAGACTATTAGTATATTAGTAGTAATTAAGTTAAGAGAACTAGGGATATACTTACTTTATTAAGGTAGTAATAATCTCCCTTAGGCATAGCTTTAATAATATTAAATAGCTTTTTATAAAGCTATATAATTTAAGTAAGGCACTAGTAGTAAGTTAGTATTTTAAAACTAGAGACTTAGAATAGGTAGTTATACTCTAATATATATCTTATTATTTTAGGTATAATAGGTATATTTAGCTAAGTTTACTACTATAGGTTAGTAATTATAAGAAGTAAAGAAGTAGTAAGATTATACTATAAGAGTTATTATACTTTATAGGAAAAGGTTTATTTTCCTTAAGATACTAAGAAATAGTATAAGTACTATTCTTAGGCTATATATTTTATATAGTAACTTACTAACTATACTATATATATAGAATTTTAGTATTACTAGCTATAAGTTAGTAATAATAACCTAGTAGAGAAGTAGTAAACTTATATAGAAATTTTAAATACTATTCTCTTTTAAGGTAACTTCTCTAGTAACTTCCCTAAGGGTTTATTTTATAAAGGTAGACCTAGTAGTAAAGTAAAAGTTAATAAATAGATTTTAAATATTATAAGCTAGCTATAGGTTAGTAGTAAGAAAGTAGTAAAGGGAAGATAAGTAAAGATAAAAAAACTTATAATAGTTAGATAGTATATAAGGGAAAGGAAGTATATATATAAGGGGGGAAGATCTAGTCCCTTTTATATTAACTATAGACCCCCTAAGTAATTTATATACTATATATAGCTAATATAAGGATTATAATATTTACTATTATTATTACTATCTATAAATATACTAGTAGCTATAAATATATAGTAACTACACTACTATATTAGTAAGACTTATAAATAAGTTTATTTATATATATAGTATCTAATACCCTATCTATTTAACCTAATTATAAAATTTAATATAGGGTGTTTACTTTTTTAGAACTATTAGTATAAGGTAAAGAGTATTTACTTTACTATATTAGAGTAGTAAATAGGTTACTATTTAGGATTAATAAATAAGGGGATAATAATATTTATACCCTAGTATTATTAGTATTATTATTTTTAATAATATATTACGCTATAATATATTATACCTAACCTAAACCCTCTATTAACTATAGCCCCTAGGACTATATAGTGTAAACGCCCTAAGTAAGTAGCTTATTATATAATTAAGAATAATTATATAAAGAGAGGGTATTATATTAGAAGCATAAGGGATAGAGATAGGATTATTATATAATAGAGTATTAGTAAGACCTTAGACCCACTAGGTTAGGGAGAGGTTAGCTAGTAGCTAGATAGTTATATAAGCATAAGGTAAGGTATTTAGCGAGGACTGCTTATATTCTTATAGAAGGTTAGAGCTTAAAACCTTTATATACCTACCCCTAGGTAGCACCTTTTAAGCTATAACTGTGAATCTAAGCTATTACTCTATTCTATTATCTTTTAACCCTTAAGTCGTGATAGCTAGTTACTATAGAGAATATAGAGCTTTAGGTATAAGGTAATAATGCGCTATTTTATAAAATTAATAAATTAGTACATAACGCAATAATTAAACACATAGAGACTACTATAGAGACTAGTAAAATTACTAGTAAAGGCGGTAAGGCTATAGAGAATTATTATCCCTAGGATAATAGTATTAATTTAGATAATATTATTACTAGAAAACGCTAAAGAAAGGAGATATATAAAGCTAGGTAAGTATAGTTTGCTTTTACTTTTTCTATAGTATTATAGGGTATTTAATATAGTTTATAAATTAAAGATATACTACTAAAACCTGCCTATTATTATTAAGCTATAGCTTTATCCTATTATAATTACTAGAAGGAAGTAATTATAAAGAAGCTTTTAAAGCTTCTATTCTTAAACTACTAGGAGAATATACTAGATAAATTATTTAATCTAGAGAAGTAAAAGGAAATTATAGACCTTAGCTAGGTCTTTAAATATAAGACTAATAAGAATAGAGTAGTTATAGAGTTTAAAGCTAGAATAGTTATTTAAGGTAACTAATAACTTGTCACGACTTAAGGGTCGAAAGATGATAGAACAGAGTGATGGCTTAGATTCACAGTCATAGCTAGAAAGGTACTACCTAGGGGCGGGTGCGTGAAGGTTTTAAGCTCTAACCTTCTATAAGAATATAGGCAGTCCTTGCTAAATACCTTACCCTACGCTTACGTAACTATCTAGCTACTAGCTATCCCCTCCCTAACCTAGTAAGTCTAAGGTCCTACTAGTGCTCTATTATGTGATAATCCTATCTCTATCCCTTACGCTCCTAATATAATACCCCCTCTTTATATGATTATCCTTAATTATATAATAAGCTACTTGCTTAGGGTGTTTATGCTACATAGTCCTAGAGGCTATAGTTAATAGAGGGTTTAGGTTAGGTATAATATGTTATAGCGTAATATATTATTAAAAATAATAACACTAATAATACTAGGGTGCGAATGTTATTATCCCCCTATCTATTAATACTAAATAGTAACCTATCCACTGCTCTAATATAGCGAAGTAAATGCTCTTCGCCTTATGCTAATAGTTCTAAGAGAGTGGATACCCTATATTAAATTTTATAATTAGGTTAAATAAATAGGGTATTAGACACTATATATATAAATAAACTTATTTATAGGTCTTAGCAATATAGTGGTGTGGTTACTATGTGTTTATAGCTACTAGTATGTTTGCGAATAGCAATAATAATAGTAAATATTATAATCCCCGCATTAGCTATATATAGTGTGTAGATTACTTAGGGGGTCTATAGTTAATATAAAAGGGACTAGGTCTTCCCCCCTTACACATACGCTTCCTTTCCCTTATATACTATCTAACTATTATAAGTTTCTTTATCTTTACTTATCTTCCCTTTACTACTTCCTTACTACTAACCTATAGCTAGCTTATAATATCTAAAATCTATCTATTAACTCCTACTCTACCGCTAGGTCTATCTCTATAGAATAAACCCTTAGGGAAGTTACTAGAGAAGTTACCTTAAAAGAGGATAGTATTTAAAATTTCTATATAAGTTTACTACTTCCTTACTAGGTTATTACTACTAACTTATAGCTAGTAATACTAAAATTCTATATATATAGTGTGGTTAGTGGGTTACTATATAGAATATATAACCTAAGAATAGCACCTATACTATTCCTTAATATCTTAAGGAGAATAAACCTTTTCCTATAGAGTGTAATAACTCTTATAGTATAATCTTACTACTTCTTCGCTTCTTATAGTTACTAACCTATAGTAGTAAACTTAGCTAAATACGCCTATTACGCCTAAAATAATAAGATATATATTAGAGTATAACTACCTATTCTAAATCTCTAGTCTTAAGATACTAACCTACTACTAGTGCCCTACTTAAATTATATAGCTTTATAAAAAGCTATTTAATATTATTAAAGCTATACCTAAGGGAGATTACTACTACCTTAATAAAGTAAGTATATCCCTAGTCCTCTTAACTTAATTACTACTAACACACTAATAGTCTCTTATTTACGCTAAGTAGAAACTATATAATACCCTCCTAAAGACTAAAAACACTAATAAGTATAGGTATATTTATTATGCTTAGGTAGCTACTAAAGTAGCCTAGGAAGCTAAGTATAATAAGCGTGCTACTATAGCGTAGCTAGCTAATACTACTAACCTTAAGGTCTAAATTAATATTATAAACTATCTTTACTATATATATAAGAATATCCCTATAGTAGGTCTCTTAAATATCTATAGGCACTTCTTTACTAACTTACTAGTAGTTTACTCCTTATACCTCTAGGCTTCCTACTTATATTAGTCCTTCTAAGTTACCTAGAGAGCTCTATATCTTTATATATAGGGAAGGTAACTCTTCTAATAACAAGGCCCCTATGCCTCTAAAGGCTTCTATGCCTATTATTACTATAGTCTCTAGGGAAAATAGGGGTAAGGGTAGGGATAAAGAAATGCTTTTTAAGTAATTATTACTAGGTAGTTATACTATAATTATAAGAGTAATATAATTATATCTTTTTAGAATATTACCCTGTGTTATTTGCTATATTTATAGGGTATTGCCTTGCGTTATTTGCTAAGGGCGGTTTTGCCACTATAACCTAGCTACCTAGTTACTGCTTATAGTTATAGATAATATCCCTTATAATAAAATCCCTCTTTAATACCTATAAATTCTCTAAGCTATTATAGCCCTTCTATTTAACTAGGTACTTATAATGCCTACTATTATAATAATATAAGATAATTCTTTCTACCTTAAACTCTTACTTATTATCCTTAATATTATCTTATAGCAAAGAAGTATTTACTATATTACTTAGGTCCCCTTTAAAGGGTTTAAGGCTTATAATATTAAACATATTATATAACCGCATTCTAGTAGGTAATTCTAGCTAGTAAGCTAGCCTATAACTCCTAACTACCCTTATAATCTTATAAGGGCCTAGGTACTTTATAGTTAACTTCCTACTTAGCTATCTTAGGTTAATGTTCTTTATAGATAGTAGAATATAATTACTAACTTTAAACCTCTTTAGGGTTCTTTTTTAGTTATAGTATTTCTTATACTAAGCTTATAAGTTAATTAGAAGCTATTTAATTACTATATATTTCTCTCTTAGTAATAATACTCTACTCTTAGCCTAATTATTTATAAGTAGAATATTAGGTACTACTTACTACAGGCCCCTAGGGTTATACCCTTATAACGCCTTTACTAGTGTGTAGCTATAAGTTATGTGGTTACTAGTATTATATGTAAATTATACTATTAATAGGTTATTAGCCTAGTTAGTTTATTTAGCATAGGAGAAAGCCCTTAAATAATATTCTAGAACCTAGTTTAATTATTCTATCTACCTATTTATTTATAGGTAAAAAGCGGTGCTTAGTAGCTGCTTAGTTATAATAAGATAGTAAAAGGTTATCTAGAATCCGCTTATAAATATAGAACCTTAGTCTATTATAATACCTTCTAGGGCTTTATAATCTCTAAAGACATATTCTAGGAATATAGTAGCTAACCTATTACTTATTAGTTATATTAAAACAGGGATATAGATACTATACTTTATAAAATAGTCTATAATTACTAAGATTATATTATAGGTCTAGTTAGCGTCTTTAACTAGTGGTAATCTAGTAATAAAATCTATTAATAGTTCTTAAAAGGGGTGATCTAGCTCTAGTAGAGTAGCTAACTTACTATATAGCTTATAGTGCCTTAGCTTTAAAACTTAATAGTTTATATAGGTACTAATATATACCTTTATATCTTTCTTTATTAATAGCTAGTAGTACTAACTTATAATTTAATAAAGCATCCTACTAACTTCCTAATGCCTAGTAGTAGGGTTATTATATATTAGTAGTAAAATCTCTTTTCTTATCCCTTAGGGAATATAAACTTAACTCTTAAATATTAATAGCTTAGAGAGTCTAATTAACTATATTTACAATGCTTCTAAGTCACCGCTCTTAAGTAGCTTTCTCTAATATATAGTGAACTTATTATTTTATTATGTACCTAATAATAATACTTAAATTAGAATATCTAATTCTAAGCTATTATCCTAAGTATTAGAGTTAAACTTAGAAGAGGTTCTCCGCATAGCTTAGATCCTCGCTATAATATCTCTATAAGTAGCTAGCTTATAAGTTACTTCTAGTCTTATAGGTACACTATAGTTAAGCGGCGTTTCTAAGGGGCGCCCTTACTACTTACTAGTAACTATGCTAGCTAGAACACCCCTTTTAATAATATCTAGTTTTATAGCTTCCTTAAAAATATAGCTAAGTTACGTTTTCTTAAAACCCTAGATATTCCTATTACTATTATAGGGTCTTTGTAACTAACTATCTGCTATATTAAATAATAATATAATAGAGCTTATAGTGTTCCTATTACTACTATAGAGTTCCTGTTAATTAGTATCTATAAACTTAGATAAGAAGTTTAGTAGCTATAAGGTTACTGCCTTTGCTTTCCTATCCTTACTTATATAATCTACCCTTCTTAATAATATATTAGCGGGGTTTAACTTACTAGCCCTATATTTAATCCTAAAGTTAAATAGGCATAGCTTATTAAGCGCTATTACCTACCTACTAGTTAGCTATAGCTTTATAGCTAGGTACTTATAGTTTAAGTAATCTATTACTACTATAATTAGGTAAGTTAAGTACACTAGGTAATGCCTCTATGCCCTAAAAGCCTCTTAGATTACTAATAATTTAGCATCTAGTGTAGGGTAGCGTAACTTAGTATTAGTTAACTTCCTTAACATATATATAACTAGGTACTAGTAACCTAGCACTAATATTATAAGTATTACTCTAATAGTAAAACCTAATATATCTGTCTCTACTCTTAATAGAGTAAGTGGGTTAAAGTGCACTAAAATTAGTGCTTCCTAGAATAACCTCTAGAGTTCTCTAAACATAGCTAGCTTATAGGGTTCTAGCTTAAAGGTTACTAGTTATCCCCCCTTAAGTTAGTTTATTAATAGAATAACCACTTTGCTATACTACTTAATAAAATATTAATAAAATCTAGTGAACCTAAGGAATAATTAGATATCTAGGACACTGCAAGGTATTAGCTATATTACAATTACTTCTACCCTTAATGGTTCTATTATAATACCTTTCTTAGATATAATAAATCCTAAGAATTTAACCTCTATAACCGAAAATTAACACTTCTTTAGGTTAATAAAAAGCTTTGTATCGTGGAGTCTGCTTAGGACTTGTTTAACATAGCCCGCGTAAGTAGCTACATCGCTGCTGTAGATTAGGATGTTGTCTAGGTAGATAATACAGATATTATCTATAATGTCCTTAAGGACCTTATTAATATACTCCTAGAAAGTCGCTAGTACATTAACTAATCCGAATGGCATTATAAGATACTTAAAGTGCCTATATCTATAATAGAATACTATCTTCTACTTATTACCTAAGCAGATATATAGCTAGTGGTATATATCTATTAAGTTAAGTTTTGTCTAGATAACCGCGCCCTTTAAGTAATTAAGGATTTTAGCGATTAGTAGTAAGGGGGACTTATTCTTAATAGTGATCTTGTTTAGGCCCCTATAATCCACGTAAAGCCTTAATTTCCCTCCTTTCTTTAGAATAAATAAAATCAGGGCCCTAGCTAGGCTAACTAATCTTCTAATCTATCCCTTTTGCTACGCGTCTGTAAGATACTCCCTAAGCACCTCTAGCTCTTTCTTAGCTAAGTTATATATTAGTCCCTAAGGAGGTGTTTTCCCTTCTTCTAATTTAATTATATAAGTATAGCCTCCTAGTTTAGGAAGCGTTCCTACTAAATCCTTATTAAATATATCTTTAAATTCTAAGTATTCCTTTAGAAGCTCTAGTTTATCTATATTATTACTTAGCCCTTACTTAGTTATAGGTTACTTATTACTTAGACTATCTAAGGATCTTAGGTTAGCTATAATGTGTTGCTTATGTAACTTATAGGTATACTCTAAGACTATTACTACTTCCTTACTACTTATTTCCTAAATTAGCTTTAGTAAGTCTACTAGTAGGTCCTTTTCTAGTTCTTTTCCCTTCCTATTCTTTAGGCTATTTAAGATAACTTTTACTAAACCTAGCACTAGAGTAACTACTAACTATTTTAATACTCTACGCACTCTCTACTTACCCTAAGCGTATAAGAGGCGCTCCTTTATTACTAGGTATCTCTAAAACTTCTCTTTCTAATATATTACTATAGGTTTATATTCTCTAATCTAGTCTATGCCTAGTAGTAGCCCTTCTCTAGTATTAGTAATAAAGTAGCTAACTTAGTAGACCTTTACGAACCCTATGCTATCTTTTATTAATACTAATCTTCTTAGAATTCCCTAATATAAAACTATATCCTTACTTATGCTTTTAAGGTTTTAATCTATTTTTTTAACTCTTTTCTAATCCTCCTTAGATAATAACTTTAGGTATATAGTTAAGGATTATATGCCTAAATCTATTAGTGCCTTCACCGCTACCCACTAGTAATCTTATTATAGAGATATATAGACTCTAACTCTTAGGTCCACTAATTTGTCTATAATAAGCCCCCTATCCTAGGTTTATGTGGATAAAAGCGGTATCTTATTAGGATTAGATGCTTTATTACCGCTATTATTATGCTTCTCCGTAGTGTGTTTATTACTCTTATAAATAGAGTAGTCTAATAAATAGTAAGCTATTAAGATATATCTAGGCTTCCTGTATTTATAATATATAATAGGTAATCTTCCTACTTACCCTTTATTCTATTACTATAAGTTATCCATAGGTAAAGTTAATTACTATTACTTCTTCTTATTATCTTAACTTTTCTTATAACTCTATATTAGTTTTATTACTACCTCTGCTTTCTTACCTTAGCCCTATAACTAGCTCTAAGTGGTTAGAAACTCCTAGCTAAGTATCTGCTTTCTTATAGTGTTATTAAGGCTATTAATAAATATATAGATTCTTAGTTATATTAGGATTAGTTTAGGTAGGTTAGATTTAACCTTAGTCTAATTCCTAATAAAGGCTTAAAATAATTAGCTATTACCTTACTAAAGATTTAGTAGTAACCTAGTTGCTTCTAAGTATCTAGTGTCCTTATCTATTATTCTGGTCTTTAGCTATATAATAAAGCTTACCTAATTATAGTCCTTATATTCTATGTAACTATCTATAGCTATATAGCGTATCTATTATTGCTTTATATTATTAGTAAGGTATCTACTAGCGTAGGCTACCTTTATTATATTATTATAAAAGGTATATTAGTCTAATTTAAATAATATATTTAAGTCTACTAAGAAATTCTAGAGGTTTTTATAAGTATCCCCCTTATATAATAGTGTCTATAGCTATATCTTAATAATACTATATTAGTATATATTCGCTACTTACTTAGCGCCTATTAGCGGAGTAGGTATAGGAGTAGTTAGTCTAACCTAAGAAGGTGGATTTATAGGTTCTTACTAGGTTCTAACTAATAGTAGGTTTACCTAAAGCTCCCTAATTTTTACTTCTATTTATAGAATTTCCTATATTTTCTATATATATTATAGCTTAGCTTATATAATATTATAATACTATTATACTACCTCCTTAACACTATTATTCTTAATTCTAGTATTATTATCTAGATTAGTCTTAGGTAGTATCTAACACACTTAGTTATTAGTATCTATTATTTAAGTATCCGCCGCGCTACCGCTGCCCTGCTTATCTATAGTGTTACTACTAGGGGGTGTAGGCGTGTTTTATATAGATATTCTCTAGTGTGCTAATATTATAATCTAGCTAATAGTCTATTACCCTAAAGGGATTAAGAGCTTAATTTATTATAACTTAAGGGTTAAAAGATAATAGAATAGAGTAATAGCTTAGATTTATAGTTATAGCTAGAAAGGTACTACCTAGGGGCAGGTATATAAAGGTTTTAAGCTCTAACCTTCTATAAGAATGTGGGCAGTCCTTACTAAATACCTCGCCCTACACTTACATAACTATCTAGCTGCTAGCTATCCCCTCCCTAACCTAGTAGGTCCGAGGTCCTGCTAGTGCTCCATCATGTGATGATCCTGTCTCTGTCCCTTACGCTCCTAACATAACTAAAGGATAACCTTAATAACTATACTACTACGCTTACTTTATAATCTCTATATATACTACTATCAAGGTAGGGGTTGGTGTAGATGATGAAAATGGTTCGATTTCAGTTAATCAGAGGTGTAGACAGCACCTAACTTTTGTACCTAAAAGGTATATAGTGCGCTATAGTAATAACTAGTCTATAGAGGTATTTCTAATATATTATCTCTACTATTATCTTATTAAGGGTTTTAACCTAGTTATTATATAGGCTATATTTATATATCTAATACCTTAAGGAGGTCTCCCTAATACACCCCCCCTAGCTAAGATATCTATTAAAGCTAGAGATTAAAGGTATAGGAAGAGATTATAAATAATTTCTAGTATTATAATTAGATAGGAATCTCTTATAAGCTAATTCTATAGTAAAAGTCCCTATATATCTAACCTAAAAGTAGCTTTTATAAAGCTATTTATAGGTATCTTAGAGGTCTTTATTTAATTAACCTTAATGTTACCTATTATATATTATTCTTAAATTTATATTTAATTTATATTAAGGTGCTTAAGGCTAGTCTAAAGCCTTCCTTTTATATATTTAGTAATCTAGATTATTTATTTATTATTACACTAGATAATTAAGAGTAATAGTATATAGACCTTAATATTATAAAGTAGTCTTCCTAGAGATATATACTCTTTTATACTATAATTTAAGGTAAAGAGCTTTATTTTATACTTAAAGTTATTATATAATATTACTTACCTAACTTTTAATTAATTATAGCACTATATATAATAAAGATATAACCTTATATTAATTTCTAAGTATTAGGATTATTACTAAGTAAAGTATTAGTACTAGAGAATAGTATATTAAAACTATTTACTTCTAAGTAGTAAATATATAGCTTCTTTATATTCTAAGCATATAAAATTACTTCTTTAGTAAGCTTAATATACTTTACTAATAGATTTATTATAAAAGAGGTAAGCTTTAATACTATAAAGGCTATATTAGGTCTTCTAATAATATATAGATATACTAAAGAGCTAATAACTACTCTATAATAATTAATCTCTTTATTAGTAGCTTTACTAGTATTAGTAAAAATTATAGCTATAGGAAGAGAAGTAAGGGATAAGCTTTTTAAATTACTATTAATAATATTAGGAATAAATTTCTAAGTAATCTTTTAAATATATAATTCCTATAATAACTATATCTCTTTAGTATTATAATTTCTAATAATTTTAATACCTAGGAATTACTTTAGGTTACCTTAGTCCTTAATATTAAGACTATTTATTAGTTATTTATAAAGCTTTTTAAATTTTACTTTAAATCTATTAGGGTATATTACTATAATATTATTTATATAGAAGAATAGGATAAATCTACCCTTTATAAAGATATATAAGTCTTCCCTTTCTTATATAAAGTCTAGCTTTAATAGAAATTATATAAGATATAAGAACTATTATTAAGGAGCTTCCCTTAGCTTATATAATACTTTTATTATCTTCTAGAGATAACCTTTTATATTTATACCCTCTAGGGGCTTATAGTAAATAGGTTCTTTAAGCTTTATATATAGGAAAGTATTCTAAATATTATATTATTAGGTATTAAGATTATTAGTATAGTAAACTATAAGTAGTATATATAGAGATTATAAAGTAAGTATAGTAGTGTAATTATTAAGGTTATTCTTTAGTTATTAGTTACCTTAAATAACTATTCTAGCTTTAAACTCTATAACTACTCCTTTTTTATTTATCTTATATTTAAAGACCTAGCTAAGGTCTATAATTTCCTTTTATTTCTCTAGATTAAATAATTTATCTAGTATATTCTTCTAGTAGTTTAAGAATAGAAGCTTTAAAAGCTTTTTTATAATTACTTCCTTCTAGTAGTTATAATAGGCTAAAGCTATAGCTTAATAATAATAAGTAAGTTCTAGTAGTATATCTTTAATTTATAAACTATATTAAATACCCTATAATACTATAGAAAAAGTAAAAGTAAACTATACTTACCTAGCTTTATATATCTCCTTTCTTTAGCATTTTCTAGTAATAATATTATCTAGATTAATACTATTATCCTAGGGATAATAATTCTCTATAGCCTTACTACCTTTACTAGTAATTTTACTAGTCTTTATAGTAGTCTTTATATATTTAATTATTATATTATATACTAATTTATTAATTTTATAAAATAGCGTATTATTACCTTATACCTAAAGCTTTATATTCTCTATAGTAACTAGTGCCTTATAAGAAAAGTTAGGAGGGGTTAAAAGTACACTAAAAAGGTTATCTTTTTCCTCTATTATATAAGGAGGTATTTTTGCTTTAAACTACTTATTTTCTCCTTCTATATTTAAAAGTAAAGAAGTATAATTCTTATAATTCTTATTTTCTAATTCTATTCTAATAAGGTCTTAACTAATTTCCTTATTAATATTATTAGCTTTAAGCTTCTTAAGTAGTATAATTATTAATATCTTCTTCTTTTAAGCTAATTCTAGCTTTTCTTCTAGTTTAAAGAAGGAGTTCTTATTAAATTAAATATATACTAATATAATAACCTTATAATTATAAAGTAAAGGTACCTATATAATATACTAGAACTTGCCTCTATAACTAATAAGGTATTTAATATAAGCTTTCTACTCTAACTATAGTATTATATTATATAATTTAATATACTCTAAAGCCTTTATTATTATAGGAAATGCTTTATATCTATAGGCTTATAGATATATAATTAAAGGTTTCTAGACCTTTACTATATTTAAGTATATAAGGACTATATTCCTAGCCTAATCCTACTAAAGTTTATATAGTATAGTCTACTTCCTATAATATTTTAAAGGTATATAATTTAATAGATAAACTATAGTATTAAAGACCTTATTATTAAGATTAGATAGAAGGTTAGCTTTAAGACTTAAAGTATAAGCTTTTTACTTAACTACCCCTCTAGATCTCTTTACCTTTCTATTCTAACTAGGTATTAAGGGAGCTAAATTATAAACTATAATACTAGTAAAGGCTATCTTATCCCTTATATTCTCTATAAAGAGGGCTTTCTTAATATTACTATATAAAAAGCATAGTTAAACCCTAAATTAAGTGCTTAGGAATACTATTATTATATAAAAGCTATTATAAATCCTATTCTTTATCTTAAATAAATAGAAAAACTATATTAAGGTTATAAAGTAAGTAAAAACACACTAATACTTATTACTATTCTAATAAGGAGAGTTATAGTAATCTAGATTAACTAAAAAACTATAACCTAGTCCCTAAGGAAGTCCTTTAGGTATAACCTATAATCTCTATTACTTAGCCTTACCTATAGTATATATCTTACACTATATAAGCTTAGGACCTATTAATTTAACGCCTAAAACCACGTTTATAAGCTCTATAAATGCCTTAATACTAGGATAACTATATTATTAATACTAAAGGTCTATATTTTCTCTTATAAGTAGTCTTAGTGCTTTACTAGATATAGTATAGGCTTCCTTTAGATTCTCTAATAGTTATAATAATATATAAAGCTTATTAATATTATAGACTTTAGCTATAGGCATTATCCCTTAATATAGAAATAACTTCTTCTAATTCTAGAAAATACTTACCCTTATAAGAATTATTACTAATACTAGATTAATATAGAATTCTAAAATAAATAATATAGTCTCTAATACTAATATCCTTATATTCTATAATATAGGATCCGTAATAGAGATATATATAAGGCCCTATCCTAAAGCTATATATATTATATCTCTAGCTTTAACCTCTATTATAATATTTCTATTAAATTTAGATTAATTAAACTAGCGGATATTATTAAATATATAAATATTAGCTCTAGAGTTATAGAGGACTATGTTTTGCCTTAATTCTAAGCTATCTATAGTATTAGTTATTAAATTTATACTTTTCTTTACTTATTAACCTTATTTAGAGTATATAAATAATAATATATTTATAGTCTTCTTACTAAAGGTAACTATAACTAAGTTATTAGTTAGATTTTATAAAGGTATAAATATCTTACTACTCTTTTTCTTTAGTTTCTAACTTATTACCTTAGACTTTTCTTATAGATTTTCCTTAAGATACTTTTTAATATTCTTTTTAAAGTTTTTCCTAACTTTCTAGTTCTTTAGTGTAGCCTCTAGCTTATATATAGCCTTAAATAAATTATAGGATTCCTACTACTTTAAGGTATTATAAATATTATAGTTTATATATCTAAGGCACTTTTTTTTCTCTAATTTACTTTAACTACTTAATCTATTAGTAGTAAGTATATTAGCTAACTTTAGTATACTCTATAAAGGTTTATAATCTTTTTTAAACTTTATAATAGCTTTAAGAAAGCTTTAGTTTATACCTTTATTAAGTAAATTATTCTATTTCTTCTAGAATAACTTAAATTTACTATAAAGAGAAATTATAAACTTATATAGTATTATTTTCTTAGTTTATTAAGTCTCTAGATTCTAATAATTTCTTTATAGTATCTTTATTATTACTACTTATTTATACTAATTATAAGTACCTTTAGCTTATAAGTAATTATTAAGGTATATTTCTACTAGAATTAGTATTTTCTAAGTATTTAGCTTATACTAATCTTAAAGAAGCTTTAATATCCTTTAAGAGTACTAATAAACTAACTCCTTTTCTTTCTTTTTAGTATTAAAGTTAAGGGAGTCTTAAATATTCTTTAAGAGAGTCTTATAGATATATTCCCTAATCTTTAGTATTTACTTTAATAGGTTATAATACTTTATAAAATTAACTTATAAATCTCTATATTAGAAGTTATATTTATCTTTTATATTTTTATAAGTAAGCTTCTAATCTTTAATAGTATTAGGGTTATCCTTTATAATCTCTAGTCTTAGACCCCTTTATAGGTATATAGGTATTATAGGTTCTTTAAGTAGTTTATCCTAATTTAGATTAATATACTCCTAGATACTATAGGATTTTATATAATTCTTAATTTATATAAACTATTTAATCTAGTCTTTCTCTAATAATAACACTATATTTAGAGTTTCTTTAGGTATTATAAAGGGGAACTATACTAGTTAAAAGGAAGTATAGGTTATATACTTTAACTAATTAATATAATAAAGGGCGATTATCTCTTAATATTAGTAAGCATTAAATTAATAATATTAATAAAGCTTATATTATCTATAATAATTAATAATAAGGGTAATTAAAGCCTCCTAGGCTTATAACTATTAAGGTAGGGGTTAGTGTAAATAATAAAAATAGTTTAATTTTAGTTAATTAGAGGTATAGATAGCACCTAACTTTTATACCTAAAAGGTATATAGTGTACTATAGTAATAACTAGTCTATAGAGGTACTTCTAATACATTATCTCCACCGTTGTCTTATTAAGGGTTTTAACCTAGTTATTGCGCAGGCTGCATCCACACATCCGATACCTTAAGGAGGTCTCCCTAATAACTACTTATAGTCTACTACGCTAATAATCTTAATACCTAATAATATAACGTTTAGAATACCTTCCTATATATAGAGCTTAAAGAACTTATTTACTATAAGCCTCTAGAGGGTATAAACGCAAAAGGTTATCTCTAGAAGATAATAAGAGCATTATATAGGCTAAGGGAAGCTTCTTAATAATAGTTCTTATATCTTATATAATTCCTATTAAAGCTAGACTTTATATAAGGAAGGGAAGACTTATATATCTTTATAAAGGGTAGATTTATCCTATTTTTCTATATAGATAATATTATAGTAATATACCCTAATAGATTAAAAGTAGAATTTAAAGAGCTTTATAAATAACTAATAAATAGTCTTAATATTAAGAACTAAGGTAACCTTAAGTAGTTCCTAGGTATTAAAATTATTAGAAATTATAATACTAAAGAGATATAGTTATTATAGGAATTATATATTTAAAAGATTGCTTAGAAATTTATTCCTAATATTATTAATAGTAATTTAAAGAGCTTATCCCCTACTTCTCTTCCTATAGCTATAATCCTTACTAATACTAGTAAAGCTACTAATAAAGAAATTAATTATTATAGAGTAGTTATTAGCTCTTTAGTGTATTTATATATTATTAGAAAACCTAATATAGCCTTTATAGTATTAAAGCTTATCTCTTTTATAATAAATCTATTAATAAAGTATATTAAGCTTACTAAAGAAGTAATTTTATATGCTTAGAATATAAAAAAGCTATATATTTATTACTTAGAAGTAGATAGTTTTAATATACTATTCTCTAGTATTAATGCTTTACTTAGTAATAACCCTAATACTTAGAAATTAATATAAGGTTATATCTTTATTATATATAGTACTATAATTAATTAGAAGTTAGGTAAGTAATATTATATAATAACTTTAAGTATAGAAGTAAAGCTCTTTACCCTAAATTATAGTATAAAAGAGCGTATATCTCTAGGAAAACTACTTTATAATATTAAAGTCTATATACTACTACTCTTAATTATCTAGTATAATAATAAGTAAATAATCTAGATTACTAAATATATAGAAGGAAGGCTTTAGACTAGCCTTAAGCACCTTAATATAAATTAAATATAGATTTAAGAATAATATATAATAGGTAATATTAAGGTTAATTAGATAAAGACCTCTAAGATACCTATAAATAGCTTTATAAAGCTACTTTTAGGTTAGATATATAGGGACTTTTACTATAGAATTAGCCTATAAGAGATTCCTATCTAATTATAACACTAGAAATTATTTATAATCTCTTCCTATGCCTTTAATCTCTAGCTTTAATAAATATCTTAGCTAGGGGGGGTGTGTTAGGGAGACCTCCTTAAGGTATTAGATATATAAATATAGCCTATATAATAACTAGGTTAAAACCCTTAATAAGATAATAGTAGAGATAATATATTAGAAGTACCTCTATAGACTAGTTATTACTATAGCACACTATATACCTTTTAGGTATAAAAGTTAGGTGCTATCTATATCTCTAATTAACCGAAATCGAACTATTTTCATTATCTACACCAACCCCTACCTTGATAATTATTGTTAGGGAGACCTCCTTAAGGTATTGGATATGTGGATGTAGCCTACGCAATGACTAGGTTAAAACCCTTAATAAGACAATGGTGGAGATAATGTATTAGAAGTACCTCTATAGACTAGTTATTACTATAGCGTACTATATATCTTTTAGGTATAAAAGTTAGGTACTATCTACACCTCTAATTAACTAAAATTAAACTATTTTTATTATCTACACTAACCCCTACCTTAATAGTTATAAGCCTAGGAGGCTTTAATTGCCCTTATTATTAATTATTATAGATAATATAAGCTTTATTAATATTATTAATTTAATGCTTACTAATATTAAGAGATAATTACCCTTTATTATATTAATTAGTTAAAGTATATAACCTATGCTTTTTTTTAACTAGTATAGTTTCCCTTTATAATACCTAAAGAAACTCTAAATATAGTATTATTATTAGAGAAAGACTAGATTAAATAGTTTATATAAATTAAGAATTACACGAAATCCTACAGTGTCTAGGAGTATATTAATCTAAATTAGGATAAACTACTTAAAGAACCTGTGATACTTACACACCTGCGAAGGGGTCTAAGACTAGAGATTACGGAGGATAACCCCAATGCTATTAAAGATTAGAAGCTCGCTTATGAAGATACGAAAGATAAATACAACTTCTAACACAGAGATTTACAAGTCAATCTTACGAGCACACCCGCGAAGGGGTCTAAGACTAGAGATTACGGAGGATAACCCTAATGCTATTAAAGATTAGAAGCTTGCTTATAAAGATATAAAAGATAAATATAACTTCTAATACAGAGATTTATAAGTTAATCTTATAAAGTATTATAACTTATTAAAGTAAATACTAAAGATTAGGGAATATATTTATAAGACTCTCTTAAAGAATATTTAAGACTCCCTTAACTTTAATACTAAAGAGAAAGAAAAGAAGTTAGTCTATTAGCACTCTTAAAGAATATTAAAGCTTCTTTAAGATTAGTATAAGCTAAATACTTAGAAAATACTAATTCTTATAGAAATATACCTTAATAATTACTTATAAGCTAAAGGTACTTATAATTAGTATAAATAGGTAGTAATAATAAAAGTACTATAGAGAAATTATTAGGATTTAGAGACCTAATAAACTAAGGAGATAATATTATATAAGTTTATAATTTCTCTTTATAGTAAATTTAAGTTATTCTAGAAGAAATAAAATAATTTACTTAATAAAGGTATAAACTAAAGCTTTCTTAAAGCTATTATAGAGTTTAAAAGAGATTATAAAGCTTTATAAAGTATACTAAAGTTAGCTAATATACTTACTACTAATAGATTAAGTAATTAAAGTAAATTAAAGAAAAAGAAGTGCCTTAGATATATAAATTATAATATTTATAATACCTTAAAGTAGTAGGAATTCTATAATTTATTTAAGGCTATATATAAGCTAGAGGCTATACTAAAGGACTAGGAAGTTAGGAAGAACTTTAAAAAGAATATTAAGAAATATCTTAAGGAGAATTTATAAGAAAAGTCTAAGGTAATAAGTTAGAAACTAAAGAAAAAGAGTAGTAAAATATTTATATCTTTATAAAATCTAACTAATAACTTAGTTATAGTTACCTTTAGTAAGAAGACTATAAATATATTATTATTTATATGCTCTAAATAAGGTTAATAAGTAAAGAAAAGTATAAATTTAATAACTAATACTATAGATAGCTTAGAATTAAGGCAAAATATAGTCCTCTATAACTCTAGAGCTAATATTTATATATTTAATAATATTCGCTAGTTTAATTAATCTAAATTTAATAGAAATATTATAATAAAGGTTAAAGCTAGAGGTATAATATATATAGCTTTAGGATAGGGCCTTATATATATCTCTATTATAAATCCTATATTATAGAATATAAGGATATTAGTATTAGAGACTATATTATTTATTTTAGAATTCTATATTAATCTAGTATTAGTAATAATTCTTATAAGGGTAAGTATTTTCTAGAATTAGAAGAAGTTATTTCTATATTAAGGGATAATATATATAGCTAAAGTCTATAATATTAATAAGCTTTATATATTATTATAACTATTAGAGAATCTAAAGGAAGCCTATACTATATCTAGTAAAGCACTAAGACTACTTATAAGAGGAGATATAAA
Organism: Epichloe bromicola; assembly: GCA_023658445.1. NCBI lineage: Eukaryota > Fungi > Ascomycota > Sordariomycetes > Hypocreales > Clavicipitaceae > Epichloe > Epichloe bromicola. Next base: position 2,851,081 of record CP098270.1, read on the forward strand.
CCTTTAGTATTAATAATATAGTTATCCTAGTATTAAGGTATTTATAAAGCTTATAAACATAGCTTTTAGTATTAAATTAATAAGTCCTAAGCTTATATAGTATAAGATATATACTATAGGTAAGGCTAAGTAATAGAGATTATAGGTTATACTTAAAGGACTTCCTTAAGAACTAGGTTATAGTCTTTTAGTTAATCTAGATTACTATAACTTTTCTTATTAGAATAGTAATAGGTATTAGTGTATTTTTACTTACCTTATAACCTTAATATAGTTTTTCTATTTATTTAAGATAAAGAATAGGATTTATAATAGCTTTTATATAATAATAGTATTCCTAAGCACTTAATTTAGGGTTTAACTATGCTTTTTATATAGTAATATTAAGAAAGCTCTTTTTATAAAGAATATAAGAGATAAGATAGCCTTTACTAGTATTATAGTTTATAATTTAGCTCCCTTAATACCTAGTTAAAATAGAAAGGTAAAGAGATCTAGGGGGGTACTTAAGTAAAAAGCTTATACTTTAAGTCTTAAAGCTAACTTTTTATTTAATCTTAATAATAAGGTCTTTAATACTATAGTTTATTTATTAAATTATATACCTTTTAAATATTATAGGAAGTAGACTATACTATATAAACTTTAGTAGGATTAGGCTAGGAAAATAGTCTTTATATACTTAAGTATAGTAAAGGTCTAGAAACCTTTAATTATATATCTATAAGCCTATAGATATAAAGCATTTCCTATAACTATAAAGGCTTTAGAGCATATTAAATTATATAATATAATACTATAGTTAGAGTAAAAAGCTTATATTAAATACCTTATTAGTTATAGAGGTAAGTCCTAGTATATTATATAAGTGCCTTTACTTTATAATTATAAGGTTATTATATTAGTATATATTTAATTTAATAAGAACTCCTTCTTTAAACTAGAAAAAAAGCTAGAATTAGCTTAAAAGAAAAAGATATTAATAATTATACTACTTAAGAAGCTTAAAGCTAATAATATTAATAAGGAAATTAGTTAAGACCTTATTAGAATAAAATTAGAAAATAAGAATTATAAGAATTATACCTCTTTACCTTTAAATATAAAAGAAGAAAATAAGTAGTTTAAAGTAAAAATACCTCCTTATATAATAAAGAAAAAAGATAACCTTTCTAGTATACTTTTAACCCCTTCTAACTTTTCTTATAAAGCGCTAGTTACTATAGAGAATATAGAGCTTTAGGTATAAGGTAATAATACGCTATTTTATAAAATTAATAAATTAGTATATAATATAATAATTAAATATATAGAGACTACTATAAAAACTAGTAAAATTACTAGTAAAGGTAGTAAGGCTATAGAGAATTATTATCCCTAGGATAATAGTATTAATCTAGATAATATTATTACTAGAAAACGCTAAAAAAAGAAGATATATAAAGCTAGATAAGTATAGTTTACTTCTGCTTTTTCTATAGTATTATAAGGTATTTAATATAGTTTATAAATTAAAGATATACTACTAGAACCTACCTATTATTATTAAGCTATAGCTTTAGCCTATTATAATTACTAGAAAGAAGTAATTATAAAGAAGCTTTTAAAGCTTCTATTCTTAAACTACTAGAAGAATATACTAAAAAAATTATTTAATCTAGAGAAATAAAAGGAAATTATAGACCTTAGCTAGGTCTTTAAATATAAAATAAATAAAAAAGGAGTAGTTATAGAGTTTAAAGCTAGAATAGTTATTTAAGGTAACTAATAACTAAAGAATAACCTTAATAATTACACTACTATACTTACTTTATAATCTCTATATATACTACTTATAGTTTACTATACTAATAATCTTAATACTTAATAATATAATATTTAGAATACCTTCCTATATATAAAGCTTAAAGAACCTATTTACTATAAGCCCCTAGAGAGTATAAATATAAAATATTATCTCTAGAAGATAATAAAAGTATTATATAAGCTAAGGGAAGCTTCTTAATAATAGTTCTTATATCTTATATAATTCCTATTAAAGCTAGACTTTATATAAGGAAGGGAAAACCTATATATCTTTATAAAGGGTAGATTTATCCTATTTTTCTATATAGATAATATTATAGTAATATACCCTAATAGATTTAAAGTAAAATTTAAAAAGCTTTATAAATAACTAATAAATAGTCTTAATATTAAGGACTAAGGTAACCTAAAGTAATTTCTAGGTATTAAAATTATTAGAAATTATAATACTAAAGAGATATAGTTATTATAGGAATTATATATTTAAAAGATTACTTAGAAATTTATTTCTAATATTATTAATAGTAATTTAAAGAGCTTATCCCTTACTTCTTTTCCTATAGCTATAATTCTTATTAATACTAGTAAAGCTACTAATAAAGAGATTAATTATTATAGAGTAATTATTAGCTTTTTAGTATATTTATATATTATTAGAAAACTTAATATAGCCTTTATAGTATTAAAGCTTACCTTTTTTATAATAAATCTATTAGTAAAGTATATTAAGCTTACTAAAGGAGTAATTTTATATACTTAAAATATAAAAAAGCTATATTTTTATTACTTAGAAGTAAATAGTTTTAATATACTATTCTCTAGTACTAATACTTTACTTAGTAATAATCCTAATACTTAGAAATTAATATAAGGTTATATCTTTATTATATATAGTGCTATAATTAATTAAAAGTTAGGTAAGTAATATTATATAATAACTTTAAGTATAAAAATAAAGCTCTTTACCTTAAATTATAGTATAAAAGAGTATATATCTCTAGGAAAACTACTTTATAATATTAAGGTTTATATACTACTACTCTTAATTATCTAGTATAATAATAAGTAAATAATCTAGATTACTAAATATATAAAAAGAAGGCTTTAGACTAGCCTTAAGCACCTTAATATAAATTAAATATAGATTTAAGAATAATATATAATAGGTAATATTAAGGTTAATTAGATAAAAACCTTTAAGATACTTATAAATAGCTTTATAAAGCTACTTTTAGATTAGATATATAGGGACTTTTACTATAGAATTAGCTTATAAGAGATTCCTATCTAATTATAATACTAGAAATTATTTATAATCTCTTTTTATACCTTTAATCTCTAGTTTTAATAAATATCTTAGCTAGGGAAGGTATATTAGGGAGACCTCCTTAAGGTATTAGATATATAAATATAGCTTATATAATAACTAGGTTAAAACCCTTAATAAGATAATAGTAAAGATAATATATTAAAAGTACCTCTATAAACTAGTTATTACTATAGCGCACTATATACCTTTTAGGTATAAAAGTTAGGTACTATCTACACCTCTAATTAACCGAAATTAAACCATTTTCATCATCTACACCGACCCCTACCTTGACAATTATACATGTAGACTTATAGTGACGGCATGCAAACTTCGACTATGTTCGTGCCTTCCCTTTTCTTTTCGTCTGGAAAAATTGTTCGCGTCATTATTCATTATACGGATCCGTACTCGGTATTTGCCATGTAATATATGACCCCATCTTTCTTTCCCTCTCACCTTTCCTATTCATTCCCTTTGTCAGCAGAGAATCCTCCAACACCCTTCTTCTCTCGATCCTGTAAACAACGTCATGTTTACCCCGGGAGCTTCTTTGCAGCCCGCGCTAGGCCAGCAACCTGCAAGGCTAGCCTGCTTCATGACCACTAGGGTGTCGCGGTCCCAGATCCATTGTACACGTCGGACATTTGTCACAACGTCCATACGATTTTCCCAACCGCACGCCAAGTTCTCCAAGGTGTATGCAACGGCGGACGATGCCGTCGCAGACGTCAGAAGCGGATCGACGATTCTCAGTGCAGGGTTTGGTCTTTGCGGCGTGGCACGTACGTCTTGTCCCTACTCGCACAGCGGCACCGTAAAGCGTGGCTGTGAGTATTAACAGGTCTACCCATAGAGACGCTAATCGAGGCTCTCCATCGTCGAGGCGTTGAGTCGCTTCATTCTTTAACGGCAGTATCAAACAACGCCGGCTTGGAAGGCAAGGGCGGATTGTCAATTCTCACCAAGGCCGGACAGGTTGACAACCTCATTTTGTCTTACCTGGGAAACAATAAGGGATTGGAGAAGAAGTACCTCAGCGGTCGGCTGGCAATCGAACTATGTCCCCAGGGGACCTTGGCTGAGAGACTTAGGGCCGGGGGGGCTGGTATTCCTGCTTTCTATACCCCCACCGGAGCGCGTAAGCATGCATCGTTTCCTGTCATGAACTAATTGCAGATAGTCCTCTAACAGCAAGTCAGATACCTTGCTCCAAGATGGTGAAATCCCAGTCCGAGTCGATGAGTCCGGACAGACGCTTGAGCGAGGCAAAGCCCGTGAAACAAGAGAATTCGACGGCCGTTCATTCCTTCTAGAGACTGCTTTAACGGGGGACGTTGCCATCGTACGGGCTTGGAAAGCTGATAACGCCGGGAATTGCGTCTTCAGGTAAGCATCATGTGAAAACTACTGCCCCTTGATGTCACACAACATGTTCGCTTACCCTATGTGCCGTAAACTAAATAAAGTTCCCAGATATGCAACCAAGGCCTTCGGTCCTCTAATGGCAAAGGCAGCCAAGCTCACCATTGTTGAGGCGGAATCCATTGTGAACACGGGAGAGATAGACCCTAACGATGTCGATTTACCCGGGATTTTCGTCGACCGTGTCGTCCCTGCCACGGCAGAAAAGCACATTGAGATCCTCAAGCTGCGGGATCCTGAGGCAAACGCCCAATCTGAGACGGCGACGAATTTTGCTCAGGAACAGAGGAACCGCATCGGACGGAGAGCCTCACGGGAGTTGAAAGAGGGATACTATGTGAATTTGGGTGTGGGTGAGTGCATTGGTTTAAAGAAGATATCCTGTTCTGTGTTGGGATAGATGCTGACTAGTCGGACAGGTATCCCAACTTTAGCAGCAACGTTCATCCCACCCGGTCGGACGGTCTGGATTCAATCAGAGAATGGTATTCTTGGCATGGGCGCCTATCCCACCAAGGACGAGGTCGATGCCGATATTGTCAATGCAGGCAAGGAGACTGTTACGCTTGTCCCCGGTGCATCTTGCTTTGACTCCTCCGAGTCGTTTGCTATGATTCGTGGTGGCCATGTAGATGTTTCTATTCTCGGGGTATGCATCCGTTCCTCACCATGTTGCAATCTTTGTCAATATTCTCTACTTACCATGTACTCGCCAGGCCCTACAAGTAAGCGCGAACGGCGATCTCGCCAATTTTATGATTCCAGGCAAAGTCTTCAAGGGTATGGGCGGCGCCATGGACCTGGTTGCCAACCCGGACTTGACCAAGATTGTTGTCGCCACGAACCATCTTGCCAAGGACGGCTCATCCAAAATTGTTGACAAGTGCGAGCTGCCTTTGACGGGTGCGCGATGTGTCAGCACCATTATTACAGATCTCGTAAGCACCTTCATTCCTCGTTGTTCTGATAGATAGATATTGTTTTCCAGTCATGCTTATTCCATCAATTCAGTGCGTGTTCCAGGTTGACCGCAAGAACGGCGGCGGCTTGACTTTGACAGAGTTGGCGCCTGGGGTGACCGTCGAGGAGGTGCGAAGTAAGACAGATGCTAGTTTTTCAGTTGCAAACCAACTCAAGGCCATGGAGTAGATGTATTTTGAGCAGGGTTTTTGTTAGCAAGTATCAAATCGGACCAAAATACTGTTAAACGAAGAGAGAGAAAAAAAAACCGGGCAGCACCCATTATTCCGCCATGGCACCCACTCCACAATGTTCACCATGCGCGATGTATCTATTCCACGTGCTCCAATGTACCCAACTCCCACTCGCCATGCTCCAACATAGTCTACAATTTCGACTCTCTCGTCCCTTGTGCGAAATTGCTACCCCCCAAGGCCTGCGAAATCCTGTCCACCGTGTTCAAAATCCACTTTAGCCCTTGATCCCCCGCCAGCCATGCCACATTGTCCTCGCTCTCGGCAGGCTCATCGGCCTTGTACGTCCCATCCTCGTACGCCTTCCTCAGCCCGAAAACATGTGACAAGACCTGCGGCCCTACGCCCGTCTGGGCACGCAGGCAGGCAATGGCCACCATGGAGGTCAGCACTCTGCCCGTACTCGCCAGGGAGCCGCGCTCCGCGGCCGCAGGGTCAGACAGCAATGGGCCGTAATGGCTATTCAGGATATGAACGGGCAGATCGGGGTGCGCCAGCGCAAGCTTCTCAACCAGTCGGTCTTCAAACGGCGCATAAATCGAGTCCCATAGCTGTCGTCCGCGGGCCGACATGTCCCCTAGATTCCCCGTCGTCGGCGTCCGCGACGGCCTCGTCTCCAGCGTCGACGCAACACTCTCGGGCAGGGCGGCGTAAAACGCGTTCAGGCAATTGATTGTCCTGGGGATGCCGTTGAAACTGATGCACTTCAGCCCGACCTCCCTCATCAATTCGGCCGCGCGGGTCCGCGACCGTTCATCCCGGTCCCCGGAGGCAACGTCGTGTAGAATCGGTAGCGAATCCGGCGAATTGAGGGTGAAGGTGGCGGCGGTCTGAAAAGGGGAGGAGGGGGGTTGCAAAAATGAGAAAATAATAACCGACACAAGTTTCGGCGTGATGGAGAAGCCGGACTCACCGATATCGCTAGCCACGGCCTGGTCCCGAGCTTTCGATCCGCTGCATCCCGCGCGATGGACTGGTAGACATCCCTGATGATGGTCGGCGCGGGGGCGGGACCGGGTCGCGCAAAGGGTGCGTGGACGAGGGCTTTGAGGGACGGCGAGAGCTTGGCCATGGTGTTTTTGTCGGTTGGTGCTCGGTGATTGCTGGCGGGGGTGCTGTTTCTGTTTCTGCTGCGCGGCGGGAGAAAGGAGACTTGGGTTTCTTTAATTCGGATGCGATTGCCGAAAGCTAAGCGGCGTGACGTCAAGGATTGGAAGCGGCGGCTTGTTCGCGACGGTGTTTACTTTTGGGTGCCGAGATGAAGGGAGCGGGGGGGCTGTGGCTGATGGACGGGGTTGCTGCATCTTGTACTGTTGGTAGATGTGATGGCCGCCACGCTCGGACAGAGACAAGGTTCTGAGTGATGAGGAGTGTCGGGCGTGGTGATGTATAAGGCTAGGGGGATTGGGCTTCATGCTTAATTTCCTATGCAGATGATTTCTTCATGTCTTATGGTGCAAGTTTTTGTTATTTGACGTCCCGGTGTAGAGGAGATTCATCATTCGGCTTGCAATATCGTGACATCATGGCGCGAGGTCCCGCGAAAACGAAAAGAGCCTCTCTGGTTTGGGCATGTGTACTTGAATGCAGATAATTAACTGTGTGATTTTGTCTCTTGCCCATTTTCTAGTTTATTTTGTCCATCGTAGAGGAGGAGGGCCCTCGATTCTTGGTGAAGGGCGAGGGCTGCGGCTTGCGTAAGTAAGAATGCAATCTGAGTCAATAACGAGACACTGACACGTAGACCCGTACCATACTAACCTCTGTCTTAATGGGGCAACTGAGAAATCTCTGTCGGCTGAGCTGGTCAAGAAGACAGCAAAGAACTGCCGAATTGTGACGAAGCCCGAAATATCCTGCAGGGTTCAGACAATTTGCCAGTTTGTCGTCAGAAGCAACAATGATTTGTTCAAACAAATTCGGGCCAATGCAGCCAATCAAAGTTGTTCATGTCTTCCCAAGACAACCCGCCGAATGAAGGCTCGAACTCGTTACCCGGCTGGTTGAGCACATGGGTGATTTGGTCATCCGACATCGCCGAGAATTGCAATGGCTCAGGCCACAGAAGTTGCTGCCCGTTCAAGAAGTTGGAATTGTTGTTACTAGTTTTAGTACCATTGTCAGCTGTAGCAACATGGCCGCCAATGGAGGTGCCCAACTGTTGCAGTTCCGGCGCTTGAAGGTTGGTCGTGTTATGTCGAGGTGGAGGTGCAGACTGGGAAGGTCCATTTTGCTCCGCCGCTTTGCGGACGATTTGCCTTAGATATTTGCCATATAATGATGAAAGGCCATTTCGATGTATGGTCACCATGCCAATTCTCTCCAATACACCGGCTGTTTCGCCTATGAGTTTTCGAATACTGGGGGCCAAAGTTGATCCGCCAGATGTGTAAGCGCTCAAAGTCAAGGCAAAACAAGCTGCAAATGTAATCATAATAGCGGTATTATTTGGCATGGATTGCAACTGCGATTCGCCTTGGATCGCGGCCCTCATTACATTTAGAGCAGACGATAGGCCAGCGGTGCGGAAGAAACGCCGAACTTCTAGGGGGGCTGTGGGGTGATTGATGACACCGCCGTAGGTGGATAGGCGAGTATGTGCGACAAGGATATCGACGTAAGGAGGTAAGCGACGCTCTAACATTACATAGAGAGCATGGTCAGTATCTGCCAGGAGTACGGAGTAGTTGAGGGCTCATTTGACAGGGCTTACGCGGTCCGATCCCTATGGAGACGCCCCATTCAGTCTGCCACTGGTCAAAGAAGCGCTCAATTGAGCTTTGAATCCTGCATTGCATCAATAAAAGGATCCTTGTAAATTCATTGGAGCCCCGGGGTCTTACGATTGCGCAATCAGTGAGCCGTCACTAACTGGGTTCCGTGAGCCGTCACACAGAGCACGAACGGTAGAGAAGAGGCCGTCCTGAAAGTATCATAAGTGGCCAGACCAAAGCGCTGAGGGTACAGCAGTCTCACCAGATCACGTCGCAACACAGCCATTGAGACCAGGTCTCCATCTTGCGGGTCGCCAACCGCGGAGCGATACCAGCCATCGCAGTCCTTGATCAACCTGGTAACAGGTACCACAAAGGGCCGCCCACGGGCCAGGGACATTCTAAGCATACGTCGTCAACACAATAATTTGGATGACAAACAAGATGAAATCGAAACCCTACCCTCTTTCCAAAACAAAAAGCGATATCCAGCACCGCTCCCGATTTCGAAGCAGAAGTTTGGCCTTGTCTGTACATGGATCAAGGCCAGGATATCCATCCATAGCCAAAGCTGTCCGAGCATCAAGGCATTCACCGCGGGCAAGTGCCAAATTTGTGCCCTGGTGAAGGACTTCAGTCGGCACAAGAACTTTATGAAGGGACAGGTCAATAGCGATACTGGTTGCCATAGATATATACACGCAGGCCTCATCGTCTGTGCTGTGATTCCCAGGAAACATCCATGGTATGTTGACCATGAATGCAAGGACAATCTCGATCGATTTATGTCTTCGAAGCATGACTCTGTGCGCCAATGCGATGACATGATTTGAGAGGCGTTTCGACAGAGCAGAGGCCGTTGGTAAAAACAGTGCGGATGCCGCAAGTATAGAGGTACAGAGAAAAGCAGATCTACTTCTAGTGTATGCCATGGTGTAGAGTCTTGAGTCAAGTCCCCAACGTGTGTGAGCCAGGTTTGCATGGAAGCTAATTTTTTTTTTTTTTTCATCAGCAGGACGGACTTTCGGGATATTGATACGACTTGCAACATGCGCTACTCACTATGAGAAAAGGGACTTGGCCTCCTCTTCTGTGACAAGGCCCAACTCGATGGGATCCACGTCGCTCCCCACGTCGAGATTCACCTTGGCGCCTGAGAAGAAAGCCTCGAGAGATGCAGCTTCTGCATTGACAGCGGACGTGAAGCCTTTCTCGCGTGCGTGATGCGATGCGCTCTGGCTCCGGGAGTAATCTCGTGACGGCTGAAAATAGGAGGCCCGCGCTAGCAACTGGAGAGGGTTCTCGGCGTCATCGACAGCCAGGCCCTCCTCTGTACGCTGCGCAAACTCGGACACGGAGGTCTGATCGGTTAATTCCTCGGCGTCTTCACTAGATGAAGCTTCATCATCGCGACTATCCTGATTGTTGGACAATTGTCCGGGAGACCACTCGCTCCCATCGATTTGACCCATAAGGGCCCTCATCTGGATTAGAACTTTGTCATCTTCTGCTGTCTGGTGCTGTCCGCACCGAGCTCGTTTGACGGCCTGTTCGACTTGGAAGAGTGCCTTGTCCAGACCTACTCGTTTGCTGTGAGAGAGGAAGAGTGAGTGGCACGATGTATTAGCCGAAGTTTTGGCCGCCATGGGGTGTTTATATGGACTATGGCGCATACTTCTTAATGCCTTTTTGGCGGCCGGCATGAAAGTCAGGACGGATGCACTCTTGGCCCAGCTGGACGCATCGCTTGCAGCGGCCATCTGGCGGTGCCCAGTCGCATTTGATCTTGCTGCGACGGCATACCAGACAAGCCGCTTGCTTGGGCTTCGGTGTCTCGCTCATGGTGGTGATGGTTGAAGGCTCATGTCACGACGTACGCCTCCTTGCCTCCTTGCGATGGGGACGGAGCTCTGGACTGTCATGGTCCAAGCTTGAAGGAAGTGGAACTCTCGTGGGGTCGAGATGTCGAGATGGAATATGGTCTTTAGGCCGGTAAGCGTCCCCGAGCACCAAGGGTCGGTCTGCCGCTTTCTGAACGATGGTCAACCCAGGCAGACTGACCTTACTGATGTGAGGCAAGAAGTTGGAATGAAGCAGGTGTGAGAAATGATGGGTGAGCATCGAAGTAGAAAGTTGGTGGGACGAGGGTCATGGGTGGGTCTGGCCGGCTGCATGTGCGTCGACCAACCAGCCGGCAATGCTGGCAGTTGCATATCCTGACGACATCAACGCGGCCACCGTCATCTCTGACCACAAGATTTTCAGATTCTCTCGACTAGGTTTCCATCATTTACATTTTTGGAAAAATTAAAGCACCCATCACTCCAACACGCCGCAGTACGCATTGCTCCTCCGTCTCTGATGATGACGACAGTAAAGTGTGCAGGGTAACCCCCGTTTTTTCAAGACGTTCGTCCCGTCCATGAGAGGGCCACAATGCAATGCCGTCTCATATTTCCCATCAGCGATTCACGACGGCGCCGTGAAAGCTGCGACACTTTGTCGATGACTCATGACGCAAAAACCAAGGCCAATTGTTTTCGGAGAACAATCACTCCACCAGCCTGAAACTTCTTTTTCCCGGCCGAACCACCAACGAGTTTTAATTGTCACTTCACATTCGTCACCACAAGTTCACATTGCACAGCGCAAACATGTCATCAACCAGGCACTTGCCGATGCAGACCAGCCAGCGAAACGAACAGAGTTCCATCACAACCGTCGCAAAACACTGCCCAGTCCGGGACAGATGCCCTATGGAGAGAAGAGATTTGAAAATACAAAGATGAGGCCACTACCCCTAGACCCGTCAACTCGTCACATCATCACCACATCGACAAGATACTGCGAGAAATGCGGAGACTCGTGGCCCGACCAGAAGCTCTTCCACTGTAACAAATGCCGGACAACGACATGTCTCCGCTGTCAGTGCCTGTCGGGGGGTGGCTTCCATTCGCACGCCCAAGACTGCACCGTCTTTCCTGGAAACTATCTCGTCGGGCCGCCAACGGCGTCACGGCCCGGGACCTCGCAGCAGCCCGTCATCTCGCCCCGCCGGGGTCTAACTGAGCCCCGAGAAGAGCCGTTCACCAACCTCCAAGCCCAATCGTGGCTTCATGGCCGTCCCGAAGATGACGTTTACCGACTTCTGATAGACTCGTACCGTCTTCACTCTTACGACAAGTTCCATTTCGAGAGGGAGAACAAGCTGGGCAGCATCTTCGCCGGCGCGACAGACTCGGCACGCGACTTCAGCTCGTACCTGTCCGCCGCGGCCGGCCGGGCGCCATTACTGCCTCGGTGGTGGACGCGCGCAAACCATCAAGACTGTGTGCGAATGGGCCTGCGACATACGCAGTTCCATGACCTGCATGTCCAGCTCAACCAGGCCATGGTGGTGGACTACTACCGAGATGCGAGTTTCCCGACGCAGTTGCGCTTGTTTGCCGAGCAAGTCCTGGGGCGTCCTCTCATCATGAGGAGCTGCACACCTGTGCTGGAGCAGCTGGCGTTGTTGGAGAAGGAGTGGGGGGACACTGCGTTTTTTGAGTGGAAGAAGTACAACAAGGCGTTTGCAATACAGAAGTGGCCGGGTCGGTTCTAGTCGAGGAAGAGCAACTGGATGGCTGCGGTATAACCGCGAGATTGCTCATGTTTCCCCATGTAGACAAAAGGGAAACGCCACGGAGATGGTGGGTCACCCTAGATGCAACCAGAGACAGTTTCCAACGAAGCTCAGTTTGATTAGGAAAAAAAGAAAAGGGGGAGGGGGGGTGTAATCTAGTTATATACTGTGTTCATCATGACCAACATCGACCCAGCGAATCTTGGGGGAAAAAAAAAAAACAAAGCTCACGAGACATGCATCAAAGCGATCGAGTTCATAATGCAAGCCATTGACCAGTTGTACTCCACGACTCCAAACATTTGGATTGACAAGTCCGGGACTAGGGGATGTTCTCGCGCTTGCTGACTTCCATCGGCGTTGCTTTTCTCCCCGACTCCCCACGGACTTTGGGAGATTTGACGCCTCGGTGCCGAAGCTAACGCCCGAGTCCATCCCCAACAAAGAAGTTTGAGGGCGCGACTAAAAAGACCACAGCAGTAGAGGATCCTGTACGCAGCGAAATAAAGACCAGATGACTAGCTTGTGCGGGAATCAGTTTGGCGGCGGGAAACCACCTGGGGTTTGGACCGACTATTCCAACCTTGTCTTTTTGCAACTGTGCAATGGTAACACGCCGTTGCCACACATAGTGTCTGGCAGAGGCTGGAATGCAACTGGTCGTTATCATAGGCATTGCTAGGAGTGTGATCCACGAGAACTCTGCAAAGTTAGCAAAGTGCATAACCATGCACAAGAACAAGTGAGGCCGGGACTATGCAGAATTTGGAGACGGCGCTCCAAGGGGAGATGCATGAAGCGAGACGAAGCATGCTGGGCCTCCGATTTGTCAACTGTTCGTAGAGCGACTTCCTTGATAATAGCCATTACATCAAACTCTGCATCAAAGCTTTCTTCAAGCGAGTCGCGCAATCGGCCAGGACCGTGATAGTGATGTTCTTTAGCGGTTCAAGCAAGACTTGGGCTATATTGGTGATTGGTACGGAGCACAACATGGGAGCTTGAAAGGCGCTATATGAGCACGGATGGATTGGGGGAGTAGGTACCTCTGAGACTTTCTCAGAATGCTGACGACAGAGTTGCATCTCCGCGTGAACTCGTGTTTTTGTACAGACCTTATCACGATGAGGCCTCAGAGCTCCTCAGAGCCGGTAAGGCTACACTTTCGTGCCAACCGGGATGTTAGACCAATCAGAAGAATCGTTACTCAAGGTCACCCCCCTCGTGTCAGCGAAAAAGAGTGGGTCGGTACGAAATTGTAGCCTTACCGGCTCTGAGGAGACGACCTGTCTAGCTGCTTCATGGACCTCGGGGGCGAATTCATCGTAGGGGTCTCAATCCGCCTTGCGTGCCAAGGCGAATAGTACTTACATACACAAAAAAACGTTTGCATCGTACAGAATATGAGATTATTTCGGGAGGCCGACCGTTTTGCTTGTGGAAAGCAAAGCAAGCCCAGAATGGGGTCGCGAGCGGTTCCGGAGAAAGTGTAAATGTGGATCTCGAGCTTGATGGGGAAGACCTGCTTGGCAGTGAACTTCTTGGCGTATCAGGAGAAAAAAGATCTTATTACGGGGTTTTTCGATACCGAAGAGCGACGGGGTGGATCGCCGCCTACTTTCGCATTATTACTGCCCGGTGATATTACGGCATTAGTTGCCTGGCGTGCGCATCTGATATGGATATAGAGAAGTTGTTCGCGTGTCGTGGAGCCTGTCGAAAGACGGCATTCGGTTAGTGCGAAGGGGGTATGGCGGCGCGAGCCTTCCGTGTATGTTCCAGCCTTGATCAGGTCAGCTCAGCTCAGTTCTGCGTGCTTGATTAGTCTCTTGGCCTCAAAGTACGGAGTTCCCGGTTCCATGCGGAGTACAAGATAGTCGTAGCATATTGGCCCACAGGGTGGCATTCTTGTCTGATGCAAAGGTGATGGCGTATTGCACTTGGTAGGGTGAGTAATCTGTAACGAGGGAAACGAGAAGGGACCGCGATACTAGAACGTCCAGACAGAAGACAGGGAGGGGGGGCGTGTGAATGTTCTGTTCATGACCGGAGGGACCGCTAGATGGATGAGTGCATCAAACTTTGACATGATCGTAACGGTACAGGAATGATATTTCAACGTTACTCATTACTGTGATATGTGATACCAATGCTGTTCAACGAGGCTGGCAAAGTGGCTAGACGCCTTGGGCGGTTCGAGCTTTGGAAAGCTCCGGACCAGACATGGACCGCGGGTCCAGAACAAGCCATCGATCGACTCCTTTACATGATGAATGATACAACACTTGTACAACACTTGCTGCACAGCCAAGTTGAACCATAATACCACTCAGTACTATACTTGTACGGGAGCAATACGGGTAGGAGCCCGAAAAAAAAAAAGCAAGGACCTTGCATGTATTGCCGTTGAACCTCGTCGGTAGCGCACGCGCAGCCAGCCAGCCGGCTATCAAACCAAGCCCACAGGCCGATGGAACTGGGACCAAATCTGCCGATTCCACGGAGATACAGCGGGTTGTATTAGTCGGTACTCCATACATGACATGTATTCATTTGGGTGCCGTCAATACCTGTGTCCTGTATCCCAAGCATGGCAAGGCAAGATGGTGCCAAGCCAAGGGAATTGATGGACAAAACAAAATGGAAAAACACCTCCATCGTGTTTGCACTTTCCCATCCATCATCGCCCCCGTCCAACGCACTTCTCGGATGAGAGAAGCGAGTCAGCCCTGTGCCTGCCCTTTGCCTGCCCTTTGCCCGCCCTCTGCCCGCCAGGCCTGTTTGTCTTGTTCGTCTTGTGAGAAGGGAGTTTTGGTAACAGCTTCTTGAATCTTCTTGAATCTTCTTGAAACGCCTGGGCGGGTGGATAAAGCCCGAAGGCCATGCACATGCAATCTGGAACTTCTTTTTGGTGTCTGGCGGCTGCCCACGGCTGCCCACGGCTGCCCACCCACACAGTGAAGTGGGTCTGGAGCGAATGCAAGCCCCGCCTTCATTTCCTCCTCGGCCACTTCGGCGAGGTGACAAGCGGGAGTCAGTTTACATAAGTGCATATGTGTGGAGAGGATTCGAGGAATGCTTTTGTGATTTTGGGTTCGCCTGCCAGGATGCTGGCGGCCAATCGGCATTTGAGCGAAAGCGCTCAGCCACACGGCCAGTAGTACATGGAGTACTGAAGCAATCCATTCTCCCCTGTTAGTACGTGATGTGAAATGGCGGCGACCACGGGAGGGCCATGGTGTAAGAATGGCACACTCACTTTGGAATTTTTTGATGAATGCAATCCGTATTCCGTACTTCTGTGCTTCGTAATTGCACCGAGCACGCTCTCTGTAAAATGCGGCTTTTTTTTTCTTTTTGCTACTGGTAAAGTTGACTCAGTCCGGAAAGTCAAGTCGGCAGGCGGCGGCGGCGGCGGCGGCGGCGAACGAGGCTTGTGATGTGATAATCGCACCGAGACCATCAGGATTCAGATGTAACCCGGGGGGCTTGTACAGGGTGCAAGCTAATAAGCCTCCAACAAGCCGATGACAGGCAGCTTGTCGTCTGTGGCTCATGAAACTCCGCCCATTCCGTCTTGGTGTTGCACTTGTTGATACTGTGACGGGCCCAGCTTGGAAATTGGGCTCCGTATGTATGTATGTTCGACCTGGATGGAATGTTTCGAAGCCCCTACATACGGATTACAGGTGTAAGCTATTATGCGGGGCGTATCACTCCGTGCCGTGTTGTGATTAATATCCCTTTTTGGAACCCGTTGACCTCGGAGACCTCGGTGGTCCGTGATACCTCACCAGCCCCCATTTTCATGGCAGGAAATCAAGGTTCACGTCCATCCTGTTGTGGAATAAGAGAAGAAGGGGGAGGAAAAATTACCCCGGCAGGATAAACTCCAGAATGTCATCGCTAACTCTTCATTTTCCCCTCCCTCCAGAAACAGACAAGACGAAAGAAGGAGAAATGTCAAACGTTGGGAGCGGCCAAACCTTCTTTCCCCAAGGTACCAAGGTCACCCACCAATCAAAGCCCACGCACGTCGTCCCACAGCATTCGGTGCGATGGCCGGCGTTCAGCGATAAACTTTGAGCCCCTGCAGGGGAGCTCCCAGCTCCTGTCCTACCAGTCAGTCAATCGATAAGTCTCAAACCTAAATTAGAGCAGCTTGCTGAAAAAGTGTCGGCTGGCGTGGCAGTCGAGCATGTGTGATTTTCTGGAGTTTGCCGGCCAATCTCCCCGAGAACGGAACAAGCCCTTTGCCCCATATATCTTAAAGTTTCCCAATCCGCGATGGCCGAGCCCTGGAAAAAAATGACAAGTCAGAATTGAACTGTACTAGCTATTGTTGATCAGTCCGACAGAGTAATAATACGGCAAGGAAAGCCCCTCATGATTGAATCGTGGCGTACTGGAACTACCACTCTCAAGGGGACTTGGACAGATGCAATTAGGGAAAACGCGGAATGGCGATGCGGCGAGAAGGGCTAGAACTTCTCGGGCCAAAAACCTACCGCCAATGTCTTGTGGGCGATTGGACGTCAAGATTGTTGTTGATGTGAATGGGTTGCAGATTCACCCGAACCGGAGAGGGAGAGGGAGAGGACAGATATTATTAGTAAGCGCCTTGTTGCGGCATGAACGGTACCGTTCTCTTCCTGTCTGTGTAGTATCTGGCCGTGCTACAGCATAGCTGTCGCAAAAGGTCAGTCTTTCGGACGC
This sequence comes from Epichloe bromicola, assembly GCA_023658445.1. NCBI lineage: Eukaryota > Fungi > Ascomycota > Sordariomycetes > Hypocreales > Clavicipitaceae > Epichloe > Epichloe bromicola. Next base: position 2,867,890 of record CP098270.1, read on the forward strand.
TACTTTGCCCTTGTGCACAGCGTGCCGCAGCAGGCCTGGCGTTTTGGCCGTGATTATTGCATGCAGGGTCTGGCTTGGAGATGTCGCTCATTGTTTCCCCCAGAAACGGTTCCGAGGCATGTTTAAAAGTTATTGGTCGCGGACTGGACCCCGACGGACCCACACACGATCGAGCCCTTTTCACGTGCGCGATTGTGATCCAGAATGGCACTTGTCCTCTGCGCATCTTTCAATAGGAAAATCCCCAACATCGCGTCGGGAGAATGAGCAATCGCGATGGTTTCGCGAAATCGTGATGCTGGAACTGAGTAAGGGCTCTTACAAACGCACCACTTCCGTGCCGCTTGTCATGAATGGCTAAAAGCTCATGCACGCCATGTACGGGATTAGTCGGTTGGGGGGAGGAGTGTTCCAATATTGTCTGTATTTTGACCAGTCGACAACCATAAATGAACCAAGAAAAAAAAAATGGCGTTTCTGTACTCCAATTGAGACATTATGATGATGCGACCAACGGAACTGCATGTCCAATGCTCAAGAAACCGGAAGCCTCCCTTCCATGATTCCATGAGATGATGGCTTGTGGGGGCGATGAAATCGGATGTGAGAACTGTCACTCATCTTGGCGATGGAGTTAAGATGCTCTGTCCGTGTCCGCAGGAGTTTCAGGCTTTCATCAAAGTCTTCCCTCGGATCCCTTATCAGCCATCGAGAATCTTGCACCAAATCTCGAAAGGGCTTCTTGCATCGTGATGGATCCACGCCGCCTAGCGCAACGGAAACGGGGGACACGTGCGTGAGTCCCGTCGTTCATCGGTCAAAGACGAACGGTTCGTTTTCTCACATGGTGCAAAAAATAGGCCCTGAGTTGGAGAACCCCCCCGAAGTGCATTTTATCGTACACGATCGATCGCGGCCGTTATTCCTGTATGTATGTAACCAGATGCGCGGTCCCTGTAAGAAATGATGGTCCTGCTAGCCATGAGGAGAAATCAACTCTTCAGTCTTCAAGTTAGGTCGAGTCACAGCTTTGTAAATGTGTTGCAGAAAATGATGCTCTCTTTGTGTGATGTGATATGATGCAGCTTGACTGAGTAGCAAGTCGATACGGAGCACTCCGTATCGAGAAGATCGATGAATTTACCCCACCATCATCATCAAACGTCCTACATACGATCTGGTGGAAAATGCCGAAAACGTGGTGTTTTCAGGGATTGTGACATTAAGAATTCTCAAGTGATAAACGACAGCATGTGAGTAAAAGTTATCTGAAACGGCTAGACAAGCATCATGCCTCCAACTTTCCACCAGACTGCTTTGATCGCAGAGATAGCGAGCTGTAAACCTACTACTACTCTTTGCTGCGGGACTACGTAGGATCTGCCAAAATGGGTAGATTGATCGAGTATGTTGGCTTTGCATCGGTCTGTGTCCATCAATGAAACAAAAATCCCTTGAAGACAAACGGAGCACGACAAGGGGCGTACGGTTGCGATGTGCACCAATTTCAGATACTTTGTCAAGCTGATTGTCTTGGGAAGTACCTGTCCGAGGCTGCACTCTAGGTTTGATACGAGCTACCAGGTCGAACATTTGATGATACCTTTACGATGCCAAAGACACGACGCCAAGGCAGCCTGCTGTGCGTGTGTGCGTGTGTGCGTGTGTGCGTGTGCAAAGAGTCGTCGTGTAATTAAGAGCCGTTGTCTTGGGTGCAATGTTGACGGCGTTGTTTCTTGGAAGTTTGCCAGTGCGGGATCGACCCCCCGCAGCTTTGGTGAATGATAACTCCGTTTCTGCGCCGGAAGGGTTTGATTGGAATGCGGCGCGACAAACGGTTCGATCAAGTGGCGCAAGGGCAAGCAAGGTCAATGCCGGGTGACCGATCCACTAGGTTCTCCAGTTGAACCGTCATCGTAAGCTCGTCTTGGTGATGCCAAGGATCGAAGATTGGCAGGGCCATCAAGAGTCCCCGACGGCGCTAAGCCACCTCGAGCTACTCGACATCTGACAACCCCCCAGTAAAAACTCTGTGCAGAGAGGCAGAAGGAGACATGATTGAGATGATGCATATACATATACGCATATACCGGGGGGAGGGCAGACATCACTCAAAGCCAGGGACTACTCGTGCCTGCGCATGAGCCTAACTTTTCTCCGCTGCAATAAAAGTGACTGGTGCTACGCCGCACGCCAGGAACATGCGCACACGTTGTACATTCTTCTGTCTGTTCTAGCGCATTACCATTGCTTGCATGCACCCATGCCGGTGCGGACAGGAAGCAGCGCAAGTTGGAGTTGGCCTCCAAGGATGCCTGCCCGAATGTGAATTATGCTTGAAGGCCGCGTAATGAATATTGCCCTGTGACTCATCCCGGCCCACCCGCTTCTTTGTATGTACCAGACGCTCACTGGCCGGGCACACAACGGCGCACAACAGGAGATGATGATACTCACGAGATAGTACACAATGCAGCACACCTTGCGGAGTACATGTACCGCAAAAGGTTGGCCTGCCGATGTGTTTCAGTCACCTGCAAACAAAGTGAGATGCATACAAATGATGCCCTCAAACAGGCAACTTGATGTCGCAGAAGGCCACGAAAAGATGCGATGCTTACTGTAGGGGTCTTTTGAACCGTTGAATATGTAATCTGGTCATTGAGGAACCAATATACTGACCTCCTGGTGTCTCTGAATATAATGCGAGAATCAGCTGCGGCGTAGGTAGACATGTTTCAGTTCGTCATAAGCCTCAGACGCAATCCTTGTCGTCAACCGGCTTCATCGCCGCCGCAACGACACATCGATTTCCTTCAACGTGGAAACAAATTAACGGATTAGTAGTAGTTCCCATCTGAACTGACAGGATTCAATGTTTCTCGTTTTTTTTTTCAAGAACGTCCAAGCTGCAGTGGGTCACAGCGGGCTAATATTACCAGGCAGCAGGTCAGCAATTACTTTACTTGCCCATGCAACCCAATCAACGTACCACCAGACCAGACCTCACGTCTGACGCCTCTCTTTTGCTCGACCCCACTTATTGCCAAAGTGTATGTACGGAATAAGCCCGCGGTGGCTTGGCTGACGTCTATAACCAACGAACAGGCCGAGAAGAAATGGCTTGCTTGCTCTGCGAGAGCTCCGTCTTGGCATCGCGAATTTAGTGTACATAGAAGCGGGTTCCATGTTTCATAATTTCCAAAAATTACTTTTGCGCTATAATCCGAAGATGATAACCGATATCCCGAACGGAAGCCTACTTTTGCATTCTCATAATGCCCACATGGGCCGGCGGCAGAGCTGTTTAGTTTTTCAAGCCCAGCTCGCGCGGCCTCGGAGCCAATTCTGATTTTGTAACCTGATCTCTGGCCTCCTGTATCGAGGGACTGACTGATGACTGTCTTAGCCAGTGCACGATGGGCACTACGGGCTCCTCATGATATGCTGACCTGGCATGGCCATGCAATTAATTAGACGGAGTGCCCGGGATAGCAGTGCGCCAGATGCTCGGAAATCCCCCTGTTTGTTTGGAGGCGTGGGTGTGAGAATGACGCTGCTTTTCATGAAATGCCAGTGGGGCCACGCTTCAAATAATAATAGTTTGCTGGGCACTGATTTTCAACATCGTACGGAGTAGTTGCTGGTCTGTCGGAATTTTCCAAGTGCGCTTCTCAACGCACAAGGAGACACCGAACGGCGGGGTGATCTTGTTGTGCCTAATAACTTTGAACAGCAGCCCAGCCAGTGGTCGAGTGGCTGCGTGGTTGGGTGGATAAAACACCCGTTGATATGGTCTCATGTCAGTGCGAGATTGAGCTTGGCACAAATTATTATGGGAACTTGCCAAGTTGCGCTTCACTTGATTGCTTGTCAGGCTGAACCAGTCGAAGGATTTGGCTCCTGACACTGGGTGAACTGGGTGAACTGGGTGAACTGGGTGAACAAACCTCTACTCCGTGGTCCGTATACCCCGTACCCCGTATGGCAGGTATTGGGATCGTACGACAGTTGAACGAGGCCTCCACTTTCTCAAGAGGGAAGAACGTTCTGAAGCCTAATGGCGGCGCGGCCCAAGATCCGGGCCTGGTCCTTGGTTTTGGCGACGTGAAAAGCAAGCTTAGGTAAGATTGGTGTCCAAGCACGGGAAGCACGGGAGTCCAGATGTCTGCTGCAGTGGGCTTCTTCTGCTTCTTCCCCCTGCCTTTGTGCGGTCTGACTGGCAGGCCGGCTCGCATACGTGCATAAAATGCAATAGTCCGTACATACCGCCCAGACTTCTTGTCGACACGCCCCTTCACACGCCCAGCTCCTGTATCCACCCACCCCCCGTCTGACTGCTATTTCTTAGAAACCTTGCGGTACGCGGCCAAAGCCGATCCTGGCACTCCGTATCCTGGCATCGAGTTGAGCCTAGCCAGCATCGACGATCAAGCTGTTACACACACCTTGAGCAAGGCCGTGGATCCTCTCTCAGCCATTGCAATACCCTTTTTTAACTCTACCCATCCCTCCCGGACATTTCTTTATCAAGCCCCCTTCCCCTTCCTCCCCTTCACTCATCTGCCTGTTCTTCTCTATCACGCACCCCCTTTTTTTCTTAGGAACCATTCTTTCCATACCGAGCCTCGAGCATCTGATGCTCCTCTACACTCCGAAAAAGAATCACAGCAGCCGTCGTTAACTTTTTTGTTCAAGGACCACAACACCCTTGATCTCGAAACCAGTGCACGACTCGAGGACCCTACCAAAACTGTCCCCTTCGGCCTCAATATTATATTACTGGAAAGGTCTCAGCACGTCAGCCTTGTTCGGCGCCGATCCTCTCCCTCCGAACCTCCTACCGAAAGCCGATCTCTCAACTATTTCGACACGCCGCACCACACTGGAGGCTTTTTCCAAATCCGGTGTAGACACATGCGCCAACTGCTCTCAGCTATAGATATATCAGCCATGTCTTCCACCACCGCCCTCCCGTCTCACCCTTATAGATCATCGTCCTCTGCCTCCTCCTCCTCTGGACACTCCACCGATACATCCTCCATTTCTGGCTGTCGACGCAGCATGGATACTTCTGCCCCTCGACTTGTTGCCTCTGTCGAGATACTGCGCTGCATGCGTTGTGCTCGGTCAGTTGAAGCCACATCAACGGACGATGTAAGCTCCACTGGCATGGTTCGCATCGCCCACAACCTGTATTATTGCGAGCGTTGCGCAAAGATGGTTGGCTACAAATGAGCCATCAAGGAACCTCAATACAGAACGACACACGACTGCTAGCGAGGGCGAAACATGTTCAGTGACGAATTCATGATCTTACACCCCATCAGCGCATATGTTTGCGTGTACACGGACGGGCAGCGCAAACTTTTGTTACATACCACCACCAAATTCCCCCCCCCAGCGACAGGATACCCCCTTCCCCCCCCTTCTCTCCCCAAGAAACATGTGTAGCTGCGAGTCGGCTCCAGGACGCTGTCCACGCGTCTACCCGGGGGGGACCGCCGGACTCCACACGCAATCACCCGAGGGTCAATCTCTCGGTTTGGCATGGCACGGCAGACATTTAGTGCTGGCCCATATCGACAATTTTTAGTGCGAAGCATGACTCCAGCTGGTGCTGTGGCACATACGCCCTCATCTTCACGATACTCGTTTCGGTCATGGTATACCGATTTGCCAGACGAGGTACTACTGTCAGTTACGAGGTATCTGTTGCCTGATTCACCACGACATAATGACAAAACTGGTGGCACTCTGGTAGTGACATGGAACGGCAACATGAAATTCAGTGACATCCTCCTACAACACATGCTGCAAGCGGTGTGGCGCCGCTGTTCTCTCAAAATCTTGACTCGGAAGAATGCGATGGTGGTCAAATGAATCGGATAGAACTGCTATGGCAGAAGACGATGGAAGGAGAGATTTTCGTGGAAGGGATCACTAGGAGAGGCTATGACGGTACATTTCAAACGACCGCATTCAAGCCATGAGCTCGATTACATTCTTGGCGAGGTCATGGCCCCTGAACGAGTGCAGGCGCTTGTAAAGTAAAGATATTTTGGCCGCAAGGTACTGATGGATGCATGGACTGTCGCGCAGCAGGCTTACTCGGAAAGCACAGGATAGAATGAAGCCAAATAAGACATGTCGGGTTTTTTTGACCTCGATGGAAACAAAATTGCGGTCCTTTGCTCTGCGAAGGTGAATGTAATGGCCTGTACCAAATGCCGCCAGGCCCAGCTCAGGAACGTCGTAGCCTATGTTTCGAATCCCAAAGAGCCAACATGACGCACGATGGACAATTGCAAGGCTACGCTGGACCCTTTTTTGTCTTGTCCCAGTAAATCACACCACTCTAATCCGTACGTCGGTACGAATTATTACATGTGTACGGATTATTAGCGACACATTCCCTTCGTATCTGCACCTACTCCGTAGAACACCAGGAACAGTGGGCCCTTTCATGCCCTGAAACGAACCCCATCCCACTGGGTGCTGGCACGCACATTTTTGACTGTACTTTTCCACCAATGACGAGCGGGGGCCCTGCCAAGATGCATATGTAGGGAGACGAGACGAGTGGTTTCCGCTCAAAAGGGGGCGTCCTGGAATTTCCTTTCTGCCTCGCAGCTGGGTTTTTTGGTCCCATGTCCATTTAAACCAGGCTTATTTGAAATTTCTGGGCGTTGGGCTTCCATGGCCGTCACTGCGTTGCAGATCGCAGCCCACCCGCTGTCTCGCATGGGCGCTGAATCATGTGATTTTCACGGATTGGGTGGCTTGAACGTGTCATTTTCACGCGTTGAGAAGGAAGGGCATTGGCATTTGTCCTTGGCTTGTGAGATGCACGGATATTGCTTGGTGGGAAAGGGGGCCGGGGCTTGCTGCGGAGCGGTGAATTGTGTACCGTCTCGGTCGTGAAGTGTGGTGAAAGTCTTGCGTGGTCTGATTTCAACCTGATTCGGGAGACGCAAGTTTCGAAACTGGCGGGGACGGGATCTCAAGCGGCTCTTTTGCTGAACGAAGCGACGCCTGGTTCAGCGTCAGGGGTTTTTTTTTTTTTTTTTTTTACTTTTTCTAAGAGATTCACACGTCCATGGGATGGGGGTCCCGCGGCTGTGGCAGGATGAAACGCGCCCTTGCCACGAGAACGAGAACGAGAACGAAGACGAAGTTTGACTCGGAAGTCGCTGAATTTTACTACGTTCGCACTGGCTGGGATGCGTGGAATTGACGGCTCGTTCTTCGCTTCGTCGCTTCTTTTGTTTAAACAAGGAAAAAAATAAATAGAAAAAAAGGCCGGGCGGGGTTCGTTGAGGAACAGCAAGCAGGGGTTTTTTTCGGGCCATGGCGGTAACTGCGGATCGGAAGTCATAATACACTCTTGGTTATTATTGTCGCGAGCTATTCCTGTCCTACTTTTTGGGGGGGGATAATTACATATCATACCCCCATCGAGTTGGGCGCAAGTCGCGCACACCCACCGGGGCCCGTTGCGACTCGATGAGAGAAGGCCCCTGTACGGTGCTCGAAAGGTGCATACGGATGAATCCGTGCATGAGTCCGTAGAAGAAAATATACATGAATGCAGGTTGTAGATTCTTTGGTTCAAAGAAAAGAGAAAATACCCGGTCTGGCTGGGCCCTCGGTTAGACGGAGCTTCCCCCCCGGCTCTCCGGTAGGGCTGGCTTGTGTAGAACTGATTGACGTTTGTCCATGAAAACGCTCGTACGAAGGACTATTGCCTCGAATGAATGATTGCCAAGACGTTATGCTATGTATCGTATGCCATGCCATGCTACATGTATATTATGCCCTGATACTGTGCTGTGCCATGCCGTGCTGTTGCCATGCCGTGCGTTGGTTGCGCGTTGTATGTGTTTTCCGTTGACCATGCTTTTTTTTCCAGCCCGAAGAAGTGCATGTTTGTTGAAGAAGCAGAAGCAAAATCTACTCTCAAAATATCACTCCTTGTTGGCCTGCAGTAGTCTTCCTCTATTTCAAGTGGCACGGTAATACATGGTAGCAGGCCAAGACTACAAGACGTCAGACTGATGCTATCCTCAGGGCATCATCGTCTTTCTTGCTCCTCTTCCCCGCATGCCGGCCGACAACTTGCAGCCAGGAATCTCTTGGGAAAATCTTCCTCACATCATTGAACCATACCCTCCTCTCCTCACTTAGCCCTCCTTCTCGCTGTGACCTCACTGTGCAGGTGGAGGCCCCCTGGCGCCAAGAGGGAAAAAAAAAAAAAAAAACCTCGAGCCCCATGCGAATGATCCATTCATTCATGGCTATGGGGAAACTGCCGTTGATGTTGTTACCGAGTTCCTGGGTCTGTCCAGCTCCACAGCCTCTGGGTCCATCATTCAATGGCTACGGGGAAACCGCCGTTGACGTTGTTACCGAGTTCTTGGATCTCCCCACAGCCCTGGGTCCACCGCGACCTTGTCCCACATTCGTTACGGAAAACCCGAGAACTCTTCACGCATGAAAATGCATGTTGTCGTCGGCCATGTTGCTTCACCCTCCGGTCCTGGTTCAGAGCGTTCTTTTTGTCGTTGCTGACCCGTGGCATTCCTCGTGAAGAGCATGGAGCATATTCTTACGGGCAATTTTTCTAATTTGCTTCTTCAAGAAGGAAATGATAAAAATCACAAGGCACGCCCAGTAATAATAAACACTTTAACGGTGCGCTGGGACCAAGACCCTTGCGGCCATAGATTAGCTGGGAGATCGTCAGACTGAAGTCAAACTTCAATCCTACGGATGCCTATCTGAAGGTCGTGTGTTCGAGTCACACTGGCCGCAATCGCTTTTTTTTTTAAAAAAAAAAAAAAATCTTCCCCCCTTCTCCTGAATTGTTGGGCTAGGGAGAGGTGCTGCCTGCGTGGCAGTCTTGGGTGGTGGACAAGGACATTTGTAGGGGCCTAGGCGCTTAGTAAGTAGGGAGGCCAGGGAGCTTAGCACAGGAGTATATTAGCTATGTTGTTCGTTTGGGGAGGAAAGGAAAAAAGGGTCTTATTAGGTGTGGCTATTGCCTTGGGGCTATGTGTGGAATTTTACGTGGTGATTCGTACACAGAGGATGCCCGGCTAGTACATGTATTGCTAAGCTTGTGCTTAGGTGGTCTGGAGAAAATAGTATCCTCAGTCGTACTGGTAGCTGCTCCATCTTGGCTGCGTCCGGCCGAGCACATCTCTTGATTATTTCGTATTCTTACTGATGATTCCAACGCAATCGCGAAAAGTGAGCGAAGCAAACCTCCCTTTGAAATGACTTCACAGATGGAAAGCGCCAAAAAAAACGAGTGCGGAAAGAACACGCGGTTTCACTCACCAAGTTTGCAAGAATAGTGCTGGGAATGTCATGGTTTGATATAGTAATTGTAGCATTCAAGACGAATCAACTCCCTACGCCGCCACCGAGATGCCACCTGCTCGTGCCCCCCCAATCATGTGCTGATTGAGAATGTCCTAGTTGCCAAGTCCCAAATTATTCCTCCATCTTGACATCGCTATCCTTTCCCAAGTTCTTGAGCAGGTAGCTTCGCTTAAAGTATTCGTTTGGATGAACAATCGTCTCCAGCTGATTGGAGGTCATGACGCTATCATCCTTGGCCTTCTTGATCTCGGCCTTGTGGACATGTTCGAATACACTATTGTTTCGCAATGTCAGCTGTCTTCCGTCGAGTCATCAATAGCATTTTTCCAATCAATAAAGGCATTTCTCAAACTTACCGGTTGCAAGCCATGTGAAACTTTTGCTTGTCCTTGTCCTCCTTGACACCCTGCAGTACTGATCGGTCTGAGACACCCATTGCTTGCACCAAAGTCGTAAGGTTTTCGATATTGAAGTGCCTATAGGGGCAACCGTGTGCCTCTCCGGGGCCGGGGGGATGTTCCGTCAAGATTTTCTGACAGCTGAAAGGGCTGTAACCGCCACCTCTGCGATTAGAGTCACCGCCAACGTCGCCGTAGGCGTGGCGCACATTGTATCGATATTCCTTGTTGAACTGGTCGTCGGTGACCTTGTTGAAAGAGCTCCGCCAGAACATCAGGGACTCCTCCAGATTCAGGCCGATGCCCTTGAGGAACAGTGTGTATTGCAGGCGACCATAATGCTTGAGATGAGCGTCTCGCCGTAATGACCGGTGCAGGTGAGACATGCAAGCTGGAAAATGCTGTGACAGGTTGTCGATATTGGATGCGGTGATTTGCGCGCCAGCCGGGGCCGACGAGTTGGAAACGTAGGCGGAATCCGGGGTGATGAAGTTTTTGGAAAGATGGTTCAAAATTGGGGTCAGACGATCGTCCTCGTCAAGGCGTGGTAGTGCCCGAGCGGTAAGCTACTCAAGACAGTGTCAGTCTTGTTGAATTGTCTGCTGTCTGCACAGCCGTGGTCAGTCACACTGGAACGCCATACCTCGAGCTGTTTCTCCAAACGGGATGAGAACTCGGCGACCACCATGCTTGATTGCTCACGCCCAGGAACAAAGGCTTTGCCCTGCTTCAAAAAGACTCTCCTGCCTTCGATCAAGTCAGGTACCCTCTCCCAGTCGACTTTGAACCACATGTCATCCTCGATCCCTGACTTCTTGCCAATCATTGCTGCCAGGTCTGCAGCATACTCTCTCTTCTCGTCGTCCGTCACAGCCTCCCACCAATCCAAATCAAGACTCGACACGAAAGCAGATCTCTCGGATAAGTCGTCATTGTTGAATCGCAGGCGGAAGAGCATTGTTTCAACACGCGTAAACCGGCGGCGTAAATCCTCGGTCGAGGAAAAGGCCAGCCGAAGAATGAAGTGGCTGTAATGATCTTTTTGCCTCTGGGCAAACAGTCTCGCGGTAGAAGAGCTATTCGTATCTAGAGGGATATATTTGTCCAGTATAGGCTTCATATGTGTAGCTGTTTCGGCGAGAGATCGGTTGCGAAATGAGCATGCTTCCAGCTCAGCCAGAACTACCAGATTGTGTCAGCTCCTACGTGCGTCCCCTACAACTGTAGGACAACAGGAAGCTGCGTACCTCTCAGTCGATCAATGGCCCATTGCTCAAACTGCTCAAGCGTGATGTCTGCGGTCGGTGCATCCGTGTAAAAGTTGAGTCTGTGAGGGTACTCAGCGTCCTTGTACTGAGGTGTAGCGAACTGCTTCTTTCGATGATCAACGACATTGCGCCGCTTCGGGTCTACCCGACTGAAATCTTGTCGCAGCATTGCGGGGTCGCGTAGTACTGATCCTGGCGGAAAGATGCTTAAAACTTGACGTCTTGTCCAAAGGGTCTGTGAGTATGTATCGTGAACCCAACGTGAACGGGGTTTCTGTGGAAGACGCGTCGCGGCGCGAATCCAGGTGGGGCCGATCAATTAAAATCTAGCTAGCCAATCACATGCGCTCTCTTAATCATGTAAAAGCACCCTTTATTCCGTGCACCCGCCCCGCCTCTAGCAGCTGGGCGACGGCTCTTAGTCATCGAGGGATCCGAGATTCCACCATGAGATCACCCTGCTTTGACCTCTCTGCCTCCATGCTCCTAATAATAGCTTTAAATCACAATGCTAGATAGCTTTAAATTATAATGCTAGATATATAAACACATTACGCTCTCTTTTAACGCATTGTACTCCTTTACTACATCAATTACTACAGGTGCCTAGTACCGGATGTCCAAGCCGCTCCCTAAGCCATAAAGGGATGCTCGTTACGCCAGAGGGGATGCTGCATATGTAAACGCTCCCTATTAGATTCACTTGTGAATAGATTTGAAGCTTATACTAAGCTTCCTTTTCCCCTCTATTAGATTCCGATTTCCTAGATGAGAGATTGCCCTGTGTGTGCGGTTGTTCACACTCTTTGGCATCGCCTGCATCATTCCACACCTATTATTAGCACCCCCGCCACAGTTCGTATCCGTGGCAAGTGTCGCAAGCCAGTTGGCTGTGCCTCTTTTCTCGTGCAACAGTCTCATCAGCAGCTGTGGAGTCCCGACGGGAGGCAGCTCGTGGCCACGCAGCCGACGAATTGAATGACACAAAAAGGTCAACCCGTTGCGGGAGTCGCATGTCAGGGTTGCATGGAATACATTTATTCGTCATCGGGCAGGTGTGCTCAGCTGCCAGCCGCTGAAATCTACGTAAACCTCCAAGAACCAACCTCACGCCAACTACAAAGACTTCCACATCAACCACATCAACCAACACGGCTGATATGACGCCGGCCGAGCGGAGAAAGGGTCTCTGGCTTATAGCTCCTCGGCTTGACGCGTCTCAATACCGCGACAAGCTCATGGGCAGCGTGGTCAAATATCCCGATTGGCCCACCGAGAGCCGCATCCCTCATCGATTTTCCAAACCTCCCAAGGACTTAGTTACAGACTTGGATCCTAAGCCAGTTCAGGTGCACAATGTGAGGTTCTGGGAGAGAAACATTCACGACGCGACACTCAAGGCCACCATTTCCAGCATTATTGATGCATTTGTCGACCGAGCCAATTCGAGAAGCAGTGAAAACCTGGCCACCATTGCTCGAGTTTGGCACATGGATTTGCCCGGCGAAAAGTTCAAGGACCTCCTCCATAATAAGCAATATTTCGACGAGCTTTTCGAGTTGCTACAGGACAATCATGGCGTGGGCTACTTCGTTACCGACATCGTGACGTTTACGAACCTCGAAGAGACGCAGTTACACGGCTCGAGCATGGGAGCTGGAGCCTCTGCAAAAATCCCCATCGACCCCAGTACGGGCATCAGCGTCGGTGGAGGAGCCAAAGTTGGTGTCATTCGCGAACAGGGGTACTCTGCCTGTTACGAGGAAGAGTCCATCGTGTTCATGGGCTATCGCAAGATCGAGCTCGTCAAGGTGACTGGCGCCCGAGCCAAGTTGCGACGCATGTTCCATGGCGAAAAGCACGGCCTAGCCGTCATGGACCGCGCGGATCACTGGCCCGAGATGAGGGATCTGCCTCATGAGGGCACAGAAGGTACCATCAACAACTTCATGGGCGGAAGAGCATCTCCCACAAATGAGTTAACCGAGGAGGAAAGGGATCAGTACGAGACATTCGAAAAGATAGCCAATGAACTGGGCATGGACCCCTTCTTTGACTGAGATGGTGGTCTTGCACAACAAAAAGAGGCGCAGCCGACTGGCCACTGATTTGCGCGCACATTGTCCCCTATGCCTTGCGACACACTCTCTAGCTCCTAGGCAATCGGGTACCTTGAGCTATCTCTTTTTTTTAGCTAGGCTAGGGCTTTAGTGGTACCCCTCGAAGATTTGCATAGGATAATATAGTGCATGTGGGATTCGAACTTGCGCGCTCGGAAGTTACAGGTCTCTTCGCCTCTTCTAAGCAGACGTCCCGGGCTCATAAAGACGGAAGGATTCACGGGATGCAGTGGGAAAAGTGCCCCCTAGCTTAATGATGCAAGAAGAGAAGATGGAATGAATGGATTAATCTATTGTATGAGTAAAAGGTTCTAAGCCCCTCTTTTATAGAGAGAGCTAGATGACAGAAAGTCGTGTTGCAACATACATAACGTCGCTACGTACATTCCCACGCTCGCTAAATCTTGTCACATGCGCTGCATGCGTCACCAGGCAACAACAGGTGGAGACTCCACGACTCACTTTTTCGTTTCGACTCATCATTTTCTTGCTGCAGTTGTTTTCTCAAATTAACCTCACTCTTTCCTTTGTTTACCACGATACCACCTAACCTAATCCAGAAATCTTTAGCATCTAAGAGCGTTTACATAGCAAGCTAGAGCTCTGTATATGGGGCTAACGCCTATTAGCTTCAGATCCATTGCTAGGGCCACCGCTTCGTCGGGCGCACAGCGAGAACGGACGACGGCAGGCCAAGCCAAGGTTCCCTTTGTCGAACCATGTCTTGGTGAAGACGGGCACATTGTCTCACCGGTCAACACTAGTCTCGCCACAACCAGTCAACACTAGTCTCGGTTGTGTAATTGGCATCATTTCTGAACAACGAAACGACCAAGACCCTGGGCCGAGCAGGTTTCGAGTACATGCAAGACATGTGATGTCTGTGACAGTTGTGCAGATTGGTTCTGTCTTTGTGTTGCTCGTGGACGTGGCGATATCTGGGGGAATCAAAACTCGTGGCGACTCCTTGGGAGTTGGGCTCCCTTTCCTCCTGCCTCTGGAGACCATGCAGGATTACATCGTCGACTTTGCAGCCTCTTTGTATTTCAGAACAGTGTCGATCGCTAGACCATTGGGCCTTGGGCCGTCAACGTCGCTCCAGACATTCAGCAAGCACCATATACATACCAACTCAGCTTCTAAAGCATGCCTTTATCCATTTATCCTAACGAATCGTGGCACTTGCAAGTGACATCGGGCGATAACATCGTGAATCGTGGGGCAGGCGCAGGGATCCCAGGCTAATTGCTTCGACCAGACAAGTTGTATGGTGAGAGGAGGCCTTGTTGGTCTTGTCGGTAGTCGTTTCTCTCACTCGCGCGTTTGCTTTCTCACCCGCCGTCGAGACTGATTACTCTTCTTCTCTCCAGCCTACTCAGTCGCCTTCTAAATCACCCCAATTAAGACCGAATGCATTCGTGAACCGGGAAGAAAGTTACCCGGCACGTATGTTTATACACATATATACATATACTTAAAAGATTTGTCGATATGAGGATCCAGCTGGTGTTCGCTTTCCTGGCTGTCATGATGACGCTGCCACGGCTTTGTCTAGGTGACGGGGGAACCGCTCCTACGCTCGCCCAATTAATATCATCCGTGGCCATGGTGCCATCATGCGCGGTACGTTTCTCACTGCTGCTGCTGCTGATGATGGTGATGGTGATGTGCCATCTAGAGCATCAAGCACAAGGACACGCGGGAAACAAGAATGACATAATTCCAAACATTGAACTGACAAGACATCGATGAATCTAGCTAGTATGCCTCACAGACTCTGTGGCCAAGGCAGGCTGCTCGGCTACCGATCCCCAATGTATATGTGTTGGGCAGTACACACACATCTCGGGCTCGGCGACGCCATGCGTCCTGCGAGCTTGTGACCTGACGGAGGCCCTGTGTAAGTCTTGCTTGATTTGAACGCTCTGCTCTCCCCGGCCAACGAAAAGATACGCCGTACACAGAAAAACACACAACTGCAAGTTGCTAACCTGCAGGGTGTTCGAGTTAGTTACGAAAAACGTCACCGAAACCGTCTGCAACAGACCGATTCGCGACAAAAGGGGACGATATGACGCGATGAACTATAGCACGAACACCATCGCGGCCATGGTCGTCATCGTACGGCTAGTGTACAAGCAATTCTGGAGCTATCGAAGACAGCTTGGCTACGACGATTGGGTCATTCTGTTCGCCCTCATTATTGGCATCGCGTGCAGTATCATCAACAAGGTTGGGTTGACAGCTCACGGCCTGGGCAAGGATGTGTGGACGATTCCGCCCTCTCAGATCACCGTGTTTGTGGAGTACTTCTTCATAATCGAGATTCTGTACTTGGCTGAGATGGCCGTCGTCAAGCTTAGCCTATCTCTGTTCTACCTCGGCATCTTTCCTGGAGACACCATTCGTCGCCTCTTGACGGGAACCTGCATCTTGAACGTCATCTTTGGTGTCGTCTTTGTCACCACTGGCATTTTTTCCTGCACGCCTGTGAGCAGGTACTGGACACAGCACGTCGAGAAGGATTCGACGGGCCATTGCATCAATCTCAACCTTTTTGCGTGGCTGCATGGCATTTGCAACATTGTCCTCGATGTGTGGATGATTGCTCTTCCACTTAGCCAAATCAAGGGCTTGGAGCTGCACTGGAAAAAGAAGGTTGGTGTCGTCTTCATGTTCTTTCTGGGTACATTGTGAGTATTTCTTTGCTTCCTTCTTCTACCGGGATGCTTTTTTTTTTCTTCTTCTCTCCGGTTTCCCTTTTCCCCCCTTTTCTTTGGAAAGAACATTCACAGCAGCGTGTACTTACTGACTTTGTTACACAGCGTCACCGTCGTCTCCGTCCTGAGACTACAAAGTCTCATCTACTTCTCCAACTCGACCAACCCAACCTGGGACAATTGGATCATTGCATGGTGGTCCACCATCGAAGTCAACGTCGGCATAGTATGCACATGTTTACCAACCTTGCGATTGATCCTGGTGCGCATGGCCCCTTGTATCTTCAGCACAAACGTGTCCCGTAATACCACGCACCACACCACCCACCGCTTCGTGAAGAATAGCAACGCAATGGGCCACAAGCCATTTGAGCTATACAGCATTGACACGAGTGCCCTTGAGGGGGACAAGAGCAAGAGCAGCTTGCTCGGCGTGTAACGATGAAAGTACATCCCAAGTTTGAATGCGGAGCGGAATCTGTCATACCCCATTGACTTTTTTTTAATTTTGAGGCATTTCTTGACCTGCAGTTTCATATGCCATAATAAGCAGGCTTTCCGACAACGAAATTTCTTCCATGTACATGTTATTAATCAGATCAATCCGTTCCTGACTTGTCGAAAAAGGGTGATCCCATCATCATCATCAATACGTCATTACCAGCCGCGTATGAGCGAAACGCGAGAGGTTTGACCATGTTACAAGCCCAATGATTGTCACTTGACCTCGAGGCGTTTTCTTCGTCGAGTTCCAAGAGTCGGCGAGGCGGGCATTGCACATTTACCCTTGCCACGAACCACTGTGCCTGGTTTCGTGGCACCGATGAGGAGGAAATCGATGGTGCAAAGAAGGCACAGTCTGGCTTGCAGGATGATGAGAATAAGACGGCGGAGAGTCCCTACCTCGGATAGTATTTTCAGCGTCCGAATTACGTTGCAGCTGCGACGAGTTGTCTTGTTGCGCAAGGCTGTAAAGTAAATTTTTGCGGAGCCGCGAGCTTATGTTGTTGTCCAAAGCATGCGATGGCATCGTCGTCCTGCGTACTTTGCCGTGGCAGATGGCATTGACGAGATAAACGAAGACCGCCCACATTGTATAGGAGAGGTAAGGGTTTAGACCTTCACGCAACCGCCCCTAGGGTAGCATCATTCTAGCAGCGACCGACCCAAGACGTGACAGCTATTTATAGTGGCGGCGGCGGCGGCGGCAGCGGCGGTTAATAGAGAGTTATTTACAAACTAATCTGCAGCGGGGCCTGACATCAGGCGCTCGCCGCTCACAACATGCAAGCCACAGAGGGGGATGCTCGTTACGCCAGAGGGGATGCTGCATAGACGCTCCCCACCAAATATTCTTTGATCCTACATGTGTGAAACTAGCCTTTCTGTGGCGGCGAGACGAACCACAAAGACAGACAGACACACCACTTGACACAAACTGCTGTTCATGGGTCTGTTCTCTCAAAGAAAATTGTTTCTTGTTCATAAGCCTCGCGCGGGCGCCACCACGTGGACTCTTGATGTCTGTCTAAGCCCTTCAATGCTCCACAGTGCACACCTTCCTTCTCTGCCCGTGCTTCTTGCGTTATCGAAAACACCGCTTTGCTTCTTGTCATTTGTCGACCTGCGCTACGATTTGAAGTCGCCTTCTTTCTTTCTCTTTTTATTTTTCGAAATCGCAGTTGGGTCTTTCACAAAGTTCCGAAATAATCAAAGTCGTTCCGAGAGAAAAGAGGCAGGGTTTGGATGGCGGATACGCTGGAGCCTCTTCGAGGATTACTCCATCGCGTGCGAGGAGCTGTCTCGAGACACAAGAATGCCGAAATCAGTGGACTACGAGTGGTTCACGATCCAGAAAATGCAGACATAGAGTAAGTCGTTGATACGAAACCCCGTCATCCTCATAATGCTCATCGCAGCTCGTTCTGATGTCATGATAGTATCGTTGCAGTACATGGCCTTGGCGGCCAAGGTTTCCGCTCATGGATTAATGGGGATTCCAAAGGAGGCAAGTCCAAGTCATGGCTCGAAGAGTTGTTGGGCGCCGACATCCCCAACGCTCGCATCATGACATATGGCTACATCTCCGACGGCGTCAGCTATCGGTACATTGTGCGCAATATTGTGTATGGTCGAGCGCTTGACCTTGCCAAGGCGCTTGCTGCCCAAAGACAGCGAGACCATACCAATCGCCGTCCACTGTTCTTCATTGCACATAGCCTTGGTGGATGGATCGTCAAGCGTGCGCTGATTATTTCCAGCGAGGCTGCTGATCCCGAGCTGAAAGACATTGAATTGTCCACCTCTGGGGTCGCCTTCTTCGGTACACCGTCGCCCGGTCGCCCGTCTTCGCCTTCGCCGCTCGCTCACGTAATACGAAGAACAACATCTGGGCTTGCGGACAACGGTCAATCACGAGCCGCCAAGTCTTTAGCGTCGCAGGAACCCCATGCTGGCGACATGGAGTGGCTCGAGCATCAAATGGACGCATTCAAAGCTATCACTGCCAACCTGCCCAGACTCTCATTTTATGAGACGAAGCAGACAGGCGAGGGATATGTAGTGGAGCGGAGGTATTCCATGACTGGCTCAGATGGTGTTCAAATCGGGCTGCAAGCCTCTCATTCAGAACTTATCAGATTCAATGGTCGCGACGCAAATTACCAGACTTTTCTTGGAAAATTTCGCGAAATGGTGGACACAAGCACGGCTTCAGGCTTGGCCGATACGAAAAGGAAGGCTTTCGACTTTGCAGCAGGTGAGTTTCTTTCATGTATCCCCAACTTGACAGTACGCATGGAAGCGGCTTTGTTAATGCCGTGCCTCAAGTGCATCTTCTCGAGTACCTTTCGCGAGGTTACTCAATTCCGTACCGACTACCCAACGAATCAACTCCCATCGTCTCTCGAAAAGATCTCATCGATCGACTAGAACACATGCTTAACAGTGATGTAGACCCCTTGATTGTGAAGTTGGGCATCGTCAGCATATGGGGCTTGCCTGGCACTGGCAAGTCTACTCTCGCACGACACTATGTGGAAAGGAATCGTGAAAATCTGTCCTTCGTCTTCTGGATTCGAGCTGAGAGTTGGCAGACCGTCATTGCTAGCTATCTGGAGCTTGCCAATACTATTGTCCAACACTACGCCAAAGAAACACCGCGAACTGAAGTAGAAAACGACTTGGGACTCACGGGCGTCGAGGACATGCTCAAGGTAAAGAGTGTCCTTCAGCTTGACACGTCGCGCATCAGGTCAGTGGTGCGCGCCGTCAAGGACTGGCTACTACGTCCAGATAATGTTGGTTGGCTGCTTGTGTTTGACAACGTCCAGCCCTCGTATGATATCTTTGACTTTATCCCACTCACCCTGTCCGGCAAGGTCATCTTAACTTCTCAAGATAGCAACTGTTGCTCTTGGGGGACTACGTTACGAGTTGATGCCATGGACAAGGCGGAATCTATCAGTTTACTAGAAGTGATTGTGGGAGATGATGCAGTACAGGATCCGACTCAAGGTGAGATAATCAACATAACAGTTGTCGTTTCGTAATCAGAATTAACCAAAATGACAGCGATCGCAGCATCAAGACTCGTGCAGCAACTTGCCTACCATCCACATAACATAGCCATAGCGGCTGCAACGATCAGAGCCAAGGGGCTAAGCGTGTCAGAATATCACACCATCATCGAGTCAAAAACTCCATTGACTCTATTAGGGTCAACACTTCATCAGTCTCCTGTGACCAAAACTGTTTTGCAGATTAGCTCTATGCTGTCCGCCTCAGCCATACCGGTTGCTCTATTTGGAACCGTCTCCCAACCGAAACACGCTCCAGAACGATTCAGGGCTATTCTCGAGGTTACCAGAGGCAAGTTCAAGGTCGAGACTCAAATGATGGATAATCACTTTTTTCTGACATGCATGCATCTAGTCTGTCAGGAGTCTGAGCACCTAGATGACGTACTGCAGTACCTTCTCGATGAGAATTTTATCCAAACACCGGCCACTCCCTCGGATACGTCCTCGTCGGTCCTTTCCCCTTCCTCGTCGTCTTCTTTGCCTTCGTCTCAGACATCAACCTCTTTAGACTACTTTGTTGTCGACGCAGAAGCTCGTGACCACGTTCGGTCAATGCTCACGGACGATGAGAAGGTGGATCATGCTTGGATGGCGTGCAACGTTTGCGTGGATGCAATCAAGCTGAAGGAAGCCCAATCATCCACCTTTCAGGAGATTCACGATTTTGGCAGAATTATGGGACCCCATGCCAAGACTTGTTTTGACGATTGGTCTGGTGTTCTAGAAGAAATACCAGACGATGGCGACATTGCGTGGCATGTCCTAGGGCAAGTTTGCATGACGCAAGGGGCACTGGACCAAGCCATTGGATGCTTTGAGCTGTCTCTGCGCCGAGGGTCGAAGGAAATGGATAGTAGAGCGCGCGCCGAGGCAACCTTATCTCTGTCGTCGCTGCTGCAGAGGTTGGGGAAGTACAACAGGTGCCGTGAAATCTTAGCAGACCTCAACATCGACTCCATCGACCAAGCTATTGGGTTTCGGGTTGCTTTGGCCAAGGCCTCGGCTACAGCTGCTCAAGGGGAACTTGCCAGCGCAGGAGATCAATACGAGACGCTAGAACTCGAGCAAGAGGCGGCCCTAGGACCAACAGACTTGGCCACTGTTGGCACGTTACAGCAGCTAGCATCCACACTCGAACGACTGGGCAAATTTGAAGAGGCACAGGCCTTGTATAGACGAGTCTACCTATCATATCAGAATATGTACGGCCAAAATGACCGCATGACCCTTGAGGCTCTTGAAGATTTAGCAAACATTTGCAAGGAAAGCTTTGCCATTGATGAAGCAGAGACCCTGTACAAACAGTCTGTGGATATTCGGACGCGAGCTCTCGGGGCTGATCACCCGCGAACGGCCTACGCAATTCAGAATCTCGCCGTCATCGACGACTTGCGCAGTCGCTACATTGACTCCAAATTGAAATACCAACACGCGCTGAACATCATCGCTCCTACCCTCGGAAAGGCCCATCCGCTCTACACGACCACAATGGAGAATATGGCCCTGTCTACTCGGCGGCATGCGCATTCCCTGGCCGATAATAATCCAACCACGAGACCTTCTTCATCTCGCTCATCCTCCCAGTACAGCAGACCAAAACCTCAGAGGCGCAAGGAAGATGTGGTCTTGCGAGGAGCCACCAGCCAGCGGCTGTTTGAGGAAGCAGAGCGGTTGTATCTCGATATACTCACCATTAAGAAGTCAGCCAAGAGTCTTTATCCCGACCAAGACGTGGTATCGACGGGTTCGAAATTGGCCGAGATGTACGAGAATGAAAAGTTCTTTGAGAGCCGACGGGGCGAGAAAGTCGATATGCTCATGGCCATGCTGAGAGAGGGGCGGAGACGGGGTACTATTTAATATCGAGCCTTGACGCATCCATGTTGCTTGGGGCTCGTTCACCGTCATGACCTTTACGAATTGTCACGGATGCTCTCGTTTTTGTTTTATTTTTCATCTCTATTCCTTTTCTCCTCGCAAACGAACATGCCAGATATGTCAAAATTATGTCACACGCACAATATTTCATGGAATGAGAAACGACGGGCAGAAAAAAAATGAACAGGTTTAAATAGCGCCATGTATGAAATTATTTCCAAGGAATGCATCCTGTCATTCATCATGACAAACGACGGTGTTTTTCTTTTTTCTTTTATTCAAAAACCAATGTTAACATACGTCCCCCTCTTCCTGGCCGGTTCACTTTCAACACATGTAGCCGTCCAACTCTCTTCAGTCTAGGAATGCCAAGCCTGTTACCGAATGTACATCGTGACGCCAAATGCAAAAAAAAAAAAAAGAATACATGCCCTAGATTTTCCAGTACTTTTGCCTTCCTACTGGCATTAACTGCCTTCTTTTCTTTCCTTTTTTTCCTAAAAAAAACCAGAGTGCGCTGTCATAAGAGAATGCTTAAACTCGCACGTTCTTAATATATCAAGATGTTTGTGCTCTTCGGACCTGCCAAGCCCCTCCTCACACGACATCGTGTTTTGCCGGTGGCGGCTCAGTCGGCTCTTCAGTCGGAGCAGGTGGTGGTGCGGGCGGCGGTGGGATGGGTCTGCCGCCGTCGACAATGATCTGCTGGTCGATTCGATCACCAGTTTTGCCGTGCTCGACGCGCTTCCATGTTAGGATGCGGGCCTCGTTGGTGTCGACTTCGAAGACGCGCAGACGCCGGATGAACCCTCCGTAGCCGGCGTAGCCGCCGAAGCCGACGCCGCCGGCATAGCACATCCACAGAGCGGGTTCCTGGACCTGCGGGGGGGGCTGTTGGTCGGGAGGGGGTTGTTGCTGAGATGTCGTCGGCTGGGTCACGTTTCGGAGGGACAAGAGGCAGTAGTCGTTGCAGTGGTCGCTGGTTGGTTGGGATTGAGGTCAGTATAGGGGGAACGTTCAGTGGTTCAAGGGTCCAGGGAGCAAAGACTTTTGTTGGAATACGTACTGTCCTGCGCTAACCATGACGACGCCCTGCTCGACGAGGGCATCTCTGAAGCCGGAGTTGTAGACGGGTGCCGTGACGCCCTCTTTCCAGTCGCCTACACGGGGTAATTGGGGACTGGCGTATTCGGTGAGAGGGATGTGGACAAAGGCCATGTCCATGTGGCGATGGCTGTATTGCGAATGGGCGTGCTTGAGGCCGACGGCTGTTTTCTTAAACCAGTCGATCTGGCTCTGCTTGATCCAGTCGTAGCCGGGGTACTTGCGCTCGTTGGGAGAATACGCGTGCGTGTCGAGGAAGTAGAGGGTGAGGGCGGAGTGGTCGGAGCCGCCGCGGGCGAGGATCTCGACGTAGTAGTTGCCCACGCCGGCAATGTCGGCGGGGCCGGCTCTGGACAGAGAGTAGGGGAGGATTTCGTACAGGGCCATTTGTCGCGCGCGCGACATTGTGGATTCATCGTCGTGGTTGCCGAATATGCCGGCGTAGGGAATCTTGCGCTTGCTGAGGAGGGAGGCGATTTTCAAGATGGCCTATTTATTTGATGTTTCCAACCGTGTGGTTAGTTTTTGTCGATTGCAAATAGTGATGATGATTTGACACGGGTATGTAGGCGATGGATGTGACGGGGGAGTCGAGAGGCAAAATAAGCCAGAGAACGAGGAAGAAGAGAAATATTTTTCAAAAGGCTCGCGTTTGGGGAAAACTTTACCGTAGGCGCATCAGGCGCAGTTTCTCCATTGACTTGGTCACCACTGAGCACGACAAAATCCGGCTTCTCCTCATCCAGCATCTTGGCGACGAAATCTAGGGTCCGGGGATCCGCCTCACATTTGCCTCCGGCATACCCATCTGGAACGGGCTCGCGGCACTCTCCCACGCCATTACTAAGATGCAGGTCTCCGATCTGCATAATCTTGAAGCGCCCATTATCCGCGATTCTAGGCTTCGGCTTCTTGTGCTCCTTTGGTACGCCGCGATGGATGCTGAGGTGGACACTCAACGGACCGCCCGGATCCATGAGCAGCTGCGTTCCAGTGATTGCCCAGCCGTCGCGGGCTTCCACGGCATCGTCCCCGAAAAGCACGTCAACGTCCGTGACGGCGTCGTTGGAGTCGCTGGACTTTCTGTTGCCGGATCGCTTGATCCATAGACCACACGAGCGACGTTCCCATTGTTCACCTGACTTGGGTGCCTTGCCCTCCTGCGCTTCTGTTGGGTTGAGTCTCCCCACGGACACGTCCATGACCACCTTGTCGTCGGCTGTCAGATCCTCCTCGTGTTTGCGACTGATGTAGAGGTATGCCTTGGAGGTCCATGATCGTCCGAGGTACAGCTCCTTGTCGACCCGATGCCAGATGGTAGGGTCGGGCTCGCATGATGAGAAGGGATTGCGCTTCCAGCAGGTAACAATGTCTATATCGGTGATGACGAGCCCAGGGTGGTGCATGGGCATGTATCCGTGTATGACATTAGGGAGAACTCTATAATTTCGGTCGAGGAAGAAGATGACGACGAAGATGAACGCCAGCGCTACTCCCAGCTGAGTGAGAGTGCGAACCTAGAAGTAGAAACAGCAGCCGGCATCAGCTATGAGGGCCAAGCAACATGGGGAGAACGGCGCACGAAGGACAAGCGCATCACGAATACATTGGCATGGAACACGCACAATCCTTCTTGTCATCATCATGACGATGGATGTATGAGCACAGACACCATCGGGTGTCAGCGGCCGCACTTTGGTCGGAAATAGGCCTGCGGTTGGAGGGGTTGGACGTTCGGAAAGGGACGTATCATCGATGAGAGGTGAGGGTTGGAGGTGAGGGTTGGGGGTCTTGGCGTCGTTGGAAAGCAGCTATGGCATGACGAGGGCAGCTCGAAGAGTCGTTCGGGCGTAATCCGTATGCGATTATTATTGTCTGCTTGTTATTCGAGCCGCGTCGGGGCAGAAGCATCAACCAGCTACTCTGTACGGAGCAGAGCAAGATGATTGTGTTGCGAATGTAACGATACGTTCTCCACAAAACCCTTTTCTTTTTTTTTTCCCTCCGCTTAATATGTACATGTACATATGTACGTAGGGCGGGCGGCAAGGCAGGCACCTCCACTTCATCATCATCCCTGGACGCGGCATTCATCTGTGTTTGACTCAAATAACACGTGCATCAATCAAGTCGTGCGATCAACATGAACATGATGTCCCATCTGCCGTAGCCTTCGTCGTAATCAACCACGCGAATTCGAGCGCAGAGGGTCCTGGACACGTCAGCCTTTGAGCACTAATGGGGTGATTTCGCGGATACGTAATGCGTACGCAACTTCTGTCTCTCTTTTCTCCTTCTTCACTGCTTTGCCTTGCCCCGCCGAGGATACGCATGATAAGCAAGGTTGTGTGTGACACCGTTTGTAAGTCGTGCACTGCGCAACAGACGATGTTGCAAGTGACGTGGTCCTCAGGAGGACACGTCTCGCATCATGTAAACATTCAAATAATCACCGCAGCCAGTTTCTCAATCTGCACAAAAAAAAAAGTCACCCATAAGCATTCATCGAGATATTCCAACCACTCCCCCCCTCCCATACACAACCACAACCACCAAAACCCCCCCCAACTTCTCAGTTTCGTGAACCCATCACATCATGAAGTTCAGTCCTTCCTCGATCCTCGGCGTCTTCTCCGGCGCCTCGCCCGAGCTAGACGCCATCATCAATATCCTCCTCCTGGTCCAAGACGACCTCGATAACCTCGACACCGTCATCAGAGAAAACGGGCCTGCGCTCGACCCCATGATCGAGGCATCGCGATTGATCATCTCCACCATTTCTTCTGGGACACACACCATCTCCTCTTTGGCGAGGCTGAAGCTCGGCTCGTCAATCCGGCTGCTCAAGCCTGTTTCGGAGCTCAGACGGCATTCGCAGGCGCTCGCTGATCGACTCATGGGGGTGAAGCCGCTGATCGATGGTCAGGGCAACACGGAGATTATTCGTCAGCAAGTCTGTCACATCAAGGAGGCTACTCAGTCGCTCATCACGACAATGTTGGGTAAAATCCCGTCGGAAGGTCAGAACATTGCGAAACAGCAGGCGCAGGGGATCGTTGACATTTTGAGCAGCTTGGAAATGTCCTTGTCGACAGATTCCAGCTCCAACTAGTTTAGCCTCAGCTCGGGGAAAGGTGGTGTGAACAGTGTTTGTAGTGCATGAGCTCTTTTTCAGCAACTAGTAGTCATTCATGTTTGTATATGATATGAGATATCCATTTTCGTTTTCCAGACTGATAATGGTCCGCGGATAATCTTTGTAGAACGTCAACTTGGTTCTAATAGATGTTTGTGTATGTTCCTTCCTGTAGGGTACGCCGATCTTCTCAGCTTACCGAGCCCCACCGACCGGGACTAGCGCGTATTACGGAGTTACTAACAGCTCGATCTAGCCAATCCCGCCACGCAGCGCCCAGGAACGCGCGCTGGAAACCTGGAGCAACAAGCTTCATCAAGTTCCAGCCACGACTTCACGACCTCTCCGACATCTGATCCCGCGCAAACAGCATATTGCACACATCCATCCTTCGGACCTGCCTCGAACTCCGTCCCGTCCCCAGATAACTTTGAGCGGCGAGAAGACAGATTGAAGACTGCATCGCCCTCTGCTGTTTGACCACGAACCCGATCGCTGCGAACACGGCCGCATCGTCTGCGCCTCCGCCCTTGCCAGACCACCGTCGAGCAAGACGTTAGCATCGCGACAATCCTCCTAGTACCGCGCATCGCTTACGAGAGCATTTGGGAAATATTCAGAAAAATACAATTCCGCTCAGAATGACAGACTATAATGCCCTCAAGGTCCCTGACCTGAAATCCATGCTGGGGCAACGCAAGCTGGTCCAGACTGGAAACAAGCAAGCTCTGATTGCACGATTGCAGGAGGATGACGAGAAGAATGCTCCAGGCTCGGCCGATGAAAAGCCAGGTGAGTGCAGCGACTTGCCCAGAAACGCCTTCTTCCCGCGCACACACGCATGGACGAATTTCGTCTTCTCGCGACATCCCCGGAAACAAGTGTCTGATGCGATGCTGCAGGTGCCAAAGAGATTACCTCCAGTGACGATGAAGCTCCCGTATCCAAGCCTACCGTCGAGGAAGATGCACTCGCCGTCCCCGAATCAAAGCCAGAGGAGGCTTCCGCGTCAGAAGAGGCCGCCGTTCCCGCTGGAGGAGGAGACGGTTCAGCAGCAGAGACTACCGAGCCATCCGCGCCGGCGCCGGCGCCATCGTTCGCAATGGGCCTGGCATCTACTGCCGCCGAAGAAGAGGCCAAAAAGCGTGCTGAGCGCGCCAAGCGATTCGGCATGGAAGAGGATGTCGAGGCGAGGCAGCGCGCTGACCGAGCCAAGCGATTCGGCCTCGATCAGAAAGAGATCGCTTCTGGTCTGGACTCTGCGCTCCCAGAGCGGCCATTGAAGCGTGGGCGTGGCCGCGGCATTGAAGGTGATGGAACTCGCCCTGGCAAGCGCCAAAGTCTGGACCGAAGGGGCCGTCACGGCCGCGGTCCCAGAACTGGTGGCAACAGCAACGAGAGCAACAAGGAGCGTGGGAGTGGCACTCTGGACGACGCTTCTGAGAGGGCCAAGGCGGAGAAGAGAGCCGCTAGATTTGCAACCTCTTAAAAAAATAAAATCCCTAATATATCGTCGTTGATACACGAAGAAAAGTGTCTCCTTTTCAATACAGCCGAAGAATGCTCCCGGCGACTGTGTCGCGACCTCACAGCAAGACATAGAGCTTACGACGAAGATGAAGGACCAGTCACGCGAGGCTGATTGGAATGCAAAGCAGTACGGAGTGTACTAAGAACATTTCTGGTCTAATATTGTACTACTACACACGAGCGACAAGCAACAGGGTATCAAAAAGGTTATGAAAAGAATGAAGAAAAACAACGGCGTTGGAAGGGATCAATATATAAAGAGGCCGATGGGGGCTTGAAACTGGGATACACTTGATTCATCGCGGGGAAGTTCAACAACTACCATGAAAAAAAAAAAGAATCATCAGCTTTGTTCAACGCGTGGGTCTGCTCCGGTCTAAACTTGCGTTGTCAACTTGTTTCCATGGAACATACTCAATATGATGAAACACGAGTGCAGTCGATGTTCTAACATTTTTTTCATTTTTTTTGCTCTCGAAATCAGCGCCGGGACCAAGCACCGCTATGCTATGCTTTAACCTCAAATCAAACGACCAAAACCATGATGCGGCTGGGCAGACCGGGTGAACCCTGTACTCAGCTCGATCAAAGCACTTTTTCTCTTCTTTTTCTACTCTCCCATGTGCCGGGTACCGTTTCGGTCCGTCTACCGTACTCGGATCGGAGGAGGTCCCTAATGGGGTTTGAAAGGGCGTGTACCCTGCTTTTATCAACTTACTCTTCCGGAGTGGTGAATTTGCCACACGAAAGAAGTGACCCTCCTGGTCTACGAATGGAGCCCAATCGTCGGGAATATGTATGTCAGACGGGAAACGCCGCCGTTGAATTCATGTCCATGCGCTGTGGTACGTGGTCAGGTCTGGTGACACGGCGTTTACAGGGTGTTTGTATTGGAATTTTTCCAGCTCGAGTGGTATAACGCCTTTCTCATTTTTTTTTCTCATTTTTTTTTCTTTTCCGGAGCTTGACCAGGGATTTTGGTAGCCCATGTTCACTATGCATTGTTCAGCTAGGGTTGTGCTAATAGCTTGAGTTGAATGCCTGACAAGCTCAACTTGTCATGTGGACGATACGTTTACTTTGACAACGTGGGGCGGGTTCATCACGGCCTGCGATAAGGCGACGACACTGTCGGTGTTGGTGTTTCTGGGACACAGGCCTTGTTCACCGATTCCCATAATGGGATTCATGACGAGGTGACGAGAAGCCACCTGCTTGTTGTTGCCCAGGTGGGATGGGCTTACGCCGGTGTCGGTACGGGTACGGCCGAGACTCCCGTGGCTTGGGCTGGTGAGGAAACCTAGCGTCGGTGTGATCTGTCGTCATTCGGGTCGTGGTAAAGAATGTTTGTTGACGAGATGGGATCCCGAGTTTTTCTCATCTTGATGAGCATATGTTGCTTTTGTTTCTATGTTCACTCTGAGTACATGAATACATCAGATGAGATACAACAGCAGAGCTCTAGCCGGACTTGCGCAGACCCTTCTACGTGCGGCTGTTGCTATGTTTCGGCCCTGCTTTAATCTGTAGTATCAGACGAAATAGTTCAAGGAGCATCTTACTTACCAGAGTTTACCCGCCAGCGCGGGGTCGTGGCGTGTGATGACAGCCGGGGCTCCATTATTAGCACACCTACTGGTCAACTTACGCATCCAGTCCTCGAAGTCCATGACACTCCGTGACTCCTCATGCTCGAGGTTGCATTCACAGCACGGCGAACGACGCGTTGTGATTTGAGCAACGACGTGTGACGAACTTGCCCGAATCATGATGAAAAGGCCTACGTCAGTTACCAGACGGTGAGAGAACTAGAATGCCAGCATGTGACCAGTTTGCCTCGTTGCATCGGTCAACGCGAGCTGACCCATCTCACCCTGTCTGCCGTGGTCTAGACTGACTGGATGGATATTTCCCCTCGGTGGGCAGCCGGACAGATATCGCAGCTTACGATCCAATTATCTCATGGGCAATTCAACGTAATGTGTAAGCTGCGCGCTTGTCCCGCTTATCGAATGCCAGGACATTGCTCACAACAGCAACGAACAAACAAAACGTGCGACTTCCAACCACGCAACCGGTTTCTTTGAGTCAAGCCCAACCGACCAATTGATTCATTCAATTGCCAACTTCATCGAGTACGTGAATCACGCTGGATGTGAGAAACAATGGGAAACAAACGCCGCGTCTTGAACTTCAGGGGCCTCTTTGCAAGAGATGATAACTCGGAATCAAGCTTCTGACATCTCATCGCTTAATACCCAATGGTGTTGCTAGGCCCCCTATTCACGAGCTGGTTACCCTGGTCGCTACCTCGCCTTGCCTTACGATTGGGGCGGATTCATCAACTAAAGGATGGGACGAGTTTCAATTCATCTCGTATCGTCGAACCGGGGACCGATGGAAAAAGACCTATGCATTCAACAGTCAGTACGTGGGAAGAAGAAATTGAAAACACACCACTGTGACATTGGAGGTATCGTGTACTTGAATCTGATCAAGTAGTGACTTCGAATCCGGCACAGTAACTTGCCGTATATTATAGCCTGGGGTCTGTCTGGCAAGACACCGCCCCAACTTCGGTGAGCCTTTAAGTGGAAAATTCACTGCTCTAGCCACGCGAGCTGTGTGCCACGTCACAAGCCGCAACTTCGTTATATTGTGGCGAAGCATATCCCTTTGCCATCAAAATGCCCTTTGGTTCCGCGGGTTGCCTCTCAAGGCCATCACCGCCCCCAACGCCTCGACCCGGCGCATGCAAGTCCTGCAGGAGTCCTGCAGGAGTCCATGAGGACTTACATGGAGCTGTCTTGGACGCGCATACGCATGAGTAAGTTGCCACTTTTGAGACCTAGCTTTCAGCTTGCTTTCACTAGAGCGTCGAGGGTCCTGCGATGCGATGGCCGAATCATTTAGGCTTGTTCCCTTTCTTGTTCTATTTTCCTTGCAACGTGGTTTTTTGAAGATGACGCTCTTGAACGCTCAGTAGGTGCGTTTTTGCTTCAACTTGCTCGGCTTGTAGGCACAGCGAGGGAGAAAGGCGTTCAAAGATGCGATACGCATTGATTGCTTGATCTTCTTGCAATGACGGCAATGCGAATGCCATGCTAAGCCATGAGTCCGACACACTGACCTGAGCCCCTCCGTGATACTTTCATAAGTACTTCGACGCTGTCATGTCGTGTGATGTCAAGTGCCAGAAATTGGATACCGAGGCGGGCGAGAAGCAAAGGCGGGAGGGGAGTTAAGGCAAGACAAGACGAGACATGCAGCGGAGCAGGAGCGAGCCAGACAGGGGAAGCTGGTCTCGCAGGCTGGCGCTCTGGAGCAACGACAGACGGCAAACTCTATTCTGATTGGTAAAAAAAGACAGCCTCACCGCCAATCAGGGAGCCAAAAACATGGGCTGCCTCCTGCCTCTTAGGCGCGGGTCGTGCGAAAGCGCAGTCTTGCAAAAGGCCAATCATCTCAGACGCTGGGAACATTCCAGAAAATCGTGTCTGAGCACTTTGTATTCTGCTTTATTCTATTCCCTACGCGTCTCTTCGCACAAATGACCACCTTGTATGACAGGTTGCCAAAGCGAGACCTCGGAGCGTCCTCTCGGAGTCTGTAGAATAAGACCTGCAGCTCATGCATGTCTAGGACATGCCGTTGACGAATAACGCGGGTTGTCGAATCGCTGCACCCATCTTGCGAGACACGCGGCGCTTTCCACTCCAGCAATCTGGTCGGTCTTGCTTGACGCTGTGATGCCCATATACAGTGACAGCACAGGTGTATAATTAGCTCGAGAGTGCGGGCGGGCAACGGGCCATTCCTAGCACCCACAACCTCCCGTTTCTTATCGGTCATTTCTACTCCGTACGTCCGTAGGGTGTCTGGCTGTTCCTCTGATTCTTTCACTCGAGCAACTATTATGTAATACGAACAAGGAGGCAGCGCTTGCTTTGAGAGTCTGCGGCTTCGGCAAGACGACACCATACCCCTGAAGGCTGGCCGGAGCAATAGTGTCGTACGCCTGGGACGCCGAGGGCATTCCATCATCTTACTGCCGCAAAGCTTGGTGCCAGGGTTTGGCACCCAATCGAAGCCCGAACGGGCACACCGTCCATCTTCATAGGACGACTCTTCATGCAGCCCGATGGGCCGTTTTGGCCGTTTTTGCCATATGTACATGGCGGCGCAGCTATTATGCCTACATATTGCGATGCAGATGCAGCTGGCGAACAATAGCACGCCCTAGGGTACCCGGTCAAGGCGAAGGGCTTCTCGATATCAGTCATCTGCCTTTACGGAGTGTTCGCCCAATCCAATCCGACCAAACGAAGCCATCGCCGAGCAACCAGGGTCGATCACTTATGGATAATTGCCTGTTTTTAACATGCCATCAGGACCTTTTGCCTGGGCCGCAGTGCGCTATGGGCCACTATGCAGCAAAGAGTAGGGGCCTGCACGCCACAGGCAGAATAGTAACCGACAAGGAGAAGAAGTATTTGCATCGTCTGTCAAGGTACGGAGTACCCGTGCCCCCTCTCAACCCTCTCGTGCCTCTCGTCCCCCGTCTCAGCGTCTCCAAAGACACATATTTTGCTCGTCTTCACCTAAATAGACCTCGTCGACCTTCCCACCCCGGACATCCCAACACGATTCTCTATTCTATGTCTCTGTTTCTTCTACGGAGTATCCGCGCTTGATTCCCTTTCCTCATCACATGGCCTCTTTTCAAATACTGGTCTCATGCTCGAGCTCGATTCCATTGTGGTCCTCGTCCTCGTCAATATCGACACTCCCGCGGTTTCTTTTCGTCAGTTTCTCAGTCTTGTCACACGCATAACCCCTAATAGGACTAATCCCACCAGGCAGTTACATCCCAGCCCCATGAAACCTCTTCCGTCGAGCAGCCGGCAGACTTCCATCACGGATTAGACGCGGATTGATCCCACCCTCCATCCAGAGCCAGTCACTTCTACTTCTATTTCGGTCTAGTCTAGCCCCTCCCTCCGTCCGCCCCCTCCACACCAACCCATATCCACCAAGCTACCCCCACCCTCGTTCATACTCGATACTTTGCTTCGCAACTATCTTTATTTGAGCATTTCTCAAAGTCCGCATTTTGCGTCGTGTCATATTTCACATACAGTTTCTGTATATTTCCTCTCTGGTTCTGGTACAAAATTTTGCAATTTTTGAGCCACTACCCACGTATCTGCTTAGATGCGGTTCTTGCATTAGACGAATGGTAACGATATGCAAGTTTTGAGAGTCGAACCACATTATCATCTAGCATAACACCCATTTCAGTCAAACGCCATCTAGAATATCGAATCCAACTCGTTCGTCGAATTCTTCTTTGTTTTCTTCTTCCAGTACAGGCACGTGGAATTACTGCAAGTTCGAAGGCATGTTTAAGTCGCCATCTTGCTCAGGGAAAGTCGGAATATCATGGCGTCCCTCAGCACGGGCTATGGCCTCCATGCTAGGCCGTCAGATGGATATCGTCCAAGGAAGAGCGAGGATGGTGCGCCTCGTGCCTCTATTCCCCGACCCGTGAATCGAACGGGATCGAAAGATGTAGACACATCTCAGCCAGAGAGACAGATGTCAAGTCCTTCTCATCTCCTCAACAGGAACGCTCAAATTCCCCCCTCCCGGGGATCTGTCCTCGCTCGACCTTTCCTAAAAATCTCTTCAGATACACAAAACAAGCCGTTCAGTATAAGTGGCAGGACCTCGTCGGAAACAAAGAGGACGCAATTCCAAAATGGTTCGGGTTCTTCGTCCTCAAGCCGGTCCTTCGAAAACACCTCGAAGGCTACACGAGCACTGCACAAACGAGACAGACCGCCCGTGTCTCGCGAATCTAGATCCTCTCACCAAAATTCTGGGAGTGCAAGCTCTGCAAGCTCAACATATCGGTCTCCAGATCCATGTGATCCAGGACTGGGGATTCAATACGGCCGAGATATGACCGAGAGCCCAGCGCAGATTCAGGCTGTGGAGGTAGTCGAAATTCGGAAAGCACTTGCCCAGCCCGCGGCCCTATATCCTGAACTGGATCGGTATCGCGACTTCCAGCGTCCAGAATATTCACTCGGCCGACAAGAAATCGATGTTCCGTATCGATTGGCAACGCATGATCTGCCACCACCAACTCCGGGATCGTTGTGGTTTTCTGGGAGCAGTCATGTGAGTGCTATCAGTGGGAGCCCCTCCACCAAGTTCTCAGAGTCGCCCGGCCCTGG
Source organism: Epichloe bromicola (assembly GCA_023658445.1). Taxonomy (NCBI): domain Eukaryota; kingdom Fungi; phylum Ascomycota; class Sordariomycetes; order Hypocreales; family Clavicipitaceae; genus Epichloe; species Epichloe bromicola. Next base: position 2,901,254 of record CP098270.1, read on the forward strand.
ACCATACAGTCGAGACACAACACCTACTTCAGTCTCATCCCAGTCTCCTGTTCTAGTTGCTCCGAATCGTGTCGGAGCACCTTGCAGAACCACGCGCCAACTCAACAACACATGCTTAACCAGGCCCCCTGTCACAAGGCGTCGCGCTGGAAGCTTTCCCAAAGAGCTTGATACGGAGGCGGTTGATCCCAATGGCCTCGCTTCTGTTCGTGAGTCCCTGGCATCCTCGTCGTCCAACTCGACCGTCAAAGACGGGGACAGGGCAGCTAGAAAAGAGATATCAAAACGAAGCAGACTAGCGCCAACGCCACCGAGTCCCCCACTCAGTAGGTCTTCACAAAAATTTTGCAGGACCAGAGAGAGCAGTGAACAGCCAGACATTTCTAGCCCTCAGCAAGGTCGACCAAAGGAGATCTTCCTCAGCCCTCAAAGTCCTCACGGCACGAATAATCTGCCGCTGTCCCAGACAAGCCCGCCTACTCGACCAAGCCGACAAAACACATCAGACATGAAGTCACAGCTCTTGACAACCAGCCCAATCATACAGAGTAACCTGTCGTCGACTATACGTGGCTTGGAAGGACGCGGGGGCGGGCTCATTGGGAGCACATCTCTTTCAGGTTCAACAACTTCGCTTCTACAAACTAGGAAAAATGCTGCAACATCAAATTCGCCTGTCCTTGAGCGTGAAAAGACAATTGCGTCACCAAAGTCTCGACCAAGTGCTGAGCGGCAACCGAGAAGTGCGACAGAACCTGCCATACCAACGCAGAGCTCACAGGTAAACACACGAACATCTTCACGAACAAGATTTCCCTTTTTCGGAAGGAAGAAGCTAAGCTCTGAAGGCCCAAAACAGCAAGACGAGAAGACAGAGAAGAAGAAATCTGGACGGAAAGGTCGTGTGGCGGGTACTGGTCATGAGGGCTATGGCAGAGTGGGTGCTATTCGAAGACGTAGTGAAAGTGGTGGTTCTGCCTTGCCTCTTAATGTGACGGAACCGCAATCTTCTTACGACAGCTTGACAAGTTCGGATTCTTTCTTGGCCGATAGAATCAATCCAGTCATCATTTCGGGTGGAGAGGTCATCGAGAATAGAAACGCAAGCTCGGAACTGCCTCGCTCTGAGCCTACTCAGGAAGTTTCTGCACGTCCTAGTACGGACTCGAAATTGTCCTCAGGAGACTCACCGAAGACCCGGATCACATCAAGGTCTCCAACTGGAACACCTGCCCTGCATCAAAGCCGAGGTAACAGTCCTCGTTGGCAATCAGACACCAGTGCCTCCGACGGCGGCGTTGTCATGGAATCTACTCTTGCATTTAGGCGGTCTGTGCAAAGGTTGCGGTTGGCTCCTGATAGTCCATTGCGACTTCCACAGCCGATCAAGACCAGTGGGAATGCGTCTTCTTCGTCACCTTTAACGAGCTTCGACACCAGCATCCTGTCCGATGAGTCTCACATAGAATTACAACGAGACATCTCTAGAGAATCGAATGCGCTCCACCCAGCGCCGAAAAAATTGCAGAAGAAACCGCGCTCGCCTCGTAAATGGAATCTATTCAGCAGATCGCAGAATCAATCCAATGCCAAGAAGTGCAAAACCAATGAGCAGGTAGCAGCTACTGTCAAAGCCGTCGAAAAGCGTCCCGTTGCATTTTATACAATCATGGACGCCACCGAACAAGACGAGATGAGAGAATCTGTGCATGCCGACATCCAAGAAGTCTTCAGGGACGCGGATGTGTATTCGCAGACTGGGAACATTGGCAAGACGGATAACAATTCATTTGAATTACAACAGAAACTGGCGTTTCAGTATCGCGACTGGGCGCAGCAGCAGTCATGGCAAGCGAATGTGGACAATGTATCCATCACCACGATCGCCTCGCCAGTCGCCGACTCTTCTCAACTAGCAACCAGCGGACGGCCCAGTCGACTCCCCCAAGTCGGCCGTATTCCAAAAGTGGTAAAGCAACGTCAAGAAATCCCACCCGCACAAAGCTTTTCCAGACCGTTCCGAGCTAGCCTGCACTTGCCAGGCAATAATGTGGCCAAGATCTATGATCCTCAATCCATTGCAACGGGTGTCACCTCAGCACAATTATCGACTCCACTCACTGAACCCTCGATTGGGAGTTCAACATTGGATAGCGGGGATAACTCGGTTTCCCACACGAACTCGAGCTCTAAACTGTCTCCAGAGATCGACCCGGGAGAAAAAGAGTTCCTATCTTTTTCTCCACGAAAGAACTCGAATGGTACAGTATACACAAGCTCTAGCAGCTCTGGGGCCGCCAACCCATTTGCCACTGCGACCGCTATCATTCCTAAACCCGAGGACCCCCCCATTGAGGATGAAGTATGGGACGAGTACAATGATTTCCTCGGTGACGATTCCATGAAAGGACCCCAATCTGTCACCTCTTCGACGGGGATACCTTTCCACCTGGAAACATACCAGAACAAGCTGACGAAGGAGGAAGCCCTTGATTCCCCAGTTATTTTCACTGACAGCCGTGAGACTTCAACGTGTTCGAAAGCCCCTACGGATTCTACCTGCTACAGCGCGGACATGATTGAGCGCATCCGGACCGCGTTCCAACCCAAACCAAGCCCTACTACAGGCCAGCTCAATATTCCAGTCATCGCTGAACATGAAGGAATCGAAGTTTCAGGTCACTCGGCTCATGACGTTGACTCAAAAAGAAGTAGTTCGTCATCTTGTCCAACGACTTTCTCTGACTGCAGTGCCTGCTCATCAAAGGATGGAACACCCTTGGCTCAGGTCAATCTACGAGTGGGATCAATGACAGTCAGCAAGTGGCTGACTTTTGGACACGTTTTGTTCAGCGAAATTCGTCATCAAATAATTCCCGTGAAACCCTCGCTCAAGAGCCATTCGATTCTGGTCATTGATGGCCTTGGTAACGATGATTGGTCATTTTATGCAGCCGAGACGTACCCCTCAGCTTCGTTCTTCAACCTTTCCCCTCGAGCACCACTTCCAGCTGAACTGAAGAATTCCCCGACAGGATTTCCTCTGAGCCCTCCGAATCACCATCAAGTCCAATACACATCTCATTTGGACAAATTCCCCTTTGCACCACAAAGCTTCGATGCTGCAGTATACCGCTTCCCCACAGTGGCGCCCGAATCACATTACCGAAACGTCTTGAGCGAAGCTCGACGGGTATTACGTCCTGATGGCTACATTGAATTGTCCATCTTGGACTCTGATCTCAACAACATGGGCAATCGTGGCCGACGCACGGTTCGACGCCTGAAGGAACAGATTCGACTGCAATCTCCAGACACGAGCTTCGCTTCCACAGCCGATTTAGTTATACGTCTACTCGGGAAAATGGGATTTGCCAATATCAAAGCTGCCCGCGTTGGTGTTCCTGTTGCCAGCTCCATCGCACGACCCGGTTCGCGCAGGGAAAAGGATAGGTCTGAATCTGGCAAGAGGAAAGACCCACCTAGTTTGGCAGAGATGATGAGTGACAACAGTGCCTTGGCAGATGAGAACATCACTAAAATTGTCACCCGTGTTGGCCGATGGTGGTATACTCGATGCTACGAAAGAGATTCTGGACGCACCCAAGACAACAGCATTTGGAACGACAAGTCTTTCTTATCCGAATGTGAGCAGTTTGGAACCAGTCTGAAGCTCATGGTATGCTGTGCAAGAGCACCAGATCGCGTCACCAGCTTCTGATTGGCATACCGATGACACATCGCCGCAAGCATGCCTTCTTCTTGCAGACTGAATAGTTGTTTGTAATTCTTTCCATTGGAATCATTTTACAAGTTGACAATACACCTGGCGCAAGCCCACGACAAAGTGTTTCACATAAAACACGCACTACACGAATTTGGACTGAACAGCGAACTACACGCAGATAATGACAGTCTTTTCTCATTTCCCTCTTTGAATTTCTGGTGTATGAATATAAATCACCCTTTTTCCACATTGCTTTTGATGAGCACAACCCTTTCCAGACGTCAAGAACATTAATTTTTTACACGGCCAGGGCTCACGCCTAGTGGTTTCCATCGGTTTGGTACATTCAACAAGATTGAAAGATGTTGGAATCAAGCAGCTTCATACATGAAGGTTGGATATTGTTTGGTGCGGGGGGGCCGCAGGTCGGATTGGTATCGGCGTATTTGCATAATTAACGGGTCGAAGTGAAGGAAGAATATTGGCAATGCTGGTCATTGCACTCTCTCCTTGTTTTGGAATCGAGGGGATGGTAGAGTGCAGTGGATGGAATGGACGAAGCTGGGCTTGGACACATGAAATGAGCATATGCGGACATGAGGGAACGGAATGGATGGATGGATGTGAATCTTGGCCTACAGCGCTATGCGACACGTGCATGATAGATACCCACTTGTCTTTCTGTTGGATAGCGATAATTAATAGGCAAACGGGTTGATGGTTGAGGACGGGACTCTTGCAGATTCGTGATAATAATGCGCTAGATTGTTGAACACCACATACTTACTGACTTGGGGATATTCTCCGTCAATCCGTTGTCAGTCTTCTCCCTACTGTTACTCTGCTTTGTAAAATATAACTTTCCATGGTATAAGATCTTATGGTACAGGTTCGTGCTATGCATGTATTATACAAAACAACGAGTTGTTATTGCGCAGCATCATCACTCCTCTCGGGCAGATGAAGGATTGGGTATCATTTACGATCATCAGAGTGTTCCTCAGCATCCATGTCCGCGCCCACATTGTCTTGCCCCGTGCCATGTTGGCCAGAGTCCATGACATCTTGTTCACTAGTAGGCCAGCGCCGCAGAATCGCCACGAATCCTCCACCTGCGATCCTTTCGCCTACCTTGGGACGCATCACCTGGACTAGCTTGCCGTCTCCGTCTTGCGACGCCCTTGGCAGAACCGTCTTGACGTCCCAATGTCTGCCTCCGCCGGCGTCATGAACGCCATCAGACGTGGTTGACACGGGCAGCTCGAGGACCTTTTCCAGGCGAACCGGTTGTCGATTTTCGGTAGACCATTTCTGAAAGTCTCCGATCTGGCTGATGGAGGGCTTGAAAAGGATTAATATGCTGTTGGGCAGCAATGCTTCGATGACGCGCTCCGCGTTTTCATGTGCAGAGGGGAGATCGAGAATGGCGCGGGAGAGGAATGGTTGGCCGCCTGACTTTGCGAGACGCTCGGATAAATACTCGTCTATACTGCCAATGTGGAAATCAATCGATGGGAGGTATTGCGCTCGTCTGAAGTTGCGTATGAGTCTGTATGCGGCATGCGTGTGTTTTGGCTTTTGATCGAGCGTGTGGAGGACGGCTCGGCGCGAGGCCCTGTAGAGGTCAAGCGCCTCCTCTGCATCTGGGTTGAGGTCGGCACGCGTCAGAGAAGGGTTGCTTTCTGGTCGAAACTTGGCCTCGCATATATCATGACGGAGAGATGGAGGCAGGGGCGGGTTGGCGGCATGAATGGCGCGCGCAATATGCAATGTCAAGCTGCCCATGCCGGTGCCGGCTTCGAAAATCTCAAAGACTGGCGTGCCATGTCCTTGATGGTCATCGTGGTCCTCTTCACCCGGTCGCGAGGGGTTCAAGTCCAGCAGCGACACGATCGTGTTCGCATCGTGTGGGTAAATCGGTGTGGCGTGGCGCTCGCTGTTCACAACGTAACTGGAGAGAGTCGGTTCTTGCAACACGACGCGATTCCCCTTGCTATCGTGAACTAGGTCGAGTAATTTCTTGCCTATCAGGTCGGCGGCCGGGAGGGACGCGCCATACGAGAGTTTGATGGTGCCGGAGGGGCGGAGGGGCGCCGTGAGATGCCATTTGGGGTACTTGAGGCCCTGTTGGCGAAGGAAGAGAACATCGTGTTCTGCATCAGTGATAGGACAACGTCAGTACGGCCGGTAACTAGTACGTGCATTGCTTGCACGTCTGAGGTGGACTAAGCGTGTGCGTGTACCTTGGATCCTTCGGTTGGAAGAAAATGCCCTGCGCAGGAATTGGACCGTTTGGTGCCTACCGCAGCGCATGGCAAATGATTCCAACGGACGACCTAATAATAATACCTATTGTGGTTGGACATTGGTGATACCTCCAGTCCTATCTCTTTCTTTCCAGCACCAGGAAGCTCGGTTACAAAAAAAAAAAAAAAAAAAAAAAAAAAAAAGGCGGGGGGAAGGCGGTCCGGCGTGACGCGGCTATCGTCACCCGTAGAGCCCACTAGCTTAAGCTCCAAGCGATGGCACGCTAGTAGTAGATGAACATGGCAGGATTGATTCAGTGCGATGCGCCGCGGACTGATTGCTGATCCTTGATCTCCACGTGGCATAGACAGCTAAAGTGTGAATGATAGAGGCAGCTCTTGATAATTCTGGCTCTCGGCCAGAGCTACGCAACCGCCAGAAGCTGTTCGCTCCTTCCCTCACGCCCATCTCGACGCTTCGGGACCCCCGCACACGCGCATCTCTCGCAGCCATCCTCGATTCCTTGTCCAGTTATCTTTCGTCCGTCTCGTCATGATGATAAAAGATGAATGTAACTTCAAGACTTTCTCCTTCGAAAGTGCTCCCGGGCATCCGCTTCCCAATTTCATGTCCAAACACAAAAAGGAAACCCCGATACCAAGTTCCGACAAACAAATGGAAGAAGAAACAAAACCTGCTGCTACTATTACACAATGCCCTTTTTTTCCGAGACCTTGATGGATGCTCGTTTCCAGAACGCCAGCCACATGAGACGAGTCCAAAAAATATACAAGAAAAAGCCGAATCAGGACACGATGGGGTGAATATTTAAGAAAATGATCAAATCGCACTCCACAGGGTGTGCTTTTATGGTTTCCGCTAAGGTGTGTAGTGCCGGAAAACAACCGAGCTGACGCGATGACAATAACAAGGTTGCTGAAAAATTGTCAAGTTGCATTGCTCTTCCTTGGATCTCCTTCCTCTTGGAGCATGTATGAAATAGTGAGAGTGCGGGTGTAGTGACCCTCGGCGTGCCATCCTCCAACTATTCCGCGTATTGTGAGAAACAAGACACGACTGCCGTCGTCATTTAACCCGCGCCCACACGCGAATCGACCACTTGCAGGGTATGCCCGGTGGAACAGTGGCCGGAATGGCAGTCTTATCAGATGAATGCAAATTTCCCCGATCCCATATGATCAAGGGCCGATGACCAAGCCTCTGCTGCATCAGGAACGTGGACACAGTGGTGAAAGTCTTCTTCGAAGTAGGGCTGAATCCGAACGCCGACAAGCTCTTCGAATATGGCAACACCTGAGTCGTATCGCCGCCGGCATCGCTTCGTCCATGGATCCACCTTGACGGGGCTGTGATAGCAGTACACGTTAGGCTTCGCATCACGTATACCGAATACAACACCCATGTTTTTGAGGTGGTTCCACATCTCGTGGGCTGCGTTTCTTGTGGCCTCCGACTGAGGACTGGCTACGTACAATGATTGAGTGATTGCGTACCGCAGACTCAAAGCATCGGGACTATTGATTCCAAAGCGTTGCTCTATTTGTCGTTGCTGCAGACGGAGGTCCGATGCCAGTTTCTCGAAACGCTCATTATTAACATAATTATGGAACAAGGCGAGATCTATCCAGGTTCTGGCAACATAAGGATGGCGGCTGCTGTAGATTGCTTCCAGCTCTTTAGCAATGGTCGGTATGCCTCCCCACAGGAGTTCCGAGACAGTCATGGATCCATGTTTTTGTTGGACTTCGTATAAGCAGATGAATATTTGCCGAAGAGGGTGTGACCTCTCGAAGTTGGTGGTTGAGTATGCAGCGAGATATTTGCAAAGCGCGGTCATCATGCCAGGATCTCGATGCACCATTCCGAGCAACAGCTCTATAATGCCCAATGGTGATAGCTTTTTTAGGTCAAGCTCTACTTGTTTGAAGGCTTTCATCAGAAAATCCCCTCCTTGGTCGGCATCTCTTGCCTCGAAATAAAAGTTCGCTTCTAGAAGAAGATCACTAGATCCGGCTCCCCAAACCATGGTAACTGGCCAACCGATGCGAGCATCGGCCTCGACCTCGAATTGACGGCAGTGCAGGAAGGCCTTGCGCATGTTGCCGACAACAAGTTCCTGTGCGCGAATGAGATCGGGAGATTGGAGATAGCCGGGAGTTGGTGGCGGTGTTGGCGTGCGGCATCGTATATGAGCTGGCAAATCGGCGGGCAACTCGAAATCGACCAAATCGTACTCAGTCACGCCTTTTCTCTTCAGATAAGTCCCCAAGTTCACGACTCGGCCATTGCGAACGAACTCCGATACTTTGCCCTCAGCATCGCGCTGGAACTTCATGGACAGCAAGCGCTTAACTTCGTCCTCGGTGTTGTTCTTGACAAAGCCCCACTGCGAGAACCTCGTTTTATACATCTTCGGCCTACCTGAAGGTTAGCGTCGGGGCATACGATTCAAAGTCGTGTGGATGGAACAGAGACTTACGTTGCTTGGAAGCTGTACTTGTCGACCATGATGGACATGACTTCCTTCAGTGGTTTTCTTTCTTCCAGATACAGAGTTCGAATTGTTGGTTTGAACTGCTCCCAAGCCTCAGCAGGAACCTGTTCCCGTGACGGTCGAGTTCCTACTTGGCTTCGAAGAGAAATCAATGCAGGCTTTTGGTCCTTGTGGCATTCATTAGAACGATGCCATTCGGCCCCAGGTCACTTCTTGAATCATGCACTACTTACTGGCATTGAGAATACAGACCCCGGCGTTGGCGAGGCCAGTGGCACATTAAGTGGCTTAGGTGTAGCGGGTTCTTGTTTTACCTCCGGCGTAAGTAGCATTGGAATTGGAGGAGGAACTTTTGGCCTAGGTGGTTTGACCGGTGCCTTGCCCTTGGCCTTTGCACTAGGATTCAGTTCTAATATGAACTGATTGCCGGCGCTAATGTTAGGTTTGGGGGTTTTTGGGACGGGCGGTTTGAAGAAGCCGGCGCTATTAGTTGGGGCATTCTGGTTTTTGGCTCTGACGTTGAAATTCGTGTCGCTGATGCTGTTGTTGCTGCTGCTGCTGCTGCTGCTATTGATGTTGACATTTCTATGGCTACTGTTGTTGAAAGTAGCCACGGCAGATGTAGAGATGGTGTTGAAGCTGTTTGGTGGGGATGGGTTCATCTTCACGGTGGCCGACCCGGGGGGGCGCCATATCTCGAATCCGGGAGTGCCTCCCACTGTCGGGGCGATTCGATCTGCAGAGCTCGGAGTGACGGGTGATGCCATCATCGGAGATGACGCCATGTGGGTGTTGGGCATAGGAGAATGAGCAACTGAGCTTTGCATACGGTTGCTGGACATGAAGTCGTCGAGGCTTCCAAATTGTCCAGAGGAGGAGGTAGCGACGGGGCTCGCCGCTGCATTTTCCTGAAAACTCCCGTATGATAACGGCGGAGGGCTCGTGGATATGGGGCTTGCCACTCGTTGCATCGAATGAAACGAACCCCAACTCTCACCAGGCGTAGTGACGGGACTCGCGATTATGTTTGAGTCGAACGAAGTGTTGCCTCCGCGATCACCAACACCGCTGCCGCAATAAGAAAGCGGGTCGAAACTGAGGCTTGCCTGAAAACTGTTCATGCTTACCGACGAACTCTGAAGGGTATGTTGTTGGTTCTGGCTGCTGCTGTGACTGCTATTGCTGACAGCAGTGCTAGCAGGTCTCGGTGGTAGAGGCGGTGCGGATGACTTTTGCTCGAACGGACTGAATCCCTTATTCTCGAAGTGAGCGACTAAACGACCGACTCCTCCTCCTCTTCCATTTTGAGGCGTACTTGGAGCCTCCAGTTCCATGGCAGTGTGTCCCTGGTTGTCCTGCTGCTGGTGGCCATAATGATAGTCAGTCGGCATGTCAGATGGCGCCGGGGCCCAATCCATTCCTCCCACATGACCGAATGATTGCCTCCTATCATGACTTTGCTGTGTCTGGATTCCTGAAGATGAGGCTGAGTATTGGCCGAAGTCGAACCTGGGCCAAGCCTGGTCAGCGAAACCATAGAAATCTGTGCTATAGACAGAAGCCTTCGGCTTTTCTGGCGGAAAGTCAAACATGTCAACGAGAATTCGAGCAGACAGAGCTTCCTCAAGGCCCAGTCTGCTGGCTGAAGGTCAGTCAGTGACGGGGGCTCGAACGAGTCGAGTACCACCTGTTGATGCTCAGCCGCCAACACAAGGATGCATCACTCGTCAAATTGATGAATTTTTCGGACAGAAAGGGTACTATCAGGAAACTGAATGACGAAGTAGGCAGCCACTGGCACCCATAATCGCCAGTATGAGGGAATGAAACTTGTGGTCAATCCAGAAGGGGACAGGGTAACAGTCAAGACCGTTCCCCAGAATCGGCTGAATGTGGGTAACCGTCGTGGTAGGGCAGACTCCAGGTCGAATCGAGTATTATTATTTTCTGCTTGGTTGCGCTGCCAGCGCTGTCGCACACAGTGTTGTCAGACAGTCAGGGTCGCTGGTTCTATGTGGAGGAAAAGCCACGCGCGCCCGAGAGTGCTAAAGTACAAAAGTTCCTTGGCCAAATTATCCTACAAGAGAAAGCCCAGTATATGGCTCCAGAGGCGTTGTCCGGGAAGGGCCTCTTGCTGGGGTCGGCTCCGCTGCGCGATAAGAAGGCAGTGGATTACTCCGCAGTACTCCGTACCTACTCCGGAATATCACGCGACAGACCCAGGAGCGGGAAACAAGACGACGACGGGTTGACGGGGTGGGGAGAGAGGGGGCAGACGTGAGGAACGGGGGAAAGAAGCGGTTGCAACGAAGAGGGGGATGCAACAGATGCAACAGATGCAACAGATGCAACCTAAGGCGGGCTGAAGACAGAATTACTTGGTGACGGACAGCAACTGGCAAAGCAAAAAGAAATCAAGGCCGCGGAGGAAGAGTAGGGTTTCTCGCACTCGACCTGGACTGGAGTGACTGAATCATTCGAATGGCTGTGATGAGAAGGGGCAGACAAGCATGTATGGAAATGCGACGAACGGCCAGAAAGAGAAGGTGAAATAGCCGTGCCCCCGGACCACCGCACAACGAGAAAGAGAAGGACGCCAATCACAAAGCCATGCATGATACAGGCCCCTGGCACACACACCTCGGTGCTGAGCTGGCAAGCTGGGAAGAACGAATCAAAAAGGGAAAGAGAGCAGGAAACCCGTGTACGGAGTACCAGTCAAAATACTAGCCGGTCTGCGCTGGTTCCAGAAGGACTCCGCCTTGTCGTCATCCAGATGGTGATTCGCCGTCGTTCTGATAGACAGTGATGGTGCACAATTCTGAATTCTCAAGTGTGCCCCTTGACGACCAGATCTCCCCCTCGTTCAACGCCATGAAATCGGATCTACTTCCGTGCAGAGCGGCGCCACTACACGGGCCTTGGAGAGCCAAGTCTCGAACTCATTGTATGCGTCCGCCGAGGCAATGGGGCGCCGTGGAGGACGACCGTCCGGTATTAGCGGTAGAGAGAGTCAGTCAGTCAAAACGGCTAGTTCGATGCCTCTTGGAAACTCGGTGTGGTTGTTTGCCTCGGCAGCAACTTCAATCGCAAGGTACACGTCAATGGCCCCTCTTGAAAAGGCCGGAGATGCACTATTACTTGGCTGAGCAGGACCCTGACTGCGCGGGCTGGAGCCGCCATCCGTGCGGGCGGAACTTTGAGGACCCAACATGATACATACAAGTTGATACAGCACTGTACATGATTATGATATGCCCCACCATCCAGCTGCTAATATGGTGCAGTCTGTCCAGTTATTATCGGCGCATGAGCTCATCGCCAAGCCAGCTCGTTGTGGGACGGGGCCACATTCAGAATTGCCCGTTCTGCCTGGGGGCGGGCTGGGGGCTGGGTCGGTTGTTCACGATGGGGTGCACGGGGCATCGAGTCTGTTCAAAGAGGAACATTGCTCCGGTCCGGCCCAGTGAGCCTAGCTTGAGTCGCCGTCTTTTTTTCTTTTTTCTTTTCGGCCAGTGTCTTGCTCTGAAGACGCCGACATTGGAAAAGCCATGAACAACAGGGTTCTCGGGAGAACACAAGTGGAGCGTGTGTCTTTGCGTACGGAGTACGGAGTACGGACTAGTGATTCTCATCAACCTCCGTCTCCGCACTCGGGATTGGTTCGTCTGGAGAGAAATGGCGCGATGCTCACTGCTGACAGCTTTGGAAATGACCGTGTGGCCGACGAACATGGTGCGGTGATCAGTTCGTGATGCCTGCTCATTGGCTAGAATCATCGGAAAGAATCATCTCCCGACAACTGAGCTTGTCCCTCGTACCCTCCACGCGGATACGTCAACGACTCCTCAACGAGCTCTATCTTTATCACTGATCCCTCAGGGACAGGCAGATGTGAGGAAAGGCTAATACAGCTGGATATTAGAGGAGCTACGGGCGGAAGCAGCATTTCCATTTCGTGAGCCACCCAACAGCAAGCAGGCAGGCATGCATGTCATGCTGTCTGTCATACAGGGCGCATGAACCTACTCCCTAGTCCTTGCTCGGCACCATCATTTCTGAAAATTCACACTTCCTTGGAGACGGTAAAAGATTTCGAGACTAGGCAGGCAGAGCGAGCCGTCCAATCTTCTCTCTACTTTTACATGTACTGCTGCCGCCGTGGAGCAAGCGAGCATCCGCATTACGGGGCACATGTGGGCACCGGTGGCGGACCTCGCCGTCGATCGACACCAACTTCCTGGATGCGAGGAGCCAACCCGAGCGAACATACACGCCACGACGGGGGGCTAAGATGGCCCCTAGCTTGGTTACAGTTCAACCTCCTCCAAGATAGAGGTACAGACGAGGCATTGGTATTCTGACAGTATATCCATCAAACTCAAACACAATGACACCCGGTGATAGCCGTGGCAATGGGCCGCCTCTCATAACATCGACCTACTCTTTTCGGACATACCAGCAGCCTCAGCGGGAAAAAGCGGCTCCCCAGGATCAACACACAAGTGTTGGCAGATCCCCAGGGACCTTGTTCATATTTGCAGCAGAGATGATGTGTTTCCTGTCGACAAGATGCATTGTTTCAAACAGGAAGTGCGTCGCTGCCTGCCTGCTCCCAGCTGATCAACCAGCCGTGCTTGCTTGCTGGCTTGCTGGCTTGCTCGCTTGCTCGCTTGCGTGCTTGGGACCACAGCATCATAGCCATCCACGGCTTCTTGTGTTGACATGTTGGACCGCTATTTGGCCGAGCTCCCAGCCAGCATCGCTGGTGCATCAGATTTCTAACAGTCCGGTGCAGGCTCAGGATGAGAATCATCATGAGCACGCCATGATCGACACCAGAATATGAGCTACCGTTCACAGCCTCGTTCGTGCCTTGGCTCAAGCAGACCCTGCCAGCTGGTCGGGTGCAATCTCTTGCGCACCATGGAGCCATTTGTTGTTACTCGGGCAATCTGGGTCTATCCTGGGGGCTTTTGGCCGTTTTTCAGCTCAGCCCAGATTCAACATCACCATTCACTGAAGGGTCTCGAATTAAGTGCCAGAGCAAGAAAGGCGTATTTATTCGACGAGCTATCGTTTACCTCTAAACGCCAGATCCGAATACGCCAACGTTGATATGCGGACGGAGATGAAACTGCGTCGCTCGTAACAACTCTCTTAACTTCTGTGCTCGCAGCCACGTCAAAAGGGCTTCGAAGCTTGTAAAAGACACGGCAGAATGGGGAGTGGGCATGGCAAAGGCGTCCACTGGTATTTGAAGTCTTGATTTGAGTCGTTGTTGAATATCCCTAAAGGGGAGGGGAATTGAAGCAGTCCTCTGACCCTAAAGATGATGATAATTATAGTACAACCCTGAGCGAATCCAGGATAGGTAGATGGGTGGATCCAAAAGTCGTTTGCGCGTCATCCTCTTCCATGTTTATGTATATCTTCTTCGTTAGCTGTCCCATAATTTATGCCCACGCCATCATCACCATGTTTAGTCTCGAGCGAATGAGGCTGTCCTGTGCGTCTGATCGGTATGTCGTCACACTTGATGTTTTTGCATGTTGAGTGAATCGTTGGATGTTAAGGGGAGGGAAAGGTTCAAGGCAAATAGAAAAGCGCCAAGTAAGCAGGCGTGACGAGAATCTGAAGAGAATGGGAAAAATATAACAAGACAGAAAAGTTGACAGAATATATTGGGTATGGTAATCAATCACCGGGGGCGGGGTGAATTAGCCCCTCGTCGTGAAACGAAAGTCTGGGATGAGAAAAAATGTTGTATTTGGAAGTAAATGATGGGAACACAAGGAGGGAAGTGAGAAACAACCAGTTACAACGAGGAATAGAATATCAAAGGTGCAGAATCGACTTAAACCACCGTCATTTAGGGGCAAAAAGTCCACGCCATCATTTGCAATGCCGTTGCCACAACTGACGACGAGCCAGGCGATTGAAGTGAAGGCTTGAAAAGAAAAAAAGGGGTGTGGAAAGTGGAAACCGGGCGAAAAGGCAAAGAGCATGGAGAAACTCGGATGGTCCGTTCAAATTTCTTCTCCCTCATCTTCGTCCCGGAATCGGATCCCACCTTCGACTTGGATCGCGTCACGGACCCAAGGTTGATCGGCTACTTTGTCAATGGTCCAGCGACTGCGGGCACGTTTTAACAGGCCTTCCGTGATTTCCATGGCACCGAGAAGCCCCTGTTCCTTGAACTTGGCTTTGTTGGCTTCGTGATCCCCGTCATCACCAGCGAAATCGACCCAGCGCCACTCAACTCTGGCAATCCGATGACTTGTCCGACTGCGCATGCGGTGGGCGTCACTCATTCCAGGATGGGGATCAAAAGGAAGGCGAGATTCCAAAAGGGCGTAGAGGAGCACACCCAGCGACCAGGCGTCTATTGCTCGGCCATCGTAGGGTTGGCCCATGATGACCTCTGGCGCAGCATAATCATCAGAGCCGCAGCGTGTCTCGAGCTTTTCGTCATCTGCGATCCGGCGAGACAATCCCAAGTCCGCAAGTGTGATTACAGAGGTCGGAAATTTTGTCCAGTCGACTGAAGCATCTGCCAGCTCCAGTGGCGTCAAATTAACTAACACGTCTAGAAAAAGCAACATGTTAATTAGCCCAATGCGGTATAGAATACAAAAGGCGGGGAAAGTCGACAATGAAGCTTTGTGGACTTACTCTCTAATTTTATGTCTCGATGGACAATGTTCTTTTCATGCAGGTATTTCACCGCACCGATAAGCTCGGCAAAGGCTCTCCGCAATAGAGCAGGCGTGAGTAGCTTTCTCTGGGTGGTCGCAATATCAAAAAGGTCTCCACCAGGACAGTAACTTAGAACGAGAATGGCCCTTGTCGGCTCTATGCTCCAAGCCTTGAGGTTGACAAGGGACGGGTGATGAATGGCTTGCATTATCTCCAGCTCTCTTTTGAGGCTCATTTCGATGCGTTCTTCACTGGCGCCACCACGTGGGCCGTGCTCGCAAACTTTGACAGCGACCAGCTTCCTGCGGTATTCTTTGTCTGCCACAATGGGCGAGGTGGCCTCGATCCGCTGATCGTAAGAATGATCGGCAGACACCGCCTGACTGCTTGCTAGCATAACACGACTAAAGGTGCCTTGCCCGAGGAAACAAATTGATCTCCAGCGACGACGTTTTTGATCGTGTCTCCCGCGGGCCTCGAACCACTCATCAACGCCATCCTTGGACCCCTTTCCGTCACTGGAGTCCTTCGAAGATTCACTTGGAGGTGGCGTCGGCGGTTGTGCCACTGTGGGCGTGATTCCTCGCGACTCTGCAAAATTTATCTCTCTTCTCATGAGAGACTCTCGGGCTTCTGCGGCGAGCTTGGTAGTGACCTGGGACCCGGAGACAATTACTTTTCGCTTGTGGGATGGTTTATCTGGAATATACTCGCTGACGCTCCGATTCCGTGAGTGATGAGCGCGGTTTGGTGGTGCTGAATCTTGAGATGACGTCGAGGCTACGGTCCTGCTGTCGTCATCCAGGCTACCATACTGCTTACGTCTGGCAGGGCTGGGCAGGGTGTTGTCTGTATCGGTTGGCTTGCTGTTGTTCACCACTGGAATAGGGGCCTCCCCATGTTCACTCGGCCTGTTCCCCATCTGAGGGGGTGAAGCAGAACCTCCAGTAAGCTTTTTCCACGGGCCCGGAGAATCGCTTAAGAGTAGTGGACTAGGCAAGGGAGTCATGTCCCCCATCGCCGTGATGACGGGACTTGGGATGGTGCCACCCGATTTCCCGAAAGAACCCAAAGAGCTCGCGAATGCAGCTTTGACGCTTGGAGTTCGTGATAACGGATAGAGGTTACCAGAGGAAACTCTACGGTTCAATGACCTCGGGGGCGACAGACCGATATTAGCTGGATGGGATTCACGCCCGTGAGCTACTGAAGATATCGGAATCGGATTAGATACATTGGTAGAGATGCGAAGTGGTGAGGTGTCATTCCTATCATCCGACAGTTGATGATAAGTCAAGCGAGAGGGAGGAGGCGAGGGGGCGATCGTTTTGGACTGTGGCCCGGCATATGTTTTCGGTGTCGATTTAATAGCGGAAGGGCCGAATGAAGGGTTTGGGCCTTGGTTCCCGGAGCCATTGTGGCTGCTGTCATGTAATTCATCGTGGCATAATGGTGCAGTTGATCGGGATGCACCGGCACCACTCATGGCTATCGGCCGAGAAGCTGTTTCGATGATGAAGATGTTGCACAAGATCCAGTCGTTGAACTTTTGCTCGTGTCAGCGCCTCTCATTCCAGAGAAATGTTGACAGGAAAGCCAAGCATACCCAAATCAGGTCGTACGTCGAAGGCTCTTCAAGTAAAAGTGATGTATCGCGGACAGGGGAATTCGTCGGCTCCTACGTGCGATGGTAGGTATCGAGGGTCGGAGTGGCTGTGCCACGTCTCGCAGACGTTGACGCAGCGAAGGTGAAAGCGGGCGCGCGTTGGAGATGAATGGCTCTTTTAACTTCTATAACAAGAACATGGGAGCGGTATTGCGCCGTGAGAATAGTCGGCAACTGGCACTGAGGATGAAGGCGAGTGGCGCGGGGTGACGATCCGGCGAGCGGTGACGACTCGATGGATGAGGATGGTGGTGGAGGTGCCAGGTATGAGGTACGAGATGAGGCATAAAAAGAGAGGTGGGAGGTGGGAGGCGGGAGGCTTAGGTGAGGTTGTCGATCAACTGGCGACAAATAGGAATGCAGCCAGCGCTACGGAGTACAATATTCTGGCAGGAGCCTTGGCCAGCTGTGGATTGGGGTTTCCGATTGCGCTGATCTTATAGCTCGCAACGCCAAACTGACCCACTATTTATCATTTAACACCATCTTCGGCCAACGCGTTAAACATGCAGTAGTGATTTTTCACCCATGCAGTGATAACTAAGCCTAAAACGAAAGAGGTACACGCACTCGCAAGTTTATAAGAGGAGTGACATCTTATAATTCGAATATTCTATTAAATAAAGACAAGAGGGAAAGCGCATTTTTAGGCTTTTAAAGATGCAGAGCTTCAGTAATTCTATTAAGTGGAGTGGCTAGTTCCTATGCCCCTAAGAATTACAGGAGGTTACTCCTCTTATAAATTTGCGCGAAAGATACCTCTTCTGTTTTAGGCCTAGTCACTACTGTATGATTGAAATGTCACCACTGCATGTTCACGTGTGGTCTTCGGCGTCCTTGTTTCGTCCGCATGCAGCAACCAAACCAGCCATTCCATCTTCTGATGCTTTGCTTTGCTGTCCCTCGCCTTTGATCCATCATCGACGTCTACACGCTCTGTGTGTATTGTGTATTGCAATGCGTCGTGCAGCAGCGGCAAAAGGCCCAAGTGCCAATCAAAGAAACGGAATTTTGCCTGAAACATATTTGTTTCATGGATTCATTTTTTGGCCGACGAGAGCGGGCATCACCGAGGCCATGTCCGGTCGAGAGCTCTAGCTTCCCGCTTTGCCTCAATTCAAAATACGGGCGTCACATAGAGATCAATGTGCATGAGTCCCAACTATGCAGGCCGCACGTTGTTATGATGTGTGCACTTATGCAGTTGTGGTGTTGTGGTGGCTGATGAGGGAAACTCTATCCAACTTGCGAATGACCCCTCCCGAGTCCGCCGCTGAACTTGCTTCTGTTGCTGCCATCATCCAACAACTCCATCCCCCCCGCCCTTTGATCTTCTAATCGGGAACAAGTTCGCATCAAAACTGCTGATGATCAGGTCTTGCCTGTCATGGCCAACCTCTTCTCTGGATTGTGAGTCGGCCTGATCTGATTGATGCATGCGTACTGATTCCCGAACTGCCCGGCAAATCGACCCAACTTCATGCCCAGCAATGCACGTATGAGAGCAGCAGCCCCGAGACAGACGCAACAAGATGCAAGCTCCTCCACTGCCGTTGCGGATCAGCAGTTCATGTTCCCCGATCCCTTGCCGCCATCCAGCTCGGCGCCTCGCATTTCACTTGCAGAATCGCCGTCGTTGAGCGTGACGATGGGCATCGTGCCTCCGACACTCGACATGCCTCGGCCTCTTCCGCTATGGCTGAACTCGGCATATGCACGACACATAGTCAAGGGAAACTTCATGACACTCAGTGCGAGACCAAAAACCGTAGAATCCGGGGAATGGATTGCGCATCAAGGTAGGCGAGTTGCCCGCCAGTTCGCGAGAGCATATCCACAGACAACGAATCATACTCACCATGACTGCAGTTGTCGAGCATCATCGTAACTTGTGGAACTTTGTTCGTGTGATTCATGAGAAGGAAGACGACGGAACCACGATTTGCAATTCGTCCACGTGTCCGAAGATGTCAGCTGGAGAGTAAGCTTTGTACAAGGCGTTCAGCCTCTTTGCCTTCCGCTTCTTGAATGCTGACGTACAGAAAAGCAACCGCTCCTACACCTGGCTTAATAAGGATCGTGAGCCCGTAGACCTGCCTGCCCACGAATACCTGACCCTCATGCAGCGCTGGATCTCGGGCAAAGTCGATGATGTGGCCATGTTCCCTCCCGACCCCGAGGGCGTCTCCTTCTTCAATCATCCAGACTACTCCCCGCCAGCAGGCGTGTATTCTTTCCCCCAGCCAGTCAGCGACGAGTGGCTCGGCAGTAGGAGTGGATTCCCAAAGCAATTTGCAAGTACAGCTCAGTTGATCTTCAGGCAGATTTTCAGAGTCTACGCGCATCTGTATTGGAATCATTTCATTACGCCCTTCTACCATCTTAACCTCGAAAAGCAGCTCAACAGTTGCTTCAGCCACTTCATTCTTACAGCCACCACGTTGGACATGTTGAAGCCCGGAGAGCTTGAGCCCATGCAGTATTTGATCGATTTGTGGGCGGCCGATGGCACTTTTCCACAAGGGTCTAGGCCACACTCGTACGCTAATCTAGACAGAGGGAAGTACCTAATTAGACTAAGTAGTCGAGCCTAGATCCCTCTTTGTATACTTGACAATGTTGACAGAACAAGGTTTGAACTCTGCACGTGACGTCTTTTAACAGACTTGATCGTATACAATGTAATCAAGGGCTGGAAAGCACAGAAAAATATGTTCATGTCTATCGGCGTACGAAAACTCGCACAGGTTCATACAAATGTATATTGCAGTCTCTTCACTCTAAGAATCCACCAGAATGGCCTCGCTCGCACTTATAACAGCACCAAAACCAGCCCAATAACCATGTTGGATAAAGTTACTCGAAGACCCCAACAGCCCGATTCTGCTCGTCGAAAACAATACAACTGCAAGCGCCATCCACGTCTGCTAGAGCCTGATGCGTTCGGGGTTCCCTGCCTTCAACTTGCCCCGGGCACAGGGGGAAGACTCGTCATCACAGGATTGCATCAAATTTTGAACAATCAAGAGCAAGTGTTGAGTATGTCGGCCTTGGTTTGCACTGTACATGCTGGCATTCGAGGCACTACCACACAGTGCACACTACACGAGACCGTTGATTGACCTGGTCAAGATTCGAGATGGATGATAGATATCACCCTAACTTATAAGCTTGATCGACGGAACTCCACTTGCAGGCCGTGGCGTGCAAGCCAACCCGCGAACATGTTAGAGCCCGAGCCCACGCATTATGCAAGCATTTAGCATAATACCCCTCTCTTAATAGTACTGGAAAACCCGACTCAACTCGATTTTGTGCCCCCGTAATTACCAAGCCGCAAGTGCGGACGTAAGCTTTGCCAGCGCCACTTTCACATACACATCATAGAGCAGAATATCGAGCTTCGTCCAACAAGATGTCTAGTCTTCATGGCTTAGTTGGTTAAAGCGTCGGTCTCGTTCGTCTCCCACACACAATATTGCCACATCACATCAGTGACACTAACCTGTCCCCAGATATCAAATATGATCCAATAAGACATTGGAGTAATCCGAAGGTCGCGAGTTCGACTCTCGCTGAGGACAATTCATTTTTGTCCATCTGCCTTTCCACTCCACACATTAAGTGTTTTTGTTATCCGCTTGACTTTCTTCTTCTCTTCTCTTTTGTGCTATATGATTTGATTTGGTGTTTGTTATATTTGCCACTGCGAGGAATGTCCCCCTTGTTGCGCCAAGATTCAGGAGTCTACCAAGACCGTATCATTTAATCCGCATTTTTACGCGGCCCCGGGCGCTCACTAGGGTTTTGTGCATCTTCGGAGCGTTGGGTCGGGTTCTTCCAGCTTGGTTTTTTCTTGTTTCTCTTGGTCTTTTTTGCCGTAGTGTTGGTCGGAAATGCAATATCACAATGATTCAACAAGAGGTTCACAGTTCTATACACGTATTTTTATTAAATCTTTTATGAATACGGGAGCGAGTTGCGAGCCATACCTATCTATAGAAACATGCCATAGCAAGACAACTCGCGCTAAAGTGCGCGATCTGAATACCATCATATAGTTGTATATCCATATATTTCTTCATACTTGAAAACTAGCCTGCACATCCACTAGTCTCCCAAACACTTAACGAAGCTAATTGTAACTTAAAACCACAACGGTGGTGAAAACCATATCGACGTGGATATCCCATCTACATGCAAGGCCGGACTCCAAACAACCAATTGAAAAGATGAAATACATGAAGTAACATCCCTGCCGTTTCGTCCCATAATACCCCCCTGGCGGATATTTGCCCGCAAACACCGTTGGATTATTACATGCTTGATCGAACTTCGGCCACCCATATTCCTATACTTGTTTTTTCCTTCGATGAAAAAGACTGCTCAAAATAGACGCGAAGAGGGGATATCAACTAAATGCAAGACCGCTCCCATCCAGGCCCTTCTAAAAGTAGGTATCGTAAAACATGAAAGAGAAGAGAAGAGACACGCGGGGGAAAGAGAGAGAGAGAGAGAGAGAGAGACCACCTCTGAAACGGGCAGATTGCGTGCAGAATTCCCCCCCGCGAGTCATCTACGCTCGCAACACTTCTTGATGCACAAGCCTGAGTACCGCATTGGCCTCGGCGGCGTTACCGAATTGAAAACACCACTTCTTGATGTTCCCGCCTGTGGCTCCAGTCTCGGGAACCATACCCACGACACCATCCCCATTCTTGACTTCTTCCCATACGCCACAGACGATTCCTCGACTGCCCATGGATGAGAAACACCCGCTTCCTAGGACCGCATCGAGAACAATTTTGGGCTCCTCGGTCTCCTTCCTTGGCAACGTGGTTACTGTGACACGTTTTTCGAGACCATGATTGGCTCGCAGCGCTTGGCGCCATCCTGGTGGTGGTCGCCTGATTTGCAAGCTGCAGTTTCCGTAGTCTTCCCACTTGGCCGAGGTGACAAGCAGGTGAAGCCGGACTCGGATACTTTCTGCGGCGACATTGATCGAGTGATGGCCGCTATTCTCGACACTTACCGAGGGAGAGCGGGGAGGCGTTCCGCTTGCTGATGATGAACCCGAGGTGTAGAGGCTGTTTTCACCGCTGCTGGCTCGTGGTCGTCTGTCAATGGACGACCTGGCAATATTGAACGATAAGTTGCCATTCACCGTGAGTCGTTTCAGGAAGCTCGATGCTGATGGCGTAGATGATGGCGTGGTGCTGGCTCCATCATGAGACCGTGATGGAGCGCGGACTGAGCTTCGGTAACTCTCTTTTCTGCCAAACCAGCTGCGTCGTCGGCTGCTGGTGTCGCCGTCATTTTCAGATGCCTGTCGCTCGCCAAAGTTCTTGAACCTTCTCTCGTTTTCCAGCTGAATGAATTTTTGGTTATTCAACCGCGCTTGATGTACCGACATGTACAAATTATAACAATCAGGGGCTGCAAAACAGCGGAATCGAAAGTTGCCCCCGTTGTGCGACTGGTAAAGTCTGGAGTGAGACTGGACCGATGATCGAATTTCTAAATCGACAGCGGTGCTTTGCCTGATAAGAACCAGCGGAGTAAGATCAAGGGCGAGAATCGGCGGATTAGTGTCACTGGATCCGGTCGCAGTACGCAAGGCATAAGCCTCGATGAGGCCATCTCGAACAACGATAGAGCCTGGGTCACTCATAATATCTTTCCATGCTCCTTTGTCGGACCATCGGGAAATCCGCGCCATGAACCACGAGACTTGGTCATCGGGAACATTCTTAAATCCGTGAGGGCCCGCCTGGGAGGCTGAATTGGATGGTGTCAGGCTGCAATCGGATTCTGGCATGAAACGAGGAGCGGCATGGGTTTGAGAGAATTGTGTGTCGCTCTTGATACTGATGCCTAGTTCAGTCTCTGGTATGTCGATGCTCTCGAGTTCATCGTCTGATGAATCGGTATCAGATTCCTCCGTCGAGTATGCCTCGGATGCTGAAGACTGATCTGATGGTAGATATTCATGTTTTAACGGCGACGATGTGCGGCGCTTTAGTCGATCGCTGCTATGGGTATCCGTGGGTGGTGTCAAAGATGGTGCCGATTTATGAATACCCCCTGCTCCTGTCTTTGGACTCGTGCTGAGGGTTCTGTGGACGGGTGGCGGAGGAGCTCCATCGTCACGGTATGGCGTTGTGTTTGGTGGCTGGCCTTCTTGTTGCTTTGCTTGAAGTTGCGAGAAATCAGGCCGCATACTTTCCTTGAGCGGCCGACCTCTACCCTCGGGCACAGAAGCTTCTTGATGAACCTCCTTGATCGGTGTCTTATCCGGATCGGCAGGATTGGGCACCGAGGGGGGAATAGGTGACGGAACATGATCCATGGTAGGAGCACGCTGGCGGTATCTTATAGGCGAGTTCTTGTTCGCGGGCGCAGAAGTCGACCCAGACGCAGAAACATCCTTCGCAATCGGCGAGCGAGGGGACATTTCGGGTGAGCCTGGAGAAGGGGTCGCTATCAAGGGCTCGCGGCGCTGTGAGGATGTCGTGGGCGTCGTTGGTTCTTGGGATTGGCCAGAGGCGACGGGGCCGAATTCCAATGGTGGAACAGGCAACAATGGAAGGATATCGAGCCAATCGAGGATTTGATCCTCACTGTCAGCCGTGAGCGTTATGAACTCGCGCCACGTCCTGTCCTGGCTTGTGCCTCGGATCATGACCACCATCTCAAAGTGGCTATCGCCGGTACGAGCGGATATTTCGGTCATGGCTATGGGTGGAAAGAGGAGATAGGAGCGGCCGCCCTCGCCAGTTTCTCGTATCAGCAAGTCCCCTTCGTCGCTGGTGTCTTTTTGGTTGTCTCTATGCACCAATTCTACTTGACAATCGAGTCTTTGACTGTTGGAATGCGATAGGCTGAGGGAGAAGACATCCTTGGCACTTACTTGCCGGGTCGGGTCGATTGTCACTGCTGGTGAAGATCCCAGCGTCCCTAGATCTCGACACCTTGACGTATTGGTACAAACTGCCTCCTCGTCCACAATCCGCGCGGCCTCTTCCTTGTAGCGCCGCCTAGCTTTATCTTGCAAATTCTCAAAGTCTCGGAGTAGTTCCCGTGTATCAGTAGTGGCCACGAGTGTGTCTACGCATTTGATCAATTTCGCAAGTTGCTTGACGCGGATTAGGGGCCGTTTGAGAAGGTAAGCTACTGCCACACGCTCTCCTTGGTCATTCACAACGTCCCCCTGTTCATTTCTTGGCAAAGCAGCCAGAAGCGATTCGTCGTCATTCATACCATCTGCAGCCGGCGCCAAGTTGACGACAACATCATCAAACCCGAGCCGCCAGGCGCTGAGATAGCTATTGTACATGGGCACAACCCCTTGTGCCCAGTTGGCCATCTTCCGAATATCGGACGTGGGGGCTTTCTTGTGAGCACTCTTGAGCTTCTCTAGTGCCACGCCCATATTCACAACTGATTTAGACACAGAGTCTGGGATCTTCCCCAACGATGACGGGCCGAAAAGCTCAATAGCATTGGTGCCGTTGACGACATGAGACAGTAGAACAGGGACAACACCATCCACCAGCGTCTTGAGTTCTCGACCGTATATATTCTCGTCATCAATAAACTCTCTCAAGAGTTCTTGCGCCGTGGCGTCATCGAAAGGGCTGCTGTGCTTGCGCAGACTGGGTCTTGAGCGATTGCTTTTCATAGTATTCGGGATGGTGGAGTCATCCGGAAGCGACAACACGGACACTAGGTCAGAGTGTTTGGTGAGCCTTCTCTTCAGACCCGGGGCGTGATTCTTCTGGGTCTTGGAAATTTCGCTATCCTTTGTGAGTACAGTCGATTGAGTAAGTGTCGATTGAGTCACGTCTGAGCTCAGATCCGAGTCGACTGCACTGCAACTTTCTTCAGACAAAATTGTGGACAATTCATGATTTCCTCTTGTAGGAGGTCGGAATCGAGGAGCAGCCAGCTTGAACTTCAACGATTCTTCATCTCCGCTGCGCTGGGTCGAATCTGTCGCTTCAGTCGCTGATGAGGGTGGCATCGATTTCCTGATCTGTAGTGGCGGGGGAACATCCTCCGCGTGCGAGAATTTGCGTTGTTCGCTTCCTTGGTAGCTCTTGGGCCGGACTGGATGGGGGCTCGACTCGCCCTGGAAAGCTTCCTTGAGAACGCCGAGTAACTGTCGCTTGCCGCTGCCAACCTTCAGAGGTGACGGGCTACTTCTAGTAGCTCTGCTCCTCTTCAGCCCGGCCGAGGTTGGCGTGGTGGCGGTCCCCTTTGCAGAGTCAGGGGTCGATGTGTTCTCGGCACCATCTGCAGCCGACTCGTCTGGCGCCGTTTTCTCTTCCTTGTCTAATTCATTGGATGATGACTGCTGTATCATTCTTGTACCTTGTGAGCTGCGACGACGTGGCTTGACCATCTCCTGTGGGCTCCGTTCCGATCTCTCATCTGTTGGCTCTGCGGATCGCGTGCCTTTTTCTGTCGCAGGCTTTGAATCTACGAATGGGTCCACGGTATTATTCAGCCATTTTTCAATGCTCGGTGGATTGTTTGCGGCCTGGTGTCGCGGTGGCTCGTTCATCTCATGGATGATTTTCTTGCTCTCTTCGACCACTTTCTTGAAAACTTTTGGCATTGACTTGAGACTCGTGCTACGGTCAACCTTTTTGCGTTTCGGTCTGCTTCTTGGTTGCCCCTCGATGGTCAAGTCAAGTTCACTGAACGCAGAATGACCAAATGGTATGTCTCCAGATATTTCTGCGATGGACTTGTTGGCAAGGCTTGGCGCAAGGTCAGACGCAATATTTCCTAGGCTACTCAGGCTGGGCCGTTCTTCACTTAGGCATGAAGACTCATCAATCAGTTTAGACAGATCGGAGTGTAATTTCTTAGGCATTTGCCGCTGAAATCTCTTGCATTTTGTGGGAGTGTCGAGTATCGAACCCGGCCGCTCACTAGCCCTCGGCTTGCTTCCGCTTTCATTCATTTGACTGTCTGTTTGCTGCGAGAGGTTCGTCGCGTCTTGTGAGACGCGACTTCCAATGGATGGCGATCTTGAGCGCCCAGAGCCCGATGTAGTTTTGCTCCGCGGGCGTGAACCTCGTACATGGTTGTCCCAAGTGACGTTGGTCTGGGCAATTCCACTCACAGGACGCACTCTTATGCCATCATCATCTCTGTCTGTGGTGGGATCGATAAGGGTCACTCTAATGCCGTCGTCGTCCAACTTCTTGGGTTTCACAGCTTTGACACGGATCCCATCGTCGTGTCGCATCTTCTTTTTTGTAACCCATCGCGCTGTAATGTCACTGGCTGAATCGCCGGCCTCGCTCTTGGCACCTTCAGACCGCGCACTTTCACCGCGCGATTTGGATGAACGATGGCTTTGAGCAGGAGGTGGCTTGTCGGGCACGTCGACTTTGGCTGCCCATTCCTTGACCTTGTTGGCTACTAGAGGATTTCTGCCAGAATTCTGGACGAAGTTGCTAGGCAAACCTTTGGGGCTTGCAGATGGGGACACTCGCCTCGACGGACTTCTGCGAGCACGGTGTTTTTTCCAGTGCTCATCACTGACCACTCTCTTCTTAGGAGTCGAGGACGGTGGCGTAGCACATTCCCCATCAGTTTCCTTGTCCGTAGAAGGGCCACCGTGGAGGGATTCAGGGGGCGGTTTTGGCTTCGATGTGATCCTCTTTTTTTGTCGGAACTTGATGCGCACACGATCCGACTCGGTCACACTCTTTTCATCCTCTCCCTTGAAAGCAATGTCTGTCGGTTCAGTGGCCGCATCGTCTGGGTCTCCTTCCATCATGGCAACTCTATGTGCCTTCTGCCATTTTTGAACCCTGTCCTTGACCCCTCCAGGCTGCTGAAGCTTCATGACTGAACTTGACTTCATCTCCTGGCGTAACTCGGCTTTGACCAGCTCGATACTTTGCCGATGCTTCCGCTCTGCTGCCAAGCGGGCTGGGGACTGTTTACCGCGAAAGAAATCGGTCAACAATGTGGGTGGCTCTTTCCTGGAATTTGCTCTGGGTCGAACTTTCACCACGCCAACAGGTCTAGAATCGAAGCCTGAAGCCCCCGAATTAGAGCCATTCTTTATTGGTGTTTCGGCCGTTGAACTGGCGTCAGATCTGCTGGTCTTGGAGGGGGTGGTCGGGGGTTGCGACACATCCGCGTCCAGTGATATCGATAGTGGCATGGTGTTTTATTCTGATTGACAGCAGTCAGCGCAACAGTTTTAATGATCATGTCGGGCAGCGATATGATGCAACTGTGCAAGATGATTTGCAGAGTCGTGCGTCTCAAGATCTTGGGCTGTGACCAGGGTCGTCGTTGAGACCCAAGATGGAGCTTCCCACAATAATAACAGGAGAATTCTATCTAGGAGCTCACCCTGAATGAACACCATGCCTCGCGAAACGGGCGGAGGATTTTTTTTTGCACTACCGACCTGGCATATCAGTCTTTCGAATGATATTATGGAAGACGGCTATGCTACTTTCGTCCTCTCCCCGCCAACAAGGTGGTGTATGTCACTGTGTGTTGTCGCGATCTGTTTATCCGCAAAGCACGGGATTGGCGGGCCAAGGAGCGATGTCACAAAATGGGGCGGCAGCGGCCTGCGGATCAGACCAAACAAACTGAAGATGGAAGTATGTTTAAGCGGTACCATGAAAAGAATTTTGTTCCATAAGCTCTGTTTCTTCTGCATACGCAGACGATCAACGGTGCGAAAACGGATGGGTCGTGAGTTGCTCTGTTTGTGCGAAGAGGCGGTTGCGGGCAAGCGGCATGGAAGCTTGAGCTTCGAGTTTGCTGCGCCCCGCCGCCTGGTGAGCCGTCGACCCACTGGCAGAGATTCTGTTCTGTGCCTTGGGTTTTGGGAGTGACGAATAATCTGGGTGCCGCAGTAACCAACGGGTTCGCTAGTGCAGCGTCGCCCTGTCACCCCCCCCGTCTCTCGTCTTGCTGCAGGTGCGGGAAAAACAAGGAAAAACAAAGGGAAGGAGAAAGGGGTGATTATTAACCAGATTCTTGACTACGCCAATCGCCGTGAGCAGCAGCTCCATCGATGGGCACGACCTCGAATGAATAAAACGCCAAGGCTGCCATTCGCACATGTCAGAAATCTCCCGATTGCAGCTCTGCTTCTCGTCAGCCATCAAGTCCATACGAGACTTCAGTTGCCCAGTGCCTCCCCGAGAGTTTGGTTGCGCCATCGTGGCCGCTAAGCTTGACCAGATCAGCAACATGACAAGGGTCTGGTGACAAACCCAAATGCCCAATCGTGTTGGACCTGGACCATATTACCGATGATGTACGGAGTATGTCCTGCATAAACCTTGAGTGGAAGTGATCCCCCTTGTCCATGGGACAAAGGAGTTCATTATTACTAAGGCGAAGAAGGATACGCGTCATCTTTTGGCCCAGCCTTCATTCAGGAGCATGCATAAGCGGCTCGCAAAGGGGAACTACTATCCGTTGCCGCATGCAGTATTCCGTCTGGAGAGCATCATTATCAAGAAACCAGAGATCCGATGTCTACTGTCATTTTTATGCACTCGTTCAGCCCAGCCCGTGATGGTATGTCTCACTCACTAACACTACGCAACATGCTCCATCGTAGATGCAAATAGCTAGTTCGGTCTGTCAAGAGCAAAGTCGCTGCAATACCGAATTAGTTTTGCAACCATCACGGGAGAGAAAGCAGCAGCTCGGCCAATCAGGTGGCGGACATGTCTGTCGGCCTCCTATCAACACCACCACTACAGCGCGGGTAGTGTAGAAAATCATGGTCACAAGGTGACAGGAGCTAACCACTAGCAACCGGCTACATTATTCGCAATTCAAGCCCCTCATGTTCCACGGCTGTGGTTCGGGGACAGGCAATGGCGTACCCACAGCGTTTGATGCCGATGCGGATGACTACATCAATCATTATTCGGCAACTTCATCCCATGCACGTCTTCCGCCGGGCATTTGACGAACCTGTCAAAGGTGTTATTCAAACAAGTCATCACAAGAGACTAATAACTAGCCTCCCGCCTCCTCCCGCCAAAGGTGCCAACCCTCTCTCCACCATCTGATACATGCCATCACGACTTCCGCGCACCCGTTCAAT
Source organism: Epichloe bromicola (assembly GCA_023658445.1). Classification (NCBI taxonomy): domain Eukaryota; kingdom Fungi; phylum Ascomycota; class Sordariomycetes; order Hypocreales; family Clavicipitaceae; genus Epichloe; species Epichloe bromicola. The sequence goes on from CP098270.1 coordinate 2,930,220, forward strand.
GTGGTCGCCGTTCTCCAGTCACACCGTCTCCACATGCTGGGTCATCAAGCCATCCAGTTTTGACCCCCCGCAGCCTGTCACCCTCACACGCCACTCTACTAGACCCGAGTTAGTGTTCAACGACGCCTATGACGCCACTACAGGCTTGGTAGCAAGTTGTCGCGTTCGTGGAAACAGATGTAACATTTTCAGACGATGCGGACAGTTTACCCCCGGAATATGAGATATGAGAGATGACAAGAAGCACCGTGGCGTTCAGTGTCTGGTGATTCGCAACTTCACAATGGATGATTTACACGGAGTACGATGTACGAGGAAAATGGGACAGATTTTCGTGTTTCAGAAAGCGTGTTTCAGAAAGGAGCGTGTTATTTTCAAGCTAATCTCGCAGTAACAAGATCCAAAGTAGGTACCAGACCATGCAAAACAGACTCAACCCGGTCAGAGGGAGACCCAGAAGAGTATTAAAAAAAAACGTCTCTTGCCCTTAAAACGCCGTGAGCTCCGCCTGAGCAGTTGATGGGAAAGCAAGACAGACATACCGCCCAATTACCATCCCGTTCCATCCGTTCCCAATAAAATGGGATATATTAGGGGGGAATAGAAAACACAGTCAGCCCTACCGGCGCCACACCTATGCAATGATGAAAGAGCTGAACCCCCGGGATGACAAAACAAACGGCCACCAACGCCACTATATGCAACGGACAACGAGAAGAAGGACATGCCGACGACAGAAGGAAAAATGAAATGTTACTCCCTGGGTGGGAGCAAGAACCGAACCTTCTTCTTGGGCTTTGCAGCCGCCACCTGTAGACCCTGAGAGTTCTTGGCAAACGTTGCCGCCTTGGCCAAGACAGGCGCCTCCTTCGTTAAATCCTCCTCTGTCTCTTCCGAGATGGACCATACGTCGGGGCTGGGCTCCCGCCACAGCCGTCGGGCACGGGGCGGTAGTTTGCTACCCGCAGAGTAGCTCCTGGTGAGAGCCTGACGAGGCCTGCCGCGTGGTGGTGAAGAGGGAGCTGGGAAAGAGGCCGCCGGGGTGAGGAAGCCATTTGTGGCTCGACCGAAAGGAGGGCTCTTGGAACGGAGCTTGAAGGTCTCGGCGGATAGCCCTCTGAATGGGGTAAGAAAGGATGCCGTCGGTGGGGAGAAACGGATGTAATCCTCGTCGTCCTCCTCGTCTGTGGTGATGGCATCAGAATCGAAGTCGGGCGAGACAGCTTTTGCGCGGATCTTGCTCAGACCGTCGAGAGTGGATGGGCTGACGGAGCGAACGATTTCGCGAGGCTGATTGACATGCTCAATGCCCGCGTCGAAAAGCATGTCATCGGCGCCAGAGTCTTCCACGTCGTTGTCTATGTCAGAGGGAGTGAGGAAATACGTAAGAGGATTCTCGTCAATGTCTTCGAGAAGAGGACGTGGTTCGTTCTTATTGCACCGAGTAAGACGAATTTGGGTTGGGGGGAACGAGTCCCGTCGAGACCAGATCTCGGAAGGCATGACGACTTTGGGAGAGGTGTTTTGCGTAGCAGATAGACGCAGTACCGCGGACAAGCTCCAACAGAGATTATGTTCCCCTAATATGATGAGACCTGGTAAAGCGAGGAGGTTTGTGCTGATCCGATCAGACTGTCGAACTGACAGACATGAGAAGAAGACCAGGAGCGACAGGGAAGAATGAGAAACAGGAACAACCCGAAGGAACTCTCAACAGCCGGCGAGGCCGGCAACAATGAAGTTCTCAGCTGGAATGAGAGGAAATCGTCCAGAACTGAGGAAGCCTGTCTTTAAATAGAGCGGAGCTTGAAGAAACAAATCAAGGTCTCTTTTTCGTTGGGAGTGGTGGAGGGCATCCCGAGACATATATACGCGTACGGGTCTCAGGCAGGCTTGACAACTTGCCCAAAATAAAATCCGAGACACGGCGTGAAGAAACAGGGCAAAAGATGGGCAAAAGATGAGCAATGCTGCATTCTCCACCACACAGCCGCGTACCGCGTACCCTCCCTTATCGGACTTGAGTACTTGGGACTCGCAGTCACACACTCACTCACTCACACATGCACACACACATGCACACACACCAGACGGCCAGTCGAGGGTATTTGCCAAGGTTACACACACTTGCCCGTCGGTAAGCAGATAGCCGGAGATGCTAGCAGTCACATATCGAGGGCACTAGCTACGGGGTGTGGCCTTGTGAGGCGGTAGCTGGTGTGGTCAGGAGCAAGAACCAGAGAGCGCTGCGCCCACGTGAAGCGGCCTATGGGAGGAGCAGGATTTCTGCCATCAATCAAGCGCCCTTGTGGGGATGGGCTCGTGCAGGATCGTGGGGTGGGAATACGGCCGGAATAAATGGTGTCAATGGGTTTTGGCCGACAAGACCAGCCCAAGTACGGATATTGAGGGGGGGATTTTCTCTCTCTCTCTCTCTCTTTTTTTTTTTTTTTTTTTTCGAAAAAGGGAAACGAGAAATATACTTCGCTGAGGTGTATCGTCGTGAGCATGCAGACAATGAAACGGCGGGATGCCTAGCCCAGGCAGCGTGGTTCGTCTACATGCATCAAATGCAAGCACTTTACCCCGTACGTTCAAGAGGCTGGACGGACAGATGGGAATGATGACAGGCTGGCCCCAGACCAGACACAGCTAGCTGCAACACCAGAAACGCAGGTCCCCTTGGCAGACGGACGACCCGGCACATGCAGGATTGATGCGAGGCTGAAGCGGCAAACCACACGGTGACAGTGACAGTGACAGTGACTGAGCGAGTGCATGCCGCTGCGTTTAGTCCGTATTGGCACCCACATAATTACGGACTACGGATTACATTGGCGCAAGATTTCCTCCATGTAACCACTTGGCACTCGCCACTTGAGCAGGTTGATCAGACACCTTCACCTCCGGGATGGGCCACTTGACGCCATTCTCCTCCAAGCCACGTCCATGTATCTACTATTTACTCATCTTCCCTTCTCATCTTCCCTGATTTCCCACTGTCCCGCCCATCTGACTTTCCCACCCATCCGTCTCATCAATCCCGTGAGGCACCATGGAATTCCGCAAATTCCCAACATGACCATTTACCCCATCCATGCCACGGCAGGGCCCTTGCATCCCAAACTCCATCCTACTCCGTCCTACTCCGTCCTACTCCCCTCCCGGAATAGCCAACATGGACTTTGTGCAAAAACACATGCCCTTTTGGTTCAAAAGACGACTCCGGGACCCGCTCCATGGTGGTCACTGGTCATGCTCTTCCCAAAACATGGTCTTTGGGTTTGGGGGGGTCCTCTCCCCATCCCCCCATCCTGCATGATGTGCACTGAAAGATCGAGGAAATTCCCGTTGGATCGGAACTCCGCTAGTTAATTCCGGTGGGAAATCCTGTGAGAAGGAACCGTGGGCCAAGATAATTCAGGTTCCTTGCATTCTTTTCTGCGAGGCGTTGGATCGCCGTGGGTGTGGTCTGGGCGGTGAGGATGGGAAGTGACTTTGGGTTGGTTGAGAATGGGATGAGGTTTTTTTTTTTTTTTTTTTTTTTTTCCTTGGGCTACACGACGGAGGTTAGTAGCGGTCTTTGACAGTTCAAGTCGTGTCATGTGGTCTCTGCGTGAGGAAGTAGGTCAGCTCGTCTGTATCTACTTTGTTATTATATAAAATAACATAGTGGTCATATTCGCTGCTTGTTGCCGAAGACAGATAGAGGTTGACCTTTGTCAGGGCTCTGTCCACCCTGGCTTGAATAACACTTTTCCGGCCTTTGACTCTTGGAGAGCTGCACTAGATTTCCTCTAGTGTCCCAAAGAATGAAGAGGTTGAAAAAGCTGTTTTCAACGGACAAGGCTGCATGTGCATGATATCCCACCCCGGCGTGTGCGTCCCGGGCCACAAGCCAGGGTCACACTGATCTGGTGGTCTGCGATGCGCTCCCGTACTTCCGATGCAAACTATGAGACCCGTTAAACTACGGTACTGCTCAGGGCCGATGCTTCTAGCACATGGGGTTTTGAGAACGAGCTGCTTAGCTTGAATGTCGTCATTTCCATGTACGCACCGGATCATGCCTTCCGAATGTCTCCGCGCGTACAGCTTTGCCACGGGAAGCCGACCAAAACATATCGTCTTTCGTCTATTTCCATGATCGTCCAGCCGTATGCGAACGATGACGAATCCTCATCGTCTCGCTGCGTCATGTAATAATAAGGAAGTTGGAGAGGGGTCAACCCTCAGGCTGCGCCTCGTGTTTTCTTCAGCCGCCTATGACCAAAATGGAAGATGGGCATGGGATGTGCATGTTCGCTTGATTTTGTGGATATGACGAGCCAGTTGCGAAGTGAGAACTGCGTGGGAGCGGCCGCTGCTCATGGTCGGACTCGTAATTGATGACTGGGGACGGCGTGATAGGAGTCATGGGACGCACCCGTCGTTCGCAATCTGATGGACGTCCTTCGTGACGCCGTCCTGGATGTGCAAACCTCGTTATCGTCCTGGCTCCGATGCACAAACCCGCCAAGTCCAGCCTAGCCTCAGATGGTACATCGGAACGAAGCGGACGAAAGCGAACGGCCGGCCATAGGGTCAAAACTCCCCTGTTGGACCACTAATAACTCATTCCTGCTTCCCAGCCGTTGTTAGAATTTACTTCAAAGATATTTTCACGTCCCTCCTCAGCCGAACACCACGCACACACGCATACGTCATGGTCCCGCGTTTTTGAAACCGTCCTCGTCTCGCCCGACTTACCCTGCACTCTGGTGGTCGTCGTAGTTTCTTCTGGTGCCCTTCCTTGGTTTCTCGGTCCATGAGGACCACAACTGCTCGTGGCCTGACTGCACGAAGGCGCGAAATCAGGTCGTCGAGCCATTTCCAAGTCGGCCTCGCCTCGTGTCTCCTCTTTGGTGTGCTACTATCCTGGTGTAGTAGCCACTTCTTCTCCAGCAATCGGCAAACGCCGCAGCCGCAGCAGTTCCTGAATCCACACCTTCGTCCACCTGCGAGCCCCTCGTTGCCTGATGACAGCCCTGCGTCGCAGATGGGTAAATCCTCCAACCGACAACTTCAACTGGACGACCAGCAGGAGCAGCAGATCATATCGCCCGAGAGCTCTGTGACCATGGACATTGAGACACACCATGCGACGATGCCCCTGCGGCTAGTGAGCTTCAACATCCGGTTCGCGACCAACAAGAGCGAGCGGGCTCTGGGCGAGCAGCCATGGGAGGTGCGGTGTCCCAAGGTCTGCGCACAACTCCGATTCATCTCCGCTGGCCACGAGAGCCCCTTTCTCTGCCTCCAAGAGAGCCTGTATTCGCAGCTGAACGACATCCAGGCGCAGCTGGGCAAGCCATGGGCGCACATTGGTCGTGGCCGCGGCAAAGGCGAAACAGATGAGGAATTCTCGCCCATCTTCTATCGCTCTGACACCTGGGCCTGCGAGCACAGCGAGACAAGATGGCTGAGCAGCACGCCCGAGAGGCCCTCTCGCGGATGGGACGCCGCGCTCAACAGGATCGTCACCATCGGACTCTTCTCGCACCGAGCCACGGATGCAAAAGTCGTCGTCATGAGCACCCACTTCGACCATGTCGGCGTGGAGGCGCGCAAGAACAGCGCAAAGCTCCTCATCAAATTTGCCGACGAATGGGGCCGCGGCAGAAGTAGGGCGCAACCGCCGCCCTCGGCTGTTCTCGTCGGCGGTGATTTCAACAGCCAGCCTGACGATGAGGCATACAAGATGATGACGGCGCCTGGGTCCGGCATGTCCGACGTGTCTGGCCTGGTCCCCGAAAACAAACACTATGGTAATCATTTGACGTACACCAGCTTCGGGGAGCCCAGCGAGCACCCACAGAGGATCGATTTCTTGTTTGTCCAGGAGCCGATGACGGCAAGAGTCGAGACGTTTGGCGTGCTAGCCAACAGCTTTGATGACCAGATTCGTTTCTCGGACCATCGGCCTGTGGTGAGCGATTTGCACATTCGCATCCAAACGTAGGATTTCGTCCGTCGTCGTCTACGGGGGTACGACTAAATTATAGGGCGTTGGCCTTCCTTTCTTCGATGGATACACAATGTGCCTCTGCTAGGGCACGGTCTCCTCGCCACGGGACTCATCATTTACGGATACAAAGCTTCGTGATATTGCTCGGTCTCCGTCATCCTTCGCACAGATTGTCTAGACTTATCATGTTCTTCAATGATGATTTCCTCATGTTGCCAGTCACCACCCTAGGTCAAAATACAGCAAAACGATAAACCCCAACCAGATAAATCAGAATCAGCCTCGAAGACCAAGGCTTTTGCCATGATGAAGTCTCTGAACCCATCACGGCGGTGCATGAATAAACCCCCCTCCGGGGGACAAATCCACCTGCTTCTGCATGTGGTCTTGTCCGTCAATTCCTACGATCATGCACATGTCGCCACCAGACGCCACCGAACCGAACGCACGCACAGCTCAACAGAGGAGGTTGCAGCCACCCTGCAATGGAGCAACCTGCGCTGCTCTGCTCTGTTGGGCGAAGAAGCGGTGTACGGGAGTTCAGTCGCAACGGCCCGAGCTGGCTGGCTGGGAAACTTGTTTGCACGGCCAAGTGATTCTCGTGTGTACACCTGCGCTTTGAGCATGAGCCCTCTGTGATTCTTTTTCAAATATCCCCCCAACAGCCTGCTTCTGAAACCATAGTACCGGGATATACTCACGAGGCAGGCTGTGTCATCTCGAAAGAGTTGGGGTTCCTCACGGCATACCATGACACACTGCATTTCGGGCATCAATGGCACGGTGCCATGAAAAGCCGCAACCCATAGGACAAATCATCTGGGAGTGAACACACTTGAGCAGCTTGGCTGGGCGTTTTCACTGCTCGCAATTCGCTGTCGGATGACGACCTGACGGGCATGTAAGTCGGCAGATCCGGGCCTACCTTGAATCATACTGGAAAGATGACGTTTCTGCACTGCTCAAAGTCAGCATGGTCCCTTTTCGTCCTCGATTCACCATCCACTAGATGTACCCTTCCACAACACGCGAAACTGCACCTTTCAATCCTAATTTTCCCGAGCCGGTAGGAGCGCTTGAAAGGGAGGGAAAAACAAGAGAATTACAATACAGAAGCTTTTCAGAGGACCGGCAAGTCATTGGTCTTGGCCGACCCGTTATACGAAGCCAGAACATGATGACCTCCCGCCGGGAAATAGCAGGTGCGTCGAAAGGTGAAGGGGGTGTCGCTCGGGCCAATCACTGCACATGCCTTTACCGGATTTGACCTCGACACATGAGGAGGGCAGTGAATGAGTCGGCACGAGACGTTGTGAACGAGTGCGCGCGTGCGTGTGCGACGTGCCCACATGCCTTGTTGCTGCGAGATATCAATAGGATAATATCGAGAACTACTATGCAGATTGCTCATGGCTTATTTGTGATGGTTGGAATTCCTCACTACTACGGAGACGAGAGCGAGATTCATGAGGTCAGAGGGGATGTGCAGCCGGTTTATGTTTACAGTCCAAGATAGTGACAGGTGCTGCGAAAGTGGAAGACCCTGATCTCAGTGCATCATTATTATTTTTAAAAAAAACCAATAGACCTCTTGCTACATAATGATCGTGCACCCTTCAAAATGCTGGCTTCGCTGGCTATCTGAAGTGCTCGTCTTTGAATAAGGTAATGCAGAAATTGATACTGGAGGAAAATGCACAGTACAGCCTGTTCAGTCTTCGAAAAGGGACCCTCATCGGCTAAGGTGTACCGAGTTGGTCGTTACAGAAGCGGCAATAGCCGATCCATGGACCAGGTGTGAAGGGGAAAAATTTGGGGCACGTCTGTGATAGTCACCCAGTAAGTAATAGGGAGAAAACAGGCAGTTCAGTTCATGGCGTCGACAGGACGTGGCGTGACGTGACGGACAAGGCTTGCATCGCATTGCCATGACTCCTTCAAGACGAACGAGCAAACAAAAGGTGAATTACTAGGGGCGCAGCGATTTTTTGCTAGGTGCGCAGAAAACCCCACCTGCCCTGCTTTTTTAGCGCTTAGGTCCGCCGCTATATACTATAGTATATTTATAGTATAAATATATAGTAGCTTTACTAAATACTAAAACTAATAAATTTTTTAATAAGCCTTTTTCTTTTAATTAGTATAACTAGATAGGTAATTAAGGCACTTAGGTAGCTAAAATAACTAATAATTCTAGCCTAAAAGTATATACTTGTTACGATATAAAATGTAATATAAAAGAGTGTTAAGGTTGTTGTTAATTCAACTAGCTAGAGGGCAGAGCTATCGTCAAATATAGGGGTTCTAGGTCACGTGCTAGCCATATCCTTGGCAAAGAGGCCACATCCGAGGTCTTGTGGTATTGGCAGACCACTTGTCAATTCTAGCACGTAACAATACTTTTAAAGAAAATACTAGAAAAAATATTTTTAAGTAATTTAGAGTATTATTATTAAGGAATTTATATAAAATTAGGTAAGTATATTTTTATTTAATTAAGGGTATTTACTACTATATATTTATACTATAAATATACTATAGCGTATAGTAATAGGTATACTAGCCTAAAAGCGGGGCGGGTGGGGTAGGTTTTCTGCGCACCTAGCAAAAAATCGCTGCGCCCCTAGCAATTCACAACAAAAGGTATGACTCGGATCAGAACGGGGATGGATCAAACTCGGTCCTACATACAGGAAAAGATGATGTGTGACATGGAGGCTTGCATGATGAGGCTTGTCGATGATTGGCTCCGAGGTGATTATGATTCATGAACGATGAGCGGACGTGGTGCCGGCGCGCTGTCTTGCAGCATGACTGTTCAGTGTTCCCGTATCAATGCTCAGAATGGCAATGCTGGTGAGGCCGTAGCTGGATTGCGAAAGGACCAACGCCTGTTGCTGATTACGCATGTTCTCTGTTCTCCTTGGAGGAGAGCCGTCGTTGTGCTCCGTAATCCGTAGTTGATACCCGATCCGCCACCCGGGCAGCGCCAGTTGGTCAGGCAGACGCGGGCAGTAAAAGTGGCTGGCCTTGCAAGTTCCTGACTCCGGGGGGATGAGCACAGGATGGCCCAAGAGCGCCGGTAGGATGAAGCCTTGTTCACCTCTGGGATTTGCCCGCCAGAAGCAACACGAAAAAGTCCAAGTGCATTGCGGCGCGACAGCGATGGGGTCGTCAGGCTGCGCGCTCAGTGCCTACGGAGGAAAGAGCCTCCTGTAGCCTAAAACGAACGACTTGATCCACAGTTGGGCTGTGGTGCTTGTACATGTACTAGGTCGCAGGGGTGGCCCTGTCTGGTTGGCTCCAGCAAAGTTCGCCTTTCCGTCTGGGGCACCAGGGACGGCCAGTAGGCGAGAATGACTCCATTGTAAATAACAAGCCTGCCCGGGTCCACTCGTCAGTGAGATTGGCGACCTTGGCCTGGGTCGATGAATGTGGGAGGCCAGTGAAACATCGACAGGTCGCACTTGCCATTTACAACAAGACGAGCTTACCAGCTTAGAAGAACGAAGAAGCAGCCACGCGTGTCTTTCCGGTTCAGTCCAGCCAGATTCAGTCAGGTCTCATCGATGATGTCCAGCTTGGATAAGATGAGGGACTTGGACTCCCGCTGCGCAATCCAGCAGCGCTTCGTCTTGACGTTGATATTTGATACTTTGCGGTGTTGGCAGCCGCTGCAGCCACTGCAGCCACCCCAGCAAATCTCGCATTCTGGGCTTCTAGCCCACCCCCCTCACTCCGATGACCCAATAATGCATCATCACCAGACAATGCCGTCTGTGTCTTCTCTCTTTCGCTGTCCGCCTGTCTGTTAATCTTGAAGGAAGACACTTTTCATTCCCCCACCCTCCACTCCGGGTCTTGATTGTGGATCTGGACCCAACACTGAGAGCGAACAATAAATGGGACAACTTTCAAGGCACCCAACACGTTTTTGAACACAGTCTTCGTCTGCCAGTGTTGCCATGGACACGCAGAGCCCGAATCAGAGTCAGAGACAGACGAACTTTTATACATGGAGCAGCAAGTCTCCATATTACTGAGCTGGCACGCACCCCCTTTATCACGGTTCTGAAGTGGAGATGAGAAGGGAAACAAGAAGAGGAATTTCGCTGCCGGCCCCATGTTGTTAAGCACACACCCATTCCCTCACGACGCCGGTGCGTCTTCTTCCACCCTCCCCTTTCGTGGGGCCTCCCCTCGGAATTTCTCGTTGACCTGCTCTAAAAGGGATTGCTCTGTCGGGGACCGTCTTGCTTCCGACCTGAATGCACGCCGAAGCGTTTGCGTGTCCAGCTCGTCTCGTCCACCCACAGCGTGACTGGCCGGACCCTTCACCCTCATGCCTCTCGGTGCTTCAGGCTGGTCGAGTGTTGCGCCGTACTGTGCTAGGATGGAGACATGGAGACTGGACTACGTGGGATTGGATGGTGGAAGAAGCAGACAGACAGCATGTGCCAAAGGCCCAAAGCCCAATTAATTCAGTCTGCCTGCTGGCCCAGCTGTGTCATGGAAATACAGTGGGGTCCCAGTAATTCCGAAAAATTTCCACCAGGGTCGCCGTTGCTGCTGCTTCGGAATTACTGGGAACCACGTACGTCTCCTCCAATGCTCTGCGTGCTGACAGATGGATTCTCGTCGGTCATCAGTCTTTTAGTCATCACCCATCAAAACCATCAGTCTGCTGCTCTCGGTCTTTTTGTTCTCTCTTCTGGGCTCGTCCTCCCTCCGAGGGGCCGGCCATTGACACACAACCATCTCCAGATCTAAAGAAAATTACTGCCTTTTGCCTGTCTGCAGACTGATATTCTCCCTTGGGCATTGGGTGCCGGTGGCACTCAGCACTGTTAGCTCAGATCAGGTCTCTGTCACCTGTTGAGGCGCTGCCCAAATTCGTCTGTTGTCTCTGCCTCCTCCTCTCTCTTCGCTTTCTTCTTCCCCCCCCTTGCCCCAACACCGTCGTCACCTCTGGGTCCTTGCGGGTCACCCTCCAACGCCCGGCATTCCCAGAGCCCACGGTTTGTTTTAAGCCTCATCGAGCAGCTAATTAACGGCGCCTGTCGAATTTGCGTTTCCCTCCCCCCCCCAAATTGCGCACTCAACCCCGTCCCCCACAAGCGGGATCTCCCTCGCTCCCGACTCGAGGGCAGTCGCATCACCTTTAAGAGCCTAGAGCCCGCAAAGGACAAAAACTTTCCCAAGTCCCACCAAGACCGGCGCCCACCGCCAAAAAGTCGACTGGTATTTGGGCAGAAAAACCATTCACCATCCATCCCCCCCCCCCTGCGCGCGACTGGAGGGCTGAGCGAGTTGACCCTGTTCAACTTCGCCGAGGCAAAACCTCGCGATACTCAGTTCACCTGCAGACCTCAACATGCCATCGAGCTCCAAAAGCTATTCCCGCGTGGCACATGTCGAGGACGCGGATGAAGACTCTGGTAGCTCCATCAATGGCAAGCCCGGCACCCGCAAGTATGCCACATCTGAGGCACCTGTGAGCCCATCCAAGGCCAACACGAGCAGATCGCGCTCCGACAAACGCCCGGGCAATCCAAGGTCTTCGTCTGCCAGCGTCAGCTTCAATGAGTCCGATTCTCGCGGTGTTGCGGAGAAGAGAGAAAAGCCAACGGCAAGGCATCCATCTGAGAAGGACCGTGGCGACCCCGAACAGAGAGCTCGCGATCGTGAGCGACAGAGAAAAGATCGGAGGCTGAGGGAGAACGAAGAAGACCGACGGGCCACGGCCCAGGATGAACCTCGACCACTTCGAAAACAACGGCCGACGTCGCTGAAGCAATCAGCCACACAGCCCGTCGTGAGCCAGTCCTCGTACAAAAGAGGTCATGTAGACAACCCCGCGAGCTACGGTGTGCAGCAACCGGCCATCTCTGGAACTCGCCCAAGAGCCAAAACACGACCTGTCAGCTACTACGCCGGGCAACCTCCTAGGCCTCCTGAGAATATGGCGTGGCATCCACCCCGTCATGCCCCTGCTCCCTTTACCGTTGGCACGTTTCCTCCTATTCCGATATGGCAAGGACCCGGTGCATCTCCAGGCGGGTTTGCAGCCCCTCCACCGCCTTCACCCGTCGGCCGCACTGCCCCTGGATTCTTTGATGGCGTGGTCGCTGCAAATCCGCACAATCACTTGAGACAGCGGTTCGAGACCAGACCTTCTTCGGCAATGGGATATCAGAAGCCACCACCGCCCCCGCCGCCTAAAGATTACTACGATCGCGAGGACTATCTGGATGACCCGCCTCCCATGCGTCCCGTATCACGTCGGCCCTCACGCTCAAGACGCGCAGAAGACGACCGAAGGAGAATGCCACCTCCAGACCTCGTTCCAATTCGGCCGCAGTCTGCACTCCCACCAAACACGCCGTATCGCCCGCCTGCGCCACAGCAACGTCCGCCATCCCGCCAAACCCAATCAAGACCCCCAGTGGTTCATCGGAGATCCGTTGGATTTGCAATTGACCAGCCTGGATACGAAGACGACGACTTTTTGGGCGACGAGGACCTGTTCCATGACATTTCTCCCAACGCATCGTTTGATGACCGGCGTGCTGTTGTACCTCGGTCAAGGCGTAGCTCTACAGCATATGATCACCACGACTACGATGTTGTGCCAGCGTCGACCCAACGACGGCGGTCTTCCTTGTACGGCTCAAATGCCCTGCCTTCTGGTGGGGTCGGTCTTGATGATAACAAGTATAATGACGCTTTGAGATACCAGGAAGCCGTGAGTGGTAACCCGCAGATGCCTTTGACTGCAGACTCCCTGCGGAAAGCCGGCAAGCGAGGCGGAGTGGCTAGCAGCCGTTCCACACGAAGCAGCGGCAGCCGGGACGACAGCGACTACAAGCGAAGCAACGCAACAGGTATTACACGCACTTCATACAACAGTGAAGACTTCACCATCAAAGTTTCTGGCGGCGCCCGTGTCCGTGTTCCCGGCGCTGAGATTGAATGCGATGACGGTGGCGAGATTGTCTTTACAACTCGAGGGGGCGGAGGGTCCCGTCAGGGCAGCGACAAAGCGAGCATGATTCTTCCCCAGCTTGAGGATTCTCGGAGCCGCGTAGAGCGCAAGACTTTGCCTTATCGACCCCGTGCCCCTAGTCAATCCGATTCTCAGAGCAGAGGCTACGCACCCAGTCATGCTCCCTATGACTACCCTGGTGGATTCTTTTGATGATAGATTTATTTTTCTGGAAAACGATGTTCACGACTTTGACGACACCTCTAATGAGCTAAACATATAATGAGCTAAACATAAATCGCCGATTCGCTACACGATCGACTTATCTGACTTCTTAAGCTACTCTGATATCTTTCAATGGTTCTCGCAAGCTACATCCGGGTCCCCCGGGTCTTTGTCCTTTGGAACTTTTCTCCTCCTCTTCGTCTTCGAGTCCTTCCGATCTTCTTTTTCTCTCCAAAGCAGGCGTTCCATGTCCTTCTCATTCTTCAATGTTTCTATCAATTACTACTGGACATTCCACCTCGTGTATGTTTTCATGCCAGGCCTCGAGTTGTCTGGTGATTCGACGAGGCGACTTTGTCGCACGCTTCGCGCTCATTTCACTACTGCGGATTGAATTGGTCCGGCTTGTCATTGCTGGAAGCCCAGAAAAGCTTGATACCCCCGAGTGTTTTTTTTTTTTTTTTTTTTTTAGCGATGGATGAGAATTGTTCTTGTTTCGCTCCCCGCCTCATGAGCTACATTTTGCCGGACAAAGGCTTCATGTGCATGTTGGCTCAGTTGTAGCAAATTATTGCCTCGTTGCCTCATACAGTGAAACCTGATGCCTCATGGAACGAAAGCATTATGATTGTTACGCGCATCAGCTTGTTATAGATGGCCATTACTTGAATCAGGCATTGAGTCAACGATGTGCTGTCGACAAGAGGCAGCATGTCAGATTTTGATGTCGGGGCTCGTGTTGGTCCGGACATGTACTGATTTGTTTTCTCCCCATTCATCATTCCACTTTTCTTGTTCTCTTGTCTTTCTACAAGTCACATAATCAACATGTCCACTCTGGAATCGCAAATCCTGTCCATTCATGTGTGGCAGCAGGCATACCGCCAACAATGCATGGCAGGGAGACCCAAGGAAGTGCTGTCTGTCATGCACGCATTTCCGAAATCTCTCGATGCCATCAAAGCTATATAGACTGTATGGACAATGGGGGTTCGCACCCTCTCACGCCTCACGGGCCCGTTGCGCGTTTTGTTCCTGTTACGACTAGGATGCCATCTACTTTATGTTCGCTTTTCTTGTTGAAATCATGGTTGCTTTAGCTGGCCTTTTACTTTGTTGGATCATGATGCAGTTGCAGGTGGTGGTGGGTTGCTTGGTCGAAGCTGCTGCAGAGCTGGCGAATTTAGAGTGGTAGGTATTTTGTACATGGTATTTGGTATTGTTCCGATACAGATTGAATATGTATGGTTGCGGAGAGACAATGTAGGAAGGAGGGCGCTTGGATGATGATGGGCTTGATGGAAACGAAATGAAAGGACGGGAAAGGAATGTAGCAGACGATAATTGTGGTTAATGGCAAACCATTTGTGAGAGAAGGTGTTTGGAATGATGGTGGAAGGTACGGATGACGGCCGGCTTGGTTGAAGAAATACCTTGTGCGCGGGAACAGATTGCCCAGCCCGTCAGCCCGTCAATTTGCGTTTGCCGTTGTGTTAGTCGGGGAACTTGCTGACATGTCGAAACGATGTTTTGCCAAGGTGGCGGAGAGGGCAGGGAGCGTAAAGTTGTTGGAGGAAGAGGAGAGGGGGTTGCCCGGCCAGCCACAAGGGCTTGTTTACTCGGTGCGTCATCACCCGCCCACCCAGCAGGGTTGATGCAACCTGTCGTAATAATTCGTAACACCAAACAAAACCAGTCTACTCCGTTATGTGCAGACCAGATTCCACCATCAAAGGCCCTTTCAGCTATTACCAGTGCGTGACGCTGTTGGAAAAAGACGCTGCTGTTGATGCAGCCCCAGCCCAACCTCTTTTGCGTGCACTGTTGCGTGCACCCCAGCCACGGCAATTTACGCCACTCGCGTTTCTGTAGGAACTGCAGGCAGCCCATGCAAAGAAAGGCTCGACAAGATTGCTGCACCGTCACCAACTCGCACTTGCCCATAGATTGGAATTTGCGCAGCCGGTCGAACCTGATTAACCCACATTCCCGACTTTCGAAAATACAATCCCCCCCCAAAGACTCATTGCATTCCTGTACCCTGAGGACGGCAACCCACCATGGCTCCAGCTCTTGTGCTGGCGCGCTCTCTCCGGAGCATCATTACCACGACGGCCGATACCAACTCGGCTCCCAACAGTGGCTCTGGTGGCTCGTTGGATGGTCCGTCAGATGGTCCGTCAGATGGTCTTCTTGGTGGAGCAGGTCGCCTGTACGCTCGAGGCGAGAAAAGCACACCAGACCCGTCTCACGGCGCTCTGGATCCCCACGATATCAGCAACGTTGGGTTCTTCGTCTTGTTCGCGCTTATAGGCGTGGCGTTTGTTGTAACTGGGATCTGGTTCTTCTTCTGGGCCAAGAACGGCGGCTTCCACTTCAAAGAGAACGACTGGGATGAATACAAGTCCACGGTGTTGAGGCGAAAGGGTCCCAACGGAACCATTCTATCTGGTGCCACACCTTCCACCAACCTTGGCGGCGGCAGCGTGTACAAGGACATCCGTGACGACGATGGCACCACTGTGGTCACAGAGAGCACAGGTTTGAGCGGTGTCACGGCCGGGGCAAGCGACATTGCCGCGCGGGAGAAACGCCGCGCCAAGCAGGAGCGACGAGATCGCGAGCGCCGCAAGAGACGGGGAGAAAAGAAGAATGCCGAACGGCACGTCGGCGAAGACGGCGTGTTGGACGAATCAGCTGAAAAGGAAGCACTCAAGGAGCTGAGAAGCTATCGACACGAGAAGGCTGCTCGCGTGGGCGGACTCAACAAAGAGTCGGACGGATCCCAATGGGATGGATCGACGAACCCGTCTGACTCGACCGTCTCGTCGGACCTGTTGTCAAATCGCCAGGAGACGCCGAATACGACTCCCACGAAGAAGGCTGGCGCCATTCGCAAGGTCTACTCTACTGCGGATCGGAACGAACAGCGCGAGTCGGAGAGAGTTCGCGCCGAGGCAAGACGGTTAAGAGAGGAGAGCCGGTCGACCAGGAGGGTCTTTAGTTACAACCGACCAGAGGCGAGCGAAAGCGCCGCGACGGAGAGTTTACTGGAGGGTAGCGATCTGGGAGTCAAAAGCTACTACCATCCCATACCGGAGTTGAGGGCCCAGAACAGGGAGAGGGAACGGGAGAGAGAGGAAAGAAGGGCACGGAGAGGGGGGTACAGGCGCGGCAAGGGGGACGAGACCGAGTTGTAAACGACTGGACGAGAGACTGGCTTTTGGCGACAAACGAAGCATCAGACAGCAGCAGACAGCAGCAGACAGCAGCAGACAGCAGCAGATTGGCAATTCATGGACGGGATTGTTGGGTGCTCGTGGGGATTTGTGGATCTGCGGAGGTCGATGGATGCCCATCGGATCTTGTATGCGGACTAGATAGAATAGGTCAATCGCGGCAACATGGCCAGGGTAAGAACGACGCAGCATTCAGCATTCATTCCCGTTGGTATTTCCTTGCAAGTGCTTCGAGATGTTTCGAGTTTCGTGAGGGCCACTCACAAGAAGTCACAAGCCACTGGATTGGACGTTGCTGTGGTGGGCCGCATGACCCAGAATATTCTTAATAAGAACACAGCGCTAGTCTCTAGTCCGTAATGCTCAGCCATATGAAACAGCCATGGCATTTGCAGCGAGGCCACTTCCCCTGCGGCGTGTCTGACTCTCGTCCCTCCATCAACCTTTTCCATTCGGGAGTATTGCGAGTACGATCCAAACGATCCAAACGATCCAAACTCAAAGACACGGGACACGCCAAAGTGGGCTGCCCTTTTACCAAACCACTTTACCAAACCACTTTACCCAACCACTTTGCCAAACCACTTTGCCAAACCACTTGCTCCTCGACTTTATTTCTTTTCTTCCTCCATATTTTCCCTCTTGTGCCGACGACAAGTCTACATAGTTCTCCTGTCCCCCACTCACCTCCCTCCGGTGGACCCCACTCCGCTCTCCGCTCACCTCTCACGCTCGCTGTGGCGAAATCGAACCAATCCAGCGCCGCCAAGGCGTCATCCACTTGCGATCTGCCTCAGACCCTCCTCAGACCCTCCTCCTCAGACCCTCCTCAGACCGCACCTCCCCCCGGCCCTTCGACTTGCAGCATCATCCTCGACACCCTCAGTTTCATCGACTTGCCGTCCCCCGATCCGCTGGTCCGCTGGCGGTCGCTTCTATATCTGCAGCTTGCCTTTACGAAACCCTTTAGCGCTTCTGCTCACGATTCTTCCACGTAGCCTGGGACACCCTCGCTTGCCAACCTCGAGCCTCCTGACGATTGGGTTCTGCTACGCGGCTCCGTTGGGTGATGACGACGATCGGCTAAGGCCCTCGTGATCCCTCGCCATCCAACCTTCCAACATCGCATCCATTCTGTGTGCAACAAACTACACGACTCGCAAGGAGCGTCCAAACACTTGGAACCCGCGGCGGCTATCGCCACTGTCGTCTCTGCACGGCTACAGAAACTCCCATCGTTCGTCCGTCAGTTGAGCGCCTGCTCGTGCATGGATAGGAGGAGGTCGCACACAATTTTTCTATCATGACGCTTACCGAGCCCCCTTCTTCTGCCTTTACCGGCGTCATCATTGGCCTTGTCTCCTCCTTTGGGTCCATCGTTCTAATCGCTTTGGTCGTCTTCATCTTTTGGGCTTCAGGATGTGCTGGATCTGGCCGGATCATACTGGATCGATTGGGACGGCCTGGCGAATATGATGATGAGCAAGCATTTATGAGGGAAGAGGCGGAGGCTCTGGAGACAATGGATGACATGACACGGACGGAATACTTGAGAGCAAAGGGTATGGGGGGGTTTTTTTTTTTTTTTCCTTTTTTTTTCCCCAGACTGCAGGCTCATGCTTGATTTGTCTCAAGCAGAGTCACAAATGGGCTTGTCTTGAACGTTTTTGTCGCGAGGACTGACATGAGTCACTAGCTTTCGTTACTGCGAATCCGCCCGAGTCGTTGCCTACTGATATATCGCTCTCGCAATACCTTGCGATTCAGGAAAAGGGCGTTTCCGCGTGGGAGTTCGAGCCCGAGTTGGAGGTCGCCAACTGTTTTGTCGAAGGGCGCACTGAAATCGAATTCTTCGACTCCGAGTGCACTGTCATGAGCAACCTGCCTGTTCCCAAACAAAACGATGTATATTACTGGGAAGCCAAGATTTACGAGAAGCCCGAGAACACCTTGTTGAGTATCGGCATGGGCACCAAGCCCTATCCGTTGTTCCGCTTACCAGGTATGTTCAGACGCCGCCAACATTGGAGGGTTCTCCATCTGTTTCTCCGTGTATTCGTCCAGCCGTTTTCCCATCTCTTCGTGCTGTTGTCATCAGAAGCTAATGGATTGACTCGCAGGCTACCACAAGTACTCGGTTGCGTACTTCTCAGACGGCTCTCGTCACTATAATCAACCGTTTAGCTCTACACCATACGGGCCACGACTTGTTCAAGGCGATGTCATTGGAGTTGGATATCGACCCAGAACTGGTGCCATCTTCTTCACACGAAACGGCAAGAGATACGAAGAAGTGGTTCATGGCTTGAAGTCGCAAAACTTCTTTCCTGCCATTGGTGCCACGGGCCCGGCCATTGTCCACGTCAATTTAGGCCAGTCCGGATTCGTCTTCATCGAGGCCAATGTTAAGAAATGGGGGTTGGCTCCCGTCACCGGCAGCTTGGCGCCGCCGCCGCCTTACGGTTCGGAGCAGGGGAGCATCCTTCTAGAGACTGGGACCAAGGATGGCATGACGTCTGGTCAGGGACGGCCTCATCGCCAATCTGTCAGCGGCTCACCTTATACTGTTGGACCACGCAGCAACCACTTCACCCCAGGCCACGGACGCACGTGGAGTGGGAACTTTAGATCCCTGCCACCTACCAGCCCAGGGCCAGTGAGAAGTCCAACTGACATTTCTTTGGCTCAGCTGGTTCCAAATGATGACGGAGGTGAGGCTAGCGGCAGCATCGAAACTAGTAACACCCGTCACGAGGAAGAATATCACGACGAGAACCCACTGCATCTGCACCTGGAGGATGCTACCAATCCCCCTCCCGAATACGCGGGTCCTGCTCACCCCGGGTCTGGGGAGAATCGACGGTGCAGTACTGATACCGAGCAAACGCCCTTGATCGACGTCATGATTCGGAGTCAAGGCGACTCGCTGACCGCAACTCCGCGGGCACAGTCTGCGAATGAACACCCACATCAGCAGCCACATTCTCCTGTTCCAAGCTACAGTGACGCCGTTCGAGAAGGCGCTGGAACCCAACGACGCGCCAGCTCAGAGTCGGAATCGTCCGATAGTACTTTTTAGCAGGGCTCGGGATCTAGTTCCGTCAAGACGGGAGATGTGTAGAAGAGAGGGTCATTTGGGAACGCCACTTTTGCTGGGACAAGCGCCCCAAACAAAGGTGTAGGAGTCAGACTTTGACGGGAAAAGGTGCGGAAGTTGGATCAGCAGCACAGCGACACACTCATAAACAGTCGTGATATCGACTCAGGCGCTCGGCATTTTGTATAGCATTGGGATCAGCACGTTTGCATTTTCTTTTTTTTTTATAATTTTGGCGACAAGGACGAGGGCATATGCACAACATGACGACACAGGGCAAGCATTCAAGACTTTGTTCTTGGCGAAACACATCAAGGCGCGACATGGGTCGACACGCACCCGCGTATACTAGTTTTTCCTTGTTCTTCTCTTTGTTCTAGGAACCGCCCGCCACCGTGCTTCGATTGCCCACGAAGCATGTGTTGTGGAACTCGTGTCGTACAACTGATTGAATTCGGTCGGGACATGACTGAGGGAAACGGTAGGAGGGATGGTGACCAGTTTAGATACCCCCCTTTCATGGCCGCTGACGAGGCAGCAATCGTTGACAAGATGTTTTTCCTTGTTTTCTTTTCTGTAGTTGTGCATGGTATTTTATTGAAACTGGGTTTCCGGACCAGACACCCATCAGTCGTCCGTAGTCGTGAACAGGCATGCAAAGCAGGTATTTAACGCCTCTCTCCTTGTCTGTTTTTGTCTCGGATTCGGTTTCCGTCTCAGTCTGGGACTTGGTTCCGCAATGGTGCCTATAGAAAAAGGGTTGGAAATCCTAAAGCATAGCCTCGCTCTCGATGAAATATATCGCTCATGAAGCCTGCATAGCATAACAAGTCAAGACGTTTCTCCTATACATGTACTGTCACTGGTACAACCGTTGCTCACGACGGGTGCACGCGCCCCGCCCACGCTCTCCCGTCATACACACCCCCTGACGCACGTGCTCCCATCATACAGGTTAATAAGGGCTTGTACGCATTATACATGTACAATCCTCGTGCCAGACGGCTTCTCGTCCCTTTGTCGAAACCTTTACTCCGTCCCTGCCGTATCCGCAGACATGCAATAATGCCTTCTCCAATTGGGGTCGTGCTCACCCTCTTTCCCCACGCACTGACTGACTGACTGACTGCCATGCGGTTCTCTGCAACGTTTATCACAGCCATCGATAGCGCCGCTGTTCGAATGCAGACTCAGTGGCACAGTCAAGTATTATTTATTCATCCTCCGTGGTTATCCATCACCTCCCCCTGTCTCGACCCGAATCGCAAGCCTTCTCCCATGTTATGTTTTCCACCGAACCCAAACGAGGCATCTCCCTCTTTTCCCTCCAAACAAGATTAGCATAATCGCGCGGAATAAAGTCAAAAATTAAAAAGCTCTTCAACTCCAGTCCATATGCTTGCTTGCTTGCATCTTTTCGCCAAAAAGAGGCTTTCAAAAAAATTAGAAAAATTAAGAAAAAAAATTAAAAGTTCTTGCATCAAAACTCCCGTAAAACGCCTTGCTTTTTTTTCATCCCAAGCTTGCGTCTCAGCACGCAGACGCAACTATCATTAATTTTTGCAATCGCCAATGCAAGACATCCGTCGCCATGTTTCCTCGCTAAATGTACTGGTTCTTGGTCCGTAAGGAGTGAATGCCTATATGTGTAGTGCCTTTTGTGTCGTTAAAAAAGGAATGTCTTTACGCTTTTGACGCTAGGGTATCAAGTGTATATGCAAAAAGGAGTGTCGTTCATGGGGTATCATCATCGTAGAAGGAATGTTGCGTATTAGTGAAATAATACATTAGGTATCGATGGCATGTCGTTGGGTATATATGTTTGGGTCGTAAGGATCGCCGTCGAGTTCAACTCGAGTAATCAAGGAGTGTAATTGTGTCGGGCCTAAAAGGAAGCCATTCCACCAGACCAAGCTGGCAGTGATGAAATCTCCCTACCGGCAGGATCTAGCGAGTGTGGAAGGAATGTAGTGCACATGGCGCGTCTGGGTTAAAAAAAAGAAAAAAAAAAAACCCGAAGATCCAGGTTGCGTTGATAAAGTTGAAAAATTGGCCGTGTTTAAAATCAAACAAATCTTTGTGGTGGGGGGCGAGGGGGTTCAAAGAAGAAATCTGTAGATCCAAGAAGCATTGAAAGCTTGTTCATTGTCGTTGCAACAGCTGCCGGCGTCTCATTTCTGGGCAGGCCAGTGCGGCTGAGTTGATCCTTCGCCCTTGAAGTCCATGGGGAAAGGGGACGTGTCGGGCGGAGGGTTCAGAGGAGCCAGGGCCAGCGGCGAGGGTGGATGAGGCCCGCCAGAAGTCATC
This sequence comes from Epichloe bromicola, assembly GCA_023658445.1. NCBI lineage: Eukaryota > Fungi > Ascomycota > Sordariomycetes > Hypocreales > Clavicipitaceae > Epichloe > Epichloe bromicola. The sequence goes on from CP098270.1 coordinate 2,952,080, forward strand.
GATGGTGTGTGGCGATGTCGGGACAGCGGTGTGGTGTGTGAAGGGACGGGAGACTCGGGCATCGGGAGCATTCCCAGTTGCTCAGCGTTGAGAGGTTGAGACAGGATACCTCCTGAGAAACCAGCTGCGTACATTGCGAATTCCTCCGGTGGCGGATGCGTCGGAGTGGTCGTCACTGAGTGCCTGGAGGGAGAAAACGCATAAGCAAGGAGGATTATGCCCATGTGCAGGATTATGTCATGGCAAAGGAGGCTGAGCCTATATCCACACAGGCTGGTGGGGAGTCACGAACCCGAGGCCGTAGCTGCTTTGAGCTTCATTATACATGGAGTGCTGGCCGGCAGTAGCATGGTAGGCAGGGCTTCCTCGCAAGTCGTATGATCCATACTCTTCCGTGTCGCTGTAGGCAACCGACCCTTCGAATGTCGACGAGGCAGGGCTGTAGGCAGCGCCGCTTGCGTACGAAGGCGATGGCACGCTGAGGTACTGCTGGCTCGAGAAAGGAGACGAGAGCATCAAAGGGCTTCCCGAGTGGGAATGGCTTCCAGGAATTGCGGCGCTGTTGAGCATGGGCATCTCCTCGGCGCTGTAGCTGAAGGCGACGTTGCCATAAGGCAGGAAGTGCGGAGAGGCAGCGGCAGCAGCAACGGTAGGCATCGAGTACTCGTCGTTTACCGGGAAGTTGGGCGGGTGGAACCGAGGGAAGGACCGAGTCCTTTCAGGATGAACCCAGCCCATGCGGGAACGGAATTCACCGACAGTGTTGATGGGATACTCCATCAAGGTGAGAGGAGTCTCGCGCTGGACGCTGCCCTCGGAACCGCCAGCGACGCTGATGGACATCATGCGTCGGGCAATTTCCTCGATGGGTGAGATGCACAAGCTGCCAAAGTAAGCGGCACCGATCTCGGGGAACAAACGCTCCATGAGAAGGGCTACCGTGTACAAGTGGGCAATGACGACGAGCGAGTTGGCCGACCCATGGTAGTTCTGGAGGTACCCGACAGGCATCCAGAAGAGCCAGGTTCTCAGAGGCTGGAGACGCTCATACTGCTGGGCGATGGAAAGCGTGGGACTGATCTTGCGAGAGCCCTTGAGAAAGCCAATGAGGTGCTGAACTTGAGTAGTCTCCTCCTTGTGGTGCTTGAGATGCGTCTCAACCTTTTGAACTTGCTCGAGTGTGCGCTGGAAAGCTTGGAGATCCTCATCCCGCGGCTGGGTCGGCTTGTGGTCGGGTCCAGGAGATGGAGGAGCCGTGGGAAACGTGCTGCTTTCGGCAATGAAGTCACCAAACTGAGACTCGTGCTTCCATGCGTCCATGGCGTCAATGACCTATTGTGCGACCGGCAAATGTCAGTAACACGCTCCAATGAAAAAGCAGGAACAAGGATAACAAGGTTGGGCCACGGCGGTCAGCATGAGCGAATGACTTGGACACTGGGAGAAGGTGATGCATCCTCTCGCGCATTGATCCTGTCCTGTTCAAGCATCCACGTACCGTCGAAGTTCCCTGCATCAGCTGAGTCCAGCTGCGCCTATCCATGCTGTTAGCCGGTTTTGTACTCGTATACACAAGGCGGCAGGTTGCAGTGTCCTTTCGTTGTGCTTACCAATCCGTAGCTTGCCAGGAAAGCACGAGAGAGGCTGCAAGAATGGCATCCGATGTCTCGCGGGAAAACGTGCCAATGGCCTCGTGAAGTCCGCTCAGGGCGATTCCCCGATGTTCAAAGGCCATGCTTCCGACCAAGGGGCAGTCGGTGAGGAAAGCAATGTGCATGGCAGAGAAGGCAAGCAAAGCGTGCATCACATAAGGGGCTGTGGCACCAATTCGGAGCAGTCTAGACAAAACAAAAAAGATCAGCCAATGCTCTCTCTCTCTCTCTCTCTTTCGTCTTCTTCTCCGGATCAACCTACGTGGGAATATGGCGAGTCCATAGGGTAAAGTTGTTGGCGTCGATGGCAGAGAGCTGATGGTAGAGGTTCGCAACGTGGTAAATCAGGCGCAAGTCCTCAACAGAATACATGAGCGGCATCGGCGCCGGGTAGACCTGCAGAGACGGAAAGGGGAACACGCCCGTGGCCTGCCACTCAGCAATGGATGCTTCGATCTGAGGCGTCCACATGAGATCAGGTTTGTCCGGCGTGGTAGAGCGGTCAGCGTCGGGCACCTGTACGTCGTTGTACGGACAGCGGATCTTGTGCTTGGTGCAGTTGCGGCTGGAGAGATGGGTTGTGTTAGCCAGCTGAGGAACTATTTGTGCTACTTTGTCCGCCTCCTTTTTTCTACATCTGTTTATCCGGGCTGCACTTTCTGTGTGCCGAGATGGCGTCACGGATACATGCTCAGGGTACGGGGAACGCAGTACAGACACAAAAGAACAGTCTACTAACCATTGAGGGAAGTTCTCATCACAGCGGATGTGTCGTCGCTTGCAGGTCTCACAGCCCTTACGAGATTTGGTGTGGCTAAAATTCGCGACAACGTCAGCATCGCAAAAAAAAAAAAAAAAAAAAAAAAGAGAAGCCATCGGACCCCCATTGCTTGGGAGGGGGGACAAACACTAACCTGCGACGGGGAGGGCCACCACCAGGACCAGCCATTTTTGATTGATTGGAGCTGGGTTAAATTAAGAAAGAGAAGAAAGCAAATATCCTGCGATTGACAAACAGCGTTAATGGGTGGCCGAAAAACACACAATGCCGCTGGACGAGTACTCAAGCGGCTGTTGGTTGCAACATACGTAAAAATGTTTTAAAAAATTAACACACGAGGCAAATGTAAGTCTTGTGATAAGTTGTGGAAATTGTGAAGAGGTTGTCGAGCCAGATATACAAGAGTCGAAGAAATGACGAGGGGGTCTTCTTGTCCAACAGCGTAGCGATCGTGATGTAGTTTTGTGTCGAGCTAAATCCGGCTCGTAACTACTTCTGAATTTCCCAGTCAAGGTGAAAAATAAAGCGAGTGTGTGTTTCCTTGAATAGCGAGTGTGGGTTGTAGAAATTAAAAAGAAAGAAAAACGACGAGTTTATAGCAACATGGGTGCTTGCAATTTGTTTGAATGTTTTTTATGGTTGTTTCTCGAGAAGACGCCGCGAAGGGGCGGGGGGCGTTTGGCGGGTAGGCGATGAACGAGGACGGGCCCGACAGAATCGACAGAATCGAGTCTGTTGGTTCCTTTCGATTTTCAGAAGCCTCACTCTGTTCTTGGACCCCTTGACGTTTGGTGAGCGGCGGAGGATTGGAGAGCAGTGGCAAGCAACTAGCAACTAGCACAGCAGCACCCGATAAAGCGAATGACAGGAGTCAACGAGGACTTCCCAAAGATAGCGAGAGTAGAGTAGCGTGAGGAGAGCGAACGTGTGTTTAGAATAACACAAATCGAGCCGAGATATGTTTTGAGACGATATATCAGACCGGGGGAAGCGGGTTATGATGGGAGGGGGGGGGGGACGGTGTTTTTTAAATAATACAGCGTCGAAAGAATAGAAGGCATAGAAGGAACAGGTGGGCTGGGGTCAAAGACCGTCAAGACCGCTCGCTGCCTTCGTGCCTTCCTTCGTCTTGGGTTTCCAATTCTGGTGGATCAGCTAGCTAGCCGTTGTAGCTAACCTTGGTGGCCCTGCATGACAGACAACTGGACGCTGGACGCTGGCCACTCACTGGCCACTGGCCACCGGCCACCGGCACACCTGGCCCTGTCTGCTGTGCTGCGCCGCCCATGGCACATCCATCTAGTGACATTACCCGTTGTTTGACGGACGGTCTTGGGGTCTGCAACTCCGGTCCCCTGCCCTATAATCATTACCTGTATAGTACCTATACCTATTATCCCTATGTATGCAAATGGCATAAGTGGCATAAGTGGCATAAGTGGCATGGAGCGGAGACGAGAGAACAAGCCGTTGTTCTTCTGGCTCTGCCCTTCCGTCGTCCATGACTCCATCCAGCATCTATTAACAGTGGTGTTCACCCTACCCCCGTCCCTCCAAATATTGGCTGTGCGAGATGTTGCTGCTTCGCTGGCTGGCTGATCTGACTCATGACGCTCACGCTTGTTTTATTAGCAGGCCCCGCGTCCTTGCCCATGCTCAGGCTCGGTTCGGTTGGGCTCGTTCGGGCTTAGTTATACCGCAAAAGCTCCTTTGTTCAGTTCATGCTATGCTAGCTGCGAACCAACAAAGAAGCGCAGACAGGTAAATGCTAGACTCGGACTCAGTACTTAGCCGCGACTAGTAAATAGACGTGGACATGCACAAGTATATTTTGGTGTCGTGGGTCTGTCTTGTGCGTTGTCCAGTCGAACAGGCGGTGGAGGATACTCAGCCGGCGGTGCCAGAAAATTGCGTCGCCCGGGGATGACGGGGTGACGGGGGTTTGGTTGTGATGGGGGGTTTGTGATGGGTTGGTCGAACAATGAATGATGAGCAGCAAGAAGCAACAAGTGTGGAGGGGGTGTGTTTCGAGTAGAATCAAACGCCTCAAACGCCCCCTTCGGAAACCCTTCGATTTGCCTCAGTGCTTCCGCGCAAGGACCACAAAAGGGAAGAAGGAACAATAATAATGCAAATAATGCAAGAAGTGGTAGATGTGACCTGTTCGCGCGAAACCATTCTGTCATGAATCCAGGCTTTGGCCTCATCGGCAGCGCCTTCGTCACCAACCATTTTGAGGACACTTTCCGTGAAGCTGGCAGCCTCCATCATCTGACTTATGTAATCTGCTCTGCGTGTTCTAGAACTGAACATGATTCCCTCTAGCGGCCACTGTCAGTACCCTACCGTTACCGTTACCGCACACCGTACGGAGTAGTCAGGTCCCTTTGACGAAATCACAGAGGCTGGAGACAAGGGACAAGTGAGCCATGACGCACATCCTTCAACGGAAGGATGCAGACACTGGGAGCAGAGTGGTCGAGCTAAAAATAACAACGGACACGAGCCGGTGGCTTGGGATTGGGACAAAGGCGGCACCGAGGTGGGGACGCTCTCGGCAACTGCGATGCCCGACGCGATTCAGCGGCGCGAGGGGCCCCAGGGTTTTCTTTGTTCATCATTCGCCTCGCTCCATATCGAGTAATTGCAGGTAAGACACGGCAACTTATAGAGTTGTCCAACAGGGTCTAGGAACAGCGCATGCTGTCATGGCATCCAAAAGTAGGAAAAAGTCTCGAGCCAAAACGAAGCCATGAGACGACATTGGTCCGGCCGAACCGGTTCAATCATTTTCGGTCGACCTATAGCTCTGAATTGACTTGCGAGCGATGGACGACACGTAGTGCGAGTGCAATGTTCCTTCGGGCTCTTGCGGTTTTGGGGGAGTGCATCTGAATAAGAATCTTGGGGGTTTTTTTTTTTTTTTTTTTTTTAGTGTGTGCATAATAAATGTTTGATCAAGTTCTGTCTGGAATTGTGCTCGGTCGCCCCACTTCGTCTTCGGTTGCCCCGCTCCGCCACGAGGCTGATGACAAGTTAGGCCACTTTCGGCCACCAATCCGTCGTTCCCGGACCAGGAGTCTCGGTATTACAGTGAATGCTAGATGGTGTACGGAGTAGATAATCCGTACGTAACCAGTAGCCATGTATTAGTGCCCCTCGAAGATCAACGTCCTCCGGGGTTCTACCGCCGGGATAGACGAATGAGCCGGTGCACAAGTCAGCAATATGTAGGGCAAGCTCGCTGTCTGGGGTGGGTGGCATGAGTATACTACTACTAATCAGTCAGGGATGAACTTGATAGGGGGAACCTTCTCACCGCAAAGCCGAGTTCAACCCTTATCAAAGAAGTAGCGAAATCTCGTTCCCACGAAAAAAACGTCCAGTCCGCAGGATGCCGTCACTCTCTCTGCCCTGGGGATCCTTCTGGTCGAACGTGCTAGCTCAATGCACAGAACCCTCAGGGTTTCATGTTCGAATAGCACCCACTCTGCCATAGCCCTCATGACCAGTAATACCCTCCTCCTCCGTTGTCTGTGGCTAGTGTTCTGGTTCTTGCTAGCCAGAAGTTCTCACAGCCAGCTCCCGGGACGACAAGAGACCCATCACCCGTCTAGGGGAGCACATTCCCTTTTGGCGCAGCTCTTTGCTTTTTGGCGCGACGACAACGATCCCACCCCCCATGCTCCTTCCTGCACGCGTGCGATTCAGCCGCGCCAATTAGCCATGGTTGGGGTCGTCATCTGTGACCAATTGACGACTAACTAACAGAACTGACTGGCATGACCCTGGCCTGGTTTACCCAAGACTTGGCGGCGTGGTATTATTACCAAGGATCGACCTCAGTCGCCCGCACCTCTTCTCGTTGGCTGAATTCTGAGAGCTCGTGTCCAAAATTGGCTGCCAAATCCCGGGTTCGCCTCTGCACTGCTCTAGAACGCCCCATTCGATGGCACGTATCCTGCGTTGCCGGGGCGGTCGCCGACCACCCGCGGGCCACTCAGTTGCAAACAACACCAATTCTAGTGTCAATATCTTGTTGTAGTTCAACGACCCAGGATCGGTTTAGATCCCACCGGAACCCTCAAGGGAAAGGAAATAGTGAATCAAAGTAGCACCAGAACGACAACCGAGATGCTCCGCGTCAGACAGCTGCAGCATGTGGACTTGGGAGAAAAGATCCTGTTTTTTTTTGTTTTTTTTGAAGGAGCTACAAAGAATATTCAGACTGCAAATACGTCAAGAAATCTTCTTGTCTTCGGGGTGCAAATCCAGTCGGCAGAGACGCCCTTACCAGTCAACAATCACCATCGGGAGACGCAAAGAAGGGCCGATGACTCCTATTCTGCTATCGATAGATAGAGAGTATGGCAGTTTCTTGTGTCTTGGTGCTCATTAGTGATGCAAGTTACGGAGTAGTTGTTGCCAATTGTGGAATAGTGCCTCCGATCCAAGCAAGACATATCAAGAGTGGCGGGGCCACAAAGACCAAAGGCTGATCTGATCTTCAGCGCAAGACATTTAGCTTTGGCCCTCGACGACGGCTGTGCGCTGTCTGTCTGTCTGTCTTGTTGTCTGTGTGCGTGTTTTTGGACGTGCATCTGGTCCGGTCCGGCGCAGACGGGAATTCATGCATATGACGTCGAGCCCACGTCTCCATTTGGTGTTGTGGTATTTGGAGAACGTGATGCAAGCGGCGGAAATACAACGTTTCATGGCCACTAGCGCGAAAAGTCGGCAGCTGGCAACATCTCTCAGCCCGTCGACAAATGCGGTTAGTGTCTGAGTTTAGGGCAGATCTTATCTTCAAGGACAAATCTGATCGCCCAATGAGCGGCCGTGGGCAAAAACACCTTGCCCCCTCACGACGATGATCCAAAAAAGAAGCACGGGGCATGGCACAAGTATTGACTATTACTAGTGTACAGTGCTGGTGCAGTAGACTCCCAGTCTATTGACGCTCATCACCGAATTGGGGCTAGATTTGAGGCTTCGGAATGGACATGACGAGAAAGCGCTCGCTCAACAGTCATGCTTGTTGACGAAAGCGCTGCCATCCCTCGGTGTGCCACGCGTGGACGTGAAACCACCGTACATCTTCGGCAGACGGGTCTGTAGTACTACTAGTCCGTAGTACGGAGTATTAGTACCAGTCCGTTCTACGGAGTACTCCGTATGCGTATTGAGAAGTTGTCTTCCCAACAAGTCATATGCAAGTACCCTGCTCCGACGACTGGAAATAGTAACCACGTTGTCAGCGGGCAGATTCCGGCGAGAGAAAAAAAAAAAAAAAAAAAAAAAAAAGGGCAGCTGGTCACTGGTCACTGGGTCATTGGCTGCAGGGACTGCTTCCCACGACCTTCCCACGACATGAACATGACGCCCTCGCCAACGAGTTATCATCAGCAAGTCGCCATGCCCGCAGCTTTCTTTTCCACCTATCCCATTGGATCCATCCATCCATCCATCCAGCGTCAGGTAGGGGCGGGGGTAGCCCTACTACTTTCAGGGTCTGCGGATAACGGCACTCATTCTTCTCTTCTTCGTACGAGAGAGACCGCAGGCAGGGCTTTCTTTGGCCGCCAGCATGCTTGTCGCCTTCAAAAGGTTGCTAGATCGAGACTGGCATGGCCAACAAGTGGAAAGTACAATTTGCCCATTGAGCCCATTGAGCCGCGATGCCGAAGAGCAGCAGCGCTAATTTTGAACCCTTTGTGGCTTGGCAGACCACACGGATGCAATGCAATCTTGCGACGGGGAGAAGGTGTCTGCCCGACAACCCGCCGCTCCGGTCTTCCACATCCACGGTTTTAATTAGAAGCGTGGCTGAGTTGCAGCATCAAGGTTCAAAGTCCAATCTGATCTTTCTCACGAGAGCGCTCCGATAAAGACGTTTGTTTCATGCTTGCAATATGAGTGCCGAGTTATTCTGCACATCCATTGTCGGCATGATGGTGGGCTGATTCTCTCTGCTTCATGTAAAGCGATGCGTCACGAAACAAGTGTCACAGCAGCGCCCCAATTTCTCTTTGACCAATAAGACGCGGCCTCGTTGATCCTCGTTGATGGCTTTCTCCCGCAGAGGAGAGGCCGAGCAGGGGTCTTTCCTTGGCAGCGAATGACGGCCCACGGAGATGACGTTTAAATCACATGGCTTTCATCCTTACAAACCACCTCAGCATGCAAGTGTCCGATTATTATTATATGGGTTGGGTTGGCGCGTGCAGGCAGGTAGATGGCCTAATATTCTTTGAACCAAACGGGTTTTGCATTCGCCTATTTTTGGCATGCTTGACGAGGTCGCCTCTATCTACGAAATTGCTATCTAATAAATTAACCATCAAATGTCTAGATGATGTGTAGTCCCGTAGGACATGAAGATGCTGATTATGTGCGTGCGTGAAACCCATCCATTCATCCGTAGCCTTAATGAAGCCGAAGCTCTTGGTATACCCGCACCATTCGCACAATAAATAAGCCACCTTAGCCTCCTAATATGTTTCTGATCCATCGCTCGTGCATGTGCCCTTGATTCCCTTCCTCCCATATCCGTCCCAAACCCTGACATGCTGTTGTCGTTTCCATATGCAGATGGTTGGACTATGTCCAGGGTAGCCACAGCCTTGCAGTCTCTCGATTTGTCTCGTCTAATGAAATACAAAAAGCCTCGGGACTTCCAACATTTCGTTTTCAGACGGCGTATTTGGCGGTGAGCGTCTGGCGATCTTGAGGACGCATCTGTCCGAGAAATTCGTTGAATTGTGGCATCATTTGCTTATACACGTTGAGGACCTTGTTTGCCAATTTGTGTCAGTATAAACGGATAGAGACAGGATCATCGAGGTCTCAAACACAACTTACATGCTGAAAGACGTCGTGAAGTTCCTGCTTCATTGTATCCGGCAACTCAGACTCGTCGTATTGAGCCAGGGCTACAAAGTAGTCTAGTAGAACCTTTTCAATCGCCTGAGGATTCTGAGCAATAACCATGGAGAAGCCTTTGAAAGCCGAGGCCTTCTCATCGGTGGAGTCGACCTTCCTCATCAAAGTGATAAAGTCCTCGGCAAAGGTCGGCAAAGCAGGGGCCAAGAGTTCTGAATTTTCTAATCCAAGCCGGCCAAGTGCAATAGCGGAGTTCTCAGCGAGACTCTTGGGCACCCGGGGGTTGCACATGATTTCAACAAGGTGTTTCAGTAGCCCCGGAACCCATTGCGCCATGCCTTTGCCATGCTGCATCGTAATCTCGCCGATGGACCAGCAGGTGTTGTTGTAAGCCCCAAATCCATCACCAACTTCATCGTCGAGCATAGAATCCAGGTCGAGCTGCTTGAGGGCAATGGGTATTATGGTATCGAGATGAGGCTGCATCAAGTGATAAACGAAGTTTGCGCAATCTCCCAGCAAAGCGTAGGCAGACTGTCTGACCTCATCGGTAGGGTCTTCCATGCAGAATGTGAGCAATTCGAAGAAGGGTTGGGGAGAGTTCTTGACGAGCTCCGTTGATGGTTCCTCTCCCAGTGCCTGAATGATTGCACTCAGGAGGTCGAGACTGGTGACCAAGAAATCCTTGTCGGGGCTATCGAAACCGATATTGCTTACGGCAGCCAAGCTCTGTTCCAGATTCATGTGAACAATGTTGATGCAGCGAGCAAAGATGGGCGGCGCATATGGGGCAAACGACGGTCCCAAAGCCAAGGCGACATAGGATAGACACTCGAGCAGAGGGAAAACTTCTCTAGACTGGTCTGACACGATGTTATATCTCTCATTGAGGGCCGGCATCAGCTGGTCTTTGAGCTCGGGGGTGGCCAGGAGCGATCCAGTGCGTTCTGCCAGCGTTTGCACACAGTCGTATAGGACGTACATATTCTTGTCCTTGTACTTGGCAAAGCAACGGACAAATTGCTGGATGATAGGGCCGCAATATGGTTCCAAGTGGGAGCCTGCCTTGTATTCAATATTGGCAAAAGCAGACGCGCCAGCTGCCTGGACCTTCTTGTTTCTGTCAAGCATCTTTCTAAGAATGCCATCCATCAGAGGCACGAAGTACTGCTCTTTCTGTCCCCCAGAAAGCTCTGTGGCCCATTCAGAATAGCGGCCCAGAGTCCAGCACGTAATCTGACGAACGACTGGCTCAGGGTCCTCAAGTAGTGAAATCAGATATGGCATGAGTTGGGGGAGATGAGGCGCAACGACATCCATACATCCCTCGGCTACTGCACCCAGGGCCAAAACAGCTGCCTCACGATGAGGCCATTCGTCATGTTTGAGATTCTGAGACAAGTAAGGGAAGATGGCTTCGAATACAGGGTTGCGAAAGTCCTTTGCGAAGACGTCCAAGGCAGCTGCGGAACATTTGCGAAGAGTCCATCTTTCATCGGGGTTTTCGTCTCCATCGTCGAGTTCGTCATCGATCTCTCCCTCTTCAGGATCATCATCCATCCCTGTGTTCTTGACTTGGGCATCACCGCTCTCGTTCTGATTAGCTGAATTGCCATTTGCGGTGGTAGTTCGGTTTAGGTTTTTCTTTGCAAATGCAGGCTTGATGTCTTGTTCTTTGTCATCTTCGTCCTCGTCGTCCGAGGCACCACCAAGAAGAGCAATATCTTCCCCGCTGTAGACCATGCACTCCAACAGAACGGGAATAATTTTGTTCAAGTATGGCTGGAGGCCCTGCCACAAATCATCATGCTCCCCAACTGCCAACCAGAATTCGGCTGCCTCACGTGCGAGGTCCTCATCGTCACCTTTCTGCTGAGAGATGAGGTAGTCCACCAAACCGCCAATGTGAGGTTGTAACTTGTCAGGTCGTGTTTCAACAAGATGAACAAAGGCGCGACATACTTGGCGCCGTACATCGGGACTGCTGTCGCTGGAGAGAACAAACAGCTGCTGCAAGAGGTCGTCAATGGAATTCAGCATTGCTTGCGAAGCTCGGGGAGTAAAATTGTTTATCGCAGTCAAAGCTCCAGCCCGAACTTTTGCAAGCGGGCTCTTGGTAGCAGCTATGAGCTGGGGGAGTACGTGATTGAGCGGACGCTGTCCGTTCACCTCCCTTATGAACACCCGGGGGCTGTCCTCGCAGATTTTCGTCATGGCGGACATGGCACCCTCCTGGGCCTCGTTGGACACATTGCCGCTAGTGTTTCCAAACATGTCTATCAACTGAGGGAGCAGATCCGGCCAAGTAAGCAAGCCGCCTCTTCGAATCACTTCGGTCGCAATATTTCCAGCATAGTTGCGAATTTGAATGTTCTTGTCTTGCAGGCCCATTGGAACGGCCATTCGGACAAATTTCAAGCTTTCTTCGGGTATGGTTTTCCACTCGTTCTTGACATTGTTCTTGAGCATAATACCAGCGGCCGATCGTACAAGGTGGTAATCAGTTTCGCTACAGTCTAACCCCTCTGGAGGCTGTGTGCTCGAAAAGAGGTAGGCCAAGTAGTTGTTTATGTCTGGCGAGTTCTTCGCTTGTTGCAGCATCTAGTCGAGTATCAGAACACCGTCTTTGTCAGCCGAGCTAGTTGGGAGAGGACGCACCACTTCAGCGTTTTTTTGAGCATTCTTGTCGATGCCGCTCAGGGAATCTTTAAGGCAAGCGGCGAGCTGCCTCACCGAGTCTGGGGACGGTTGCCAGGACATGTTGGTGGCGGGTGATGGCGTCGATTCAACTCGATTTATGGCTATTGCATGTCCTCACGGCGACAAAAGACCTGAACGCATATTAGCTACCGGTTGAGAATCGCCATTACACAGTAGAAATTCAACTGCGTGAGAGTGCCCGCGAGCTAGATAGCCCAACAAGCAATGATGACATACAAGTGATTTTCTAATGTTGCCCCTCTGCAAGAACAAGGGTCGTGGGGCAAGTGGTGGTAGTCGAGGCTCGAGGACTCGCGAGCGGTGCGGGCAGTAGGTATTGGAGATTTAGAACTCGATTGAAAGGGTCTTTCGGCAGTCGCATCGAGCAGCCTGTGTGCCACCTGTGCCTTGACTGTGAAAAAAAAAAAAAGTCGTTCAAGGCAGCTCGGGAACGATTGAACGTGTGCGCTTGCTGAACGATGTCTGGCGGGGTAGCAGCGCCCGTTCCAAAATAGGTTGGCGGGTGCGATAACGATAACCCGGTGGCTCCGGTTTGTAATAGTACCAAGAAGTGATGGGGTAATGATAATGGTTAATTACTACATAAGCTAGCTATAGTAGTTCTATAATTATTACTACTCTAATTATATAAGCTATATCTCTACCTAATAGGCTAGGGGAAATTATTAGTATTAACCCTAACACTATATTATAATACTTTATCCCTCTCTAAATTAATATAATCTTCTATTCCCTATTTAGCTAAATCCTAAGTATTTAGTCTTAATAGTTAAAGTTTCTCCTAGTATAGGATATATAGTTTTAGGTTATCTAGATAGATTTTCCTTACTATTCCTCCCTTAATAGGTTTAATCTTATATATTACTACTAATACCTTTTAGATAACCTTAGATAACTTCCCCTATATTTTATAAAACTTCCCTTTTAGCTTATTCTCTTTATTTATCTTTTCCTATATAAGATTTCCCTCCTTAAAGCTTTATCTAGGTTTTATAGTATTATTCTAATTATTTACTTTCTATATTTAAACTAACTCCCTTCTCTCCTCTTATAAATCTAGATTATATAGATTAGTTTCCTAAATTAGTTCTAAATTATTTATTCCTAGATTCTTAAATTCTAAAGCTTTAAGTTTATTAACTCTTATATATTTTATAAATAGTTTAAATCCTAATATTAATATTACTAGGCTTATCCTAATACTTAATATATACTAATTATTAATAACTACTATAATACTTAGGATTACCTAATTCTATAAGTCTAGGGAAACTCTATCTCTCTTTATAGCCTATTTTATTAGTTATTCTTTAATAAGCCTTATATTTCTTTTAGCTAACCCTATTAATAATAGGTAAGAAATAAGTCTATATATTATAGCTATATTATATTTCTTTAAGGTAGCTTAAAATATTAAGTTCTTAAAGTATAAACTATTATTATAATATATTCTTTATAGCTAACTAAATATTAAGCTCTAGCTTTTATCCTAAGTTTCTATAACTAAATTACCTATAGCCTTAGTATAGGACTATTCTATTATAAACCTTATTATATAGTTTATAGTAATTAATATATACTTATTACTATTCTTAGCTTTTAGGGTAATTAGACCTAAATAGTCTATTATAACTAGTCCCTATAGTTCTAATATTATAATAGTCTTTAGGTCTATTTATAAAACTTATATACTAGTTTATTAATACACTAGGTATAAGTAGTAATAAGATTTTATATCTTTACTTTAGTCTAGCTAGAAGTACTTCCTATAGAGTTTCTATATTATAATTACTATCCTAAAATAACCTCTAGTATTATAGGATTCTTATAACTTCTTTAGTACTCTATATAGAAGTAAGTATTTTACTAATACTTTATTAGATTCTAAGTAGTATAATATTTAATTAAAAATCTAGTATTTTAGTGCTTAATATTAAATAAGTTTCCACTATTTTACTATAATTATCTAGTGTCTAAAAACTATAGCTAATAATACTTCTCTATACTAAGTTAACTTAAACTACTCTTAGAGTTCTTATTAAAGTTTTTTTATTATATTTTTATCTAAACTTCCTCCCTCTAGTAATACTAAGGTAGTATTTATTAAAACTATAATTAGTTAGTCCCCTAAAGCTAGAGTTATATCTATGCCTAATCTTCTTTCTACTATAACTAGATCTAATCTTAAATAATCTAGTATTTAAGATATCCTATTAGTAATCTTTATAATCTTTATTATATTTAGTTAATAGATATATTTTATATTAGATTCCTAAAGTATATCTACCTAGCGTGCTACTTTTCTATAGACTTCTAATATATTTACTATTAAATTAATAATACCTTTATAATCTATATATACCTTTAGTAAATAAGGTAAATAATCTAGTAACTATCTTATTTTTTTTAAACCTACTATAATTATAAGTATCTCTTTTTCTAGTATTAAGTATTATTTCTTAGCATTACCTAGTTAATATAATATCTATATAATAATTTACACTTTTAAGAAATTAGCGTCTATATAACTTATTCTAGGTTCTATATTTTCTATTTAGAATAGCACTCTACCTATACTAGTATTAGATATATCTATAGCTATATAAAACTATATTCCTAGTCTAGCACTAAATATTATATTTATTTATATACTTTTATATATTTTTAATAAAGCTTATTAAGCTTTAGGTATTTACTTTAGTTTCTCTCTTAAGATCTCTTCTTTCTAAATTAAAGGCTTTCTAGTTTATATTATCTTAGGTATCTTATAAAAGAAGGCTTATTTAATAGTAACTACTAAGTCTACTCTTCCTAGTATAAATTTTTATATAAATAGTATTAGGTAGATAAGTATAAGTACTTTATCCTAAGTTTATAGTGGTTATTTCTTAAATTACTTAGCTAAGTTAGTAAATCTATTATAATATTTATATATAGGCCTTATTTTCCTATCTTCTAGAGAATATCTAATATACTTAACTTTAGAGGTAAATAAAGTAGTCTTATATTTACTTAACCTAATTAGAGCCTATACTATCCTTAGAAAATATCTCTTTTAGAGAAAGTTAAAATAATCTTCCTATATCTCTAACCTAGTGTAGTAATTATTTATATAGATAGAAAATAAAGTATATAAATCTTCTATATATCCTAGGATAGATTTACTTTCTATACTATCCTAGAAAAATAGGTATCTAAAGGTAAGATCCCTAAACCTAGTATAAGTTACTAGTAATTCTATTAACCCTTAGGCTATATTATTATAGAAATACATCCTATTTAGCCTAGAGAATGCTATTTTATATTAATCTAGAGAGTAAACCCTAATAGCCTAGAATCTATTTAAGGCATTAGCCTATAATAAAAACTTAGAGTAACTATAGTAAATTAAATCTAAGTCTACTTCTATATTATAATATAGATAACCTAATTTAATTATTTTACTATTTATATCTCTAAAGTTATAAACTACTCTAAAAACCTTTAATCTAGGTTTTAGGGTAAAGATTATTAGCGCTACTTATTTTAAATCCCCTTATTAAATAATTCCTGCCTTTTCTATTACTAGGAAAACCTACTTTAAAAAATCCTAATAAGCTACTAAATACCTATATTATTTACGCTTACTAGGCTTTACTCCCTAAATCAGAGGGATATAATATTTAAGAAAGTCTATAGTGTGAATATCTTTAAGCTTAGAAATAAAGCACTCTTTAAATATATAGTATAATTATATAATTATTAATTATTAAGTATTATTACCTATATAGTCTCCTAGTGTAATATATAACTTCTTAAACCATAAAATAATAGTTTTAGGGGCTAAGGAAGATAATAGCTAGTTTATATAGAGATTCCTAAATTATAAGGGGTAGCCCTTAATTTCCTGTTTTCCTATATAAATTAGCTTATTAGCTTATCTTATTATATCCTATGCTCCTATTCCTATTCCTACTATATCTTTACCTAAAGACTATAGATTAGCTAAGTTTACTAGATAACGCCCACTAGCCTTGGTTTTTGCTTCTAAGTTACCTAACTTCTTATTTATATAGGGATTTCTAATTTCTAAGGGAGTTCCCTTATTATTCTAATTTTATATATAAATTAATATATACATATATCTAGTTATATCTAATTTATATTAATCTCCTTACTTTATAACTAAGTCCTTAGAATACTATAACCTATCCTATACTTCTTAGTCTAAAACTTCTTCCTATTTATTTATATAGTGTTTTTTATTTCCCTAGGTAAACCCCTTAATTTTCTATTTTCCTATATAAATTAGACCTTTTACCTATCCTTCTATATCTAGTTCTAAATTATTAAACCATACTATTTAACCTAATCTATTTAGTATCTCTAGGAGGTTTAAACATTCCTCTTTAGATTCTATTAGGTCTAATAACCTCTTATTACTCTTAGGTTCCTCTTTAGGTTTATCTAGTAATCTAGACTTTATAACGCTATAGGAGGTATTTTTATTCTATTCCTTTCTCTAGGCTACTTTGTGGTATTTAATCTAACTCTATATAATTTTCTATATATTAGGTGTCTATCCTAAGGGTATTATTCTAGTAAAGTAAGAGAAAAGTTATTTTATTTCTATCTTATTAGTAATCTTATTAGTAAAGCTATCTATTCTAAAGGTATAACGCGGTTTCTATAAAACTATAGTATTAGAGATTAAAGTTAAATTATATCTTCCTTATAATAGTTTAGTATCTATTTTAATCCTTATATAGTCCTTATTAGGAACTTCTAATATATCCTTATCTTTATCTATTTCCTCTATTTTAATTCTTATTCTCTTACTATTTATAAATACTTCCTATTCTTCTCTCTCTATCTAAGCTAGTAATTCTTTATTTCTAGTTTTAGTAATATATCCTTCTAATATTCCCTCCTTCTAATATATATATTTTATCTAAGTTTTATTTACCTCCTATTTAGAGTTTATTTCTTTATCCTTATCTAGTAGTATTAGATTAATTAATAGATCCTATAAATAATTACTAGTAATATTATCTATAGTTTTTAGTTTTCTAAATCTTCTTTATTTATTTATTTATATATATCTATATTTATTCCTCTTAGTATTTCTTTAACTTTCTCTAGGATTTTCTAATTATCTTCTATAAGCTCTATAGGTTCCTTAGGTCCTATTCTCTTAGGAAGTTAGCCTCTTTTATTAGATCTTTAGAATAAATCTAGGTATAGGTAGATTAGTAAAGTCTAAGTAACTTTATTTATTCCCTTAACTATTAGCTTATCTTCTATATAGTATTTAATAGTATCTATTCTTCTTAGCTAGACCTTACCTAGTAATATATCCTAATTATATTAAACTAGTATAATATAAAATTTTACTAAAGCTAGGATTCCCCTAGTAATAATTTATAAGTAAGTATAGTAGGTAATTAGGTAGTTAATATTATTTACTATTTAAATAAATTACCTTTCCTAGAGTTAAACTTTAGAGAATCTAAATTTTACTAGGAAATATTCGCTTACTAGTTCTACACTAGATTCTCTATTAATTAAAACTAAGTTATATTAGTAACCTTTAATATATATTATAATATAACCTAGAGTTATTACTATATCTCTATTAGGTTTAGCTATATTATTCTAGGTAATTACTATATTTACTAATCCTAGAGTTAAATTAGCCTTATAAGTCTAATTAATAGTTTCTTTAAATAGTTTTATAAGATTTATAATTATAGCTTTTACTCCTTTACTTTTAGTCTTCTTTTAATACTATATTAAATAACTTAGTTATTATTAAATAATAAAAGCTAGCTATAATAGTTAGAGAATACTAATAGAAACTATTATATTTCCTAAATATCTTCCTAGATTAAATACTAGAACTTAGTACTTTTCTATTACTCTAATCTTCTCTAATTCTAGTCTTTATTTTAGGGTTAGAACTTCTTTTAGGGTTACTTCTTTTATTACTACCTTATAGGGTAAATTTAGAGATATAGAAGTCTAGGATAGTCCTATAATTCTATCTAAATAAGGTCTTATAGTAGGTAATAATCTCTTAAATTCCTCTAGAGATATTTCTTAAGGTAGATATATTATATTTAGAGGGGATAGAGTTTAGGTTTCTCTAGACTCTTTAGTATCTAGGATTTTCTTTACTTATTATTATACTTATTTATCTAAAACTAATCCTAGCTTATTAGATAATTTTATAATCTTTCTTACTAGTCCCTATATTTATATAGGTTTAGAACCTTTTCCCTTTAACTTACCTAGGGTTATAGTATAGGAGAATTCTATATTATTCTCCTCCTAGATATAGCTTAGAGGTTAATAGTTTATTATAGAGGTATTATAAGTTATAAGTTTCTATATTAGTATAAAGCTAGGTAGGGGAATTAGTTCTCTTTCTAACCCTCTAATATAGTTAATTTAATTAGAGTTATCTAATTCCTATTAATAATCTCTCCTTATCTAATATCTATCTCTAGTCTACTATTTATAATGCTTTTTAAAATCCTCTAATAAGTATTTATCCTTACTAGAATAATTATACCCTATATATCCCTATTCTCTATATAAGAAACACTAAAAGAAGTCTAGGTCTTATTATCTATCTATTAGTATCTATTTAATTACTAGTTTTTAGGGTAACTAAGGTAGGTTATTAATAGTATATCTTCCTTATCTAGTTTATCTATATAACCTAGATAATTCTCCTATAGCTTAGGCTTAAAAGGCCTTAAGCTAATAGATAAGTTCTACTATTTATTTATCCTACTTAACCTAAGCTTTAGAAGCTAATTTATCTCTTTTAGCTTATTCTTCTATCTATATATATATTAGGTTAGAATAATCAGGGGTTCTAGTATCTTTACTAAGTTAGGAGATTTTTTTAGATACTAAAGAATAATAGTTATATAAGACTACTTTAAGATCTAATATTATAAGATCCCTAGATACTATTCCCTATATTTATTTATTAGTTATATATAAATAATCTACTACTCTCTCCTATAGTTATAAATCTAATTCTCTATTTACTATATATATTATAAAGTTAGTAAATAAAACTTATCTTACTTCTACCCTTACTTTTAATACTAGATATTCTACTCTTTAGATATAGGTATTTAAACTTTCTCCCTTCTCTTTAGTAAAGTAATAAGCTTCTTATTATATAGCTACTTCTAGAAGTAAATTAGGTTTCTTAAATTTCTTTATAAACTTATCTTTTAGAATATCCTATTTATAATCTTTATAGTCTAAGTCTTTATACTAAGTAATAGCTTTCTCTCTTAAGCCTTAAGTAAAGTTATAATATACTAAAGTATTAGTATATTCTAGAATTTAAGCTATAGCTACTATAGCTAAATAGTAGTCTATATAATCTTTAGCTAGGCTATCTCTAGGATAACTAGAGAAAGTTATTCCCCTAATATTATATAATATTATTAGAAGAGGTAGGATATTTATAGTATCTATATATCTAATTTTACTAGTGTCTTTACCCTTTAGTAATTAGATTAATAAGGATAGGAATTAAGGCAAAATATCCTCTATATAGGAGAAGTATATAGGTAATTTAAGTGCTAGACTTAGATAAAAGGGAGATAAAACCTTATCTAATTTAGTGTCTAATAGATCTAGCTCTAACTATAATTAGATTTAAAGTAATAAAGGGTTTATAAATAAAGATTAAGATTAGGTTAATAATATTAAAAGGTTAAAGAAAAGTCTACTATAGTAAGTAGGAGAAGTTTTTAATAAAGACTAATTAGAGTATACTATAATAAACTCTAATTAAAATAAAGAGTTAGGTTAAACTTAAAACTTACCTTAATAAAGTTCTCTATTAAGTAGCCTAAAGAGTCTAAGAAAAAGAAAAACTAAGTATCCTTAATTCTAGAAAAGATAATAAACTATCCCTAATAGATTTTACTACCTTCCTTATTTTTCCCTTTTCTAGTTTTAACTCCTATATTAAGAGCCTACTAATCTTATAATAATCTATATTAAACCTTCCTATTTCCTATTCCTAAGGCAAATTTCTCTTATATTAATATAGTACGCTAACTATTCCTATACTATACTAACTAATTAAATAAATAAATAAGTAAAAAGGTAGAGATATTAGTAAGTTAAAGCAGGGTAAAAGTAGGGTAGTAGTCTATATGCCCCTTATTAGAAATTAGTAGTATAATTAGCCTAGTAAACTATAGTTTCTATAGGTAAGAAGTAGCTTAGGGCTAACCCTAAAGTATAAAGTTCTACCTTTATATCTAGAGGTATTATAAGCTTCTATGCCTATACTTTTTCTACTATAACTCTAATAATTATTAGCATTAAAGGTCTATAATTTATACTTAGTAATCCCTTATTATTCTATAGTAATAAATAAGGTAATAATATACTTAACCTAATACCTTACTTATATAAGATATATAGATTATATACTACTTCTTATAGCTTTATAAATTAAGTTTAGCTAATACCCTTTACTAGGGCTTATTTCTTAAGCTTAAGTGTGCTTCTATAGGTCCTTAGAAGTTAGAAGGTGAATTTACTATCTAAGTCTATTTAGGTTATATTTTCTTCTCTAAGGAATAATAGTAATTTATATAGTTTTAATAAGTCTAAAAATATTAGCTACTAGGAAAGGTTTTCTTTTATTAAACCTAATTTCCTAAGTCTTTTAAATTAATTTAAAGTGCCCTCTTATCTTAGTATATCTATCCTTAGATAAGACTTCTAGGCTATATAGTAAAAGTTACTAATTAAAGACTATCTTACTAATTAGTGCTAATTAGAGGTAATCTTATGCTAATCTCTTTATTCTTAGTTTATTCTATTCTTATTTAACTCTTTTCCTAATTATTTAGCTTAAGACTTAATTCTTTAAAGTTCTAGATTTCTTATTTATATCCTATTAGGGATTCTATTCTTATTAGGATTAGAGTTCTTATCTTTAGTATTCTAGTATATAGATTTATTTAAGCCCTATAGTTCTTAAATTTATTTATTAAGTCCTGCAGTCCTTATTAATTACTATATTATTACTAGAAGCACTTTCTATCTATAGTTAGGATTAATTCTTATCTATTAGTAGTAACTATAGCTCCCTAGATTTAGACTTATTCTATTTCTAACTATAGCTATACTCTAGTAGCTTCTATTCCTAATTCTAATATATTCTCTTATTCTAATTCTTAGCTTATTTATTTGTTAGTTATTTAATTAACACTGGTTTTAATTTTATTATTTATTAAGATATAATTAATTATTTAAAGTAATTCTAATTAAGTAAAATAATAAGTCCTAGTCTTATTACTATATAATAGTACTAAGAAGTAATAGGGTAATAATAATAGTTAATTACTACGTAAGCTAGCTATAGTGGTTCTATAATTATTACCACTCTGATTATATAAGCCATATCTCTACCTAACAGGTTCCAGGCCAGGGCATTTTTTCCCGGAAAGCCAGAATCATCCATCCGTTTCGCACCCAGTCCAGCTACCCTGGACAGTCAGTTGCAAATTGAAAAGAAAAGAGATGTTCTTGCTGTGCTCACATATTCAGTTTTATGCGTAACTTTTGCGTATCACAATGCTAGTGCTAAAGATTTGATGATGTTCGGTACTGAATTGCCGTGAGAAGATGGCTAGCACATCAACCGCGCCTTCGTCGGCAGTTATTGGAAGCAACCAGACGCTTTCAAAGATGAAGACGGCATCTGAAGCCCCCTGAGGGCATTGTCATCCAGCCGAAGGCTTATCAAACACCTATTTTCGAGTTTGTCGTCACGAAAGATTTCCATTCACCGCCAGGGCTCCCACACCGGCCTCCTTGAGCTTATCTAGTATCACCTCGGCAATATTCTTGAAAGCCTCCATTTCTTCCTCCACTGTCCCTCCCATGCCTGCATTGGCGAAGCTCACCGAGTTGGTGACATAGACGGGCAGTTGGACTCGTCTCACAAGAAGCTTCGCCAGCCGCGTGGTGAACTCTAAGCTGGACTCTGAAGGGAATAACGTGGTTGCGAGAGGTTGCTTGTCATCAAAACGCTGCACCCATTTCACCGTCAATCGATGATGAGATCAAGGCAGTTCAAACTGAGCAGGAAAAAAAAAAAAAAAAAAAAGGCTACTGACATTTGGTAACGCATAGACAAACGAGCCCATGGGCTTCGGACTGCCTACTTCATCCTGCGCTGCAGTCGTGAGAGACAGCACCAAGGCCTTGGCCTGCGTGCTGAGACGCAGGTAGATGCGGGTATCGAGCGAGCGAGGGAGGGGTAACGAAAAGCTGACGGCTCGGGTTTCGGTGACGGCCATGCTTAAAGCAATCTGTGACAAATCCTGCCTGCCAAAGTAGGAGTATTTTCCCTTCCAAGCTTTGCTCACTATGCAGAGCGTCGAGGATTAGGATTTGCTGCCAGTGATGAAGTCTAATCGCCCTTGTTTCCAGAGACGAGACGGGGAAATCACATGATTGGTTGGAGAAGCCTGTCGACGGGATCGCTGATTGGGTCCGTTGCGGCCTTGACACACTTTCTCCGAGACCTCTCTTATCAAAGCTTCCTTCGATTATCTACTCCGCGTTGGAGCTGAGGAAGGAAGACCAGTGCGCTCATTTGATTAGGATGATGGAAGGGTGAGCCAAGAACACAAACAAGAGGGGAAAAAAAAAAAGTCAAAGCCGCGTGATATTAAGTCGGCGCCTGGCCATTGCCCCATCAATTCGTCTCATCCTCAAATCTCGACACAACATCATGAACAGCGTCTAGCCAAGTCTTGGTCGAGGAACAATCATGGCTGATGAGGTCCGCACGAAGATTGTCCAAGAGGCAGGTGCCTGGGAAGAGGTGGAGGAACATCTGGACGATCCCGAAGAGGTCAGAGTTATCTTCTGTGCTTTAGACTCATTTGCGTACGTTCGATCCGAATCCTCTGTTACACGACCCGACGCTCACTTCACTCCTTCCACTCCCTCCCTCCATTGACGAATTGAAAAAGAACCCCCCCCCCAAAAAAAAGAGGAAAGAAAAAATAGAAATTGCCGTTGACTTCGTTCTGCTTGATTTCGCGTGCTAATGGTGCGATCCAGACAATACGCCAAAGTCGCTCACTTCAACGTCACTCACTTGCGACGTCGGTCGTTCTACGCCCTTCCCCAGGAACACTGGAAAATGCTCGCAGCTCCTCCGTTCAGTTTCTTGGAAACCCTGGACAAGACCGACGATGCCATTGACGCCAATGCGGAACTGGCCCGGGCCATCGTGTCCCACGGCCTGAGGAACTTCGCCTCACTTGCCAGCGCGTCACCTCAGGGCGAGCCCATGATCCCGCTTCAGTGGACGGGCGTCGCCAAGCACGCGGACATTGACAAGGCCAGGAGCACGATCCGCCAGTTCTACAGGGACTGGACGGCGGACGGCGCCGCGGAGAGGGACGTATGCTACGCGCCCATCATGAGGGCGCTGGAAGACCAGCAGGCCAGGCTGGGCAACGACCGGAAGCAAAAGGTTCTGGTCCCGGGAGCCGGACTGGGAAGGCTAGTGTTCGAGATCTGTCGAAAGGGCTACGAAGCCGAGGGCAACGAGATCTCCTACCACCAGCTCCTGGCATCGTCGCACATCTTGAACGACTGCCCCGTCGCCGGCAAATACACCATCTATCCCTGGGTACACGCCTTCTCAAACCACCTCACGCGGGAGAACCACCTTCGGGGCTACACAGTCCCCGACATCCATCCCGCGACCGAGCTCGCCGACTCTGTCAACGGCGGCGGCGGCGGCGCCATGTCCATGTGCGCAGCCGACTTCCTCTGCCTCTACTCGGATGACGACCACGGAGAGACGTATGATTCCGTGGCAAGCCTCTTCTTCCTGGACACTGCCCCTAACCTGATTCGATATCTCCAAGTCATCCACCACTGCTTGCGCCCGGGCGGCATCCTCATCAATGTCGGACCTCTGCTGTGGCATTTCGAGAACCAAGCCCCTGGCAACCATGGTCATGATGACGACGGCGACGGCGAGCACGACTTCAACAATTCGTCCGGGATAGCTGATCCAGGTAGTTTCGAGCTGTCCAACGATGAGGTCATGGCGTTGTTGA
Source organism: Epichloe bromicola (assembly GCA_023658445.1). Lineage (NCBI taxonomy): Eukaryota > Fungi > Ascomycota > Sordariomycetes > Hypocreales > Clavicipitaceae > Epichloe > Epichloe bromicola. The sequence continues at coordinate 2,976,235 of CP098270.1, forward strand.
AGAAATTGGGATTTGACGTCGAATGGACGCAGCTTGGCATTGAGGCGCCTTACATCCAGGACGAGGAGAGCATGTTGCGGACCGTGTACAAGGCTACTGCCTGGGTCGCGCGCAAGCCCGGGAGAGCAACATGATGGGCGGAGAGAGCGCGGCGCATAATGATTAGGGGGGGTTTTGAAGAGGCTGCATGCCGGCATTATTAGACAACACAGCGCAACTGGAGCATCACAATAGAACATGGGCATATTGCATTGCATTTGCCCGTCAGAGATTGAACCTTTCTTTCCCTTAGCTATTCTCAACGGTGAATAAGAGTTGACCATCTAAGAAGAACAGAACAGAACAGCATAATCAAATACATTCCATGGTTTTTTTTTTTTTTTCAACACGGCGCAATCTACAGCTTTGAGCTCCCTTGGCCATGGAAAGCCAGCTCACCTCTAGCCCACATGGCACCACCATCAATGGCAATAGCCTCTCCATTCACGTGGGATCCCGCCCGACTAGCCAGATACACGACGGCACCGGCGATATCCTCGGGCATTCCCAGTCTGCCCATGGGGTTGGCGTTACCAATCTTGTCCGCCCCGCCAGCAATCTCCAACAACCCATTTGACATCTTGCTGGGGAAGAAGCCGGGGCAGATGGAATTGACGGTGATGTGCCGGGGACCCAGCTCAATGGCCAGGTTGCGGCCCAGATGAATCACGGCGGCCTTGCTAGCAGAGTAGCCGTACGTGCCTTGCTTGCCGACCGTCCCGATGCCCAGACCCGCGACGCTGGCCGTGATGATGACGCGGCTGGGGCTGGTGCGCGACGCAGCCTTCTCCAGCAAGGGTGTGAAGACGCGGATGGTGTTGAAGACGGCCTTGACGTTGAGGTCCATGACCTTGGCGAATGCCTCGTCGGGGTGCGTGTCAAAGGCTTCGCCCCACGTGGCGCCGGCGTTGGCGAACAAGATATCCACGCGGTCCGTGTGTTTCTTGACTTCCTCCACGAGGTGCTTCACACCCTTCATGTTGGCCGAGTCGGCGGGGACGGGAATGGCGACGGCGCCGGGCGCGCGGTTGGGAAGCGCATTGAGGGCTCTGCAGGCCTCGTCGCACGCAGCGGCTTTGCGGGAGGAGATGAAGACTTTGGAGGCGCCGGCCTGGAGGAAGCTGTCGGGAGATGCGAGTTAGCAGGCGATTGCGAGAGGACTGGATGAGAGAAAGAGAGAGGAAAAAAAAGAAAAGAAAAAGAAAGAAAAAGAAAGCACGGCTGAGTTTGCCGAAGCCTTCCTGTGCAGCGACACGTACGCAGAGGCGGCGTGCAGGCCGAGACCACGAGAACCGCCGGTGATGACGGCGACCTTTCCCTTGAGCGAGAAGAGGGAGGGGAAATCGTTCAATTGCGTTTCAGCCATGGTGTTCATTCGAGTTGACGATTTTGTGGTGAGGATACGGGAGACGAGAGGCTTGTTGCGCGAGAGGGTGAGAATGACGGGGAAGCTGGGACTCGGCAGATATAATAAGCCTGACTTTTAGTCCACAAGTCCACAAGTAACCTGGGCTAGGTTTTGTATCATCTCGGTTTGGCCGGCGGAGACGATCAAAGCCTCGCCCGCAGGAACGAGCTTGAAGCACTTGTTGGGGAGTTGCCGAGGTCTGGCATGGATGGGGGGCGGCATTCGGGCCGGCATCGGGGCCGCTCTACGGAGTACGTCTCTCGGCTCGGTCAATTCCATGTGGGGTGCGGTGCAGCAGGCATCGAGTTGCATCGAGTTGCATCCAGTCACATTCATCAATCATCCAATATTGACATCTTGATCACTATCAACTGCAATGTGGCGGGGCCATCGTACGGAGCCGTGCGCAAAGAAGAAACAGACTGGAATCCTCGAGAGGGACAGTGACGAGATGAGCGTATAGTGGAAGAAGAGCCGTGAAGAAGGGAAAAAAAGATCAAAGTGAAAGTCGTAGTCGTGCACTTCCAAGACAAGAAATATGTTTTGGGGTTTTTTTTTTAAAAAAAAAAAAAAAAAAAAAGACAAAAGAAAAGGCAAATGGAATGCGGCGGGAGAAGCATTGTCCGGCTGTTCACGCGGCATCAGCCTTTATTTTGAGAAAAGACTCGAACCGTTTATCAAACAACCTAGGCCACGACTCGACGGCAATCATGCTTGAATAGCGAAATCGTAAAGCTTCAGGCCTGTGCCCTAAGCGACTGCCTGTGCGGGCAAGTGCTCTTTCGAGCGTCTGGGGTTGCTTATAATCGTACTGCAAACCCGCGTCGAGACGAGTTTGCGGTTTTTTTTTATATGGAACGTATCAAATGATGTGCGATACCCTCGGTACAGACACCGAGATCGCGATAAGACAAGAGCGGCGTGGAACATTTGGTTCACACAACGTGACTGGTAACCGAAGAAAACAAAAGTGAAACACGGTCACGACAAGAGAGCCGCGGGGATATGTCTTAATTTCTTCTTCGCTGGTGTGTCTTCTGGCACCAACAGTCGTTCACCGCATCTTGAAAATTGACCCAACTTTCAGGCATAATCGAGCCGATGAAGAAGACGTTGACATTGTGTTCGACTGTGATGAGTTTGGAATAGTTGACGCGCGATTCTTTGGACAGTCTCTCACCATCTTCGGTGATGCGAGCTTGCACCGCGGGGAAACCCAATTTTGGCTCGCCGTCCAGCGTACGAGCTCTGTGCCCGTATTCGTAGATGATGCCATGTTTGGAAGGCTTTACGCCGCTCTTGTTGCATCCTTTGCCACCGTAGGTCAAGATCGGCCTGTAGACGCATGAGTATATTGACCCACCCATGACCGTGTTCACATGGCGGGCGGATAGATGAACGGATTGACTTACACACAGGTGCAATGACCTTGATCATTGGCAATCACGATGAATCGTCGAAACCCGACGAAGAACTTCATGCCAAACCTGTTTTGAATCTCTTGTCTTCCCGACACACTGGGATGCTTATTCTCCCCAGAGCCTTGGGGCTCAGACCAGTACACTTTGAAAATCTACCTTCATGCATCAGCGCCGAACTAGTGTTAGTCATGGAATACGAAGAAGAAGGCTCACCTCCCCTGGCTGAAACCTCGAGGACGGCTCGATTCGATATCCTGGAAACAATCCTTGTCAGTGGCAAAGACTTCCTGACAGGGGGTAAATGCAGGTTCTTACTCGGATCCATTTCCTCGAATTGATCTTCGTCCGCCGAGATAGCACCTCCTTTAGGTGTAGTAGACTCATCTTCATCTGGCTCAGATGCTGGTTGCAACAAGTCAACTACTACAGCTCCTTGCAGTCGGGCAGCTGGTGGGGAAAAAAAGGCAATTACCATAAGCAGGAGTAGTGTAGGCACCGCTTGAAGACCCGGCGCCGCTTTGAGTGATCCCATATTGCATTTGCTGTGACAGGATGACAGCTTGCTGCAACTGCGTGGCTTCATTGGAGTCGTACGATGTCGGGGTAGCTAGAGTACCCATGATTTTTAAGTAAAGGCAGATTGTATGAAGTTCTCTCTGGTGCCTCATAGTTTCGGGCCAGAACCAGGCAACGGCGGCTTTGCGGTAGAAATTCACTTACTGGCATATGCAGCTGCTGGCTCCGAGTACCCTGAGCCAGTGTAGTATTGAGCATCGTAAGCATCTGTCGCAGTCAGACAAGGAAGAAATTTGTTGAACATCAGTGTTGACTTGATAAGACTTACAATGCGTTTGACTGGGAGGTGCTGTGCTGCCGGTGGCTGCCGGGGCTCTGCGTCTCTGCTGCGTCGAGCCGGAATGACTGTGGCCTTTGCGCTGAGAACCTTTGTCATATTGATGATTTTTTCCCTTGTCTTTGCTCTTCTCCTTGCTCTTCTCCCTATTCTTTTCTTTGCTATTTTCCTTGCTCTTATCTTTACTCTTTTCCTTGCTCTTTTCCTTTTCCTTTTCCCTGTCCCGTTCTCTGTCCTTGCCCTTGGACTTGGAGGATCTCGATTTTTCTTGTGGTCCACTGTTGAGTTCGTAATCTACATTTTGTGTTGTCAAAATCAGTTTCTCAGGCGATGATGGGCTTGAATGGGCTTGAATGCGACGCGAAAATATGAAAATATACGTCAAAGGAGGTGGTTCGTAGCAGATTGGGCTGGCGGTGAAGCTACAAGTCTTTTCCCAATGCGGCAACACTGACCTTGAGAATCGAAGTTGGAGCCAGGTGAGAGGCTGTCGAGTTGCGCGGTCAGAGCCTCTATTGTCTGCGAGTCCCCTCGGGGGGTTTCCGCTCGGGTACCGTAGTCATAGTTGTATTCGTAGTCCAGGTTTCCTGGGAGTCGAGAGTCAGCAACGAAGGTTGCAATCGAACCCGAGGTAATCAATCAATCGGCGGGCAGCGCACCTTGGTGATCCTGCCTCACCCGATACAAGAGATTCTGAGTCGGATCAACAGCCCAGTCCGACCATTCACTCCATGTCGACATTGTTTGAGCCTGGGGCAGCCAGCATAGGAGAAGGTGATCGCTCTGTATAAGCCCCAATCGGTCTTACAAAGGGCGAAAGTACGACCACAAGAGCGTCCGAGGGCGGATACAAGCAAGACTACCTCTTGTAAGAAAGACGAAGGTTCCGATGACACGCGGCTCAGCCGAGAAAGGACGACGAACAAACGAAATCCCCGCTCTTGAACTATTCGCCGCGACAAGTACAAGTGGATGATGGAAGCTGGACAAGAAGGCAGAGTCCAGAATCAGATGAATCAGAAGACGGGTGCCAAACCTCGCAAGTGAAGACTTGCTGCGTACATGGCCGTGATACGTGGGTTACGTGGGTTGACCCCGTGGGCCTGCTTCCCCTCTCTGGCCTTCTCAGCGCGCGCCGCGTTGGTGCGCCTGCAGCGGTGGCCTTGGGTTGGCTGGCATTTGAAGGTGCTGCAGGACCATCAAGGCCAGTCAACAAACCACAAAAAAATCGCCGGGGAGCGCAGTTTCGTGAATTCTGAATGGAGGCTTGGACGACAAACCACTGGGGAGGTGTCCCACTAATGCACAGCTTTGGCTATAAGCGGCATATCATGTCGCACAGCAGTGCACATACATGAATTGAGGTCCATTGGAACACTGCAGATCGGTAGGCAGTCAAGATGGACATCATGTGTTCGTGATTGCGCCTCGGTCCTGAACTTGAGAAGTGATGCGAGAGCAGAGACCTGAGATGGGCACGTACTCGCCTCCCCGTTGGCTCCTTTGTTGCTTAATGCAATGCTCATGGCGGGAGATCCACAGCCCGCGCACCCGCAAGTGACGCCGCCCTTGGCCGCCCTTGGCCCACGAGACCCCACGAGACCCCACGAGAACTTAGACTAGGCTCGCCCCGCTTGTGGCAGCAAATGAAGCAAATGAATGGTGTCTTCGCCAGAGCTTTCTTGGTCCTGGTCGGCACGCTGGGTCATAACAGTGACGTGTCTGACTTGGACTCTTGTTGGGACAGGGATGGTTGGTTGTTGCCGCTGCTAATCCGTAATCCCTACTCGGTATGTACGCCGTACTAATGTAGGACAAGCATCCTTCGACATGCACCCTTCGACATGCATCCTTCGACATGCATCCTTCGACATGCACCGGCCTGCCAGTCTTCTCAAGACTGACGCATCTGCTCGCTGACGGCCAACGATTCCAAGTCCATGTTGCACAGGCGTACCATTCGGTGGCCACCGCCGTTCGTAAAGGCGAGAACTGGACTGCCCGACAACAACGACCACGACGATAGCGACGAAGCCTTAGAAGCCAGATCCCCGTGCGGCGATTTCTACCTGAAGCACAAATTGCATGCTTCCAGGCTCACAGCTCGGGGAGCGAGGAGCGAAAAGACATCAGACGAAAGGAGGTGCACAAGCCCTACCGCAGATTGACCGATCCACCATTCCGACGTCGTCTGACCGACCAGTCGGACTTGTTCTTTGTCCTTCAGTCTCTCAGCCTTGCTTCTCACTTCGCTGTCTTCGCCGGGCTCGGATGTCTTCATCCCAGACACGATATGGCCGCTGCCCGCCGCTGACGCAGCCTCCCTGCTCAGTACGAGGTGTAGCGACATCGGGAGGCATCACCTTGGGGAAATTCGCCGGACGTTGCTCACTATGCAGTCCGTTGCTGTTCGAGCGCGAGGTGCTTCTGCCTCGACAGCCTCGACAGCTGCCCAGCACTTGGACGTGGCTGCTTCTGATCTGGCCGCTCAAACGAATCCATCCACGAGCTCGGATCCGCTAATGGACAAGCTAGCCACCACGGCTTCTTCACATGAAGACGACGATACCAAGGGCAGTGATAGCTGGAGATTGCAAAGCGACGCGTCGACCGTCTCCAGTAGAGTCACAACACCGGAACCTCATTCGCCTCCGAGATCAATATCAAGACCGCCGCTTTCCTCCAGCACCACAGGCACCACAGAATCTCGAACGCCTCGGGACGGCAGATCATCTGCGATACCGATACCAATCCCCGCCGCCGTACCACCACCGCCGCCACCATCACCACCAGGACTGCCAACGTATGGAGAGCTTCGTGGTGTTGGTGTTGCAACGTCAAGTGATGTTGGACAGTCCCATGTCACAGCCGAGGACAAGGCCGAACCTCAGGCTTCGTCTTGGATAGACCACGGCGCTGCTATTTCATTGAGTTCTGATGATGAGTCCGAGGAAGACCTCATTGCGTATAAAAATTCCCGACAGTTTCCTCCGCTGCTTCCTGCACACTTGAGCACCCACATGTCGAACCCACGGAGCCGATCATCTGCCACGAACCGTATCACGAATTGGGTCACCCAGTATGAAAAGTCGCACAGCCCGGCAAGAATACGGCGGCGAAACAGAACGACGTCCGCGTCATCCAAAGGCTCAGAGTCTCAAGCGACCAGATCATGTCCTGGCTCTGATTCGTCCCATGCCGAGGTCGAGCAGCTTTGGCAACAATTGAAGGAGAGAAGGGGAAGGCTTCGCGACATAAGAAATAAAATGACACAAGTACGCCAGGAGCTCCAAAAGTTGCGCTGGCGGAAAGAGGAAGCCGATAACTCATTCATGACAATTGTTCGGCCGCTACTCGTAGGTCAGCGGAGTGACACGTTCTTGTCGTCACTGAAGCTCCTTGATAGTCGGATGGCCTCCATGTTAGAGCTGAGAGAAGACTACCATTTCAGAGAGGCAAGCTATGAACGACTCGAGCTCGAACTAGACGAGGAAGAGAAGGAAGTCAGCGGGCTCGAAACCAAATTCTTCAGTCTGCTCTCGGCAGGGCAACACCACGGTGGCGGATCCGATTCCGCGCCTGCACGAAGAAGCACCACCGACACAAGACCCGGCGTCGACGTGGATACGCCATATGAGCTCATTGGGATACAGGCTGACAAACCACTGGAAGACATCCATCCACTCTATGTTGAATTCTCGGCTGCCGTCGGGGATTTGGAGAACGCCAAGGAGGATTACCGTGAGCTGCTATTTGTGCATTCACAGTACGAAGACGAGCGTAGTCTTTGCGACAGCACGGGGCATGGCCTATCCGCCGACGCTGAAACATTCTTGACCGAGTTCCCATCCGATGAGGCAAGGCTGAAGGCGTCGATTTCCAAGCTCGAAGATGTGGCACAGAGGCTGAAGCAGCTTTGTCAGGAGAAGAGAGTTATGAAGAAGCATCTGTCTGTGTAAATGGCTTATGTTCTGGAACCTGAAATGGCGTACGAGGATCTGGACCTGGACGACACTGCTCAAATTCTTGAGCACCACCATGGCCTGGCCCACCCACGCTACACAGAGCTCCTATCTCAGCCGGATCATGTCCTAGCGAGCCCTGGGCCCATGACAGCGGAGCAAGCCCTGCGCGCTGCAATTCGGCTGCCAGCAGACGACCCTTTGAAGACGGAGAAACAACGACTCGCAGCCAAGGAATACAGCATTGAAACATTAGTACGGGGTCACGGGTCGGACACCAAAGCAGACAGGGTGAACAAGTGGTTGCTTCACCAACTGCGTATTTCCCCCATGAGCGTACTGCTGCTTCGGTCGGTATTTGGCTCCAGCCGGCTGCGGATCCGGGATTACTGGCGCTGGCAATGTGATGTGCTGTATTACTGGTGGCGCGACGGCACTATGATGCAAAGGGACGACGGGAGCATGATTTCCACCACCGACATGTTTGAATTCTCTGGACATGGAGGTACATCCAAGCCTTCCGAGAGCCACCTCGGGAGGCGATGTCCGCCCGAGGCGCAGATCAATCCGGCAGATGAAGACCAGTGTTGCTTCACCCTGAAGGTTTCTTGAGTTGCGTTCTTTTCTACACTGCGTCTGTTCTACACTGCGACATTTTGCAAGCAAATGGTAGTCTTGCGTTTTGCTTCTTCTTCTTCTTCTTCTTCTTCTTTTATATCCCAGCGGATTCGATGTGATATTGATACAATCTGTTCGCGATTGGATTCCAGGTCGTCAACTGGTTGGTTGGCTTTCGAACATGCACGCACCAGGACCGTCGATATCAAGCGTTCCATGTCATGAACTGGCCGCCGCACGCGTCACCACTACATGTCGATTTTGCACATTCTTCCAGTACTGCACAGCACCCACGTCTGGAATCAACAGAACAACAAAAGACTGATGGGCTGTGAAAAGAAAGGGAAGGATAAAGAACTCATTTTGCCATGTTCAAATATGCTTTTGATACCCCCCCTTCCCCCTTCTATTCGTCATGTAGCACGGCTTGTTGGCGGTGTTCAGCGATTGCTCGGAGCCTCTTTTCCCGCCACTTGAACGTCTTGTGTACCATTTTCCCGGGTTTCCTTCAGGGCATCGGCGACGATGGGCGTACAGATTGCCTGGTTCCCATACCTACCTGCCGCTTGTTTTTTTTTTTCCTTGTCAAGTCTCCGAATCCGTGTCTGTGCTTCACTGGTGAAAAAGAAAACAATGTGCTCGCAGGCCACCTAATAATGGGGCGCTTCGAATTTTCCCAAGCTACACTCCACGCTCGGCGATTCCAAAGATGGGGTAACATGGTTACAAGTCTACTTCAACCCGGGCCAGGTAGCAACAGAACAAAAGTACCGTGGGGTAAATCATGACTTTGAGCCCCACGGATGCTCAGGGCCATCCATCAGTGCAGTGACCGCATGCAGGTGTAGCTTGGGGGAAACAGGGCTCGCCGTGTCAGTAGTATTCTTGCGGGAAACGGTCCAAATGGTTTGGCCCAGGCGAGTTGACGAGGGAAATAAATAATGGGTGTGGTGAAGCCACGATGGAATTTTGGGAGACCAAGAGAGATGACATCCGCGTCGTGACAGTGGATAAATCCGGACTACTTTCTTGAAAAAATATCTATAGGGGGATGAAAACTTGGGTATCGTGTGAGGAGTGCACTTTTTAAGGACTAGGAATTAAGTATATTGTGTCAAGTAAGCCAGCAAGTATTAGGATCCAATCTTGTCGCCCAGACGACGTCAACGCATAGCATAAGAACGAGGTGATGGAGTAATACGGAGGTAATCAAGTCGCCGCCCCCCCCCAAAAAAAGAAAAGAAAAGAAGAAACCCGACATCCAGCTCCGTCAGCCACAACCAATCAAATGCATCCACTCGGTAGCGCGCTTATTTCATCAAACTCTTCCGAAACAATCCCAAATACCAAAAGTCTTTCTCTTTTTAGGCTTTTTCGGTGTGGGTCGTCTGTACGACCTTGACACGGGCTTCGCTGTGCTGGAGGAGCTCTTCGGTCCATCTTCCCGTCTGCCCTTGTTCAACTTGGGCAGTGGCTTGTAGAGGAGCTTAGGATCCCTGTCCAACGAGCTGATGACAGTCGATTTGTTGACCGTCAGCCCTGATGGGAGGGCGACGAAGACTTTTGACGCGGGGCCGGGATTGAGCGCCTTTCGTAGAGGCGGATCGGTGTTGTTGCCTGGGTTGGATCCCGTGCATGCCGGCCACGCGTCTTCCTTTCCTGGCTGTTGCGCTCGCTCAGCTGCCAGGGCGCGTGCAGTCTGTTGTTGTTGTTGTTGTGTCGTCGTACGGTTTTTGCGAGGAGGCGGGAAGTGCGTCGCTGGGATAAATGGGCCGCCTGCGATTAAGCCGCTGTACATTGCTCCGAATGAAACGAGGAAGAGAAGGAAGAAAAGAAGATGCCGTCTCGTGCTGAGCGGCCGCGATGCAGACAAAAAAGTTTGGCGGTAATGCTTTACCAATATTGTAATGAGAAAGGTTGCTGATATGAAATATGCAGGCTCTGTGGAACCAACGGTAGCTAAGAATGGAAAGGATAAATTGTGTTCAGGGGATGAGAAGCATGGAGACTAGAAGTTCGTGGCTTTGGCTTTGGAGGATGCTTTTAAAGTTGGCAGTGAAGATGGGAGCTGCTCCTTCCTTGCACGCCTTTCTCGGCTGCCACTGACTTGGTCAGGCACCTTTTGGCACAACCCGACTTGCCGACTGCCTCGACAAGATCCAGAGACGGACTTGCCGAGCTTGGACGCGGTTCTTTGTCATCTGGTTCGGAAACATGTGGGTTTCATGGCTACGTTGTACTCGGTTGCAAAGCGGTATAAAAGACGTGTCCCAAGCTGGATAAACGAAGGGGCGAAAGGACCTAGTTAGTACCGAGTACAACAAACATGATCAGAACTCGAACGAGGAATTCAGCAAGAGGGGACCTCGTTTCCTAGGACTTGTGCTTGAAAGATGGTCAAAGTATGGATTATCCACGTTATTCTCATCCATCTATACGACGTGAACTTGAACCTTGGCAAATACTCGGCCCATCCCATTTGACCTCGGTCGAACAAGCATACATCCTTCCCAATACTTACACGGCGTAGAATACCAGCAGAGGCATCTATAGCCTCTGAGCCACCATCACATAAGTCATAAACGGTCGTTTCCCCAAGATGACCCATTTCTCCCTTCGAAAGGAGCCCGTGAATATCTCCGCAACAGTGCGCCAAAGGGAGAAGACGCATAAAAAAAAAAGGGGAGGATAATGCAAAAACAACAACAACAACAACAAAAAAAAAAAGGAAACATGCCGCTAATCAACCCGACAAAGCACCAGAACCCTTCTATCCCCCGCCAATCGACCATCCAACTCGCGCATCTGTGTCAAACTGACGGATTTCGAATGCTCCAAGGCCTTGAGGCCCTCTCTCAGACAATCAACGTCGTCCGTCAGCCGCGCGACGTCCTCGTCCAGCTGAGCCGTCCTGGGCCTCGCAAACTGCGCAGCCGCCCTCTCCTGCTCCTGCTGCATGAGGTAGCGCGTTGTTTCATGAATCTCCTTGTCGAGCAGGCCGATGGTGACCATGACCTCTTCCTTTTGCTTGCTAGTCTCTGCAATGCGGCGCTCAGCGCTGCGACATAGTTCTCGGAACTCTTCCGTCATGAAGGGCTTGGGGACTCAAGAGGCGGCAACACTTATTGAGATTGGGGGGTAAGAGAGTCGAAGTGTTTCGACAAAAAAAAAAAAAAAGATACAAGACGCCAAGTCGTGGATTTCTCCGACGGGTGGTTTTTTTTTTTTCTCCCAGACGGAAATGGAGGTGTATATGCCCAATATGATGGTCTTGTCGTGGCAAGCGGCCTGCGATTGGGACGGTTGGTTCTTGTCATACCCCAGCGTAGGCTTCGAGTGGACGTCCGGGCGGGATTATATATGGACATGTTGCACAGATGATCACCGACGACTTCTTGCGTCGATTGAATCACGGGGGCTCGGGGGGGGGATGGTTTACGCACGACACCGGACGGGACAATGGTGATTGTTGGATCGCATGTTGCTCGTATATACCTGTGTTCCATGAGTGTAAGAAGCGTGTGCCTTTTTTTTTTTTTTTTTAATGAATGCGGATTGGCATGCATAACTGCGCGTTTGGCATCGAGCTTGCGTGTAGCGGTCCGCGCCTGGCAGCGGATCATGATTGCCGAAATGGTAAATGCAAGCGTTGACGAGATGATCACGTATGGTTGGATCGACGCTCAATGCGTTGCTGGCAGCAATGGGTGGCTCCGTCTTGGGCGAACATGGACATGTTTGTTCGTTTCGCTTTTGTGACCGTCATCAGTCCTTGGTCTGGAATGAATGAGTTTAGGCGCGAGGCGAGAATAGTTGAGGCGACCGGGACTGCTTTTCATGTGTTACTCCAGCCAGTGGTACTTCATGCCTGATGTTTTCAAGCATCATTCGCTGAATGGCTGGACGAAGGATTTGGTGAGGGCAGAATCATGATGCAGTATAAATTCACGTAATCTGATCCCAGAGTCTCGGTCCAAATTTTTTTCTCAACATGCTCATCCGGTACGTTAAGACAGGCCTCACCAGACCAAGAGCGCCACGTATTCCCGTCCCGTATTGTACAGTCCCAAAACCATGCCCATTCAGTAGTTTCTCGTCGATGCGACCCCCTCGCTACGTGTTGGCAAACTGATCCCACTCACCCCAGTTCAGCGGCATCCCGATGTCCAGATTGGCCTCCAGCGCGTCCTCCACAGCATCCAAGTTGAAGCTCGGATCGATGTGTCCGAAAACGTCCTGCCCAGAGATGGCGTCGATTAATGAAAAGTCAATCGCGTTGTCCATGCCCATGGAAGATGTGATGCCTGCAGGGTGGCCGGCGAGCATCTCATTGCGTCGCATCGTTGCCGTCTGGAGCCCGGCAGAGGTGCATCTCGATCTCGCGTCTGGTGGCAAGGGGCTGGCTTCTCCTGTTGTCAGCGCCGTGGCGGCTCTTTCCATTTCCTTCAGTACTCGCTCGCCCAGGTTGGCCACCACGTTGGCGCTCCAGAAGTGGTCGCCGTACTTCCGGAGCATCTCGCAGTTGCGCTTGAAGGAGCTCATGGCTCTGGCGCGGAACATGGGAAGTCTGCTGTGTCGCATCTTTCGGTACTCGACGCTCAGGGCCAGAGACACGGCGTACGGGACGAAAGGCATGGGACTCAGGTGGTCTCTGGGCACGGCGCAGGCGATGCGCTCGGCGGCAAGTGATCTCCTGGCGTTGGCGGATGGTGGCGGGAGCGTGGACGCGGCTGGCGCGGTTCCTGGGCGAGGAAGCCTGCAGGAGAGAATGATGACGGCGTGGTAAAAGGTTTCAATCGTTGCTGTTTCTGCATTAGCATGGTGAAGCTTGTTGGTTGTTGGTTGTTGGTTGCTGGTAGATGGTAGATGGTAGATGGGGCCGGACAAGTCGGGACCAACTCACCGATGAGGCAAGATGGGACCTTGAGCGCATCGGCATTGACAATCATCGCCTCCAACACAGGCAAGTCGATGTACGCAATCTTCTCCAGGCCAGAAGCCTCTGCGCTGGGTCCCGGCCGATACAGCTCGACGACTTGATCTAGCCACTGCACCACAAACAGGAAAAGCCGGAAGCAGGGCGGCCGCTTCCTGATACACGCCTCTAGATCGGCACCAATGTCTCGCTCGTGAATCAAGCAAGGTCGACCATTTTCGGCGGCAACGATGCGATCCAGCGCCCACACGCAGCAGAACAAGTTTTCCAAGTCATCGCAGTTGGGCCCGTCGTATCGCAGCAGGTGCAAGCCAAGGGTCTGGGTGTGGTGAATGGCGCGGCCACCTAGCTGGGCGGGCAAGTCGGCTTCCTCGGCACACGTCGGCTGCGTGTACAGGGAGAGCATGACCAAGGCTTGGATATGCAGGACACGATCGGTGATGAGACTGGTTTCCAGAATCGCTCTCACAGATGATGACAGGGACTGAGAAAAGTCCTGTGCGGCGAGCAGGCCGGGCCCGCGGTTCAGCAGACGGAAATGCTCGGTGAGGTCTGGATCGGCTGCGGCTGCGAGACAAACGAGCTGGCGAAGAACTATGTTGCACGGGTGGTCGAGATTGTTGTCCAAGTCGGTGATGGGGATGACGGGGAATATGGGGTGAATTCTCTGTATGTAGACGTTCTTGAGGCGGGAAAAGTCCTCGGGGGCCGGAAGACATGACAGGCAATGCTCGCGAACGAAGGGAAGAAGGAATCGATCCATCATCGGGGGCGGCCGTGAGGTGATGAAGTGCGATGACTGGGCGGAGCCGCCAAAGGCACCCGAGGATGACCAGATACCGACGTCTCCTTTCTGAGACGATGCTCCTGCCGACACGGACGCGGTTGCTTCGAGGAACATGCCCTCGGGGTTCAGATCGCCCACAAACCGCGACGGCTGCTGCTCGAGGCCATCACTCTGCGCCGAGTTGTTGGGCGCTACGTGATCATGGGTTGCATATGGAGAGCGCGCGGCATGTGTACCAGCATGTGTAGTATGCGTAACATGCGTCGCTCCATTGTCGTGCATCACGGCAGTAGGTCTCATCCGAGGCGTGGCAGCAAAGGGTGAGGGGATCGAGGGCCTAGAAGCAGATGTCAGAGTCGATTTGATCGATTTGATCGATTTGAAGCATGGCCATCAAGAAAGAGGGATGACTTACGAAGCCTGCGAGGGCGACGAATCGTGCCCACGATCATGTTCCGAGGCAGGCTCCTCGTGAGCATCTTCTGCGTGGATGCATCGTCGCTGCGAGGCGCACAGCAACCAAGAAGTGGTGGTCAGCAAGAGGCATGCGGATGCGGATGCGGATGCAGATGCGGATGGATGGAACCTTTTTGCGGCGACAGGCTGCACAGGCTTGCTGGACCTGCTTGCGCTTGACGGGCAAGCCTCCTCTGGCGGGATCCGAAGCCACGAACTTGACTTTTCGGCGTCTTCGCGCCGCGGCGGGCGCAGAGTTGGTGGCAGTCGGCGCGGCGGACATGACGGCATGCTGCATGCCCTCGTCATGCATTGAGGAGGGGGGACATTGACATTGTGGCTCCAATGGTGAAAAATTGAGCCGACGTCGGGTTTTGAGAAGTCGTCAAGCCGAAAAGATTGAACTGGCTCTCACGCCGGGTCACTCTGAGTCACTCACAACAGACAAACAACGGACCAACAACAGACTCACACTCACACTCACACTCACACTCACACTCACACAGGTAATTTTGAACAGAAAGAAAGACACACACAGCCACGCCTCGAGTGGCTTGGTGAACCAGGAACCCCACAACATACTTTTCACGATTAAAGAAAAAGCCACCATTTATTCTAGCCCATTCAGGAAGCCGTCGACTTGCACCCAAATACACCCAAACGGTGCACAGTGCGCAAGCAACAAACAGAATGAGAAGCGCAACCCCAACCGCAACCGCAAAAACGGCCAGTCACCATCACGACTTGACATTCTTTGTCGCTCGACCTGTGCGACGCAAACCCATGCTTCCACCTTCACTCATCTCTTTGTTTGCTCGCCGACAAATCATGCTATATAAGATTCCCGTAGCACCCTTCCTGCCTGCCCCCCTCCCGCTGTGCATGTTTCTCTCCAAAAGATGGTAGTAAATATGCCCCCCCCTTAACATCATGTCACTACGAGACATTCCGTGGCTCTCCCACCAGCAGGCCACTCGAGCTCATGATAATAACATGGCGGAGCGCAACATCAACATCCCACTCGAGCCTTTCGCCCCTCCCCCGACGTACCGCAAGACGCAGCAGGCTGACGGGCCGGAATCCGTCCACAACCACTACCACATAGGAGACGACCAACGACGTGCCACGCCGTGGTATCGTCGAAAATGGGCCTTCTGGACCATGGTAGGCCTGTTGATCTTCTTCGTAGTGGCAGGCCTGGTCATCATGGGCGTGGTGCTCAAGGTGGAGCTCGGCAAGAAGGCTGCAGAAGAAGCAGCTCATGCTGGCGCGGCTCAATCATCCGGTATCATCAATACCGCATCGTCTCTGACCCTGACCACCCCGACAGAAACCTCGGAGAGCAAGTCCAGCTCTGCCGCCTCGGCCTCGGCCTCGGCCCCGAGCGAAGCTCAACCCACGGCCACCCCCTTCACCATGTCAGACCGGTCCCAGCTCGCCTCGGCGTACGTCAAGGCAAGCGATGCAGCTCTGAGCCGACGTCTGCTCATAAGACAGGAGGATACCAACCATCTTCTCGTCACCGAGTGGGCCAACGGCCAGGTGGCCCATTACCGTATCAAGGACAGGCTTGGCTCGTCGTTCCCCACGGAGCCCAAGCCCGGCACGCCACTTGCCCTGCAGGCCGACGCCTCGGGGACGCTTCATCTGTTCTACCTGAGCAGGAGCAACATTGTCTCGTACGTCTACGAGCCGACTGCCGGAAAGTGGAGGTCCGGCGAGGTGAGCAACGAGCACGGCTCCATTCGCACATCGGCGTATTCCGGCCTGTCTGCCGCTTGGCACAACGGCAGGAGGGCATCGGCTCTGCTCGTCGTCGCATTCGATGATGCGTCGCAGCAGCTTCAGCTGGCCATGACGGATAGC
Organism: Epichloe bromicola; assembly: GCA_023658445.1. Lineage (NCBI taxonomy): Eukaryota > Fungi > Ascomycota > Sordariomycetes > Hypocreales > Clavicipitaceae > Epichloe > Epichloe bromicola. The sequence continues at coordinate 2,992,581 of CP098270.1, forward strand.
CCGGCGGAGCGAGGCTCATGGTATCTTGCCCGCGTCACATCCCTTTCAAAGGGTTCTGTGCCGGGCCAATCAAACGTGCCGTGCTATTCCCTTGCCGGTGACTGGTTCCGCGCGGCGCAGAAGAAGCAGGATGGAGACAACCAGCGTCTCTTGATGGCCGTCGTGGAGGGCAGCGAGGTGAATGCGTGGGAATGCGCCGTCGACTTTTGGCCGCCGCCAGACGTGCAGGTTCAGTGCAACAAGGTTCGTGAACGCTTTCATGGTACGTTGCCTAGTTGCTTCCTCTTGTTGATTCATTCCTCTTTACGCCGCAAAGACGAAGGTGATTGCGGGAACTAACCATGCATGCCGTTGCGTACGTAGATGGGGCAGGCAAAGGCTTGGTTCTGGTGCCACCACCCACGCAGCTTGCCTGGATCAGCCTCAATGACGGCCAAGATAGGTCTGTTTCCAACTACGATTTCGATCTCTTTACTCAGGATGGAAGTGGGACTGTTCGAGAGAACACAGTCGGCGCGGGCATCACGAGAGGTGCAGGCGCAGGCTTCACGGCTCAGATGCCCATTAGAGCCATATCGACCACATCGGAAGGCATCGTGTTTGCGTCGTCGGGCAAAGACGTCTTCACTTACAGAAAGCAGGGATCGCGATGGCGACCCGACGTAGGAACAAATGTCACGTTTCAAGCTTAGAGAATGGGGGGTGATGATGATTGTGAATGTAGACTGGTAATTTGTGGGAGCAATGAATGAGTTCAGAACAGCCTACGACAGATTAAAGTTGGAAACATGGGAATGATTCACAGTAAAGAGCGCAGTCCGTAGTATAGGCAACCACACACACACACACACACAAACACACACATCCTCTTTGAGAAAAGAATGAAACAAGACACGACCCAGGGATTCTCTGCCAGTCTTTCACGGCGGGCACCGCTGCTGCCTGACATGTTCAATCACAAAATCAGACAAACAAAAACAACCATGTCGCGAACCGGGACCTGCCTTGTCGCGACCAGCTAGGCAGATGGCAGATCCCACGCGAAAGCGTGCATTCAATGTATGTACTCCGTACTCACACACAAATCAGGATCCAGGGTCTGTCTGACTGGGCCCCTGTCGTCCACCAAACAATTGGCTACCGCGAGCCGGAGCGGTGGGGCCGGGCCACCGACACGACCGGGAGCTAAACCGTAAATAGAAATAAGTAAACAACAACGTTGGGGCCAAGCAGCTTCGAAGAGGCATGGCGAGCAAAACACGGGGACGTTCAAAGATGGCCCCTCTGACACGGTGCGTATTTTGTTTTGAATTCAAGGCTTGTCTTTTCGATATCTCGCGATTTGCGTGCGGCCACTCTTCTTCTTCTTCTTCTTCTTCTTCCTCTTCTTCTCCTCTTCCGTCATCGTGGGCTGCCACCCCCTCTTTTTGCGGCACATTTCCTGCCATGACGGACCTCGACGTTCCCATTGCTCTTAGGCGAACGCGCCGCAGCAATGTCGGAATGCAGAAAGAGGAAAAGACGAGCTCGCTGACCCCTCCCAGGACACCTCGGCGGGCAAGAAAAGCCGTCCGGTTTTCTGAGCCGGGGTTGTCGAGCGGTTTGACACCCATGATACGACGCACATGCATCAATACGCCCCGTCAGCAGCGACGCGCGTCCACGCCCGCCGTGTTCAGCAGAAGCGGCGCGCCGGGTCTCCAACCAGCGTCTCGGTCTTGCGAGAACCTCTCGGCGCCCAGTTCTCAGCTACATCATACAATCGACGGGCGCGTCGAGAGACGGGTCCGTCGAAACAGTCTGCGCGACCTGCTGAACAAGCTAGAACAGGAGAAGAAGCACAGGGCTCAGCGGGCTCAGTCGGAAATCACCCAGCTCAAGTCGGACATCAGGTCTCGGGATAGACAAATTTACGAACTGCAAAATGCCACCGTGGTCATTGACACGGAGCGCATCTGGGATCTGGAGCAACAGGTCGAGTATCTGAGAGAAGAGCTGGCCAAGAGGCCGGAAACGCCAAAAGATCAGAGTCGGAACTTCAACTGGACCCTGGCGGCCCGGGACCCATTCGCAGACGACTACACGGACATGATGGCCGAAGATGACCAGTTTGGTGACGCGACCATGGCTCATTTCGTGACGAGCACTCCCTCGCGGGCTCAATCTTCTTTTCCGACACCCCCGGCGACTAGTCCTTTGCTCCCTGCTACGCCGTGCTCGAGAGTGTGTCTGCCGACCCCACAATCCCACATGGGCGTGCAAGCCTGCTTTCCCGATCCTGCCAGACAGCAATTGGAAGAGGAGCTTTCGTCCCTGCAGCTCGAAGTGTGCAAACTGACGACGACTCTTGACTCGTATAAGAATCTGGGGTCCAAGTTGAGGGAGCAACTTAGCTCGGTGGAACCGCTCTCTGCTCTCAGTCGCGATGCGTCCACGGCTGATGTTCTGCAGGGCAAGGTGGCGGCCTTGCTGCAAAGCATGTCGGATCGCACCGCAGCACTGTCCCTCCTCGGCACTTCAATTGCCAACCTGGGCTTTCAGGGGTCAGATGCTAGTGAGATGATTACAGCTTTGGCGTCTGGCTTCCGTGCTGCTCGTCTGGAACTAGAATACCTCACCCCGGGAGAGATCACACTCCCTCTTACCTCTCACGGCGCAGAAGTGCTCGATCTTCTACTCGTGCGGCTTCGCGAGCTAGCGAATAAAATCAAGGAGGACGAGGGCTGCATCGACGAGTATCACGAGATCGAGCAGTCGCTGCGAAGACAGCTCGACGCACGCGTCTCAGTCATGGACGAACTCAAGGCTGAGATGAGCAAGGCCGAAAGACTCCTCCACGAGAAGAACCTCAAGATACAGGAGCTGGAGGTTGGAAATGAGCGCCTCAAAGGCGCAGTAGACGGGTACATTCGCGACATTTCGGAGCTCGAGAGATTAGTAGAGCGCATGGAGCAAGAACACCGCGAAGCCAACGCCACACAGGCGGCTCAGACAGAGTTCAGCCATCAGGAGTTGTCGAAAAAGGAGAAGAGCATCAGTGAGCTGGAGGGAAAGCTTGCCGATGCAATGCGACAGACGGCCAACTTGCAAAGGGAGATAAGCGACGTGCAAGACAGCAGCACCAGACACGTCGTATCTCTCAACAGGCGACACGGACATGCCCTCGCCCTCGGCGACGCCCGCGTGTTGGAGCTGCGCGGGGAGATCGACCGCGTCAATGACTCATTGCGTAGTGCGCACGAGACAATCCGGGTGCTGCGTGTTGAAAAGGGCGGGCTGCGGACGCAAATGGACGAGGAGAGAGAAAAGGCACAGCGGGCGATGGACTCGATGAAGGCCGAGCTGCAGCGTGTCTTGCAGATGAGCCACGAATTCCTGAGCAATCCCAAGAGGGCCAAGAGGGCGGAGAGGGCGGAGAGGGCGGAGAAGCGCGCTGATGAGGACGAGCTTGCATCGTCGCCTGCTCGTCGAGGGGCCGATGGAGAAGAGCGTCTTCGGGGGACGGGAGGAAAGAGACTGAAAAGGCGATATGACAGCGGGCTGGGGCTCTTGGAGGAGGACGAAGTGGAAATGTTCTGAGGCAGGCAAACTCGCTCACCGAGTCACTCGGATGATCCAATTGGAGGAACTTGAATTACGTTGTTACGTAATCCGTACTCCGTCACTCGTGCAGGCGCTGTTTGGGGGAGGGAAAGAGAAGGGGGGAGGGACATGCATCTGTGGAGTCGTTCACATTTCATTTGTAGACAATGATTATTAGTTCAAGCAGCCACTCACATCATTTGTCGGACAACTCATAAAACGCGCATCCGTCAAAAAATAAAATGTGCACCCACCGTTATACTTTTTAGTTGACTAGCTAATAGCAGCTAGGCCACTGCGTTCAGTCATCCTAGGACCCACCATATGGGCGGCCTGGTCGCGCCTACATATGCCTCTGCCCTCTATGCCTCCATGCTCCTAACAAAAGTTGTGTTTATGATATTATATCTTAATGAAAATGCTTATATCATATTTAAGTAGTCCATATAGCTATGCTCTTTGATAAAAACTTGGAATATACCTTATTTATAAGGCTCAGTAAAAAGATATACTCGTGGATTCTAAAGACAAACTAGAGAAAGTGGTCGATGCACATTGAATTTTTGACGGATGCGTGTTTAAAAGTTGTCCTTCGCTGTCACGTATTCTTTCTTTTTTGGCTTGCATCTGCATCTGCATCTGCAACGCAATGCAACGCAATGCAACGCAACGAAGATTATATCTCATTGTCCTACTAAAAATGGAGGGGGTCACCAATTCCACGGCGCTACGTGGCGAAAGATGTCGAAGATTGGGCACCCGCAGAAGCGACTCAGTATATCAACATGGGGGAGTCCCATTCTGATTCAGAAAGCGGGGGGTTTTTTTCTTCCCCTTACCCATGTAGCATCTGAGAGGGGAAAACAGAAAATAAACTTCGACCAAGGCTCGACTCATACGTTAAGCATGCCAAGCAGCCCTGTTCCGATACCGCTACCGAAACCATCCAGGGAGGGTAAGTAATTTCTCACACTGACAGAAGAAACTGACCGAGATGCTCGTCTTCATCATGTTCGGGTGCTGATGTGGTGCAATGGGGAGGAGTAAAGAAATAGTCAGAGGCCCTGGGAGTCAGTACTGCGGAAGCGTCTATTGCGGCTCACCTCAGCTCGTCACTCGGGTTACGTCGACAGGACAGGTCATTGAGACTTGGGGCGCGCCGCCGAAACCAGGGCACGAGACTTGTATTATACCGAGGCGCCATTCGGAGAAGAAGAAGAAGAAGAAGAAGAAGAAGAGATGATTGACAGCATATTCATATTGTGACGACTAAGAGTTTGAAATTGACTGTGTATTTTCCAGGTTGTGTACGGAGTACTAGCGATGTACTGCAAGCTTAAGCACTCGAGGCGACTACTTTCTGTTCATGTCCCCTTGTAAAACCTCCATTCTACCTCGTAATTCGCCGTCAAGCCATGGAATGGAACCAGCTCATGTTTCATTTTCCATCTTTTAGTAGTGGTCAGGGTCGAACATGACTGGCGTAGCTTTCCAGTCAGAGTCATGAAACTCTGAAAGTGGAATTTGCCCAGCTCTCCTGACTAGTTGGTTGATGGACAAGTCATTCTGTTTGATGTCATGTCCCGCCCAGAGGTTTCGAATTCGTGTCTTGGTTGCTAACCTGGTGAGCTTGTTATGCTGGGACCCCGCAGTACCTGCACCTAGTACCCCGCTCTCAGCTCCTCCTCATAGCCTCAGCACACAGCTAGGCCAAATGGCCAAAAACGGTAGCTGCGATCAAATGAGCATATGCTCAACAGCAGTCAGCACTGCCTCATCCGCTGGTCCACCTGCCGCATCGGCTATTTTCCTTGGCCAAGGGCTTCCAGGTTCCTTCTTCTTCTCGCTTTCGGGGTGGATACAAAATATCGTCTCTTGCCTCTGAAACACGTGCTGCATGACTAGTTCATCGTCATGAACTTACATAGGGAGCTTCGCCCCATGATTTGTCCTTGGTTACAGCCATCAGCTTCTTTGAACCCCCTCGATTTTTGTCTTGTAAAGCAGTGATATTCGTCTCGGGCTCATGCTTCATTTTTACCCAACCTCCCCCCGATCCGATCCAGTTTCGAGCACCTTGAACTTATTCTATCATCTCCTTCACTGCCAGTCCTGCCTTTTTGCTGTTGTTCTTTAGTATTCAGCATAGAAGCACCCTCCACGTCACCTCTCAGACCAGGTAAAATGACAAACGACGGCTATCGCACCGTAGCTTATTTTGTAAACTGGTTGGTCCTGGCTGTTGTGCCTGATATTAGGGGTCCTAGCTAATAGCCACTACGCAGGGCCATTTATGCTCGGAAGCACCGACCTCAGGATCTTCCTGTTGAAAAGCTCACCCACATTCTCTACGCATTCGCCAACGTCCGGAGCGACAGTGGAGAGGTGTAGGTTTCTCCAAACTGCAGACATGGGAATCATGAGAAAACTGATCTTGAGCAGGCACTTGACAGACACCTGGGCCGATACTGATATCCATTGGGAAGGCGACTCTTGGAACGACCCCGGAAACAACCTCTATGGATGCCTAAAACAGTTGAACATTCTGAAAAAGCGCAACCGCAACTTGAAGGTGTTGCTTTCCATTGGCGGCTGGACTTACAGCGCCAACTTCAAGGGTCCAGCAAGCACCCCGCAAGGCCGGCAAACATTTGCCAAGTCTGCTGTCGAGTTGCTCAAGAACCTTGGATTCGACGGCATCGATATCGACTGGGAGTATCCTCAGAACCAGGAGGAGGCGCAGAATTATGTCGAGCTCCTTGCCGCCGTGCGCAAGGAACTAGACGACTATGCTGCAAAGTCAGCACACAACTACCACTTTGAGCTAACTGTGGCCTGTCCAGCGGGCGCCAAGAACTACGAAAAGCTGAACATGGCAGGCATGGACAAATACTTGGACTTTTGGAACCTGATGGCATACGACTACGCTGGGTCTTGGGATCAAATCAGCGCCCATCAGGCGAATTTGTACCCAAGTGGCGAGCCTTCCACGCCATTCTCGACCACGGCAGCTGTGGACTACTATACCAGCCATGGGGTCGCCGCCAACAAGATAGTTCTCGGGATGCCTCTATACGGGCGTGCGTTTGAGAACACTGACGGCTTGGGAAAGCCATTCCAAGGTGTCGGCGAGGGCACTTGGGAAAATGGCGTTTTTGACTATAAGAAACTACCTCTCGAGGGCTCAGAGGAGTGTTATGATAAGAAGGCACAGGCCAGCTATTGTTATAACGCGGCCCAAAGGAAGCTTGTAAGCTACGATACCGCTCCCATGGCCAAGACCAAGGCAGAATATGTCAAAGAGAAGGGGCTCGGTGGCGCTATGTGGTGGGAGAGCAGCGGTGACAAGTCTGGCCCTGACAGTCTGATCTCCACTGTTGTTGATGCATTGGGAGGAAGTCTCCAGAAGCTGGACAATTGCATCGAGTATCCGGAGACGAAATACGACAACCTTCGATGTGGATTCTCGCATAGTTGAGGGATGGACTTTTGCACTTCTGGTCAACGACCTTGTGTGCAGCCAACGTGAGGCAGACTAGAGACAGTGCTCAAAGAGAATGCTTATACCTACATGTCAATCCTGTACCTCTTCAAGAAAAATCTGGTCCCGTTCCAAAAAGCTAAAGATTATGTGTATGCGCTGCCCCTAAACGTGCCGACCCTGCGTTTTCCGGAGGTTTATCTTCAGATGACCAGGTCGACTGAGTTGGCCGCGGGTCTTCGTTTCCGGGACGAAAGGCCTGTTGCTTTGACGTCAGTGTTGGTGAAAGCGTCTACTCGCTCCATGTGTTCCAGGCCTCGCGAAAGAGTGACACGTTGTTATCCTTTGCTAGTAAAGTCGACTCACGAAGAATGTTAGGATGTGAGTGGACAAAGCCACCCGCTGCCCCGCCTCTATCTCATCTATCACCACGTGACTGCGGCCGCACAAAGAGAAAGTTCGGCGTAGCCATGTAGATGGTCCGTGCACGAAGCTCAGAGCTGCCGCCAGAAAAATTTCGCCAGGAAAAAAAGTGCAGGACTGATGATTGTGTCTAATAAAAGAGCCTGCCATTGACAACATCTCCCGTCTCAACGGCCCATATTCGCCAGTCAAAGAATTGGAATAATTTGGGACGAGACACGATGTCGCACATTGATTACGCTCTTTACGAGTCCCCTGTGGGCTATGCCCTTTTCCAGGTGGTGCATCAGTCTGATGCGGTCGGCTTGAAACTACAGGAAACTCAAGCTGCCGTCAACGACCTCGCCAAGTTTGGCAAGATGGTCAAACTGATCAATTTCAGCCCCTTCCGGTTGGTTCAGACAGTGGCACTGCGAATGGATCCCTCCATGCTGACATTTTGCTCCCAGCGGCCATGTTGAAGCGCTCGAGAACATGAACCTTGTTTCCGAAGGCATCGTTTCCGAATACCTCAAATCCGTCCTCGAGCTTAACCTCCCGAAGAGCGGCAAGAAGTCCAAGGTTGTCCTCGGCGTTTCTGAGAAGAACCTTGCCGGTGCCATCAAGGGCGAATTTCCCGGGTTGTCATGCGAAACCGCCGATACCTCTGACATTGTTGGCGATGTTATCCGTGGTCTCCGCCTCCACGCTGGCAAACTGTTGAAAGACTTGAAGCCTGGCGACATTGAAAAGGCCGGTCTGGGTATGGGTCACGCCTACTCCCGTGCCAAGGTCAAGTTCAGTGTCACCAAGAACGACAACCATATCATCCAGGCCAGTGCCACCATCGACTTCCAGGACAAGGGTGTCAACCAGTTCTTCATGCGTGTCCGAGAATGGTACGGCTGGCACTTTCCCGAATTGATCAAGATTGTCTCGGACAACTTGACATACGCCAAGCTGGTGCTTGCAATTGGTGACAAAAAGACCTTGTCCGATGACAAGTTGCACGATCTCGCCGCCGTTCTAGGTGAAGACGGCGAGAAGGCCCAGGCTATCATCGACGCTGCCAAGGTCTCCATGGGTCTGGATATTACTCCCGCCGATCTTGACATGATTGCTGCGTTCGCTCAGGCCGTTGTCAAGCAGGCCGAGAACCGCAAGACCACCTCTGCTTACCTGGAGAAGAAGATGGGTCACGTTGCTCCTAACCTGCAAGCCTTGATTGGTACACCTGTCGCGGCCCGTCTGATTTCTCACGCTGGCTCACTCACCACCTTGTCGAAATACCCTGCCTCCACACTTCAGATTCTCGGTGCCGAGAAGGCCCTTTTCCGAGCCCTCAAAACCAAGAGCAACACACCCAAGTACGGTCTCATCTACCACAGCAGTTTCATCGGCAGGGCCGCTACGCGTAACAAGGGTCGCATTTCAAGGTATCTCGCCAATAAGTGCAGTATGGCCAGCAGGATCGACAACTTCTCCGAGGAGCCCTCAACGCGATTTGGTGAGGCTCTGCGACAACAAGTTGAAGACCGTCTGGAATTCTACACCTCTGGCAAAAAACCTGCGAAGAACGCAGACGTCATGGTATGTGTCCACTACGAGATAGTTTTCGCATGTTTCTTTCCTATTGGCCAAGTGCTAACTTCTATGATGTAGAAATCTATTATGGCTGTTCTCGGCGACAGCGCCAACAAGGACAGCGATGATGACATGGTCGATGCCACTGAGCCCTCTTCCGCCAGGAAGGAAAAGAAGGACAAGAAAGAGAAGAAAGAGAAGAAGCGCAAGCGCGACAAGGAGGAAGCAGCCCCCGTAATTGATGGCGAGAAGAAGAAGAAGAAGAGAAAGTCAAAGGCTGCTGATGACGAGTAGAATTCTCGTTATGCCAAAAAGCTTTGTTTCGGAACACTTCCGAACATGCTTCGATCACGCATGGTACGGACAGGAAAACGAGTCCACGACCAGATAGTCGGTGAAAGCCGATCATGAACGAGGGACCTGATACCCTTTCCTTCAGATCAGGCTGATGAGAAAACCTAGCGCCCTTGTTCCAACAAACAGTGAGCAGGCAATCATCTCGCAGGCGGCTTGTTGCGAATTTGCTTGAAAGGGGAGTTATTAAACGATTTTTGGCAGGATTTGGCTGCTGGCGTTTGAGGGCATATGGCTTTGTATTTAAATAGTTTGGCTTTTCGCTACGTCATATTTTGGTCTATACATCTTGGTAGCCTCTGTAGTTGTCGTCGGATGCAGGGCTGTAGATTTACGCGAGTAGAATTCAACCATTTCATGACATGGCAGTGGCCGCAATGGGTCCACAAGCGTACTAATAAGTGTCATATGTAACCCGTATGTGATGTCGGTATGTTTATTCCTGGCCTTTGTCCATGTGCTTTGTTGCCCAGCGTGAACATGTGCTCTTTTTGTGCGACCTGTTCTTTCTCGGTGAAGTGTTGCTTTTCATGTTAGTAGTTGGGATCTCTCTTATCCGGCCAGTAGACTTTGCCGAGAACACTGGCCCTTTGTTTTTCTTATTTGTTGTTCGACTTGAGGGTTCGGGGGCCGAGCAAACGCCTCGTGATAGTTGCCGCTGGTGTAGCACGCTTTTGTGGAGCCGACAGGACATTTTGGGTTCATCGTTGGTGTGAAACGATTTACTTGGGTATTGGGGCATGGGACTATCTTTGGAGTGAATCATATGCTTGCCGGAAGCGAAGAGAGGGGGGAAATCTTTTTTTCCACGGGTGAGCAAGCTGCTGTTGCGCACCCTCATATTGAATTCGCGATCAAGTTCGAGTTGCTTTCAATCAAAGTCAGAATAACTTTCTGGGTCATGGCCGTCCAATTCCGACATGTTGGAGGACTGGACACAAATGACAGGGCAGTGCCGCAGTGTTGTACGGGTTCTCATTTCGAACATCACATGAGCTGCTGAGGTCTAGGACCGGTACAGAGTAGTACACACAAAGTGGTGATGTGGGTCTCGGTGGCGCTGGCACAGAATCGCAGAGCACTTTCAATTTCAGGACGGCATTTCACGTCGCGAGCAGTTGGACTCATTAATCAATGATTTAACCATTTTGTAAAGCATTCATAATCAAAGCCCGGATGTGCTCTATGCTACATCAACGCCCAGTTTTTTTTTTTTCATCCACAATACATTCCATAGCAGAAGTCCATGTCGTGTGTTTATTGCTTGTCAAAAACGTAGGTCAGGTGGCATCGACCACAGTACTGACGGTCAGGCATGGATGCCATGAAGACACCAGCACCGCACTGAGAGGTTCATTATTAGCAGCCTGTCCAGATGCGTAGTAGAGTGTAGCTCGGATTCCAAGAAAACTCACGGTGTCAGCAGGGCACTCGCGGCGGAGACGCTCAATGTTACCGTCTTTGTCGACCTTGTAGTACTTGAGGACGGCCAGCTTGGTCTTCTTGCGCTTGTGCTTGATCTTCTTGGGGGTGGTGTAGACCTTCTTCTTGCGCTTCTTACCACCACCACGAAGGCGCAGCACCAAGTGCAGGGTGCTCTCCTTCTGGATGTTGTAGTCGCTCAGGGTGCGGCCATCTTCGAGCTGCTTACCAGCAAAGATAAGTCGTTGCTGGTCCGGGGGAATGCCCTCCTTGTCCTGGATCTTGGACTTGACGTTGTCGATGGTGTCGGAAGACTCCACCTCAAGGGTGATCGTCTTCCCCGTGAGGGTTTTGACGAAAATCTGCATCTTGCCTAACTGGTTGGGTTAGATTTGAGAACATCAAAATGGCTCCAAGACCGATTTCCGTGGTGTAGAAGGGGTCCTCGTCCCATTCATCCAGTCTCCCCCACCAGCATCAAAAAAAAAAAACATGTTTTCATCTTTAGACATCGCCAGAGGAGATTGAAACGAAGGCATGAGAAAAAGGAACAGGAATTGCAGATGGGTTTAGTCTTCACGATGGATGCATCGCAGATACATCCACGACAAAGACTGGCGAAAAATGCAGCATCTTAAGACGTACCTCGACAATAGAGCTATTGCCGTCCTAAGCAATCTTCAGATGTTGCGGATGTGAGAAACAGACACCCTGTAGTCGAAGTGGCGGCGCACAAGAGAAATCTCGTCTTGGCCCAGTGGGAGGCGAAGTGGAGTCACATGACCTAGGGTTTCCCACAAGGTCACTGCCCTTGTCCGGCGAGCCAGAAATTTGCGAATTAGTTGTGTGGGGCACTCGCACCTTTGACTATGTAGGAAGCGAGCGGTCGCGAATTTTAGGCACATCCTCTTCAATCCTTTGACAGCAAGCCGATCTCAGTACGTCCACCGCACTTCCTTTCGACAACTTGTCGCCAGCTTGGTATTAACAGGTTCGCAACAGACACCGTCAAAATGGTCAAGAAGAGAAAGAACAAGTACGATTTTCCTCCAGATTTGTCCCTCCAAAGCATTGATTTCACTTCACTTTTTCCCATCCCGCCGTCGACCTCAGCAAACTCTCTTCGCGGAGTGAAGCTGCTCACGCGCGAAGCCGAAAACGATGAAGCGACTCTTTGCCCCCAGACATTCCACTAACAACCTTCTCACAGCGGTCGCAACAAGAAGGGCCGCGGCCACACCAAGCCCATCCGATGCAGCAACTGCTCTCGCTGCACGCCCAAGGACAAGGCAATCAAGAGATTCACCATCCGCAACATGGTCGAGTCTGCTGCCATCCGTACGTCCACTTCTACAGTCAATGAAGCATAGTTCAATCTGGGCCGCGATGCTACAAACCCATGCGGACCCTCTTGAATCAATTGCTTGAAAAATCATGCCACACGGTGATTCCCGACACGACAAGCTAACTGGTCTCCTCAGGTGATATCTCTGATGCCTCCGTCTTCGCCGAGTACACCGTACCCAAGATGTACCTGAAGCTGCAGTACTGCGTCTCTTGTGCTATTCACGGCAAGATTGTCCGGTACGTTGTCTTTCCCGGGAGTGTGACAACTGCGCCTCGGCGTATGTGCTTTAGATGAACCTTGGCCGTACACCGCGTATAGGATACACTACCCTTGTTTTAATGAAATATCTGCAAAGATAACCCCGGTACGTTGAAGTGATTTGATGACTGACCTGACGCGATGAGGACAGCGTGCGATCTCGTGAGGGCCGCCGCAACCGTGCTCCTCCCCCACGTGTTCGCTACAACAAGGACGGCAAGAAGATCGTCCCTACCGTCCCTAAGGCTTAAATGGGGTTTCATGATTGGGATGGAGTCTGGTTTTGTTTAACGTCTGCATTCGAGAACAAAAAAGGGTTTAGATGAACCAAAGGGGGTTTGAGAATCTACAGGAAGATTCTGAAATGAAATCGGACTACGTTTCCTGTCGCTGTGATTTCGCGCCGGTGGCCTCTTTTCAAAGTGAACTCTTCTATCTCGTGCTCGTGAAATGATCCCATTCGTGCACATGCACTCGGGGAATATGTGTCGAACAAATCCCATAACACAGCCGCGAGATTTGCCCGCTGCGATCGAACATTGATGAGATCCTGCTGCGTCACATAAAGGACGTGTGCTAGGATATTTGCTGGGATATTGCCGAGCTGCTTCTGCATGGCCATCTGCTGTTGGTTCGACATTTGTACTCCGGCATTCGGCATGGCGGCTGCATTGACATTGGGGTTCTGCCCAGCTTAAAGGAAGTTGGTACCAGCAAATAAAAAAGAACTAAAGCTTCACAACTCTAGGGTAGCGTAAAGGTCCGATGCTGCCCTAGACATTCCCGACTTGTTGACCGAGTAGTAGAAAAGAGAACTCCAATTCTCGAATGTAATACTTGGAACGAATGAAGCCCAACGCCGTAGATGAATCCAAAGTCTGCACAGACGCAAATGAACATATTCCCCGGCAGGTAGACCACCCAGTCCGTAGACGGAGCACATTCAATGGAGCACAAGAAATAACGTAATTCATCCCATTCATCCAAAATCTTAAATACACAAAACAACCATAAATCGCCTTGCAACATGAATGACACCCATCATCAAATAGAGTCTACGCGTATGTCCCATATGCCCCGATTATGTACAAAGAAGCCAGAAAAAGCATCTCCCTCCCAGCATCTATCTTAGCGCCAGCGTAGTGGTGAGCCCAGTCCCCGTCTGTGGCCGCTGCGGCTGTTGCGGCTGCGACCGGTTGATGTAGTCCTTGTTGTCGATGGAAACACTCTTGGTCATGTGATTGACCTTGTACACACCGACCAAACGCGCCGCAAGCTCAAACATGTTGTTTCGTAACGAGATGACGATGAACTGGGCGTTCTTGGTTCGCTCCTTGATGTAGTTGGCGACAATGGAGACCTGGTGCACTTGCATTAGTGCTATACGCAGACGTCACGGTCCATAAAAAAAAAAAAAAAAAACCCGTACTCACGTTTCGGAAGTCCAAGGCTGCATCAATTTCGTCCATGACATATAGAGGCGTAGGCTTGTAGTGATGTAGAGCAAAGACGAGCGCCAAACTGCTGAGCGTCTTTTCACCACCAGACAAGTTGCCAATGTTCTTCCAGCTCTTCTTGGGTGGCATAACGCTGAACAGGATGCCTTCACTGAAAGGGTCCAAGCTATCCACGAGCTCCAGCTCTGCGTTGCCGCCCATTGTGATCATTTGGTACATTTCCTTGAGACGAAGCGAGATGGCGCTGAATCCCTCCATGAAGCCTTCCAATCGTAATCGGCGAAGATCATCGCAGCGTTTCTTGGCGGCATCTCGTTGAGTAATGGCTGATTGCAAATCTGATGATCGAGCTGCATGCTCCTCCACTCTGCGGCGGTACTCAGCCAAAACACCAAGATCAACATTGACGCTTTGAGTCTTCTCCTCCAGGACTGCAATTTCACCCTTGAGGGTTTCCTTGCTCATGTCAGCAAGCTCGTCGGGTGTGTATTGCGGTAGCTCGTAGAGAGGATTGTGAGACTGGGTCTCGGACAATTGATCCCCTGTGTCAGCTTCTTCGGCCATGCTGGCATCTACCGCTTTGGCCCCAGACTCGGACATGTCAACGTCCTCTTTCTCTTCGCCGTCTGATGAGTCTTGCTCTTGCTTCTCCAATTCCTGAGCCTGACCAGCCGCCGCCGCCGCCTTCTTCTCGGCAGGGCTGGATTCACCAATGAGGTCCTCAATGTTCTGCAGGGCAAGCTTGGAGTGTTTGTCATCCCAATAACGAAGTCGCTTCTCATTTTCAAGCAAAGTTTTTTGATTCTCTTCCAATTTGTTTCGCATCTCGATCTCGACAGCGCGACTTTTGTTGAGCTCGGCCGTCTTGGCGTCAAGCTCTTTCTTGAAGGCTCGAAGCTCGTCTCTTCTGGACATCAACTCCGTCTCGGCTTCCTTCACTTGTGCCTTGAGCTCTTCTGCCCTTTCGCCCTGGTTGCTCACATCGTCTTCGAGCCTCTCCAGGTCTTGCGCAGCTGTTTCATGCTCCTTGTTTGCTTTGACAATATCTTTGGCGAGCTTGACCTTTTGCTTCTCAGCCTTGACACGACGAACTTCGGCATTGGACATTTCCTCGTTGTTGGTATTGATCTGTTGCTTGAGTCCGTCGACCTTTGCACGCTGACTTCGCAGCTTCTCTCCACCTGCTTCCATGATTTTGTCCTGCAAAGCTTTGATCTCCGCCTCAGCGCTGGCGGTTTCGCCGTGCAGCTGCTCAATCTCCGCATTCATTTTAGAAATGTCCTTCTCCAGAGCCGCAACTCGAGTCGAGTCTGATGCAGACGGCTGATGTTCCTGGCTGACCTCCTTGATACGCTTTTTGACGTCTGAGAGATTTCGGGTACAGCTCTCAATGTCCAGACGGATCTTCTGCATCCTGGTTTCAAGCTCTGGAATTTTGGCGTTCAAGTCCTTCAGATTGCCCTCGCATTCGCGCTGGTAGTCGTGGAGTTCCTGGAAAGTCCCTTCCCACTTGTCTCGTTCCTCTTCCAGCTTGGCGACGTGTTCCTTTGTAATATCGGCAACGATCTTGGAAGACATGAGACCCTTTTTGACAGTGGAACCACCGCCCGACATGGTCCCTGACTTGTCAATCAGCTCGCCCGCGAGGGTGACCACGCGCCATCGTTTAGCACCGTACGCAATCCGGTTCGCCTGGGCAAGATCATTCGCAACCAGGGTGTCTTGCATTGCGTGATAAAAGGCTGGTCGAAACGTGTCTTTGGCCTTGACAAGGTCAAAGAGTCGAGGTGCATTCTCCGGCGTCTGGATGGGAGACAAGTCCCGGGCTCTTAGTTTATCCAAGCAGATGAAATTGCCGCGACCCAAGTTGTTCTTTCTTAGATATTCTATGCATTGCTGGCCAGACTCGACAGTCTCGGTAACAAAGTTGTCAAGTGCCGAGCAAGCAGTCGAAACGGCAACGTCATACTTTTGATCGATGGTGCCGAGATTGCCCAGACGCCCGTGAAAGCCATCGATACGGCCAGACTCCTTCATGCGCATCAAGGCCGCCAGAACGTTGCCACGGGCTTGCGTGCTCGCCAGGCTTGAGCGAGCTTCATCTGCCTTTTGCCGATAATTGGATAGTTTGGCTCTCATCTTGGGCTCCTGTTCGGCAAGAATCGCGAGTTCCGAGGACATCTTGTCGGCTTCCTGTTGGAGTTTGCTCTTCTCAAATTCGCACGCTTCGAGCTCCTGTGTCTTGACAACCTTCTCCTTCTCGATAGTGACGACCTTCCCTTCAAGCTCTTCTACAGCCACGGCGCCTGCGTTTGCTTTCTCCTTGAGAATGTTCATTTCACTCTCGGCGACGGCAATTTGCGATTGCTTCTGGTTGATTTTCTCCAACCAAGGTTCAAGAGACTTCTGCTTCGCTGCGATTTTGTCAGAGAAGGCCTGCGTCTTGCCCTTGAGGCCATCTCGAATCCTGGCCAGCTCAGCCTCTTCGGTCTTGACTTGCTCCCCTAGCTCGGTGACCTCCCGAGTCCGGGTTTCAGTATTCCTGTTGCTCTCTTCAATGGTTTCATCAGCATCATTTGTTGCATGCTGGGCATTGTCGATGGTCCTCTGCAGCTTCTTCTTCTTGTCCACGAGAAACTTGCGCTTCTCGTCAAATTTGACGCGTTCCTGTTCAAACGTGGCCAGGTGCTTGACAAGCCCCTGGGTCTGTTTCTCATGTACTTCGACGTCCTTGCTTCCTTTGGAGTATTGCTTCTCGAGATCTTTGATGAATTTCTCACTGCCGCGGTGCTTTTCCAGTTCTTCATCAAGCCGTGCCTGCATCTGGCTGATGGCTTCCTGGGTGACATTGATATTGCCGTTGCACTCCTGCATAAAAAGTTGATACAGAGCCGACTGCTTCAAAGTCAACTCGTTTTCGTCACGGATATAAGCAAGGGCCTTGTCTTTTTTGTCTTCAAGGCTGTGCTTCTCTTTTTCAACATGCTGAACGCGTCCGCTCTTCTCCATGCAAACGTCGTTCAAGGTTTCCACCTCGGCGGCAGACTCATCGATTGGTGCCTTGTATTTTGAGGTCCCAATAATGTCTTCCAGATACTCCAGCAGGCCATCTTCATGCTCATTAGCAGCCTTTGATTTCATTTGAGCAATCGACTCTACTTCTCCCTGCAAAATCAAGAACCGTTTGTGATCCAGATCAACTCCGTGATTTTTCAACAAAGTTGTAACGGTCGTGAAGTCGGATCCTTTGCCATTAATGTAATATTTGCTCGTGTTGTTGCGGAACGCCTTTCTTGAAATTATGAGTGTCGAGTCAGGGATGACCTCGTGTCCATTCGGCTTGTCGATGACCTCTTGGAAGTGGACCTCAACTTCACAGTATTCGAGATTGGGATGCTGTGCCGAGTTGTGGATGAGGGCGGAGATTTTGCCCTGGCGCATCTTGCTGGCTCTGAAACCAAAGACGAAGAGCAGCGAGTCAATGACGTTGGATTTACCAGAGCCATTGGGGCCAACGACGGATGAAAAAGAGGCATGAAAAGGGCCGACTTCCTGACGGCCCGCGTAACTCTTGAAGTTGTTCAATACCAAGTGAGTCAGAACAATCCGTGATCTCGGTGAAGACTCCCCAGCAAAAGGAACCGTGGCGGTGCGTGATTTGAGAACAATATCCAAGGGTTTGTCCATTATTGTGTCGAACGGCTTGATTGGCCTAACGATAGCATGTGTCTCGTCCGCATTTTGAGTCGTGTTCACACTGGCTGCCGTGATGTCTGCAAGCGATGAGCCATGAAGCTGAGATACTTCGGGAGAAGCCGATTGTTTGGGCATAGGGGGTGCAAGTTCCTCTGTCGGGGCTCTGGAAGCTCGCCGAGCCACGCTCTTGCGCTTCTTTGGTGATGGTTTCTTCGGAGGTGTCTGGGGCTCCTGCGGTATCGTGGTGTCAGCATCGAGAGCCTGACTCGGTTCTGGACCTCCGTCAAGCTCATCAGGCTCGGTTGCTTCTATGGAAGACTTCTTGACGCGCGAGCGTCGGGGAGCTGGCGCTGGCGCTGGCGCGGCATCAGGCGCGATTGACAACCGCCCGCTGCGGATCTGGCGTCGAGAAGTTCTCGATGCTTGCGGTGTGTATTCCGCTTCTTCATCAGCGCGTACTCTGGTAGTGTTGGCGATCTCGTCCTCGTCGTCCGAGTCTATGATGGCCGCCCGCCTCGTCGCGGCGCGTCTGGACGGCCGCGTTGGGGCCGTGGCCGACATTCTGTGCGAACCGCTCGGGAGTGTGTAGCGGCGGTGTGTGAAAATATGAATCCTCGAAGTACGAGTGTACTTTGGCCTCGTTCACGGATATGAAGCGATCAGATCAGGGCTGATTGAGTAAAGTGGCATCCTGTCGCCCCGCGTCACAGCTAATTGTTTGGAAATGTGACAATGCCCTAAAGGGTCGTTTGTAAACAATCCGGCAGCTGCCCCACCGTCCACACAATTCACGGTTGATTAACCAGCCACATCGCCACACATCAGCCACACGTGACGACGACGCGAAGCAAGTTTGGCTTCGCTATCCATCACGTTCGCTTCTTGTTTCTCGTGAGAATCTCGAGCTTGGCACGAGCACCCAAGTAACGAGGGATTTCTACCCCAGCCAGGCAATATCATCTTTCCTATACCAAATAGAAACTACAGAAATGTTCGACTACACCAACTTCCACGATGTGTTCCCCACAGGGCTTCAACTTCCCTACGATCGCAAGCTGCAACAAGAGATCGAAGCACGTCGCAAACATGCCGATGGAGTCTTGTTCATTGACCGTGTGCTGAAAGCACTGGGCATTCAGAAGTGTAAGCAGAAAATCACGGGACGTCTCCTCAGAATGCTGTCCTCTAATGGAAATGAGCATTGCTAGCCAAGATTTACCCCCCCAAGACGGAAAATGCGCTCCGGCAAATGCACCAGCAAATTTGCGAGGCGGGAATGTCAACGCACCATAAATTCTCCCTATTCTACTACCTACTTCTCGATTACGATGACTTGAGCAACGACATCTACGCCTCTGAGAATTTTGCAGGCCTCTCTGGCACGCCTGCCAACTACCAGCTATTCATGAAAGGATTATGGTACATGGATCGACAAGAGTATTCGGTGCGACTGCGGCCCCCTTTGGACTTTGGTCTGTAATGCTTGTACTGACGCAGCACTTTTTTTTCGCTTTTTTTTCTCCTTTCGCAGAGAGCCCTCGAATACGTTGCGCACCCTTCGTTGGATCCCGATTTCGCCGACGACATCATCATTACGCTCGTCAAACAAGCATCTGACAATGACTTTGGGCTGGCCTTGTCATATTTCTACTCAGCCCGACCGATTCTGAAATCACCAATCGCCTTGGAACTACTATTCGATGCCATGTCTAGAACAAACGTCACAGAAGCGCTCTTGTACTCGCGCACGCATCCACAACACACCCGGGAGCAATTGTTCCGCCGGTGGGTTTCGTCAGTCCTGAGCAGTGGCCGTGGTGAGGAGGACCTTTCCCATCGCGCGAGCGAACTGGCATATATGCCATTTGATTCTTTGGAGGAAACTTGGTTCGAGGAATTTCTCACTGCCGGACAAGGAAGGAATCTGAAAAAGGCCAAAGATACACTGCTTATTCGAAAGATTGCATGCGACCGATTTGATGAGATCGGCCAGTATCGCACCAGCGGTCAATGGGCTTCAATTCTGGAAGGAATCAGGGCTGGGACTCAAGGTCAGACAGAGTGACTTGGCGCAGACACGGCATTTGATATTACACGCATAGCGTCGGCGTTGGGCCTCGACGGCATCCCATTTGTGTTCTCCATGTCCGTCCAAAAGCTACTTGGTTTCGAAAGGTGAAATTGCCCCGAGATCATGTAAATTTATATACAAAAAATCGAAGCTGGCACTTCAATCAGTGGCAGTTGCGTCAGAAAGATTGGGCTCATGCCTGACATTTGTTCCAGAAACTTGCACAATGTCAAGCGCCCGGCAACTTGCTGTGCGCTCACCTATCGCACACCGGGTGAACCACAACTAGCAGTCAATAGATCCCAGCTCCGTAATCCGTAGACCCGACAATATTTCTTACCAGCGTATCGGAACCTGGGTAGAAAGTACATGTATATATCTTAGATATTTCCGCCTTATTCCGTGGAACGGGTTGGAGACGAGAGAGTAGCGGTGAAGCCGGGTCCGCAGCAAAACAAGCGTTAGAATTCGCAATTCGCAGCATTACCAAAATAGGAAAGGAGGATAATCCGTAGATGATCCAGCAAATCGGGTCTTTGAACCGCGCAGTTGTTTCGGCATGAATACATGTAATCTGCCGTGGAAACCGGCATGGAAACGACGAGTGGAATACGGCGAGCACGTGGCATAGCAGCTCGTTATTGTGCATCCGGCGCCGACGGCCGACGGCCGACGGCATACATAAGCTGGTGGCTGCCGAAATTGCCTTTTACGGCCATCGATAAACTCCGACGGGCTCCGACTTGTCATGATCGGAATGCGGCGGCGCTCATCAGGGCAATGGTTTCTTTTTCTCCCCCAATCCGACCTAATTCCATCCTCGGCAGGGATGGATCACAGTCTTCGTCATGGGAATAGTTCTCTGAATTCGTCTCGACCGGCCCCGTCTTCTTGCACAGCTGCGACTCCTTGGGGCAAGGGTACGCCTACTCGCTTATTAGAACAGAGTCCAACATAGTCCGACAGCTCGGCTCGCGCTGCCGTTCTCGTTGGCGCTTACAAATAAATTCCTCCGGGCCGATCAAGTACGTCGGTCCTTTGATTATGGTGCTGCCTAGTGAAATAGAAACTCTCTCTTTTGTTGGCCTCTAACAAAGTGTAGCTGTTGTTTTAGCAAATCTAATTGATATGGAGCATAAAAGCGAGCATAAAAGCCTTACATCACGCCCAGTCCATGCAAAGCCCACCACCCACTGTCAGTATGCTAATAGTATATGTATACATGGTGTATCTTCTCCATCAGATGCCCGCTTGGCCAAGCATGTCATCACCGAGCTCCTGTGACTAGGCCACCCTTGGAAAGAAAATGCAAAATACAAAAGACGCCATGCAAATAAAGACATGTCCATATGACAACAAACTCACTTGATGCCGACGCCGACCAGTCAGTGGTCGCGCATCAGTTGCCGCTGCCACTGCCACTGGTGGCCTGGCCTTCTCGTACATACCTCGTATGCACGGTAAAGCTCCATGGCATGTCAAGCCACCATTCGCCTTCTAGATGCTTGAGATAGGTGCGCCACCATGGCGCATTCTGACTTCCCAGGAATATGAGGTAGCTGTCATCATCCTCGTGCAGTTTCTTGACGAATTTCTGCAAGCCTTCCTGAGCTGAAAATCGTCGCCCCTCGCGTCGCTGGTTCTCCAATTCATCAGCCTGAAAGCCCGGGTCTACCACCGAGTCAACTTCGCGCACGATGTGCAATGTTTGCCGAAGGGGTCCTGTGTTGCGTGGGAACCAGCGCTGCAAAGGTCCCCCGTTGCTGGCGCGAGTTCGTTTCTCTCGCGGCGAGACGAAATTATTGCTGGAGAGCATCTTGCGCCTCCCAAAGTCTTTGGCTTTGTAATAGTGAACCTCGTCAATGAGATTGGTGTTGAGCCACATATTGACCATTCTATCCATCGTGGCGTCGAGATCTGCGTCTGTCTGATGAAGGTCACTGGCGTATACTATTTTAAACGCCATGAGCTTGAATTCAAGTTCCAAGAGATGCAGTTTAAGGCGCATGATGGGTTCGTCTCCTAAAATGAGACTGTCCACAATCATAGGGGACGGCTTCGTCAACAGACCGCTGCGGAAGCTCTTTGTTGAGTTATTTGATGTAGAAGTCGCCGAGTCATGCGATCTAGCCGACGGCGAGGGACTGATCTCGCGAAGCATGCTGTCAGTTCTATGCATGTTTCGGGTATAGTTGACGCAAAGAAAGAAGTCCTGATAGACTCTTCCAGTCAGAATGGTTGGCTGCTGCCGGAGCGTCTCCCTGGCGCGTTGAGCTGCAACGTGAAAATCGAGACCCTTGACGAGCAACTTGTCATAAAACGCCTGCACGTACGTCGCCGCCGTCTTCCAGTGCACGTAGAACCACATGGCCGAGACGTTGGAAATACCATGCCGTAGAAAGATGTGCGCCAGGTTGGTGGCAGGACTGGATCGATTGTAAGCCGACAAACAAGCATTGAGCACGACATTTTCGATCTGAAATCGGGACAGGACTTCCGCCACATCTTCAGCTTTTGCTAATCGTGTCTGCGGGATAGAGAAATATAAATCGGCAGGAACATGTTTTCTCGCGAACAAGAGCCACGGTACCAGCTCGCCGGCCCTATTTCATCGCAATCAGCTCATGAATGCCCAATAGGATTGTCATAACTGGGGGGAGAACCCGGCACACTTACTCGTCGCGCATGACACGCCCGTGAAGATCAAAATGAACTAAATTGAAAGTGACCTTCTGCTCAGATCGCAGTTCCAAATGCCGCTCCAATTCTTCGAGACTACCAGGTCTTACAATTTCGAGGGTCAAACGGCTACGAAGTCTCTTCTGCAGATTCATCAGCGGCCATTGGGCCAAGTCAGGCTCTGGGTCACGTTCTGCGCCTGTTCGACTGAAGTCGCGCGCAATTACAAGTAGAATTTTGAAAGTGGCGTTTGGATTTGCTTGAACCGTTGCCAATCGTTGTGCTGTCGGTGGTGGCCGAAGATATCGACGAGCAGGAAAGTCGCTGACTCGGGTGACGCGCAGGCACAATTTGGGCAAATGAGGAATCTGAACAGACTCCAAGAGCTCCCATGCCAGGCAGTGAATGCCTCCGACAACTCTGTCAGTCTGGTCGCTGTCGTGGTGCTCAGCCACGTAAATTTGGGTCTCTGTAGTGTCATTGTTGACGCCAGTGGGAAACAAGTCCGCCTGTTGCTCCAACTGATCGAACAGTCTTCTCGCGTAGGCCCGGATGCGATCCTCAGCCAGAGATATTTCATCTAGGTCTTCTGCATCGGGGACCAAGCTCACATCCGGAACCAGGCTCTGAGCGCTCCAGCGCGGCCGATCTGAGCTCTGTAAGTACTCCTCGAGGACTGTTGTGTAGTCTGCCTCAATAAACGGATCCTCAATGTACGCCGTGGTCGGTTCACGGTCATTGACACGAATCGAAACCCGCCATTCTCGCCTTCTGGTTCCATCTTCCTCTTCCTCGTCGGATAAAAGCGTGGCAAAGCCGAGATCCAGGGGTTGCAAAGGGTAAGAGCAAATGGTGATAACGTTCATCTCTCCGGCCCGGCCAGCGCCGTCGCCGCTGTCGAGCCGGTTGGTGAGAGTGTGTGGTCTCTTGCTATTGGGTGTAATGGTTGCATATCCTGGCGAATTCGGCAGCTGTCGCAGCTTGCGCTTTCGAAGAAGGGGGAGAATTTGGCGGGGATCCAGGATTGTGGTGAGAGGAATGCTGCGTCGCAAAACTGAATAAACGAAACGGCTGAACCCTCCCGTCACCCAATGTGTCCGTCGTCCTGGGATTCCTGGGATACCCCTTTGTGATTCCAACAAGAAGTACTGCCTTACGCTTTTTCCCACTTGCAGATTTTTGGGGGCTCTTGAGAAGCTGCTAGTGCGTAACAGTGCGTAGAAAAAAAGAAGGAGAGGAAGGAAGGAAAAGGAAAAGCCAAGTCGTCGCAATAGCTAATGTTCGAGATTAGTAGCCGGGGGGGTCTGGTCCAAGGGTCAACTGCCCGAGAGGTCAAATGGTCACGTTGTGGGTGTCGTGGGTGTCGTGGGTGTCGTCGTGAGGAAGGAGCGACACAACGCTGTGTGTGGCCTGCAGATCGCGGCCAGCTCCTGTGACAGACTGCACGATTCGGCCAAGTTGCAAAAAGACGAACCTCTTATTACTCCGTACCCCTTACGGATTACTCCGTAGATGTCCGTCATCAACGTTGACAAGCTCACAGACCACAATGCGGGCCGGCACTTGCCAGGCGGGTGGCGCAAGGCGGCAGGAGCTGAGCGTCGCGGGAAATGAGACGTCTGGTGGGTCAAGATGAGATACATGCATGTATGCAGAAAAGGTTTGGGGCTTGAAAAAGAGACAAGAAGAGTAACAAGAGTACAAAAAGATTTCATCATCATGCAGGGGTTCCAGAGATGATGGGTCGTGTCCGCGGCAGTTCAACAAAAAGGCAACCAGAGGGCCACGGCAAACGGCAAACGGCAAACACACCGTTATTATTAGTTACATCTAAACATCCACAAATACGGACGGAATACGGACAATGGGCACGCGGTGACAGCGCTTGCAAATCCGAGGCGCATGTTGAGCATCATCTGATCTCGCCCCCGGCAGCTACATGTATAGCAACAGGCATCTATCTCCCTGGTAGCCTCGGGGCGGGCAGCTTCAAGTCTCACAGCCTTGCCTTTATTCCTGGTTACGAGACCGTATTGCTCCATATTTTTCGGGACATAATCAATCAAGTGATGTAACATGGCCAAGGTTGTGTGACTCGTGGGGACAGACAGGCACGACATTCGGATTTATTAATTTCATTAATCCTGTTAATACAGGGTGGACAACCACCTCATCCCCGAACGAACTCGCAATCGCGCCGACGGGGCCGGCTAACATGCAGTATTTCAAGCGTTCACCACTCTGTTTCGAGATACTATGCTATTGTAATCCGTAACAACCCTTGAAAGGCATTTAACCCTCAAATTGGTCAGGGTCGAGCCAAGAATGGACTCATCCGCAATTGTTGCGATTTCGCCGGTGGCGCCAACGGGCCATGCAACAAAACTGCATGTTCAACTTTGAGCCCCCAAACGGCTTTGGCTACCGGTACTACGACGCTTTGCTGAAAGAGTACGTGCCTTGAACTGGTAGTTATTGGTAGTTGAGTGGTTGAGTACTCCGTAGTTGCGTGTGTTTTCTTCAGAAAGAAAGAAAAGAAAGAAACATTCAAACAACCCCTCCCGTGCCCAGACCAAGAACCATCACGTGAGCTGTCAATCAATCATTCCTCCACGCGCAGGCTTGGACGGCCACGCAACACGCTCACCAGTGACGTAGCATAGCGCAGTACGAACGTACCATCCATTTCTTTCTTGTCCCGTCACTTGTTCTTCAATTACGACGGGACCGGGCCATCGCACCGTCTCCCTTTGATCTTTTTGTCAATTCTTCTTCTTCTTCTTCTTCTTCTTCTTCTTCTTTTTTTTTTTTTTGCGTGGTCCTTCTCGTGCTTGTCTTCCCAGCCATCCATCCGGGGCGTGGCCTTGGCTTGACCAGGCGAGTATAAAATTGCCTCTTTGGCTTCTGGCCTGCGTGCTTTTTGACAGAGCAGGCCCATCTACAAATTCACATCTTCGCACGCCACATAGCTCTTGCCGAGTGAGCTACTCCTATTGAAAGCACGTGAAAGTACGTGAAAGTACCACCGTCATCGCCAATGAGCTCCAGCGCAGACATCACGGCCAACGGCCACCATCACCGCCTTCGACCGAGAACGCGGGCATCTCAAGCTGCGCAGGCGACGCCCCTGGGTCCGAGGGAGAGCGACGCGCCTCTGAGCGTGCCGGTCGAAAGCCCTCCAGCCAGTGGACTGACAAGGTAACTCAGAAGGCAGATAGAAAACGACCCAGAGTTAACACCCGTGTTCCGCAGTGAATGTGGCCGGTCAACGCCCGTTCCCGAAAACGCTCCCCCGTCAGCCAAATCACTCTCCTCGGCCCGTCAACACGTTCGCGCCGAGCAGAAGCGTCGCATCTTCCCGACCATCGAGTTCGCTTCACGCGTGTCCCACTTTGATCCAGCAAGCGACTACCGTGACTTCCATGGCTTCTTCAACCTCTTCTGGATTGGTCTGGCCATCATGGGAATCACCACGATGCTTAGGAACATGAAGGACACAGGCTATCCGCTCCGTATACAGATATGGACCTTGTTCACTGTCAAACTGTGGCACCTGGCCGTTGCGGATTTCCTCATGGTGGCCACCTCCCTGGTCGGACTCCCCCTCCACAAGCTGTGTCGGAAAGCACCAGCAGGAGGTGTTTTGACATGGGCAAAGGGCGGCATGGCTATCCAAAGCATATACCAAATAGTGTGGCTAGCCTTCTGGATCGCTGTGCCCTTTGTCCTGGAGTGGACGTGGACAGCCCAAGTGTTCCTGCTCTTGCACACCATGGTGATGCTCATGAAGATGCACTCGTACGCCTTCTACAACGGCCACCTGTCCGAGACAGAAAAACGTCTCCGCTCACTCGACCGGCCGACCGACTCCTTGGACCGTCGTCCAGCATATGTCTACCCGCCAACCCACCTGCGCCGCGGCAGCATCTCCGGCATCCCGACGTCTAAGAACCCGGCCCCGGAGATGAAACTCTCCCATAGCAGCCACAGCGACCAGTACAAGACGGCCGACGAGATCGAGGTCCTCCGCGAAGCTCTCGCCCGCGAGCTCACCTCCCCCATGGGCAATACCACGTACCCCCTCAACCTCACCTGGTCCAACTACATCGACTACCTCTTCTGCCCGACGCTCTGCTACGAGCTCGAATACCCGCGCACCGCCCACATCAACTGGACATCGCTCAACGCCAAAATCATCGCCACCTTCGGCTGCATCTTCCTCCTAACCGTTGTGTCCGAGGAATTCATCCTTCCCGTCCTCGTCGACGCACAACGCCGCCTCGGCCCCCTCTCCGATACGTCCATCTCCGAAGCGCTCCTCATCCTCGCCGAATCCATCTCCTGGCTCCTGTTCCCCTTCATGCTCACCTTCCTCCTCGTCTTCCTCGTCATCTTCGAATACGTCCTCGGCGCCTTCGCCGAAATTACCCGCTTCGGCGACCGCCACTTCTACGCAGACTGGTGGAACTCTACAGACTGGATGGAATTCTCCCGCGAGTGGAACGTCCCCGTGTACTCGTTCCTCCGCAGACACGTCTACTCTGCGTCGAGGCCGCACACCGGCAAAATGGTCGCCACAATCATCACCTTCCTCATCTCGGCCGTCATGCACGAAATCGTCATGGCCTGCATATCCAAAAAGATTCGAGGCTACGGCTTCATCTGCCAGATGCTGCAGCTTCCCATTGTCATGCTCCAGCGCACAAGGTTCATACGAGGCCGCCAAACGTTGAACAATGTCTGTTTTTGGATCTCCATGATCATAGGTCTCAGCTTGGTTCGTCACAGTCCCCCTGTCCCAAATTTTCTTCATCTCTCTTTTTTTTTCTCCCAAAGAGGTAAAAAAAAACCAAAAAAGTTATGGTGCTCGTACGAATTTCTGACCATGCGTAGATGTGTGCCCTCTACGTGCTTGTGTGATTGCCAAATGCCCTTGCATAGGCTCGCCCTCTCATTTACCGCCACAGGACAATGATTTATTCGCAAAATGTTGTGCCGCCAAGTATGCATATACAATGGAGAAGGTGTAAACAGATTTGCTGAAATGGCCTTGGAACGCTTATAGTCTAATAAAGATACCCTTTGCTTTGGATGCATTTGACTGGCCCGTTACTTGATCGTGGCTATAATTACAACTCCATTTCTACATGTGGCGCCCATTCTCGAGGGGCCAATATTAATTCATGTCTTCTGGCACAGACTCAAGACTAGACTAGGCAAAACGTAGGAGTAAGTCATCTGACATGACACGATGTCATGTTCAATATGTGCTTGGCCCCATCAACCCCATCATGTTCCTTGTTCCTGCTCATCATGGGTTTACTAAGCATTCCTATCCATACAAGATTGACATTACCGCAGATCGACAAAGCATCAAATCGACGTGGGAATACATCACATATTCGGAAAACTTGTGGAAGTCTTTATGCCATTTCATTCATGCATCTATCTACCTCATCTGCTTCATCATCATCGAGCTAGCTAGCTAGAGTACACCCCACTCCTTGCATACATACAGGAGTATCGTATCGCCAGGGAATTATGGCTAAAGCAAAGAAAGCATCAACGCAAAAACAAACTGTTTAAAAACAACACGTTCCAGAGCATTGCTCGAAAAAATCCGTCAAACTCCGTGAGAAAACTTTTCATAAAGTCTGTGCGATTGTACAAACAAAAGGCGCTTAGTCAACCTCCTCCATGGCACTGTCGCCAGTTTCGGCGGCAGGGGCACCCTCGACGGCGGCCTCGGTTGGGGCAGAGTCATCCTCCTCGATATTGAGACCGAGCTGGACGAGCTTGTGGATGCGCTCGGCGAAGCCAGCGGGCTCCTCGATGGTGAAGCCAGAGACAAGCAGTGAGGTCTCGAACAGAAGCTGGACAATGGACTTGACAGTGCGGTCGTTCTCACCGTCCGCCTCGACCTTCTTCTTCAGCTCCTTGATGATGGGAGACTTGGGAGAAATTTCAAAGGTCTTCTTGGAAGACATGTAGCTGGACATGGAGGTGTCACGGAGGGCCTGGGCCTTCATGATACGCTCCATGTTGGCAGACCAGCCGAACTGGCCAGTACGGATAGCGCAAGGTGAGAGGCCGAGCTTGTGAGAGACAACAACCTTCTCAACCTTCTCGCCGAGAACGTTCTTCAGGCTCTTGGCCAGAGACTCGTACTCCTTCTCCTCGTCCTCGCGGGCTTTCTTCTCCTCCTCGGTCTCCTCGAGCTCGAAGTCCTTGGTGATGTCGACGAGCTTCTTGTCCTCGAACTCCTTCAATTGAGTCATGGCGTACTCGTCAATGGGGTCAACAAGGAAAAGAACCTCGAAACCCTTGTCCTTGAGAGCGTCAAGGAAAGGAGACTTGGAGACAGCCTTGATGGACTCGCCGGTGATGTAGTACATGTTCTTCTGGTGTTCGGGCATGCGAGTGACATAGTCAGACAGAGAGGTCTGCTCATCGCCAGACTTGGTAGAGTTGAAGCGCAGAAGCTTGGCGAGCTGCTGGCGGTTCTGCGAGTCTTCGTGGATGCCGAGCTTCAAGTTCTTGGAGAAGGCGCTGTAGAACTTGTCGAACTGCTCCTTGTCCTCAGCAATCTCGGCAAACAACTCAAGGGACTTCTTGACGATGTTCTTCTTGATGACCTTCATGATCTTGTTCTGTTGAAGGGTCTCACGAGACAGGTTGAGAGGAAGATCCTCAGAGTCCACAACACCCTTGACGAAGCTGAGCCACTCGGGAATGAGCTCAGTAGCGTCGTCAGTGATGAAGACACGGCGAACGTAGAGTTTGATGTTGTTCTTGGTCTTCTTGGTCTCGAAGAGATCGAACGGAGCACGCTTGGGGACGAAGAGGATGGCACGGAACTCAAGCTGACCCTCAACGGAGAAGTGCTTGACAGCGAGGTGGTCCTCCCAGTCGTTGGACAGAGACTTGTAGAAAGAAGCATACTCTTCTTGGCTGATATCCTGGGGGTTGCGAGTCCAAATAGGCTTCTGCTTGTTGAGCTCCTCCTCTTCAATGGTGGTCTCCTTGACCTTCTTGGTCTTCTTCTTCTTTTCCTTCTCCTCATCCTCGTCATCGACTTCCTCAATGCGGGGCTTCTTGTCATCGTCAGCCCCCTCCTTGACTTCCTCCTCGGCCTCCTCATCGGGGACCTCCTTCTCGGTCTCCTTCTGAACGTGGAGGTAGATGGGGTAGGAGATGAACTCGGAATGCTTCTTGACAACCTCCTTGATCTTGCTCTCGTTCAGGTACTCAGCCTGCTCGTCCTTGAGGTGGAGAATAATGGAGGTGCCACGGCCGAGCTGCTCACCCTCGGTGTCAGCAGTGATGTTGAAGGTACCACCGGCACTGGACTCCCAGACGTATTGCTCGTCATCGTTGTTCTTGGAGATGACGGTGACCTTGTCAGCGACAAGGTAGGCTGAATAGAAGCCAACACCGAACTGGCCGATCATGGAAACATCGGCACCAGCGGTAAGAGCCTCCATAAACTGCTTGGTACCAGAGCGGGCAATGGTACCCAGGTTGTTGACGAGGTCAGCCTTGGTCATGCCAATACCGGTATCTCGGATGGTCAAAGTCTTGGCCTCCTTGTTGGGAATGAGATCAATGCGCAAGTCCTTGCCAGAGTCGAGCTGGCTGGGGTCGGACAGGGCCTTGTAGCGAATCTTGTCCAAAGCATCGGAGGCATTGGAGACAAGTTCTCGCAAGAAAATCTCCTTGTTGGAGTAGACAGTGTTGATGATGAGGGAGAGAAGCTGAGAGATCTCAGCCTGGAACTCGAAAGTCTCCGACATTGTGATGGGTATCTATGGGGAATCGTCTGTAAAGATAATGAACCGTTAGAACTTGTATTCACAAATATGTGGTTGTGTTTCACGACTTCAGCTTTTGCAGGCAGTTTCATATGCAGAGGCTTCCGAAGGAAGAGAAAAGGACCATTTTTTGTCGTTCTAAAATTTCCTTCTCAAGCCTCCACCTGCTTGAACAAAAACCGGACACGCGAGAAAGAAGCACCTGGGGTGGTGAGGCAAGCGATATGCAGGACAAATCTTACCTAGACGCTGTGTATAACAAGAAAGAGGAAGTTTTTCTGAAGCTCCAAAGGAGTACAAGAGTCTCAATGGGCTATGATGGATGGCTATGAGAGAATTGTAGAAGGATGAGGGATGATGAGAGATGAAAGAGAAGATTAAAAAACCGAGGGGGAGAAGAGAAGTGGTTGAACTAAAAAGGGCTGCTGCTTGGTGGTGCTGGTCAGTGGTGCTGCTCCGGCTCCAGAAAGTCGAGATTCCATGCGATTCTATGGCTGGTGGCCTTTCCACGCCAACGAGAGAGCCCCACGCTGATTGGCTGCGGCGAGCGTTGGTTGTGCTGCTGGGTTCTACTTGGATATGCTGGAGCCTTCTAGCACCAGGAGCATTGTTAATCGATTAATCGAGGAACAATTACGGAGCACGATTATTACATAGGAAGCTTTGCACCTTTGCACCCCACATTTTCTCACCGCCGTGCAAACCGCTGCTTGCGATAATTCTACGCAATTCGATAATGGTCCACGGTTGTTACGGAAAGGACCTGTTGATTAAAGAGACCTTGGAGATCTCGATTGCTGCTTTTTCGTGCGACTATCACTCCATACATAGCACTCATCGCTTTTTGTTGTGCTCACCTTGCTTTCGCCTCGTGAGCGTTTGTCTCCTCCATTCCCTTTCTTCTTTTTTTTTCTCTCCAAAAAGGTAGGTGCCAAGGGTCCATCACAGCTTATCTTATCAGAGCCTCAACAAGTGGCATGCAGGTGCAGCTGGGGCTGGGACCAACCCTCTTCAGACGTCAAGAGCATTGTCGCCCAATTGTCACAACACCAGGCTGCATCCGTAGATACTTTTCTTCATCTTCCATTGCAGTTATCAGCTGATGCAATCACTCTTCGCTGCAGATTCGGAGAAAAGTTATTCACCTGGATTAACCACTGGCTTCTTGCGTGTTCCGCAACCAACAGACATGCTGTATTATCGTCTACTATAATTCCAACGTACCCTGGGGTTTGAAGTTGTTACACCGGCGAACCGAAATGTTATCAACTTATTGGAATCTAATTCTGTTTCGAGCAAACGTATTTCGTGGCTAAGCAAGACAACGACGTACTATTGACCAATAATTTATTTTATTTTGGCAGCACACGAGCTGGCTGCCGATCATCGCTGAAACAACATTGAAGACTTGCACATTTTCACCATAACGCCACAGCTCCATGCCCAGTCCCAAGACGGAGAAGAAGTTATATGACATAGCTATTGCTCACTCACCCTCGATTATACTCCCCACCTGTCTGTACCTCCTATCCGCATACGCCAACCCAAATTCCTGCACCTTCGCCCCGGGTATCATCTCAAGCACCTCACCGACAACAATCACATGGTCCCTCACCCTCACAAGCCCTTCTGTCTTCCCGTCTCGCAGCAACTTACACCGGAGAACCCTCAAAACCCCTTGTCCACGTATCAACGGCGCGGAGCCCTGCTCTCCGATCGAGTATGTTGCCCGCTCAATCGTGTCAAACACACCATCCATGTTACCTCGTGTGAAATGGTCAGCGACCGCTGCACCACTAGCATCCCCTGCCAGAACATGTATATTAAACTCTTGACTCGACACGATGGCATCTAGAGTCCTGCTAGGCGTGGCAATATTGAATGAAACGAGAGGTGTGGGCAAGAGTGTCAACGATGTGAACGATGACATTGTCATTGCGCGTGGTACGCCATCGTGGGTCGCTGTACATACGACAATGGGGTTGGTGAGCAGTCGGAGGACGGAGCGTAGTTGTTCGGGCAGAGCGGTTTCGGCGTCGGGATCGGAGGTAGGTGGTTTTGGGGAGGAGAGTTTCCAGGACTGCGAAGGTACTAATGTCTGGAAGTTTCTGGATATCGATGCTTGGAGATAAAAAGTCAGCATCGGGCAGCCAAGTCAACGGTGGGAAAACAGAGACTTACGATGTGTAAATCGAGACTGCCTATTTACGATACGTTCCGACCTCCATCGGGCCAAAGCCACATTTCGAACGCAACAGCTTCGTCTTGGAACCAAGGAACCGCCGGCTCGCCCTAATGGCGCATTTCGCAAGTATATGCATGTAGCCCTCATCGTAATGAACGCTTCATTATGCTACTGCTGTTCGATTTTCCCAAAGCGCCCAGAAGCCGAGGGGCGGTATAGACAGTGTGGTTAAGCTGGACTTATTTACAATGTGCAGTCAACAATGGCATGGAGATGCATGGGTCGTCACAGGCGGCGCGAAGATCAGATAAATTCATTATCGATAAGCCGTCGGTACCCAGGGTGTTGCTTTAATATTACGCCAACGAACTTCCTGCCAGCGGGCCGGAAATTTTGCGCCAGGAACGGGTGGCCCAGGGATCCTTAAACACCATCAACTTCCGTCCATAGCTCATCACCCATCACAACGCGATAACCCTACCGACATAGATTCCACGACACCCAGGTTACAGATTCTGAAAACCGCTCATTCACAATGGGGAAGCTGCCATCTCTTCCCCCGGCTATGTCGCCATCCCGAACCACACTCTCACCATCATCACATAACAAGCCCTCTCTGCCAAGCCGACTCAACACCCAAGTCCGCCGCGCGACATTCATCCCCAGACCTCGAAGACCATATACATTCACGCAGCTGGTAATCTTATCCGACGGCTCAACGTACACGATGCGTACCACATCTCCTGCCTCCATTTACCGGGCCTCAAAAGATACCCGCAACACGCTGCTCTGGCAGCCGAGCGAAAAGTCTCTGCGAAACGTTGAACTGGACGAGGCCGGTAAGCTGGCTGCTTTTCGTGAGAGATTTGGTCGCGCATTCGACGCCGCTTCTCAATCGGAAGAGGAAGGTGCCCCAGAAGAGGAAGATGCTGGGGTGGACGGTTTCGCCGATTTAATTACGGGTTACGCCCCTCAGGATGCGAATGCAATGAAAGACTCAGGGCCAAAGAAATCACCGACGAGAAGAAAGTAAGCAATTGTATTACGCAAAAAACCGTGGCGCACAGGGCAGAGCTCCTGCGTGGCTGGATATTCGATGATTGAAAGCATTCCAGTTGGATTAGAAACGATTCGAAGCAAACGAGGGAAGGTGATTGGGGTTGGTTTGATTCAAGGCAATACGCTCAATATGTACAATAGCCGAGCTCACTGAGCTTGTATGATACAAGAAGAATAGTAAGAACCATCATCTCTGGATCTTGCAATCAAAGCTAAGCTCCCACGCCGACTCCAAATACTCCACTGGGCTGTTGCTACTTGAATACCGTCGTTTCTCTTAATCGGAATCTTCGTCCATCCGTGCTCTAGCTCGGTCAATTGCTGTGTCACCGGGCGGCTTCGATTGTTGCTGGAATACCGGAGGTCGGTAGAAGGCGGATTCGTCGTCCTCAGCATCTAATTGCATCAAGAAAGTCTCCCACTTTTCAATAAGCTACACAGTGTTAGTAGGATGTATATATATCGTGACATCTGCATGCGGATTGGGTCTTCTTTTTCTTTTTTCTTTTCTTTTTTGGGAAAAGTCCTACCTCCTTTTGTGCTTCAACGGCACTCTCGAGGAATGTCTCCACCCCACTCTTGAAATCTTCCACCTTCTCCTTCTCGAATCGATCAATCTCCGTTCTCATGAGGCGGCCCATATCTTCGAACAGTAGTCGAGCCTGATGCACTTTCTTTTCCGCCTCGCCAACCTCGGCGTTCATCTGGTTGAGACGATCTTGCTGACTCTTGCCCTGTCGGAGCAGCTTGTCTTGAGTGTTCTTCTTCTTCTGGAGCTCAGACTCCGCTGCGTGCCAGGCATAGAAGCCCTTCTGACGCTGAGAGAAAGCCTGCTTGATAGAACCAATGAGCCGAATGTACTCCTCGATGATGATACCAAATGTCAAAACATCCTGCTGAGCTTGTCGGTCATAGACGTCTCTGATAGTAAGCTGCAGATCAGATAAAGCATCCAAGGGCCCGGACAGCGTTGGTGAAAGCTCGACCGTAGACAGAGCGTGAAGCGACGCCGAGAAGTCGCCAGCAGCCTCAGCCATCATCTTACGCTGGCTGACCATTGTCTCCATTGCTTTGAGAAGACCCTTCAGTTGATTCTCCAAAGCATCAAGATAAACCTTTCGGTCATGGAACCAGTCATCTTGCTCAACAAACTTGTCTCCTCGACCCACGCTGATACCCAACGATCCGAGAACACCTCTGCTTTCACTAGGCAATGGGTCCTTGTGCTCTCTGTGCTTGACATCGACGTTGAAGGTCTCGCTTTCAAGGAACAGCTTCAAGTCGCCGTCATGCTGCAAGGTGGGGTGAGCGGCGGTTTTGTTCAGCATCTTCTCCAGAGCAGCTCGTCGACTCTCGACAAAATTGCTGTCAAAGCGTCCAACTGCCTGCTTCTCCGGAGGCGGTGGAACAATGCAGCCAGGATTATTCGCATGGAGGGTGTTATATAGCCAAAGAAAATCGCGGTATCGTCGTTTAACTTCGAATTCCGGTTGCTTATACGCTCGAGAGGTTGTCTGAAATACGTGAGTATACCAAGGTCAGCAGCATGTTTGACACGTCTAGCAATCATGTCTAAAGACAAAAGTTCGCAACAAACTGACCCTTGTCCTGACAGAGTAAACAATATGCGAGCTTGTCAAATCTCCAATCTTGACTGGATCGCCAACTGTGATATGGAAGCTCGGCTTGGCAGCTTGCTCCACGGTAACGCTCGGCTGGGTAGTAGTTCGTACACTGCTCGGTCTAGCGGCATCAACTGGCGGCGGTGCCCGAGGGCCACCAGGGCTCTTGAAGTCATCATCATCAACATGGTGAGGGTCAATCGGTCGCCGAGGCTGCTGCTGGTGCGGCATTGTGGTTCGTATGACCATTTGTTCCTTTTGCGGCGGCACCGGCGGGGCATCTGAAGCGCCGTCATTGTCGTTGGCAGAAGCACTCAA
Source organism: Epichloe bromicola (assembly GCA_023658445.1). Classification (NCBI taxonomy): domain Eukaryota; kingdom Fungi; phylum Ascomycota; class Sordariomycetes; order Hypocreales; family Clavicipitaceae; genus Epichloe; species Epichloe bromicola. Next base: position 3,027,910 of record CP098270.1, read on the forward strand.
GGGCCCTAGAGGATCCTCGACTGCCTGAAGGCGAGTAGGGTGAGCAATGAGGCGACGGGGCCCGCGTGAGGAACGAGGCGTAGGAGAAGTAGCTTGAGATGTGGATGGCTGGGAGCTCGTGGGGTCAGCTTGGAAAGTCTGCTTTGAGCCGTGGCTCGAGTCGGCCCAGGGCGACTCCTCGACATCCATTGTGAATATTGTTTGGCCGTGAGTGGGAAGCACGGCGCTATAAATGCGAGTTAAATGGGCGGCGGTCGGTGTGGGATGACTGAGAATGAGGTCGAGGCAGCGGCGTGGAGCCAACGTCAGTCAATGCTCGTCAGTTGTGTAACGCTCCACGCTACATGCACATCTTCAACAAATTGAAGTGGTGTTGTCTGGTCTGGTTGGCCCCACTTCTATGATGGTTTTTTGAGTGAACAACCCCACCCAGTCTCTTTCTGGCAGCTGTGTAGGTCCAACTCCACGACAACGTACAAATTCGCTGTTCGAGGATACACGGAACCCGAGACCTCGAGATTTGAGCCTTCTGCTAGTAATTATCAGTTGCGCGAAGCCGTATTGCGAACAGCCGCCAGAGTATCTATCTTCTATCTACACAATTACGAAAAGATGACCAAGCCCCGAACGCAGAACGGTCATGTCCTTACTTTCGGGGCTCCGTCTCCTGCCGATTCACCCAAAACGCCCGACGCGATTCGTCAAACAATTTTACGCCTTGCATGTAGCTTTCCCAATTGCTCTAGTTAGTTTTCTCCTCATGTTGCGCTTAGCTTGTCTCCTAGCAGCCAATGGCTGAATCCGCGACGGAAGCATGTGATCGCACAGCCATGCCTGCTGAACCGGAGTAGGTGAGTCTGGAACTAAGCAATCCTATCGCTCAGGGTCATAACATCCACCCACCATCACCAGATTCATCCTCGTGAACTTCACCCGCATAACCGGCGTTTTCTTCGTAGGAAATGCACTAATCTGATCATGGGTAACCATAACCTCTTTGCTCTTTTTCTTTTGTGTCCCACTTGTTGCGGTAGCTGCTGTTGACTGGTTGGGGGCGGAGGCATTGACACGCGAGGCATCCGAGGTCGTTGTCGCGGACGGCGTACCGTCGGCTGTTGTAGAGGCGGCGGCGGCGGCTTCTAACCCAGCCTGCGCGGCAGCCTTTTGAGGATCAAGTGGCTCCTCGACATCCCATAATCTGACGGTGCCATCCTGGCCACCAGATGCTAGAACAGTCGATTCCATGCTGAAGCTCAGAGACCAAATGCCGCCTCGACCATGACCGCGCGACCGCTTGATGCGAGTCCCTTTGGAGAGATCCCAGAAAAATATGTTGCCCGCCAGGTCAGCGCTAGCCAGTATCTTGCCGTTGGGGGAGCATTCAAGAGCGGTGATATAATCAGCGTGACCAGAAAAGACTCGCACGCACGCTCCGGTAACCACAGACCACATTCGGATCGATTTGTCTGTTTCATCTGAGGCCGAGAACACATACATGCCGTTAGGATGCCAAGCAATAGCGGAGATAGCAGTGTCATGGCCAACCATGAGCCGCTGTGGGGAAGCGTGATCTTGCATCCACACACGCAAGGCCTTGTCATAACCTCCGCTGATGAAGTAATGCCCGTGTGGACTCCAAAGAGATCGATAGATGGGCCCGTCGTGTGACTTGTACAGACAAAGACACGCCCAAGACTCTAATGACCATAGCCGAATATGTCCATCAGCGGAGCATGAGAGCAGTAGCTTGGGGTGGCCGTCTATAGCCGGATTCTGACGTCCGTCATCACCAAACAGCTTTTTGGGGGGGCCAGAAGCCGAATCTGAAAAGGATACATCGTATACTGGCCCCGCGTGGCCAATGAGCTTTCGGCTATTGAACTTGGCGTCTTTCTCATGAGCGTTCATAGTTGGCAGGCCCTGGCCGTCCAGTGACCAAACGCGAACATACGACTCGCATGTGCCAACAGCGACTAGTTGACCATCGTCGGAGAAGTCCATACATGAGACACTGGGATAGACAGTTAGAAGAGAGATTTCAATGAGTGATAAGATATTGACTCACCTGCCAAATGTATTGTGAAAGGTGAACATGCAAGCACTGACAGACGTCCCGATGCCACCAGTCCTCCCGTCGATCTTGAATCTGTCTCGGTTTTCCCGCACCTTTGACATCTCCAGCATGATATCCCTTGGTCTTGAGGGTGGCAGGGGCAGGTCCGCTCTACTGGGCACATCCGCACCCTCTTCACGCTTGATCTTTTGCTCAAAGTCCTCCAACATGCTGCTGGCTCCTCCTGCCGAAGGATTTGTCTTTTCCTCATCTTCGATCTCAGCACGAACATCATCGCGCAGGTCAGGGTCCATTGGCAAAGGACCTAGCTTCAGTGGCTGTGCAGGGTCAAGGATATCCTTATTCGAGAGTCCGATATTCACACCAGGAATGCCTTCTTTGGCATCAATTTCTTCGATGTCAGCATTTTTTGACCGTCTGAAGACAGCCTCGAAGCTGAAAGGAGTGATTGGGCCGCGGGCGGTTGAGTCGATTTGGCAATAAGTTACTAGCAGTTGTCGAATGACGGAACCTCCCTGCTCCGACTCTCTTTCTAGAAAATTAAATAAATCGCCAGTTGCATGCTGGTTTAGTGGTATACGGTATTTACTTTCCTTGTACAATTTCACTGTTGGATTCTCTGCAACATGTTGAGGCAGTGTTATTGTTGAGAACGTTTTGAGATCATCGGCGTGAACTCGTTGAAAGTAATGACTCAGTTCCTTGAGAAATAGCTTGGAGTCTTCCGTGTATCCCTGGCTAGCGAGCTCAAGGAAGGAGTAGACAAACACGGGCCAGAGTAGCTTTGAAAGCTCAAACTAGCTTCTTGTTAGTAGTGAGGCTGGGGTATGAAGAAATGCAGAAACAAACCTTGTACAACTCCAAATTATTTTCGACCCATTCTTTAAGCAATCTGAAGGCCTTTTGATACTTTTTAGGCCCAATGCTGGCTAATTGTTGGATAGGCTTTCCATCGGCTCCTAAGTGCTTCGATTCCTGTCGAAAAATTTCTTCCGTGCGATTGAACCCCCTCTTGAGGAGGTAGTCGGTAACCTGGTAGACGAACAATTAGTATATGAGGTACTAAGTGAAGGCCAGCAAAGTCGTAAGACCATTCATAAATAACAAAAAGCCAGGGATGAGGTGATAAAGCCCATGAAGTATGTAGTCTAGGGTCAGGACCCATAACTTTGCCAGCGTGGTTGTTGCAAAAGACAGGTCGGCAGATTCTGGCTGCGTCGGGTTAAAGAACAAGATGAGATAAAAGGGGGAGGGAGAGAGAGAAAATTGAAAATCCAAGAAACTTGCAATGCTTTTTTATAGCTATTGCTGATGAAGAAAGGCCACGAGAGTGAAGGGCACGCTGGGGGTGCCTAACACAAATAATGGGGGTAGTGAATAGAAGTGGATTCGTGAAGCATTCAGAGGAGGGCATCGTCACTTGACGTCCAGCAAGAACGTACAATTTGATTCAGGTTCTGGTTGGACATGGCACCGCCAGTTGCTCCGGTAGAGCCACCTGCTGCCGGCGCAGGCCCAGCCGGTGAAGTTGCAGGTTGAGCCGCATAGTTGGCAGCTGGTGCGACAGGCGCAGGAGGCTGTCCTGACATGCTGACCGTGCTTGATCCGGCTCGATATGTTGTTGAGCCCCAGGATATTTCGAAGGCCCTGCCTGTGACGATGATGTGTTGTTAATAGGATTGGGGTTTGATGCAGGACCGAAGGTGGTATTTGTCAAGCGGAGGAGCAGCTGCGACTTGGATGTGAATATAAGTGGACTGCTGATCGCCGAATAAGCCACGTGTGATTTCGAAAAAAAAGAAAAGAGAAAAATTAGATTGCAATGCACCCAGAGGAGCGTCAAGCTGAGATGAAGAAGTGGCGCGGTTGATGTTGTCTTTCTAAATGAAGCTTCAAGTATTACCGAGTAAACTGGGGTGAGTTGACGGCTCAGTGAGGGAAGCACCAACAGCTATATTTAGCCGACGTTTACACGGCGCGTAACAACAAACCAAAGAGCTGCATCCCTAACTGCAGCGGACAAGTGTGGATTTGCTTTGCATAAAGTTCATGAGACTACTAATTTCTAGGTTGGTTAGGTATTTAGCCTCGAAAGAGATGTCGCTCAGCACGTGCATATCGTCCACCTCATATCGTCATCGGCCGAGTGCAGATGGATGTGGGAAAGTTGGCTTGTCGCGTGAGGTGCCCCACAGGCCCGTCCAGAGGTGAGGCTTTGACTTCTGAGTCGAAGTCAGTTCAGCGCATCTCCATCTTTGACAACATCTAGATGGGCAAAATGTTCTTGGTCATCTCCCAAACGTGCACAAAAGCCGTGGCCCCGGCAATTTAAACGACGTGTACTGTCCAAGACTACCCGATCCCCGGTCTGTGTGGGGGCGGTCACTAATTCGCTGTCGTCACTTGGCCACACGACGTGTACTCGACTCCCACCATGTCCTCACCAAACGACGTGACCATGGGCCAAGATGACCGCAAACCAAACGGCCAAAGCTATCAACCGTTCACTCTCAGAGAGAATATTCAACAACTTAACGAAATCGACAAATCCATAGCCCAACTCATGAGCCAAACCGCCACCTCGCTCAATGCCCTCACAATACCATCATCAAATTCCACAACTCCTGCTGCAGAAGCACCAGCTCTGGATCCTCCCGCCCAAATGGAGGCCTTCAAGTCAGCGACAGACTCCTTCCTCACTACTTTGCATAGCATAGATGTCAGAATGAAGCGTCAAATCATGGCGCTGGAAGAAGCAGGGATTGTCAATTTGGCAAACGAGCCGCGGCAGGGCCCCAACGGCGGCACAAAAGCGTCATTAAAGCCAAACGGGCTGGGAACGGTAGGCGGTTTGGACGTCGGTTGGCTCAATAGTCGGAGTACGAGGGTAGAACGGGAGATGGAAGGAGAAATGTGGCAGGAGGTCAAAGACTTTTTGAAAAAGGAGCAAAAAGGCCAGCCTCGGACATGATAGCGAGCGAATGAAAAAGAGGAGAGATATGATTTTGGTGAATGTTTTTCGTGACATATTTCACATCCCGCGACTCGTAGTCATCAGCCATTAGATCTTGTCCATAGTGTCTTCCTCCAGCCAGTTCTCCGTGGCATCAAAGACCTTCCCGTTCCCTCGCAAGTCGCAAATTTAGAGAGCTCCAGACGCTCTAGCTTCACCAGCTTCACCAGTTTCTTCCCCTTGAGGCACTTGGACCGCTGTATCCTGACGTGTCGCGTTTCTATCTGCCAGTGCAAACCCTCTTTCGTCAAGTTCTTTGCGGAGGTGCAGATATCTCATTCGCCAATCGCACAGTGCAATCATAAGTCCGATGCATGCCACGAAGAAAGCGCCGCTGGAAATTGCCAAGGCTATCATGATGCCATACCGTGCGGGAGGATCTATGTCCTGTTCGCGGTTGAAGAGATGATTGCTTTCCGCTAGATAAGAGTTGATCAACTGGCTAGACAATCCATTGTTGCTGGAGATGTGCATTTTGCCGATTTGGTGAAGGTGGCTAAGTGACGTGGCAGGATGGCTCTTTTAGTAGATGCGATGTCTCACTTGCTATCGAATTAACTTGTATCAACGATGCAGGTTCGTCGTAAGTGTGAAACTATAGGAAGAACTAGTAATTAAAGGTCTAGTAGGTGAATGTCATTTTGCAACGAGCGTGGACTCGGGATAGTCTTGCAAATGACTTGAAGATTGCATAGTTGGACGAAAAGCCTTGCCATACCAAACCTGGGGAAGTCAAGTCAAGCAATCTAGGTGTACACAGTGGTAGCAAATATTCGAAGTGCACAAAAACCATCAAATCATACTATAGAGTTTTGAGGCAAGCTGTTTGCTCAAAATTTGTTGATACATTGCACGACTCGACCCAAGCGCCCACTGCAACACGATGTAAGTGAATAGTCCCATTCGATTGAGGTTAGGGACAGACCGTTACAGGTCGAGATTGTAGCAGCATAGGGGAATATATACACAGACACCCAAATTCTTGGTTCTCTCGTCGTCGAGGTTTGCAGCATACTATGTTGGCCTTGGCGGAGTGCGAAGTCTGAGCCTCCGACATGGCAGGCGATTCACCTGTGAAATATCCGGTTTCATCGAAAATTCGTCTGATCTGTCCGTGAAAGAAGATTTATAGGCAGAGAAATGCATCTTGCACATCCTGAGTTTGAACGTTCTCTAGATAGAAGGTGACGATCGTGTGTAACATGAACATGGAATGTTGGTGAGGGGCGCAAACCAATGAGAATGTGCGCAATATTGGCAGGTGTTATTGATCTCTCCTGTCCCCGCTTTGGCTTACAACTGCTAGCGTGTTGCTTCCATGGCCAGAGTAGCTGCAATTTTATCCCTTTTTTTCGCGTCCTCCTTTTTCGCGTCTCTCTGTGCACCGAGAAGTCGCAGGCATTTATTTGTCTTGTACACTGTGTTGGGCACGCCGCTATCCGTCCTTCGCCGATTCATGATTCGTCATCCATCCTTTGCGCCCCGTTGCGACCGATACCGTACACCACGCCACGAGACCCATCCAGGAGGTCCGAGACCCAGAAGAGCATCTTGAAACGTAGCAAGTCGCCAAAGCCATGACTACTCCCCTGTCAAGAGGGATGTTCACATCCCTCTTCCTTTTCGTAGCGACACTAGCGAAAATGGCAAACGGACACGATCATCATGGAGAAAGCAAGATTCCAGAGGGACAGACTGTCTCCGTGGAGCCTCTCGTGAGTATTGGAAACATGGCTGTCATGGGATGACAACGGCATCAACAATTCGGGCAAGAAGAACTAACGCTCGTGCCACAGGATACGACGTTATGGATACACATATTCATCAACATGTTTGCTTACGGCGTCATATTCCCCATCGGAATGGTTCTCGGGGTAGGTATCCGGTACAGACAAATCGATTCATTACCGTACTGGCAACTAACAAAGTGGTTTAGATGACCAAATCGCGATGGCACGTCCCTACGCAGGTACTCGGCTCCGCACTTGCTCTGCTCGGATTCTTCCTGGGCCACGCTCACGGTGGTCGAGAGTTCACCGGCCACAACATTCACTCGATCTTTGCCAACATCCTGCAGCTTCTACTTGTCGGGCAGGTTGTTTTGGGGCTTTACTTGAAGGGTCACTGGGAGAAGGGGCTGAATGGTACGATCAGAAAACTGATCCGACCATGCCACTCCATAATTGGCAAAGCGATGCCACTCATGTCCTGGGCGCAGATGATCTTTGGTGGCATCACAGCCCTCGGCTTCTGTCAGGGAGAGCATGTTGGACAGTGTGCGGCCCACTTCATCATGGGAGGCGCCTTTATCGCCTACGGTGTCATCTTGACCATCATCTTGCTAGTCGGACAAGTATGGATGCAGCGCTGCGGGCGTTCGCAAGAATTCTTTGATAGTGCTGTGATTGCCGCCTGGGGTTGTGTCAATACCTTCACTGAGCATCGTTGGGGAACTGCTTGGGTCAGGAATGACTGGCAACACACAACCATGGGAATCATTTGGTGGTGTGCCGGTCTGGCTGGCATGTGGCTCAGCAAGGACCGCGACGGCAACCCCAAGCGCAATTTCATTCCTGGGTTCGTGATTCTCATCACTGGTTGGGCCATGTCTTCTCATCCCCAAGAGCTGATGGTCAGTGCCATGACGCACTCTACATTCGGCAAGACCCTGATGGCTGTCGGCCTCACCAGAATTATTGAAGTTTCCTTTATCCTAAAGGACAAGCAGTCTTTGTCAGAGGATGGACGCTCCTGGAATAGCTTCCAGTTTATCCCTGTTTTTGTAGGTCAAAATTCTTCAACGCCGCCCCCTTCTTACCCCCCCTTGGCCTTTTGCGAGAACTGACACCTTGACTTGAAGCTTCTATACGCGGCTGGTTTCCTTTTCATGGGCGCCACTGAAGAGCAGATGAACCTCGTCGCTCAGTCCGACATGGATGGCATTTCTTATATTCTCATCCTGTTCTCGCTTGCGTCCCTTCTGTTCCTTTTCGTGAACATGGTTATTCACCTTTATGACCGCCTCTCCAACCCACCCCTCAACACGAAATTCTTGGCAGATGGACATGCCCATGCAAACGGTCGAGCCGTAGAGGAGGGCCAGCTTAGAGATGCTGAGGAATTTGAGCTGGATGGCCTGATGAGTGACGATGAAGGTGATGAGCGCCGGGTCATGCTGAGAAGGAGTCTGGAAAGACCCAGCATCGACACTCCGAGCACTCTCGGCAAGAACAATCACACACGAGTGGACTGAATTTGGACATGTTCAGGAAGAAGGTTATTTATTGTAAGCTTCTCACACTGCAGGTTGGGATGGTCATGATTACAGGCGCACTGGGTTTGGGTGTAAATCAACATTTGCTGCCGTATTCATAATATTTCGTCTTCCGAACGCATAGCACTCAAGGAACCATTTGATCAAAGCTTTCCAAGTATTTTTATCTTATAGCATAAACAGGTTGTATGTTTGCACTCAGCAGAAGATAAATATTGCATTTTGCTGGCTCAGCTCCCGAAGGGACCATGTGGGGCTGCTTGCCCGTTGTGTTGGTGAGCAACGGAGCAGCGGGGAAGAAATTTTTTTTTTTGGCAAAAAAATGCTAGCGACTAAAGGTACCCCATGCTCCTCAAAGCAAGCTACCAAAGAATCCTTCTCGTCTCGCACATTCTCAAAAATCGGAGCCATTTCAGGTTTCCAAAAATGCCTTCCGTCAAGAACCCCAACGGCCCCTCAAAGAATCGGCTTGCAGCCCGAGCCGCCGCGTCCAAAAAGGTTCGCAGAAAGCGCAGCGAGTTCGCCAAGAACAAGATCTCCAAGAAGGACATGGCGCGGGGCGCCAGACCAGGTATCCTGCCTACGAGCGGCCCCGGTGCCAAAGTCAGTGCAAAGAAGGCGAGGAAGTTGGAGAAGAAGATGGGCTATGCGCTGAAGAGAAGAATGGAGGCTGAAGGGGAAGAGGAAATGCAAGGTTGGTTTGAGTTCAGGGCCGGGTGAACGGGCATTCGGTATTTCTCCGAGCATGACATGGATTGGGATGGGAAGCTAATGCTCTCGCTGGTAGATGCTCCTGATCTGGAAGCCGAGGTCGAAAAGCAGTTCCATGCAGAGAATGATGTGGAGATTCAGTGAGGAAGGGGTGAAGACGTTGGGAAGATGTGGCGTGGATCTACGATGCTCCATGTCATGCAACAATGGGTTCAGCATTCTGGACGATCGATGTGGGCGATTACACTTTGACATGATGAACGCCATGATATAATTATGGTGCGGCGAGGGACCGGCGAAAAGGCGTTGAATTTTTTTTTTTTAATTGGGCTTCGTGAGGATACTGGTTTGTCAGACAACTTGACGTGTTTGTCAGACAAGGTGACGTGTTTGTTGACCCAGCCTGGAGGTTATCGCCTGAAGACCTATCGAGTTGTATTACTGAAGGGCATTTTGTTCTTGGGTGTTCTTGGTGGTCGGGAAAAACATGTGTGTGGAAGTGAGCATGTGGTGAAGCTGATGAGGATGTGGGGAGTTTTCTTTGCGTTTGCACATCATTGACCCGTTTTGAAATCAATCGGTCAGAACTTCTTTTGACGAGAGCTGCTCGACTACGATGCCATTCTTCCTCCACATTGTTGGTTATTGTCCTTGCTCTGTCGTGTGTTTATCAATGGCGAGAATGGTTTCGCTATGATGAACTCACATCTGCTTCCCCCCTCCTCTTTCTTGCATGCTGTTTTTCTTCTTCTTCTTTTTGGATCACTTTCCTCCTTCATTGATATTGATTCGGCTTTGGGCGTCGAGCTCGCAATTTCGGGCAACTCCCTCGTTGATATATTTTGCTACATATATATCTTAAAATGGGAAGTTCAAGACAAGGTACACACTCAGCCTCTCAAGGCAAAGATCTCGATGACGATGCAAACGGTCGACTGTCAAGAGTCGACGAGTTCTCCAAGTGGCTGGCGGGCGTCGTCCCCGTAGGTCTCATACCCAACGACCTGGCGGAAGTGCTGCAGCACAGAGCAAACAGTCGGCTTGACATGGCGAGAGACCAAGGCATATCCATCCGAGACATGTCCTTCGGCGAAGACTGCCTGCCCACGTGGCCTACTCTCTGCTGGGACCCAGAGCATGAGTCCCTGCACAGTATTCTACAGGAGCGACTCGGCGACCTACAGCTTGCGCTTGATCTGGGCGCGTTACTGCAGCAAGACATTCGAAACAAGAGCAATGCGCGAATGGAAAAAGCTCGACAGCTCGGCGTCGAGCTTGGCGCAGTTGCCGTAGGCTCCTCACTCCTACCAGAATGGAACACGACAGCCTCGAGCGTAGCTGAAGAATCAAGTAATACGGAGACGCAAGTAACTTCGGCCTCTGGTCCGAACGGGATTGGCGCTCGCCAACGCGAAAAGCCCGAACACCTGCTCACGCCCTCATCTATCGCCGAGGAAGAATCTCCAGAGACGCGCTCCGTCAATGCGTCATCCCGTGACGTTGTGATGCTCGGCGCGAACCCGGACCGCGCAGCTTCTCTATTGCGACCAAGGGATCCTGAAGAGCCCAATTCCGAGTTGGGCCGTGTGTCTGAAAGTTCCCGTGACGACGACGAAGAAAGCCCAGATGATGAAGATGAAGATGGTGCGCAAGACATTTACTTGAACAACCACGTGTCGTCGCAGCCTATCTACGACGAACACGGAAGATCAAACATCGTTTACGACGTCGACCTAGTTGGCGGTGTCCCCGGCGAATTTTCCAACGTCGACTTGGAAGTATACCTGGCAGTCGATGACGACGAAGAGTACGCCAGTCTTCCCGAGGCAGAGCTGGCCATTGAGGGAGAGGCCTACGAGCGATGCTTTGGCGACGAGGGCGCCATCGACGTGCACATACCCGGTGCCGAAATCTTCTTCTTCAACGGGATCGAGGAATCCGACGAGGCGGAGCAGCATCACCATCAGGAGAGTTGCCATGAGGAACTTTTACGAGACGCAGAGTGGGGCGATGAGCTGGAGGAATTGATGTCTTCTGGCTCGGAGACGTGCAGCGAAGAGGAGTAAGAATTTATGTCTGGGGGGGAGATCGCAACATCCTTACAAGCTTACAACTACTCACGGGCTCATATGGGGGAAGAAAAAATGACAATGTTCGCACGGCGGCCGGCGTTTATACTAGAAAATGGGACCTCGGATATTTTGGGGGGGGAACACTGGACATGGGTGATGGGAAGAAGAAGCCTTTCGGGAACTAGATTAGACGGGTGAAAGGGGGAAATGAAATGAAATAAAACGTTATTCTTATGTGTGTGGACGAGGCGGCCTGACTTGATATTCTGACGCTGCTTTTCCTAATGTGATTTTCCGTGTCGGTGGGTAGATGACGGTTCTGTAACCTCTGACTGAAAGTATCTGTATTTGCTCATCTGGCCCGAATCTTCCCCTGCTTGACCTGCACCGCTCTTGAGCCAAAGCCGATGCAATTCTCCAAGGATTATACATCCATCTCAGTGACATCTTTTCGATTGTAAACAGATGGCATGTCTCAAATTCGCTAGCTTCCAAATGTCTAATTGAGGAGGATGTCATACCCGTCCTTGGTGATTCTAATTTCTTCCGCACTATGCTTATATTTCCGCCGTATCAGCTCAAATATAATCAATCCTGCACTGGTGCTGGGGACCTGCCGGATCGTGTTCCGCCAAAATCCTCTATACAGCCATCTTGTCAGGCTTTGCTTCTCAGCAGCCGCCTCGGCTCCGCACCCAGCCCATGTCTCCTGGTACGCATGATAGTACGCGCGAAGCATTCTCCACGGTCGACGTGGTTTCTCGGGATTCGCTGCCCTGGCTGCTCTACACCTGGCAGCCTTGCTGTCTAATTCTTCCAAATGATCCCAGTGCTTCACTTGAAAATGCGTCAGGGGGTGCAGGAGGAGTTGCTGGGAAAAGGAAGCGCTGAATCCGGCAGCAAACAAGAACATGGGTTCTATGGCGTAATGTGGTCGTATTACGGTGACTTGGCTATTGTCTTGGTCTCGGTCTCGGTCTCGGTCTCGGTCCTGCTCCGATGGCCGCTTCATGGCTAGGAAGTCGACCATGTCTCGGCCCAGGCCGCCGTAGTACCAGGTGACGAAGCGATAGTACCCTTGGGCTTTGACGTACTCGAACATGCTGAAGAAGACGGCGCTGCCTAGACTGTCCTTTGCAAAGGACAAGCCCCAGCCGGCAAAAATGCCGCGGGCGCCAATCTCCCGGAGCTTCTCTGCGCCGAAGCTCCACATGCTTCGGGGACGACTGCCCCCGTGGCGAGGCATCAAGTCATGGTGACGATCATGGCGGGCCTGGAGCGCGTCTAGCGGTGCGGCCAGAACACTCTGTATGCCGCCGGCCAGGAACCCCGCCGCAAAGGTGTGCTGCGGCGAAGGCGGCGGGTAGACTCTCTTGGTCGCTTTGGCACTGTCCTCGTGGAGATGGCCCAGGATGTGCAGATAACTGGTGTACAAGACGGCCCCGACGCCAACGTTGGCCATCAGAGGTGGGAGGATCTGATGAGGCACCACGCCCCATCCCTGTTGCTTGATGGCGGACGTGAGGACTCCCGGTGTTGTGCTCCTCATCCAAATCCACGTGTGCTGCAGGAATAATCGACCTTTGGACGCGCATCTCTCCTGCTGGGCCACGACATGCAACGTGCGCTTGATCTGTTCGCTGTGCACTGTCCGCGCGTACGCCAGGTAATCCACGCGGGTTCTGAAAAACGCCTTGGCCGGCGCGCGAAAGTAAAAGGAAACCATCTGGGCACTCAGAGCTCTCACGCCCGCAGCAGACGCCGCCGTCGCTGCATTGCTGCGAGGCGGTCGGTCGGGATAGTCCTCTGGGGAATCCCAAGGCGGAGCAGCATCGTTCGGCATGGCCTCGCCTCGTCAGCTCATGTTGTGGTTGGTGTGGGTTGGTGTGAGATGGAAAAGCCCGACGACGAAGACCCCGGATCCCCCGGGTCCTGAGTCCTGACTGACGAAGGCTTCGAATTTCAGATGATAGTATTGTGAATGTGAAATATGAAGGAAGCATGGATGCGTAGGTAGCATAGGGAAAATGCAAGTGATGCCTGAGATACAAGGCTTCGACGGAGCAATATCAAGTCACAGGTTGTATATATCGAGTCAGCATCAAGTCCGCTGCGGAGCATGCATGATAACTGTCAGTATACGGAGTATTTGACCCGTCCTCTATAGATAGTGGTGATACACCTCGCTGATCTTTGTCATGTTTTTCTGCCACGCCAGCGCTGCTGAGCCCCCGAGGCTCTTCTCAAGAATGAATGCCTTTCCCAAGCGCGCGCAGCCTCATCTATCTATATGTGAGAATCTCTTCCTCCCTTGACCAAGGCGCGTCAGTCGCCGCCCGTTTTATTTCCGAGTTTCGAGACACATTACTCCTGCAGAAAAAAAAAGAACCGAAAAAGAAAATTGCGCGTTGTTAATTCATGCGCCCTACACTCCGTGTTATCCGGTCTTTGCCCCTTGAACCTGTTAGTACAGCCACGGATATACCTCGTCTTTTTTTTTTTTCTTTATAAAAAAAAAAAAAAATCCACCAAGACAAACGAATAAAATTGTAGAGGACAAGTATCCAGAGTGGATGAACAAACGTTCGCTCTTGTGCGAGACAGTCTCAATCATCCATCAACCATGCCATCAGCAACAGCCAGCCGCTGTTTCGCCGTCTTGGCCCGTTTACCAACAGCTTTGGCCTTTCCACCTCTCTTGCCCTTGATGTCGCTCTCGGCAGGAGTGGCTGTGCCCGAGGCTCCAGCTTTACTGCCGTCATCAAAATGTCCTTCACCTGGTAATATCTTGTTAGCACGGCCATGACTCCAGCCAATCACATGCAATCGTCTTCGCTTACCTTCGTGATACATCTCGTCCAAGCTGGCAGAAGCTTCCGTCTTCTTACGCTTTCCGCCCTTCTTCTTCTGCTTGTCATATTCTCCAGACTCCAACAGCTCCTTCTCACGTCGTTCAATCATCTCGGCCTGCTCATCATCCGCCAGCCACATGGCAATATCGCGATTGCGGTTTTCGGGAGCGCGGCGGCCCGAAAAGTCCACACTGGCGCCACCACCTTGTATGACCACGCGCTGCACCTCTTCCTTCTGCAGAGCGCGCTTTCGAATTCGTTCTTCAATCGTGCCCCGGGTGATGAGACGGTAGACGGTGACTTGCTTCGTCTGCCCCAACCTGTGAGCTCGGTCCATGGCCTGCGAGTCAATGGTCGGGTTCCAATCGGAATCGTAAAAGATGACTGTGTCGGCAGACGTCAAATTGATTCCCAGCCCACCAGCGCGTGTGGACAGCAGGAAGATGAAGATTTCGGGTCGCGTCTGGAAATCATGCACCGTGTCACGTCGATCCTCCAATTTGGTCGAGCCATCCAGACGGCAATATTTGTAGTTGCGATAGGTCAAGTATTCTTCCATCATGTCAATCATTCGAGTCATCTGGAAGTAGAGCAACACACGGTGACCTTCGTTCTTGAGCTTGAAGAGAAGCTCATCCAGCTTGGCAAGCTTACCGCTGTCGGTGACAAATGTCCGCATGGATGGCACCACGACGTTGGTGAATCGTTTCCTCTCGCTGTCGGGCTTCGGCAGAGCGCTGTCTTGCGGGTAGAACTCCAGGGGCACCTTGTTTTCAATGAGGGCCGTCTGCTCCACTGATGTCGGTCCATACAGCACTTTGCGGATGCCATTATTGAACAAGGTTTCTTGTCGCTCTCTGACCGAGCAGGTACTGTTGCACGATACTTCAATGGGGGGCGCCGAGGCACGAGGTCGTCCAGCAATCTCAAGCCTGCACAAGCCTGAATCATCGTACGCCTCATGAGCAACATTCATGAGCCTGTTGAGAATACCCTCTGATGTAACCTCGGCCAGCGGGCGTCGATCTGCTCGAGCTTGCACATTGAACAGTGCATGCGCAGGCGTGAAGTTCTTGTCCTGCTCCTCATCGTAGATGACGGGCATACGCCCAAGTCTGTTCTTCTTCCGCAGCTCATTGGCTGCGCGGGTGAAAAGGCTCTCGTGTGTGGCCTTGTAGACATCGTTCGGTGACATGTCTGCAAAGCGAAGCCAGGAGAATGCGCTTGACCCCTCAACATTCTCCCGCACGTTCCCAGGTGTCCAGATGTTCATCATATGGTTGAGGGCTTTATTTCGCCACCCAGCAGTTGCGTTGGTGCTTGAAGCCTTGTTGAGGCGACCATCCTGCGTCCATACCAGCGAGGGCAACTCGAACTTGAGCAAGCTTCGTGTCGAGTATCCCACCGAAACCACGTTGCCTTCTCGAACAAAAGAGGCCGTCTCGGCAAAGTAGCCAAACGAAAACGGAGACGTGACTTCGGCACGCTCGAACAAATCGGGATGGTTGCACACTTTTCGGAACTGCATAACAAGATTCATCAGATGACCAGAATCTTGATCGTCGCCCGTGGTGGCCTTCTCTACGAGATCCATAATGTTGATCTGGTTGCGAAGATTCGTGTAGTATGCTCGTTGTCTGTATGTGAGGTTGCAAAAGACATCCAGTTCGATCTTGTCACCGAGCTCCTTCTGCACATGTTTCTTGACACGACGAAGCATGAAGGGCTTGAGGATCATGTGTAGGCGCTTAAGCTGGTCTTCGTTTAGCTTCGTGTTGCTCTGTGCGTGAGATTCAATGTCCTTGGAAAACCATTCGCTGAATTCGTCGTGGGAATCGAAAAGAGACGGCATGATGAAATGTAGCAATGCCCAGAGTTCTTGCATGTTGTTCTGAATGGGTGTGCCAGTGAGTAGAAGTCTGTTGCGGCAATGAAAGCCCAGCAGAGACTTCCATCGAGAGCTTTGGGAGCTTTTGATGGCTTGGGCTTCATCAAGAATCATGTACTGCCATCGCATCTTTTGGAAGTAGGCGACATCAGACACGACCAGCTGATAAGACGTTACGCAGACGTGGAAAGCAGCCTCCTTGCGATACGTCATGTGTTTGCGGTCCCAGAACTTACGCAAGACTTTTCGGTCAGGGGCACTGCCCCAGTAGGGGAGAATCTTGAATTCGGGAACAAATTTGGCAATTTCCTGTTGCCAATTGTGCAAAGTGGATGCAGGCGCGACGACCAAGAAGGGGCCCCAAATGTCGTGCTTCTCTGCCAGATAGGCCATGACGGAGATGGATTGAACTGTCTTTCCTAGACCCATTTCGTCTGCCAGGATGCCGTTGATTCCCTGCTCGTACAGGTTGACGAGCCAGTTGAGGCCCTTGAGTTGGTACTCCTTGAGCTGAGCATTGAGGAGCTTGGGTTGCTCGACTTCCATTTCGCCCAAGCCGGTGGGATTCTGGAAGTTCATCTCGCCTTCTTCGTCCATGTCCAGGTCGGCTTCGTTGTTGAACTGACGAGCCTTCTTCTGGGCTTCAGCAATGGCGTTTTGTGCATTAGCCATGGCGGCAGCTCGGAGCTGCGTCTCATCTTCATTGTCAAAGTCAAGATTCTCGAAATCGGTAATCGTATCTCCAACAGGTCCGGAGGGCTCGGCGATATCGAGCTTATTCTGGGCCATCTCGTCCGTGGGCCGCTTGATTTCTGGGTTGTCGGTACTTCGCTCGACTTCATCCGTCTTCATTTTCTTGCCAATAAAGTGAGAGTACAGTTCGGTCTGGGAGATGAGGAAGTTGAGTTTCCTCTTCTGTCGAGCAGCTTCGCGGTCGGCTTCTTCTCGTCGAGCATTCTCAATCTCTTGCTTCTCGGCAGCCTTACGCAAGTCACGCTCTTCACGTTCGTTGCGCTTCCAGAAGCCCATCATGTCGCGCATGACTCGCTTCGCGCGAGCCTGAAGGTCCTTGGTGCCCTTGTTTGTACGCAGCTGCCATCGCTTGGCCTCTTTCGAGGCCAAAATGGCCGTCTTCTTGAGGTTTGATCCCTTTGTTCCGTATGATTCCACTGCCAGCTTGAAGGTTTTGTTGATATCCTTACGGGCCATGTCTCTCCAGATTTGCTCGTAAATTTGGTTATAGCCCTTGGAGCTGAATTTCTTCTCCAAGTCATTGACTTCTTCCTTCTTCTCCTTGACCGGGTCCTTGTTCTCTTTGGCCTTTTCGCTGTCCTTGTCAACCTTTTCCTTGTCCTTATCCTTGTCCTTGTCCTTGGGACGGCCCTTGATCTTGATGCGGACTTTGCCTTCTTCCTTGGGTGGGAGCTCTTTGCCAGCATCAAGAGCAGCCTGCGCAGCTTCTGCGGATTCCTTCTCGGCCTTCTTTTGCTCCCTCGTCTTCTTGAGGCGAGTTCCTTTGCCCCTGCCCTTCTTAGGCGTTTCGGCATCAGAGGCCAAGAAGCTAGACGTTGCACCGGCGTCCAAGTTAAGTTCAAGATTGCGAGCGGGGCCCTTGATGCCCTTCTGAAGAATGAGCTTAGTCTGCTGAGCCTTCTTGTTCGCACGTTCAGCGTCGCGCAGATGTTTCTGACGCTCGGCTTCATCTTCGGCAGCCAAGGCTCGGGCAAGTGCAGCTTCCTTTTGTTCAATAGTGACAGCCATAGACTTTTCGCGACGTCTTTTGCGTTGCATGTCCTTCTTTCGCTCCTTTTCGGCAAACAACTCTTGCTCCCGAACTTCATGAAGCGCCTGGTCATAGAAAACGTCGTCGTAGCGTCGCTTGCCGAGTTCCGAATGTAGAACAAGCTTCTTGCAGGCAGCCTTGGTGTAGTCTTCACGACGAAGACGGCCCTGCTCAGCTTCAAAGTCGGTCATGACACGTCTACGTTTCTGGGCACGGTTTTTATACTCTTGCTCATCGAACTCGTCAGGGTCAAGGGTCGAAGCATCATGCTCGATCTGAGCTTCGGAATTTTGAATCTTCTTCTCCATCTCGCTGGACCATGTTTTGCCAACCTTGGGTTGTCCGTTGGCTTGACGTTTGGAGGCCGATCGAGGCTGGGGAGACTCCCTCTTGATCGACGAACGGCGTTTGCCCCTAGGAGCTTCTGCCTCCCTTATGTCCGAGGCTCGACCTTTTGTTGGACGTCGGCCGGGCTTTTTTCTGGCATTCGCCTCTGCTTTCCTGGCGGAGATGGGTTCAGGTTCAGTCTCAATATCCTTCTCGGCTTCAACTTCAGTTTCAACATCCTGCTCCGGTTCCGGGTCCACCTCGAGGGTCGGAGTGGGAGCACTGTGTTCTGCAACTGGTTTGGGAGCCGGCTCGGCACTGGAGAGAATATTGGAAAATGACATGGGATCGGCAGGTCGGCTGGGTGTCTATTTTTGAAGGGCAGTTAGTAGGTGTTGATCACAAAGGCGATAAGACTAGTTGTCCTGATGGAAATTTCATGGAGTGAAAGGTATTCAAAAATGGGGACATCGAGGCGAGCTATTGGGAGAAGCGAAGAGGTGGGCATACCTTCAGAGATGACGGAGCAGCGGATTTTGATGGCGTAGCGGCTCGAGGCTCAGTCTTGATGACGGCTGGCATGGCTGATGAACCGTTCTGGGTTGAGTCTACAGCAGATGCATGTACTTGTCTTTGAGAGGGCGAAGTCATGTGAGCTGAGCGACTCGGGGGCGGGCTGTGAGAACCGACAGGCAAATTGGGATGTGAAAGCGAGAGCGGGCTCCTAGACCTGTTGTACGATGGTCTGGGTGACGTGTAGCTGCCGTTCTTATTACCGTAGTATGATGACGGCTGATGTTGGTCGACGGGTGTCCGATCGTAGGGGTAAGGATCGCGCGTCTGCAAAATGGTCCCAGCTATTAATTAATGGTGTTCAAAACGCGCAAAGCTCGAGACGAGTTGCACCCATGATGTTTTCATTTCATGCAATGCGTGAGCTTCAAATCAACACATCAAACAGGTCAGGGTATGGGTGACATGACAATCGCCGTGATGAGAACAAGAGAGAATGGTAGTGCGTTGATTTTCTTGCATCAATGACCAGGTTGACGGAAAGGGGGAGCAAAGAAAGGGTCGCCCCAAATATGATGTAGCAAAGATCAACGGGCCACAGCAAAGGGAAAGGAATGAGAGGCTGTGAATTGGCTTTGCCAGGCGATGCAAATGGGAAAAGAAAGCAAGTGCCGTGCACGAGTCCAATGGATTGAGAAAAAAAGAAGTGGATTGATTGGGTCTGGGCGGGCTGCTCACCTTTGGCGTGGAGTTCTGGAGCGCGTTGTGCCAGGAGTCGGATACCCTGCGCTCCTTGGTGGTGTCGGTCGTGGGGTCGTAGACTCGTCCAGAGGCAGCTTTCTCGCGCGCGTGATGATGAGCCTCGGACGTCGCGGGTGGTGGATAGAAGTTGAGCGATGGAGATGTCGATGATGATGCGCCGTGTCGAGGAGACAAAGGCGGAGCCCCCTGATGATGATTATGGTTGTTGGCCGTCGACGAGGACGATGGCGGCGGCAACGACGGGGGAGGAGCACCAGCGCCGGCTGGGATTGAAGTGGACGGCGCCATGTAGGAGGCCGCTGGACCACCACCAGCAATGGAGGTGGGGGGGCCGCGACTGTGACTGTGACTGTGACTGTGAGGCTCTTGGTGATGGATCTTTGTGTGGTGGTGAGGTTGAGAGGTGTGATGCAGCGGCGAGGACAGCGTCGGCCGGGGAGGCGAATGAAGAAGGCACGAGGAGACGGCGGAGGCGGCGGCGGCGGCGGAGGCGCGGTGGTGATGGTTGTTGGGGTCGTGGTTGTGGTTGTGGTTGTGGTTGTGGTCGTGGTCGTGGTTGTGGTTGTGAACGTGGCTGAGATGGCCACCGACGGAAGTGTTGGCGTTGGAATTGCTGCCAGGAGATGAAAAGGGAGGAGGATGGGAATCGGCGGAGCGGGTTGTTGGTGAGCGCAGGCCAAAGATGGCATTGGCAGTTGTGGAGGAGCTGGACGTGGAGGAACCCGCCGTCGATTCCAGCGCGAGGTGTCGGTGCGCCGGACTCCCTGCCTTTGAAGGCGCCGTCATCACGTCGCGCAGCGTTGGCGGCACCTCATGTTGCGACTGAGACTGAGACTGCCGCACATGACCATGCCGCCGGAAATTATTGTTGTTGTCCATGAAGCCTTACAGAGTCGATCCGGCGTCTGGACAGAGCACAAGAGACCGGTCCTTGATGTTCACTACAAGGCGCCCACAAGAGCGCCCACAAGAGCGCCCACAAGAGCGCCCACAAGAGTTTCAAACAAGATGCAACGGGAGAAATGTTGTCCTAAAATGGCGAACCCATGCGTACAATATTGGTAGCCTTGTCAAGGCTCAGAGCGGTCGCGGCAGAATGCAGAATGCGCACGTCGAGCCGAATGCCGAGCAAGAGGCAATACTGCGGCCTCGCCGTGTGAAGTTTTTAAAGTCGCAGAGTGACGATGACGGACAGATGGAGTTGAGGAGAGTAGGAGTTCTCGAGCTCGTCTGATGATTGCACGAAGAGAAAAAAAAAGGCCTCGTTGTGGGTGGAGAGCAACAAACCGACTTTTCCTGGCCAAGGTGGCAAGGGGCGGTGGTGGT
Source organism: Epichloe bromicola (assembly GCA_023658445.1). NCBI lineage: Eukaryota > Fungi > Ascomycota > Sordariomycetes > Hypocreales > Clavicipitaceae > Epichloe > Epichloe bromicola. The sequence continues at coordinate 3,048,505 of CP098270.1, forward strand.
GCAGCTCCCTCGTCTCTCTGGCACGCGTTGTCTGGCGCAGAAGCAGAGCACCACCAGTATCTGGGGCAAAAGTGGTGATGGCGATGTTGGGTATGAATGAGCGAGAGTGGGTGTAATATGGGTGGGTGATGGTGGAGGACGACGTCAACAAGCCTGAAAAGGCGAAACAGGGGACAAGGCCAGCAAGATCACAAGTCAGCCATGATGCCCTGCCGGTCCAGACATAGAAGCCGAGTCTGTCCGTGATGGCAATTGATGTTGCAGCAGGCCACCCGGGCGTTTTGGTGTGTTGGCCTCGAGTGCGCAAGTCGACTCGAGGAGCCCTATTTTGGATGCATTACGGAGTACGGAGTACAAACGAACGAGTTCTGGTCCACTTGCACCAACCAACCACCCAACCGTTTGCCTCGCCATCTTCTGGCCCCCCGACCACCGCAACCTCGACCACACGTCGCCGAGCACTATTAAAAACACCTCGACACGACACCAAAGGCCACGCAGCAACGCAGCGACGCAGTCCCCGTTTGTTTTGTCACAGTCAACGAGGCTCCCTTCCCATTGTGACCTGCCTGCACAGCTAAGCCTTACCCGAGCATGCTTTGACGTGTCATCCACGTCCGACAACTCAGTCAGGGACCAGTCAGAAAAAATAGCCATCAGCCAATGAACGCTCGCTCTTGGCTGTGACATGCACGTATGAGGGAATCTGTCAAAGGGGAGCCCCAACCAGTGTCACTTCCCACACTCCTCCCAGTCAGTCATCCCGCAGTCACAAAACATCCCCCCCTCCATTGTCGCCCCTACCAAGTTCACTCATCAGAGGATTTGGTATCGAAACTTGCCACAGATAAAGCAGATAAATTGCTTGCATTCTGGGCCCGTCTGCCCGTCTGCCGCTTCGATTTCACAGTCGAGGCTGCCCGCCCATTAATTTCTGATACTTCCATGATACTTTTCCCCTGCCAACCCACCTACCACTTTTAGTATATGGGCGATTCCTGCACTTGTGAATCCGGAATCCGTCGAGTTTCTGTTCCTCTCCCATGCGTTGCGTTTCCAACGCAGGGGGGCGGGCGGGGGCAGCGACAAGGGAGCGACAGGTATTATCAGAGCCGCCATCGATATTGATACCGTGTCGGCCCATTCCATTACAGCACAGCACTCGCCAAGTGGCTTCGATGCTCTGACACCAGCACCAGATGGCCTCTATCAAGATGCTCATTCCGGACGCACAGAGTCGAGGCTATCTCTATGAAGCATCGTGCACTCCGTAGCAGCAGCAGTTAGCAAGCCTCGGAAAACCAAACCAAGCTTTGTTCGGACAAGAGGAGATGCGCCAGTCATTGGTCAGCTCGCAGCCTGCGTCCACAATTTCCCTATCACGGCGGCGCTGGAATGCGGGGCGCCAGGAGCTTCTTTCCTCCACACTTGATTGGATGTACCCAAGGCGAAACACACACCAGAGTTTTGACTGTGCTCCTTGCATGATAAAACGACGACTGACGATCTTGGTACACGCGGGCTTGGCCATGTCTGGTACATTGCAGGGTTCGTGAGAAATAGATAGGGAGACATAAACAGCCTTCAACAAAGCCTCTGGTTATCTAGGAGACACGTCCTTTAAGTCGAGGGCATGGCTAGACACTCAGCGTTCATGATCACGCAAATGAAGTCCTAGGAATGCGTACGAATGGTCTTTTTTGGGTCGTGCTGTGTGCCTCATATGCAAAACGTTGAAGCTATTCCCAGAACATAAACAAATGAAAAAGAACTGTGCCAAGTCTATCCCGCCGTAAATAGCGTCTTGTCATGAACGCATGCGACTCACATGAGGTATCACGGCCATACCTCAGCGTCAGTGCGGCTTTCTTCTTTCTCGGTCTCGTCATTCCTGATGACTCGACAATGCCGCTCGTCGCTGTATCCCGTGCTGTGAGCCCCTCCTTGACATCGCTTTTTACCATAGCATCCTGTCTATACCCAAGTTTCCTACTTTCTTCTTTGCTTTCTTTACACATCGTTCAGCCGTTTACACGGCACCAGCATTGATCATCTTCTTACGCAGGTAGTTCTTGTATTCACCGATAGTGCCATCCCAAGGACGGATGCTTTGGTTCTCACATACCAGAATCTGCTTGGCGATCTTGTCCAGAAGTCTACATGATGTCAGTAATCGAATTTATCTCCGTCGTGACAGTCTAGCAACGCTTGCAATGCTTGTACATACCTGAAATCGTGGGAGACAGCGACAACACCGCCACTAAAGGCGTTGATGGCATCCGCCAAACTGTCAATAGTGGGAATATCGAGACCGTTGGTAGGCTCGTCAAGCAGAAGCATGTTGGGGCCGTCGATGGCGAGCAAGGCGAAGACGATTCTGCTCTTCTGACCCTCAGACAAAGTGCCCATCAAGGCAGTCTGGGACTCGCCGCTCAAGCCATACCGCCCAAGCTGTTGACGCCAATACTGGTAGTCTTGAGACTTGTCCTTGTACTTTTCACGGACGAAATCAAGGGCTGACTTGGTCAGATCCAGCTGCTCAGCACTGTGCTGAGAGTAGATGCCAAGCTTCAAGTGAGTGTGACGAGTGACAGATCCGCCAGTGGGCGACAGCTTGCCAGTCATGAGGCGGAGGAGGGTAGACTTGCCAACACCGTTGGGGCCGACCAGGGCAGTACGGGAGTCCATGTCGAAGCCGAGCTCAAGGTTTCGGTACAAGTCATCAGCTGGGTCGCCGGAATAAGAGAAAGTGACATTGTCAAAAGACAAGACAGGTGGGGGCAGCTTGTCGACATCGGCGAATCTGAACGTGAAGACCTTGTCGGGAGAGACGGGCTGGATGAATCCATCGGCCTCCATCTTATCCAAAATCTTTTGTCGAGACTTGGCCTGTCTGACCAAGTTGGCGTAGGTTCCAGCGCTGGCGATGAACTTTTTAATGTGAGCAATTTCTTCCTGCTGCTTGGTGTATGCTTTCATCTGATTCGTCTCGTTCTCGGCACGCGTCTTGTGGTAAGAGTCGTAGTTACCTCCATAGTACAGGAGCTTGGTGTCACGCATATCGATCATGTTGGTACAAACACCGTTGAGGAAGTCCATGGAGTGGGAGACGAGGACGAGAGTACGGTCCCACTTCTTCATATATTCCTCGAGCCATACGCAGGCTTCGAGATCCAAATGGGCAGTAGGATCGTCAAGCAACAGAAGAGACGGCTTGACAAACAGGGCCTTGGCGAGAGCAACTCGCATTCTCCAACCACCAGACATGTCCTTGGTCTTCTTGTGGATCGTCTTCTTGTTGAAACCCAGACCGGTCAAGATAAGGGAAGCGCGGGTAGCAAAGGTGGAGGGGTCCATCTTGTCCATGTGCTGTAGGATCAAGGCGTCAGCAAAACATGCAACATGTCACCAGCGATTGCATTAACTTACGTCGTAAAGGTCAACCAAGACAGGGCTTTCAGGGCCTTCGTCTTCCAGGAGCTTTTCGGCAAGCTTATCGAGGCGTTCCATTTCATTCTCGGCCTCAGTCACAACCCATTCCAGGGCGCCGAGCTCACTAGGGGGAGCACCCTCGTTCAGGAGGTAGATGTCGATATGCTCCGGGATGGGAAATTCACGGGCGGCAATAGCCTTGAGAAGGGTAGACTTGCCACAACCGTTCTCACCAAGGAGACCGTAACGACGGCCGAACGATAACTCCATGGTTGAATCAGTGATAAGAACGCGGCCGTGGAAAACCAAGCTGGTGCTGGTAATCTTGACATCCTTGCTTGCATGTGTTGAGGCCAGGACACCGGTTGTGACACGGTCAGAAATACCGTGCTTGTCCATCTGGTCAGCAAGACGCTTCACCTCGTCCAGCTTCTTACCAGAGGTAGCGGGGGTGTCATCCTGGATGGGATTGCCATGAGCGTCAAGCTCAGGCTCCTTGTTCTTGTCCTTTCCACCCTTTAGCTTGCCTTCGGCAGCCTTCTTGGCGAGTCTCTTCTCCTTGGAAGCAGAGGGCATATTGGTTGTCTAGGATCTCGAAAACAACGAACGGGGAAAGGGAAAGCAGAAGATGTGTCAGGGTACGAAGATGATTTTTGTATCTGTGACGGAAAAAGACCGATACCAGGACCGTAATTCGTCAAAGTGTTCGATGGTGCACACACACAGCGGACCAGAAGAAATCAGACAGATCCTGAGCCGAAGGTGCAATGATGAATCAGGCGGCAACTCAGAAAACGGCACACCTAGATGTAAATTTGGCTGGCAGAAAAGACGATGGAGGCGGGGTGATAATTTGAATGGTGGGGCGTGGCTAGAATTTTTGGTTCGATAAGACTCATCGGCCTAGGCGTGTCAGGCATCAAACTAAGGCATTAACTGATCAGGACACCAACCACCAAAAAGAAAAAAACTTTGATATCGCCACTCAGTCAATCGAAATATCTGTTGGGGACTCCGGGTTCTGCATATTCTATGAAATAAAGACGAGTCAACTCAGTCATCGCTCTTTAGCACACGTTTTCAAGTCTGAATCGTCGGCCCTCCCGCAAAATATTCAAATATTGTGGACGAGCAATCAAAGTACTCACTTTATTCTGTGCGCACATTAGTCTAGCAGGGGTTGGGCGGTCAGACTGACTTGACGTCATTTGATGATCTCCGTACTTGCCGACTTATTAATGTTTAGCACGCATGGAGGTACCCTGGAGCGAAATACTTAACCATTCTTGTTGAACAACATATTTCCAACGCTAATACAATGGAAAAGGGCTTCCTCGGATTGAATGCGACCAGTCTCGAATATTTAGTTTAATCACTCAAAAAAAGAAAGGGATGTAGGGCAGTAAATCTCAATTAGCCGAACCTAACTCCCGTCTAACTGCTAGATTATCCTTATGATTTCTCTAAATGCCATCGAGGTTAAATGCAAGGGGCGCGCGGCCGTGTGTGGGTTTCCCCGGCGCGGCCTCGTAAGCAGTTGCAAGGTGCAATGTTAGCCGCTATTAGCATTGACGGACCTTTTGGTCTTTCTAGCATACCTTGTAGGGTATTACAAAATACCCTCTCCAAAAAGAATCGAAAATGAGTAAAAAAGGGTAAAGCCCCTGATCTGTTCGAGGCTTAGTTGCTGCTGCATGCTCAAAAAAAATCAGTGCTCTGTATTTACGTACTTGGCGATTTCTATGCCTCTATTAGACCGTAAACCCTCGAAAAAGACAGACCAAAGAAAAGTCAATGCGAACCATGGTTCAAAAGACATGAGAACTCGCTTTCCAATGCAATAATGTGTTACCAGTTGTCGTGAGTGCTGTAAAGCCTGTAACCCAAGTCCATATATTTCATACCATCGGGTTCTCTCATTCATGACCATATCTAATCCTCGCCAAGCAATCGCGCAGTAACGTCGCTGATGTACGCTTCTTCAAGTTGATAATCTTGGCTATTATTGGGATCGATGCCTATGGCTTCAAATGCCTGTACGACGGCCTCTACGTCGAAGCCCATGTTTACGAAACGTTCAACCAAATTTCGATGGTAGCCCTTGTATCTATGGTGGCATTGTTAGTGGCTGGTAGGAACGATTTGTGTAGTGGTTATCTACACAATAAAATCGTTGGATCTCTCTTTCTTACCGGTTTACGCCATTCTCCGCTGGTGCATCCTGTTTCTTGTACTTGCTCAAGTCGAGCTCTTGTTTCTTTGCGCCAGCGTGCTTGATGGCCCACTCCTGGGCAACTCGAGCGAATTTCTCAGGATCACACAGAAGCATCATGGCAACTTCGGCGTCTTGCGGGTCTTTGGGGTTCGGAACTTCGAGCAGCATGCGGATGGATAAAAGGGCTGTCTTGATGGTCTGCACCGGCGACCAGGCAGTGCCGAGGGTGTCGAGGCAGATGGCGCCCTACATTCATGTCGTTAGTCATGAACAGCCCAGGCAGTCTTCTTCAAACAACAAAGAAGGACTTACAGTTTTGCTGCTGACATTGGGATGCCAGATCTTGGTCTCAAACTTCATGATCGGCGATTTAAACGGGTAGTTATCGGGAATTTGAATGTCGACCATGAAAGTGCCACCGGCATACGGCGTGTCTGGAGGGCCGGGAATCGTGCCCTTGAGGTGCTTCAGGCTGACGCCGTCAACGGGCGCAGCATAAACGCCCGAGTTGTCCCTGTCTGACTGAATATCTTGCAGCTCTTTGGCGATGCGCCGATCTCGGCTGCTGGCCATGATGACGATGGGTCTGGAAGCTGGTGCGATGGTCGCCAAGAAAATTTTCGATGTAGAACGAACGGAGCAGGGCAGGGTGACACCCTCGATAAACAAATTAATTGACTCCCCTCCACTGTGATAATCTGTTAGAAGACAGACCCTCAACTAGCTTGCGAAGCGTAAAAACTCTTTCTATGAGTGTGGTGGGGTCGGACCTTCTTCATTGACAAGTGAGTGAGTGACATGTAAAGCGGGCTCATGGTCAGGTGGGAGACGGCAACACGTGTACAAACCAAGTCCGCGACAACGTTGGGTACGAGGAAGTAAACGCGCAATATTACCAAAAAGATAAAATGCGCAGTAGAGGCTGGGTCTAAAATAGGACTTGTCCATCTATGCATCTATTTGAAAAGGAAAGATACACATTGGAGTTCATGCTTACTTACCTAGGTACCCGAAGCTAGTAGGTAATCACAACACAAGCTTGGTTTACCTTGCAAGGCCTTCGTCAAGATCCTCCTCATCCTCGAAAATATCCAACGCGTGGCAAGGACATTGAGATACTTGTCTGCGGATTGTGCCGAGCATTATTTGTTTGAAAAGCTGTCGACTTTTGTGCAGTTTGCATGTGAAACAGGGTCACTGTCCATTTCTTGGTAACCTTTCCGATCATTTTGCCGAGCGTTTGGTTATTGGCGTCAGTTGTGAATAAATTCTGGCATAGGCTGTACTATCACACCACATCGCATCACTTTTTGGCATGTGTTCAGTTGACGCAGGCCGACAAGTTCAATTAAATCAGACTATGCTCGTGGTACAGGATGATGAAAATTCTTCCTTCTTTCCTAGGCACTGGCGTTACGCTCAAGACCATCGTAAGCAGTGTTTGTCGACAACTTGTTTTTATTGGAATCCTTATTGAAGGCAACTCGCGGCGTGGCCGCCTCTTTCTGTTCGAACTTGGCTTCCGCGAGTCTGCTAGGATCATTAATCGAGCCAACATTCGCTTCGAAAGCCCTTCGCTGCCCGTCCAGTACATGTTGATGATCAAATCCACCCTCCTTGAGGTTCTTGCCATGGGGACCATGAGTGTCCGAGGCATATTGACTGTTAATATATGTAGGAGCCGCGTCACCTTGCGTGCCTTGGACACTTCCGCCCGCGCCACGCGAAGACATGTCGCCGATTAAAGAATATGAAGAATTTTCGGGCTCCGCATCACGGTTTTCAGCAAATTTACCATCGGCCCTGTATGATTCAGCGGCGAGGGAGTCGTTCACAACTGGACCAGCCCCCTCCTGTGTGACGGGCGCGTTTTTTCCGGCATCGACCTAAACCGATCATTTAATTCAACGTGCGTATCAACATATCTGTCAGTAGCACATACCTTGGTGCCAGCACTAGTCGCACTTCGAGTTTGAATAGACGCCATGTTGGAGGTATTGGAATAATGCTATGATATGTGGGCTATGATATGTGGAAAGGGAAGAGTCAGAGTTGTTTGTGTTTATTTGCACGATATGGGGTTTGGATCGTGTATGATGTTCACTAGAAATTCTCTAGAAGAACCTTTATATCTATCCTATCTCATCGCAAGCCATGACATCATGGCCGATGATATGCCGTCAACGGTGGAGAGCATCGTCTTTCTGCGGATGCAACGCCGGCCGAATGAACTCGCTGCTTTACCTTACCGAATAGCTCAAAGCCAGACATTGCATCATCCTCAAAGAGGTAAGAAGGCGTGTATCCACATTGCATCGAGACAGGCTGGTGAAGAGTGAACACGGCAAGCTGCCGATCTGTTGATGTAATGCACCGATCGCGATGAGGATCCCAAAGCGCGGGGGTTGGAAGGACGGCTAGCCACCCAGGTTCCAACACATCCTTTTGTCTTGTTTTTGCCAAGCTGAGTGAGCACCAGGGTACGGTGTACCTGGGTAGTTAGTATTGTGCTCTGCCTGGCTCGTACACTGTGCTGTTTGAGCAACTTTGCGATTGCGCTTCTATATTTGATGTTGCTGCTGTTGCAGCTGTAGATACGTGGTCTGGATTTTTGAGGTTGCCGATTTCCAGCCGGTGCGCAACTTCGACGCAAGTGGTAATTGGCACAATTATTAGATCCTGAAGCATAGTAGTACAAGATGCAATGGTCGCGGGGCAAAATGTCCGAAATTGTGGTTCTGACATACGTCATCCATGGAACCATGAGCTTTGGATCACGATATCAAGTCGAAGACGAAGGGGAAAACCTCCCGCTATTTGATGACATAAATTTGGTGAACAGCCATGCAAACAATGGGGAAGATATCGCCATTCTCGAGTGGAGGCGAAGTTGAATCCCTTGATGGTGAGTTGTGCATAACTTAAGAGACCGAAAATTGACAAGGGAGCCTTGAGTGAGTAGCGCCGATCAGGCACAGCCTGACGATCATCATCAGTCATCGTCCCTTGACACCCGGCAGCGACTGTGCCAAGTGCTGAGGAAGCAGTCGGGAGAGTCGACATCTGGTGGCCATGTACATATGTGTGCAAGGCTGTCAATGTTTTGCTTCTCTGGAAACGGGGCCCGGGACAGATGACCAAACAGCACTGCGAGACGGCATCGAGCATCACCAGACCAGATCTGGTGGCGAGAATGTACATCCGCCAATCACTGCGCGTGACGAAGGCGACCAGTGACTGCCAGGCAGAATCAAGGTCGAGTTGTTGATGATGCAGAATCCACGTATAAAAGCTGATGAAGTATGCTATAACACCTTCATTCCTCAAGATTCTCACATATCGACTCTGGCGAAGCACTGAACGCAGGTTTACGAAACTCCATCAGCTACATTTTGCCATAGACCATAGACTCGCCAGACAGCCTACATGGGACGCCTGGTATTTCGCGACGGGCAATACTACGAAGCTCCTTATAAGTCAAGACCAAGAGAGCAAAACGTCATCCTGCGCAAAACGCACGATATGTGGGATCGTGTCTTGTACGGTGTTGGCAGTGTCTACTACAAAGTACGAACGAGGCCGCTAAAACAAGCGTTTCATTGACCACGGCGTTTCGAACCCTCAACAATCAACGTCCCGAATCAGCAGCAAACAAGCGATAGACTGACCAAGTACGGAGTGATTGCCCATGTGCAGCTACCAAATTGTCGCATGGTGAGATGGCTTCAGGGCATTATACCAGGAAATCACAGTGACAACACCTATAGCGCAACGCTCAAGATGCAAATGCTCGCGGAGTATGATCACGAAGGGGGTCTTGAGTATGACATATTAGCCGAGGACTTGGCTCTGGGCGGGTTGAGCTGACGCGTAATCTGCGCTGTGGCAAACTTCTGGTGATGGATATGGTGCACCTGCACCTGCCCTGGCGCACCTGTGCCATGTCAACATTTGTGGAGTGATGGCAGTCCATTGGACGGCGGGTTTCAGTTCCACGAATGCTTTCAGCAGAGCTTTCAGCAGAGCTTTCAGCAGAGCTTTCAGCAGATTTAAGAAGAAAGCGATTTTGCTTGCTTCGATATAACATCGCCTTTGGTGTTACGTGTTTGAAAGAACGTTCCACGACAGTTTGTGTGCATCGCCGTCATTTGTGGATCGGGTTTTATAAAGACGTGCAAATCTGTGACAACTACGGAGTACCAGACATCACAACAAGATTAAAGGGAAGGAACGGTGGGCTCGTCCATGGCTGCTGCCCTACTGCAGCCCTAGGAATGTACCAAGTTTGGCTTCCTTGTTGGATGTACTCCGTACGGAGTAATTACCACAACGGGGCACGTGGTTGGGCCAAGAAACAACCAGACATCAGACTATTACATAGAGACGATGCAAACTTGCTCCGTGCTGCCTGACCCTTTTTGCTTTTTCACATCGAGTTGTGAGCGAGGGTTGAAGGGATGCGCACGCGCATGCTACATGTAACTTTGACAATGGCCGGCATGGAAACACGCCTCCAAGAATGACAATGCGAGGGAGCGGCCCACTTGGTTCGATTTGTTTTTGATGGCACGCCAAACATCCCGAGGGAGGGAAGACAGCGGCTGCATCGATGAGACGGTCAAATCAGGGTGCACGACGAGTCTCTCCATGGGTTCCTGAAGCTGCGAGTTGCGGCGCAGTATACTCCGTAATCGAAGGCGGTCTTTCTGTGAGCTTGCAAAGTGACCCTCTGTACTCCGTAGAGCGTGTACTGAGGTACGGAGGAACCTGCTTTCAATCCAAACGAAGCAAATGCTATTGGCCAGTGTGCCAGTGCCAGTGCCCGCGGGCGCCCCTCGAATCGGTCCCAAAGCTCTATTACTCCGTAATCCGTAGTCAGTATGTACTCCGTACACATCAGTTCCTCCTAATGCTGCGCCTCAGGAGAAGTGGGTCCCGCGAGTTAACGGCACGCGACAAGGGGGACAGGGAAGTGCTTCCCTGGTATTACTAGCCAGCCATCTGCGGACGTGCTGGAGACTGGATGGCTCTTTGGAGAATGCCCCAGGTAATAAGGGAATTGGATTGGTAACAACCGCCGTCAGCATGAACCCCTGGAGCCAATTGCCTGTCTGCCACCACCTTGCTAACCCGGATCGGCGTCTGCCAATTTCGCTGCTTCGACAAATGGCCACACCCCCTGAGCCGCCTCCCCTGTGTCACAGCGTACCCTGCTTGCCCACGCTCGCCGTACTTCCTTCTCGAACCTGCCTGCAGACAAAACCACACTCATTCCCTGAACTCAGACCCGTACTTGAGATACTAATCTCTCTCTTTCATCTTCTTTATTTTCTTTTCCATACCCGTCGTATTTTTTTTATTAAACCACAAGAGGTTGGCTGCCTCGTTTGTCAAGCCTTTCCTGACACTCCTTTAGTCTACAACGATCCAAATCGACTTTCAACCAAATTTCCCGACACTCTCTAACATACAGAACCTTTTTTCCCCACCCTTTACATACAACATTTCCTCTCGCGAAAAAGATAGAAAGAAGAACCGATACAATCATCTTTGTGTGTGCTAGTTGCATTCGATTCTAGTCAACATGGGAATCGCTAAGCTCTCGATGTCGCTCCTTGCCCTGGCAGGGAGCGTCATTGCCGCTGATCTCCAGCCGATTGAGGCCAAGGTACGCCAGTTGCCAATTCAGAACGACGGTTTTCCTTCTACGCAAACTTATCTCTGACAAAATTTGGTTCAATACAGGGATCCAAGTTTTTCTACAAGAACGGAACCCAGTTCTACATGAAGGGTGTTGCTTACCAGCAGGAAGTTGGTGCTAGCGGTGGCACCATCGGCCGACGAGCCGACGCCAAGAAGAACTACGTCGACCCTCTCTCAGATGAGAAGGTCTGCAAGCGCGATGTCCCTTTGTTAAAGGAACTCGGCACAAACGTCATTCGAACTTACGCCATTGACCCTAAAGCCGACCATACTGCTTGCATGAAGCTGCTCCAGGACGCTGGCATCTACGTTATTTCCGATCTCAGCGAGCCCGACACCTCCATCAATCGCAACAGCCCTCAGTGGAACACGGAGTTGTTTGCCCGTTACACCGCTGTCGTTGATGAACTCTCCAAGTACTCCAACGTTATCGGCTATTTTGCCGGCAACGAGGTCTCCAACGCCAAGAACAACACTCAAGCATCTGCCTTCGTTAAGGCTGCCGTTCGTGACACCAAGGCCTATATCAAGGGCAACAAGAAGATAAGCCGCTGGATCGGTGTCGGTTACGCCGCCAACGATGACAAAGATATTCGTGCCGAGATTGCCGATTATTTCAACTGCAACAACGTTGAGGAGTCTATCGACTTCTGGGGTTACAACATTTACTCGTGGTGCGGACAGAGCAGCATGCAGAAGTCCGGCTACGATCAGCAGGTCAAGTTCTTCGAGAAGTACTCGGTCCCTGTTTTCTTCGCCGAATACGGCTGCAACAACGAGAGTGCCGCCAACCGTGTTTTCCAGGAGACTGGTGCTCTCTACTCTGATGAAATGACTGGCGTCTTCAGCGGTGGTATTGTTTACATGTACTTTCAGGAGGCCAACGACTATGGTAAGTTGAATGATCATGTTCAGAAGTCGTCAAAGCGGAAACGTGCAGATTCTAATGCTTTTTGCTGGCTAGGTCTCGTCAAGGTCAGCGGCGACAAGGCTACCAAGCTCAAGGACTTCGATGCCCTGAAGAAGGAGGTCACGAAGGCGGCTCCCAAGGCTGTCAACATGGCTGACTACAAGCCCACTGGCAAGATGAATGAATGCCCCAAGTTGACCGACAACTGGCGAGCCAACAAAGCTCTCCCACCCTCCCCTGACCAGAAGCTCTGCGACTGCATGGCCAAGTCTCGAGCCTGCGTTCCCAAGTCTGACCTCTCAGCGAAGAAGTTGGGCGAGATCTTCGGTTTCATTTGCACCAAGTCTCCTGAGTCTTGCGTTGGTATCAATGCAAACGCCACCACTGGTGTCTATGGTGCTTACAGCATGTGCGACAGCAAGGCCAAGCTCGCCTTCGTCCTTGATGCCTACTACAACAACCAGAAGAAGGCCAGCACTGCTTGTGACTTTGATGGCTCCGCCCAGACGGCTTCCGGAAGCTCCGACTCTTCCTGCGCGGCTGCTCTGGCTTCTGCCAGCGACGTCAACAAGAAGGCCGCTACTGCCACTGCCCCCGTTGGCGGTGGTGCTGCCAAGACTACTAGCACCGGTGACAGTTTTGCTGTCCATGGCGCCCCCGTCACTCGCCTCTTCTCCATTGGCGATTTCGCTGTCGGTCTGTACATGCTTGTTGCTGTCGGCGTTGGTGCCGGTATGGTGGCTTTGTAATTCGGCGTGATGGCGTGACATATATCCCGGAGGAGCGTAGTAGTATCGAAGTGTGCGCTGCACGCATGTACACCACGGTGTCGGGTTAGGACCATTTCTGTATTAAGCATTGTTGGTGTTATCCAATTCTTGGCAAAAAAGAAAATGCCAGAGTCTACGTTTTCCATAATAGTACCCTTGATTTCCCACATTCTGCCACTTTGGCTTGCGAAAATTTTATTACCAACTTTTTAGTTGCCCCTCGCCTTGGAAGATGTCGGAGACAATTGAAGACTCGCGTCTGTCCGTTTCCCTCAGATGACCATCATTTTTTGGCAGCAAGTACGGAAAGTACTTGCTGTTTTGGAGAGTTCACCAAGTGAATTTTCTATACTTTGACATGTGTTGTTGCTGTGTAACAAGCAGCACATGACGTCAACGTATTAAACTTTGCGCCACCCATTTTTCTTCCACAACGCACACTTGGCCCCCCCCACCCCAAAGAAGAGAAAGATTCCAGGGATCGGGTCCCTTTCCTCTCTTCCAAACGGCCTTTTCTTTTATTGCCCTGCCTGTTTGATCACCAGAGACCATGACTGCCGAAAAAGCTCGCTCGTAGGACGAAACGCCGACAGACATGCCGACTTCACCGCAAACTGACTCGCGGGGGTTGTCGAGACGGACCCCATCTTCCCTTCTTGGTGAATTGAGATTATTTGCGGCGGAGTGGGTGCGACTGAATGCGCTTGATGTGCTTGTGATGTTACTCATAGGTGGTATCAGCTTCGGCGTATGTCGCACTCTCACTCCATGACACATGTGATGTGACAACAGCATTCTGATGGTAGAGAGCATGGCTAATTTACCACCATTTGCTATCAGATCTACCGTGCTCCGATGGTTGCGGTTCGGACATTTCCCATTACTTTCAACGGCTCAGGAGACATCATTTATCCAGAGTGGGCGTATCCCTACCGTGGTTGGATCTTGCCATCGTGGCTCGCAGGGCTGCTATCCATCGCTGGACCAATCCTCGTCTATATCTTGGCGCAATTCAGAGTCAAGTCCGCCTGGGATGCCAGCAACGCGATTATGGGCACCGTGTGGGCGGTGGCACTGGGAAATCTATTTCAAGTCACGATCAAGCAGCTCATCGGCGGCTTCCGACCCTACTTTCTGGACGTGTGTATGCCAGACGTCTCGCTCGCAAAGACGCACAACAAGACGGGTCTCAATGGTGTTGGGTTCCAGCAAGTCATGTATACTACGGACATCTGTACACAGCCGAGCCGGTCCATGCTCAAAGACGCCGTGACATCTTTTCCCAGCGGCCATTCCACGGCTGCGTTTTCCGGCTTCATATTCTTGTTTCTCTGGCTGAATGCCAAGTTGAAGGTATGGGCGGATCACAAGCCGGCCTTTTGGAAACTGGCACTGACCATGGCACCGATGCTTTCCGCCGTCATGATTGCTTGTTCGCTGACGATTGACGCGGCGCACAACTGGTACGATATCGTGGGGGGGTCGACTATCGGCACAGTCATGGCCGTCGCGTCCTACCGATCGACCTATGCCGCCGTTCTTGATTGGCGGTTCAACCATTTGCCGCTGCAGGAGAAGGAATCATTCATGTACGATGCCGAAGAAGAATCTGATATCCCCGCACAGACATTCACTCGGAGCGCAAGGTGGGGAGAGTCCAGGCGCAGGCTGGATGAGCAGTATGAGAGTGCTAGTACCAGTGCTTTCTTCGCACATCATCCGGGCAGATTGCCACGAAGTGATGCGGAAGACGACACCTCTGCCGAGGACAGCCGACCGAAACAACGACCCATTGTCGGAGATTACGCTGTTTAGCTCTGTTCACCAAGGGACGCAGGGCAGTTTTCCATTATTACACTCGACTCGTTGCGAAACATTCTTCCTTTTGAGTATGGAGCATAAGTAGTATTATCATTACCATGGTACTGAGTATACTAGTAATTCCTATATCCAAACCAAGAATCACTTATCGATTGGATTCACCAAGGCTTTTGTGTGACAATCTTTTGTGCCATATCACTTGTCCGCAGCCATGGCCTCCTCCCTGTCCTTGAGGATCTTGGCCACGACGGGTCTATCCATCAAGCGCTTAAGCCAAGCACCGTAGGTCTTGAACTCGGACAGGTCGACGCTGTCGAACCCGGCCATCATGACTGCCCACGGAACAAACATGAGATCGGCATACGTGACCTTGTCGCCAACCAGGTAGTCCGTCTTCTGCTTCTTCAAGTGCGCGTCAATGACGCCCGTCACACGCTTCACTTCATTGGCGTATCTGTCGACGGCGCTCTGGAACTTTTCCGGGTGATATTTGGAGAACCAGATGAACTGGCCGAAGTAGGGGCCCTGTCCGGACATCTGAAAGTGTTCCCACACGCGGGTCTGGTACTTCTCGGGGACGCTAGTGTACTGCAGCTTGTGGGCCGTGTCGTACTGCTCAATGATGTAATCGATGATGGCGCCGGACTAACATTTCAAGTTTCAATAAAAGGGTCTTTAAAGGGCCGTCTTGTGTGACTCACCTCCCACAGGGAAATACCCGTGTTGGGATCCTCGAGGCCGGGAACCCTGCCGTTGGGATTCAACGAGATGAAGGGCTCGGCTTTTACGGTCTGGAAGTCGAGGAACTTGTTGTGGTAGGGGAGGCGGAGCTCGTCGAGAATGATGGCGACTTTCCAGGGGTTAGGGCCGCCGGGGTGCGAGTATAGCGTCATGGGCTTGAGAGACATTATGGAGATGGAACGTGCGAAGTGGTTTGGTTGGGTTTGTGTTTATCAAGGCTTTGGTCTGGGGGGAGCTGGACGGGTGGGAGCAGATGGGACTATTTATTCCTGATATGGGGGACTCGGCTTGACTTTGTCCATCGTTGCGCTTCACATCGGGATTGTGGTGACTTGGTTGGTTTGTAAGCTGACGTAGCTTGCTTACGGGCGCGATGCGCTTACTGAGTAAGTCGTGAATGATTTGAAATCTAGTTTAGTCCGTGGGGAAATTACCAAGTAAGCTTGTTGAGACGGCATTTGCACATGCGGTATTCAAAGGCTACGACGGGTCGGTGATGATGAATTATTAATAGACTGATGGGACGGGCAATGATCTGCACGGGCTATGTGGCCAAAAAATATGTACGGACTAGATAAGCATGCCGCTTGTTAGGGGCCAGACAGAATCTTGGCTGGCCGTCTGTAGTGTTGAAGACGATCACGATCACAATCTCGATCCCGTTGTTGACGCGACGGTGCAGGCGTCAAACAATGAGCCCTTGTCTCACCCTAGAATCCTTCCAATGACAACATTAATAATAACTCGTCCTCGGCGTTCGCGCTTACACGCCCGAGTGCCAGTGCCATGAAATCACCGTGGACGCCATCTGGTGGATCCCGAATCCAATCGTTCCGCCCCGATGGTGGACACTGGACTGACGGCGAAGTAATCGTCATTGATTATGAAAAAAAAAAAAAAAAAAAACCAACGCACCTCGGACTCTTGGGGTCGTCCAAGCTGTGCCTGTTGCGGCAGATCAAGGAGGCATATATGATGCTTGGATTAACGAAAACGTATCGGGTCCTAGAATGCGTGGGTTGGGTTTATTAATGTAATAACTAGGCTTGTGAGCATGTGCTTTCATTCCATGCCAGTGTGCGCAAACAATTGTGCTCACCAATGTCCTGCTAGTGGTAATCAATTGTTTTTAGAAAATGGCCGCTGCTGAAGAGAAGAAGAACATTTCCCCGCAAAGGCACCAGGCCTCGACTGACACGGCGCATTCCTCGATAGTTTCAAGCAACAACGTCGCGGACGCGCCAATAATGGATGGTGATGCACGAATCCTCGACGGCCACCATGACCTGGACAAACTGGCGCCGAATGGCAGCTCATCCGACTCATCACCCTCCACCAGTCACTTGTCCTCTGGTAGTCAAGTCGAGCAACCAAGACGAGAACCGCTGAAGCGCCGACGAACTATGCAGACCGAGGATGATCTCTTTCGCGCGCTGTCCCGCAGAAAGACGTCCGGGGCAGACGGGAGCCATGCGGAGGACGATCAAGAGTCGCAAGAGGTGGAACGACTCATGTCAAAAATGTTCGGCCAAAAGCGCCAGGAGCAAAGCGAAGAGGAACAGACCAGGCACAGTGGCGTCATATTCCGAAATCTCACAGTCAAGGGCGTGGGTTTGGGAGCGGATCTGCAGCCAACTGTCGGCCATGTCTTTCTCTCGCTGCCACGAACCCTCGCCAACCTGTTCAGGAGCTTCTCCCGGGCCAAGAGTGGCCGCGGCAAACCAGCTGTCAGGGCAGCCGTCGCCAAGCCTCCCGTCCGGGAGCTCATTAGCGACTTCAACGGGTGCGTGCGGCCGGGGGAGTTGCTCCTGGTTCTGGGACGCCCTGGCTCAGGATGCTCAACGTTTCTCAAGGCCTTCTGCAACCAGAGGTCGGGATTCGTGGCCGTCGACGGACATGTGACCTATGGGGGAGCCAGCGCCGATGAGATGGCCAAGAGCTTTCGCGGAGAGATCATCTACAACCCCGAAGACGACTTGCACTATGCCGCCTTGTCTGTGAAAAGAACCCTCTCCTTTGCGCTCCAGATGAGAACGCCCGGCAAAGAATCGCGCCTCGATGGCGAATCTCGCCAAGACTATGTGAGAGAGTTCCTGCGCGTCGTCACAAAGCTGTTCTGGATAGAGCACACGCTCGGCACCAAGGTCGGCAACGAGTTCATCCGCGGCGTGTCGGGTGGTGAGCGTAAGCGAGTGAGCATCGCCGAAGCCATGATTGCTCGTGCGTCCGTCCAGGGATGGGATAATTCCAGCAAGGGCCTGGACGCGAGCACCGCCCTCGAGTACGTTCGGTCCATCCGGACAATGACCAACATGGCCGACGTGTCAACAGCCGTGTCTCTCTACCAGGCGGGGGAGTCGTTGTACCATCTCGTCGACAAGGTTCTGCTCATTGACCAAGGCAAATGCCTCTACTTTGGCCCGTCGGACAAGGCAAAACGTTACTTCCAAGATCTTGGCTTCGACTGCCGCGAGCGCTGGACCACCCCTGATTTCCTCACATCCGTCACCGACGAGCATGAGAGAAACGTTCGCAGCGGCTGGGAAGAGCGCATCCCAAGAGCTGCCCAAGACTTTGCGGACTTGTACAAGAAGAGCGATGTTTACCACGAGACTCTTGCCGACATGGATGACTTCGAGTCCTCTCTGAAGAAGCGCATGGAGGAGAGGCGGGAGCACGAGTCGGAGAAGACGGCAACCAAGAACTACACTCTCCCATTCCACAAGCAAGTCATTGCCTGCACGCAGAGGCAATTCCTCGTCATGACCGGCGACAAGGCATCGCTGTTTGGCAAATGGGGAGGGCTCCTCTTCCAGGGGTTGATCGTCGGCAGTCTCTTCTTCAACCTGCAAGAGACGGCTGCCGGGGCATTCCCTCGAGGAGGTACACTCTTCTTTCTTCTCTTGTTCAACGCCCTCCTGGCTCTGGCCGAGCAGACGGCCGCGTTCGAGTCCAAGCCCATCCTGCTCAAGCACAAGTCGTTTTCCTTCTATCGCCCGGCGGCGTTCGCTATTGCCCAGACGGTTTGTGACGTGCCCATGGTGTTTGTCCAAGTGGTTCTCTTCAACGTCGTCATCTACTTCATGGCCAATCTGTCGAGAACCGCGTCGCAGTTCTTCATCTGCACCCTCATTCTGTGGCTCGTCACCATGGTCACATATGCCTTCTTCCGTACCATATCGGCTTGGTGTAAAACTCTCGACTCAGCCACCCGCTTCACCGGAATATCTGTCCAAATCCTCGTCGTCTACACTGGGTATCTCATTCCGCCCGAGTCCATGCACCCCTGGTTCAGCTGGCTCCGATGGATCAACTGGATCCAGTATGGCTTCGAGTGCCTCGTCGCAAACGAGTTCGACGGCCTGGATCTCGAATGTGTGCCCCCATATCTTGTGCCCCAGGCTCCGCAGGCATCGCCTCGGTATCAGTCATGCGCATTAAAGGGCAGCGTCCCTGGCCGCACATCAGTTGATGGAGGCCAATACATCCAGCAGTCTTTCACGTATACTCGGTCTCACCTATGGCGAAATTTCGGGTTCCTGTGGGCCTTCTTCCTGTTCTTCGTCTTGCTCACTGCTCTGGGAATGGAGCAGATGAAGCCAAACGCGGGAGGAGGGGCCGTCACCGTTTTCAAAAGAGGACAAGTCCCCAAGGGATTGGAGAAAACGATAGAAGCGGGCGGGCAGAAGAACGCTGCTGATGAGGAATCGGGTCCGACCTCTCATGTGACGCCGGGCATGGCGGAGGAGCAAAGCGACGAAAAGCAGACCACCGGCATCAACAGCAGACAGGATAACTTGAAGCGGGTCGCAAAGAACGAGACCGTCTTCACCTTTCGCAACATCGACTATACTATTCCCTATGAGTCGGGCGAGAGAAAGCTCCTGCAAGATGTGCAAGGGTATGTGCGGCCTGGAAAGTTGACGGCTCTCATGGGTGCATCTGGTAAGTATTTCTACAGCAACCTCGCATAACATTTTTTTTTTTCTCATCCGTGTCAATACTAACCGGTGTATGTACTTGTCAATCTCAAGGTGCTGGAAAGACGACGCTCCTCAACGCCCTGGCCCAGCGCCTCAACTTTGGCACGGTAACAGGAGATTTCCTGGTTGACGGCCGGCCTTTGCCCAAGTCGTTCCAGCGAGCAACTGGGTTCGCAGAACAAATGGACATTCACGAGCCCACAGCAACAGTCCGAGAGGCTCTCCAATTCTCAGCCCTCCTGCGGCAGCCACGAGAGACGCGGCGCGAGGAGAAACTCGACTACTGCGAAACCATCATCGACCTCCTCGAGATGCGCGACATTGCCGGCGCTGTCATCGGCAAAGTCGGCGAGGGACTCAACCCCGAGCAACGCAAGCGACTGACCATTGGCGTGGAACTAGCCTCCAAGCCCGAGCTACTCATGTTCCTCGACGAGCCTACATCCGGCCTCGACTCGGGAGCAGCCTTCAACATTGTACGCTTTCTGCGAAAGCTCGCGGACGCAGGACAAGCAGTATTGTGCACCATCCACCAGCCATCCGCCGTTCTATTCGAGCACTTTGACGAACTACTACTGCTCAAGTCCGGAGGGCGGGTAGCCTACCACGGCCCGCTGGGAGAAGACAGCAGAGCCCTCATCGACTACCTCGAGTCCAATGGCGCGTTCAAGTGCCCCCCGGAGGCCAACCCAGCCGAATACATGCTGAACGCCATCGGAGCCGGCGATCCAAACTACCACGGCAAAGACTGGGGGGACGTCTGGGCGCAGTCGAAAGCCCGCGGTGAGCGATGCCGGGAAATCGACGAGATGATCGAGAAGCGCAAGAAGATTGACCCCAGCAAGAGTCTCAAGGACGACCGCGAGTACGCCACATCGCTGGCATTCCAGACCATGACGGTGGTCAAGCGCTCCTTCATATCCTACTGGCGAACCCCAGACTACATCGTCGGCAAATTCATGCTCCACATCCTCACCGGACTCTTCAACTGCTTCACCTTCTGGCGGCTGGGCTACTCGCAGACCGACTATCAGAACCGCCTCTTCTCCATCTTCATGACGCTGACCATCTCGCCACCGCTCATCCAGCAGCTCCAGCCGGTGTTCCTCAACTCCCGCAACGTGTTCCAGTCGCGGGAGAACAAGGCCAAGATCTACTCGTGGTTCGCGTGGGTGACGGCCGCGGTGGCCGTGGAGATTCCCTACGCCATGGTCGCGGGCGGCGTCTACTTCTGCTGCTGGTGGTGGGGCATCTTTGGCACCAGAGTGTCGGGCTTCACCTCTGGCTTCGCCTTTTTGCTCGTCCTCCTCTTCGAGCTGTACTACGTCAGCTTCGGCCAGGCCATTGCCTCGTTTGCGCCCAACGACCTGCTCGCGTCGCTGCTCGTCCCCATCTTCTTCCTCTTCGTCGTCAGCTTCTGCGGCGTCGTCGTGCCGCCAATGCAGCTGCCCGCCTTTTGGAGGGAATGGATGTACTGGCTCTCCCCGTTCCACTACCTCCTCGAGGGGTTCCTCGGCGCCGCCATTCACGACCAGCCTGTCGAGTGCGCGGACAAGGAGTTTGCGCGCTTCAGCCCTCCGCCTGGTCTGTCCTGTCAAGAGTACACCGAGTCCTTTATCCAGCAGGCTGGTGGGTATGTGCGGCAGGGTGCCGATGGCCTGTGCGAGTTCTGTCAGTACGCCACGGGCGATGAGTTTGGACGCGGATTCTCGGTCTACTATGAGAACCTCTGGAGGGACTTTGGCATTTTCTGCGGCTTCATCGTGTTCAACTACGCCGTCATTTACTTGTCGACGTGGTTGAGGTTTGAGGGAAAGAATCCTTTCAAGGGCATGCTTGCCAAGAAGAAGGCGGGAGGCGGTTGAAGAGAGGGAGGGAGGTGGTTTTGCTGTGCGCCTTGATAGACTGATGAATTTACAGCGAAAAGACTACATATGTACATACACACATATGTACTCGAAGCAGCCAGGGAATTTACGAGAAAGGCAAGGCAGTTGTGGATCCCAAGAAACCGGGTCGTGTCGGGCCGTCCTTGTCCTGTCGGGGGGGGCACTGTGGGGGAGGCCCTCCACAGTTTGCTTACCTGTTGGTTGTCTCCTCATTTATTTTAATTTATTTATCCTGGCATAGTCTAGCAATACCAACAGCATGATCGACCCTGAGGAGCGTCTCTGGGCAGGATCGGGCAACTTACTCACCGGCGGTCCGTACACTTGGCACATTACTGACCTGGACCAGAGAAGGCATTTCTCAGTCACATATGCCCCCCCCGTCCCGGTTCAAGATGTTAATGATACCGAGGATATATGTATGGCGCAGCTCAGGAAACATATTGACCAACTTGGCAATGGTGTCTACGGAATTCGCTTCTCAGAGCCGGACGGGCCTATTACAATATCAACTAACCAGGAAGATGATGTAACCTGGTATGTCAACTGCCATCCTTTGACTGCCTTGGACCTTTCTTTTTCAATCAAGGCGGTCTCTTTGGCAAGCTTGACCGAGCTAGACAGACTAGCTCCTCAAGTTGACCTAGTATCTTACCAAGAAACTCCATGTGTGGGAGAAAGTCACCAGAAGACCGCCGTATTCAAGTACTGGTTCATGGAGAATGGCATGTTTCGAACCTGGTATGAACTTAATAGCTGGAGCCGCTTGCCTCGCGACCACCCGCACATTGTGCCTTTCGACTCCGTCGTGCTGAATCATATAAATGGGGGGGTCGTTGGGTTCACTTCTCTCTTTGTACCTGGCGGCACGCTTAAAGATAATAATGCTACAACTCGGCCATTTCGTCTCCGGTGGCTTCATCAACTTCTATCTGTGGTAGATGACTTGAACTATCGGTATGGCATCATGCATCAAGATATAGCTGCACGAAACCTGGTCATTGATGAAGAAGATAATCTCCGAATCTTCGACTTTAATTACTCAATCATGATTAAAGAGCACTATACGTCTGATCGGGATGATTATAAGGGTGTTATCTTTACTTTGTACGAGATAATCACCCTAGACGAGCATTTTCGTGAGCTTCCGCACGAGGAACAAAATGCCGAGGCACTACTACATATAGAGTGGCTAAAACACCCCGAAGTGAAGCTAGACAGTGATATCAAAACCTTTCGAAGCGTCTTGGATGCGTGGCTCACGGAAAGGAAATGGAAGAATTTTGAGCCTGTGGATACCTGGGTACGGTGGCCATGGATGCCGAAGCCTCCGCCAGGGCCGGTGCTGACTTATGGCCCAAACGGGGAAAGGACAGAAAAGAAAACGAGGCCTGTTCCGGTCTTGATTCGAAGGGACCTGGTCCAGATGGGCGAGCCATATTGGAACTGGGAGAGGCCAGCGAGCTATCGGCTGGGGGAAGTTCTTGGAAAGGATGAAGGTGCGGCCAGGGAAGACGGCATGCTCCCAGGAAATAAAGAACCAAACGGAGTTCCGACGGATTCTGAATCTGTGGGGACTTGCACGGCGCCCTAATAGTAAATAATTGCAAACGCGAATGCAGGATTGTTCAAAGAGCAAACGAAAACCTGCTGGTACGCGGATATTATAACGCATGTAAGCCCGAACTAGCGATATACCCAACATGATCTGTCACCTTTCACCCAAACTGTATCATAAGTTTTGTCTTCATACTAGGCTCCACCCCAGATACAAGACGAACTTTGCTAGAGCCGAGATTTACTGTGTGTCCGACCAGGCACGACGCCAACAATGCAGATGCGCTCAACGTTGAAAAGCTCCGCTAGACAAACCCACCACTCTCCCCCGTCACCCATCGCCATCACCCCGTCCGCACAAGGAACAGACAAGAACACACAAATTCCTTGCCCGAACAGAAAAAGGCCAAGCTCGAATCCAAAAAGCATGAAAACAAACAGCCAAAGCCAATATCGTGCCCAACCCAAGGTGGGCAAAAAAAAAAAAAACCAAGGCCGCGCAACCATGCATCCATCTCTCGTGCGTCATCCAAACGCATAAGCTCTCCCAGCCATACAACCGTCCATCCCACCAATGTCCCAAACACAGACGGACGCACTTTCCTCTCCCATCAACGCCTCCTCCGATACAAAACCAGAACCACCGAATCATCAGCTCAGTCCAGCCCAGAAACCCTCAAACCCAACAACATAGAAATCCATCCTCCACCATGCCGGCAGCGCTTCACAACCACGACGACAACGTCACGGCCACCATCGAAGAAAAGGCCCCTGGCGCATACTCCCGCGCCCAGCGCTCCCTGGACTGGCTCATGCCCCCTTCGTCCCGCCAACGGGCGTACGATGACGTTTCGGCATTTGCCTCGGCGCGACCTATCCTCTTTGTACGTGCCCTCGAAACAAACCGACAGCAAGCAAGCCTTCGCACCCACGCACTAATTCCTCTCATTGCTTCACCCATTCCCGCATCTTGCCATGACTGATGATACCACGTAGTCCTTCCTGGTCGCCCAGGGCCTGTTCTCGTCCCTCCCACTCTTGCTGTTCGTCGCCTTCTCCGTAAGCTGTGTCGCATCTGCTCTCGGCGCCGCCATCATCTTTTCGCTCTTCTGGATTGGCGTCGCTCTTCTCGCTCTCGTGCCGACCCTCTTGCTCACCTCGTCTCTCGCCGTGCTGCTGTGGACCTGGTGTGTTGGCAGCTTCTTTGTCGCGAGGTGGTTGTATACCCGTGCCCCGTTTGCTGTCAATGCCGGGGTGCAGGTCGATGCCGGCGGGAAGCAGGTCAACATCTTGAAGGATGAGCATGGTTTCGATGGAAGCATCAAAGATGCAAAGAATCATCATTAAGAGAAGACAAACCCGTCGTGTTTAAGTGTGCAGACTCATGAGGGAGGGAGGAGATTGCGGTGTCAGGGAGAATGGAGAATGAATGGATTATGAATGGATTACCATGTATTACACCATGACGCTGCGAAACGGGCGCAAACAATACCAAGTGGCAGCGCATATCACAGATTGAACAGCCGAGCACTTTGACTTGAATATACCATTAGTGGAAACACAATTGTCAATGGTAGTCAACGATGCATTCAACGTGGTTGGCCCACGGGTTGTATGTAGTATTGGCTGGCTGGCAGCTTCAACGGCCGTACCATGCACATGCATGCGTGCGTAGAGCGCCTTGACTATAGCAATGCCTCTCTATTATCTATCCTTCCGCTGCGCCCCGTGCAACATCGTTTACACAATAGTACAATTACAAATACAAACCCTCAGGTTCACCCTCCTGTTTGGTGCGCAGAACGCGCTCTCGGGCAGATCGGAAGTCGGCCATCTGCACCCGCATGCGCCGTTCTCGCAGAGCCATCATGCCAGCTTCCGAACAAATTGCCTTGATGTCGGCACCCGAGAGGTCGTCCTTTTGCGAAATGAACTCCTCCAGGTCGACGTCGCTGTTCAAGTTCATCTTGGATGTGTGCAGGGTGAAAATCTTCTTCTTGGTGTTTTGGTCAGGGTTTTCAAACAGAATCTTTCGGTCGATACGACCAGGACGAATCAGGGCGGGGTCCAAGGTTTCGATCTTGTTGGTCGCCATGATAACCTTGACATCGCCACGGTCATCAAAACCATCCAGCTGGTTGAGAAGTTCAAGCATGGTTCGCTGCACTTCTCGTTCGCCTCCAGACGTAGAATCGTAACGTTTCGTACCAATGGCATCGATCTCGTCGATAAACACGATGGAAGGCGCATTTTCACCAGCAACCTGTTAAGGACTGTCAGTTGGGAGTTCGAGATATTCAGAAGTCTCATACGGGTGCACTTACTTGGAAGAGTTGTCGCACGAGGCGAGGGCCATCTCCGAGATACTTCTGGATCAGTTCACTACCAACGATACGCAGGAAAGTGGCAGAAGTCTGATTGGCAACCGCCTTGGCAAGCAACGTCTTGCCAGTTCCTGGTGCACCGTAGAGAATGACTCCCTTGGGTGGTTTGATGCCCATTTCCTCGTACAATTCGGGGTGAAGCAAGGGCAACTCGACCGACTCCCTGACTTCTTGGATCTGCGATTCGAGACCACCAATATCTGCGTATGATTCCGTCGGTGCCTTGTCTAGCTTCATCACGCTGACAAGGGGATCCGTATCGTCTGTTAGTACACCCACAATGCTAACGCTCTTGTGATGGAGCAGAACGCTAGCACCGGGCTCGAGAAGATCCTTGTCGACAAAACTCATGATACTGACATAGTACTCGGGGCCGGTTGTGCTGCTGACAATAGCGTGATCGTCATCAATCAGCTCCTCCAGAGTACCGACACCCATTGGGCTGCCCCGCATGTCGTCCACTCGTCCTCGCTCATCGGCTAGTCTATCCACGTCGGCGTCGGGTCCCGTGGCAGCTCCCTCTTTCGCCGCCTTGGCTTTTCGCAGACGCTCTTGGTTCTCAACGTATTCCTCTTCCAACAGCAAATGATCGTGGATTCTTTGCAATCGCAGAAGTCGAAGCTTGCACCTGCTCGTAGGATAGACTGTCGGGAGCTTGGCAGCCGCACTGGTGCCACCAGCCTTTCTCTTCTTTCGGCCAACTCGAGTGGTTGGCCTCGGCGGCGGCTCGTACTTTGGCTTGTCCTTCTGCTCATGTCGTTAGCAAAATGTGCCTATGACCAAAGCGATGGTAGGATTGCATACCTTCTTGTCCTTCTCGTCGCGGCCATCGCTACCTCCCATGCCAGATTGCCCTTGACCCTATTGTTACAAATCGTCAATATGTTTCGGAGTGGCGGCGCAGTGTTGCGCTTACCATCTTGGCAGATGAAACTTGAAGAGCTGTTTTATCTAGGCCTCAGTTATTTGGTGGTAGCAGGAGCTCGATGAAGTGTTATCTTGATTTTAAGGGAGACAGATGTCGTTGATTGAGTGAGTGGTGATGATGGCAAGACTCCAGGGCGCTATGGGAAAGCGGGTTGTGACCTGCGGCCATCAGGCGCCAGGGAAACACGACAACTCCAGGTCTGGTCACGTGCTGCTCAAGCTTTGGTCACGTGTCTAGTACAAGTACAGTCTGCTTTACTTGCCTTGTCGAATACTGAACATTTCAAAACATTCACGAATGCAACCACGCCACGTTTTAGTACTGCCATTTCAACAACTGCAGTTTATTGGAACGTGGACAAAGAAGGACAATGCACTAAAAGTTAAAGGTTATATCAAAACTTCAAAGTGTTACTTCCATACCAGATCCATCTATCCTTCATTTTGCCGGCTATTTTTTAGGTACCAGAACATTGACAAAGTCACGTAAATCGAAATCCAGTTCCTCATTCAGCGATGGACGCGGGAAGTAAGGTCCCCACAATATATACCGAGGTGTTAGAAAGGCATCCAAGAGATCGATGAAATCAGAAGCCTCTGTTTCATGAATTGGCTGGTAATAGCCAACCTCTAAATCGTAGAATTCACAAGCGGGCGGCTCCAGTAATGATGCCTCTGGCAGGATGAATTGGCGATCGATCAACCATACATAGCTTGGCTCCCCATTTCGTATGCACGATTCTAACAATCGTAAAATTAATGCGCGAGGGCTCGACTCCTTCACAAGTTCTTCATAAGTTTCTGGCCAGTCGAGTGTCCAGTTCGAGTCAAATTCAATGGCCACATGCCTAAAGCCTTCGGAAATACCCAAATAGAGGTGTTCCATATGTTGTTCCAATGATTCTTGGCGGGAAGTACCACAGAAATCCCAATTCTCAAAAGTGTAGCAAAAGATATCCTTATTTGGCTGGTACATCAAAAACCAGAGTTCGTCTTCGTGCCATCTCGCTATTGTTGTAGTGCATGTTTCAGGGAGCCAATCCCCCGACCGGCGGTCATATTCTTCACAGCGCCTGACTATTATATCTGTCAAGGTAGGGGTCGGGGTAGATGATGAAAATGGTTCAATTTCGGTTAATCAGAGGTGCAGATAGCACCTAACTTTTATACCTAAAAGGTATATAGTACGCTATAGTAATAACTAGTCTATAGAGGTACTTCTAATATATTATCTCTACTATTATCTTATTAAGGGTTTTAACCTAGTTATTATATAGGCTATATTTATATATTTAATACCTTAAGGAGGTCTCCCTAATACACCCCCTTTAGCTAAGATATCTATTAAAGCTAGAGATTAAAGCTATAAGAAGAGATTATAAATAATTTCTAGTATTATAATTAGATAGAAATCTCTTATAAGCTAATTCTATAGTAGAAGTCCCTATATATCTAACCTAAAAGTAGCTTTATAAAGCTATCTATAGGTATCTTAGAGATCTTTATCTAATTAACCTTAATATTACTTATTATATATTATTCTTAAATCTATATTTAATTTATATTAAGGTGCTTAAGGCTAGTCTAAAGCCTTCTTTTTATATATTTAGTAATCTAGATTATTTACTTATTATTATACTAGATAATTAAGAGTAGTAGTATATAAACCTTAATATTATAAAGTAGTCTTCCTAGAGATATATACTTTTTTATACTATAATTTAGGGTAAAGAGCTTTATTTCTATACTTAAAGTTATTATATAATATTACCTACCTAACTTCTAATTAATTATAGCGCTATATATAATAAAGATATAATCTTATATTAATTTCTAAGTATTAGAGTTATTACTAAGTAAAGTATTAGTACTAAAGAATAGTGTATTAAAACTATCTACTCCTAAGTAATAAATATATAGCTTCTTTATATTCTAAGTATATAAAATTACTCCTTTAGTAAGCTTAATATACTTTACTAATAGATTTATTATAAAAGAGGTAAGCTTTAATACTATAAAGGCTATATTAGGTTTTCTAATAATATATAGATATACTAAAGAGCTAATAACTACTCTATAATAATTAATCTCTTTATTAGTAGCTTTACTAGTATTAGTAAGGATTATAGCTATAGGAAGAGAAGTAAGGGATAAGCTCTTTAAATTACTATTAATAATATTAGAAATAAATTTCTAAGTAATCTTTTAAATATATAATTCCTATAATAACTATATCTCTTTAGTATTATAATTTCTAATAATTTTAATACCTAGGAACTACTTTAGGTTACCCTAGTCCTTAATATTAAGACTATTTATTAGTTATTTATAAAGCTCTTTAAATTCTACTTTAAATCTATTAGGGTATATTATTATAATATTATCTATATAGAAAAATAGAATAAATCTACTCTTTATAAAGATATATAGGTCTTCCCTTTTTTATATAAAGTCTAGCTTTAATAGGAATTATATAAGATATAAAAACTATTATTAAGAAGCTTCCCTTAGCCTATATAATACTCTTATTATCTTCTAGAGATAACCTTTTATATTTATACCCTCTAGGGGCTTATAGTAAATAGGTTCTTTAAGCTTTATATATAGGAAAGTATTCTAAATATTATATTATTAGGTATTAAGATTATTAGTATAGTAAGCTATAAGTAGTATATATAGAGATTATAAAGTAAGTATAGTAGTGTAGTTATTAAGGTTATTCTTTAGTTATTAGTTACCTTAAATAACTATTCTAGCTTTAAACTCTATAACTACTTCTTTTTTATTAGTCTTATACTTAAAGACCTAGCTAAGGTCTATAATTTCCTTCTACTTCTCTAGATTAAATAATTTATCTAGTATATTCTCCTAGTAGTTTAAGAATAGAAGCTTTAAAAGCTTTTTTATAATTACTTCCTTCTAGTAGTTATAATAGGCTAAAGCTATAGCTTAATAATAATAGGTAAGTTCTAGTAGTATATCTTTAATCTATAAACTATATTAAATACCTTATAATACTATAGAAAAAGTAAAAGTAAACTATACTTACCTAGCTTTATATATCTCCTTTCTTTAGTATTTTCTAGTAATAATATTATCTAGATTAATACTATTATCCTAGGGATAATAATTCTCTATAGCCTTACTGCCTTTACTAGTAATTTTATTAGTCTTTATAGTAGTCTCTATATATTTAATTATTATATTATATACTAATTTATTAATTTTATAAAATAGCATATTATTACCTTATACCTAAAGCTCTATATTCTCTATAGTAACTAGTGCCTTATAAGAAAAGTTAGGAGAGGTTAAAAGTACACTAAAAAGGTTATCTTTTTCCCCTATTATATAAGGAGGTATTTTTACTTTAAACTACTTATTTTCTCCTTCTATATTTATAGGTAAAGAGGTATAATTCTTATAATTCTTATCTTCTAATTCTATTCTAATAAGGTCTTAACTAATTTCCTTATTAATATTATTAGCTTTAAGCTTCTTAAGTAATATAATTATTAATATCTTCTCCTTTTAGGCTAATTCTAGCTTTTCTTCTAGTTTAAAAAAGGAGTTCTTATTAAATTAAATATATACTAATATAATAACCTTATAATTATAAAGTAAAGGCACTTATATAATATACTAGGACTTACCTCTATAACTAATAAGGTATCTAATATAAGCTTTCTACTCTAACTATAGTATTATATTATATAATTTAATATACTCTAGAGCCTTTATTATTATAGGAAACACTTTATATCTATAGGCTTATAGATATATAATTAAAGGTTTCTAGACCTCTACTATATTTAAGTATATAAGGACTATTTTCCTAGCCTAATCCTACTAAAGTTTATATAATATAGTCTACTTCCTATAATATTTAAAAGGTATATAATTTAATAGATAAACTATAGTATTAAAGACCTTATTATTAAGATTAGATAGAAGGTTAGCTTTAAGACTTAAAGTATAAGCTTTTTACTTAACTACCCCCCTAGATCTCTCTACCTTTCTATTCTAACTAGGTATTAAGGGAGCTAAATTATAGACTATAATACTAGTAAAGGCTATCTTATCCCTTATATTCTCTATAAAAAGGGCTTTTTTAATATTACTATATAAAAAGCATAGTTAAACCCTAAATTAAGTACTTAGGAATACTATTATTATATAAAAGCTATTATAAATCCTATCCTTTATCTTAAATAAATAGAAGAACTATATTAAGGTTATAAGGTAGGTAAAAACACACTAATATCTATTACTATTCTAATAAGGAGAGTTATAGTAATCTAGATTAACTAAAAGACTATAACCTAGTCCTTAAGGAAGTCCTTTAGGTATAACCTATAATCTCTATTACTTAGCCTTACCTATAGTATATATCTTATACTATATAAGCTTAGGACCTATTAATTTAACACCTAAAGCCGCATTTATAAGCTTTATAAATACCTTAACACTAGGATAACTATATTATTAATACTAAAGATTTATATCTCCTCTTATAGGTAGTCTTAGTGCCCTACTAGATATAGTATAGGCTTCCTTTAGATTCTCTAATAGTCTTAATAATATATAAAGCTTATTAATATTATAGACTTTAGCTATAGGTATTATCCCTTAATATAGAAATAACTTCTTCTAATTCTAGAAAATACCTACCCTTATAAGAATTATTACTAATACTAGATAAATATAGAATTCTAGAATAAATAATATAGTCTCTAATACTAATGTCCTTATATTCTATAATATAGGATCTATAATAGAGATATATATAGGGCCCTATCCTAAAGCTATATATATTATGCCTCTAGCTTTAACCTCTATTATAATATTTCTATTAAATTTAGATTAATTAAACTAGTGGATATTATTAAATATATAAATATTAGCTCTAGAGTTATAGAGGACTATATTTTACCTTAATTCTAAGCTATCTATAGCATTAGTTATTAAATTTACACTTTCCTTTACCTATTAACCTTATTTAGAGCGTATAAATAATAATATATTTATAGTCTTCTTACTAGGGGTAACTATAACTAAGTTATTAGTTAGATTTTATAAAGGTATAAATATCTTACTACTTTTCTTCTCTAGTTTCTAACTTATTACCTTAGACTTTTCTTATAGATTCTCCTTAAGATACTTCTTAATATTCTTTTTAGAGTTCTTCCTAACTTCCTAGTCCTTTAGTATAGCCTCTAGCTTATATATAGCCTTAAATAAATTATAGGATTCCTACTACTTTAAGGTATTATAAATATTATAATTTATATATCTAGGGCACTTCTTTTTCTCTAATTTACTTTAACTACTTAATCTATTAGTAGTAAGTATATTAGCTAACTTTAGTATGCTTTATAGAGGTTTATAGTCTCTTTTAAACTCTATAATAGCTTTAAGGAAGCTTTAGTTTATACCTTTATTAAGTAAATTATTCTATTTCTTTTAAAATAACTTAAATTTACTATAAAGAGAAATTATAAACTTATATAGTATTATCTCCTTAGTCTATTAGGTCTCTAAATCCTAATAATTTCTCTATAGTACCTTTATTATTACTACCTATTTATACTAATTATAAGTACCCTTAGCTTATAAGTAATTATTAAGACATATTTCTATAAGAATTAGTATCTTCTAAGTATTTAGCTTATACTAATCTTAAAGAAGCTTTAATATCCTTTAAGAGTACTAATAAACTAACTCCTTTTCTTTCTTTTTAGTGTTAAAGTTAAGGGAGTCTTAAATATTCTTTAAAAGAGTCTTATAGATATATTCCCTAATCTTTAGTATTTACTTTAATAGGTTATAATACTTTATAAGATTAACTTATAAATCTCTATATTAGAAGTTATATTTATCTTTTATATCTTTATAAGTAAGCTTCTAATCTTTAATAGCATTAGGGTTATCCTTTATAATCTCTAGTCTTAGACCCCTTTATAGGTATGTGGGTATTATAGGTTCTTTAAGTAGTTTATCCTAATTTAGATTAATATACTCCTAGATACTATAGGATTCTATATAATTCTTAATTTATATAAACTATTTAATCTAGTCCTTCTCTAATAATAATACTATATTTAGAGTTTCTTTAGGTATTATAAAGGGAAACTATACTAATTAAAAGGAAGCATAGGTTATATAGTTTAACTAATTAATATAATAAAGGGCAATTATCTCTTAATATTAGTAAGTATTAAATTAAAAATATTAATAGAGCTTATATTATCTATAATAATTAATAATAAGGGTAATTAAAGCCTCCTAGGCTTATAACTATTAAGATAGGGGTTAGGGTAGATAATAAAAATAGTTTAATTTCGGTTAATTAGAGGTGCAGATAGCACCTAACTTTTGTACCTAAAAGGTACATAGTGCGCTATAGTAATAACTAGTCTATAGAGGTACTTCTAATACATTATCTTTACCGTTGTCTTATTAAGGGTTTTAACCTAGTTATTGCGCAGGCTGCTGTGAGAACAAAGGATAGCTAGGCAAGAGGTATAGGGGCACTTATGTATTTACTAAAGCTTGCTAGGTCTAAGTGTTGTGCGTGTAAGTCGCTAGCTTTTATCTAGTAGCTTGCTAGTGTTACGTGGACCTAGCCCTAGGCCTAGCATACCTATAGGGTATGCACGCTATGTTATAGGCAGGGCCTTATAATTACCTCCCTACTTATAGCTAGGCTTCTAAATAGCTTTTACTAGCTATTTTATAGCTATTTACTAACTAGTAATAGCCTCTAAAACAATAATAAATAATAGATAGGGTTTAACTATAAATTCACCTATAATTCTTTATTATATTATATACTCTTCCCTTCTATAACTATAGTAATTTTTTAATTATTTCTTATGCCTTTAGTTTCTATCTCTTCTTAATCCTTAATTACCACATATTTATTATAGAAGATAAGCATATTCCTTTAAAAAAATATAGCTATATATATTATTTACACACTAGATACGCTAAGTTTAAGAAATATCCCCTAGCTAAGCCTATATTACTATAAATTAACTATTAATTTCCCTATAATCTATTTATAGATCCTTAAAAGATAAAATATTCTAAGCGCTATACCTA
Organism: Epichloe bromicola; assembly: GCA_023658445.1. Classification (NCBI taxonomy): domain Eukaryota; kingdom Fungi; phylum Ascomycota; class Sordariomycetes; order Hypocreales; family Clavicipitaceae; genus Epichloe; species Epichloe bromicola. Next base: position 3,081,941 of record CP098270.1, read on the forward strand.
ATACTATAACTATAGTAATTCTTATAAGACTATAAGTATACTACTCTTCCTATATCTTTTAGTCTTATTTTACTAATAAATTCCTATAGGCTATAGCTATAATAAGGGGTAATTTTATTAACCTCCTTATAGTTTTAGACTAGGCCTAAATACTTATAGATATTTATAGTAATATAGTAGAGGAAGACCCTAAGGACTACCTATTTTTAGAGGCCTCTTACTTCTATATTACTAAGTATTACCTTTATCTAATAATAGGGTTTAACTATATAAATATATTATACTATATTACTTTTAGCTTAACTAGGGCTATAAAGGTCTATTAGGTTTATCTCTTTACTATATATTTACTAGTCTCTTACTTATATTTAGTAGTAGTATACCTCTATTATATACTAATAGTATATAGTATTATAATAGTAGCTACTTATTATAATATTCCCTAGCCTAATTCTAGGGTATATAAGTATTATAGTTATTTTACCCTACCTTACTATATATTTACTAATTCTTCTATAGCTAAACTACTATAAACTTAAGATTATATAGAATATAAAAATAACTTTATACCTATAATACTTAGACCTAGGGTATATCCCCTAGGGGATAGTAAAATATTATTTTATACTAGTAATACACTAGGTAATTACTAAGGATAAGAATAGCACTAAGTATCTTATTTATAGGGGTTAGGCTTTTTTCTATAAGGGGGTAATAATAAAGGGGTTCCCCTTAACCCTCCCTACACTTTAGGTATGTTTTTTATTATTATTTAGTAAGTAGTTTAAGGTAGTTTATATAGGAGTATAATAGTAGCTAATAAGGCTAGGCCTTTTTTATTATAACTCTATATCTCTTTACCTATAACTTACCTATATATTACTACCTTTCTTATATAATTTACTTTAGTAAAACGCTTAGATTATATATTAAGTGCTTTCTATATCTTTTACTAGAACCTATTAGTTATATTTACTTAGCTAACCCTTCTATTTTACTAGGTATTTATTACCTTTATAGGTCTTCTTATAGTCCTTAACTTCCTTAACTTTATACTTATTTTCTTTATCCTTAAGGTTTAGTATTAGTATATCCTTATCCCTAGTGTCTTTATAGTAATTCTATAGCTTTAATAGGCTTATATAAAATATATTATATAGCTATCTATACTTCTTAGGTAATACTAGTTTATATGCTTATTTCCCTATAGTATTAAGTACTTAAAAAGGCCTAATAAATCTAGGGATTAGCTTCTATTTTATATCCTTAAGCCTAATATTCTTTACTAATAGTAGTACTAGGTTACCTTAATATAGTATTAATAGCTAGTAATACTAGTTATAGTACTTTACCTAGGTTTTAGTAGCTTTAGCCTAGTTTTTCTTTAGACACTCTCTAACTTTATATAGCTTTATAATATATATATATACTTCTAGTACCTCCTCTTCCTAGCTCTTGCCCCTAAGAGCTAGATAAAACTTAGGTAAATAGCCTATAAGTAAATAGTTTAGAGAGTAGCTAGTGCTCCTATTTACTATATTATTATAGGTAAATTAAGCTATTAGGAGTAGCTTAGGCTATATTTATTAGTTCTTTATAATAAAATATTAAAGGTAGTGCTTAAGTACTTAGTTTATTCTTTCTATCTACCTATTAGTTTAGGGGTAAAATACTATAGAAAGCCTCCGCTTTACCTAAGATAGGTAGCATAGGTCTAACTAGAATTAGCTTATAAAGACTAAACCTCTATTAGATATAATACCCTCTAGGGCTCTAAATTATAGCTTAATCTCTTTATAGAAAAGTTCTACTAATTTAGCCGCGTTAATAGTAGTAGTTATAGGTAAGAAAATAGAATACTTAGTAAATTAGTCTATAATTACTAGGATTATATTAGTCTCTTGCTTACCTACTTATATAATAGGTAACCTTATAATAAAGTCTATTAAGATTTCTATCTATAGTTACCTTAGTATTAGTAGTGATTTAAGGCTTCTATATAGGCAATACCTTCTAGCTACTACCTATTAGTAAACCCTATAGCTTATAATATAGTCTAAAATAGACTTACTTATAACTAGCTACTAAAAGTAATGCTTTAGTAGCTCTAAAGTGCGCTTAGTCCTAAAGTAACTTACTAGTAAATTATTATAGTGTAGCTATAGAAGCTCCTATTATAAGATAGGCTCCTAGGGAATAACTACCTAGTCTTAGTATAATAGGAGACCCCCTATACTATATAACTATAAACTAGCCTTTCCCTTCCCTTTTTCTAGGGAGTTATTAATCTTACTATTCTATCTCTATAAATCTAGGTCTTAATTCTATGCCTTCTGTAGTAATTATACTAATAGTTTATTTAGCCTAGATTAGTAGGGATCTAGTGATATAATAGTCCCCTATATCTCTTATACTACACTAATATCTTAGACACACACTACCTTCTCCTTAAAATCCCCTTTAGTTAGCTAACCTTTTACTAGATTTATAGTAGCTAACTAGCTTCTTAACTAGGCTACTCTAGCTATTCTCTCTATAGAGGCTAGGGTATTTTCCTCCCCTAAAGATATCTTATTAAGCCTCTCTATACCTAAGACTAGGGTATTTTCCTCCCCTAAAGGCATCTTACTATATCTTCTTTAATATATTAGTTTCTCTTCTTCTACTATTTTAGTAAGTACTATCTTCCTTTAAAGTTCTAGTAATAGTGCCCTATTTATTAGGGGTTTACCCTTATAATTAGACCTTCTTAATAGTATATTTACTAGGTTACTTTTCCTAGGTCTATGCCTAATTATAAAGTAAAAGGGATAAAGGAATATACACTACCTTACCTACCTTCTATTTAACTTCTACTACCTTATAAAGGTCTATAGATTATAGTAGTTTAATAGGACTTTAACTAGGCTTACTATGCCCTTAATATAGTATTACTAGTATTTAAATAACTCTACTATAGTAAGTAGCTCTTAATTAGCTATACTATAATTACACTTAGTATCTATAAATTTCCTTAACTAAAATACTACTAAATACTAATAGCCCTTATTATCCTATTAAGATAGAATTCCTACTATTATAAAGATTAAAGTATTTATCTTAATACACACTAGTTAGCTTAGGTTATAATAATAAAGGAGAGGCGCTTACTAGAAGGCCTCTTTTAGCTAGTTAAATGCTAGCTATTCCTTTACTCTAAATATAAACTTCCTAGTCTAGATACTATTTTAACTACCTTTTATTAATATATAAAGAGGTGCTATAATCCTAGAGTATTTATAAATAAACTATTAGTAGAAGTTATAAAACCTAAGGAAGGACTATATATTCTTAAAGCTTATAGGCTTTTTCTATTCTTAGATTATATTAACCTAGTAAGTATTTATTAAGATCCTATTAACTAATAGGATAAACCCTAGGAACTTTACTAACTCCTAGTAGAATAAACACTTTAAGGGTTTTATATATAACTCTACTAATCTTATATATTCTAAAACTTCCTTAATATATATAGTATATTCCTTCTATATCTTTAAAAAGATAAGGATATTATCTAGATATACTATATAAATAGTATTAACTAGCCTATAGAGCGCTTTATAAATATAACTTTAAAAAGTAGCTAGGGTATTAGTTAATCTAAAGGGTATTATAAGGTATTTATAGTGTCTATAATAGGTATAAAATATAGTCTTTTACTTATTACCTCCTTTAATATAAATTTAATAGTATATATCCTTAATATTAATTTTTAAGAAGTAGTAAGCTCCTTAGCACTAGTCTAGGATCTCTAAAATTAGGGGGAGAGTGTAGTAATTCTTCTATATTACTCTATTAAGTCCCTAATAATCTATATATAACTAGAGTGTCCTATCTTTCTTTAGTATAAATAGAATAGGCATGCCTATAAGGCTCTTAAAGGGTCTTATCTAGCCTTTCTATAGGTTTTTATTAATATATTCACGGAGTTCTTTTAGCTTACTTTAGGAGAGAGGGTAGATTAGTCTATATAGGGGTATAGCCCTAGGTACTAGGTTAATTATGTAGTTAGTCTCTTTTCTTAATAGTAAGCTTCCTACCTTATCTAATGTAAATATATCTTTAAACTTATATAGTTCTAGGGGAATATTTTTAATAGTTCTATATACTTTTACCTCCTTATTATCTTTAAGGGTAATAAACTTATTTTCTATAACCCCTATAATAGTATATATAATAGTCTTATTATACGTTACTTTTGTAAATTTATAAGGAGTTAATAGTAAAAAAGCTACTTTTCCTTTCTTAAACCACTATTCCTATAAATATAGGTAAAGGTATATACATTCTTCTATAAGGGTATATATTCTAATTAATATAGGGCTTCCCCCTACTCTTAGGTCTTTATTTATAGCTATATATAGTAGCTTAAGGTCCCTTTCTTCTTCTCTTAAGTTCTTAATTATAATAGGTACCTTATAGATACTATATTAAGGGACTATAAGGGCTTTTACTACCTTAATAATAGGTACTATAGCCTTAGCCTAGTTAAGTTTATAGGTTCTTATAAACTTAATACTAATTATATTAATCTTAGCGTAACTATCTAGATTAGCTACTATTTTAATATCTTTATACCTATAAATAGTAATTAGTATATAAAACTAATACCCTATTAGCACCTTAGTATTAGAGGTAGAGGTAAGGGTATCTACTTCTACCTTAGGGAGTTTTCTAGGCCTTCTTAGGGCTCTTTCTTAGGTTTCTTATAGTAATATATAAGGTATCCTATACTATTATAGTTATAATACTATATCTTATCCCTAGGTTTAGCAGTATTTAGGTAGGTAGCTAGGCCCTTCTCCTAGTCCTTATTCCTTTAATCTTTATAAGGTCTATAACCTTATAGGGAGTTATTCCTATAGTGCTAAGGGTTCTTATATAGGCCTTTATCTCCTAATTACTTAGATTTTTACTTATTCTTTAGTATAGCCTCCTAGAATTACTAGGTAAGTTATATAACCTCTTCTTAAGTCTTATTAGTAATAAAGGTATATAGGTTAATATAATCTTATAGGTTAGGGAGTAACTTTATAAAGAATATAAGGGCATAAGTCTTTTCTAGGGCTCTTTCTAGGTATTTCTCTAGTAAATCTAAGAAGATACTAAACTTAATAGGGCTTTAACCCTTATATTACTTTATATTCTCTAATTATATTACTATTTATATATTATAATTAGCTAAGTCCTAAAGTAGTATAAGTATCTAGGTCTAAAATTTATCCTAGTTATCTTTAAGGTTATCCTAGCTATTAGCCTACTATTCTTTAAGGTATCTATCCTATCTTACCCTATAATTAATATATATATAGTTAAGTATAAAAAGGATCTTCTAGTAGTTATATTAGAACTTCTTCTTTACCCTATTAAAGGCATAGTTTAGGTTATTAATCTATATCTTATATCTTTATAGGTTTATAGAATATTAGAGGTTAGTAATATTCTAAACTTTAACCTCTTAGCTACTATAGCTTAAGGAAATACTAGCTCTTTACTACCTTTTTAATTATTCTTCTCCTATATTACACTATAATAAATCTTAAAGCTCTTACTCTTTTTCCTATAGTTTCTAGAGTTTCTTAAGCTAAGTAATTTGCTTTACTATTACTATAGCTTAGGTATAGATAGTAAGGGGTATATCTTTAGTTATAGTACCTATAGAATAAGGCATATTCTTAGCTATAGTATTACCCTTATCTAGTAGCCCTTAGTTATTATCTAATATTACTCTTATAGATTAGGTAGTTCTCCCCCCTATATTACTCTTAGGTAGCTAGTAGGAGAAGCTTTAGAATTATAAGAATAAAGGATAGCTAGATAAGAGATATAGGGGCACTTATATATTTACTAAAGCTTACTAGGTCTAAGTGTTATATATATAAGTTACTAGCTTTTATCTAGCGGCTCGCCAGTGTCACGTGGACCTAGCCCTAGGCCTAGCATGCCTGTGGGGTGTGCACGCTGTGTTGTGGGCGGGGCCTCACAGCTGCATCCACACATCCGATACCTCAAGGAGGTCTCCCTGACAATATCCCTTGGGCCGTGATCCACGAGAACTCTGCTAAGTTAGCAGGGACGACCCGCAGTATAACTTATTGTCAGGGAGACCTCCTTGAGGTATCGGATGTGTAGATGCAGCCTGCGCAATAACTAGGTTAAAACCCTTAATAAGACAACGGTGGAGATAATGTATTAGAAGTACCTCTGTAGACTAGTTATTACTATAGCGCACTATGTACCTTTTAGGTACAAAAGTCAGGTGCCGTCTGCACCTCTAATTAACCGAAATCGAACCATTTTTCATCCTCTACACCGACCCCTACCTTGACACTTATATGTGGATCACTATAGGGCGGCTACTTTGTACAGTCCGAGCTTGCATTTTGTGGCTTTTTTTCCACCGCCTTTGTGTCTGAAGAAGCCCTCCTTCAATTCGATTAATTCGATCAATCAATTAATCAATCAATTCGATTAATTCGATTAATTAATTTACAAGCAAAATTATCTAAATAAGAGGTTATAATCCCTACAAAAGGTTATTATAGCGCTTTGCTAACTTTATTATAATACTCCCTATAAAGTTTATAGAGTAATTTATACTTTATAAAAATAAAAGCTAAAAAACAGTAGAATTCCCTTTATTCTTAGTATCTAATCCTATTATAGGTATTTACACGCCCCTTACTAGTATAATATATTATAAATAAGGGTAAATATAAAGTAGACTTAATTCTATAACTTTCTATATAAATTTACTACTAAGAATAGCTAGCATATCTGTTATGCATGCTTATGCACTCTGCTAACTTAGCAGAGTTTTCGTGGATCACGGCCTTGATTCTTTGCAGGCCGTGAAAAGACCAGCATCCCACAGGCAGGCCGATTGATTGACTGGGGTAGCTGAAAAGCCGCTTTGGAGGGGACCTGTGCTCATTACGGCGATTCTGCCGTCGTCTTTTCTTCCCCCGGAGGTTCCAGATCTATTATCGTCATTAAGTCAGTAGGGACTAATTTCTCTTTACGTTCGAAAAGGAAATAGTGCATGCCTCCGATATCTGTTAACGGTCGAAGTGCAAGCTTCCAGATCCAAACCCTTAGCTCACAAGGCAGTTTGGGGAAGAAGTGGAAGGTCGAAGCCATTTTGTCAGTACTGTCGGATGATTGGTGAGACAAGTCACGTTAAACAAGGCTATTAAATTGAGTAGAAATCAGAAATCAAAGATAAAACTGCTTGAGGCTCGCTATTTACAAGAAGCACGAATTCAACTAGCGTGGCAAACTAGGTTTAGTCCAGAATCCTTTTTAGAACCTTGCTATCGCAAAGTACAGTCTCCACGCGGGGCGGCCACTATTAGTTCTAAGTGGTTGTTGTGAGTGGAGCTGTTAGGGATGATAGGAGATTTCTCGCTAGTAAGAGGTACTAAATACCTCCGGTATAAATACACGTAGTATAAGGTACTTCTTTCCCCGCTTAGTGCCACGCTAATCCTTGATTGTGAGGACGAAGGATAGCTAGGCAAGAGGTATAGGGGCACTTGTGTATTTACTAAAGCTTACTAGGTCTAAGTGTGTTATATATGCGAGTCACTAGCTTATAGCTAGTGGCTTACTAGTATTACGTAGACCTAGCCCTAGGGCGTGGCTTATCTATAGGGTATGCTAGTGTAGTGCACTTATATTATAAGTAAGGCCTTATAATTACCCCCCCTTTTCTAGCTAGGCTTCTAAATAGCTTTAGATTACTACCTAAGATATAGCTATTTACTAGTTAGTAATAATAATAAGATTACTATATTAGGCTATTATAATAATAATAAATAGAGGTCTATCCTATAGTAATGTAAATATTTATTTAGTATAAATTTACTATTAAATTCCTATTATATTACTTATTTTTTCCTCCTATAAATATATTATCTTAGCCTAAGGTAAACTTTAATCTTATAATACACTCTTTTTTACTTTATTAATTACTACTCTCTTACTACTAATATATTAATAATTCCCTTAAAATAGTATAGTTATATACACTACCTCTATACTATATATATAGAGTTTAAAAAGAATTTACCTATAAAGCCTATATTACTATAGATTTATTATCTTTTCCCCTACCTTTTAGTAGTAAATCTATCTAAAGAGAAGTAGTCTAAGTAATATATTTAGTATATTAAGTGTAGTAACCTTTATAATATAGTAGTTTCCCCTTTTTTATATATCTTTAGTTCCCTTTTACTAACTTTTACTAGCTAATAGCTATAATAGTAGGTAATTTTAATAATCTTCTATCTCTCTTAGACTAGGTCTAAACTTTACTAAATACCTATAGGGATAGTAATACTATAAATAATAATAATAATAATTTTATCTTTATAGAGAAGACTTACTAGTATCTTACTAAGCTTTTAGCTAAGTTAATACTTAGTTTTAATTATACTAATATAGTATACTATATTATATTTAGTCTAACTAGCGCTATAAAGTATTACTAGGTTTATTATTATTTCCCTACCTATTTACTAGTATTTTACTAATTCTTTTATATAAGATACCTTTATTTTATACTAGTAGTATATAGTTTTATAGTAATAATTACTTATTACTATATTTCTAGGCCTTACCCTAGGGATTATAAGTATTTCTATAATATATTTAGTAGTTCTTTACTAATATTTCTATAGGTAAACTACTACTAGCTCCTAACTACCTAGGAGGTAAAAATAGTCTTATATCTCTATTCCTATAACCTAGGGACTAGGGTATATAGCCTAGCTTATATTAAAGCACTAGTTTTTTTACGCTATTTCCCTAGTAATTAAGGAGGATAAGAATACTAAGAAGTATCTTATTTATAAGACTTAGGTATTAATATAAAGTAGTGCTACTATAGAGGGATTTTCTCTTATTTTAGCTACCCTTTAGGTATGTTTTCCTTTATTATTTTATAGGTAGTTTAAGGATTTTTTCTTTTATTTTAGTTTAGAGTATTATAGTAGCTAATAAGGCTAGGCCTTTTTTATAAGGACTTTATATCCCTTTACCTATAACTTACCTATATATTACTAGCTTTCTTATATAATTTACTTTAGTAAAACACTTAAATTATATATTAAGCGCTTTCTATATCTTTTACTAGAACCTATTAGTTATATTTACTTAGCTAACCCTTTTATTTTACTAGGTATTTATTATCTTTATAGGTCTTCCTATAGTTTTTAACTTCCTTAACTTTATACTTATTTTCTTTATTCTTAAGGTTTAGTATTAGTATATTCTTATCCCTAGTGTCTTTATAGTAATTCTATAGCTCTAATAAGCTTATATAAAATATATTATATAGCTATCTATACTTCTTAGGTAATACTAGTCTATATACTTATTTTCCTATAGTATTAAGTACTTAAAAAGGTCTAATAAATCTAGGGGTTAGCTTTTATTTTATATTCTTAAGCCTAATATTTCTTACTAATAGTAGTACTAGATTACCTTAATATAGTGTTAATAGCTAGTAACACTAGTTATAATACTTTACCTAGGTTTTAGTAGCTTTAGCCTAGTTTTTCTTTAGATACTCTCTAACTTTATATAGCTTTATAATATATATATATACTTCTAGTACCTTTCTTTCCTAGCTCTTACCCCTAAGAGCTAGATAAAACTTAGGTAAGTAGCTTATAAGTAAGTAGTTTAGGGAGTAGCTAGTGCTTTTATTTACTATATTATTATAGGTAAATTAAGCTATTAGGAGTAGCTTAGGCTATATCTATTAGTTCTTTATAATAAAATATTAAAGGTAGTGCTTAAGTACTTAGTTTATTCTTTTTATTTACCTATTAGTTTAGGGGTAAAATACTATAAAAAGCCTTTACTTTACCTAAGATAAGTAGTATAAGTCTAACTAGAATTAGCTTATAAATACTAAACCTTTATTAAATATAATACCTTCTAGGGCTCTAAATTATAGCTTAATCTCTTTATAGAAAAGTTTTACTAATTTAGCTATATTAATAGTAGTAATTATAGGTAAGAAGATAGATATCACGACTTAAGGGTCGAAAGATAATAGAACAGAGTGATGGCTTAGATTCACAGTCGTAGCTAGAAAGGTGCTACCTAGGGGCAGGTGCGTGAAGGTTTTAAGCTCTAACCTTCTATAAGAATATAGGCGGTTCTCGCTAAATACCTTACCCTATGCTTACGTAACTATCTAGCTACTAGCTATCCCCTCCCTAATCTAGTAGGTCTAAGGTCTTGCTAGTGCTCTATTATATAATAATCCTATCTCTATCCCTTACGCTCCTAATATAATACCCCCTCTTTATATAATTATCCTTAATTATATAATAAGCTACTTGCTTAGGGCGTTTATGCTACGCAGTCCTAGAGGCTATAGTTAATAGAGGGTTTAGGTTAGGTATAATATATTATAGCGTAACGTGTTATTAAAAATAATAACACTAATAATACTAGGGTGCGAATATTATTATCCCCCTATTTATTAATACTAAATAGCAACCTATTTGCTACTCTAATGTAGTAAAGCAGATACTCTTTGCCTTATACTAATAGTTCTAAGAGAGTAGACACCCTATATTAAATTTTATAATTAGGTTAAATAGACAGGGTATTAGACGCTATGTGTATAAATAAACTTATTTGTAGGTCTTAGTAATATAGTAGTGCAGTTGCTATATGTTTGTAGCTACTAGTATATTCGCAGATAGTAATAATAATAGTAAATGTTATAATCCCCGCGTTAGCTATACGTAGTGCGTAGATTACTTAAGGGGTCTATAGTTAATATAAAAAGGACTAGATCTTCCCCCCTTATACACACACTTCCTTTCCCTTATATACTATCTAACTATTATAAGTTCCTTTATCTTTACTTATTTTCCCTTTACTGCTTCCTTACTACTAACCTATAGCTAGCTTATAATATCTAAAATCTATCTATTAACTCCTACTCTACTACTAGGTCTACCTCTATAGAATAAACCCTTAGGGAAGTTACTAGAGAAGTTACCTTAAAAGAGGATAGTATCTAAAATTTCTATATAAGTTTACTACTTCCTTACTAGGTTATTATTACTAACTTATAGCTAGTAATACTAAAATTCTATATATATAGTGTAGTTAGTAGGTTACTATATAAAATATATAGCCTAAGAATAGCACCTATACTATTCCTTAGTATCTTAAGGAGAATAAACCTTTTCCTATAAAGTATAATAACTCTTATAGTATAATCTTACTACTTCTTTACTTCTTATAGTTACTAATCTATAGTAGTAAACTTAGCTAAATATGCTTATTATGCCTAAAATAATAAGATATATATTAGAGTATAACTACCTATTCTAAATCTCTAGTTTTAAGACACTAACCTACTACTAGTGCCCTACTTAAATTATATAGCTTTATAAAAAGCTATTTAATATTATTAAAGCTATACCTAAGGGAGATTACTACTACCTTAATAAAGTAAGTGTATCCTTAGTCCTCTTAACTTAATTACTACTAATATACTAATAGTCTCTTATTTATACTAAGTAGAAACTATATAATACCCTCCTAAAGACTAAAAACACTAATAAGTATAGGTGTGTTTATTATGCTTAGGTAGCTACTAAAGTAGCCTAGGAAGCTAAGTATAATAAGCGCGCTACTATAGTGTAGCTAGCTAATACTACTAACCTTAAGGTCTAAATTAATATTATAAACTATCTTTACTATATATATAAGAATATCCTAATAGTAAGTCTCTTAAATATTTATAGGCACTTCTTTACTAACTTACTAGTAGTTTACTCCTTATACCTCTAGGCTTCCTACTTATATTAGTCCTTCTAAGTTACCTAGAGAGCTCTATATCTTTATATATAGGGAAGGTAACTCTTCTAATAATAAGGCCCCTACGCCTCTAAAGGCTCCTATACCTATTATTACTATAGTCTCTAGGGAAAATAGGGGTAAGGGTAGGGATAAAGAAATGCTTTTTAAGTAATTATTACTAGGTAGTTATATTATAATTATAAGAGTAATATAATTATGTCTTTTTAGAATATTACCCTGTGTTATTTACTATATTTACAGGGTATTACCTTGTGTTATTTGCTAAGGGCAGTTTTGCTACCGTGACCTAGCTACCTAGTTACTGCTTATAGTTATAGATAATATCCCTTATAATAAAATCCCTCTTTAACACCTATGAATTCTCTAAGCTATTATAGCCCTTTTATTTAACTAGGTACTTATAACGCCTACTATTATAATAATATAAGATAATTCTTTCTACCTTAAACTCTTACTTATTATCCTTAATATTATCTTATAGCAAAGAAGCATCTACTATATTACTTAGGTCCCCTTTAAAGGGTTTAAGGCTTATAATATTAAACACATTATATAACCGCGTTCTAGTAGGTAATTCTAGCTAGTAAGCTAGCCTATAACTCCTAACTACCCTTATAATCTTATAAGGGCCTAGGTACTTTATAGTTAACTTCCTACTTAGCTATCTTAGGTTAATATTCTTTATAAATAGTAAAATATAATTACTAACTTTAAATCTCTTTAAGGTCCTTTTTTAGTTATAGTATTTCTTATACTAAGCTTATAAGTTAATTAGAAGCTATTTAATTACTATATGTTTCTCTCTTAGTAATAATACTCTACTCTTAGCCTAATTATTTATAAGTAGAATATTAGGTACTACTTACTATAGGCCCCTAGGGTTATACCCTTATAACGCCTCCGCTAGTGTGTAGCTATAAGTTATATAGTTGCTAGTGTTATATATAAATTATACTATTAATAGGTTATTAGCCTAGTTAGTTTATTTAGCGTAGGAGAAAGCCCTTAAATAATATTCTAGGACCTAGTTTAATTATTCTATCTGCCTATCTATCTATAGGTAAAAAGCAGTGCTTAGTAGCCGCTTAGTTATAATAAGATAGTAAAAGGTTATCTAGAATCCACTTATAAATATAGAACCTTAGTCTATTATAATACCTTCTAGGGCACTATAATCTCTAAAGATATATTCTAGGAATATAGTAGCTAACCTATTGCTTATTAGTTGCGTTAAAATAAGGATATAAATACTATACTTTATAAAATAGTTTATAATTACTAAGATTATATTATAGGTCTAGTTAGTGTCTTTAACTAGTAGTAATCTAGTAATAAAATCTATTAATAGTTCTTAAAAGGGGTAATCTAGCTCTAGTAGAGTAGCTAACTTGCTATATAGCTTATAGTGCCTTAGCTTTAAAACTTAATAGTTTATATAAGTACTAATATATACCTTTATATCTTTCTTTATTAATAGCTAGTAGTACTAACTTATAATTTAATAAAGCGTCCTACTAACTCCCTAATGCCTAGTAGCGGGGTTATTATATATTAGTAGTAAAATCTCTTTTCTTATCCCCTAGGGAATATAAACTTAACTCTTAAATATTAATAGCTTAGAGGGTTTAATTAACTATATCTATAACGCTTCTAAGTCACCGCTCTTAAGTAGCTTTCTCTAATATATAGCAAACTTATTATTTTGCTATATACCTAATAATAATACTTAAATTAAAATATCTAATTCTAAGCTATTATCCTAAGTGTTAGAGTTAAACTTAGAAGAGGTTCTCCGCATAGCTTAGATCCTTACTATAATATCTCTATAAGTAGCTAGCTTATAAGTTACTTCTAGTCTTATAAGTACACTATAGTTAAGTAGTGTTTCTAAGGGGCGCCCTTGCTACTTACTAGTAACTATACTAGCTAGAATACCCCTTTTAATAATATCTAGTCTTATAGCTTCCTTAAAAATATAGCTAAGTTATATTTTCTTAAAACCCTAGATATTCCTATTACTATTATAGGGTCTTTATAACTAACTATTTGCTATATTAAATAATAATATAATAAAGCTTATAGTGTTCCTATTACTACTATAAAGTTCCTATTAATTAGTATCTATAAACTTAGATAAGAAGTTTAGTAGCTATAAGGTTACTACCTTCGCTTTCCTATCCTTACTTATATAATCTACCCTTCTTAATAATATATTAGCGGGGTTTAACTTACTAGCCCTATATTTAATTCTAAAGTTAAATAGGCATAGCTTATTAAGCACTATTACCTACCTACTAGTTAGCTATAGCTTTATAGCTAGGTACTTATAGTTTAAGTAATCTATTACCACTATAATTAGGTAAGTTAAGTACGCTAGGTAATGCCTCTATGCCCTAAAAGCCTCTTAGATTGCTAATAATTTAGTATCTAGTGTAGGGTAGCGTAACTTAGCATTAGTTAACTTCCTTAATATATACGTAACTAGGTGCTAGTAACCTAGCACTAATATTACGAGTATCGCTCTAATAGTAAAACCTAATATATCTATCTCTACTCTTAATAGAGTAAGTGGGTTAAAGTACACTAAAATTAGTGCTTCCTAGAATAACCTCTAGAGTTCTCTAAATATAGCTAGCTTATAGGGTTCTAGCTTAAAGGTTACTAGTTATCCCCCCTTAAGTTAGTTTATTAATAAAATAACTACTTTACTATACCACTTAATAAAATATTAATAAAATCCAGTGAACCTAAGGAATAATTAGATATCTAGGACGCTGCGAGGTATTAGCTATATTATAATTACTTCTACCCTTAATAGTTCTATTGTAATACCTTTCTTAGATATAATAAATCCTAAGAATTTAACCTCTATAACTAAAAATTAACACTTCTTTAGGTTAATAAAAAGCTTTATATCACGGAGTCTGCTTAGGACTTATTTAACGTGGCCCGCGTGAGCAGCTATATTACTGCTATAAATCAGGATGTTATCCAGGTAGATAATGTAGATATTATCTATAATATCCTTAAGGACCTTATTAATATACTCCTAGAAAGTCGCTAGCATATTAACTAATCTAAATAGCATTATAAGATACTTAAAGTGCCTATATTTATAATAGAATACTATCTTCTACTTATTACCTAAGTAAATATATAGCTAGTAGTATGTATCTATTAAGTTAAGTTTTATCTAGATAACCACGCCCTTTAAGTAATTAAGGATTTTAGTAATTAGTAGTAAGGGGGACTTATTCTTAATAGTAATCTTATTTAGGCCCTTATAATCCACGTAAAGCCTTAATTTCCCTCCTTTCTTTAGAACAAATAAAATTAGGGCCCTAGCTAGGCTAACTAATCTTCTAATCTATCCCTTTTACTACATATCTATAAGATACTCCCTAAGCACCTCTAGCTCTTTCTTAGCTAAGTTATATATTAGTCCCTAAGGAGGTATTTTCCCTTCTTCTAATTTAATTATATAAGTATAGCCTTCTAGTTTAGGAAGTATTCCTACTAAATCCTTATTAAATATGTCTTTAAATTCTAAGTATTTCTTTAGGAGCTCTAGTTTATCTATATTATTACTTAGCCCTTGCTTAGTTATAGGTTACTTATTGCTTAGACTATCTAAGGATCTTAGGTTAGCTATAATATATTACTTATATAACTTATAGGTATGCTCTAAGACTATTACTACTTCCTTACTACTTATTTCCTAAATTAGCTTTAGTAAGTTTACTAGTAGGTCCTTTTTTAGTTCTTTTCTCTTCCTATTCTTTAGGCTATTTAAGATAACTTTTACTAAACCTAGTACTAGAGTAACTACTAACTATTTTAATACTTTATACACTCTTTACTTACCCTAAGTATATAAGAGGCGCTCCCTTATTACTAGGTATCTCTAAAACTTCTCTTTCTAATATATTACTATAGGTTTATATTCTTTAATCTAGTCTATACCTAGTAGTAGCCCTTCTCTAGTATTAGTAATAAAGTAGCTAACTTAGTAAACCTTTATAAACCCTATACTATCCTTTATTAATACTAATCTCCTTAGAATTCCTTAATATAAAACTATATCCTTACTTACACTTTTAAGGTTTTAATCTATTTTTTTAACTCTTTTCTAATCCTCCTTAGATAATAACTTTAGGTATATAGTTAAGGATTATATACTTAAATCTATTAGTGCCTTTACTACTACCTACTAGTAATCTTATTATAGAGATATATAGACTCTAACTCTTAGGTCTACTAATTTATCCATAATAAGCCCCCTATCCTAGGTTTGTGCAGATAAAAGTAGTATCTTATTAGGATTAGATACTTTATTGCCACTATTATTATGCTTCTCTATAGTGTGTTTATTACTCTTATAAATAAAGTAGTCTAATAAATAGCAAGCTATTAAGATATATCTAGGCTTCCTGTATTTATAATATATAATAGGTAATCTTCTTACTTACCCTTTATTCTATTACTATAAGTTATTTATAGGCAAAGTTAATTACTATTACTTCTTCTTATTATCTTAACTCTTCTTATAACTCTATATTAGTTTTATTACTACCTTCGCTTTCTTACCTTAGCCCTATAACTAGCTCTAAGTAGTTAGAAACTCCTAGCTAAGTATCTGCTTCCTTATAGTATTATTAAGGCTATTAATAAATATATAGATTCTTAGTTATATTAGGATTAGTTTAGGTAGGTTAGATTTAACCTTAGTCTAATTCCTAATAAAGGCTTAAAATAATTAGCTATTACCCTACTAAAGATTTAGTAGTAACCTAGTTACTTCTAAGTATCTAGCGTTCTTATCTATTATTCTAGTCTTTAGCTATATAATAAAGCTTACTTAATTATAGTCCTTATATTCTACATAACTATCTATAGCTATATAGTATATCTATTATTACTTTATATTATTAGTAAGGTATTTACTAGTATAAGCTACCTTTATTATATTATTATAAAAGGTATATTAGTCTAATTTAAATAATATATTTAAGTCCGCTAGGAAATTCTAGAGGTTTTTATAAGTATCCCTCTTATATAATAGTATTTATAGCTATATCTTAATAATACTATATTAGTATATATTCGCTACTTACTTAGCGCCTATTAGTAAAGTAGGTATAGGAGTAGTTAGTCTAACCTAAGGAGGTAGATTTATAGGTCCTTACTAAGTTCTAACTAATAGTAGGTTTGCCTAAAGCTCCCTAATTTTCGCTTCTATCTATAGAATTTCCTATATTTTCTACACATATTATAGCTTAGCTTATATAATATTATAACGCTATTATACCGCCTCCTTAACGCTATTATTCTTAATTCTAGTATTATTATCTAGATTAGTCTTAGGTAATATCTAATACACTTAATTATTAGCGTTTATTATTTAAGTATTTACTACACTACTACTACCTTACTTATCTATAGTATTACTACTAGGGGGTGTAGGTATATTTTGTATAGATATTCTCTAGTATACTAATATTATAATCTAGCTAATAGTTTATTACCTTAAAGGGATTAAGAGCTTAATTTATTATAACTTAAGGGTTAAAAAATAATAGAATAGAGTAATAGCTTAGATTTATAGTTATAGCTAGAAAGGTGCTACCTAGGGGTAGGTGTGTAAAGGTTTTAAGCTCTAACCTTCTATAAGAATATAGGCAGTCCTTGCTAAATACCTTGCCCTACGCTTACATGACTATCTAGCTACTAGCTATCCCCTCCCTAACCTAGTAGGTCTAAGGTCCTGCTAGTGCTCTATTATGTAATAATCCTATCTCTATCCCTTACGCTCCTGACAATAGAATACTTAGTAAATTAGTTTATAATTACTAGGATTATATTAGTCTCTTGCTTACCTACTTATATAATAGGTAACCCTATAATAAAGTCTATTAAGATCTTTACTTATAGTTACCTTAGTATTAGTAGTAATTTAAGGCTTCTATATAGGTAATACCTTCTAGCTACTACCTATTAGTAAACCCTATAGCTTATAATATAGTCTAAAATAGACTTACTTATTACTAGCTACTAAAAGTAATACTTTAGTAGCTTTAAAGTATACTTAGTCCTAAAGTAACTTACTAGTAAATTATTATAGTGTAGCTATAGAAGCTCCTATTATAAAATAGGCTCCTAGGGAATAACTACTTAGTCTTAGTATAATAGAAAACCCCCTATACTATATAACTATAAACTAGCCTTTCCCTTCCCTTTTACTAGGGAGTTATTAATCTTACTATTTTATCTTTATAAATCTAGGTCTTAATCCTATACTTTCTATAGTAGTTACGCTAATAGTTTATTTAGCCTAGATTAGTAAGGATTTAGTAATATAATAATCCCCTATATCTCTTATACTATATTAATATCTTAGATATACACTACCTTCTCCTTAAAATTCCCTTTAGTTAGCTAACCTTTTACTAGATTTATAGTAGCTAACTAGTTTCTTAACTAAGCTACTCTAGCTATTCTTTCTATAGAGGCTAGGGTATTTTCCTTCCCTAAAGATATCTTATTAAGCCTCTCTATACCTAAGACTAGGGTATTTTCCTCCCCTAAAGGTATCTTACTATATTTTCTTTAATATATTAGTTTCTTTTCTTTTACTATTTTAGTAAGTATCTCTTTTTCTACTATTTTAGTAGGTATCTCTTCTTCTACTATTTTAGTAGGTATCTTTTCTTTTACTATTTTAGTAAGTACTATCTTCCTTTAAAGATCTAGTAATAGTGCCCTATTTATTAGGGGTTTGCCCTTATAATTAGGCCTTCTTAATAGTATATTTACTAGGTTGCTTTTCCCTAGTCTATGCCTAATTTTAAAGTAAAAGGGGTAAAGGAATATATACTATTTTACCTACCTTTTATTTAACTTCTACTATCTTATAAAGGTCTATAGGTTATAGTAGTCTAATAAGACCTTAACTAGGCTTACTATACTCTTAATATAGTGTTACTAGTGTTTAAATAACTTTACTATAGTAAGTAACTCTTAATTAGCTATACTATAATTATACTTAGTATTTATAAACTTCCTTAACTAAAAGGCTACTAAATACTAATAACCCTTATTATTCTATTAAGATAGGATTCTTACTATTATAAAGATTAAAGTATCTATCTTAATATATACTAGTTAACTTAGGTTATAATAATAGAGAAAAGGCGCTTACTAAAAGGCCTCTTTTAGCTAGTTAAATACTAGCTATTCCTTTACTCTAAATATAAATTTCCTAGTCTAGATACTATTTTAACTACCTTTTATTAATATATAAAGAGATACTATAATCCTAGAGTATTTATAGATAAAGTATTAGTAGAAGTTATAAAACCTAAGAAAGAACTATATATCCTTAAAGCTTATAGGCTCTCTCTATTCTTAAATTATATTAACCTAGTGTATATCTATTAAAATCCTATTAACTAATAGGATAAACCCTAGGAATTTTACTAACTTCTAGTAAAATAAGCACTTTAAGGGTTTTATATATAACTCTACTAACCTTATATATTCTAAAACTTCCTTAATATATATAGTGTACTCCTCTTATATTTTTAAGAAAATAAGGATATTATCTAGATATACTATATAAATAGTATTAACTAGCCTATAAAGCGCTTTATAAATATAGCTTTAGAAGGTAAGTAAGGCATTAGTTAACCTAAAAGGTATTATAAGGTATTTATATTGTTTATAATAGGTATAGAACATAGTCTTTTACTTATTACCTCCTTTAATATAAATTTAATAGTATATATCCTTAATATTAATCTTTAAGAAATAGTAAGCTTCTTAGTATTAGTTAAGAATCTCTAAAATTAAGGGAAGAGCGTAGTAATTCTTCTATATTACTCTATTAAGTCCCTAATAATCTATATATAAATAAAGCATCCTATCTTTCTTTAGTATAAATAGGATAGGCATACCTATAGGGCTCTTAGAGGGTCTTATCTAGCCTTTCTATAGGTTATTATTAATATATTTATAGAGCTTCTTTAGCTTACTTTAGGAAAGAGAGTAAATTAGTCTATATAGGGGCATAGCCCTAGGTACTAGGTTAATAGTATAATTAGTCTCTTTTCTTAATAGTAGGCTTCCTGCCTTATCTAATATAAATATATCTTTAAACTTATATAGTTTCTAAGGGATATCTTTAATAGTTCTATATACTTTTGCCTCCTTATTATCTTTAAGGGTAATAAACTTATCTTCTATAACCCTTATAATAATATATATAATAGTCTTTATTGAAATGTAAGGAGCTAATGCCAGCTAGCAACAGCTGTACAAGTGCAAGCTCTACGGTCTAGGACCAATAGAGCCATAACGTTAATTCTTATTAACACAACGTAACGGAAGTAGTAGTAGTTATTAACTAATAGAATTTAATTTAGATTACTTTATAGTAACTAATAGAGCAATAGAATTGATTTTTAGTTAGTTTATTTAGGCAATGTGGCTATTAGTTAAGAGGCCTAGCTAACTAGCTAGATTAAAAAGATCTTCTTCCTCTCATAGACTTACTAACTATATTAGTAAGCCTAGGCCGCTAGTGGGGTCTTACAAGCCACTTTTTATTTTCTATAAAATTTATTTATATATAAAAACTAAAAAATTAACTTACCACTATATATACTAGTAACCTATATGCACTAAATTTTAGTCTAAAAAATATTACTATATAAAAAGAAAGCCCTATCTTCTAGTAATAATTTGCTATATATAAGACTTTTATATAACCTCTAGTTAAAGAGAAAATCGCTATTAAAGATAGCTATAGGGTAAGCTACTTATATTACTACTATAGGGTAGTCTGCTTATATTACCCTAGCTTACCTAATTACTTGTGGTTAGGGTTGTAGGCACACTTATGCCCACAACACTAATTAATATTAGTTATTCACATGGTTAGTCGTAGCTGTTAATAGCTGCAACGTGGTCATTTATAACCACTTTCGTAACCGTTGACAGCTGCAGTGCAGCTGTTAAGCTTGCAATGCAAGCTTAGTAATATAAAGGTTCTTTGACTAGAAAGGGCTAAAAATAGGTCTTATTTTTAACAGTCTTATTATATATTACCTTTGCGAATTTATAGGGAGTTAGTAGTAAAAAGGCTACTTTTCCTTTCTTAAACTACTATTCCTATAAGTATAAGCAAAGGTATACGCATTCTTCTATAAGAGTATATATTCTAATTAATATAAGGCTTCCCCTTACTCTTAGGTCTTTATCTATAGCTATATATAGTAGCTTAAGGTCCTTCTCTTCTTCTCTTAAGTTCTTAATTATAATAGGTACCTTATAAATACTATATTAAAGAATTATAAGGGCTTTTACTACCTTAATAATAGGTGCTGTTAAAATGTAGGGAGCTAATGCTAGCTAGCAATAGCTATACAAGTGTAAGCTCTACGGTCTATGACTAATAGAGCCACAACGTTGATTCTTATTAACGCAACGTAATAGAAGTGGTGGCAGTTATTAACTAATAGAATTTAATTTAGATTACTTTATAGTAACTAATAGAGTAATAGAATTAATTTTTAGTTAGTTTATTTAGGCGATACAGCTATTAGTTAAGAGGCCTAGCTAACTAGCTAGATTAAAAAGATCTTCTTCCTCTTATAGACCTACTAACTATATCGGCGGGCCTAGGCCACTAGCGGGGTCTTATGAGCCACTTTTTATTTTCTATAAAATTCATTTATATATAAAATCTAAAAAATCAACTCACCACTATATATACTAGTAACCTATATACACTAAATTTTAGTCTAAAAAATATTACTATATAAAAAGAAAGCCCTATCTTCTAGCATTAATTTACTATACATAAGACTTTTATATAACCTCTAGTTAAAGAGAAAATTACTATTAAAGATAGCTATAGGGTAAGCTGCTTATATTACTACTATAGGGTAGTCTGCTTATATCACCCTAGCTTACCTAATTACTTATAGTTAGGGTTATAGGCACACTCGTGCCTATAACACTAATTAACATTAGTTATTCACACGGTTAGTTATAGCTATTAATAGCTGTGATGTAGTTATTTATAACCACCTTTATAACTATTAATAGCTACAGTATAGCTATTAAGCTTATAGTGTAAGCTTAGTAATATAAAGGTTCTTTAACTAGAAAGGGCTAAAAATAGGTCTTATTTTTAACACCCCCCTTATAAAAGACTTATATATAAGTAAATAAAAGCATATAAGATTACAATAGGGTAAGCAATAACTTTTAGGTAAAAATAGTAGAGAAAAGGGAAAAATAGGAAAAGATAAAAAACCCCCTTTTTAAATCCTAGCTATAGTTATATATAGCTTCCCTTTTTAACGTTGTTTTTAGTTCCTTATTAAAGGGTTTTTAGTTATTAGTTTTAGAAGTTATTAAGCCCTAGAAGCTTAATAAAAGCCTAATAGAGAGGTCTTATAAGAGGTTTTGTAAGACTGTCTGCGGGCATTAACTTAGTATCTAGATATTTAATCTTAGCTAAACTAGCTAAAACCTGTTACCTAATATAGTTAAACTTTAATAGGGTATGTTTAGTATAACTATATAAGGTAGGGTTATAAGCAGTAGTTATAGCACCTTAATTATCGCAAAATATCTAGATAGGAGGGGAAATAGGGGTTTTTAGCTTCTTAAATAGACCCTAAAGCTATTATAGCTCCTGGAAGGTCTCGCAGATAGCGTTAGATTTAGCTTCTAATGTTAATAAAGCTATTGTACTAGATTTCTTTGACTTCTAGCTAATAGGTCCGCTAGCTAGCTTAAATAGATAAGCATAGGTCGATTTTGAGGTCTTTTTATCCCCTGTAAAATCACTATTATAATAACCTATTAGGCTTTTGCTAGCTATACCTTTAGGGTTACCCCTATAGATAATAGTAAGGAATCTAGTCCTAGATAGGTACCTTAGCAGATTTTTAGCTGTATTTAGGTGCTCTATATAGGGACTAGCTAATATAGTTAATAGCCACTAAACTATAAAGGCTACATTAGGCCTTATAAGCAACATTAGGTACATTATAGTCCTTATAATACACTAATAAAGCTTAATATCGCTAGCTATTAAAAGCTTAGTTATCTACGTAGCTAAAATGCCTAGCTAAAGAGGTATGCTAATAGGCTTACTATCTAGCATATTAAATCGGTTTAAAGCTTCTAATATATACTAAGATTAATAGATTTTTAGTATTCTATTAGGCCTATCTTAAATAATTTAAACCCCTAAGAAGAATTTAGCAGGCCCCCTATCTTCTATTAGATAGACTTTATGAAGTTCTTTCTTAAGTCTTTAGATATAATATAAATCCAGTCTAATTAGAAGATAATTATCTATATAAGTAATAATAAAGGTTTTAGTAGAAGGATTAAAGAATATTACTAGGTCTAATATTAGAGGGTTAAAACCTAGGGATTTAAGCACTGCTATTAATGCTTATTACTACTCCCTTAAGCTCTGTTTTAGGCTATATAAAGATTTCTATAATAAAATTACTTAATCTTTAGAAGGTTTCTAGCTAAAGCTTCTAGCTAATTTAGCTAGGTTAGGATTTGCTTTAAGGAATTTAATAAATCTATCTAGAATAACCATATAAATCTGTTATTATAGCTTATTATTAAGAAAAGCTCCTATAAAATTAATCTATTTAATTTCCTAGTTATTCTAAGCCGCTAGGGCTAGTAAAATCCTCTAGCTAGGGGGAATGCTTATAGTAGCAAAGGTCTCTAGATAGTTAAGACCTTTAATTTGCATAAATCCCTTAGTAATAAGTTTAGCCTTGTATTTTAAAGGATTATTTTCTTTATCCTTTTTAAGCTTATAAATAAGCCTATTTTTTAGTAATTTTTAGCCCTTAGGGATTTTATCTTTCCCTATAAATTTAAAAGTACTAGCCTTTAGAAGCTATTTAAATTCTTTAAAGGTAGCTTCTATCTATTTATCCCTTTTAGGACTAGATATAGCTTGCTTCTAGGTCTTAGGTTTAGGGCTATTAGGGTTCTTTTCCTTTAGCTTTTCCTATACCTTAAAGCAGATTTCTTTTATAAAATTTAGAGAAGAAGGGGAACTAATATTAACATCTATAGGGTTAATATTAGGGTCGAAGTTAGTAATTTTATTAGAAATCAGGTCTAGAGTTAAAATCTAATTTCCTAGTTAAGATATAGGCTACGCCCCCTCTAGGGCTTCTGGAATTAGACCTTTAGGGAGTTAATTAGGTCCTATAGGTAGTTTATCTTAACCTATAGGGTCCCCTATATTATCTATAGGGTAATCCTTTAAACTATAATCTAGATCTTATTAATTATCTAGATTTTCCCCCTCTAAAGGGTTATCCCCTATAGAAATCCTAGGTAAGCCTTTAGAAACAGGGCCTATAGGTTCTATAATCTTAATAAAGCTAGTTTTTATAACTAGTCTTTTAGAAGGGATATACACTAG
The DNA here is from genome assembly GCA_023658445.1 of Epichloe bromicola. Classification (NCBI taxonomy): domain Eukaryota; kingdom Fungi; phylum Ascomycota; class Sordariomycetes; order Hypocreales; family Clavicipitaceae; genus Epichloe; species Epichloe bromicola. Next base: position 3,106,314 of record CP098270.1, read on the forward strand.
GTAGGTGTTTAAACCTAGTATAGTAAGGAGTCTTCTAGGGATAGTTCTAGCTACTAACTTTTAGGCTTTTAGTTGTTTTTTAAGGGGAATTAGAATCTCACAGTAAGATCCTATGGCCCTAATACTACTAATATTAGTTATATAGGGCCTATCTAGCTCCCTAGATAGTAGTTGTTTAGGGCTTTAATCCTTAGTAGTATTAGTAGTTATATTAACAAGGTTAATAACTATAGGTAATATAAAACACTATAAAAATAACGGTAATTTTGCCCACTGAATAGTAGCCCTTAATCGATCTAGAATAGTTTAAATAGAACGCTTTACTAATCTATTTTGCTTATAGATATAGGGACTAGAAGTTATAAATTTAATCCCTTTAGAATTCAACTAATTTTGACAACTAGAATCGATTTCTTAGCCCCTATTAAAGAGAAGGTGCCTAGGATATTAACCTAGTTGATTTTTAAGCCCTCTAAAGAAGCCTTTAATAGCCCTATAAACAGTTAGGCCTTCCTTATTAGGTAATAAGAACACCTACTTATATCTAGTCTTTTAATTAACTAGAAATAAGCAAATTAACTATTTATTATATAGCGTAGGACTGATTTTTAGCGTATCCCCCTCTATTTAATCTAGAGCTCTAGGGGGGTTAGGGATAGCTAATTTCCTAGGTCTTCTCACTGCTTTAGATTAGTTATAAGCTATATATTTAAAGTCCTTATCCTTAATTTTAGAAAAATCAGGGATTCCTTTAGTAACTAAGCTAGTTTTCTTTAGCAAAGGAAGCCCTAGGTGCCCTAGTTATACATACCATAGGCTAGCTAGTTCTAATAACTATTAATATTAAAGATCTTTAGAGTCTAAATTAGGATCTAGATTAGGGCCTTCTTCACTAATCCCCTGCTAGGCCCCTTAAGAACCACAGGCCTCTTAGAGAGATATTAGGGACCCTTTTCTATTACTAGGGCCCTCTAACACCCCTAAATCTATTTCCTTAGATTTATAAGGGACCTAACCTAGGGCTATAGGCGAAGAAGAAGGGACTAATTCCTCTAAATTATCCCGTATGATTTCTTTAATATTATTATCATTTTTATTAATTTCGTCTAAATCAGAAGCCTAATGCGGCTTTTTAGAGGGAATTTAAACCTCTATAGGGTAGCTATAACCCCTAAAGCTAGTATAGGTAAAAGGTTGGATATAATAAGAATTATAGGGCCCTTTATATAAATTTAGTGTAGTTTAGTTTTTAATATAAAAGAAAAAACCATGTTTTTCTATATCTAAGGTTATAATACAAGACCTATCTTTAAGATAAAGATAGTTCTTTATAAGGCAACCACTAGATATATAATGCGTAAGACCGCTAACTATATTAACATTAAGCTAAGGAAAATATAGCGTATCTTTAAGCACTAAGGTCCTATATTTAGTTAGATTTTTCTAATATAGGACCTTAAAAACAGCACTACCGTGGCCCTTAGCGTAAATAGGACCACCACTAGTTATAATAGGGTTAGATTCCCCCTTTTTATAAGGGGTATAATCTCTAAAGACCTCCTTAGAATTAACTATATATATAGTTAAACCTATATTATATAATAGGGCCTTTTTTATATCTTTACTATAATAATTAAAACCATTTAAGGTCTTAATTTCTTATTTTTTATTATCCGATTTACTAGAGCTAGATTTAGAGCTACTATTACTAGAGCTCTTATAACTAGTCTTATAAAGACTAGGTTTCTTATATAGTTTAAGAGCACTATTAGAAAGGTTATAATTTCCTAGTATAAAAGACCCCTCTATAGAGTCTTTATTATCCTTTTTATCTAATTTAAAACCCTTTTGCTTCTTTTTCTTCTTCTTCTTCTTAGAATTAGAATTAGAAAAGCTCTTATTTTCTTTAGAGTCTTCTTTCTTTTTCTTCTAACCTTTAGGGGCTTTTTCTTTCTCTTTAGCACCCTTTTCTTAGTCTTTAGCCTATAATTTAGAGCTTTAGATACTATAGATAATTTATCCCTCTATTTTACTAGAAGGTTAGCTATTAGAAATTAAAGGTTTAGGGCTTCTATAGGTACCCCTATAGCCCTATTTATACGCATGCTAAATTATTATCTCTTAGCCCACTAAGGGAAGGTTAATTTAAGGGATTAAAGATATTAATTAACCTAATTAATAGGATTAATTAGTACCCTAGAAATTAATAATCTAGCTAGTAGATTATTAAAGACTGTATTAAAGGACTCTAAAAATCCCTTATAATTCTAAAAATTTAGGTTATAAAATTCTAAATATAGAGACTCTCTTTAGATTTTAACGCTATGTGAATACTGCCTTATAAGTAAATTATAGGCTTCTTTAGGTAATTTTTGCTAAGTTATAGCGGCCTATAGACCTTCTATATAACTATCCCTTAGCAATATTAGGATAATAGCTTAGTTAGGGTCCCCTAGCGCCCTAGAACTCTCTGGTTTATCTAGAAAATTAGGCATGCCTAAAGCTCTAAATTAGATAGCTAGGGCTTGTTTCTATTATTCAAAATTTTTAGCTCCTTTAAGCCTAGTAGTCTCTAGAAAGCTATAAACCCTCTTATTAAATTCCTTAATAATCAAATTATTAAAGGTAGCTTATATAGAACTAGATTTAACTTATTGTGTTTGAATAGGTTATTACTCTAGATTCTAAGTAGTAGGTTTAGCTTATTCCACACCCTCTATACGACTATTTACAGCAATAGATAGGCTCTCTAGCTTCTCTAATAGCTTGTTAATAGTTATTTATTGCTTAATAGCCTGCTTTTTTAGCGAGTTATTAAGAATCTCTTACGCACTAGGGGGCGATTATGCCCCCTTTCCCTTCGATTCGGTATCCATCTTCCTATTTTATAGAAGGGAAGTCTTCTATAACTAAATATAAAAGTAGTATAAAAAGAATCTATAGTAATAAACTACTAGGCTTATAACCTGTTAAAATATAGGGAGCTAATGCTAGCTAGCAATAGCTATACAAGTGTAAGCTTTACGGTCTATGACTAATAGAGCCATAACGTTAATTCTTATTAACGCAACATAATAGAAGTAGTAGTAGTTATTAACTAATAGAATTTAATTTAGATTACTTTATAGTAACTAATAGAGCAATAGAATTGATTTTTAGTTAGTTTATTTAGGCAATACAGCTATTAGTTAAGAGGCCTAGCTAACTAGCTAGATTAAAAAGATCTTCTTCCTCTTATAGACCTACTAACTATATTGGCGGGCTTAGGCTACTAGCGGGGTCTTATAAGCTACTTTTTATTTTTCGTAAAATTTATTTATATATAAAATCTAAAAAATTGACTCACTACTATACATACTAGTAACCTATATACACTAAATTTTAGTCTAAAAAATATTACTATATAAAAAGAAAGCCCTATCTTCTAGTATTAATTTACTATATATAAGACTTTTATACAACCTCTAGTTAAAGAGAAAATCGCTATTAAAGATAGCTATAGGGTAAGCTTCTTACATTACTACTATAGGGTAGTCTGCTTATGTTACCCTAGCTTACCTAATTACTTATAGTTAGGGTTATAGGCACACTTGTGCCTATAATACCAATTAACATTAGTTATCCACACGGTTAGTCGTAGCTATTAACAGCTATAACGTGGTTATTTGTAACTACCTTTGCAACCGTTGACAGCTGCAGTGCAGCTGTCAAGCTTGCAGTGCAAGCTTAGTAATATAAAGGTTCTTTAACTAGAAAGGGCTAAAAATAGGTCTTATTTTTAACAGGTGCTATAGCCTTAGCCTAGTTAAGTTTATAGGTTCTTATAAACTTAACACTAATTATATTAATCTTAGTATAACTATCTAGATTAGCTACTATTTTAATATCTTTATACTTATAGATAGTAACTAGTATATAAAACTAATACTCTATTAGCACCTTAGTATTAGAGGTAGAGGTAAGGGTATTTACTTTTACCTTAGGGAGTTTTCTAGGCCTTCTTAGGGCTTTTTCTTAGGTTTCCTATAGTAATATATAAGGTATTCTATACTATTATAGTTAAAACACTATATCTTATCCCTAGGTTTAGTATTATTTAGGTAAGTAGCTAGGCCTTTCTCCTAGTCCTTATTTCTTTAATCTTTATAAGGTTTATAATCTTATAAGGAGTTATTCCTATAGTGCTAAGGGTTCTTATATAGGCCTTTATCTCCTAATTACTTAGGCTTTTGCTTATTCTTTAGCATAGCCTCCTAAAACCACTAGGTAAGTTATATAACCTTTTCTTAAGTCTTATTAGTAATAAAGATATATAGGTTAATATAATCCTATAGGTTAGGGAGTAGCTTTATAAAGAATATAAGAGTATAAGTTTTCTCTAAGGCTTTTTCTAGGTATTTCTCTAGTAAATCTAAGAAAATACTAAACTTAATAAAGCTTTAACCCTTACGCTACTTTATATTCTCTAATTATATTACTATTTATATATTATAATTAGTAAAGTCCTAAAGTAGCGTAAGTATTTAGGTCTAAAATTTATCCTAGTTATCTTTAAGGTTATCCTAGCTATTAGCCTACTATTCCTTAAGGTATCTATTTGATCTTACTGTTATGGACTAGCCCCTAGGCGACTGCGATAGGGCGTTAATATAGTATTAAGAAACTTAGGGGAAGAAGAAGAAGACTACATAGCTAATCCCCCCTACTCCCCTTATATCCCCTAGGTATTTTATATTAGCCCCCTTTTTATCCCCTACTACCCCCTTACTTATATATACTATACTATTACTTAGGTAAAGCCTAAGCCTTTTATATATACCCTTACTAACCTATTACCCTTAGCCCTCTACCTACCTATTATTATACTAATACTAACTTACTATAACTAGGTTATATAGTATAGCTATTTCCACTATTACCCCTTATAAGTAAAACGCGTTACATGCCTACTATTATTATTATCTATTAAGAGTAGGGGTATATATTATATCCTATGCTACCCCTTATTATTATTATCTAATTATAAGTAAGGTATATATTATATCCTACCTAACCCCTTATTATTATTATAATAATACTAGCCCTACCCCTACTTACTTATAACTTATTTAATATAGGCATAATTACCTATATAAATATCCTACTTCTTTCTATAATATAACCTTACTTTCCTTATATAATAACCTTCTAAAAACACTATAACTTTATTATACTTTCTTATCCTATTATATCCTACTTTACACTATTACCTTATTATTTCTATATTAAAAATACTCTACCCTTAAGATATAACTACTATATTATAAACTAGATAAGTAACTACTACCCCTATTTCTATAATACCCCTAGCCTAAGCTATTAGTAAGTTCCTTATAAAAGGAGACTTAGATAATAAGTAATATACTACACCCTCCTTACTTTAGTGCCCTTATAGGCTATATATTAAATAATCCCTTACTACTAGTATTATAGATTATTACCTTACTAAGAGCAAGGAGTCCTATCCCCTATATTATTAGAATTATATTACCTATATCTAGCTAACTAAGTACTTATTTATAAACTTATAACTCTAATATACTCTTAAGGACCTTAAAGCTAAAATTATTAAGAGAGAGTATATTATTACCCCTAGTATTAATAAAATAAAGATAACTAAGAAGAAAATACTTATACTATCTTAGAAGTTCTATTCCCTTATAAGTAAGTAAACTATATTACTAAATTAAGTATAGTTTAATCTAGCCTTAGTCTAGTTTACCCTTAGTTCTTTCCCTTTAACTAATATACTTACTATAAATATAACTAGACTTAAAGTTATTCCCTTTATTAGTAGTAGTCCTTTAGCTAGATATAGTATAGGAAACTCTATATAATAAGTTACTAGTATCTTATTCTAATAAGGATAATAAGTTATTTAGAGTATAAATACTATATATAAAGAACTTTATAAGTAAAATATAGCCCTCTTTAAAGCGCTTTCCCCTTATTACTATAGTAGTAACTAATATAGCTAATATATTAAAGTAAGTAATAAATTACCTTCTTACTACTATTAATAGTATTCCTATCTCTTATCTAGGTTAAACCTTATTAACCCTTATATTAGACTTACTTATCCCCTAGCTAAAGCTAGTAATTACTTAACCTATCTTCCTACTAGTAAGTCTAAAAGTAATACCCCTCCCTTATATATTTACTTTAATCTCCCTAATTATTATTTTACTTATACTATTTAAAACCTAGGTATAACCTAAGGTTAGTAGCTATAACTAGTAAGTAAAATAACCTATAGCCTTTATATAAGTAGCTTAGGGTTAAACTATATTACCTTATAGTATACTACTATTAATATAAGTTTATTTAGTAGTAAGTCTAACCTTTATAATATAGTAGTATAAATAGTTTAGATAAAAGTAAGTAGTATTAAGAATATACCTATGTTACTAAAGCTTTTAATAAGTAAATAAGTTTTCTAAAATTAATTTAGTTTATTATAAAATTATATATTCTCTTACTTTACCTTAAATTTATTAAGGGCTTATATCTTTACTATACTCTCTAGTAGCTCCTATATTAGTTATAAGTACTTTATTTATTTAACTAAAATATTATACCTTTTACTATACCCTAGTGTGTTTTAAGCTACTAGTATTTATTTTACCTAGTATTTCTCTATAAGTTTATTATTATTTTCTACTAGTACCTATTATAAACCTAGATAGGAATCCTATAGTATTTAACTTAGAAAAAGGTCCTTTACTACCTATTTAATAAGGTTAATATAGAAGACTAGGTATATACCCCTTAGTATATCTAGGTAAACTATAAGTAGTAATAGTACCTCTACTACTATGTATTTTATAGCTACCTAATCTAATTTCTATAAGGGTTAGTTTATCTTAATATTTCTTAGTAAAAGCTACACCTTATCCCTAACTTAAAAGCATTTTACTAGATATCTTAATAATAATATAGTATCCTACTATTATTACTATATATAAGTAATTATAGCCTAAGCTAGAAGGGTTCTCTCCTAGAGATAATTTAGGAAATAGATAGCCCTTCCCTTTAGAGTTATAGTAGAAATAGATAAGTTAGGTTATAATTAAATAGGTTTAAGGTTATAGCTATTAAGTTATTAGTTTAGGCTTACCCTAGTAACTAAATATAGCCTATTATTTATTATAAGTTAGTAAGCAGTAAGGTACTTAGGCTAATTATACTATAAAAAGGAGATAGCTACTTATAATATTACTTATACCTCCTAGTTTACTTATTCTATACTACTATTAGTCTATAGGTAATAGAATATAAAGAGTAACTAATCTATTCCTACTAAGGAGTATAGGGTTATCTAGAACTTTCCTAACTAGTCTAATCCTTAATCTATAATAATAAACTATAGAAACCCCTAAAACCTTTACTAGACTACCTTAAATTATTCTATACACTCCTTAGCTCTAATTAAAGTTATAGCCTCTAACTAGATAAACTTAGAAAGCCTATCTATAATTACTATAAGGTACTAGGGTCTCTCTTAAGATAATACTAGTAAGTTTATTATAAAATTAATAGAGATCTATAACTAAAACTAGTCTAGGATAGGTAAGGGCCTAAGTAATCCCTAGCGTTATAAATAGCTCTTATAGTTACTAAAATAGTAATAATTCTAGATAAACCTTATAATATCCTATATTATTCTATTCTAGTAAAATTACTATTATAAAATCTAAAATATAGTATTATAGCCTAGGTATCCTATAGTAAGCGAATTATAGTATTATTAGATAAGTATTATTATTAAAGGCTTTTACTTAGGAACCTAGGTACGCCCCTAAAACTAAAGCGCTCTATAAGTGCTTATAAAATAATTTACTACCTATTCTCTTATTTACACTTTAGAGAGGAACTTCTACGCTCCCTTTTAAATAGCTTCTAACTAAATACTATAAGTAAGGTCTAAGGTAATAGCCTAGTCCTAAAGTAACTATAAGTGCTTAGAGGTAAAGAGAACCTCTCCTACTAGTAGTATTACCTTTTACTACCTTTCTAATACTAGTAAAAGTCTAGTAATAGTAAGGGGCTATAAGATATATCCTATTCTTAAGGCCCCTCCTTTCTAGTTTTATTCCTACTAAGAAAGGGTATTTAGGTATTAAGCTTATATACTAAGTCTATAATAAAGATAGAAGTTAAATAATATAAGTATATTTACCTAATAGGCCTACTATTTTATTATTAAATAAGGGGTTATAAAGTATTTAAGATTCTTATAATCTATATAAATTAAGATAGCTAGGAAATACCCTATAGCTTTGCTAACTATACCTTAAGGTATAATATAATAGCTAGTAACTCCTTATTATAAATTATATAGTTTCTTTATATAGGTATAAGGCTAGTAAAATAGTAAGTAACTAGGTATAAAACGCTATCTAGTCCTTACTATAAGAGGTAACTACCTAGGGTAGCACCTAAGTAGTTAGCCTTTACTATAGTAAGGTAGTTAGGGTCCTATTACACTAAGACTAGGTAAGAAATAAAGGTATCCTTAAGTCTCTTAAAAGCCTTATTCTCCTTAAGTCCTTATTAAAAAGGAATATTTCTCTTAGTTAGTTAGATTAGTAGTGCTACTAGTTTTAAAAAATCCTCTATAAAGTTATAGTAGAAGTTTATAAAGCCTAGGAAGCTATATACTCCCTATAACTTTATAGAGATAGCCTATTTCCTTATAGCTATAACCTTTATAGAATTAGGATAAATAGATTATCCTACTATAATAATATACCCTAAGTACTAGACCTCCGTTATAGTAAACACTAACTTATTAAGGTCTAGGTATAACCCTATAGCCCTTAAGTAGCCTAAGATAAGGTAAACCTTAGCTATATAGTTTTTTTTAAGCCCCCTAAGTAAACTAAAATATTATCTAAATAAGCTATAATAAAATCTCCTAGTATATCTCCTAAGGACTTATTAATATAACACTAAAAGGTTATAGGTATACTAGCTAAACTAAAGGGATAGACTAACTACTTAAATAGTCTAAACCTTATATAAAACACTATTAGGTACTTATTACCCTTAGTAATTTATAATTTATAGAAAGTAGTATAAATATTAACCTTTATAAACTAATATACCTAGAATAAGGAGTAAAGTATTTCCTTAATTAAGAGAAGGGGGTAATAGTTCTATATAGTAATTTTATTAAGAGCCTAGTAGTTAATATAAAAACACTAATTCTTATTTAACTTCTTAATAAGTAAAACTAGGGCTATAGCTAAGGAGAAGCTAGTATAAATCTATTCCTTATTTACTAAGTCTATAATCTAATACTATACCTTAAGAAGTTAATCTCTTAGTATATTATATAGTAGGCCTTATAGAAGCTTTAGCTTAGACTTATCTAAGGCCTTATATAAATAAATATAGTAGTTAAGAGAACCCCTATAAGGGGGAAGGCTATTAGCCTTTACTTTATTAAAAAGGTCTATAAAGTCTACTAGCTCCCTAGGTAATATTAATATATCTAGTATTTCTAGCTTCTTCTTAGGGGCTATAAGCTATAATACTATTATTATCTCCCTAAGACTAGTAGTAATAAACCTTATTATAGTATCCTTAGTCTAGTGTGCTTTATATACTTCTATAGTATAAAAGAAACTAATAATCCCTTATACTAAAGTCTTCTTACTATACTTAAAGACCTTATATACTTATAAACCCCTTACTAATCTAATAACTAGTAGCTAGTCTACTATATAAACCACTACCTTATAGTATTCTAACTATAGTAAGCTAAATATAATATCCTAAGTAAGGCCTAGGATAATATATAAATACACTAATAACTCCTAGCTATTAATATTAATTCTAGTGTAAACTATATATATAATTAAAGAGGTATTCTCCCTCTATTACTAGCCCTTTTTCTTTATTTTTACTATAGTATAAACCTACCTCTATTTAAGTAACTATATAAGCTCTAGGCCTAGCTATCTTACTACTAATTTACTTATAATACTATAATAATTATAGCTATAGTTAATCTAAACACTAATATAAGAATATATATTAAAGAGAATAAGAACTAAGAATAGTAGCTAATTTATATAATAAGTAATATCCCTTTCCTCCTTTATACACTATTTATATATATTTATTATTATAGTAGCTAGCTAGCTCCCCTACCCCTATATAAGACTTTACTTAAGGGCTACTCTTTTTCTAAAGAGTAAGTATTAATTTCCTTATTAGTGCTTTTCTTATCTACCCTATAGGTATTAATATTAACTTATAGTTAGTAAAGTAAAAGGAAGAAGCACTTCTAAATATAGTAGTCCTTAAAGCTATAATATAAATAGCACCCCTCCTAGTAGTATTTAGCTAACTTAGCCTCTAATACCTATTTTACTCTCTATAGTATATTAGTTAACTTCTAGCCCTTATCCTTATTACCTTACTTCTTTAACTAGCCTAAGTATATCCTAGCTATATAAACCCCTAATATTAGGGTATTTCCCTTATAGTTAGTCTAAGGTATAGGGTAGGGCTACTATAGACTATATTAAGTCTAATACTTATTCTCTAAGGTAAGTATTTTAATATTAACTATAATACTATAATACTAAGTAACTATAGTATTATAGTTATCCTAGCTTATACTATAGCTAATACTAACCTCCCTTAAGCGCTTATTAAGTATATATTAGAGTTTAGCTAGTTTTATATTATAAGTCTAATAAGTCCCTCTTACTATAGCTAGTTTCTTCTTAAAGTAAATAAAAAATATAGTAAAAGATTTCCCTAGGCTTTACTTTATTTAGTTAAGTTCTATAAGAGCTATTTCCTATCTATAGGAATTAGTAAATAAGGACTTAAGGTAGCTTAAAAAGGTAACTAGATTAAAAGTATAAAGATTACCTTACTTAAAAAAGGTAGTAACCTAAGCCTAGACCTAGGAGAATAAATTCTAGTAAATAAGTATTTACTTATTCTTATTTATACTAATAAAGTCCTTATTTACCTAAAGCTTATATTCTATAAGAAGCTTCTAAGTAGTAAATAAGGCCTTATTACTATTATATAAGTTACCTAAGGGAATTAGCTTTTACTTTACCTAGAGAACTAAAAGGACTAGATTAGGGGTAGTAAGCTATATAGATTATATTATAAAAGCCCTTAGTTAGTATATAATCTATAGTTAGGTTATATATATAGTATTATACACTATAACCTACTCCTAGAGGCACTTAAGCTTTATACCTTATTTAGTTATTAGATATTAGAGTGTATTAAACTAGGTAAAGTAAGTTATAAGTAGCACTATAGTGTCTAAGAAAGGTATTACTATACCTAGATTATATTAGTCCTATAGGTAAAGTATATCTAATATATCTATTAGGTTATTTATTATATTTTTTAGTAGCTATCTCTAAGGACTAAAGGAAGTTTCTTAATTATTATAGACTAGCCTTTAGGTAACTATAATAGGGTATTAATATAGTATTAAGAAACTTAGGGGAAGAAGAAGAAAACTATATAGCTAATCCCCCCTACTTCCCTTATATTCCCTAAGTATCTTATATTAGCTCCCTTTTTATCCCTTACTACCCCCCTGCCTATATATACTATACTATTACTTAGGCAAAGCCTAAGCCCTTTACACTTACCTTATAATTAATATATATATAGTTAAGTATAAAAAGGATTTTCTAGTAGTTATATTAGAACTTCTTCTTTACCCTATTAAAGGTATTGTAAGGCCCCGCCCACAACACAGCGTGCACACCCTATAGGCATACTAGGCCTAGGGCTAGGTCTACGTGACACTAGCGAGCCGCTAGATAAAAGCTAGTAACTTACGTGTATAATACTTAGACCTAGTAAGCTTTAGTAAATATATAAGTATCCCTATACCTCTTACCTAGCTATCCTTTATTCTTATAATTCTAAAGCTTCTCCTACTAGCTACCTAAGAGTAATATAGGGAGGAGAACTACCTAATTTATAAGAGTAATATTAGATAATAACTAAGGGCTACTAAATAAGGGTAATACTATAGCTAAGAATATGCCTTATTCTATAGGTACTATAACTAAAGATATACCCCTTACTATCTATGCCTAAGCTATAGTAATAGCGGAGTAAATTACCTAGCTTAAGGAACTCTAGAAACTATAGGAAAGAGAGTAAGAGCTTTAAGATCTATTATAGTATAATACTAGAGAAGAATAATTAAAAAGGTAGTAAAGAGCTAGTACTTCCTTAAGCTATAGTAGCTAAGAGGTTAAAGTTTAGAATATTACTAATCTCTAATATCCTATAAACCTATAGAGATATAAGATATAGATTAATAACCTAAACTATACCTTTAATAGGGTAAAGAAGATGTTCTAATATAACTACTAGAAGATCCTTTTTATACTTAACTATATATATATTAATTATAGGGTAAGATAGGATAGATACCTTAAAGAATAGTAAGCTAATAGCTAGGATAACCTTAAAGATAACTAGGATAAATTTTAGACCTAGATACTTACACTACTTTAGGACTTTACTAATTATAATACATAAATAGTAATATAATTAGAGAATATAAAGTAATATAAGGGTTAAAGCCCTATTAAGTTTAGTATCTTCTTAGATTTACTAGAGAAACACCTAAAAAGAGCCCTAGAAAAGACTTATACCCTTATATTCTTTATAAAGTTACTCCCTAACCTATAGGATTATATTAACTTACATACCTTTATTACTAATAAGACTTAAGAAGAGGTTATATAACTTACCTAGTAATTCTAGGAGGCTATACTAAAGAATAAGTAAAAATCTAAGTAATTAGGAGATAAAGGCCTATATAAGAACCCTTAGTACTATAGGAATAACTCCCTATAAGGTTATAAACCTTATAAAGATTAAAGGAATAAGAACTAGGAGAAGGGCCTAGTTACTTACCTAAACACTACTAAACCTAGGGATAAGATATAGTATTATAATTATAATAGTATAGGATACCTTATATATTACTATAAAAAACCTAAGAAAAAGCCCTAAGAAGGCCTAGAAAACTCCCTAAGGTAGAAGTAAATACCCTTACCTCTATCTCTAATACTAAGGTACTAATAGGGTATTAGTTTTATACACTAGTTACTATCTATAGGTATAAAGATATTAAAATAGTAGCTAATCTAGATAGTTATGCTAAGATTAATATAATTAGTGTTAAGTTTATAAGAACCTATAAACTTAACTAGGCTAAGGCTATAGTACCTATTATTAAGGTAGTAAGAGCCCTTATAGTCCCTTAATATAGTATCTATAAGGTGCCTATTATAATTAAGGACTTAAGAGAAGAAGAAAGGGACCTTAAGCTACTATATATAGCTATAGATAGAGACCTAAGAGTAGGGGAAGCCCTATATTAATTAGAATATATACCCTTATAGAAGAATATATATACCTTTACCTATATTTATAGGAATAGTAGTTTAAGAAAGAAAAAGTAGCCTTTTTACTATTAACTCCCTATAAATTTGTAAAAGTAATATATAATAAGACTATTATATATACTATTATAGGGGTTATAGAAGATAAGTTTATTACCCTTAAAGATAATAAGGAGGCAAAAGTATATAAAACTATTAAAGATATTCCCCTAGAACTATATAAGTTTAAAGATATATTTATATTAGATAAGGTAAGAAGCTTACTATTAAGAAAAGAGACTAACTATATAATTAACCTAGTACCTAAGGCTATACCCCTATATAGACTAATCTACCCTCTTTCCTAAAGTAAGCTAAAAGAACTCTATAAATATATTAATAAAAACCTATAGAAAGGCTAGATAAAACCCTCTAAGAGCCCTATAGGTATGCCTATTCTATTTATACTAAAGAAAAATAGGATACTCTAGTTATATATAGATTATTAGGGACTTAATAGAGTAATATAGAAGAATTACTATACTCTCCCCCTAATTTTAGAGATCCTAGACTAGTACTAAGGAGCTTACTACTTCTTAAAAATTAATATTAAGGATATATACTATTAAATTTATATTAAAGGAGGTAATAAGTAGAAGACTATATTTTATACCTATTATAAACACTATAAATACCTTATAATACCCTTTAGGTTAACTAATACCCTAGCTACTTTTTAAAGTTATATTTATAAAGCACTCTATAGGCTAGTTAATACTATTTATATAGTATATCTAGATAATATCCTTATCTTTTTAAAGATATAGGAGAAATACACTATATATATTAAGAAAGTTTTAGAATATATAAGATTAGTAGAGTTATATATAAAACCCTTAAAGTGTTTATTCTACTAGGAGTTAGTAAAGTTCCTAGGGTTTATCCTATTAGTTAATAGGATCTTAATAGATACTTACTAGGTTAATATAATCTAAGAATAGAAAAAGCTTATAAGCTTTAAGGATATATAGTCCTTTCTTAGGTTCTATAACTTCTACTAATAGTTTATCTATAGATACTCTAGGATTATAGTATCTCTTTATATATTAATAAAAGGTAGTTAAAATAGTATCTAGACTAGGAAGTTTATATTTAGAGTAAAGGAATAGCTAGTATTTAACTAGCTAAAAGAGGCCTTCTAGTAAGCGCCTCTCCTCTATTATTATAACCTAAGTTAACTAGTGTATATTAAAATAGATACTTTAATCTTTATAATAGTAGGAATCCTATCTTAATAGGATAATAAGGGCTATTAGTATCTAGTAGTATTTTAGTTAAGGAAATTTATAGATACTAAGTATAATTATAGCATAGCTAATTAAGAGCTACTTACTATAGTAGAGTTATTTAAATACTAGTAATACTATATTAAGGGTATAGTAAGCCTAGTTAAAGTTCTATTAGACTACTATAACCTATAGACCTTTATAAGGTAGTAGAAGTTAAATAAAAGGTAGGTAAGATAGTGTATATTCCTTTGCCCCTTTTACTTTATAATTAGGTATAGACCTAGGAAAAGTAACCTAGTAAATATACTATTAAGAAGGTCTAATTATAAGGGCAAACCCCTAATAAATAGGGCACTATTACTAGAACTTTAAAGGAAAATAGTACTTACTAAAATAGTAGAAGAAGAGAAACTAATATATTAAAGAAAATATAATAAGATACCTTTAGGGAAGGAAAATACCCTAGTCTTAGGTATAAAGAGGCTTAATAAGATATCTTTAGGGGAGGAAAATACCCTAGCCCTTATAGAGAGAATAGCTAGAGTAGCCTAGTTAAGAAGCTAGTTAGCTACTATAGATCTAGTAAAAGGTTAGCTAACTAAAGGGGATTTTAAGGAGAAGGTAGTGTATATCTAAGATATTAGTGTAGTATAAAAGATATAGGGGACTATTATATTACTAAATCCCTACTAATCTAGGCTAAATAAACTATTAGTATAACTACTATAGAAGGCATAGGATTAAGACCTAGATCTATAGAGATAGAATAGTAAGATTAATAACTCCCTAGTAAAAGGGAAGGGAAAGGCTAGTTTATAGTTATATAGTATAGGGGGTTTTCTATTATACTAAGACTAGGTAGTTATTCCCTAGGAGCCTATCTTATAATAGGAGCTTCTATAGCTACACTATAATAATCTACTAGTAGGTTCCTTTAGGACTAAGTATACTCTAGAGCTACTAAAGTATTACTTTTAGTAGCTAGCTATAAGTAAGTCTATTTTAAACTATATTATAAGCTATAGGGTTTACTAATAGGTAGTAGCTAGAAGGCATTGCCTATATAGAAGCCTTAAATTACTACTAATACTAAGGTAACTATAGATAGAAATCTTAATAGACTTTATTATAGGGTTACTTATTATATAAGTAGGTAAGTAAGAGACTAATATAATCCTAGTAATTATAGACTAATTTACTAAGTATTTTATCTTCCTACCTATAACTACTACTATTAATATAGCTAAATTAGTAGAACTTTTTTATAAAGAGATTAAGCTATAATTTAGAGCCCTAGAGGGTATTATATCTAATAGAGGTTTAGTCTTTATAAGCTAATTCTAGTTAGACCTATACTACCTATCTTAGGTAAAGTAGAGGCTTTCTATAGTATTTTACCCCTAAACTAATAGGTAAATAAAAAGAATAAACTAAGTATTTAAGCACTACCTTTAATATTTTATTATAAAGAACTAATAAATATAGCCTAAGCTACTCCTAATAGCTTAATTTACCTATAATAATATAGTAAATAGGAGCACTAGCTACTCCCTAAACTATTTACTTATAGGCTATTTACCTAAGTTTTATCTAGCTCTTAGGGGTAAGAGCTAGGAAGGGGAGGTACTAGAAGTATATATATATATTATAAAGCTATATAAAGTTAGAGAGTGTCTAAAGGAGAACTAGGCTAAAGCTACTAAAACCTAGGTAAAGTACTATAACTAGTATTACTAGCTATTAACACTATATTAAGGTAACCTAGTATTACTATTAGTAAAGAATATTAGGCTTAAGAATATAAAATAGAAGCTAACCCCTAGATTTATTAGGCCTTTTTAAGTACTTAATACTATAGGGAAATAAGCATATAGACTAGTATTACCTAAGAAGTATAGATAGCTATATAATATATTTTATATAAGCCTATTAAAGCTATAGAATTACTATAAAGACACTAGGGATAAGGATATACTAATACTAAACCTTAAGGATAAAGAAAATAAGTATAAAGTTAAGGAAGTTAAGGACTATAAGAAGACCTATAAAGGTAATAAATACCTAGTAAAATAGAAGGGTTAGCTAAGTAAATATAACTAATAGGTTCTAGTAAAAGATATAGAAGGCACTTAATATATAATTTAAGTATTTTACTAAAGTAAATTATATAAGAAAAGTAGTAATATATAGGTAAGTTATAGGTAAAGAGATATAGAGTTATAATAAAAAAAGCCTAGCCTTATTAGCTACTATTACACTCCTATATAAACTACCTTAAACTACCTACTAAATAATAAAAGAAAATATACCTAAAGCATAGGGAGGGTTAAGGGAAACCCTTTTATTATTACCCCCTTATAGAAAAAAGCCTAACCTTTATAAATAAGATACTTAGCGCTATTCTTATCCTTAGTAATTACCTAGCGTATTACTAGTATAAAATAATATTTTACTATCCCCTAGGGAATATACCCTAAGTCTAAGTATTATAAGTATAAAGTTATTTTTATATTCTATATAATCTTAAGTTTATAGTAGTTTAGCTATAGAAGAATTAGTAAATATATAGTAAGGTAGGGTAAAATAACTATAATACTTACATACCCTAAAATTAGGCTAGGGAATATTATAATAAGTAGCTACTATTATAATACTATATACTATTAGTATATAATAAAGGTATACTACTACTAAATATAAGTAAGAGACTAGTAAATATATAGTAAAGAAATAAACCTAATAAACCTTTATAGCCCTAGTTAAGCTAAAAGTAATATAGTATAATATATTTATATAGTTAAACCCTATTATTAGATAAAGGTAATACTTAGTAATATAGAAGTAAAAGGCCTCTAAAAATAAGTAATCCTTAGGGTCTTTCTTTACTATATTACTATAGATATCTATAAGTATTTAGGCCTAGTCTAAAACTATAAGGAGGTTAATAAAATTACCCCTTATTATAGCTATAGCCTATAGGAATTTATTAGTAAAATAAGACTAAAAGATATAGGAAGAGTAGTATACTTATAGTCTTATAAAAATTACTATAGTTATAGCATTAGGTATAGTACTTAGAATATTTTATCTTTTAAGGATTTATAAATAGATTATAAGGAAATTAATAGTTAATCTATAGTAATATAGGCTTAGCTAGGGGATATTTCTTAAACTTAGTATATCTAGTATATAAATAATATATATAGCTATATTCTTTTAAAGGAATATACTTATCTTCTATAATAAATATATAGTAATTAAGGACTAGGAAGGGATAGAAACTAAAGGTATAAGAAATAATTAAAAAATTACTATAATTATAGAAGGGAAGAGTGTATAATATAATAAAGAATTATAGGTAAATTTATAGTTAAACCCTATCTATTATTTATTATTATTTTAGAGGCTATTACTAGTTAGCAAATAGCTATAAAGTAGCTAGTAAAAGCTATTTAGAAGCCTAGCTATAAGTAAGGAGGTAATTATAAGGCCCTGCCTATAACATAGCGTGCATACCCTATAGGCATACTAGGCCTAGGGCTAGGTCTATATAACACTAGTAAGCTACTAGATAAAAGCTAGCGACTTATGCGCATAACACTTAGACCTAGCAAGCTTCAGTAAATACACAAGTGCCCCTATACCTCTTGCCTAGCTATCCTTTGTTCTCATAGGTATAGTTTAGGTTATTAATCTATATCTTATATCTTTATAGGTTTATAAGGTATTAAAGGTTAGTAATATTCTAGACTTTAACCTCTTAGCTACTATAGCTTAAGGAAGTACTAGCTTTTTACTACCTTTTTAATTATTCTTCTTTAGTATTATACTATAATAAATCTTAAAGCTCTTACTCTCTTTTCTATAGTTTCTAGAGTTTATTAAGCTAGGTAATTTACTTTACTATTACTATAGCTTAAGTATAGATAGTAAAGGGTATATTTTTAGTTATAGTACCTATAGAATATAGTATATTCTTAGCTATAGTATTACTCTTATTTAGTAGCCCTTAGTTATTATCTAATATTACTTTTATAAATTAAGTAGTTCTCCCCCCTATATTACTCTTAAGTAACTAGTAGGAAAAGCTTTAGAATTATAAGGATAAAGAATAGGTAGGTAAGAGGTATAGGGGCACTTATATATTTACTAAAGCTTACTAGGTCTAAGTGTGTTATATATATAAGTTACTAGCTTATAGCTAGTGGCTTACTAGCGTTACGTAGACCTAGCCCTAGGGCGTAGCTTATCTGCGGGGTGCGCCAGTGTGGTGCACCTGTGTTATAAGTGGGGCCTCACATTGATTTAGTATGTGATTGGCCTGCTACCCCTAGTCATCTACTCGTGTAAAATCAAACAGCGGGTAGACAGTATGTTGCAGTGGGTCTCTGCAGATTAAAGATTAAACCCTTCTTTCTTCATTTAGCGTCGCTAATAAAAAGAGTGCTAACAATGGACCGAGATGTTGCACGAAAAAAGAGGCGCAGCCGACTGGCCAACTGATTTGTGCGTGAATTATCCCCTATGTGCCTTGCGACAAGACTCCGTGCCCTCTGACACCGCCGCTCCTTCCATCTCCTCAATGATCAATTGCTACAGAACACCACGCATTAGCTCCTATATCTGGAAAATCAGAATATCACACTTACGGAGACGGCCTTTTCATAGTCCTAAAAGTCACCAAATATATTCATAACTCAGAAACTTTGAGAGAAGTGATGGGCTTCTCACGGGCTCCTGAGGAATTTCCTGCTTGCAATTAATGTAAGTATCTCCCAATTTTTGCCAGGAGATAAACGCACCTTGGCGGCCTTGGTTCATGTCTATGTGAAATTTCATCAGTCAAAAGAAAACACAAGCTAAAAGTCTGTGCGAAACACGTTTCGTTGGTACTCACAGCCGCCTTCTTGATTGCATGCTATAGATCTTTCTAGCACAAGCGTTACAGTCATTTGATAGCAATATACGTACGCGTCTCTCCTCCTCTGGCAGCTTCGTAGGTCCGTCAGAGAAAGAAGACAAACCAAATGTCTGGATATGAGTACATACATGGATCTCCCTGCTTAGCTTCTTCTCGGTCATGCTCTGTTAGACAATGGTTTGAAGTTCGAGAGATCATTACGGGATCTTACCACCGCCTTCTCGCGCCAATGCTATATGAAGTCAGATGAAGAATTGAGTCATAAGAAATTGAGGACAAATACCGTTTCATTTTCCAGAGCAGCCTTGGATTTTGGATATTGTCAACCGGAGGAATTTGCTGCATAGATTGTGATTCTCTTACTGCCTTTGTTCCGATCTATTTGTTGAAAACATGTCAACTCCAGACTTTGCATTATGCAATCATCTGTGGATATAACTTTCAGGTGATCGCTTCTTCTAGAAGAACTGAGTCAGCGCAAAACATCTCTTGGGACTAAGAAGGATTGACCACCAACCTTGGTTGGAGCTGGGGCGGTTCCTCCCTCCTCGACCTGGTTCCCAACAATCAGCACTTGGCAAGAGGCGCAAGATCCCACTCTCTCTCATCTTACAGCAGCGGCCGGCGCACGGCCGGGGGCGCTCGGTGCGTCCGAAATCTAGAAGTGTCAATGATGTTATTCGACGAGGTTGGACCCACGGGCGACGTACTCCCGAGATGTTGCGCTAATATCACGTAAGTGCCAAAATAAATAAAAGTTGAAGACTGAACTTGCCTTCTTGCCTCCTTGAGGATTGACATTTCCTGCAGCCTATATGGCATATCAGTCTCCTGGACCATGAATATCGTGACTGTATGTCCAAAGGCGAGGGCCTTGGGTGAAAGAGGCGGCGATAAAGCGCTGGATGAAGGTAAAGAAACAACTCACGTTCGAATCGAATCGAATCGACCAGGACTAGACTTCTGGACAGGTTGGCTTGAGGTGCGAAGCATATATGCTCATTCATCGCAGCTACCATTAGGGGTGCGCACTCCGTTTTTGGTCGTTTGGCCTAGCTGCTTGTCAAGAGGAAAAGAACTGAAGCTGGGCGGCGCGACATGGAGTTTTGGCAAGTGTTGAGAGTATTCACAGCCTCACATCGTAGCCTCAGATATCAGGCATCATTTCTTCGTTTGACGATGCAGCTTCCCGCATCGCGTTTGTTATCGCGCTTCACTGCAGGCTTCGTTTGAAGACCTTTGTTCACTTCCAATAGATTTGAAGCTTATAATAAGCTTCCTTTTTCCGTTAGATATACGAATTCCTAGATAGCAATTCTATCATCATCTTTTCTTCTGATCACTCTTTTGCCTCCGTCTGCAATCCCTCTACAGCAAGTGCCAACAGTGTCTGGGGGCCTGGGTGCTCCTTCCTCGAGCGAGCATTGTCGCTTCGTGGCAAGCATGGAACAGCCGCTCGTGCACGCAATTTTTCACCGGGACCACAATTTTTTTGCTCGTGGGATATTATATAAGATCACAATGGCGAGATAATTGATGAATACTAGCCCCAAATCGCAACGCTCAAATTCGATGTGTGTTACGGAGAATGACCGTCACAAAACTCCCCGTAACTCCTATTGCGCCACATAGTCAAGTCCGGCCTTTTACAAATCCGTTCGTGATATGTTCATCCCTCGCCCCGTACTACAGTACCACAAGTGATATATACTCATTGCTTGCCCTCCTCATCCCGTCCGTCGAGCCACTTGCTCATATAGGGACCATCCAACCAATATCCAAGCTTCTTGTAGTAGCTGCGAACGCCTACACCGGAGATGACACTGAGCTTCTCACTGCCATGCTCTTCACGAGCGATCCTCTCTGCCTCTTCCATCAACAAGGTTCCAAAACCTTGGTGCTGGAATTTTCTGGGGTCACGAGCATGGACTGGCACAGCGGTTCCATAGACGTGAAGCTCTCGAACCATGCTACTTGGTTGGCTCGTCAGTTCTTCGCGGTACGTGTATTTCTCCGTGCACTTTCGGAGACGCAGCAGAGCGACAAGGATATCTTGCTTGGGATCCTCGTAAGCAAGGAAGGTCTCCCAGCCACCATTGGCAGTGTAGTCTCTTCGCACAAGCTCGATTTGATTGGGTCTGATCTTGTGTTTCACTTCGTTGACGCCGACTTCTCGTGTTCGCACGTCTCGGCAAGTGGTACCAAAGTCCTTCATTCTCGCAAGAGCAAGCTCTCGAAGGTTACCATTCTCAACGCCAGAGGTTACCAGAGGCATGGGAATATCTCGCTGCACGCGGTAGATTCTTGTCCATGGTGGGATGAGGGCCATAATTCTCGCAACCAGGTCAATTAAGCCATTCGGGGTATAATTTTGATATCGTCCAGTCCGCCAGAGCTCGTACAAGCCTGTGCCACGGATGACAAGAGTGGGGTAAATCTTGAGGCCATCAGTTCTGAAGGCCGGATTCTCAAAATATTCTCGGAATTGGTCGATATCACGCTCCATACCCACGTTGGGTAAATCTGGCATCATGTGGCTGACAACCTTGAAGCCGGCATCCTTTGCTAGACAGAACGTTTCTGCTACAGATGCGACAGTATGGCCACGATTGGTATCTCTCGCAACATCCTCGTACAGGGACTGCACTCCAATCTCCAATCTCGTACACCCGTACCGCAGCATATCGGTAAGATGTGGTTGAAGACAGTAATCCGGTCGGGTCTCGATGGTAATTCCCACGCACTTCACATTGCTCATCTCCCCAGCTTCGACAGCCTCGTCGACTTTTGATGTCTGATATCCGCTAAGAGCATTGTGTAGTTGTGAAATGAAGTCCTCTCGGTATGATTCAGCTAATGACATGAAGGTGCCGCCCATGATAATGTATTCGACCTTGTCTACTGAGTGTCCTAGTGACTTCAATTGGTCCACTCGCCCTCTAGCTTGCTCGAATGGATCGTATCGAGCGCGAATGGCTCTCATTGATGTGGGCTCGTAGCCGGTGTAAGATTGTGTACTGTATTCGAAATCCGAGTCGGGACCTCCAGGGCAGTACACACAAATGTTGCCGGTGTAGGCAATATGTGGACATCTGTGAGGCTTGCACATTACGGCGACGACCGCGATCCCGGAGGATGTTCCTGGAAGCATGTTAGCGGTCTTACTGGCATAGCCAGAAAGTATTGATAATCTATCGTACGAATAGGCTTTGCTATCAGCTTGTGAAGGATGTATTTCTTGTAATGCTCTGGGATGGCAGCGATGATGGCGGTCAGTGGAGGGATATTGGCCAGCTTGTGCTTTTTGGCCAGCTTAGCCCGCAACGAGTTCAAATTGATGTCTCTGCTGGGTTTGCCATCCTTCTGTGACTCGTGATCTTCAATCAAGGCATTAGCCACATCGGCGCAACATCGAAGGAAGCGCTCGCTTTCGAGAGCCAGCTCTACGCCCTTCTTCTTCGGGGCCGCAACTGCCGTGGCCGTCATCGCAGCAGTCGCCATGCTTGTTGTGCTTTTGCTCCGCGGTTCGAGGACGTCTGGCCGCTGTGTAGATAGAAAAGAATCGTATTCAAAATATGTGCCCCTCTTAAGATGCTGGAAGCAAGCCTCTTTGGTAGTGACTACATGTATGTTGTACTACTTTTTCGATGGTGGAGCAAATCTTACATAACGTCCAGTGAGACGGCTCGTGAAGATCAGACAAGAAAAAAGCGCTGCTGGGACGCAGTACGGAAAGTCAACGGCGCGAAACAGACAGTTGCCTACTCCGTCGACCCACCCTGACCACAAGCCACGCAGGAGGCAGGGGCCCTTGAATTGTGCATTCTGGGACACTCGGAAAAAGACAGCCGCCGTTTGTCCGGGAGCGCCCGAAAGTTCCCAAGCTCTGTGTTCTAGTTCTGGCGATGCTTTTCGACCCTCAAGCTGCAGTTCTACCAATCTCGAGTCCTCCAGCAATTGCCTCTGGTCAAGCGTTGCAGTTGCAACGTCTTCGAGTGCATTCTTTTCTTTCCTTTCTCCCCAATTTCCATCATGCAGGCCCTTACCAGAAATGCGGTGCGCGCTACTGCGCTTCGCAACGTCGCCAACCGCGCCTACAGCTCATCATCATCTCCCTACGCCAACACCATCAACAATCTGCGCATTAATGGCGATACCAAGGTCATCTTCCAAGGTTTCACCGGGAAGCAGGGGACGTAAGTTGCAGCTGCTACCCTGCTGTTCAGTTTTTGTATGCGTTTGACTGAATGATGAACTGTAGTTTCCACGCCCAGCAGGCTATCGAATACGGTACGATGAAATTGCCTCGAACTACAAATTCGCTCGCCATTTTTCTTTCTCTGTTCAAAGCAACAGCCCACTGACTTGTTCGTTCCTCTAGGTACCAAAGTAGTCGGTGGCACGAACCCCAAGAAGGCCGGTCAAACTCACCTTGACCTCCCTGTCTTCAAGAATGTCAGCGAGGCCGTAAAGGAGACTGGCGCAACTGCCACTGCCCTCTTCGTCCCGTACGTTCTGATCCATGTTACCAAGCCTCGTCTAGATGCACGCTTTGCTAACATGCATAATAAAGACCCCCTCTGGCCGCCGCTGGTATTGAGGAGGCTCTTCAAGCTGAAATTCCCCTCGTCGTTTGCATCACTGAGGGTATTCCCCAACACGGTATGTTTTGAAGACCCACAACCTCAACTCTGATACACCTTTCCCCCTCTGTATACTGATGATGCCTTTTGGTTGCAATAGACATGGTTCGCATCACCTCCATGCTCAAGTCCCAGTCCAAGACCCGTCTCGTCGGACCCAACTGCCCTGGCATCATCGCCCCCGGCCAATGCAAGATTGGCATCATGCCCGGCTTCATTCACAAGCGCGGCCGCATCGGAATCGTCTCTCGATCCGGCACCCTTACCTACGAAGCCGTGAACCAGACCACCCAGGCTGGTCTCGGTCAATCCCTTGTCGTCGGAATTGGCGGTGACCCTTTCAGCGGAACCAACTTCATCGACTGCCTGAAGGTGTTCACTGAGGATGAGGACACAGATGGTATCATCATGATTGGTGAGATTGGTGGATCTGCCGAGGAGGAGGCTGCCGAGTTCTTGAAGCAGGCCAACACCGTTGAAGGCGGCAAGCCCGTGGTCAGCTTCATCGCTGGTATCTCTGCTCCCCCCGGCCGCCGCATGGGTCACGCAGGTGCCATTGTTGCTGGTGGTAAGGGTGGTGCTGATTCCAAGATCAAGGCTCTTGAGGCAGCTGGTGTCATTGTCGAGCGCTCTCCCGCCAGCCTTGGAAAGGCCCTGTATGACGAGTTTGTCCGACGAGACTTGATGTAAAGTGTAACATTTTGTGCAATGATTTTTTCCTGGGGGTAAATTGGGATGACTGTTGAAACTGAATCTACATGGTGGAACGCTCAATAGTGTTCAAAGGAGGTCTGTTTGCAAGTTTTCCTACAATCAAACGTATAAGATAGAATGGGGTAAGGATGGCCAGCGATTAATTTGAACTATCACCCTTGTACAACAGCAGCTACATGTGTATATGTGGAGCACTTGCATCAAGGATGACGGGTGGTGACACTGGTGATGATGGTGACGATGGTGACAGTGGCAGGGGCAAGGGCAAGTGGGCGATCAAAGCGACTAGACACGACATCGCCAATGTTACGTCAATGCTACGCCATATGGTCCTCTTAGGAACTGTCCTTCCAAAGCGAATCCCTCCTTTCCTCCCTACATTTCATGTACACCAACACGACCAGCCCATGACGAACTTTGCAAGACAAAGGCCCCGTCAGGTGGCCTCTCCTCGATACCACCTGGTACAGAACAGCGTCGAGAGCTCCCAATCCGAATCTCAACTTCTTGCTGGACGAGGACGTGCACCGGGTGGACGAAGGGACATGGCTCCAGCAGGTTGAGGCGGGTGTATGGGCAGCAGACAGAGTTTCATTCGATCAAGATGGCGAGGCAATGGCTCAGAGGAGCTTTTGTAAAAAGCGTGGTGTGGAGGTACAGAGGGGGAAAGAAGAGAAGAGAAGAGAAAAGTAAACATGTTTAATCAGCGACAAGTAAACATTCACTCCGAGGTTCACGAGACTGCGGCCCGTCAAGCATTCATTTACAAAATCGCTCTTCTTGCGACATTCACGCTCGCTGGCATAGACATACCGAAATAATAAGTAATGAACAGAAGAAAGAATCAAGGTCGTCAATCAACTCCTACAAGTCCTACAGAACCACCTCGTCCTCCCATTGTACCCCATCTCTCAGTGCCTTCCCTTCCCTTCTGTTTACATGCCACAGGTACACTTATCACCCCGGTCCAACCCTCGACCGTGCAAAAGATCCTTGAACTCCATTTGCAAAAAGAACCCAAAATAGAAAACTACATCCAGATTTGAGATGCGCTCGCGTAATGGCTACTCGCGGCGTCTTAAGAAACAACACCACGACCGGCCGAGATATGCTTCGAATAAGGAAGAACAAATCCAGGTGTCGCAGCTCGCCCAGCTATCAGCGCCCTGAGCTTGACGCACCGCCCGAATCCGCTTGCTGTTCCCTGTCTTGATTTTGCTTTTTCTCTTTCCTGGCTTTGATCACGAACTCGGTCATGATTTGGATGTGATCTGCTGGGAAATGCCAATGGGGGAAAGCAGGCAATCTCTTCAGATATCCTGCATCGGGTGGTCCCAACAAATCTACTACTTCCAGTGTATTGGTCGTGTACCAGATGTAGTCGATGACATCTGCGAAACCTGGAGTGTAGTTTGTGAACGGCATCTCATCGGCCGTCTTCTTGATGTGCGCATAGGCATCTCTCAGGCTGAATGGGTGCTCGATGCCGTCTCTTGTGAAACTACCATATTGATAGTCGCCTAATTCGGAGTGATCAGGAGGAACTCGGCCCATAGACATGAGCTCGTACACGGACGACCCTTCTGTTGAGTTGAAATCACCAGCCACAATGAGCGGGATGTCGGTGTTTGAGCGGTATTCCTGGCTAGGGGCAAGTTCAGCCTGGGATTTCGGTGCTTCGGCGCCGTCCGCCAGTGGTACCGTGATTAGCTTCTTGTCTTTGACCGCTGGCCATCTGGCGTACTTCTCGGCCAATTTTGTAACGTGCTCCATGAGAATACCCGTTTGAATGACCTTGACATCGGCGAGGACTGAATCCCAAGTCAAATGAACGTTGACTAGTATTAGGCGGGCACCTGTGAGCCGGGACTCGAAGAAGCAAATGACTGCGATGTTGTCCTTGGGCATAACTCGGTTAAAGACATCATGCTGGTTCTTCATGTCGGGTCGGTTGATGGCGATCGTGGCAAACTCAATAAGCTGCTTATCCAATAGAACGAACTTGCTCTGTTTATAGAATACGGCACATCCGTCCACCGTCTGTGCGTCCTTCTCCGACATCGTCCTGGCGCGCGACTTTGGCCAGTGAACACCTTTGTAGTCCATCTGCGCCAGGTCCGGGCTTAGATCTTCTTTGAAAGCATCTGTTGCGACTTCCTGCAAGCTCAAGAAATCAGCATCGCGAAGTCGCAACTCCTCCAAAATACAACCCTTGCGGTATTGCCAATCCAAGGCGTTGGTGGGGGTATATCCATATGTTTGTGGGGTGGCGTATTTGTCGCACAAGATATTCCAGGAGAATACTTTGATTCGCTCCAGGCTCGGCGACACATCCTCTTGAATGATTATTTCTTTTCGTGGCGTGGGTGGTTCGGGAACTGGATGAATCAGATTTCGTCAGCAAAATGATTTCTGGCTTAGTATTTGCCTCAGCGGGGGGTCAATGTCCTTACTGGGAGCTCCTTCTTTCAAAGCGGTGACAACGCTTTTGGTCCCCTTCTCCATGAGTTCTTGCTTCCAAGAAGGGTCCAGGGGGTTCCCTTCAATTCCCAGCATTTCCAATAGGTGCAGAGATCCCAGCTCAAAAGGCAAATCGCGGATGTCATTGTTGAAGAGTAAAAGATGTTTGAGGTATGTACACATGCCAAGCTCGGCTGGTAGCTCCGAGATCTGGTTGTAGGAAGCGTCAAGGTGGCGGAGCTGCCGCAACTCGCCAATTTCCTTGGGCAATCTCGTAAGCTTGTTCGAGGCGATATACAGCTCGTTCAGGAACCTGTACTGGAAAAGTTCGAGAGCCAGATTCCTCAGCCCCTGTCCTGACATATCCATGTTGTGCCAGTCTTGTCGAGTTGTCTCCTTCTCTAGCAGGTAAGGCCGTCTCCTATCCTCCAGGTCATTTTCGCCGTCTGCCTGAGTTCTACCGCTACTGGGAGGAGGACCGCCAATGCCCCTATTTTCGGACGCTTTAAGTCTTGCGTAGTAATGGGGTTGCTGCTGATCAGTCATGGCGGAGTGAGCTCGTTCTGCTTCCTTATGCATACGCAGCTGCTCCTGCCACATCTCATTCTGAGGGACTTGGCCAGCTCGGGAATTGGCCGCGTGGCCGTTGGATAAGACACCAGAATTAAATGCGACCGAGTTGGAGAGCGCGTTGGATCCAAAGGACGTATGATGGCCAAGACCATTCACCGAGGGCATGCCATTGTCGTGCTGCAGGCTTTGATGGTGCTGGGACTGGGACGGGTGTTGATGTTGAGCATGCTGCTGAAAGTTGTACAGCATGTTGGGCATCCCACGACCCGCCCCATTCAGCCGAGCATTGTGCCCTTGCTGGTGGTTTTGGGAGTACATGCCGTTGATGATATTCACGAGCTAACGGCTAACGGCGAAGTGAGGGAGCTCGCCGGCGCAGGGCTCGGCAGCAAGAATCGATTTTCTTTGCAATTCCAGCAGTCGTTAGAAGAAAAATAGAATATTCAGATTCACCAAAGCTCGCTCGGGTTAGCATTTGTCCTCGTCTGGGGAGCTTTGGTCGTGTCGCGATAGAGCTGTCGAAATGTTGCCAAAAATTCGACGACTTCGGTGATCATTCAAGTATTGAATCGAAAGAGGCGGTGGGATATGAAGCTCGCGGGGTTGGCGCATGGGCTCGAATGATCAAAGTCTCTAGCATATGCCTTGATAAGAGCCCGAGACTGTGGTGTTGGAGATCGCGCACCAATTCTCAATGCCCATCGGAGGGTGGAGTATGAGGAGGTTGGTGGAGTCGCGATGCGGTCGGTAAGATCCAAGAGATCAAGAATCGACGATGGTGAGCTATTGAATGATGCTGAGGACAATAGATCGAGAAAAATGGTTGAGATGAGGTTGGGGACTATGCTGTTCCGAAGGGAGAAGAGGAGTTAGCTCGATTTGCCCTTTGGGTGATGACACGAAACCAGGGTTTGCTGATGTGGGATCTTCCCGTCTGGTCAATTCCTGAAGCGCGACACGAGAGAGCACATACAATAACGATGGCGGCGCGGGGCCGGGCTATAATCACTGAAAGGGAACCAACAAATACTCTGGCAGAATAATAGAGACCGATATCGAAGTGCAGATCCAGAGTCAGCTACCTGCTCAATGATGGATAGCACTTCGATAATCTGCGTCAAGCAATAGCTTGGTCACGTGCAGAAAAGATCCACAACGACCGTGCTTTTCGAGCTACTCACGTCACGTGCTTTACCTTTCTCGGCGCTATCATCTATTCTCCGACTTTAATGTAATGGCTTTCCTAAGCACTTTATTTGCACGTTGTTGAATGCCGTTCATGTGAGAAGACTGTTACTGTGATGTTGGACCTGCACAATTTGTCGGCTGCTCTGCTTGCAAACTAATAAGAGCAGGCTCCGACCATGTGCGCGTGCGGATAATCCCTGCTTGCTGAAGTCCAGATACGGAAAGCCACATGAACAAACCTCCGACCACGGAAGAAATATAAAATGGCTAAATCGAAAGAGGGAAGAAATTTTCAAACATCACGTCATAAACTGTCACTGCTATGTATATCACGCCAACACTATGTAGGCTCGAGATCGAGTATGATAGCAACTCTTAGAGCCCTCGAACCAAATTTGTGCATCAGCTAATACAGAATGCAACATACTGTTGTCAGAACTGAGGCTTGGGATGACGCATCTCAGGTTTGTTCAGTTGTCGCGCAGCTCATTGACGCGCGTAGCCGATTAGACCGAGGCTAAGACAATGGTCCATCTTGAATTCATGAGGCAAAAATTTCCTTTTCAAAAGGAAAAGGCGATGAAAGCGTGAGATTTGTTGGGCGGCAGCGCAGATCTCGGAAACTCCGACACGTGAAGTGGTGCTTGCAGGACGTGATGCACGTTGCTGTCTTCTCCTTCTTCTTAAAAAAAAATACATATATATTAGGCCGATTTCGTTTGCTGCTACTCGGCCGTTGCGGAGTCGGTTCGATGGCCAAGCGTGGTTGATGCATCCTACTAGCTAGCATCTCTTTGGCAAACGGATAATGAGCAAGCCACACCAGTAGTCAATGCTACATTGAAGACGCGCCCATGATATATGGAGCTATTAGTACCTTCCACTTACTACATTAGTTCCCAGGCACCCAGGCTCTAAATGTCACTTACGGTAGTATTCAAGGGTAATTGTGGGTCGATTGACCTTTGCGAGGCCTCGTGCCCTCGTCGCTTCCAAAGAGACAACATAATAGGCCTGCCGCCAAGTGCAATCAATGTATCCCTGTTGTCGGGAGTTGTTAGTTATTAATCCATTAATTGTGCGCGCGAGAGATAGTTGGCCGTTTATTACCTCTTCCAAATAGCGGGTTGTGCGTTGTACGCTCGTCGGTCAAGAGTGTGTTCATTAGTTTCGCGTATGAAGTAAGGTAAGACAGCCAAGAAGGAAGGATAAAGCCTGGAAGGATGGATGGTCCACAAGTCAAGGCTCGGAAGAAACGGAACGGTCTCTGCTTCGCACCATCTGGCCCTTTTTTTACATTTTGCTTGATGACCCCTTGCATGCACAGTCTGGCAACATCAGCTTGAATATCGCCAGTCGCCGTCACTGGTTCATAATCACGCTCACTGATATCATTGATGGCAGACAGCAGACACCTGGCCAGTTGATTCACTCCAGTGCCACACTCCTTTAGACGCTTTCCCTCCAACCATTCCCCCGTTTGCCTGAAAGTGGTCGGACCAGACGTCCTCTTTGCCGTATGTACCCTTGTTGTGTTCTTCTCTTTTCTCTTCTCTTCTTTCTTGGGGGTTGCGCCGCCGGCGTCAGTTCCCACCTCAGCTGTTCCTGTTGTTCCTTCGTTACTGTTGTTGCGAGCGGCTTGTGTCTTGTCGGCTTTGTTTGCGTTGACAGACCAAACGTCAAACATTGGAACCTAAACGTCTAGTGCCAACTGCACCCGGGCCCAGCGCTTCTGAACAAACGGTCTCGCTGTAATCCGTAACACCACGGCGATTAACCATTATAACATTCATCTCTTTCTCTTCTCGGGAACCGACCGCAAGACGGACTGTATGCATTACAGAATCACGGGGGAAAACGTGAGAGCACGGAGAAGTAGCCCCCCTCTTGGTGCATGCGCATTAACGCCTCGCTAGTCGTCATCACGACTTTACACATCACGTTTTCACGACTACGTCAGCGTGGTCCTTCCAGACATCTGACTGAAGCCTCTGGGCTGCCTCAGCAGGAGGGCTCGAGGGCTCGAGGGCTCTCAATCCGGTCACACAGCCGCCGTGCCAATACACCAGACACATAACATGCGCCAATATCGTTACACAGAGAGGACAGCATCTTGACGTGGCAATTAAACATCTGCCTCAGGTGGAATTAATGATCGAGGCATTCGTTGCGCATATAAGATAAACTAACGGCCAACTCGATATAGACATCGCGGCGTCGCTCGAAGTAGCCTACCAAGATGTGCGTGGCATCGACATTCCGACCAGCCTTCCGCTGATAAACATAGCAACCTCGGGTCACAGCCGTCATTAATATCAGTTTCTTGAAAGGACTTCTGCCATAGGGCTGCAGACCAAGCAACTACCAAACAACTACCAAACAACTATCACCGACAATCGATTGGCCGCGCCGCAGCCCTGGGCGACACCATCGGCCAAGGGCGAGCAGGGTGGCATCAGATTTGTTCAACCTGCCATTCGAGGCCTCGTTCCCGATTTCCAGAGCACCTATCAAGCTGCTGGAAGTCCAGGTGCTGTGTTGCGGTCCGTTGGAAAGGGACTTGATTCTCGTCGAAAGGTGACAAGGCGCGTCTGGTCTATGCCTCTGCACTGCCAAGAGTATCCATTGCCTCTCAACTTCTACTTGCCGAGGTAAGGTTCGGTGCTGGCAGGGGTGACGGGAAGCAGTGGACCGACCCCCCGTAGCGAAACGCTCGGCCGTCCAGCTGGTCTGCGCAAACCTCGGTCTGCTCAGCCAGCCTGGATCGAAGGGCATGATGAGTTTCATCAATATTGCATTGCCCAATGCAGGCATAGCGCCTGTGCCCTGGCCCAGGCAGCACCGCCCTCTCCGACAAGCCCAACGACAACGACGACGACAACAACAACCAGCCCTGCATCAAACCTCTCGCCGTTCCAGCTCGGTTTCGACATCACCGCCAACGAACAGCCCCAATTCTAGCTCGCGCCGTCCCCTCGGCCACTTGCGCACCTCCAGCGGGAGCCACGCCAGTCGCTCAGTTCACGAGTCGTTCCTGCAGACGGACCGCCCCGCCGCGGGGCACCACAAGTCAGCAGCCGTTGCTTCTCCTGTCCACGCGCAGTTTCACCCCCCGCCTGCCTGGATCTCTTCTCCAGCCTCTCCGTCTGTTGCGACCAACAGGCCCAACTCCCTCCATCACCCTCTTCGCCAGTCTAGGCACGTAGCCATTGGGCTTCATGGAGTCAACGTAAGCAATGATGCTTCTAATCAACAAGCTCTTCTCGCGCGTTACCTCGTCTCGGCCCCCCAATGCGATCTCTCCTAACAATCACCCATAGATGAGTGCCCCCACACTCAGTGCTGAGTCGGTTTCCTCCGCGAGTGGCACGACAATCCACTCCGCTCGAATCAACATGACCTCGGACGCGCAGAGACTAGGAGACAACTCATTACTGTCGCGGCCCTTCATTCAGCGAAATGGGCGTACCTACCTTAACGATCCGGCACTGCCCTACCCTCTGCCATCGGACCTGACCGAACTACACCGCCAGTCGTTGCGAACGTTGCTGTTAATTCAAATGTTTGGGGCTCCGGTGTGCTCTCCGTCCTTGTCAAAGAAGCCTCCGCGGCGTGTGCTCGAAATTGGCTGCGGTTCGGGGTTTTGGAGCATGATGTGTCACCGGTATTTCAAAGGGCTTTTCAAAGACGACAAAATATCGTTTACCGGAATCGACATTGCCCCTGTTTCTCCAGGCAGTGCCAATTTGGCGGCAGATGCGACGCAACCCGACCGCGAGATGAAATGGGAATTCGTGAATCATGACATCCGTCAGATGCCTTGGCCGTTTTCCAGTGAAGAGTTTGACCTGATCATGGTCAAGGACATGAGTCTTGCGGTAACCCATGGGCAAAATCAGGACTTCATCGACGAATATTTACGACTGCTTCGACCCGGCGGTACAGTTGAAATATGGGAATCTGACCACCTCATTCGTATGCTGAGACCACACGTGCCCGGGTCTGCGTCGTCTGCCGATGAAGCAGACGAGCAAGAGGCCGCCTCAAGCCTCGGCGCATATGTCATGTCGCCCAACACTCCAATGTCGGCTCCTCTCAACCCATTCTTGGTCGAGTATAACACCTGGTTGACTCGGGCGTTCGAGATTCGGGATCTGAGTGCAGTGCCCTGTGCCTATATTGGACCCGTACTCTTGCAAGAATCGGAAACTCTGACAGAAGTCAGATCAAGAAGGTTAGCCATTCCGCTCAGCGAAGTGCGCTGGGAGCGTGAAGGTGTTGGCGGTATTCTCACCCGCGATGGAACGCAGACGGGAGAAGCGCAGGGCAAGGAACAGAAGAGCGAGAGAACGCTGGCAGCGGGACAAATCGCTCTTCGAAAAACGGCTCTATTGACGGTTGTGCAACAAGTGCAGGCACTTGAGCCGATCTTGAGAGAAGCGGGTGGGAAAAGCCAGGATGAGTGGGACGTATGGCTGGGCAAAATGATGGGCGATTTGATGAGCGAAAATGGCGCAAGCTGGGGGGAGTGTCTCGAGGTCGGCGCCTTCTGGGCAAGGAAGCGGAAGAACAACAGGGTGTAAGATGAAGAATGTTGCATGCGCGCAATTTGAGTCGGCTCGAATCTTGATCCGCCGGCGACTGATCATCAACGACATGTTGCTGGAGATTCCTCTAAGCTGCGAGCGCCAGCAGGACGAACGAGAAGACGAAAAACTAATCACGGTAGGATCCTCCCGAGGCGGTGGCCCTGTGCATGTGAGGTTGCGAAGCACTCGGAGTTCTTGTTCATTATCCTTTGATACAAACGATTACACAGTGCCGGAGGAGCCCCATATAGATGCATTGATATGATTGGATTTATAGGTAACATGGTTTATTATTATTCATGCGTCTGGGTCATAACGCTTTCTAAGGGTACGATACCGCTTGAGATAATACCTACATCAGTATCAGTCAGCTACTATTGAATCATTGAAAGACTGAAGAAGAAATGGAAACTATTATGTTGCCAAGTGACTTTTGATGCGAAAACATGGGAAGGGCTGCAGCATAAATCGAAAGACGTATTCTATGCCTCAGGGATCCAAATGCATATCTTACAGTGCTTCAACCTCTGGCGGGAAGTGGGATGGTCAGTTAATCTGTGGCGAGAATTTAGAGCACGAACCACTGCACGAACCTTTCTTCACAAATTCTGCCTGAGAAATGCCGGCACGTATCTTGGCCTCGTCTCGTTCCGCAGCACGAGACATGAATGCTCGGTGAAGGCGCGGCCGGAAGTATTTGTATCCCAGAGGATATTCTCGTCCCAGGTAAAGTAGCTCTAGGACTTGAGCGTTAGAGATTCCATGCTGCGGCCGTTGAATTGAGTTGGGGGGGGCTGGTATCATCATGTCGTCACAGACTGCGGCCATGCAGGCCATGAAGGAGGACTGTAAACCAAGAGCTTTGCTTGAAGCATGGTGAATGGGACCAGATTTTGCTCAGCTTACCCTTGTAAATTGCAACGACTTGCCTCCTCAACTCGGGATTAGGACCAGACATTGCGCAGATGTACGGCGCATATCGCAAATATAACGGCGGGGATTTGTCAGAGAGGGAACTTGTATTACGGAGTAAAGTGTGTCGATGATGCACTTCAGGTGGGTGCGTGGTGGAGGCGAGAAGCTACGTACGCTGCGTGGCTTACGAAATCCACGCTCCATAATGAGAGAACCGGCAGGCCAAAAACAGGATACGAAGCCTTGGAGGGACTGCGGCTATGGTCTCTTTTATTCAAAAGAGAGAGAGAGAAATCCTACCATCCAGGCTGGCCTACACCGTAATTCTTTGCGGGCAAAAACTGGAAAAGATGCCCCTGTAACTGAGAATTTTCCGTGTCCCTTGCTCGGGATTCGAACCTGGGACTGCAAGCTGTTGGTTGAGTGGGGTGAAATGTCTTTTTCGTAGCTAGCGCGCAGCCCAGGGTCATGACCTATGGTAAGAACGAGGCCAAAAATAAGGACAACCTGCGCATCCCGCGATAGAGATGCGCAGGAATCTTCTGTAGAGACTCCGGCTATGCTCTCGCCGGCTGGCGGCATCATCTATCAAGGCATGCGGCCGACTCTGGAACCGTTCGTGCATCTGAGATACCTCCTCTGGACGTGTGGGTTTAATTTCCAGACCCTCCAGCGGTATCCCATCATCCGCTCCAGATCCCAACAGGATGTAAGCTCGTCAAAGTGGGAGAACAGTTCAACCAGTTTTATATCTAGATTTTTTTTCAGAATCGTTACCACAAAAGAACTAGCGTCATCTGCCGCGGCGCAGCGGAGCTCACAGAGCTTGTATCACGACTTGGGTTATCCTGATACTCATTCTTTCTGGGGGGGCAAATGTGAAGCAGACGCAAAGGATTGGCGATGTTCCTAATACGATGAGCAAGCTAGAAACAAGACGCCGTCTATGGCTTCTGCATGACGAAAGTTTCAAGGCGGAAGTGGTGTTTAGAACTAACAAGCGGCCCAAGAGGAGAAGGAGTAGCGCAGGCCCTTCAAGAGTTCATACACAACGTCAGATTTACGTCAGGTTTATTCTGCGGCCCTTGGCGCACCGATCCAAACGTTGAAAACGTGTTTGTTTGGCTCCAGCACGTTTCTTACCCAAGCACCATTAGACCCCAGCAAGGCATGCAAGTAACAGGCAAGTAACAGGCGGTCTGGGAAGTTAACAGGAGACGGGCTGGCTGGCATTTCAGGGCGGAGTGCCACATTCGGAGGATCAGGTTATTACGGATTACCACCTGCTCTGTGACTTGTCTTGCCACGATGCATTTTTAAATTTAGTGCTTCCCCGCTCATGACGGCCGAGAAGCTGCTGCAGCAAGGAGAAGATGGCACCGCGACGAAGAGGAAGAACAGCCGATCCTACCGATGGAGGAGGGCCGAACGTCGGATGGCAGGGGCTTGCTGATGGCCACTGGTAAAGCACATTATAGCGGAATATTGCTTAGCAAGCTGCGGAGTATTTGG
The DNA here is from genome assembly GCA_023658445.1 of Epichloe bromicola. Classification (NCBI taxonomy): domain Eukaryota; kingdom Fungi; phylum Ascomycota; class Sordariomycetes; order Hypocreales; family Clavicipitaceae; genus Epichloe; species Epichloe bromicola. The sequence continues at coordinate 3,142,554 of CP098270.1, forward strand.
CAGCGGCATAATCCGTATATCAATCTTACCCTGCGCCACGGGAGCTTATAATGGATCAGATGGCTCTAGTCTTTATAACAACGCAAATTCGTCCCCATGACCAGGTCTGAACAGATGATCAAAGACGTGCACTGTCAAATCCCTCGACGACTCTTATCATTTCTTTCCAACTCATGTCCACTTTATTCAGAGTTGAGGCCGGTCGTTTCGACCAAAACGGCCAATAACGACATGCCACAGTCTTGACTATATCTGAAACACCAAACTACAACTCAAAGTCGTAGGCACCGTACGATTCTCCCATGTCTTACCGTGCCCACTTGTAGTCGTCAGAATGCCACACGTTCCCCGCAAAGTGCTGAAGCGTGCGCTAGGAAGACCCTTGCCGCATAAAGTCTCACGTCTGGCATCTCAACTCGTCGTTGTTTAGAAATTAAGCCGGCAGGAGCCCCGTAGCACGAGACTTCTCAGCGTATGCACTGGCACTGCAGCTTGCGATTAGCAGTTGCTGAGTTGAGCATGTAGGCTCAAGCGACGGAATTCAGGCAGGACGAGTCATCGGACATGTCATGACGTCTTGTCTCGACGCCGTACGAGCCAGACAACACCTGCGTGCATGAGAGCATGAGAGCCGAGATGAAGTCAATGCCGTTGCCAGTCAATGCCGTTGCCGGCCATGATGACCATGGGTCCCGGCACTCTGGTCGCTTCGCTTTTTGAACAAGACCGGTCGGTACTCGGTGCAGGCAGGCATTGACGCAGGGTGGTAGGGTGGACCAACCCGGCTGCAGCCAACGCGGTGCGTGGTGCATGTGCCGTCCTCCAATGCCTTGCCTTGACTGGAAAATTGCCATCGTAGATTTGACTTGTTGGAAAGTCCAATGGGCGGTCAGCGTGTTTGTCTCCCAGAAGCCAGCAGCCAGCCATCTCCGAAGAATCCCTGGAGCCCGGCATCAATCAGTCTTCGTTTGATCCAATGGCTACTCCAGTTACTCCAGCTACTCCAGTTGACGCTCTTTTCCTGTTCCGTCGTGTCGGATATGGAGCATTGCGAGTTGGCATAGACTCACAGAGGCTCCAGCTTTTTCAGCCCACATGCCCTGCGCCGACGCACCAGGCCGACCACTAATAAAGCCCGCTTCATGTTGTTGTCTGCTGTTTCTTTTCCGCACCACTGCCGACCCAAAATTCTTGCTCTCTCTCACCACCACTCATCCCTCCGAGACCAGATATCGTCACCCTCACCGGCGGTCTCCTGGCTTGATTACGACTTCTTACGACGTTCCCGACCGGCCGCCTGTTACCATTCTGGGTACTAGGTTACTGTTTGTTCAGGCGGCTCCTCCCGCCAGCCAGCACGAAACAAAACTGTCTGACCCTGGTCCAACCAGTCAGTACACGCACGTACGACATCAGACACCAGCCTTCGCACCACGAATCTCCCGAGTACAATCGCGACCGACAATTCCGAGCTGAGGCACCTCTGTCCGTCCTATTTCGCCCGCCCGCCCTGCCGTTCAGCGTAGCTTCTGAACAGCAGGTCCAGTGCCGAAACAACCAGATCAGGCTTTCGCATGCCTCGTGCGTCTGGCTCAGGCAAGCGACAGCAAGGCGCAACAACCACACATCGTGACTCGAGGCACGAGAATGGGCTTGTAAGCCCTGCGAAACGAACTTCGGGCAGAAAGAGTAATGGTCAGCTCGACGGCTCTGCGAGGTCCATTCACCACGTCGCAGGCCACGCAGGGCCGTCTCCGTCGCCATGTCCCGTTCCATCGCACGGCCAGTGCAACGGAACACTCTCCAAGAATGCATCCGACGCTGCCACTGATGCCCGCTTCGGCGATCCTCTGAGGAGAGCATCGCTTGGCACATATTCCGAGGCCTCGTCAGAGTCAGATCAATCGCACATGGATGACAATGGCACCGCAGTTGGTTCCGGGCACCGGCAGATAGATGTCAACGCTATGAAGAATGTCGATGTGCATAGAGACTCGAACCCTTTCGAATTTGCCGCTACTGTTGTCAAGTCGCTCCCTATGCAGGACACTCTTGCCATTCTCATCATCCTGATGCATGTGCCTTACATGTCTCTTTCCCTCATCTACGCCAGCTTTGCCTTAATCACCTTCGTCCCCCCCGTGACCACCAAGACAGGCATGAACATCAATCTGGCAGAGATTCTGGATGGCAACTCCCATACACCATCGCTTGTAACTATCTTGTGCATGGACTTCTTCTTCTTCCTGGTGTGGGTATTCCTATGGCAGCCAATACAGGACGGTATCCTCGAATTCGCAAAGCCCGTCATCGCGATTACCTTGGGAGGCGGCACCAACGCCAAGGACGGTACTTCAAGAGGTGTTACAAGCTGCTTCACTTGGATCCTACTTCATCAAGCTATTCGCGCCACAAAGTCACACTGGACCATATTCGCCCGACACCTTCCGGAATCTTGGTCGTTGCCTGCCTCGCTAAGTGAATCTTTCGAATCGAAATCCATCACGTACGATAAGAGAAGTACCCACGGGTGGATTCAGAGTACACTGGCTATGCACATATTGACGCAAGGTATTGTCCGATTCGTACGCGAATGGTATCTTAAACGTGAGAAATTCAATGCGGCTTCTGGTGGCGTTGACCCTGAAGCCGGCAAGCTGTCCTCTCTCGGTACTTCGTCTGGAACCAACGGCGCCGCCACGGGCAGCTCTCACTCTTTAGATGCCGCTCACGATGGTGGCTCGAACACAGCAGACACGGATACCAGCACATCTCACGCGCCCTCCACGACCACCGCCAGTTCGAATAAAAAACGAAGAAAGCAAAGTGCACAGGTACGACTTCAGCAGCCGCTGTGGTCCGCGCTCGCAAGCAGTAAGATTGTCGCAGTTAAGGAATACGAATTGTCACAGTGGGCCCCGGATTCAAATGCGTCGAGTGCTTCAGATATTCACAATCTAGGGAGCGCGCCATTTGATAGCCAGCCGAGGCAGATTTGGATATCCTACATTGGCAGTGATGAAGTATGCTTTAATACCAGCTATTTCCCCGACTCACCCGAGATGGACCCCTCACAGGCGTCGGCAAGGGTGGGTAGACATGCAGATTCGATGAGGCCCACTGGAGTCGACGCATCAAAGCCCTTCTACGTCAGGATCAACAATGCATTTTGGCAACCGACACGAATATTTCCCATTCACGAGACTGATGAAGTCCAAAACGATGGCACGCGATGGACAGGAGACATATACGGACTGCGGCCAGCATCTACGTATGCCTGTGAGTTTGTTGACATTCAAAATGGCGAAGTCATCCTCTCCACAACGATTCGAACGGGCAAAGAAACCTTCCGAGAAAATGACCCACTGTCGCCCGTCTCTCCTCCCGGCCAACAACCGCTCCGACCAGATTCACCCGCCACGATTATTCGCAACTCTATCGCGGCAGAGGAAGCTCGGCTTGCTGATGAGCGATCTCGACTCAAGACGTGGCGCAAAGAATCCAAGTCAAAGTTGAACTGCATCAGGCGCGAAAACGAGCTCGTCGACAATCAACTATCTACTGCTGGTAGCAGCGATGAGAAGCACAAGCAAAAGATTCGGCAACATGAGACTCAAAAGGTCCAGGCCGAACGTGACACTGAATCGCTCGGGGAGCAGATCGACAGCTTCAACAGCTCAGCGGAGCTCGCTGATCGCAAAAAGAAGCTTGACAGAATCTACGCAAGCGAAAAGAAGATGTTTGATGCCGCTCAGAAGTATTTTGAGGAATACAAGACGAACCTGGATCGCGAACTCAACGCCAAGGAGCTCGAAAAGGTCAACCTGAACTTTCGGCGTAATAAAGTTAGCCTTAGAATCGACAAAGTGGAAAAGGAATTGCGTAACATCGCAGATGCCAACAGTCGTGGTCTCAACGAAGCTGAACGTCGTCGTCAAGAACGCGCCGCTTGGTCAGAAAACAAGGTCCTGATAGAGAGCAACTTCAAAGATCGCATTTCGAATGCGTACAGCGCCAATGTTGGTCGGTCGGAACGAATTAAGAATCTGCAGGCTCAGCTGTCAGGCTTCCACCCATTCCTGGCTACCGCGGCTAATGGCATGCCCATGGAAATTCCCGCCGGTGTTGCAACAGGCGAGCCGAGACATGAGGCTTTTCGACAGCACCCGTCCGCCTGGAACCCCAACCCAGCAGTTCTCCCTCACTACCCTACGGGCATGTGGGCAGGCTCGTCCGGCGAGGTGATATCTTCTGCAGTAGCACCGACGACTCTACCCGGCGCGATCTGGCAGCCGCCCCCAACCGCCCCTTCTTTCGAGCCTCGCGGAATCAGGTCTAGAGGTCGTAGTTCCAGCATGCTTAGCGATGTGAGCGGATTTACGGAGCCGAGCGACGAGGATTCCTTCAAATCGCCCAGCGGTGGCCCAAGTCGACCTGGTATGGACTACTCTGACAGGAATGGCACGAACGGAAGCAGCGGTAGTACCGGAAGTGGCAGTATCGGCGAATCGGCAAGTCCGAAGTGATTTGTTGATTGTAAATTCCTTAGATCAGCGACAGTCTCGTGCAGTTGGACAACTTCGATGTTTAGTTGAAGCGGAAATAGATGTGTTATGATTGCATCGATTTGCGTGTATTGTGCTCTCCCGTGAATTTCTCTATTCGCCGCCTCCTGGCGAGGATCCATATGCTTCCAGCATTTGGCCCATCTTTGATGGTAAGGGGGAAAATTTAGTTGCCCGCAAGTTTTTCAGCTCTCCACGGATTAAGCAAGTACTTGAGCATTGGCTTGCCTTGAAATACAGAAAACTCCGGTTGTAACAGCATACCAATTGATTCAGACATCGAGTCAAGATGTTTGAGTCCTACTACCCTAGACTTTCTCTGGTTAATCTTGAGGCGAGAAGTCAAGACACCAGACGGACGTACTTTTTGGGGATTAACAAGTGTCAGGGGCAGGTGACGCTATAATGCGGCGTCAAGGGTCGCGTCAAGGGTCGCGTCAAGGCGACATCTACATCAGCCTGGTGGGTACACCCCACTGTGCGTGCCGACTTGTGTGCTGTTGTTGGCCTGGCTCCCAGCTCCATCCCGTGTGTACGTGTATCCGAGGTACTCCGTAGTCTGATCGATAGCAAGTGGTCCGTACCAGACAACCCATCTCTACCTCGAACTTGCAACGCGCAAGGAAAGCGGCACCGCTACTACTGAGAGCTCTTTTGCTCTGCCTTCGCCGTCTGCTCTCCTGGGGATTCCTGGGGATGATGCCGGCATCACCATGGATTTCGTAAGTGCGGCCTTCCTCTCTACGCCCTGCCGCCGAACCCGGCATCCTGGGGCTTGGAAGGGACACTTCGAGCGGCTCGGTATTACTTGAAGCTGACCAGAAGACGTGATTTCGACAAACCGCAGTGGTCGCGATTGTTGAGCCCTCTGGCGGTGGGCAGCCCCCGAAAAGACCAAGCCAAAGACCCGGCGAAACGACTGCATCGATTTGAGAAGGAATACGCCAACCTGCTGGTGAGGAATGCCGTGTTTGCGCGACCAAGCTCCTACAAGTGCTTGTAACCCCTCGCCAGCCCTTGACTAACGCCGTCAACAACAGTCGACGTGGCGCACATCATCCAATCTATCTCGGGATAGCGAAGCCGCCGAGACGCTCGAGATCCGCCTGCAAGAGCTCACGAATATTCTCAGCGACGAGAGCCGGCGCCCGCTTCCTCATCCCTGCATTCAGTATGCTTCCATCAAACAAATCTACGTCCCTATTGGCAAGATTGCGACGACCTCCTACAACGAATGGATCATTAAAGAAGCCGTGCTGCTCTTCGCAACCCTGATTGAGAGCGAAGAAGAAGCCTTTGTCGAGAACCCAACGTTTTCAGCCAGCTTGACCAATTTGCTGGTACGCATTACTGGTGTCAACAGCGTACGGCTTGGCTTGGACACGGAGTCCCGGGTTGTCGAGCTGGCATTCAACATCACCACCAAGATACGCCTCGACCCTATCATCTTACCTGCGTGGTTCAAATCGCCATTGCCCAATGCACACGGCGAACGAGACCGTGACGAACGAGACCGATTCGCCGGTCGTACACAACGAGTTGATTTCCCCCTGTTCTACATCTTGATGGATTACATCCATCACGAGGGCAAGGTGGGCGACTTTGCCAGAACGGGACTGCTGTACATTATCGAGGCTGCATCGAGCTCTGCAGCATTAGAGCAGTGGATCGTTGAGAGCGACTTGTCAACCCTGATGGCGACCGGCTTGGGTGCCTTGTATAGCCAGTTGAGTCGGAAATTGGTCATTGATCACTTGCCGCATGATCTGCCCCCCATTCTGGCATTGTCAGACTACGAACACCCCGCGTCGAATTACGAGATTATCAGCTCTTGCTCGTCAGAGTTCCAGTCGCATCTGGAGACATTCCTGTCTCATTTGCTGTTCTGGCAAGACGTCTTGAATCATTGTCGGTCAGTGGAGGTCAAGTCGACATTGCTGGAACATTTTCAAGTCATTTTCCTCCAGCAGCTGCTGTATGTGTTGTATACCTTGTCTAGTCGCCCGCGGCGAATTCTCTTTTTTGGCCTCTACTGACGAATTCGCCGAATGCAGATATCCCTCGCTCCTGGAGTCCTCTGATATTGACGGAGGCTCTTCCGTTGCTGTGCTCACGTATCTACGACGTATTCTTGAATCCCTGGACCACCCTGACATGATCAACCTCATTCTTCATTACCTTCTAGCCTTGCCGGATGCCCTCCCACCGAACAAGAAACCTTCACGATCGTCCATCAGTGACGCGCGCAGGAGAAAATCAATGGATCTGACAAAAATGATGGCGGAAAAAGCTGAGGAGCCAGCCACGCCTCTGTTGTTCAACCTCGTCGACCTTATTTTGTCGTGCTTGAGATCACGAAACCAACAAACCATCCACGTTACTCTTCAGCTGGTGTCTGCCATCTTGAAACGACATCATCGCTATGCTGTTTTCACCCTATTGAGAACAAATCTGCTGCCAAACGACGCCATTCACCGCACCGTGGGTGCTCACGAGCAAGAGGTTGACTACCTCGTTTCGCTAGCCGGCGCCATCGGCGGCAAGACCAACTTCGATGATGTCTATGCCAACATCCTCAAAGATACCATGGCCCGGCTTGAGAGCCATCCCTGCTCGCTGAGGTTGGTAGCCCCACGGGTGTCGACAAACAACCACAAATTACCGGAGTTGCCTGACAGTATGCCCGGATCACCGCGAGATATTCGCGAGCACACTCTCCGTCCGGACGATCCATTACTCAACGTCATCTTGGATCTCCTGGAGACCTTTTTCATGAACCCAGTCGAGACGAATCTGTCAGTGACCGAGACCATCGTGGACCTTGCTATTTGTGGGTACATGAATCTCGAAGGCTGGCTTGCTCGCGATCCCGTAACGTACTCGTACGTGGAAGATGGGGAAGACTTGGAGCATGGCTACGAAACATCGGTGGCCAGCGAGACGGCCGAGGCGCCACCACGAACCGAAGAGGGCTCATTGAGCGAGACATTTGACGAAGCAAAACGCCTAAAAGGCATCGAACGCTGCAGAAGCAGACCCAAGTGGACAGAATCGCAGTTGCCTCGTGTCTTGCAAGTATTGAAACGCCTTGCCGATCAAGTTGCCAGCTACAAGCAGTCAATTCCAAGGTTTGAGGAGCTACTCGAGCAGAGACGAGATGCTTTCCATACTGCCGAATCCATGCTGGATGCGCCGCCCCCGCCACCATTGCGCAACGAATCGCTTTCAGGACCTGGCACGCCAGAACGACCAAACGTCGATGAAGCGCTCCGAGCCGGGTCGCCGCCACGACCCTCGGCCCTAGAAGGGTTTGCGCAGCGCCTTCTTTCCGAACTAGGAACGCCTAGCAGGTCGGCGAGCCCAAAGGGACGGCAGGAACAGAACCGCAGCTCAGGCACCTCAACGCCAGGAGGTTACCCCGGGGACCCCGAAGTGATGACGCCAAACGCCATCCGAGTACCCCCTAAAGAGTTTCCCGTCAACAACTACAACGACCCTTCAAGGAGCAGCATTAATGCCCGCAGCATCTCTCCCGCAAGCGCAAGGGCAGCAGACATTGGTCCGTCTCCCGAAGAGCAAGACATGGTGGCGGACAGTCAAGCTTCTGCATTCGCGGCATTTGATCAGAGCATCTTGTCGAAGCGCGTGGGGCTTCCCGATGACAAGCTAAAGCCCATTCCCCTCGACTTGACCAAGAAAATGAAGGCCATGTCAATCGAGGACCAGAATCAACCTCGAGATCAGGAACAAGACGAACATGGCACAAATGTCAGTGAGGATGCGACCTCGGACGCATCTGTGCCAGATGAAGCGAGTGGAGCACACGACGAGACAGTATCGGTCTCGCATGTCCTTACGAATACCATTGTTTTCCAGTTCTTTTTGCTAGAAGTAGCCAGTTTGATGCAGGTACGAGCAGGTCTGTTTGACGAGGTTCGGTACGTGTGAGGCACGTTTGATTGTCCAATGGGTAGGAAAAAAGAAAAGCCCCATTGTAAAAGAGGGAAGGGGGAAGGGAGAAGCGGAACAGAAAGGGAATCATTCATAGCATTGAAGATTAAGCATGGCATTGCGGACAGAAAGTTGCAAGTGATCTATGCACACCCGTTTGTTTTCTACTCGTGGAAGATCCATTGAACAATGCCTGTTGCAGTCCGATGCCGCGACTTGGCAGCACAAACGCGCGGTGCCAAAGTGCGACGGCTCATTCTGGGGTCTTTATCGCTCAGCAACGAGTTGTCTTGCCGCGACGTTTACCGTGGTCAAGAGCGGATTCTCCTTTGTCGTGATATGGCTTGCGGAGTCACGTCAGCTTGTGCATTAGAAGTACATAGATGTGTAAATTAGCCGATGATAGTTGCCCTATCTATCTTAGATAAGCAACGCGTACCTGCGCCGTCACTGACCTTTTGGCAGGGGCCCCGCAGCCCCACAAGCCATATCACGACTACATAAAGATAACTTGATGGGATTAGAAAAACACACGACGAATCATCTTGTACGGATCATGCGGGGTAGATATGGATTTGGCGGATCCCTTGTCGGCGGATCACGAGGCTTCTCCAACCCGTTCTATTTTCCGGGAGTTGAAGATGGGAGAAGATGGGGAGGGGTGGCTGGTCACGTTGCTAGATTGGGTGGGAGCCCTAATAAGACTTCCCTCTGTTCATATCGAGGCAACCTGAATCACCGTAGAAGCTGTTCCCGTGGACAATGAAGGACGGAGTAGCCCGTACATCGTGGCCCCATGACGAATCGGGGGGGCTGGTGGATGTGCCGGTGGGTCGCGCTAGTGGGCATCCTCGTGCCTTTTTAGTTTTGCGTGCTTTCTGTATCACGGATTATGCTTTTGTATGCATTGATGCGTATCCGATACGTGGCTAACTGGGACCGGAATAAGTTTATAATGACGCAGACATCCGCCCGTCCGTCCGGTCCGTTGCTGGTCGTGTGTTTTGGGTCTCTTGGGTTTTGGCTTCTGGAAGTTGTCGTGCGAGAAGCTTGATGCTCGTATATCCTCAGATAAGTAGTGATAGGTTGTCGAGAGGAGCCCTTTTCCCGCCCGAACCACGATCACGAACCACGATCACGAACCACGATCCCGCAGCAGCATGAGGGCCTGGAAGCTGCTCGCTTTGGCGAGGGCCGTCGTGGCGACGCACCACGTCGAGCATCGAGGCATGGCGCACGCCGATATTCTTGCCCTGCGAGACGTCCCCCTCGCGTCGGAATTCGTCGACCAGGCCAGGGCCGAGAAGCGTCAGCTGTGCGTCGTCGAGCCGGATGCCCATGGCGGCGACGACGCTCCCCAGATCATGGACACGCTCAATACCAAGTGTCGCGCCAACAGCCTCGTCTTCATGCCCGGGCCGACGTACAACATCAGGACCAACATGACGACGCTGCACATGGACAACGTGCGGATTGATCTCTACGGCCGCATGCTCTGGAGCACCGACATCGACTACTGGCTTTCCGTGTCCATGCCCATCGGGTTCCAGAACCAGAGCACGGTGTGGTACTTTGGCGGCGAAAACGTCACCTGGGACGGGCACGACACGGGGACGCTCGACGGCAACGGCCAGGTCTGGTACGACTGGGCCAAGTCGCAGGGCAACCTGGCCCGTCGGCCGATGAACATCAACCTGAGGAGGCTAAGCAACTCGGTCATCAGGGGCCTGCGGTTCGTGCAGAGCCAGATGTGGACCATGGCCATCACGCACTCGCACGACGTCGAGCTCGACGACATTTACGTCAACAGCACGTCTAGCAGCCAGTGGAACACGCTTAACACGGACGGCTGCGACACGGTCAACTCGGACAACATCACCTTCCGCAGGTGGTTCGTCACCAACGGCGACGACGCCATCGCCCTCAAGGGCAACTCCAGCCGCATCTCCATCTACGACAGCGAGTTCCGCGACGGCCAGGGCGTGGCCATCGGGTCGGTGGGCCAGTACGTCGGCAGACGCGAGTACATCACCGACTTTTACGCGCGCAACATCACCCTCGTCAACACGGCCCACGTGTCGTATCTGAAGACGTGGGCGGGCACTTCGAGGGGCTACCCGCCCAACGGGGGCGGCGGCGGCACCGGCCACGCGACCAACATGGTCATGGAGGACATCAAGATTGAGAGGTTGAGGCAGCAGCCGTTCTTCGCGTGGCAGTGCGAGAACTACTCTGGCTGGGCCGGCAAGGACTGCAACTCGTCCAAGTTCAAGCTGAACCAGATCGCGTGGCGCAGGGTGAGCGGCACCGTCGTCAGCGACGTCAAGGATGTCGGCTCGTTTCAGTGCAGTGCCGCCGCGGGCGGGTGCGACGATATCGAGGTCGAGGACATCCATATCGAGTACGATGGAACCGGCGCGGCCTTGGACAGCTGGCATTGCGAGAATGTGCATGGCAACAAGGGCTTTCGATGTGCCAGTCCACCGCAGGAATCAGGGTGAGCGCAGGGATTACTTACTTTGTTAGTCACAAGTCGTAATAATATTACCGAGTACCGAGTACATGTTGAAGAATCCGCGGCTCGTTCGTGTTGCCCCAGAGTGTACCAGACCACGATGCCACGTTGTACAGCGTCAAGCAGCCGGCCAGCAAATCGCAAACGCTGGACTAGACTGCGTGTTGAACGAACAACTCGACGAGGAGAGCGGGGTGCCCAACGGCCCATGCATACCTGAAAAAGTCATTTCACATCGGACCTTCTGTGTACAAGGATCGCGAGACAAGTTGGAGATGCCGACAATCTGCTGGTCAACAACTCTCTATCGAGCGGGCGCCATCGTCAGATCGGTTCGGTCGTGGCCACCATTCCGCGGGGACAAAGTCAAAAGGGGGACTGGGATTGACAGTAAAGCAGTCGATTTCTGATGCCAGCCATTATCTGACTGTGCTACCCAAATTGCTGTCATTCAGCCCCGGCTGAGCTTGGCTGGCTGATATTTCCATCTGAGTCAAACACGAGATCCGAAGGTCGTCTGGCGCCAGTGAGTAATGGAACGAAGCTTCCCCCCGGGACTGGGATTCCTTTTCTCCCCGAAACAGCTGGCCAAATCAAAGCAGGAAGCGGACCGGGATATTCTGGGTTGCTGATCATCTCCATGTATATATAAACTGCTGCCTAGCACCTACCGCCCGCGCTGGCGGGATGGACGCGACGCCCCTTTCCCTCGGGAGACCTGTGACTTGACACTGGCTCGAGTCCTCACCAGCGTTTTTTGGTACAGTACACCGGATTTGATCAGGATCGTGTGAGCGCTCCGACGCTTCGCTTCGCGGCCAACATGGTGGTCCTGGGCAACATATACGTCATTGCCTCTGTGGCGGTCGTCGGTGGTGGTCTTTTCGGATTCGACATCTCGTCTCTATCTGCCCAGCTCGGGATGCAATCCTACCTCTGCTACTTCAACCAGGGCCCTTACGGCCCGCCCTTTACCGAGGGGAAATGTTCCGGTCCTCGCGAACTGGTTCAGGGAGGCATCACTGCCTCGATGGCTGCTGGATCCTGGCTCGGGGCGCTCGTCTCGGGACCATTGTCGGATCGTCTGGGGCGCAAGTATTCCATCATGGTGGGTTGTGTCATTTGGTACGTTTTGACAACAAACAAGCTTCCCACCCGCCCACACACATTCACGCCTTGAGACAAGGCCTTTTTTTTTTTTTTCATCTTTTTGTCACCCACCAACTGTTACTAATACTTATCCCATTATTGTTCAAATAATGTAGGATGATTGGCTCCACGATTTGCTGTGCTTCCCAGAACATCGGAATGCTCATCGTCGGTCGCATCATCAACGGTTTCTGTGTGGGAATCGAGAGCGCCCAGGTTCCCGTATATATCGCCGAGATTTCACCACCCTCGAAACGCGGCCGGTTCATTGGCATGCAGCAGTGGGCTATCACATGGGGCATCTTGATCATGTACTACATCTCGTATGGCTGCTCCTACATTGGCGGGAGGGACTGGGATAACTGGTCCGCAGCCTCTTTCCGTGTCCCATGGGGACTCCAGATGATCCCCGCCGTCTACCTTTTCCTGATGATGATGATGCTGCCCGAATCTCCTCGGTGGCTGGCACGGAAGGATCGGTGGGAGGAGTGCCGTTCTGTTCTGGGTCTGGTGCATGGTAAAGGCGACGTTGACCATCCTTTTGTCGCCGTGGAACTGCAAGACATCAAGGACATGTGCGAGTTCGAGCGTCGCCATGCCAATGTCACCTACCTTCATCTTTTGAAGCCAGAGATGCTGAACCGAACTCTGATCGCATGCTTCACTCAGATCTGGTCGCAGCTGACTGGCATGAATGTCATGAGTGAGTATCTCTCCCTGCTACTATCGAGAACTTGAGAACTTGAAGGCGAGACCGAGCAGCTCGCTTACTACTTGACTCGCAGTGTACTATATCAACACGGTGTTCAAAATGGCCGGATACAGGGACCAAGAGAATCTTCTGGCCTCCTCAATCACGTACATCATCAACGTCTTCATGACAATTCCCGCCCTTCTTCTTGTTGATCGATGGGGTCGCCGCCGCACCTTGTTGACCGGCTCAGTCCTCATGGCCACTTTCATGTACGCCAACACGGGGATCCTGGCCACGCACGCCATCATCCGTTCCAAGGGGTACCAAGGCAGCAACGCTCCAACCATGGAGCTCACCGGCGCCAGTGCCAAAGGCCTCATCGCCTGCACCTACCTCTTTGTTGCCTCGTTTGCCCCGACCTGGGGCCCTGTCTCATGGACCTACCCGCCTGAGCTGTTTCCCCTCCGACTCCGCGGCAAGGGCGTCGCGCTGGCCACTTCTGCAAACTGGGCGTTCAACACTGCTCTTGGCTTCTTCGTGCCCCCGGCTTTTGCGAACATCCAGTGGAAGACGTACCTTATTTTTGCCATTTTCAACACGGCCGCCTTTATCCATGTCTTGTTCGGTTTCCCCGAAACCGCCGGCAGGACTCTGGAAGAGACTGAAGCCATATTTGAGGACCCCAACGGAATCAAGTATTTCGGCACACCCGCTTGGAAAACTGGAGTTGTCACCAGGTCGGCCAAGAATGCGGAACATGGTGACATTGATGCCAAGCGCCAGGGGCAGGCAGGCTGAGCAAAAAAAGCTGTCTAATGCCCACGAGCGTCATCTGGAGAAAGCCTCGACTCTAACTTTTCAAGGGCGCCGTTTCCAAGTAGCACATGGTACGGTGGTGCGTCGTTCCGGTTCGGAGATTGCGATGGGATTCGTGTATGAATACGAGGGGTTATCCGAGGAAGTTTTGATGGTGCTGATTTTTTCATGATTCTGAGTCAACACAAATATGTGGAATCAAGATATTGCACGCAATAGTAGTGGTGCACTGGCTGGTGAATGGCAATTGTTGGGATGAACGGGGGAAGGAAGCATTTAGCCCCGCCTCGAGGCCAAATCAGCCCGTGATTGGTTATCACATGAAGCAAACCAACAGACTTGATTTCATTCACCTATCATGTACATATATAGCGATAGCTTGTGTCGTCATCTTTTCCCCTGCCTGCCTCTTCACATCTCGCCACTCGATCCCCAAGTCCGGAGGAGACGCCCGGCGCCCGACGCTGCTCCCTCGCGCATCACCGACGAAGAAGCCGAGGCCGACTGGAACAGCAGAGCGCCGGGCATCCGGGGGGGCAAGGGAGCTCTCTCTCTTGAAGAAGAAGAAGAGGAAGAGGAAGAAGACGTCAACTGCGAAGTAAAATCAATACGTCATCCTTTGTTGTGTGCAGTTTATTTTATTTCTATGAGTTTATTATGGTTTTTCACCAAGCACCAGCCCCCCGTTAACGGTGCCTGGCCCCACCAAAGACTTCTCCAGCCACCCGCCAACGACGGATCAGATGCTTGACTATGCGCACGAGTCAACGACTCAAGCTTTCATCCACGCGCCATTCATAGCCATGTGAGCGAAACGTCGCTGCGGTGGCCTCCTAGCCGCTGTTTTTCTCGCTTTCAAAGGCCTCGACATTCGCTTCTCGAGGATACAAGCCAGAAACAGTTGTCAACTCGAGATAGAACCCCCTCAAAATCGAAGCCCATTTACGTCAAAATCGTCGCATGACCCCGTCACCGCCAGTTAGATCAGCATGCCCTTCGTCGCCAACACGCCCGAGTCCCTCCTCGACCGCGCCGACTCCAAGAACCCAAACTCAACATGCAGAGGCATAACCTCGAGCGGTCGACCATGCAGAAGGCCGATCAACACCCCTGCCCGAGCTACAGCTACACTATCCCCAAGAGGTCGAGGGCGCAAGATGGACCTTGGCGATGAGACCCTGTACTGCTGGCAGCACAAAGAGCAAGCGAGCCACTCAGCACAGTCGAGTCCAGGACCTCGCCGAGACACGAAGCCCATCCTCGAGGAGCGCTCGAGTCTGGACACTCTTGCGGATAGACTAGGAATAATGGACTTGCAGGACAAGAGGCCCGGCAAAGGCAATGGCAGACCGACCACCAATGCGCCGCCGCCAAACGCCCCCAGACCAAAGGCAAGCCCGAAGCTCACTTTTTGCTTCTGCTTTTCCATACCTCTGGACGAGGTCGACGAATCTGCTCGGCCGAGGCCACGGCCAAAGCCATATCCCGCACACAAGAAACCTGCGTCAGCATCCATGCCCAATCTCCAGCGGCCACCTCGGAACGGAACTACACCGAGTCATCAGCGAATCACGACGCCCAACGCCTCCCCAGGTAAAGCGTCTTGTCGGTCGGGCAAGTCGACTCTCTCGCAAACAGCTCAGTTCAAACATCTCATTCCCGACACCCTGGACACGAACACTGCCTCGGCGCTGATGGCCGAGCTCGCGAAACCATATGCTGATTCAGAAGAAGGTGGATACATTTACATGTTCTGGCTCACGCCCACGAGCCAGAAATCCCCACCGCCAGTCGACGCGGCTCGGTCTTTACTCGCGCCCCCTACATCATCATCATCATCATCATCTGCCCGCTCCCGCCGTCCGAGTGATGTCGTGTCCGCCTTTGCCGATCCCAGCAGCAAGCCCGGCCAGAAGACGATGCTGCTCAAAATCGGCAGGGCGGCAAACGTACAGAGAAGAATGAACCAGTGGCAGCGGCAATGTGGGCACGACATTGAAATGCTGCGCTACTACCCGTACATGGCTGGCATCAACGATAGGCCTGGGACGAGTCGCGCGCCGCGGATGACGCCGCATTGC
This sequence comes from Epichloe bromicola, assembly GCA_023658445.1. Taxonomy (NCBI): domain Eukaryota; kingdom Fungi; phylum Ascomycota; class Sordariomycetes; order Hypocreales; family Clavicipitaceae; genus Epichloe; species Epichloe bromicola. The sequence continues at coordinate 3,158,325 of CP098270.1, forward strand.
CGCAAGATCGAACGCTTGATCCATATTGAACTGGCGGGAATGGGATTGCGCGCAGACATGTCGACGTGTGATGCGTGTGGAAGAGACCACAGAGAGTGGTTCGAGGTGAGGGCTACGACGGATGGCATTCGCAAGGTGGATGACGTGATTCGACGATGGGTCGACTGGGATGAACAGAGTGTGGATTGAGTTCGGGTCTACCAAGGAATGAATGACCGCTTGTGGTACGAGCGACGAGCACACGTGGGCGCTGAGTCTTTTATATCGAGGCAGCATATGCGAACAGGGAAAGAGAGGGAGAGACTTGGCTTGGAATGACATGAGAAGATATTTTACCATAGCCGTGGAATTTTACAAATTGTCCATCAATAGTTGGACAGATATGCTGACGCAACGTCTCGTTACGAAGACAAGGCTCCCTCTCAGAGCAATCCTGTGATGTGAATGTCTGGCTCAAACCATTCAAGTCCAACGTCTCTCGACCTAGCAATCAGTTCAAAACGTGAAAACTAGCCTTTCTCCACACTCCTTCAACACGGCACCTTTGACGCCCTCCAAACAAGTAGATCTGAAATTCATCTTGTTGGCCGGACTCCTCGCCGGAGGTGTCAATGTCACCGAGAATCCCGTTGAAGCGTGCAGAGTCAATGGATTCTTCTACCTTGACTTCCGTCATGAGTCCACGTGCGACATTCTAAGCTTGTAGACGAGCTCGCGGCGATGGGGACAGCATTAGTCACGTTGCCCCTCGAGGGAAAAGAGGAATATAGTACGGAGAAATGTCTGCCATCGAGGCTTCTCGGATACGTGTCATGTTTTCCCGCCCGAATGCTTTTACAATCTTGCAAAGACAAAGCAGCTCAAGTCTAATACGCAGTTACAAACGAGCCGGCTGTTCCGTTGGACCATTTGCTGGGAAGAGAGACGGATATGAGAGCTTCTCGGTATGCTTTGCCCTGTCGCACAAGCAGCCAGCGCATGTTGCGGCTGTCTCTTTAACAACTCTCCACAGATTGGTACTGATGGGCATGCCAAGATTCACGACAACGGCATCTTTGGCTAGGACGACATGATCGTGCCTCCGGTACTTGATCGAAACTGGCAACTCTTCGAGATGTTCATGGGCGAGGTCCACAGTTACACCGATTGCATTCTCTCTATATTATCGAATGCTTTGAATCTTTCCCCACGACTTGAAGGACTGTCATAGGATGAATAAACCATCGGCTGCGAACGTGGCCATGTTGAGGTACCTAGCATGGGGAAGCAGCGAGGAGCGAATAGGAAACATTGCCCATATCGATATGGGCATTCTGACTGTTGTGTATCCCAAGTCTGGCGGCTTGCAGGCCATGCTGCCTGGGGATGATCGGTGGTATTTCATTTCACCCCAAGCTGGACACGCCGTTGTAAACGTCGGGAGAGTCTCGGTCAGACTTTCTGCGCCACATCCGGGTCGAGGGCATGCTGAATTTCTTTCTGTCAATATTCCGCATTTGCAGACTGAGCGTGTATCCGGAACCCAGCTGCGGCTATCGACGTGACCTCGTCGTTAAAGTCTACGATGAAGTTGTTCTAGTTGCAGTATCCATGGAGAATGCGAAGTTGGTGTGAGCATCCCAGCGCCGCGTGGCATATCGGCGAGTCATCGATTCGTGGGTATGCCCCAGGAACCGACGTGTGAGTTCAGGTTCAGTGTTGTCTTTCATTAGCTGGCCAATTCGACTATTTTGTGGAGTTGATTGAGTAATTACCACCCTGCGGCGGGTAAAGCTTGGAGAGTCTCTAATCGGAGATTTCCCAGGTCCTCAACCATGGGTCCTTGAGCAATTCTTTTGCTGTCTTGCGGTCCTCCGGTCGCCATGTCAACATCCCCCTCACGAAATTGAGAAACATTTCCTTGTTCTTCCCGGCGAGGACGAGCTCCGCCTTTTCCAGACTGTTGCCTTGAGGTATTGGGCAATCCGCAATCCATTGACCTGTTTCAAACTATCACATCAGCCTCCCCATGTCGTTGGTTACTTATAAAGTTGACCACTAATTAGTGTAGGTAGTTCACAGATAACATATACTCACCATCTTCTGAAAAGAACTCTTTGCTTCGGATCCCTCGCTGGAGCAGATCTAGTGGCGGTGGACCCAGGAGCCCAATGACTTCTGCAAGGTGCGCCCTAGTTGTATAGTATCCCTTTTCGGGACTGGGATCGAGACCGTGGAATAAGTGGCCGCCCTCAAATACATCCCATATCTGTGGAACCACTCAATTAACACACTGACTTAATCGGCGAGTATCTTTCTCCCGGGATTGAGCGACAGACCATGGCTCCTACGTTCCATATATCGATCGGGTAGCTCCAAGCAGCCTTGAGCATAACTTCAGGCGACCTGTACACGTCCGGCTGCGCGTCGTGGTTTCGTTTAATGTCTCCTTTCACCACCTCTCCGAAATCGCCGAGCACAATTCTGCCAAATTCTTCCGGCAAGCCGAAACGCCTAGACATGTACACAGGAGCGCCATTGACGTATTTGCGGGGCGAGGGCATCGTCATCTCGTCTTTGACGAAGGATTCGAGGATGCCTTTATCGGCAATCGCATGTAATATGTTATCTGCTTTAATATCTATCGCTCCGCGTCAGAAAGAAAAAACGTATGTACGCGAAATATGTAGAGCATACCGGTGTGGACAAGCTTGCACTCCGTGTGCAGGTAGCCGAGGGCCAGGAAGAGATGCCGCAGACCACCCTTCAGAAGCGCTGTGGAGAACCGGCCACTTGAATTTCGGTATAGAAGGTCTTTCCAGCTGTCCCACATCGGCGGTTGGACGAGGCACTGGTGATTCCCCCCTTGCCGCTCTATGGCAAACATGCCCACGGCAGTCCTGATATGCTGGTGGCCAGGGTGGTAACGATTCGCATTCTCTATGGTTTCGTAGGTGCGAAGCTCGTTTTTGCACGCGTCGCCATGATTTCGCGCAAACACTTTCAGGGCAAGATACTCACGATCGCTAAGGTTGGTGAAAGTTCAGCACAGCATGAGATGCCAAATTTGCAGTGAGGGGGAGCATACCGGAGGTTGCGGGCAAGCCAAACTGTTGAAGTTGAACCAAATCCCAGCTTGCCGAGGATTTGATACGTGTTGGAAGCATAGACATCGCCGATATTGACTGGACAGTAGTTGCCCGTCTTGAACTCGTCGTAGTGTTCCTCCTCGAGCACCTCGGACGCGGGAACGACGTTGAAGCCCGTTCTCGGGAATTGCAAAGGAATCAGTGGACCTCGGCGGAAGAGACCTCTTGCCCATTTCAACAAAGGCGCCATGAACTTTTCTCGAGAGCCGCAGCCAGATTTCTCCCAGAGTGGCTGCGGTTTTTGCGAGGAGAATAAACGGAGGTCGCCCTGGTACTGGTTGCAGGCCAATCAGGGCATGCCGTGCCGCGGCGGCATCAGTCATCAGTCACGTTCCGGTCGACCCCCTGTACTCTATGTACTCCGGGTTGGCTACAAATCTAAGCTTCCGGAATAGCCTCATGTCCAGTTCCTAGCATTGGTTTACCGTTCCCCAACACAGTATCATACAATGCCGCAGAGGTTCTTTGACTGCTCAGTGTCCGAGTGCGGAAGACCGAGTGCGCGCGCCGTTGGAGCCGGGTGCGATATGTGCAGCAGTTACTTCTGCGGAGTTCACATGTCTCGGGAATATCACAAGTGCAACACCGGCGTAAGATAAAATTCGCCCATACCTACCACGATCCATACCACTATAAGTGCCAATGAAATGCTGACTGCGGCCTTGCTGTATTGAGGATTTGGATGATGCAGCCTACAACGCGCTCATTGCCGCTGAAATCAGCCGCCTTCGCGCCCAAATCAATGAGGCGGCAGTTTGCAAACTCGCTTCCGGCCTGAACCATGGCAAACCTTGTGTCATCGAATACCCTTCCAAGGTTGTCGGGCTGGGCGCTCTTACGGGATGTGCCAACTACCACGCCCGCATCCGCTTCGGTGATGGATCTCCGTCGTGGCTCTTGCGACTGCCGCGGGTCACGGGCTTTGCCGTCGGTCTACCTGTCTCCCTCGCAGAGTACCTGGTCCGCAGCGAGTATGCAACACTGAAGTTTCTGGAGACTACCGCAGTACCGGCACCACGCGCTTTCTCATTCGGTATCCCGTCTCAAGGTACCGACCACGGTGTCGGGGCCTGTTTTCTCCTCATGGGGGAGTTGTCAGGCAAGCCGTGGGATGGTCAAGGAGACGCCACCAAGGTTTGGAGGGGTCTCGCCAACATCTTTGCCGAGTTGGAGAAGCATCCATTCGCCAAAGCGGGTTCTCTGTATGTCGAATCTCCCGACGACCTGCCATCGGTCTCTGCTACAGCCAGCGACAGATTCGTCTGTCTTGACCCATACGGGCCATTCGAGACTTCGGCGGCCTACTATACGGCCTGGGCCGAGCAGTACCTGGCGTTGATTGCGGACGGCCAGCTCTATCCCCAATTCGCCGTCGAAGCCTATTTGGTATATCGCTTCCTCCAAGACAATGTGTCTCAGTTGTCCGATTCCGAGGACAATTTCTTCCTGAAGCACGTTGACGATAAGGGTGATCACCTGATGGTTGATGAAGACCTCAACATTACCGGCATCATCGACTGGCAGATGTCGCGTGTCGTTCCGCGACGAGAGGCGTTTGCCCTATCACTCGTATCCGCTGACATGAGAGCTCTTTGCGACGGGAATGTCTCGCTTAGTCCAAAAGACGTTGCATTGAGCAATGCCTTGCGTGAGAAAGAATCGAGGTTGGCAAGCCACATGGGAGATGAGAAGATGAGAAGATTCCTCTGGGGCTTGGGGCTCGAGCCCGAGTGGGCCTATGCGTTGCCTTTGGCAAAAGCCATCCTTCAGGTCTTTGGGGTTGAGCAGGGCTGGGATGAATGGAAAGGGGCAGCATTGAAGCGGTATGAGAGCGATGGACGCCTAAAGGCTCTTGTAGAGAAGTCTTCTGGTGGGAATGAACAGTAGTCACCGCCAATAATGAACAAGGCTATACCAGGCCGCCTCGACGGCATACATGGTACACACTCTCATTGATGTGACTATACTGAACGCTCGCCAGTAGAATGTCAAGATTGACCATTTGACGAATGGCAGAGTGGAGGTATAGGCAAGCAATTTCGGCGCACAGATCCAGTAGTAAGACTCTACACAAATTCTTCAGGAGGCTTCTTGCTTCATGCCGAACTAGATCACTGTGGACAAATCACTTGACAGGATGAAATCGCCGGCCGCCGGAGGATCGATACCTGCATGAACACCACGTTATTGCTTGGAAAACTCTTGGCCAAATTGTTCTCATCTCGCATCAGGGGCTAGACTTTGTCCACCCAGTGGTAGGCTTCCAGAGCCAATACCGAACTTCCTTAAACATTTGTGGATGTCCTCGGCGAATACCACGTGAAAAAAAATCAAAAAAATCGATGTGTCCATCGGAAGTCACGGCAGATTCGTATTCGTTCTTCCGACGCGGCAATTTGCGACGTCACTATCAAGATCAGTTCGCAGTCGCTTCCCCGGCCTCATCTCGCCGCGGATCACAGAGAGGAGGACGCTGCTCCAGGAAATTGAATCCCACGATTCCCTCCGCAAGCAAAACCTCGGGACCCGAATCCGTCGTCGATGAGATGGATACCCTCCTCCCTATGATGCCGCCGTCGCCGACTTCGAGGGAGAGAGGCGAGTCGAGAGGGAGCTCGACATAGCTACTCGAGGGGACCGCGTTGGCGATGGTGAACTGGCGGAACAGGCCACAGTCGCCCGCGGCTTTGGTCATGTCCCCTGTTAAACTGCAACCTCATCAGAGAGATGTCGTGCATGATGGAGATGGGGCCCGTGTCAGAGAACATACTGGATGATCACGCGCAGACTGTCCACGTCACCGAGAGTCAGACCACCCCGTTCGCTCGGAGTGAATCTCGCATGTGTGGCTTCAGCACTACCTGGCTGTCCCGGAGTGTGAAAGGCAAGATCGCCTTGGAGCGAAAGATGGCACAGCGAATCGTTTCTCGGGGCACTGAGGGCGGCCAGCGCTCCTCCTCGAGGTCGACTAGTGACTTCTGGTCCACACATTGCGTGAGGTTGAATGAATGGGATGAGTTGGGACCCCGTCAAGTGCCTCAACTCAACCACACGGGTGAGGAACTGTCAAGTATAAATACAAAAAAGAAAGAAAGAAAGAAAAAAAGACACATGATGAAACGGCGTCTGTTTCTGTGGCCCATTTCAGACATGCTCAATCACGCTCACTCAGATTCGAGTGCAGTCCATCCAGGTGCGCCGGTCGTCATGTAGTGGGCCAAGTCAAGGAGTGACCTTTCAGCCAATCACAACGCCGCTCCCGCTGGCTTATCTTCCCTAAGAGGCAATCGCCTTGAGCAAGTTTGCGCGGAAATGCTCCAAATCGCGGCAGGCGCCGAAATTGCTCAACAGGCATCTGCTTCATGACTTGTGCATGTATCTGGGCCGCCAATGCTATGCTCTGGTGCATCCAGGCCCCGAGACTCCCGACATTCTTCTGTCCTTCCTCGCGGCCATGATGTGATCGACCGTCTTCTTTTACCCCTCCATCGTCTCTGAAGCTCCCTCTCATCAAGCTTTCCATCTCTATTCACTCTCCATCGCCCTGTACCGCCCATGTCTGCCGGAATCTACAGCCTTCCCAAGCTGCCCTATGCCTACGATGTGCGTATCTTGACTCACCCATCCATCTGTAGCTGAGACGAATGCTCGACTGACTGACTGGCCTCCCACAGGCATTGGAGCCGAGCATCTCGGCGCAAATCATGAAGCTGCACCACAGCGTCCATCACCAGACGTATGTGAACAACCTCAATAATGCTCTCGAGAAGTACGCGACGGCAACGGCATCCGGCGACATTGCAGGACAGATTGCCCTGCAGAGCGCCATCAAGTTCAACGGCGGCGGCCACATCAACCACTCTCTTTTCTGGGAGAACCTGACCCCGGCTAGCTCAGCGGAGGCCAACCCGAAGAGCGCGGCAACCTTGATGGCTGCCATGACCAGGACGTGGGGTAGCTTTGACGACTTCAAGGCTGCCTTCACCAAGGCTCTTCTGGGACTGCAGGGCAGCGGATGGGGCTGGTTGGTCAAGGAGGGCGATGCCCTGCGCATCGTGACGACTAAAGACCAAGATCCTGTTGTGGGCGGTGAAGTTCCCATTTTCGGAGTGGACATGTGGGAGCACGCTTATTACTTGCAGGTATGAAACAACCATGGGCCCTTACACAACCCAGCATGATGGTCCTTCTCTCTCTCTTTTGTTATTTTTATTTTTATTTTTTTACACTAAATACAGGTGGACTGGCTGACGCGAGCGATCTGCAGTACCTGAACGGCAAGGCGGCGTACATCGACAGCATCTGGAAGGTGATCAACTGGAAGACAGCGGAATCTCGATTCCAGGGGGGGCATGACGATGCCTTCAAGGTTCTCAGGGCCTCTATGTAATCAGATCAAATTCACTTGGGACGGAAGAAAAGATGGGAGCAGGAGAGCAACTCATCTCCGCACAGCCAGGGCCCAGCAAACTATACCTAGAACATGACGATGGCCCAACCCAAAAAGACATGGTTTCTCAACTTGACAACACGAGAGCTGTTGATGGTGTATCGATGAGACTCCCGTGATACAACTCCCTCTTCCCTCGTTCAGCATAACCAGCATCTGGTGCTCCCCCAGCCACGCCATCAGGGTCACACGAATCGTATATTCGCTACCGAGGCTGTGTTCCCATGTTCCTGACCAATTTCCGCGCCCCCAATACACTCAGCTCCCACGTTATTCCAGTCCAGGAAATGGAACGCTGTGCCCACGTGGACGGGCCATCTGCCACCACCTCAGTCCCAGCACTCATGTCCATCTCATCAGCCCGTCCACATCAGCTAATCGAGATGGAAGACCTGTTTGTCGCACAGCCGAACCACTAGTTTTGCGCATCGGCGGCGCCATGGCACGGCATAGGGACTTGTACGACTCCCCTCCCCCATCGTGCACTTGGTCCGGCGATAGCTCCAGTGTGTCTCATCGGAATGTGTCTCATCGGGACTGCAAGTTCCCCAATCACACGACGGCGGTAGAGAGCAGACACTGGACGCGGGCCGAAAAGAGCACGGGAAGAGACATGAGGACAATCTCGTACACGAACACGAAGATGAAAGAGCGGAATTTTCTCGTACACAAGAAGAAAGGGGAGGAAAATGCGTGAAGGGCATGTTTCGGTCGCATAACAAAGTATAAAAAGACCACCGGCGTCAACCAACAACCCCCCCCCTCTCCTCTGAGGTACGAACGAATTCGAATTCGTAGGCACAGCAAATTGGACTCGTCGAGACTTGAATACACGTGTTGCTCAAATCATCAAAATGCTTCTCACGGACAGAATGGCCAAGTTTCTCGCCTGCGGGCTCGGGTTCGTCCTCTGCGCAGCTGAAGTCCGAATCGGCATGGTATCCATGTTGCTAATGTGTCATGTCCAGGGCAACTCTCGTCGCCGCGACAGAACGAACCGTCACGGTGACGACGACGATGACCGCATGCGCTGCGTCGTGCTATTCCACCGTCAGCGTCTGCGCCGAGCCGAGCACCACTCCTGACACGAGGCAGCCGTACTCGACCTCGCGGGAGCCATGGCTCCCGACGACGTGCTGGTCTTCTTCCTCTGCCGCAGGGCATCATCCCCCCCATCCCACTTCCGAAGATACCCACAGCCCGTCCGCGACCCGGGTCTCCCCCGGACTACCCGTCCCCACGGCATCGCAGAGTCAGTCATCCACGGACGGGCACTCTTCCACAAGGGACGCATGCGGGCCTCCCGCATCCCGCGCCTCCTCGAGTGCACACACTGCCACTCGGCCAGGAAGCACCTCTGCCGCCACCGGCCGATACTCCAGCTCGTCAACGGCGCCGTACGGGAACCACACACACACCACCGGCCCCGCACCCACCGGAAACCGTACATCGTCCGAGGTCTCGTCAAAGACGGCGGCGAGCACCACCTTCTCTGGCCCCGGCTTTCCCACAGTGGTCCTCCCCGCGCCCACTACGCGCTCGTCGACGTACGGATATCCCAGTCGGACTATTTCCCACGAGTCAAGCGCCGATGCGACTGGTACGAGTGGGCGGGAATCACGGACGTACCCCGCTCCGACTACTCTTGTGACGACCACAAGGGTTTCCAGCACTGAGGATACTACAAGCTCGACTGAGGAGCTGCCTCCGTCATACGGAAGTCCAACTAGCGGTCCTCCGTCGTATAATGATCCGCCGTCGTACTCGCAGCCTCCTTCCTATGGGGGGGCCAACGTCGAATCTGCATGATGCTATTCATCCAGAGACCATGTTGTGTGGCGGGACTCGGTCGAGGTGCTTGACAATAACAGCCTTCGACTCCCAGGGGGGAAAGGGGGTTCATAGATGTGCTTTTAAGAGGCTTAAATATTTTGTATCTTCGAGTCTATCGTGATGTTTTCATCTCCAAATCTATAGTCTATTGTGAAAGAACAAAGGAAATAGAGAGAAACTCCAAAATATTTCATCACGTCTCGGGTATATCCGTATGCATTTATTTATTTTCCTTTCGACAGGCAGACCACGGCCCACTTGCCATGGAAAGCCCATCGCCTGGCACCGGAGTCACCACCACCACCCTCAGTGGCCTTCAGCTCCTCGTCCTTTCCGGCGGGAAGGCCGACGACAACATCAGCTTTGCAGGTTCGCAGGGAAAGGACGTTGATGCCGGATCCGGGGCCCATGGGGCCGAGAGCAGTGGTCCAGGGGGTGGTGGGGTCCCAGTGGGCATCGCAGGTGAGCTTGCGGTAGTTCAAGTCACCCTTGAAGATGGTGAGTTCAGCGCCCTTCATGTCCTCGTGCAGCTCGGGAGCCTCGCTGGGCAGGCGCCAGAAGCTGCCACCAGCAGTCCAGTAACGGTTCGGTCGCATGATCAGCTGACCCTCAGCGTGGAGGTTGGCCCACTCTTGGAAGACGAAGAGAAGCTCCTCAGTCTCTTGGTCGGTCAGAGGGGCAGGAGTTTTGTCTTGAAGTTTCTCATCCTCGGATGGGGTCTCGAAAAACGTCTTGGGCTGGGACAGAGCGTTAAGTAGAAGGCCGAAGTCGGCAGGCAGAACATCAGAGACGAACCAAGGGATGGACTTGGGACGAAGAACAACCTGGGTAGCCAGGCCAGATGTGAGAAGGAAACCTGCCAGAATTAAATCGACGTAGAGCTCGAAGCCGGAATTGTCGAGGACAAAGTCCACTCGGCGCTCCTTCTTGCCCTCGTTGCGAGCCTTCTTGAGGGTGTCGTAAGCAAGGGGCAGGTCGTTGACCAGGATGTTTTTCTCTGCAGCCTTGCGAGCTTTGCTTCCCTGGAGCTTCTGGATGTCCTCGTATGTCAGGTTTGTGAGAAGAGACAGGTCAGTGGCGTTGCCCCAGAGACAAATCTCGAACATCTCACTGAAGAGAAGCTTCTCTGCCTCCCCGTCGTAAGTGGCGTCCTTGTTGGCACGAAGCTGGGTGACTAACTCCTTGTAACGGGCAGCCAACTCAACAATAGCATTGCGCGAGGTTCGGAAGGTGTCCATCTTCTGGCGAGCGAAGATGTCATAGCTTTTCCAGTGCTTGGTCAAACTGAAGAAAGTGCTGATGCGTCTGTGGCAATCCAATTCAGTCCCATGCCGCATTCACGGACTGGATGTCGTAAGAACAAGATCGTACCTGTACATGTAGCATTCCGAGAATAGCCAGGGAACGTTCAACCATGTCGGATTTCCCAGGTCCTCAATTTCCTTGTTGTAGCGCGCGATCTCCTCGGGGTAACCATCGTCGACGATGGGACTGTGCGTAATAGATTAGCCTAACGGTTCAATCGCAAGGATCATTGGTTCCGGTCGCAACGTACGTAAGAACACGGTCGTGCAAGACTTCATATTTGAGGTTGCCAAGCTGCTCGATAATCTTCTTTCCCTCAGCCTGCTTCTCGGCGTTGTCGGTCTGGGCAACAGTGCGGTGGACGTCGTCAATAGCACCAGTCTGTGCATTGTATGGTCAGAATCGCAAGGTTGTTGAGCATCGGATGCGCGGCGGGCGCTCGCTCGTCTTACCAGGATGACCGGCCAGCGTTTTCGAACAGAGTCGTAGGCGAACGAGTTGGGGTCGCTAGTGACGGACTTGGCTGAATGTTCAAGGTTAGTCGTCCAGAACGAGGAGGAATGGTGAGACACAGGGAAGCATTCATACGAGTCTTGGTATCGTATTCCATCTTGAAAAAAATGTAATGAGGGAAGAAGGATTGTAAACGGGTTGGTTTCACAAGGGTGAGGGGCACGGTCTTTGTATGACACGGGACAAGGGCGGGGTCTCTGGGTCTCTCTTCTGTGGTCGCCACGGAGTATGTACGGATTACTTGAACGGCGTTTGCTGGTGGATATACAGTGGGTGTAGCTTTATTAGAAGTGCCCTTCGTTGTTTCCGCAGGCCCCAGGTGCCACATTGAGATATCGAGACGGGCATCTTCTATCTGAAAGATTGAGCTTGTCTGATGGCACTCAATCGTCGCAGCATGTCAGCCAATGCTAAAGTCGGTAAAACGTTGTTGGCAAGAGCAGACTTCCGAGCGAAGCCGAGCCCGTGACAACTTCAATCGATACCCTGTCAACTACGCGAACCCGTGACCGTCGCATCCGGCTCCATAGCTTCCATTATTTTGGATCACAATTCCTCAATGCGTCTTGACGCCCTGCCGGTATAGTTTTTCTTGTCAACGTGATGATGGCATCTGAGATCGTGGAGGTGGTGGCTGCAAAACTCGTACTGGTCACGAAGTTGATGTGCAAGGAGGCGCATTGGTCTTCAGGCCACAAGTGACGGAGACGGCGCACGTAGTCGTGAAACTAATGACTGTGTCTGGCGGTACAACAGGCAATGAGGTAGGCAAGGACACGTCCTCTTATATTTTCCATGTACATGGGGTACAAACAGTCGAACCTGAGCAGGTTGTTGTGATGATGGCTTTGTCGGGTGGTGTTGGAGTTGTCCAATGGGTGATACGTAACGTTGTGGTATTACATTTATGCCCAGGAGGGAAACGTGGTTTGTGAGGCAATGCTTTTTTTTCCCCCATCAATTCATACAAATGTCCTCTTAGGAAATTGACGACTGCGCCAGGTAGCCTTGCAGTCTCCAAAGAAGAAGATGCAACCTCATCGTCGGCGTGTTCTTCTCCTGCCGTAGAACCAAAACATTATGGTCCCTGAACATTCTAGATTCACTCTTTAGCCTTTGAACCTCTGGTTCCCCGAGAAGCCAATTCAACTTATGTACCGCAATCGTCTGGCCATATTTCGCGTTGTCGACATTCATAGTGGCGATATGGGTTGATGGTTCGTCTTTCCCGGGTAGCCACAGTGCACAACCCCGAAGCTTGACATGTCCGACTTCTTCCCACCGGGAGGGCTGGATATCCGGATCAGTCTGATGTCCCTCACCGGTCGACTTCGCGATCAACGCATCAGTTGCGTGGCGCCGCATCATATTCAGAAGAACATCGCCCATATCGTGGCGCCAGACGGCAGTCCGCACACTGGGACCAACTGCCATGCCGGTGCGCACGGCCGACAGTAATGCGGCATATTTCTTATTTGGACCTCCTATTTTATCAAGGACAGATTTTCGAGACAACGTATAGACAGTGATGGGACTCGTCTTTCGTGGCGGGGAGCCCGTTGAGGTTCTGGACGATGACACGGAAGATGGGTTCTCGGGTTGAAGACCCTCAAATGCCAATGGTCCTGGTGCCCACCACAGTGTATCCTCTGAAGGGTGCTTGACCAGTTCAAAATCCTGCAGAAAATATCGAGGTAATGATGTATTTGTATTGGGACATCGACGTATGGGAGTTGCCAGTGCTTGGGCTGCACAACGTCAGAACTGCCATCCGACGACCTACATTCCGCAGAAGACAGACTTTAGACATCTTACCATATGGATTATTCGCCAACTTCCTCCTAAATCTTCCACTGGGTTTGCCCGCATCGCTTTTCCGCTGTCGTCGCCGTGCTTTCATCCAATCGACATCGAATAATGGCGAGATTGGCAGATTGCCAGCAGCCGTTACTATTTCCTTCCCTTCGGTGTCAACGCGGATTTTGTGGCCGTCCTGGCCGTCGTCGAGACCAGCTTCGACCTGGGTCCGGAGCGCATCTCTAGTGAGCGCAGTCCTATTGTACGAGATGCATCTCTCAGTTGAGGGTCTTGAGCCAGCACAACTGAAATGCCGAGTCCGAATCGATAGTCTTGTCATCATGATGAGTTGTTGCCGTGTGAGCAGTACAGCCAATACATGGTAGCGCGACGCAGTTTACAGAAGCAACCTTGCCAATTGGCGCGGAGGGGCCCCGGAAATTTCAGGCGGAGAGCTCTCTCGGAGCTACTCCAGACTCCAGCTTGTTGACCAGCTTGGCTTGGCTCCAAGCTCAGCACCGACAAGCACAACTCACCACCCTCGTCAAAACGACAATATGCTGCTGCGCTCACGCACTTTGCCCGCACTGCCAAGGCTCGCAAGCCTGTCGCATCGATATGCACGGTCTTTTGGCTTGTCCAGCAGGTCTGGATCCGATCCCAAGATGGACTATATCCCGATGCCGTACATCGAAGAGACGTCGGTAAGCTAGCTGGCAGCTGGCACCACAGCTGGAGAAATAGTCTTTGTACGCGCTCTAACTAGAGCAGGCAGCAGGCCGGAAAACATGTTCGTGGTCAGGTTCAAATGCACTGTAGCACATGGGATATACTGATTGGCGCCAGGGGACATCTTCTCAAAACTCCTCCAGGTACTTTTTTCTATGCGATTGTTTGACAAACGGAAGAGCATCACGCCTGACCGCTGCAGGAACGCATCATATGTTTAAACGGCGAGATAAACGACTACATGTCTGCGTCCATAGTTGCCCAGCTCCTGTGGCTTGAGTCGGATACACCTGACAAACCCATCACAATGTACATAAACTCTCCAGGTGGCTCGGTGACTTCGGGTATGTTTCTTCGCAGTGGGTGGACCTCGCATGAATGAAGTGCTAACGGTGCTTGTAGGGATGGCAATATACGATACGATGGCATACATCAAATCACCCGTTTCTACCGTTTGTGTGGGTGGCGCCGCCTCCATGGCAGCCATCCTTCTTGCGGGTGGCGAAGCAAGGAAAAGATATGCGCTGCCGCACAGCTCGATCATGGTACATCAACCGTTGGGTGGAACTCACGGCCAAGCATCAGATATCTTGATATACGCCAACCAAATCCAACGGATTCGCGAACAGTCAAACAAGATTATGCAACATCATTTGAATCTAGCCAAGGGAGCAGACAAGTACTCATTAGAACAAATTAATGATATGATGGAAAGGGACAAATATCTGAGTGTGGATGAGGCGCTGGAAGTGGGCGTGATTGATGAGATTTTGACCAAGAGGCCTGAAACGCAGGAAGGCGAGGAAGAGAAAAAGAAGGATACCTAATGTATTAGCTCGCAGCACATTGTCTAATTGTCTCGCGAGTGAGAAAATTGGAGACGAACAGCCTTTCTGCCATGGCATCTACTACAAGTTCCCGTGCTACCAAGGGATCTCAACATCAAAGTCTCTTGCAACCCTCATGGCCGAGACAACACATCCCTCGAGCAAGACCAAACCATCCCAGCACCAAGAACCTGCGACCCAAACATTGTCTCTTCCACTATACCACGCCTCGCTACTTTCGTCACATTGTCTCCTGGATTCACCCCTAATCATATCCGTAATGCTTCTGCTCTCCACAGTTCGCAAGGTTCTGGGAAACTCAACCGCATATAGAACTGCTCGCGATTCGTCGCCCCCGGCCAAAGAGCTCGTCTTGATAATCACCCCGCTTGGCAGATAATGCAGTGCCTCAGACTCAACAATGTTGGCAGAGAAGTTCGTTCTGAAAACCATGGTTTGGATATCTCCGCCGCGATATGTACACTGGCCAGCTGGGATATGGTCCCTTTCTTGTACAACAGATATGCTTTCCGAGGGCGAAGCCAGCAGCGAGTTTATGATGGAAGCTGTTGGGATCTTGCTCAGCATAGGTTTAGACTGATCGAAGATGCTGGCTGCTATGTTCGGTGCCACGGCAAGCACCACACGGTCGAATAGCTCCTCGAGGATTTGGTCGCTTCCGTCTTCAGTCCATTGCCAGCGTACCAGGACTTTTCCGTCAACGGGGTGCACCTTCAATACACGGGCATGGAGTCGTGCATCTTTGATTCCCTCGCTTAGTCTCGATTGGACCCGATTGATGCCGTCCTTGTTGACGAAGAATTTCTGACGGAAGGATCCCTTTACAAATCCTGTAATATCACTCGCTGGAAAGTCCAGCGCTTCGGCGTGAGGACAGCTACATATGGCGCTTACCACGGGAAGAAGGTATTTGCGCATATACCACTGTGAGAGCCTTATTCTTTGGAGATAGTCGCCAAGTGATTCTTCACATACGCTCGGATTTTTGAGACTCGAGTCCGAAACAACTTTTGCCTTCTGGCGGACCACCCGAGGCTTGACAAGGAGACAACATGCGTAGAACCAGACATGACAAAATACCAGGTAGAAAGTCTCCAAGATCTGGCGCGTTCCCTTGCACCAGAAATGCCTCCATAGCAGCCTTAGTCCGTCCCACCCTTTCCCGTAAATGAAGTAGCTCCCGGACATCATCTCTGCGCCCTTAGGGCTGGGTGTTTCGGACGCGGCCGTCGTAGATGCCGTGGCGAATATCCAGATAAGGCTTATTTGTTGAAATTGTATGCCCAGATAGTCGTACATGCGACACAGGTTGTCGTAATAGCCTCTGCAGAAACTGCGCGGGGGGATATCGACGCGCTCTCTGATACCCGTATTCTCATGTACCATGGTGAGCGACGCGGCATCGAGAGACAGCGCCTTTGCCTGTGGGAGATTAACACGGTCAGTTTTCGGGCAACTCCAAAAAAGGAACGAACACGATGGGGAGAAGGAAAGACTAAGAAACGATCATGGGCCACTCATTACCTGCTCAAAGAGTGTCACGGCGAATCGGTTTTGCTTATCATGGTCGAGGAGGTACGCAGTCGTAAGTCCTGCCAATCCAGTTCCAATAATGGCCACTCGTGTTTCGCGTCCACATTCCGTCGGCCGGTGGTCGCGCTTGTGCGCCTTCTCGTGCTTCTGCTCATCCATGTTCGTTCCCATTGAGAGGACTTGACCTCACGTTCTATACTGAAAGTCCTGACGTTGGCAAAAGTTGAAAATCCGTGGTGGCAAATTGGACAGAGCATGGACATCCGGATCCGGGCCAACGTATGTAAATCCCTTCCTTGGTGGGTCGTTGCCATGACCACTCCAACAAGCCCGGCGATTCACCAAACGCCTGATATAATATGTAGTCCGTACTCGCGCACCATCCGGCGTTGCCGACGCTTCAGCAGTATGCATGACAAGAACGCAAGAACACTCTGATAAGGCGAGAAGCGTTGCAAAACTTGGACGACCCTCTGATGTATTGGTCTTCTCGTAGTGCGCTGTGCCTGTTTGAGCACGGCTGTGTCGTGACTTTGCGCAACGCAACCTTGGCATGAAGAACGTGAAAAGGTTGGTACAATCGTTTCCCTCTGATTCGTAAGCCGATTCGTAAGCCAGAGAATACGCTGAAGATGACATAATATCAGGCATTTGTGGGCGAGTGGTGAACAGTGCACAAATTTCGCCCATGATCTGTAGATGCATCGACATGTGTCGGTTCGTTGTAATGACACCTTACTAAGCAGTTGATATGACTGCATCGTACGGACTACATGTAGCGGCCTGTTCATGTGCTGGCATCACTAGAAGGCTGTGCGAAGCCAGTCAGTCAGTCGCTATGTGCACCCCACTGTACTACTAGCACGGAGACCCACTGGCACAGGCCTCAATTTGGCCTCGACATCTTCAAGCTTGCTTACCTCTTTCCAATGACGGCATTGTACGTTGACAGAACCACATACGGCCAACATCACTCTCAAACACTTTCAGACATGAGATAAAGTCTTCGATTGCATGGCTTGGGAATTCTCAGCCAGGGACTTTGTCCTCGGCATCGTGACTGGGGGCGTCACCACCGTTGCTCTCCTGTCCATCGGGGCATTCATCTTCCTCCGCTCCTACAACATATACAGCGTCGGACACTGGAAACTCAACATAAGGACTCCGTTTCCATCCATGTGGATGAATCTAGGTTTCTGGTGAGCATTGTTACCCCGCACACTTGAACATCCCATCGGACCATGTATCTGAACGCGCTCTGCCCCAAAGGAAAACAAATGATGGAAAGCCCATCATCCACTTCAGCGAAGCCGCGCGCGCCTTGTTGGAGAGAATTTTAGACGCAGCAGGGCTGCTAGCCAGAGACGAAGACTCTAAGACAGAGCCGTCCCGTGAAACTGTCGCCGTGCTTGACCTAGGCTTCGGCTGCGGCGACCAGACCATTGCACTGGCGGAGATGATTCAAGCGCAGACTCGGCCGCACTTCAAGTACGTCGGACTCAGCTTGGATTCCTCGCAGGTCCAAACAGCACAACGAACACTCGACAGGGCGTTGAAGCTCAGCGGCGCAAGTGCCAGTGGGGGTTCAACCCAAGATTCGTTCAACTTGTACTGTGCGAACGCCGCAAAGCCAGAAACTTGGAGTAGAGCCATTCGAACGTCCGTAGATGCATTGGCAGACGGAGCATTCACACAGCGATGGATGCTGGCGCTAGATTGTCTCTATCACTTCTCGCCTTCGCGCAAACCCGCGTTCAAGCTGGTTGCGGGAACGCTGAACGCCAACGTCATGGCGTTCGACTTGGTGCTCGACGAGAATGCTTCGCAGTGGAACAAATTCCTCGTTAGGATCGTGGGACTGGTCATGAACTGTCCGCTGTATACTTTCCTGCCAGAGCAACAGTACAGAGAGCAATTGGTGGAGTGTGGGTACGATAGGGCTCGTATTGAGATTCAGGACATTTCGGACCATGTGTTCGGGGGAGTGTCGGGGTTCTTGAGAACGCAAGAGGCCGCGCTGAGTCAATATGGGATAGGAATAGGCGGGTTCAAGCTGGCGGGGAGGTTGTTCGAATGGTTTGATCGGACGAGGGTAGTGAGGGCGGTGATTGTGGTGGCGAGGAGAAAATCGGAACAAGGCAGGGAGGTTGATTGACTGGCGTTGGCAGGATTGGTTTTTATGTACCTACCTACCTGAGCGTCGGTCCGGCTCGATCACTGGCGCTGTTGGAGGGGAACCTTCAAGGTAGCGGCTGATGGTGAAGATGATTCAACACAACAAGGGAGTTTCAACGCTTGCCACGACCCCTGTCTGGGACATTGAAGCTTCTTTTCACCAAAGCGGCCTGATCCGAGACATTCCATGCCCAAATTTGCACGGATGCTGGACACGATAGATAATACCAGACCGATGCTAACAATCTAATTGTAGGATGGCCCCTGCATCAGGGCTTTCCGTTCATGGGTCCCCATTTCAAAAGCCGATTAAGCTTTGCGGCCAACAATGGGACATCAGCCCACTGAGTCACCACCGACCACTTGGCGGAATGGTGGGCAAACCCTCCACTCGGCGAACCTACTCTTGGTCAGATCTCTGAAGTAAGAGAAACGACGGAGAAGTGACCGTCTTGGCTGCAAGACAATGCAGCAATAAGCCCGCTGGCATAACAAGGATGCCGACTGGCCATGGACGGTCATGACGATGGCTTCCCAGCAATCCGTACGCTGATCCACGCACCCACGCTAATCAGATTTATCAGTGCCGCGAAAACAACAGAGTAGCGTGGCAGGTTTTCCTCGTGGCTTTACACGGAGCATCTGGCGAATATGGAAAGCGCACATCAAATGACGAAATGGCCAGTTGAAAATGGGTCTGCATCGCTTGCAATAGTTATGTCTGTTTAAGCATATACTTAAACTTTAACTATAATAATGAGTACTATTCCTTGCTACCGTGACTCATTGCGGTATCTCATTAATTCGTCCAGATGAGCTGTCGCCTTGATGCCAAGCTGCGGCGGTGCATTTGGTCCAGAACGCCTAGTCCAAGTTCCTGTGCCTTGCCGGCATCAGACGGGGTGTTATTTTCTTTTTTGCACAAGTCGAGCCTGCTAATGAATTGTTTCATTTATTTACTTGGAAGAGAGGACCGGGGAAGTCGGTCATCAATGTAGTGAGTATTAGCCCTTATTCAGCATGGAGCATGCTGAAGAGAGCCAAGTCGCTCACTCCCGCATTCTTGGTTGCGGCTATTAATGACTATTCGGAACCGTTGAGTCGTCTGATTCGACAACAGCTCCCACCTCCCATCTGTCGGCCAAGTCTTGTCGCATTCTTCCCTTCGAAGCAATAAGGCGGGTGTGGCTAATGAGCGCATATGCCCATTGCTCACACCAGTGGCGGAATTTGTTGCTTAGCGTGAAATAGACATTTATAGTAAACATGTCCACGAACAAACACAGCCTAGACGGGACAGCCAGTTTCTCTTTACGGTAATGAGACCTACGGTCTTTGCAAGCACTAGGGTATCCAGTGTGGAGTTTGGCCCCTGATATATTGTTGGTCATGCCTTCCGCAAGAGTCTAACTGAAGATCAGTCAATGACAACCTGGTGGATGGGAGATCCAGTTCTGTTAGGATGGGGGGGGGGGGCGTTGTGAGAATGCTCTCGATGCGCTATAGAGATATCTGACTTTGTAAGCATGTGTCAATCCGAAGCTAGTATATCGATCCATGAACCGATGGAGTTGTCTTGTTTCATTCTGTTGGAATGCGGGTTCCGTCTCCGAGGAACTCTTCAATGGAGCGAGCAGAGCGCCGAACTTTCGGGGAGAAAAACAAGTGCAGATATCTGAGTGTTTGTATAAATACTCAAGACAAGCGCTCGCCATCGCAATGTTCGTGCCATTGTCTGGTCTGCATTGAAGACACTACCAGCACATCGACATCAGTCGGCCGCTCTTGTCTCATACCTCAGCACATTGTCAAAGCTTATTACAGTTTGGGTGAGCATGCGCAGCGTGGTAGTGCTCGCAGCTCTTCTGGGAGCAGTCTCTGCTGCTCCTTCGTCGTCCTTCTTCAGAAACGACAAAGTTGGCTTCACCTTCGCCCATGCTGGTGGAGTCTCCGACATTGCCATCACCAAAGACAACACCCTCAACGGAACCTATCCCTACCATGAGCCAAAGACCCTCAACATGTTTGTTGCCTCGGCTGCAGCTGCTAGGCCAATGCCCTTAGAGTTCATCAACAACTTCAATGGCGGACAGGTCAAAGCCTACATCCAAGGGCTCGACTCCAAGGGGAAAATTGTCTTCATCAAGTCAGATGGAACCTTGTTCTACCCAATCCCCAGTGAATCAAACATTCCCGTTGAGATTGACAACAGCAAGATCGCAATCAGTCTTCCTGGACGAGGCCAGAAGTTCAATATCGACTTACCCATACCTATTTACTCCGGCCGAGTCTACTTCTCGGAGGGCAAACTCGGGTTTTACATGGTGAAGGATGAGCATGGAGCTGGACTGGTCCAGCCCTCGGTTACGAACCCAGCGGATCCTAGCTCTGAGACCAATTGGGGTTTCGTTGAGTTCACATATTCTCCGGACGGTGCCATTTTTGCAAACATCAGCTACGTCGACTATATCGGCATGATCCTCAGCATGTCGCTCAGTAACAAGGATAGCTCATACGTTCAGTTGACAAAAGGCCTGGACAGCGGCGCCGTGTCGAGCATCTGCAAAGATCTCGTCAGTCAATCGGGGAAAGATGGCCGCAACTGGAAGGCCATGTGCGTTACCGATAAAGCCGGCAAACCGATTCGCGTCCTGTCACCCAACGTCTATGCGGTCATGAAAGCAGATGACTTTGAAGACTACTGGCAGGAGTATGTCGACCAAGTCTGGCAACAATACTCCAGCAGGCCCCTCACGATCGATACTCAGGGCCCAGCGGGCAAGGTCAAATGCCGCGTCAACGGTAGCCAGATGGATTGCGACGGTGACAACAGATCGCACCTCAAGCCCTCGGCCAAAGACATCTGGAGCTGTGACAGTGGGCCCTTTGGAAAGAAGGAAGGCGATAACGACGTTCATCTTGCCGTCATACCGCGACTTTGTGCCGCCTTTGTCCGGTCCACGTTGCTTCTGCAGGGCGGTGATGTTCAGCCGAGTCTCCCCGAGGCCGATTACTACAAGGTCAATACCACAAACCACTACAGTCGCCTGGTCCACGAGCACGAAGTCGATGGCCAAGGATATGCCTTCGCATTCGATGACGTCAACCCAGACGGGGAGAATGCGTCTGGTGCTGTTGCGTCGAGGAATCCGGATATTTTGAGAGTCTCTTTTGGTGCACCTCTGTCATAAGTAAGCCGAGGCTCGCGTCAAATTAACGTCGATTAATATGGATGATGGAGGGTGGGCTGTGTATATGGGCGAAGACTGATTTCTGCAAGCAGGTCTTGCTCAGTACTCAGTGAGGGCCGCCATTGATTGGTCATGATCTTGCATCGACAACACCCTAGTAAGTGTGTTCAGATGACTAAGAACATCTTTTCGGTTGATATGAACGACGACAGACACGGGAACCGAGTCGAATTTTGAGTGCATCAATAGACTCCATTCATCTTGATTACGCGCAATGCGTTGCTTCTTAGAACGCGTCGCAAGCATCGATCATCTTGTGAGGTGTTTCCAAGCGGACGAGAGGTATTGGAACCATTTCCCGCATAGCAGTATTGGGATGGTAAGCGAGCGTGATATTGCAGAATTCTGTACTGGACACTCTGTGTATGGCTGAGACGTCTTCTTCAAGCTCCTTCATTACACACCGTTGAGGAGAATACCCCTGATCATCATGTGTGGCAGAACAAGGACATGTATTGCGAGGAACAGACACAAACACCTACCTAGGTCGGTAGCACATAGCTGCCGTGTGTTTTAGTCCATGTGTTTTAGTCGAGCAGGCGAGATGACTGCCGAGAAGTCTGTCGTATCATTCCCATGAATGAAGCACATGACTGCATTCACAGAGCCTGGTAGCGAGGAAGGATGAGATGGGCATCGCAACCAGCAGATGCAGCAGCCCGTGTTCCATGCTCATACATGTACACACATTCAATGTATGTGCGATCAACAACACCCAGCAGCAAAGTCTGCACGCGATTGCAAGACATGCGCCCCTGCTTCATAGGGACCAGACAGCATTCACAAGGCGGCCATCCAAGCTGCCAGGGAGACTGAGACTGAGACTGATGAGTCCAATGGGGGTGGCGAGGAACACGAAAGGACAGAAAGGACCAGGATGTGTTGTGTATCTTTGTTGATTCTCTTTGCGCGACTCCGTAATAATATTATGCAGGTGTGGAGTGGCAGCGGACGCGCGTTCAAATTTAGTCTCGGGTGACAGCGACCCCGTATCTTCCGGTGCATGAGGATTGTGGAAGACGGAGCACATGTACCGGCGGCAGAGTAATCCCTTTGAGTGCCCGAAGGCGCCAACCAGGTCCCGCCTCAACATGGTTTCCGTACTGCAGATCAACATACGACAGAGACGGGGCGAAGCTTGGCACGTACGGAGTAGAAGCGCCCCAAACAAGCAGACATTCTAGAATCTTTGTAGACCACTGCTGGCCACTGGTCGCGAGTCGTTCGACGGCTGATCAAACAAGCCATTGTGCGTCTTGTCCGGTGAAGCGCAATCGCCGTGGCCACATCGTATCGTCCCTCTTCTGTCAAACCTACCCCCTCCCTCCCAATACACACAATACAGTCTGGCGTCTACTGCAACCAGCGGCCAGGTGAGAAGCGCTTCAGAACTGGTTTTAAACTCCATGGCTGGCTGCACGATGTCCTGCAGCTGACTGCAGCCCATCGGTTGGTTCCTGAGAGCTTGTTTGGCGCTACGGGGAGCTACGGGGGAAGGTTGACGGCCAACGGTCACTAAAAATGGCAGCCACCACTGAAAATCCATTGACATCCCGTCACATCCGCTGGCATGTGGCGGTTACAGGGGGGTGGGTCCCGTCAATCTACTGGCCGGCTACCCCTCAGCATCAATGAAGTTTCTTCATCAATGTATGTACTGTGTACATACATGTAATGATTTGAAGCTTCCATGTACATAGCTAGCGCCAGGTTTCGCCAGTTTCCGTGTCCAGCCCAGCCTAATTATGAATGTCCACATCGTATTCCTAGGTAATTACCTGTTTGGTAACCTGGACTTGTCCCGGCAAGTCACCAGTCCCCTGCGTCCCCTGGTTCATTAATTCAAACAATTCAGCATTTCGTGGCCAGCCATTTGGCCGAATATCATTACTCAACAGGTACGGGGTATCAGACACGTTTCTGGCTCGCACTCCACCTTCCCTTCTTTACGAATTCAAATCGACAAGCTGGTTCATGCTCCCCCTGTCTGTTCATTTCGCATCCTGTAAGCCCCGTAATAACATCTTCTTATGTATTAGTCGAGCCTTCCCGCTTGCATCGGACACCTTGTCCACTTGTCCAGTCTTTCCTTCCTCTTTCTTCTTCACCTTCCCTTCTTTGTCCGGCCCGCCACCCGTCTACGTTCACATTCTTGGTGCTGTGGCCGCATCTGCTTCATTCGAAAAGTCGAATCACTTTGCTGTTGACCAACCCCTTCACTCTGACCGCCTGGTGTGGTTGATTCATCAAAAAGCGCTCGCTTATCTTCGATTCCGAGACCCGTAAAATTTCCTTGCTCTCGCATCCGCAACGTTAAGTTGACTTCGCCTAAAGCAATCATGGCGTTCATTAAAAAAATAGATCGAGCCGTCCAATGGGCGGGGGAGAAGATGGGTTCAGAGGCCAAAACTTCACATTCAGAGGAATTCCAAAATCTAGAGGCCGAAATGAACCGTCGTCAAGAGGGTAGGTTTTTTCCTTCACCGGCTGTCCCCTTTGCCCTTTGGGTCGTAAGATTAAAAACAACACCTCTAATGCACGAGGGTTAGGCATGGAAAATCTCCAAAAAGCTACCAATGTTTACTCGAAATGGATATCCCGCCGATGCGACACTTTTGAAGATAAGAGCCGGAGCCCTCCATCTGCCCTCTTGGGCCGCACCATGGCCGCCCATGGGAACGATTTCGAGCCGGAGTCAGAGTTTGGCCACTCTCTTGCAGCTATTGGGCGCGCCAACGAACGAATCGCAAATCTGCACAGCAACTTCGCAGAGGACGTCAACGCAAACTGGCTGCACCATGTTGACCGCAATGTCGCCATGATGAAGGACTACCAGGTATGAGGCCCCTATACACTTGCTGTGTCAAAGGCTCCAACGTGCTGATAACTCATGTGGATAGACTGCTCGTAAGAAGCTCGAGAGCCGCCGTCTTGCCTACGACGCCAGTGTTGCCAAGATGCAGAAGGCTAAGCGAGATGATTTCCGAGTTGAAGAAGAGATGCGTGTCAGCAAAACCAAATTTGATGATTCTAGTGAAGACGTTATGCGGCGCATGCAAGACATTCTGGACTCAGAAGGGGACTCAGTTGCCGCACTCAATGCGTTTTTAGAAGCTCAGCTCAACTACCATGAGAGAGCAGCAGAAGAGCTTCGTCGAGTTTGTCAATCATTGGGCGCAGGCGGTCGGCCAGAACCGCCTTCTGTCGATGAGCTTCGAGTTTCTAGGGCGCGCTCCAACACCTCAAGATCATGGCAGGAGTCGAGGCAAGTAACATCTGGACGAGCAAGTCCAACGGCGGAAGAGCTTCCACTTCGTCGTTTAGCAAGCTCTTCTGCGGCACCGCCTCCTCCTCTTCCTGCGCCCTCTCAGTCTCCTCGTCAATCACTACTTCGAGCATCAACATATGGAACTAGAACCCCACTCGCGTCAACTGGTCAAAGGGTTCCTTCATTGGCCAGAGCCACGACCGATAGCCGAATTTATGGCAATGGCACGGACGACGTATTCAGGGACGATGAATCAACTGGAAGTGGCGATGGGACTTTTGGATGGGGTAATCGTAGCGCGAGTTCTGCCACCAGCTATGACAGCTTGTCCCGCGTGCCCAGCGGTCACGAGCTGAAAAAGGCTCCCCCTCCACCACCGCCGGTGAACAGAGCCAAAAAGCCACCCCCGCCGCCTGTACCAGCCCGCCGGGCACACTTGAATCGGTGAGCGGACGTTGCGCGGGTCGCAATGGATGTTACGCCTCCCAGCACGGCGTTTTGTATGATTTTCTGCTCAGTGGAAGAGGTCCACAAGCTTATGAAGAACAAAATCTTTGTAGACTATTAGATTGAAACCTGAATCCGAGGCACAGAGTGTCATCCTTTCGTATCACCATAGGTCCCTCTCCCCCTCCGAGTCAACTCTATCTCTTAAATGCAGGGTCGGATTTGCCTGTTATCGTAAGAGGGTCGCGAAGTTGATGCCTAGTCACGTGCGCCACGATGCGCAACAAGCTCCACGAAGCTGAGCCACTGGCAAAGCTCCGTCGCCTTTTACATGCATCGAATCCAACACAGCTCTCCCAAAATTGCGAGTTGGCGTCGTTTGCTCGACATCTTGTGCTTCAACTATGGCAACCGAAGACGAGAGATATAAGCAATCGAGCCAGTTTCGTCTCTGGTCTTTTTCGCCAACTAATCTGCAGGAGCTTCAGGAAAAGACGAATTCACTAGCAAAGCAACAAATCATACCTCGATTAGACCCCGTGCCAGAATTTTTGACACCGGAAGAAGAAGCTCGGCTTATTAAATTCTTCACGGTTGAACTGATTCGCGCAGCCCAGTTTTGTGAACTGCCTACCGAAATACGATCCACGGCCGCCATATTTCTCCGTCGTTTCTACGTCACCAACTCGTTAATGACTTACCCTCCTACAGAGCTTCTGAAAACGTCTTTATTTTTTGGGTGCAAAGCGGAGGGCTTCTACATACGACTATCCAAGTTGGCTGAAAAGTTCCCCAACACTACAAGCGAACAAATCCTCGCTGGCGAATATTTGCTCTGCCAAGGCATCCGGTTCGCGTTTGATGTGCGGCATCCCTTCAGAGCGTTAGAGGGGGCTATTCTTGAGCTCAGAAAACGTGTCCCGGACGATGAAAGTAGAGTAAACAGTGCCCATACTCGGGCGCGAGACATTCTTAAATTCAGCGCTTTGGTCACAGACGTGTACTTCCACTTCACGCCAAGTCAGATCATGATGGCTTCGTTGCTAATGGTTGATTCGGGCCTGGTTGATATTTTGCTTCCCAGGCCAGCGGAAAATGTAAACCAAACCGGCGACAGAGTGACAGGGACTCATACAGATGTCTACGATAAGATAATGACAACCGTTGAGAGCTGCCGAGCTATGTTGGAAGACGAGCCACCCGAGAGGATGTCTGAATACTGGGGCACGGTATGATCCTTCAATTCCGGATTTCACTTCTATCCCCCTGCCCCCCTCTTGATACCCCCTTCCAAGCGCCTTTAAATGACTAAGTTTATAACCAGCCTGAAATTGTCAAGTCCATGAAACCCCTCCGGAAAAAATTACAGAAATGCCGAGATCCCGACAGAGCCAACTTGGTGGAACTACAGCGAGCACGTCGAGAACAGGCCGCCACCAAGCCGAAGAAACCGAATTCCACGAGCGACGGAGCCGTGTTCGGAGACGCCGATCCTAGAGACGCTAAACGCCGAAAAGTTGATACTGCGGATGACGTTTTCGGTCCATCTTTGGGCTGATGGATGATTGAGTCTCATTCACGACACCGTCACAAAGAAAAAGCTAGAGCTACTAGAGCCAAATGATTCGGAATCGTTCTTGCGAATGCTGTGTATCGATGATGCCTTCCCACCTGGCTACGCGGGCCACCAATTCGCTCGATATACTATTACGGAACAGAGCAGCGTTTAGAGCAGCGTTTCCCAACATGCTCATAAATGAATCGACCTTGCCGCAATCCTAAAATACTGAAACTAGCCAGATTACGAGAGAAGACGAAGGTATCGTCTTCCCAAGCGAAGGTGCCAGCCGATAGCACTTGCTTACGGTTTAGATTCAACACCATACTTGCCTAGATAATTTTGGTAGTTCTTTGGGTCTAACTAGCTGGGCTTTTCTATCACAGAGGTTGTCCTTGTTCTCAGGTTTGGCAAAAAAAAGATGATTTCCACGTCTTTGCAACATGCAGAGGATATCTTCCTGAAGACAGACTCCCTCGTGCCTATTCTGCTCGTCAGGGAACAAGATTCATATCACATGACGCTGTCGCAATAATGTCCTGGCCCCTCTGGGGCAAATCAGGTTAATGTAGGTCATGACCTGCAAATCTGTCGCAGGATTCGAATGCCGACAAGGAGCCGGCTTGGCAGCCTGCTCAACACCATTTGAGTGATGCCTGTGTCTAGAGTAATGTTGGCATTTGTCTCGACTTGGCAATTGGCACGACGTATGATACACTGGCCGGCGCAGCAAAATTCGATGCATGGCAAATCGGCTTGCGATAGCTACCAGGGAGACCAGTGGCAGGTAGTGAATCATGGAGCTTTGGCTGAATATAGGGCGAATCCGCAGTGGACGAACAGCAGCTTTGCGGCGACCGCGGGTGAAAGGAGGAAGCGGGTGACCGACCGTGAGAGAGACGGTGTTTAGAGATGAAGACTTTGTGGGAGTAGGATAGGAGCTGGTGGGAGAATCAGGGTGTTGGAGGCAGTCAGTATATGTATGTGTATTGGAGTCATCAAGATAGACCATGGAACATCTATGCTAGCGCGTCTAGGAATTTCAACAACCGCTTCTTCCCAACGACGCCAACTACCTCAGCCGTCTCCTCGTCTATCACTATTAAGTGGCCGATGCCCAGCTTGCCAAACATTTCTGTGGCGTACTCAATGGGAGCTTTTGCACACACACACAAAGGATTCGGGTCTATCAGATGCCGAAGACTGTCATCCGAAAGACTGACGAGATTCAGGCCGCCGCTTTCATGCTCGTCCAGAGCACGCGCTGCAGACCTAATGTTAGTCTCTGGGAGATAGCCTTGACATACCCCTTGCTCGTTCACTATGACCAGACCCAGTTCTGTAAGACAGTGGGCTTCGATCTCGGCTAGAACTTCTCGGAAAGCGCATATTGATAGCCTGTTGTTTGTATCCATATGTGCTATCACTCTCGCCATGATGCTAGCTGGGGGACTCAGCTGTCTCACGGTAGGTGGATGATCGGAGTCTCGAGCTGCTTGTAGCTTCACTACTGCCTGCTCAGCATCAAGGAACGGGTGTCCCATGATGTGCTGGGCAAGGTCGTATACTCCTTCGGCGCTGATGGAGTCGGCAACCCATTTCGCTGTAAGAATAGCAATCATAAAGGGCGGGATGAAATTGACTTCCCCCGTCAGCTCGAACATGATGACAGCCAAGCTCACCGTCATTCTGCTGACTCCTGCTAGAAAAGCCGCCGATCCGACCATGGCAAAGATCCCCGGTGATATGTCTGGAACAAGTTGTCCCACCATCCTGCCAAACAAAGCGCCCGCATCCAGCGCGGGAATGATGATACCGGAGGGGACTTTGCAGCCGAATGTGATGGTGGTCAATATGAGCTTCACAAAGGCCCCCGAAACCAACCAAGCATAGTATTTACCGTTGCCGCCAGATCTGGCCTCTTGTTTACAGATCCAGTCCTCATCTATGTCGTTGCAGTCGACAAGCAACCGCTCCATGATGATATCTCCGGTGTCGCGTATCAATGGGTTGGGATACTGGATACAGGCCGTGATGAGAACCACAATGAACACCTCCAGCACTGGGCTTTTCTTGATGAAGGAGATTTGCCGGAATGATTTGGACCAGGAGAAATTGGCCTTGCAGAATACTCCACCAAAAACTCCGCCGCAGACACCGAGGAAGATGAAGACCACATAATGAACAACATCGTAGTCCACACCGTAGTTTGTCTCGAACAGCACAAGCTTTCCAGTACCGGTTGGATTCAGTTCTCTCAGTGTTGCTGCCGCTACCAAAGAGCAGAGAAAGGATTTCCAGAGGACGCGGCGGGGGAAGTAGGTGCTGATTTCTTCATAGCTGAATAGCACGCCGCCGATAGGAGCACCGAAGGCAACAGATAAACCAGAGGAACAAGCAACACTGAGCATTTCTCTCATTTTGCCCTCATTCCTTGCGTATCTGGGCATGGTTTTCGCGACAAGATATCCCACACAGGTCGATATATGGACAAATGGACCTTCCTTTCCGAGACACATGCCTGTTGCAACAGCAAATGTGGCCCCAACAGCCTTGACGACCAAAACCCTCAAGGTCAAAAAGTGCGGGATGACGAATCCAGATAGAATCGTTTTGATCTCAGGTATACCACTTCCAGCAGCCATGTACATGGTCTTACCCTTGGAGGCGCTGGATTGGTTTGCTCCGTCTTCGCTGCCGTGTTTCCTTTGAACGGAGTCAACATCAAAATCCACCACAGGGGGGAGTTCTGTCTTTGTTGCCATTGTCACGCCCGCTGCGATCAGACCGAAGAGTAAGGCGAATATGACGTAAATTGCATACGCAAACGGAAAGCTTCCAGTCCATGGTCTCCAGCCCTGACACGTTCCATCGGGTGAACAGCAAGACCGCCGGTTCAGCCAGATACTTGACACGCAATATCCCTCCTTCCAGTCTGCCACGGTCTCGACGCTCACATCAACCACAAATGCTACTCCGGCGGTAAGAACGCCAATCGTGATGGCCGCGATCCAGGCTTGGGCTGAGTCCCACCAAGTTCCTAAACGTCCTAGTATCCTGACTGTGAGTCCGCCTCGTATGCTTGTATTCTTGGGTGTATGGCGATCATTGTCTTTCACCAAGTCCTGTAACCAATTGATCGTAGCATAATCTTTGTAGGGTGCAGTACCCCCCACCTCATTACTCCAACCGGATTCGGCAACGGATTTTGAGGGTCGTGGAGATTTTGAGGGTCCTGGAGAGCAGGGTAGTGATTCGAGATCGCGATTGTGTGTAGGTTCGAGAAGGGGAGCTGTTTCCATGATGCGTTCTAGGGCATTAGGGGCGAGTCATAGCAGCGTTTCAAGGATCTTTTTTTTTCTTTCAACCTTTTATCGTATTTCGTAATTCGTAATTCCTAATTCGTCACTCGTCATTCGCTAGGGATGGAAAAATGAGAGCAGAGGACGGTCAGTCAGGAAGGTGTTGGGCAAGGCAAACAGAGAGCATGGCTGGGTGGTAATTACTCATGCCGTTGGGTGCATTGCATGGCGCATTGCATGGCGGCATTGCACCTGGCCACCATCAGATCCACGTATATGGATGTAAATAGCAGGTACGAGTGGACGGTTTTCTGCGCAGTTCTGTCCATTTCTGTGTATAGAATTCTGTTCATGGGCAGGCGCGAGGTGAGGCGGTCTCGTTGCGAGAATGACGGCCCGCACGTGGCTGCTGTATTTCGTCATGCTGAAGCGCCCGTGGTCGTTAACTCGTTGGCCGCGGTCATCTGAGCACCATCCTGCAAAGCACAGAATTAGAAGCAATATGATGTCAAGTACCACGCAAGATGACCCTCGAATGTTGCGTGGATGAGGATGTAGTTCATCTCAAACCGATAGTTTGCATTCGGCAACACGTTTTTCGATGAGTTGATGGTGGCATCCCGAGCCGAGCTGGGTGTCGGCAAACCTTGCTGTGCCTCGTCTGATGAGAATGGGCCTGGCACATCGTCTTGTTGCTGTTCCGAGCCAGATGTTCAGCGTGCAAATACGTGCTTTTTGTAAGCTCGATCCGATCGCCGTCGACGAGCCGATTGACGTCAGGCAACTGCGAAACAACTGCGTTACAGCCCTGGATATGTCTCAGAAACTCGGGTTGCTCAATGCCGCTGGGCGTAAGATTGCTGTTACGCTTGATAATTTGTGTATTCCCGGGCATCTGGAAATTCCCGGACTACGTTTTCGCTTTCAACTTTTTACGCCTTGTACAATCGTCCAAGGACTTGCCGTTCGATCAATGACGTTGGTCGACTTGGGCGCACCAGCCAATCGAAGCGATCGTCGGCAACGTCAACGGGAATAACCTTGCTTACGTAAATATCGCATCGGATGGCCCCTGCACAAGTCTTGTTATGAACACCCGATTCGCGAAATATGCTTTCGTCTCTTCCCACTGCGTCTGAACATGATCTGAACTAAACCGGTCCTTTCTTCTTCTTCTTCTTCTTCTCTGTTTTCTTTTTTTTTCGTCCTGCGTGTACCGTACAGTACCCTCGCTCGTGCTTGCCCGATGAAGTAAGTATTTCCTTGGCACGCCTCCTGAGCCCCGAGTCCTGACGCGAGATGCTGAAACCGTCTGGTATTAAGCCTGATATCTGGGACAGCCCTCATTGCATACATTGCCACCAACAACACGCGGTTGCATGAACGGAGAAGGTAGTATCCGGCAAGGTTGACTCATCCCCAAAGCAATGCCAGGTGGCCCGTCAAAAAGCGCCCTTTCGGGCCAACTTACAGGTCCAACTTTGAGACCAAGACAGTAGTGTTGTGTGTGCTTCTTTCTCAAGAGTAGAAGTAGGCAAATGAGAGGTGTCTTTATGCAATGGCTCGCATCCATCTGGGCGGCAAGACACCGCAGTCTATCCTGAGTTGCGGAATGGCTAATGACCCGAACCTCATTGACCGCATTGACCGCATTGACTGCATTGGGGCGTGGTATTTCTCCAATACTGCACGAAGCGATGGTTCTACGGATTACAATCGAACCAGACGAACTGGGGGGGGGGCATTGTGCGCACATTGTGCAGCACAGGCTTAAAGGCTTAGTCCGCGGAGTTCAGAAAGCACCAAGTCATTCTCATTTCATCAAACGAACTTGCTACAGCCTGGCAGCAATAAGTTCACCTTAGAGTCATGCACCTGCTACCATCTATGTGGAGCTTGTTTCAAGATCGCCATTGGCCCCGCTTCCCTCGCTTCTCGCCGTCCATGCCGGCCTTTTCAGGACTTTACATCATAGTTAAGGGATATTTATTATACAAAATGAATGAGGACTCTACTTAAGTGAAGGAGGAAGCCCTTTATGTTTCTTGGCATTGCAATTTCAGTTTGTTTTGTGCTGCCAATATTCCGCGTCTGTTTTTCCTTTCCTTTTTTCTTAGGCATCTTCCTTCTCCTTCTCTTATTCACTTCTTGACATCTGTGCAGTCAGTGTACCTCCATTCATCCATAAAAAGAGCTGGCTCTCTTCCTGTCACCATGAAGGTCACTTGTTCTCTAATCAGGCTCTCTGGCCCGCTGCTGGTTCTCAGCGGGCAGGTTGCCGCTCAAGACAAGATCCAGTTGGAGGTCAGCCAGGTGATGAAGGTTACGGATGCGGTTCAGGGTGGTTTTCGCCCTTTTATGGAGTTTACAGTAGCAGGCCAGGTCATGAAAGGACTTCTGGATACTGGAAGCGGTGATTGGACTATGCCAAGGACAGGAAGCGCCTTCTGCAAGAGTGATGGTCAGCAGTGTGATGGAACTACGACAGGTTTCAAAGCCGGATCATTCGACCCTGCAAGCGCCGGCGCACAAGTTCGAGACGTAGACCAGCCACTCAACGCATCCTTTACCGGAGGAGCCCAATTTGTGGGTAAATTCATCGAAGCTCCTCTTCAGATCACTCCTGGAGGCAAGGCTGTCCAGGTACAGATGGGCCTTGTGGAAGAAGGCGGCGTGGTGGCTGGCGAAACTAGCTTTCCAGTCTTGGGAGTCGGTCCAGTTCAGTCAGAGTCTGTCGAAAACAATTATCCAAACGTACCGGCGCGGTTCAAAGAGACCAATGACTCAAAAGTCAACGCATATGGCCTCTATATTGGCGACTTCCGTAAGTTTACTTGGTTTGACGCTTCGTTGGTCCCTTGTCTCGAATAGTGGTTCTAGCAGCAATCCATCCCAATGCATCATGTCATTCGAGCTTTCTTTCGCGATGGAATGAAAGGATTGGAACTGACAGTTTTAACACCTAGGCTCTCCTGAGAACGGAACGCTCGTATGGGGAGGATTCGATGCCGCCAAGGTTGACGGGAAGCTCAAAGCGGCACCGTTGGTCAGAAATCAAGATGGGGATCTTCCACGTTTCGTCGTCGATTTCAGTTCCGTCCGCTTGTGCCCATCAAAAGGCTCACCGGAACGTGATTCGACACGGAAGAACCCTTCAAGAGGGGGAAACGAACCAAGCCGCAACAACAAACAAACTGGGACTCTATCAGAATCAGGAGATGAGACGGAATCAGCTGGAAAGTTCCGGAGATCCGTCTTTGCCCGCAAAGTCTTGAACAGGCGCCAACGCTCATCATACGACCACACGAGGCGCCCCCTATCAACTAAAACCCTCCTGCGCCGGCAGCGGGATGGAAACATCTTGGGAGACGATCTTCCGCCTGTAGTGGAGCTGGATTCTGGCGTCCCCGACCTGATTTTGTCTGAGAAAACCGTAAACACAATATCTGACATGCTGGGAGCTCAACCGGGCCCTAAAGGCGAGTTTTTAACGGATTGCAATCGAATCAAGGGCATGGATGTCGTCATTGGCATGAACAAAGATGCGGTTGAAATCAGAGTTCCTCTAGACTCGCTCATAGCTCCGAAGGAACCTCCCCGCGGTCCAGGAGCCCCTGGCAAGAGTGAGCCGCCCCAAAAAGCGAGAGCTCTGGGTGGCAGTCCGAGAAACTATGGTGGCAATCAAGATGGCAATGGCCGCGGAGGAAATGGCCAGAACGAAAACGGCCGTGGTCGTGGAGGAAATGAAGGTGGAAACGACCGAGGTGGTAAAAACCGAGGTGGAAACAAACAAGGTGGTAATAACCGAGGCGGAAACAACCGAGGCGGAAACAACCGAGGCGGAAACAACAAAGGTGATGATAACCGAGGCGGAAACAACAAGGGCGGAAACAACCGAGATGGAAACGATCAAGTCCGCAACGGCAACCAGCGCAAGGTTGGCGATCCCGGTGTTTGCAGCCTTCGAATAATTCCAGGCGAGGCCGAGGGTCGTGGCACTGCCATCCTTGGAGCACCGGCAATGCAGCACATGTACGTTGTCTTCGACATGGATTCCGAGGTTCTGATGATGGCGCAGGCCAAGGCGAACGAAACCAAGGTGGACATACGAGAGTACATCCCAGCTCGGCGTAAATGAGCCTCTCTGGCCGCAAATGATCGAGGAGCTTCTTTTGTATTCGAAGCCTTCACAGTGGAAGGGCGCTTCCATCTCTTTGCCTTGGTTTAGAACGTAGACCCGACTATATAACAAGCTTTAATCCGACTCTCTTCTCACCAGTAGAAGAAACCTACCAAGTTTGCCGCAGTAAGCCGCATTGCCTTGTTCGTTCCTGGTCCGCGAATGCTCAGTCGGTAAAGAGTAACAGTCACTCCAATCACGAGCTCCTTTCACCATTGGCAGGATGTGAATATCGCTTCTTCGCTAGTGCCGTGGGTTCGTAAGTTTGTTGAAACCACCACGCCCATTAATAAGGCTACGCGCCTCTAATTAGCCAGGCGCGTTACATTGCGGACCTATATGTCTAGGCTAACCACGCCGCGGTTAGAATTAGTATATATAGCCTCTTCGTATATAACCCTAATTAAGGCCCCTTTTCCTATTATAAATAGCATATAGGGCGACGACAAGTGTCAAGACTCGATTCCGGCAATCTGTTGCGATACGCCTGGTCTGATCTGGATTGGCTCAATCCCTCGACATGAAGATTCTTACGACGACTTGGCCGCGTACGCTGGACAAAGCGCGCCAACGTAGCGGTTGATCGGGAGAGCATCTCCAAGGCATCACATCTTGCTGGTCGGACTTTTGTTGCCTCTCCTGTGGCTGGATCGGCGTACCCGAAATCTATCGCCCAAGACTCCTCTCTGCTGCTTTGAGAACTGATAAAGTAAGGTTCTCCCGGCGGCGGCGAATTGCGCTCGACCCCAAGAACGATCAGGCAAAATAATCGCAGATTTGTGCCAGAGAACCGCTTCGGGACCCTGCGGGGTTGGCAAGTTTCTGCTCTCAAACAAAAAAAATACCTGTTGGTCGTCGGACGAAGCTTGGCATTTTCTTGGCGTGTTTGTTTGTGCTAGGCATGTCACACTTGCATGAACTACGTATAGTTCGCCTGCAGAAACAATCATGTCACCGTAACCACTTGTATCCTGTGACAGGAAACATGGAGGTAGTTTCCTCTTTCCGTAGATCCTTCAGTGACTGCCCCCGAAGCAACAATGTGGTCATGTTAGTTCCAGGCTATAATGTGACAGACTACGTCAACGCTCTTCATGACTAGTTGTACTCCGTACAGTTGACGTGTAATACAGTGTGACCAGTCCAACAAATGGCTTCCTCTGATTATACCACACGCGTCCAGTCGTCCTCGACTAACGGCCCCCATGTCCTCCTGCTTAATTGCAGGACTGGGAGATGCTTAACCCCTGATTGGCCCTCTTTCTGCTTTGTTGTTGTACTCTGTGTTGGCACCAGATCTGTGTCCCCTCCACTTGACGTGGATATTTGTTGAGATGCAAAGAACTGCGGAGCAAGCCGTACTAGCATCTGTCGGATCGCCGGCAAGCATAACCCCATCATCCCAACACTGACTTCAACAGTCGACCACAGAACAATTTCACACTGGTCCCATGTCGGATTCTTGGAGTTGGCGAAAGTCACAAGTGACCTGAATCGAATGATGGATATGATTGTGACACTGTTTGTGCGGGACACATCCCAATATTAGCAAAGACTTTGACATGCATAACGGCCCTTGCACGCAAACTTACGACAAGGCTGTCATGAACATGACGGCGGCCCCAAGCTTCTTCTTCCAGTGCAGACTCAATTTGTGAACCTGATTCAATGGAATGGCTATGAGCCAAAAGTCCATGGCAACGCTCATGGCTGCATTCGCCCATCCAACCGGATTTATGTTGATGCATCTGCCATGAAGATCATGATTGCCGTATTGCTCCCACGTATATCTCACGGGCGTGCACTGAAACGCGGCAATCAGGATGAATACCAGTCCAGTCAGAACGATGCAGCCGATCGTGATCCACAAGATGCGACGCACAGTTCGCCCCGGGAATATCGACAGGTAGAAGAGGCCCCACGTCGCTTTCATCATGGTTATCTCCATGAAGTAGAGAATCTGGATGACGTAAAAATACAACGCGAAGCCTCGCACCTCCTGAGGCGAGACTGTCCAGACATCCCGGCCGAGACCGTTGGCGATGAGGCCTTCAGCGTCGACTACGGTGGCAGAGATGCGAATGAAGATTGACACGAATATGGCCCAGTCGTCCGCACTGAAAGCTCGTCGTGTGCTATAGAATTTGTTGATGACCAAGCGGAAGATCATGACCAGCGATGTGACACAGCCGAGGGCAATTACCTCCCGTGCCAGTCTCGGTGATCTATCACGTATCGGGGCGCTGTTGATCGCTTTCGTCGTTCTATTTGATAAAGTCGCTGATGATGGTGACAAGACATCCGCGGCTGAGGCAAGGCTCAACAGCATTACCCAGACGAAGGAAGGCCTGGAGGCCAGTCTGGCTAGCATGCTGACTGAACACGCCGTTGTCCCAGGAAAATTGTAGAGTCGTCACGAATTCTTCGCCAGACTGGGCATGCTCTGTGTGAATGCGTCAGCCAGCCGGCAGGTGGCGGGAAAACGGCACAACGAGCGCTATCCCTGCTTATAAAGTCGTCCTCTTCGCAGACCCAGCAAATACCCTGGCTGTTTTCGGAGAAAATAATCCGGTTAGTTTTCCCATTTGCCATAAATGTAGCGTACAGGAGCGTCCCGGCAAACCGGAGCCTCCTCTTGACCACCCCGCAAAATGTACAAAGTTCGCCGCTTAGCCTCGAAGAGGTGCTCAGGACATGGCCGGGTTCTTGGCTAGGCGCGAACGCCCCGTACTAGTTTGTTTCTAGTTACTGGAGTGGATGAAACTGTTCCATTAGCGCCGACTTGTGGCTTCTGAGCATTCATCTGGGTATCCGAGCGCACACTAAAGTACTCCGTGCCGTTGACAGGAATGCCGCATGCAGAAAATGGAAGTGGCGGCGCGAAGTCGATCGACACCAAGATGATGTCTTGACTTGCGTGGCTGTATGCAGTGGCAGTCTGATGGGTTCAAATTCAGAATTTGAGCCGTCATTCAGGGTCCACGCTGGCCCATTTTTTGCAATCCAGACTTCCCGACGCAAGAGCCGACGGAATTTAAGCTTTCGGCCCATGATATTCGTCCTTTGACTAGTCCGTATTGGCGTGGGTGTCTTTGGAGCGGGGTAAACAGACAAGGCGTGATGTGAACCCTCTCAGCTGAATATTCGGCCGGGACTTCTTCTGGCTTGATACAACAACTGCCCAGACGTTTCTGTACGAAAAGTCGTCCGTCTCTATCTACGGCTGATCCACCAGGGACCGGGAACTGTAAAACCACAAGTAGATTTGCGACAGGTGTAATCCGTTCCGAAGTCGGTATGGTGCAACATGCTCGTCCGGAGGTCTTTGTCGACGAGGCTCGCGAAGAATTGAATTAATCTGATGATAGTCTCCGAGGGCTTGGCAGGTGAGAGTTAGGAGGGGGGGGAAGGTGCGAGGCACTAACCTACCTTCTAGCTTATCTACCACACTAAAAAGAATTTTTTATTAGGAAGGGTTCTGCCCTTCTTTTTTACTACTAGATAACTAGAGCTTAGATAATAAAAGTTTTTATTTTTAAAGTCTTAATTAAAGTAACCTTATTTTTAGTAACTATACTAGAAGAGGTAATTAAAAGCTTCTTTAAGCTTTCCTAGAGTTAAGTTTTTATTCCTTTATTATTACTAAGCTAGGGTAGTCCTTTACCTATATTATTATTTATCCTAATTCTTATTTATTCTCCTTATAACTATCCCTATTATTTCTATATTACTATTATTAACCTAGATTCTTAGGGATTAGAAGATTTACTATAGAATCTATAAATAGTAGTAGTATATCTATATAATACTACTAAGTTAATAAAGTTATTATTACTAAAAAGTATCCTAGTAAAAAAAGACTATTTCTCTCTTAATAAAATAGATAATAAAGCTATAGTTAAACTTACTAGCTTCTTTAAATAACTTATTACCTTACTTATACTTAAAATACCTACTAAATTACTACTTATAATAGAGTTATATAAGTTACCCTTATCTTAAGATATTAAGACCTTTAATAGTTCTACCTCTATAGGCTAATAGTTAAGCTACCTATAATAGATATTTAAGACTATTAATAAAAGTAGGGATATTAATCTAAATACTTTTATCTAAGCTATTAATATAGCCTTAGGTAATAGAGCTACTACCTTTATTAATAGCTTAGAATAGTTAAGGCTAATTATCTTAAGGGCTAAGAATAGCTTAGCTACTACTAGGGATTTATCTACCCTCTAATAATTACTCTAGGAGTATTACCCTCCTAATATTATTAATAAAGAAATTAATACTAGTATTAATATAGAAATTTAATAAAATAAGGGAGAGGCCCTTACTATATATTACTCCTATATTTTAAATATACTCTATTAAGCTAGTAATTAGGATAAGCTACTTACCTCTAATTACCCCCTTACCTTAATTAAGAGTTATACTCTTTATAATTTTATCTAGTAGTTTATTTAAAGGTTATATAATAAGTTACTTATATAGGAAGTAATTAGCTAGAATATACTAGCTACTAATAGCCTTAGAGAGGCTTAAGAATATATTAAGTAAGCTATTACTATCTTAGAGATAAAAGCTAATCTTATAAAGATAATTATAAAAAATACTAAAATTATACTAATAAAAGAATTTATTAAGTATTAGAGTAGGTATTTTACTAATAAAGTATTATCCTAAGTATATAAGTTACTCCCTAGGTTTATAAAAGTATTAAAAGAATAAAGATAATAGTTTACCCTAGTTAATACTTTAATTACTTAGCTTTAGCTAGTAATATTATACCTTAGACTCTTAGGAATATATAGTTTCTCTAATCCCTAATAATTTAATAAGTACTAGCCTATAATACTAGTTAATTAGAATCTAACTTAGGGATTATATCTATAGCCTTAGACTTAAGCTTAGACCTAGAATTAGAATAATAATAATATTAGAAATAAAGTTCTAACTAACTAGTAAAGTATTACTTACCCTAGTATAGGAACTTAAAGGGTAAACTTTACTTCTTTACCTTAGACTAATATAACTAATTTATTTTAATTACTATAGAGTATACTTATAGTAGTATAGAGTTTTAGTTCTTAAGGGTATACCTTAAAGTTAAGACCTATAAGTAAGTTAAAAAATTAATATATTAATAATACTACCTTATTACCTTATAGAGGTACTTATTTTAAATATAGGGTTACTAGATATTATACTATAAACTATACTATAATTAGAAGTAAGTTATTATAATAATAGGAATTATCCTAGTTAAAGTTAATAACCCTTTCTCCTTAGAATAATAACTCTTAGGTTCCTAGGTAAGCTTATGCTTACTTAGCTTAGGTATATTTAAATAAGGATAAATAAAGTAATATTAAAGTATCTAAAGTTATTAAAGAAGTAATAAATAAGTCCTTAGTTAGAGTTTATTATACCCTAATTAAACCTAGATCTACTTCTAAGTTAATTATACCTATAGAGAATTACTAGCTTATCTAACTTAAAAAGAAAACCTTAATTACTTCCTAGTAATTAATAACTACTATAGATCTATAGAAGCTTAGAGCTTATTAAGCTAATATAAATATATAAGTAAAAGATATTACTAATAAGAATAATCCACTAAAGCCCCTTCTCTAAAACCTTAAAAAGGCTAATAAGGATATACTTAAGTCTATTACTTAGGGTGCCCTTTAGGTTATAATATTAATCTTAGAAGCTATACTACCCTTAAAGAAATAAAAGGGAATACCCCTTAGTAAGATACTAGATAATAGGACTCTAACCCTAGAAGTAACTCTATTAGTAAGGGAGAAGGTAGTTAAATAAAATATAAAAGCCTTAAGTAAGATTTAGGGATATAAGGGTCTTAGCCCTATTAACTAGAAGGTATTAGTAAGTTATATTTTAGTCCCTATCTCTTTAATAGATCTATAGTAAATTAGTTTAGAGCTATTAAAATAGTTTTAAAAGCTATTATCTAGAGTAATAACTTCTAGGAAATAACTAAAGAGAAAGGTATTATTTTTACTAGATATAAGTTCTATTTAAGTAGTGTCTAGTAAGGGTTAGAAAAGCCCTATATTAGATAACTATAATACTAAGTTACTTTAAGAGTATTAGTTAGGTGCTAAGCTATTTAGGATTTTAGTCTAAGCTTATATAGGATACTAAAAAGAGTAAAACTTTAACCTTAAGCCTAGATAAGCTATAGCTAACTAAGGAGCTAAAATTAATATTATATCTTATACCTTTATACTATAGGAGAATATACTAGTCTATAATCTAGGATTAGTAGGCTTCTAAGGGCTTTAAATAATTAATACTAATAAATAGGAGAATATAGTAACTTACTTTATATTAATAAGAGTAGTCTACTATAGGG
Organism: Epichloe bromicola; assembly: GCA_023658445.1. Classification (NCBI taxonomy): domain Eukaryota; kingdom Fungi; phylum Ascomycota; class Sordariomycetes; order Hypocreales; family Clavicipitaceae; genus Epichloe; species Epichloe bromicola. The sequence goes on from CP098270.1 coordinate 3,199,024, forward strand.
TTACTTATTTAGTTTAGGCTATAATTACACTAGACTATTAACCTAAGAATTAGACTATACTAATACTAGGACTACCCTAGTTATATAATATAGGTGTAAAGTTTAATATCTAGAACTCTAAACTTATAATTAGAATTAAAGAATATAAGAATAAGGTTAAGTCTATTAAAGAACCCTTAGTTACTCTATCTAACTAATAGAAAGTAATACTTTATCTAGCTAAGCTTATAATCCTAGAAAGGTATATTAGTTAGGATAATATAGATATATCCCTAGATAATATATTATTAGGATCTAAGGATAAGGATAATTTAGATAATTTAGAAAACTAGCTTACCTAGAATAACCTAGTTAAGTTAAAAAACTAAATCTAATAACCTAGGATAGATATCTAAGAAAATTATATTATATAGTTCTATTTATTTATTTTTAGGTTAAGCCTATAATATAGTTCTCTAGGTATATACCCTAGATTACCTACCCTATTTTAGTATAAGAGAAATATTAACTTATAAACTAACTTAGTCTTTATATATACTTATTAGAAGTAAATTTACTTAAGAAGGATAAGTACCCTATAGAATAGAGAATTAATAATAATAAAAAAATATTTTAATAGATAAAAGATAATTAGCCTAGACTAATTATATAGGAACCCCTATTATTTCTATTTCTAATAAAATAAAGAGTCTAGAGATAAGAGATAGACTAGGAAACCCCTATTAAGATAGTATTATTATAGTTTAAGGGTTATAGTATAACCTTAGGCCCCCTAGTTCTAAAATTAATAGTAAAAGAGATTATATAGACTTTTTATATATATAGAGATTTAAATACTTTATTAATTACTAATATCCCTATAATAGACCTCTATATATATATACCTTAACTAAAGGAGAATATAAAACCTTAGGTATAATCCCTAAAGAGAAAGTAATTAGAGCCTTAGAAGTACTAGTTAAATTAACTAGTTATAGAGGGAATTAAGTCTAGAATATATAAGTATATAATAGCTATAAATAGGAAGATATTAGATTAGTATATAAAGCCTATATTAGTACTAAAGGATAAGTCTAACCTATAGGCTAAGTAATAACTTATATATAACTATTCTTATATTAAGGAGATAATACCTAGTAGTTAGTTACTACTACTAGCTAAAGTCTATAATTAACTTTTAGATCTAAGGACTAAATCCTACTATATATTTAACCTTAAGTATATATACTAGTTAATACCTATAGCTCCTAAGTTAAGGTATATATTTACTTTTAATATTCCTAGGTTTAGTTAGTTATAGCTATCTTAAATGCCCTAAGGCTCTTAGTTAGTAAGGTTTATAATAACTAAGGTATTAAGGATTACCCTTAGCCTAATTCCTTTACCTTACCCTAAGCCCTTTCTTACTATACTTTAAGTATTAGGTAATCTAAATATATTAACCTTATATATAGATAATATTTTCTATAAATATGCTTTATTTAAGGAGTAATAGTCTTTTATTAAAAATCACTTACTGCCTAGACTATTATAGACTCTATTAAAGCTAAGTTTTAAAAAGGTTTCCCTTAGGATAAGCTTAATTATCGCAGTGGGTTAGGTCCGTGAGGTAGTGGGAAAGCCCGCAAGGGTGAAAAACGCCCTTAAAGATAATAACGTTTAATAGGAACTATATCTAGTGGTTTTAAGGAAGACAGGCTTACCTCTCTTATTTTAACTACCTATAACTCCTTTATATTTATAGGATAATATCTATAGTATACTATATAAAGCACCTAACTCTAGGAGATTAACATAGGAATAGCTATTCTTAGTGGTATAAGGCCTCTAAGCCTTAGGGTTATTCTACCTTATAGAGGTACTACTATCTATAGTAAAAATAAAGAAATAGAATATATTAATTTTAAAAGACTTCCTATAATAATACTATTTAACTAGTGCCCCTTTAAACCCACTACTTAAAAAACTAACTAGGAGAGATAACTAGGAAAAAGGTAATACTTATAGAGATAAGCCTAACCCTAATAACACTAGGGATAGAAACTATAAAGCTAGAGAAGCTAGTAATAGAAAATAAGATTATAAGGATAGGAAGAATAATAATAGGAAAACTAGTAAATATAAAGAAAGTAAAAAAGAGAATAAGAATAAGGGTTTAACTACTAATAATAATAAAAAAACTATAGGGAAGAAGTGTAAGAGGCTTATAATAGATACTAGGTCTTTAAGACTATAACCCCCGCTAACTAACCTATAACTATTACTAGTGTTTAACACTAGGGCTAGGATATATTCTAAGGAAGGGATATTAATTATTATAACTAAGTCTATTTAGGTTAAAAGAACACTCCTTAGTAGATATTCTTATTAACTTTAAGATATATTTAGGATTAGTAGTATCTAAGAGTCTAAACTAGATACTATTATACTAAACTTAAACCCCTTTCTAATATATTATATATTTTAGGGTAATTAGAATAAAGCTAAATTAACTAAGACTTCTCTTAGTAAAATACTAAGGCTAGCTATAAAATAACTTCTAATCTAAGAATTATAGAACTTAATAAAGCTAGCTATTAACTATAAAGTTACTATAACTCCTAATTTATTTATATTTAATAAATATAAACTCCTTCTAAAAGGTATACCTAAGTTATCTAAGATCTAGGTTATAGGTATTAATAAGTATAATAATATAGTAACTATATTTAGACTAATAGCTAAAGCTAAGGCTAATCCTCTACTACCCCTATCCCTAATTCTACTACCTAGGATTAAAGTATCTAGAAGCTAACTTAAACTTCTTCTAGAAAGACCTTTCTATAGTTACTCTATAGAATTACTAGGCCTATAGTCCTTATAAATAAAAAGCTTAAAATCTTAGCTTCTTAAGAATTAATAAAAAGGTAATAAGGGTAAGATATAAGCTATTAAAGTACTTATAGTAATTTTATTTATATATTAACTATTATATACTACTCTAGTAAAGTTAAGGAGATTAATTAATATTTATAATAATAGTATTAATAATATAAAAGCTAGAGGGCTAAACCTTACTAAACTAAAAGATACTAGTAATATCCTTACCTTTATATTAGATAGAAAAAAAAGAGGCTTTATTATCTTTAAGGGATACTTTAGGCTACTAATACTTATATATAATAGTAAAGCTACTAGTTAATTAACCCTATAGGCTAATATCCTAGAATATTATAATTTAGAAGAATCTAACTTTACTAAAGAAGTTATAAAGCTTATATTTAAACTTAATATAGGGCTTTAATCCCTATAATATTTTAGGCAGGATAGTATAATAAGTAAACTATAAGATAATTTAGGGAAATTAGAGAAAGTAATAAGGTATAATTACCTATCTATAGAGCTAGTAGGTATTTATAAGAGTTTATTTATAGATTTTATAGTAAACTATAATAGTCTAATTACCCTAAGGGAAATTAAGGTATTAATAGATTTAGCTATCTAAGTTAAGGGATAATCGCTAGTATTACTAATATTTACTCTTTATATTCTTTTTTTTTTCTTTTCTTATTTTATAGTTAGGGTAACTATCTAATGCTAGTAGATAAGTTAGAAGGGGGGGGAAGGTATAAGGCACTAACCTACCTTCTAGCTTATCTACTACACTAAAAAGAATTTTTTATTAGGAAGGGTTCTACCCTTCTTTTTTACTACTAGATAACTAGAGCTTAGATAATAAAAGTTTTTGTTTTTAAAGTCTTGATTAAAGCAACCCTGTTTTTGTGAGTGCGACGATAACAACGTACCTTTTGAGGCTTGGAAGCGAAAGCTGCGACTCGAGTGCTGAGCTCATGCACCGGACTATTCCCTGTCCATGCTTGAGGTATACAGTATAAAAGTCGATATAGGAGCGTAGAAGAGGGAAGGAAGCGGCTTGCCGTTCGGTCGGTCCCTTTGTACCAGTTGGGAGGGGGGAAGGTGCGAGGCACCGACCCACCTTCTAGCTCGTCTACCACATCAAAAAGAATTTTTTATTAGGAAGGGTTCTACCCTTCTTTCTTACTACTAGATAACTAGAGCTTAGATAATAAAAGTTTTTATTTTTAGAGTCTTAATTAAAGCAACCCTATTTTTAGTAACCACGCTAGGAGAGGTAATTAAAAGCTTCTTTAAGCTTTCCTAGAGTTAAGTTTTTTTCTTCCTTTATTATCCCTAGACTAGGGTAGTTCTTTACCTATATTGTTATTTATCCTAATCCCTATTTATCCTCCCTGTAACTATCCCTGTTATTCCTACGTTACTATTATTAACCTAGATTCTTAGGGATTAGAAGATTTACTATAGAATCCGTAGAAAGCGGTAGTATATTTGCATAATACTACTAAGTTAACGGAGTTATTATCGCTAGAGAGCGTCCTAGTAGAAGAAGACTATTTCCCTCTTAATAGGATAGATAATAAAGCTATAGTTAAACTTACTAGCTTCTTTAAATAACTTACTACCTTACCTATACTTAAAACACCTACTAAATTACCACTTATAATAGAGTTATATAAGTTACCCTTATCTTAGGATATTAGGACCTTTAATAGTTCTACCTCTATAGGCTAATAGTTAAGCTGCCTATAATAGATATTTAAGACTATTAATAAGGGTAGGGATATTAACCTAAATACTTTTATCTAAGCTATTAATATAGCCTTAGGTAGTAGAGCTACTACCTTTATTAATAGCTTAGAATAGTTAAGGCTAATTATCTTAAGGGCTAAGAATAGCTTAGCTACTACTAGGGATTTATCTACCCTCTAATAGTTACTCTAGGAGTATTACCCTCCTAATATTATTAATAAAGAAGTTAATACTAGTACTAATATAGAAATTTAATAAAATAAGGGAGAGGCCCTTACTATATATTACTCCTATATTTTAAATATACTCTATTAAGCTAGTAATTAGGATAAGCTACTTACCTCTAATTACCCCCTTACCTTAATTAAGAGTTATACTCTTTATAATTTTATCTAGTAGTTTATTTAAAGGTTATATAATAAGTTACTTATATAGGAAGTAATTAGCTAGAATATACTAGCTACTAATAGCCTTAGAGAGGCTTAAGAATATATTAAGTAAGCTATTACTATCTTAGAGATAAAAGCTAATCTTATAAAGATAATTATAAAAATACTAAAATTATACTAATAAAAGAATTTATTAAGTATTAGAGTAGGTATTTTACTAATAAAGTATTATCCTAAGTATATAAGTTACCCCCTAGGTTTATAGAAGTATTAGGAGAATAGAGATAATAGTCTACCCTAGTTAATGCTTTAATTACTTAGCTTTAGCTAGTAATATTATACCTTAGACTCTTAGGAATATATAGTTTCTCTAACCCCTAATAGTTTAATAGGTACTAGCCTATAATACTAGTTAATTAGAATCTAACTTAGGGATTATATCTATAGCCTTAGACTTAAGCTTAGACCTAGAATTAGAATAATAGTAATATTAGAAATAGAGTTCTAACTAACTAGTAGGGTACTACTTACCCTAGCGTAGGAACTTAAAGGGTAAACTTTACTTCTCTACCTTAGACTAATATAACTAATTTATTTTAACTACTATAGAGTGTACCTATAGTAGTATAGAGTTTTAGTTCTTAAGGGTATGCCTTAGAGTTAAGACCTATAAGTAAGTTAAAAAATTAATATATTAATAGCACTACCCTATTACCTTATGGAGGTGCTTATTTTAAATATAAGGTTACTAGATATTATACTATAAACTATACTATAACTAGAAGTAAGTTATTATAATAATAAGAATTATCCTGGTTAAAGTTAATAACCCTTCCTCCTTAGAATAATAACTCTTAGGTTCCTAGGTAAGCTTATGCTTGCTTAGCTTAGGTATATTTAAATAGGGATAAATAAGGTAACATTAAAGTGTCTAGAGTTATTAAAGAAGTAATAGATAAGTCCTTAGTTAGAGTTTATTATGCCCTAATTAAACCTAGATCTACTTCTAAGTTAGTTATACCTATAGAGGATCACTAGCTTATCTAACTTAAAAAGAAGACCTTAACTACTTCCTAGTAATTAATAACTACTATAGATCTGTAGAAGCTTAGAGCTTATTAAGCTAATATAAACGTATAAGTGGAAGATATTACTAATAAGGATGATCTACTAAAGCCCCTCCTTTAGAACCTTAAAAAGGCTAATAAGGATACACTTAAGTCTATTACTTAGGGTGCCCTTTAGGTTATAATATTAATCTTAGAAGCTATGCTACCCTTAAAGAAATAAAAGGGGATACCCCTTAGTAAGATACTAGATAATAGGACTCTAACCTTAGAAGTAGCTCTATTAGTAAGGGAGAAGGTAGTTAAATAAAATATAAAAGCCTTAAGTAAGATTTAGGGATGTAAGGGTCTTAGCCCTATTAACTAGAAGGTATTAGTAAGTTATATTTTAGTCCCTATCTCTTTAATAGATCTATAGTAAATTAGTCTAGAGCTATTAAAATAGTTTTAGAAGCTATTATCTAGAGTAATAACTTCTAGGAAATAACTAAAGAGGAAGGTGTTATTTTTACTAGATATAAGTTCTATTTAAGCAGTGTCTAGTAAGGGTTAGAAGAGCCCTATATTAGATAACTATAACACTAAGTTACTTTAAGAGCATTAGTTAGGTGCTAAGCTATTTAGGATTTTAGTCTAAGCTTATATAGGATACTAAAAAGAGCAGAACTTTAACCTTAAACCTAGATAAGCTATAGCTAACTAAGGAGCTAAAATTAATATTATATCTTATGCCTTTATACTATAGGAGAATATACTAATCTATAATCTAGGATTAGTAGGCTTCTAAGGGCTTTAAATAATTAATACTAATAGATAGGAGAATATAGTAACTTACTTTATATTAATAAGGGTGGTCTACTATAGGGTTACTTATTTAGTTTAGGCTATAATTACGCTAGACTATTAACCTAAGAATTAGACTATACTAATACTAGGACTGCCCTAGTTATATAATATAGGTGTAAAGTTTAATATCTAGAACTCTAAACTTATAATTAGAATTAAAGAACGCGGGGATAAGGTTAAGTCTATTAAAGGACCCTTAGTTACTCTGTCTAACTAATAGAAAGTGATGCTTTATTTAGCTAAGCCTATAATCCTAGAAAGGTATATTAGTTAGGATAATATGGATATATCCCTAGATGACGTGTTATTAGGATCTAAGGATAAGGATGATTTAGATAATTTAGAAAACTAGCTTACCTAGGATAACCTGGTTAAGTTAAAAAACTAAATCTAATAACCTAGGATAGATATCTAAGCGAATTATATTATATAGTTCTATTTATTTATTTTTAGGTTAAGCCTGTAATATGGTTCTCTAGGCATACACCCTGGATTACCTGCCCTGTTTTAGTATAAGAGGAATATTAACTTATAAACTAACTTAGTCTCTGTGTATACTTATTAGAAGTAAATTTGCTTAAGAAGGATAAGTACCCTATAGAATAGAGGACTAATAATAATAAAAAAACATTTTAATAGATAAAAGATAATTAGCCTAGACTAATTATATAAGAACCCCTATTATTCCTATTTCTAATAAAATAAAGAGTCTAGAGATAAGAGATAGACTAGGAAACCCCTATTAAGATAGTATTATTATGGTTTAAGGGTTATAGTGTAACCTTAGGCCCCTTAGTTCTAAAATTAATAGTGGAAGAGATTATACAGACTTTTTATATATATAGAGATTTAAATGCTTTATTAATTACTAATATCCCTATAATAGACCTTTATATACACGTACCTTAACTAAAGGAGAATGTAAAACCTTAGGTATAATCCCTAAAGAGGAGGTAGTTAGAGCCTTAGAAGTACTAGTTAAATTAACTAGTTATAGAGGGAATTAAGTCTAGAATGTATAAGTATATAATAGCTATAAATAGGAAGATATTAGATTAGTGTGTAGAGCCTATGTTAGTACTAAAGGATAAGTCTAACCTATAGGCTAAGTAATAACTTATATATAACTATTCTTATATTAAGGAGATAATGCCTAGTAGTTAGTTACCACTACTAGCTAAAGTCTATAATTAACTTTTAGATCTAAGGACCGAATCCTACTATATGTTTAACCTTAAGCATATATACTGGTTAATACCCGTGGCTCCTGAGTTAAGGCATGTGTTTACCTTTAATATTCCTAGGTTTAGTTAGTTATAGCTATCTTAAATACCCTAAGGCTCTTAGTTAGTAGGGTTTATAATAACTAAGGTATTAAGGATTACCCTTAGCCTAATTCCTTTACCTTACCCTAAGCCCTCTCTTACTATACCTTAAGTCCTAGGTAACCTAAATATATTAACCTTATATATAGATAATATTTTCTATAAATATACTTTATTTAAGGAGTAATAGTCTTTTATTAAAGATTACTTACTGCCTAGACTATTATAGACTCTATTAAAGCTAAGTTTTAAAAAGGTTTCCCTTAGGATAAGCTTAATTATTATAGTTAGTTAGGTCTATAAGGTTAGAGGGAAAATATATATTAAACTAGATTAGGCTATAAAGCTAAGAGATTAGCCTATACCCTTAACTTAGTCTAATGTCTGTTCTTTCCTAGGAGCTATTAGCCTATATAGATAATAGATTAAGAATTATACTAAGATTGCCTAACCCCTAAATTAATTAACTAGGGATATAAGCTAGTAATAGGGGGACTCTAAGGCCCTATCCTTCTCTATATTAAGAGAGAAAGCTATAACCGCTTTAAGTATATATAGATATATATTTAATTTGCCTACCTAAATATATTTAGACGCTAGTGGATTTAGTAGAGGGTACGTGGTCTTGTAAGTTTAAGATAAAGTACCCTATCCTATCCTATATAACTTATTTCTATTTACTAAGACTTAGAGGAATTATAGTACTTATAAATAGGAGCTTTATACTATTATTAAATTCTATTGCAAACACAAACACTTTTTTAAATTAAGAATAAAGTTAATAATATTCATAGATTATAAATCACTTATAATATTTATAATTACCACTAGTTATAAGGGTATCTATGCCAGATAGGTCATAGAACTAAGATTATTAAATATAGAGATATATTTTATTTAGGGAAAATAGAATACTACTACTAATAGGTTATCTTATACTATTTTTTTATTAAATAACTACGTAGATAATCTAATAGAGTTTGGATTATAGGATATAGCTAAAAACTAGTGGGTCTAGAAAGATAGAGCTAGAGGATATAAAGAGATATTAAAGACCCTAAAAGCTACTAAAACTTACAAAATATTAATACTTAATAGGTTAGGTCTAGATATAAGATAGGTAGAAGTATTACCTAAGGGTAAGATCCTACTAAGAAAATACCTAAATAAGCCCTAGTATGCGGAAATTATAAAGTACCTAACCACTAGATAATGTAGTAAGGGAGAATTTAATTATTATACTATATAAAAGATAGTTATAAAGACCTAGTAGTATAAGCTAAAGGATAGGGTCCTTTAGTTTAAAGGAAGATATAATAAGCAGCGTTATCTAGTAAGGGAAGAAGTTAAGGATACTCTCTAAGGTGCTTATAATAAGTCTGGATATTTTAGGGCGGATTTAACCTAAAGAAGGCTAACTTAGACCGTGTTCTAGCCTAGGATAGGAGCAGATATTATAGATTATATCTTAGGGTATATGCTATATATATAACACGCTTCTTAAAAAAGAAAGGCGCTAAATTAACTAGTGCTAGTAGACAAACTATTTTAAGTTATAGGGATAGACTATATTAGACTATTTCTAGAGACTAAATAAAAGATTAAATATATACTTATTATAGTTAATTATTTCTCTTAGTTTATATAGCTATTTCCTTATAGATTAACTAGTGCTATAGAGGTAGTAAATTATCTAAGGGATTAGATAAATAGGCTATTACTTGCCCTAGAGGGTTTTTACACTAACCCTAGGCCTGTATTTATATTAGTAGAATTATTTATATTCCTAAGGAGAAGGGGAGTAAGTTTATTAAATACTCTAAGATAATCTTATAAGAGTATTAGACTAGTTAAAGTCTTAAATTAAATTTTCTAAGGAGTATTAAGTAAAATAATAACTAATATAAAGAACTAGGATCTTTAACTTCCTAAGGTAGCTAAGGCCTTAAATTATAGATATATTAAGTCTATAGGGTATTCTCCTATAGAGGTCCTATATAGTTTAACTTAGAACTAGAAGGTAGAGCTAGGAGCTTTTCTAACTAAAAGTTCTACTAGCTAGAGTAATAAGTTTTATAAGACTCTAGTATAGCTATTAGAAGGATCTCTAAAGGGGGATACTATAATATACTTTATAGGTTATATTAAGTTATATTAGGGATAAGTTATAACTAATAGGAGCTTAGAAGCTACTGCCTAGAGGAGTTAATATAAATAGAGAAAGGTTAAGCTATTTAAACTAGGTAATATAGTAATAGTGGTTATAGAAGGGAAGCCCCTAAAGTTATAACCACGCTAGTAAGGGCTATTTTAAATTAAGGTTTAGACTAGATATGCTTCCTACTAACTTATTAACTTAGATAGGTTAAAATTAAGAGGAGGTTATAGTTTAGACTTCTATAAAGATAGTCTAAAAGCCTACGCCCCTTAGACTAGCTATCTAAAGACATTATAGGATTAATTATTAATAGGAAGGATAAGGTTATGGCGATAAGAGTGATAAAGGGATCCAAAGGGGTAATATAGCATAATTAGTGAAGCTAGGATTATAGTATTAAAAAAAAAAAAAAAAAAAGGAGGAAGAGAGAGATCTACAGGGTGTTAGGTAGCAATAGGTAGGAAAAAGTAAGTTAAAGGTGAATTTAGGTTAGGGAATAAATTAGATTACTATATCTACCTCCTTCTCTCTAATTCCACTTTCCCTTACCTCTTCTACTTCTATTTTATTTAATCTTCTTCTTTTTAAAATTTATACTATAACTTAGAAAAATTAAGTATAGTAGTTAACTACTAAGCTTAAGATAACATATCTTTACCCTAATTCTATTATACTATTTATTTAACTATTAGAATTATTAACTATCTAATTTTCTATATGTAGTTTAACTAGGGACACTAGGCAGAGTCTCCCTACTTATAATAATTATAGAGGTTATAAATCCTACTAAACTATTAGTATAAAGGCTAGAGTTTATAAAGTAGGAGGTAGCTACGCTAGCTAAGGGAAGTGCTAACCTTAGGGAAATAGTAGTAAGAAACTAGCTAGAGCTTAAGTAATTTAAGTTTATTAAAGATCCTTCCTACCTAGCTATAAGCTATATTTATTAGAAGGCTAGACTATAGGGATAGGTCTATTATAATATTAGAGAGGTGTCTCTTAGACTAAAGGGGACCCTTCTAGTAATTAAATATAAGGGTAAAGTCCTAATAGAGATAGTAAGCTAGATAGGAGGTGATAACCTATTTTCTAATATAGGTCTCTAGCAGGGAAAATAGTGTTACCTACTGCTAATAAACCAGTCCCTAAGTTTATATAACCTTATAATAATGTTAATAGTGGAGAATCTAGTTATAGAAAGCTTACTATTAGTAAGAACCCTAGGAGAAGGGAAAGAGGCTATAGTTAAAGGCCTAAAACAAGTTTTTATTAGATATTACATAGATTACCTATATCCCGTGGCTATCTAAATCTCTAACTAGAATTAAAAGGTAATATTTAATAGGATAGATAACTTTATAGTTAGAAGCTACTATAACCTAGTTATAGGTTATTATGTGTCCCCTAAGCTAGTAATCCTACATTAGGATATGCTTATTAATAGGAATATAAAAGTAATTAAGGGTCTAATATAGTTTATAGCTAGTTAACTATTAAGAACTTAAATAACTAAGGAGTTAAAGAGGCTAGGGTTTAAGTAGAAGTCTTTAATAGAGAAGGGAACCCTAACCCTTTAAGCTCTATTAGATTAGTGTAAATAGATTTATAAATAATTAGTAGTGGGAAAACTAATTATACTATTATATGCTTGTAAAAACTAGACTATTACTAAACTAGCTAACTTATTAGAGAAATATCCTAAACTTATAGGGCAGATTACCTAGATAAAATAGCCTATACCTTATAATAAAAGAACTCTAGGAACCTTCTTAAGTGCACTCCCCTTTATAGCTACCTTTAAATTTCTAGACTCTATCCTAGAGATAATAGTAAAGTTTATAAAAGTATATCCTTATAATTTATTCTACACTATAGGACTCTTTATAGCTCTTATTATCTAGGATAATTTAATTAACTCCCTTACTAGTAGAATAGAGGTATTTCCTAAGGCACCTAAGAAGGTAGATAGAAAGATAATTCTAGATATAAAACTAATTAGAGTTAAAGAATTCTACTTATATTTCTAGCACTAGTTAAGACTATACTATAACCTTTAACTTTTAAAATTTCTATATCCTTTTTATAATATACTATTAATAGTAATAAGAGTCTATAAGGTAGTAGGAAAGCCTATAAAAGTAAAAAACGCCCTTAAAGATAATAATATTTAATAGGAACTATATCTAGTGGTTTTAAGGAAGATAGGCTTACCTCTCTTATTTTAACTACCTATAACTCCTTTATATTTATAGGATAATATCTATAGTATACTATATAAAGCACCTAACTCTAGGAGATTAACATAGGAATAGCTATCCTTAGTGGTGTAAGGCCTCTAAGCCTTAGGGTTATTTTACCTTATAGGGGTACTACTATCTACAGTAAAAATAAAGAAATAGAATATATTAATTCTAAAAGACTTTCTATAATAGTGCTATTTAACTAGTGCCCTAGTTTATAAATTAGGAGCTAACCTCTTATATAAATCCTAGTATATTAATATAATCTAAATAGGATTAAAGAATAGGAATACCCTACGTTAACTATAGAAGGTAAATTAGCCTATTATAATAGAGATGCCTAGTAAACCTAGTAAGGCTAGGAAGATTATAACTACTATAGTAGGTAATAGAGGACTAAGTAGTGCCCCTTTAAACCTACTACCTAAAAAACTAACTAGAAGAGATAACTAGGAAAAAGGTAATGCTTATAGAGATAAGCCTAACCCTAATAATACTAGGGGTAGAAACTATAAAGCTAGAGAAGCTAGTAATAGAAAATAAGATTATAAGGATAGGAAGGATAATAATAGGAAAACTAGTAAATATAAAGAAGGTAAAGAAGAGGATAAGGATAAGGGTTTAACTACTAATAGTAATAAAAAAACTATAGGGAAGAAGCATAAGAGGCCTATAATAGATACTAGGTCTCTAAGACTATAACCCCCGCTAACTAACCTATAACTACTACTAGTGTTTAACACTAGGGCTAGGATATATTCTAAGGAAGGGATATTAATTATTATAACTAAGTCTATTTAGGTTAAGAGAACACTCCTTAGTAGGTATTCTTATTAACTTTAAGATATATTTAGGATTAATAGTGTCTAAGAGTCTAAACTAGATACTATTATACTAAACTTAAACCCCTTTCTAATATATTATATATTTTAGGGTAATTAGAATAGAGCTAAATTAACTAAGACTCCTCTTAGTAAAATACTAGGGCTAGCTATAAGATAACTTCTAGTCTAAGAATTATAGGACTTAATAAAGCTAGCTATTAACTATAGAGTTACTATAACTCCTAATTTATTTATATTTAATAAATATAAACTCCTTCTAAAGGGTATACCTAAGTTATCTAAGATCTAGGTTATAGGTATTAATAAGTATAATAATATAGTAACTATATTTAGACTAATAGCTAAAGCTAAGGCTAATCCTTTACTACCCCTATTCCTAGTCCTACTACCTAGGATTAAAGTATCTAGAAGCTAACTTAAACTTCTTCTAGAAAGACCTTTCTATAGTTACTCTATAGAATTACTAGGCCTATAGTCCCTATAGATAAAAAGCTTAAAATCTTAGCTTCTTAAGAATTAATAGAGAGGTAATAAGGGTAAGATATAAGCTATTAAAGTGCTTATAGCGATTTTATTTATATATTAACTATTATATACTACTCTAGTAGAGTTAAGGAGATTAATTAATATTTATAATAATAGTATTAATAATATAAAAGCTAGAGGGCTAAACCCTACTAAACTAAAAGATACTAGTAATATCCTTACCTTTATATTAGATAGAAAAGAGGGAGGCTTTATTATCTTTAAGGGATGCTTTAGGCTACTAATACTTATATATAATAGTAAAGCTACTAGTTAATTAACCCTATAGGCTAATATCCTAGAATATTATAATTTAGAAGAATCTAACTTTACTAAATAAGTTATAGAGCTTATATTTAAACTTAATATAGGGCTTTAATCCCTATAATATTTTAGGCAGGATAGTATAATAGGTAAACTATAAGATAATTTAGGGAAATTAGAGGAAGTAATAAGGTATAATTACCTATCTATAGAGCTAGTAGGTGTTTATAAGAGTTTATTTATAGATTTCGTAGCAGACTATAATAGTCTAATTACCCTAAGGGAAATTAAGGTATTAATGGATTTGGCTATCTGAGTTAAGGGATAATCGCTGGTATTACTAATATTTGCTCTTTGTGTTCTTTTTTTTTTTTCTTTTCTTATTTTATAGTTAGGGCGACTATCTAGTGCTAGTGGACAAGTTAGGAGGGGGGAAGGTGCGAGGTACTAACCCACCTTCTAGCTTATCTACTATATTAAAAAGAATTTTTTATTAGGAAGGGTTCTGCCCTTCTTTCTTACTACTAGATAACCAGAGCTTAGATAATAAAAGTTTTTGTTTTTAGAGTCTTGATTAAAGCAACCCTGTTTTTTGTACCATCCTGACTTTCAGCAAACGCTTGACGGTAGGTTTGTCCTCGACTCCTCGATGCGCAGGCTATTTTTCGGAAACCTGAATGTGAGAACTGTGCACTGTGCACTGTGCGCTGTGCAGTAGTGCCAGTGTGATGTAGTAAGTACTGTGCAGTGGATATTACGTAATACCAGTGTCCGATGGCGCCAACGAGGTCACGGGACCCCTATCTGCCTCGACACATGCGGGGTACTTCTTGAAAACCCCTAACAGCTCCCGTTGAACGCGTTTGGTGATATTCCTTATTGTTAAGGTAGGGGTCGGTGTAGATAATGAAAATGGTTTAATTTCGGTTAATTAGAGGTGCAAATAGCACCTAACTTTTATACCTAAAAGGTATATAGTACGCTATAGTAATAACTAGTCTATAAAGGTACTTCTAATATATTATCTTTACTATTATCTTATTAAGGGGTTTAACCTAGTTATTACGTAGGCTATATTTATATATCTAATACCTTAAGGAGGTCTCCCTAATATACCCCCCCTAGCTAAGATATTTATTAAAGCTAGAGATTAAAGGTATAGGAAGAGATTATAAATAATTTCTAGTGTTATAATTAGATAGGAATCTCTTATAAGCTAATTCTATAGTAAAAGTCCTTATATATCTAACCTAAAAGTAGCTTTATAAAGCTATTTATAAGTATCTTAGAGGTCTTTATTTAATTAACCTTAATATTACCTATTATATATTATTCTTAAATCTATATTTAATTTATATTAAGGTACTTAAGGCTAGTCTAAAGCCTTCCTTCTATATATTTAGTAATCTAGATTATTTACTTATTATTATACTAGATAATTAAGAGTAATAGTATATAGACCTTAATATTATAAAGTAGTTTTCCTAAAGATATATACTCTTTTATACTATAATTTAGGGTAAAGAGCTTTACTTTTATACTTAAAGTTATTATATAATATTACTTACCTAACTTCTAATTAATTATAGCACTATATATAATAAAGATATAACTTTATATTAATTTCTAAGTATTAAGATTATTACTAAGTAAAGTATTAGTACTAGAGAATAGTATATTAAAACTATCTACTTCTAAGTAATAAATATATAGCTTCTTTATATTCTAAGTATATAAAATTACTCCTTTAGTAAGCTTAATATACTTTACTAATAGATTTATTATAAAAGAGGTAAGCTTTAATACTATAAAGGCTATATTAGGTTTTCTAATAATATATAGATATACTAAAGAGCTAATAACTACTTTATAATAATTAATCTCTTTATTAGTAGCTTTACTAGTATTAGTAAGGATTATAGCTATAGAAAGAGGAGTAAGGGATAAGCTTTTTAAATTACTATTAATAATATTAGGAATAAATTTCTAAGTAATCTTTTAAATATATAATTCCTATAATAACTATATCTCTTTAGTATTATAATTTCTAATAATTTTAATACCTAAGAATTACTTTAGGTTACCCTAGTCCTTAATATTAAGACTATTTATTAGTTATTTATAAAGCTCTTTAAATTTTACTTTAAATCTATTAGGGTATATTACTATAATATTATCTATATAGAAAAATAAAATAAATCTGCCTTTTATAAAGATATATAAGTCTTCCTTTTCTTATATAAAGTCTAGCTTTAATAGGAATTATATAAGATATAAAAACTATTATTAAGAAGCTTCCCTTAGCCTATATAATACTCTTATTATCTTTTAGAGATAACCTTTTATATTTATACTCTTTAGGGGCTTATAGTAAATAAGTTCTTTAAGCTTTATATATAGGAAAGTATTCTAAATATTATATTATTAGGTATTAAGATTATTAGTATAGTAAACTATAAGTAGTATATATAGAGATTATAAAGTAAGTGTAGTAGTGTAGTTATTAAGGTTATTCTTTAGTTATTAGTTACCTTAAATAACTATTCTAGCTTTAAACTCTATAACTACTTCTTTTTTATTTATCTTATATTTAAAGACCTAGCTAAGGTTTATAATTTCCTTTTACTTCTCTAGATTAAATAATTTATCTAGTATATTCTTCTAGTAGTTTAAGGATAAAAGCTTTAAAAGCTCCTTTATAATTACTTCCTTCTAGTAGTTATAATAAGCTAAAGCTATAGCTTAATAATAATAAGTAAGTTCTAGTAGTATATCTTTAATTTATAAACTATATTAAATACCTTATAATACTATAAAAAAAGTAAAAGTAAACTATACTTACCTAGCTTTATATATTTTCTTTCTTTAGTATTCTCTAGTAATAATATTATCTAGATTAATACTATTATCCTAGGGATAATAATTCTCTATAGCCTTACTACCTTTACTAGTAATTTTACTAGTCTCTATAGTAGTCTCTATATATTTAATTATTATATTATATACTAATTTATTAATTTTATAAAATAGTGTATTATTACCTTATACCTAAAGCTCTATATTCTCTATAGTAACTAGTGCCTTATAAGAAGAGTTAGGAGAGGTTAAAAGTATACTAAAAAGGTTATCTTTTCCCCCTATTATATAAGGAGATATTTTTACTTTAAACTACTTATTTTCTCCTTCTATATTTAAAAGTAAAGAGATATAATTCTTATAATTCTTATTTTCTAATTCTATTCTAATAAGGTCTTAACTAATTTCCTTATTAATATTATTAGCTTTAAGCTCCTTAAGTAATATAATTATTAATATCTTCTTCTTTTAGGCTAATTCTAGCTTTTCTTCTAGTTTAAAGAAGGAGTTCTTATTAAATTAAATATATACTAATATAATAACCTTATAGTTATAAAGTAAAAGCACTTATATAATATACTAGGACTTACCTCTATAACTAATAAGGTATCTAATATAAGCTTTTTACTCTAACTATAGTATTATATTATATAATTTAATATACTCTAAAGCCTTTATTATTATAGGAAATACTTTATATTTATAGGCTTATAGATATATAATTAAAGGTTTTTAGACCTTTACTATATTTAAGTATATAAGGACTATTTTCCTAGCCTAATCCTACTAAAGTTTATATAGTATAGTTTACTTCCTATAATATTTAAAAGATATATAATTTAATAGATAAACTATAGTGTTAAAGACCTTATTATTAAGATTAGATAAAAGGTTAGCTTTAAGACTTAAAGTATAAGCTTTTTACTTAACTACTCCCCTAGATCTCTTTACCTTTTTATTCTAACTAGGTATTAAGGGAGCTAAATTATAGATGTGAAGGGCTTGGGCTTTGCCTAAGCAATAGTATAGTATATACAGGCAGGGGGGTAGTAGGGGATAAAAAAGCGGGCTAATATAAGACACCTAGAGGATATAAGGGGAGTAGGGGGGATTAGCTATATAGTCTTCTTCTTCTTCCCCTAAGTTTCTTAATACTATATTAACACCCTATTATAGTTACCTAGGGGCTAGTTTATAATAATTAAGAAACTTCCTTTAGTCCTTAAAGATAGCTACTAAAAAATATAATAAATAACCTAATAGATATATTAGATATACTTTACCTATAGGACTAATATAATCTAGGTATAGTAATACCTCTCTTAGACACTATAGTGCTACCTATAACTTACCTTACCTAGTTTAATATACTCTAATATCTAATAACTAAATAAGGTATAAAGCTTAAGTATCTCTAGGAGTAGGTTATAGTATATAACGCTATATATATAACCTAACTATAGACTACATACTAACTAGGGGCTTCTATAGTATAATCTATATAGCCTACTACCTCTAATCTAGTCCCTTTAGTTCCCTAGGTAAAGTAGAAGCTAATTCCCTTAGATAACCTATATAATAGTAATAAGGCCTTATTTACTACTTAGAAGCTTTTTATAGAATATAAGCTTTAGGTAAATAGGGACTTTATTAGTATAGATAAGAATAGGTAAATACTTATTTACTAGAATTTATCCTCCTAGGTCTAGGCTTAGGTTACTACCTTTTTTAAGTAAGGTAATCTTTATACTTTTAATCTAGTTACCTTTTTAAGCTACCTTAAGTCCTTATTTACTAATCCCTATAGATAGGAAATAGCCCTTATAGAACTTAACTAAATAGAGTAAGGCTTAGGGGAGTCTTTTACTATATTTTTTATTTACTTTAAGGAGAAGCTAGCTATAATAGGAGGGACCTATTAGACTTATAATATAAAACTAGCTAAACTCTAATATACACTTAATAAGTATTTAAGGGAGGTTAGTATTAGCTATAGTATAAGCTAGGATAACTATAATACTATAGTTACTTAGTATTATAGTATTATAGTTAATATTAAAATACTTACCTTAGAGAATAAGTATTAGACCTAATATAGTCTATAGTAGCCTTACCCTATGCCCTAGACTAACTATAAGGAGGATACCCTAATATTAGGGGTTTATATAGCTAGGATATACTTAGGCTAGTTAAAGAAGTAGGGTAATAAAAATAAGGGCTAGAAGTTAACTAATACGCTATAGAGGGTAAAATAGGTATTAGAGGCTAAGTTAGCTAAACGCTACTAGGAGGGGTGCTATTTATATTATAGCTCTAAGGACTACTATATTTAGGAGTGCTTTTTTCTCCTACCTTACTAACTATAAGTTAATATTAATACCTATAGGGTAGATAAGGAGAGTGCTAATAAGGAAATTAACACTTACCCTCTAGAAAAAGAGTAGCCCCTAAGTAAAGTCTTATATAGAGGTAAGGGGGCTAGCTAGCTACTATAATAATAAATATATATAAATAGTATATAAAGAAGAAAAGGGATATTACTTATTATATAGATTAGCTACTATTCTTAGTCCCTATTCTCTTTAATATATACTCTTATATTAGTATTTAGATTAACTATAGCTATAATTATTATAGTACTATAAGCAAATTAGTAGTAAGATAGCTAGGCCTAGAGCTTATATAGTTACCTAAATAAAGGTAGGTCTACACTATAGTAGAAATAAAGAAAAAGGGCTAGTAATAAAGGGAGGATACCTCTTTAATTATATATATAGTCTACACTAGAATTAATATTAATAGCTAGGAGTTATTAGTGTATTTATATATTATCCTAGGCCTTACTTAGGATATTATATTTAGCCTACTATAGTTAGAATACTATAAGGTAGTGGTTTATATAGTAAACTAGCTACTAGTTATTAGATTAGTAGGGGGTTTATAGGTATATAAGGCCTCTAAGTATAGTAGGGAGACTCTAGTGTAAGGGATTATTAGTTCCTTTTATACTATAGAAGTATATAGAGTATACTAGACTAAGGACACTATAATAAGGTTTATTACTACTAGTCTTAGGGAGATAATAATAGTGTTATAGCTTATAGCCCCTAAGGAGAGGCTAGAAACACTAGATATATCTACACTACCTAGGGAGCTAGCGGACTTTATAGACCTTTTTAATAAAGTAAAGGCTAATAGCCTTCCCCCCTATAGGGGTTCTCTTAACCACTATATTTATCTACATAGGGCCCTAGATAAGTCTAAGCTAAAGCTTCTATAGGGCCTACTATATAATATACTAAGAGATTAACTTCTTAAGATATAGTATTAGATTATAGACTTAATAGATAAGGGATAGATCTATACTAGCTTCTCCTTAGCTATAGCCCTAGTTTTACTTATTAAAAAGTTAAATAAGGGTTAGTGTTTGTATATTAATTACTAGGCTCTTAATAAAATTACTATATAGGACTATTACCCCCTCCTCTTAATTAAGGAAATACTTTACTCCTTATCCTAGGTATATTAGTTTATAAAGGTTAATATTTATATTACTTTTTATAAATTATAAATTACTAAGGGTAATAAGTACCTAATAGTGTTTTAGATAAGGTTTAGACTATTTAAGTAGTTAGTTTATTCCTTTAGTTTAGCTAGTGTGCCTATAACCTTTTAGTGTTATATTAATAAGTCCTTAGGAGATATACTAGGAGATTTTATTATAGCTTATTTAGATAATATTTTAGTTTACTTAGGGGGCTTAAGAAAGGACTATATAGCTAAGGTTTACCTTATCTTAGGCCACTTAAGGGCTATAGGGTTATACCTAGACCTTAATAAGTTAGTATTTACTATAAAGGAGGTCTAGTACCTAGGGTATATTATTATAATAGGATAATCTATTTATCCTAATCCTATAAAGGTTATAGCTATAAGGGAATAGGCTACCCCTATTAAGTTATAGGGAGTATATAGCTTCCTAGGCTTTATAAACTTCTACTATAACTTTATAGGGGATTTTTTAGAACTAGTAGCGCTACTAATCTAATTAACTAAGAGGAATATCCCCTTTTAATAGGGACCTAAGGAAAATAAGGCTTTTAAGAGACTTAAGGATACCTTTATCTCTTACCTAGTCTTAGTGTAATAGGACCCTAACTACCTTACTATAGTAAAGGCTAACTACTTAGGTGCTACCCTAGGTAGTTACCTCTTATAGTAAGGACTAGATAGTGTTTTATACCTAGTTACTTACTATTCTACTAGCCTTATACCTATATAGAGAAACTATATAATTTATAATAAGGAGTTACTAGCTATTATATTATACCTTAAGGTATAGTTAGCGGAGCTATAGGGTATTTCCTAGCTATTCTTAATTTATATAGATTATAAGAATCTTAAATACTTTATAACCCCTTATTTAATAATAGAATAGTAGGCCTATTAGGCAGATACGCTTACGTTATTTAACTTCTATCTTTATTATAGACCTAGTATATAGGCTTAATACCTAAATACCCTTTCTTAGTAGGAATAGGACTAGAAAGGAGAGGCCTTAAGGATAGGATATATCTTATAGCCCCTTACTATTACTAGACTTTTACTAGTACTAGAAGGGTAGTAGGAGGTAGTACTACTAGTAGGAGAGGTTCTCTTTATCTCTAAGCACTTATAGTTACTTTAGGACTAGGCTATTACCTTAGACCCTACCTATAGTATTTAGTTAGGAGCTATTTAAAAAGAGGCATAGAAGTTCCCCCCTAAAGCATAAATAAGGGAATAGGTAGTGGATTATTCTATAAGCGCTTATAGGGCGCTTTAGTTCTAGGGGTATACCTAGGTTCCTAAGTAAGAGCCTTTAATAATAATACTTATCTAATAATACTATAATTCGCCTACTATAGGATACCTAGGCTATAATACTATATTTTAGATTCTATAATAATAATTCCACTAGAATAGAATAACATAGGATATTATAAGGTTTATCTAGAATTATTACTATTTTAGTAGCTATAAGAGCTATCTATAACACTAGGGATTGCTTAGGCCCTTACCTATCCTAAACTAGTTCTAGTTATAGATCTCTATTAATTTTATAATAAACTTACTAGTATTATCTTAAGAGAGACCCTAGTACCTTATAGTAATTATAAATAGGCTTTCTAAGTTTATCTAGTTAGAGGCTATAACTTTAATTAGAGCTAAGGAGTATATAGAATAATTTAAGGTAGTCTAGTAGAGGTTTTAGGGGTTTCTATAGTCTATTATTATAGATTAAGGATTAGACTAGTTAGGAAAGTTCTAGATAACTCTATGCTCCTTAGTAGGAATAGATTAGTTACTCTCTATATCCTATTACCTATAGATTAATAGTAGTATAGAATAGGTAAACTAGGAGGTATAGGTAATATTATAGGTAGCTATCTCCTTTTTATAGTATAATTAGCCTAAGCACCTTACTACTTACTAACTTATAATAAATAATAGGCTATCTTTAGTTACTAGGGTAAGCCTAAACTAACTACTTAATAGCTATAACCTTAAACCTATTTAATTATAACCTAACTTATTTATTTCTACTATAACTCTAAAGGGAAGGGCTATCTATTTCCTAAATTATCTCTAGGAGGGAACCCTTCTAGCTTAGGCTATAATTACTTATATATAGTAATAATAGTAGAATACTATATTAGTATTAAGATATCTAGTAAAATGCTTTTAAGTTAGGGATAAGGTATAGCTTTTACTTAGAAATATTAAGATAAACTAACCCTTATAGAAATTAGATTAGGTAGCTATAAAATACATAGTAGTAGAGGTGCTATTACTACTTATAGTCTACCTAGATATACTAAGGGGTATATACCTAGTCTTCTATATTAACCTTATTAAATAGGTAGTAGAGGACCCTCTTCTAAGTTAAATACTATAGGATTCCTATCTAGGTCTATAATAGGTACTAGTAGAAGATAATAATAAACTTATAGAGAAATACTAGGTAAAATAAATACTAGTGGCTTAAAACACACTAGGGCATAGTAAAAGGTATAATATTTTAGTTAAATAGATAGGGTACTTATAACTAATATAGGAGCTACTAGAGAGTATAGTAAAGATATAAGCCCTTAATAAATTTAAGGTAGAGTAAGGGGATATATAATTCTATAATAAACTAAATTAATTTTAGAAAACTTATTTACCTATTAAAAGCTCTAGTAATATAAGTATGCCCTTACTACTACTTACTTCTATCTAAACTATTTACACTACTATATTATAAAGGTTAGACTTACTACTAGATAAACTTATATTAATAGTAGTATACTATAAGGTAATATAGTTTAACCCTAAGCTACTTATATAAGGGCTATAGGTTATTCTACCTACTAATTATAGCTACTAACCTTAGGTTATACCTAGGTTTTAGATAGTATAAGTAAAATAATAATTAAGGAGATTAAAGTAAATATATAAGAAAGGGGTATTACTCTTAGACTTATTAGTAAGAAGATAGGTTAAGTAATCACTAGCTTTAGCTAGGGGATAAGTAAGTCTAATATAAGGATTAATAGGGTTTAACCTAAATAAGAGGTAGGAATACTATTAATAGTAGTAAGAAGGTAATTTATTACTTACTTTAATATATTAGCTATATTAGTTACTACTATAGTAGTAAGAGGAAAGCACTTTAAGAAGGGCTATATTTTACTTATAGAGTTCTTTATATATAGTATTTATACTCTAAATAACTTATTATTCTTATTAGAATAGGACACTAGTAACTTACTATATAAAGTTTCCTATACTATATCTAGCTAAGGGACTACTACTAATAAAGGGAATAACTTTAAGTCTAGTTATATTTATAGTAAGTATATTAGTTAAAGGGGAAGAACTAAGGGTAGACTAGACTAGGGCTAGATTAAACTACACTTAATTTAGTAATATAGTTTACTTACTTATAAGAGAATAGAACTTCTAAGATAGCATAGGTATCTTCTTCTTAGTTATCTTTATCTTATTAACACTAGGGGTAATAATATACTCTCCCTTAATAATTTTAGCTTTAAGGTCCTTAAGAGCATATTAGAGTTATAGGTCTATAGATAAGTACCTAGTTAGCTAGATATAGGTAATATAGTTCTAATAATATAGGGGATAGGACTTCTTACTCTTAGTAAGGTAATAATCTATAATACTAGTAGTAAGGGATTATTTAATATATAGCCTATAAGGGCACTAAAGCAAGGAGGGTATAGTATATTACTTATTATCTAAGTCTCTTTTTATAAGGAACTTACTAATAGCTTAGGCTAGGGGCATTATAGGGATAGGGGTAGTAGCTACTTATCTAGTTTATAGTATAGTAGTTATATCTTAGGGGTAGGGTATCTTTAATATAGGAATAATAGGGTAATAATATAAAATAGGATATAATAGGATAAGAAGGTATAATAAAGTTATAGTATTTTTAGAAAGTTATTATATAAGAAAAGTAAGGTTATATTATAAAAAGAAGTAGAATATTTATATAGGTAATTATGCCTATATTAGATAAGTTATAAGTAAGTAAGGGTAAGGCTAGTATTATTATAATAATAATAAGGGGCAGCATAGGATATAACATATACCCCTACTCTTAATAGATAATAATAATAGTAGGCATGTGTTGCGTTTTACCTATAAGGGGTAATATTAGAAATAGCTATACTATATAACCTAGTTATAGTAGGTTAGCATTAGCATAATAATAGGTAGGTAGAGGGCTAAGGGTAATAGGTTAGTAAGGGCATATATAAAGGGCTTAGGCTTTGCCTAAGTAATAGTATAGTATATATAGGTAGGGGGGTAGTAGGGGATAAAAAAGGGGGCTAATATAAGACACCTAGAGAATATAAGGGGAGTAGGGGGGATTAGCTATATAGTCTTCTTCTTCTTCCCCTAAGTTTCTTAATACCATATTAACGCCCTATCGTAGTTGCCTAGGGGCTAGTCCATAACAATAGACTATAATACTAGTAAAGGCTATCATATCCCTTATATTCTCTATAAAGAGAGCTTTCTTAATATTACTATTATTATATAGAAGCTATTATAAATCCTATTCTTTATCTTAAATAAATAAAAAAACTATATTAAGGTTATAAGGTAAGTAAATATATACTAATACCTATTACTATTCTAATAAGAAAAGTTATAGTAATTTAGATTAACTAAAAGACTATAACCTAGTTCTTAAGGAAGTTCTTTAGGTATAACCTATAATCTCTATTACTTAGCTTTACCTATAGTATATATCTTATACTATATAAGCTTAGGACTTATTAATTTAATACCTAAAACCGCGTTTATAAGCTTTATAAATACCTTAACACTAGGATAACTATATTATTAATACTAAAGGTCTATATTTTCTTTTATAGGTAGTTTTAGTACTTTACTAGATATAGTATAGGCTTCCTTTAAATTCTCTAATAATCTTAATAATATATAAAGCTTATTAATATTATAGACTTTAGCTATAGGTATTATCCCTTAATATAGAAATAACTTCTTCTAATTCTAGAAAATACTTACCCTTATAAGAATTATTACTAATACTAGATTAACATAGAATTCTAGAATAAATAGCGTAGTCTCTAATACTAATATCCTTATATTCTATAATATAGGATCTATAATAGAGATATATATAAGGCCCTATCCTAAAGCTATATATATTATACCTCTAGCTTTAACCTTTATTATAATATTTCTATTAAATTTAAATTAATTAAACTAGTAGATATTATTAAATATATAAATATTAGCTTTAGAGTTATAGAGAACTATATTTTACCTTAATTCTAAGCTATTTATAGTATTAGTTATTAAATTTATACTTTCCTTTACTTATTAACCTTATTTAAAGTATATAAATAATAATATATTTATAGTTTTCTTACTAGGGATAACTATAACTAAGTTATTAGTTAGATTTTATAAAGGTATAAATATCTTACTACTCTTTTTCTTTAGTTTCTAACTTATTACCTTAGACTTTTCTTATAGATTTTTCTTAAAATACTTCTTAATATTCTCTTTAGAGTTTTTTCTAACTTCCTAATCCTTTAGTATAGCCTCTAGCTTATATATAGCCTTAAATAAATTATAGAATTCCTACTACTTTAAGGTATTATAAATATTATAATTTATATATCTAAGGTATTTTTTTTTCTTTAATTTACTTTAACTACTTAATCTATTAGTAGTAAGTATATTAGCTAACTTTAGTATACTTTATAAAGCTTTATAATCTTTTTTAAACTTTATAATAGCTTTAAGAAAGCTTTAGTTTATACTTTTATTAAGTAAATTATTCTATTTTTTCTAAAATAACTTAAATTTACTATAAAAAGAAATTATAAACTTATATAGTATTATCTCCTTAGTTTATTAGGTCTCTAGATCTTAATAATTTCTCTATAGTATCTCTATTATTATTACTTATTTATACTAATTATAAGTACCTTTAGCTTATAAGTAATTATTAAAGTATATTTCTACTAGAATTAGTATTTTCTAAGTATTTAGCTTATACTAATCTTAAAGAAGCTTTAATATTCTTTAAGAGTACTAATAAACTAATTTCTTTTCTTTTTCTTTAGTATTAAAGTTAAGGAAGTCTTAAATATTCTTTAAGAGAGTCTTATAGATATATTCCCTAATTTTTAGTATTTACTTTAATAGGTTATAATACTTTATAAGATTAACTTATAAATCTTTATATTAGAAGTTATATTTATCTTTTATATCTTTATAAGTAAGCTTTTAATCTTTAATAATATTAGGGTTATTTTTTATAATCTCTAGTCTTAGATCCCTTTATAAGTATATAGGTATTATAAGTTCTTTAAGTAGTTTATTCTAATTTAGATTAATATACTTCTAAATACTATAGAATTTTATATAATTCTTAATTTATATAAACTATTTAATCTAGTCTTTCTTTAATAATAATATTATATTTAGAGTTTCTTTAGGTATTATAAAGGGAAACTATACTAGTTAAAAGGGAGTATAAGTTATATACTTTAACTAATTAATATAATAAAGGGTAATTATCTCTTAATATTAGTAAGTATTAAATTAATAATATTAATAAAGCTTATATTATCTATAATAATTAATAATAAAAGTAATTAAAGCCTTCTAGGCTTATAACTATTAAGGTAGGGGTTAGTGTAAATAATAAAAATAGTTTAATTTTAGTTAATTAGAGGTATAAATAGCACCTAACTTTTATACCTAAAAGGTATATAGTATGCTATAGTAATAACTAGTTTACGGAGGTACTTCTAATACATTGTCTCCACCGTTATCTTATCAAGGGTTTTAACCTAGCTATTGGTCAGGGTTTATAAGCACTCCCCTCCTCCCTCGGTATGATTGGCCCATTAGCACTTTCGTGACCTAGTTAGCGCCTCAGGGCACTCAAAGGGATCAAAGGGATGGCGAATTGTATCAATTATGAATGGCGCGGGCCCGTCGTAAGCGACGAGTATGGAGTAATTGTAAGCACTTACGTAACCCCGGCCCAGCGGGCAACGCCGGGGTTGTGGTCGTGGTCGCCAATGACATAATGATAATGGGTCAACTTCGCACCAGCCAGACAGACAAGACATCGCCCACCTCACCTTTCCTTCAATCCACCACAGACAGACCAGACAGGCCAGACATCATCAGCCATGTCGCAAGGTCAAGCAGCGACTGCACCCCCGCGCGTGTCCCTTGCCGAGGGCACTCGATTTGAGCGGCTCGACTCACACACATACAAGATTCACCTCCACAGCGACTTTTGCATCGGAGCCGGTATGACTCGATTTCATCACATGCTCTTGACCCTTCCCATTCAAAGTTCAACGCCAGGATAAGTGCTTAACCAGCGCCGCCGACAGTCCCCAACGGAGGCTACACAGCATCATGCATGCTGGCCGCGGCCAACGCTCATCTCGGTTCGCGCGGCCAGCCAGACACCTTTACCGCGCACTTTGAGTTCACGAACAAGACCGCAGCAGGACCCGGCATCATCGTGATTGACGAGGTCAAGCTGGGCCGACAGGTCTCCACGCTGCATCTCACCCTCTGGCAAGGAGACATTCTGGACCACGCGCCCTGGTTTGTGGCCTCATCTTCCCGGCGCAAGGTCCTCGCCTACACCACCCAAGTTGACCTGAAAGTGTCAACGGGCCCGTCGTTCCCCACGGGCTATCAAGGAACCTCTGCGGCGGCCATGCCAGCCACCCCCGATTTCGACCTCGTCAAGAAAAAGGGCACAGACGGCAAGTGGAAAGACGCCTCCCGACCCAGTAATCCCCTCAGTAAAGGCTCGCTCGGGAACTGGGATATGCTCATCCCCAGCCAAGGAGCATTAACCCCCGGCGTATGCGACGTTTGGATAAGCGCCGTGGGCGGCCAAAGGATCACGCAGGCCACGCTGCCCTACGTGGTGGACGCGTTTCCCTTTGACGTTCTCGCCTTCTTCACGCCCCCTGGGTATTTCAGCCCAGACGACCCGGAGGCGCTGGCGAAGCGGAGCAAGGCTCGCCGAGGGCTGTGGTTCCCAACCGTGCTGCTCAATCTTGAGATCAAGAAGCTGTTGCCGGAGCAAGGCGTGGAATGGCTCAACATGAGCATCACAACCAAGCAGATCAAGGACGGTAGGTTAGATATCGAGGTCATGGTTCGTGACCTGGCGGGAGAGCTGGTGGCACTGAGTAGTCAAGTCTCCATGATTCTGAGCATGGACCGGAACACGAGCAAGACGGGGTCTTGGCAGAAGAAAGCCGCCTTGTAACCGCCTTTTAAGGCGGCATGGGTGGCAATGACGGCGAAGCATAAATTTTCCTGGGTTTTCTACATGTTTCTTCTCGTCATGGCGACGCAGTTGTCTCCTTCAACCAGCCCCCACCCATTTTTTCAATGCCGTCAGGCAAATAGACAAGTCGAATCCCAGCGTACACGGTTGACGACTTGTTGCAGGATGTGGAGTCGGTCTCACCCCTGATTGATTGATACCAACAATCAATGGCAATCAGAAAAACCCGTCGCCAGCCAACTAAACGCGCATCCGTCAAAAAGCCATCATCGGGAAGCTAGAATCAGTGGTCATCAGCCGTGAATAATGAAAGAACTGAGCAGGGCACATGTTCCCAGGAACGCGGGGATTTTTTTTCCCTTCTTTTCCCAAACTTTATCAAGACAATAGGGGCTCAACAAGAAACAAAATTTGAATTTTTTTGGGGAGGGGCCTAGCACAGATGGAAGTTCCCTCAAGTCTGGAATGTTGTTTCATCCGAGCCGAGCGAAGTGAGGCTGTCCACCCCCTTATCGTAGACAAGCCCACCCAGTCCTCCCTTGCCAACTCAAGCTTTCAAATAAGCATCTTTCCCGTCAAGTCCTCGAAGAAAAAACCAACCCACTCACTCCCCCACCCCCCCAAAAACAATATCCCCCAAGCTCACAGTTGACCATGCTATCTCGATACATTCTCGCCCTCGCCCTCACCACAGCGGGCTTCGCACCCCTCGCATCCTGCCAACAACCATGCGGCCTCAAAATTGCTCCTTGTCCCCGCGACCAGCGCTGCGCCCCCGACTCGCCAGACTGCGCGGATCTCAATCGCTGCCGAGGAACCTGCCGCTTCAAGAACAGGTACGTTGCTTGCGGTGGGAAGCGCCTCCGGCCCGCTACCTGCGAGGCCGGCGCCGAGTGTCGCGACGATCCCCGTCGGCCGGGGAAGAGCTGTGGCCTCGCGTGCGATGCTCCTGGCATTTGCGTGCCCAAGAGGCCTCTTCAATGTGGGGGGATTGCTGGATCCGCTTGTCCCGAGGGGCTGTACTGCTATGATGTTCCCGAGGATGGCTGTGATCCCACGAGTGGAGGAGCGGACTGTCTGGGACTGTGCTTGTAGATTGGAAATGGGATCATGCATGGGTGGGGGGTTTTGATGGGTTAATGATGATGAGGTTTTCTTGCCTTCTTTCTTCTTCTTCTTCTTCTTCTTCTTCTTTTAAATGAGAGTCTGATGTTGAAGCATGGAGAAAAGATATGTGAATGATACGTTCCATGTCGCATTTCCCTTGTTGTACCAGTGGCCGTGTCTCACCTATCCAGTATCTAGTTTGCGTCACTCATTTCCAACGCCTGCGCACCCCAAGTTTCCCTCAATCCGTCTCCCGGTTCCTTGTGCTCATCACGTCATGTATTTGTTCTTGTCTACGTGTTTAGAGTCTACCTCACCGCGAGTGCAACCGCGAGTGCATGTCTACAGTCTAGCATGCTTAGTTCCATACGGCTGCATCGGTATTCCAGAAACGTCGACGAATCCGTATTGCGACCAATCCTGGTTGTTGGCCATCATCTCGAGCCACTTGTCCCGCGACTCCTTGAAGACCTGCACGTGGTCCCCGCGACTCAAATCCAGAGGCTGCAGGTCCTTGCTCACGAGACGGATCCTGGAGAAGGGAAAGCTATTAGTTTTCCCTTGGATCCATCGACGCGTGCCGATGAGAGGCAGAATGGTAAAACAAAGACTTGCAAGAAGGGGGGTGTCCTCACTGTGCGCCTGCCGCGAGGTTCGTCAAGGCAGAGTCCGCCTGATTGAGCAATGGTTCAATCGCACCGCCAACCTCCCCGTCAAGAATCTTCCTGGGCAAGTCAAACTCGTCACAGACAGGGCGACCTAGGCCGACGCCATGCACCGTATCAAGCGCCTTGACCATGGCGTTGGCGGTGCGAAATCCGCCCGTGACGTAGACTTTTGTCTTGTTCAACGCAGGGACAATCACATCAGCAAACTCCAGAAAGAATGCCTCCCTCTTCTTGGTTGATTCCTTGCGATGGTGAAAGGCGGGGGCCTCGTACGTCCCGCCAGACAACTCGACAAAATCAAATCCGGCTTGTTCGAGGGCGGCGCAGAGATCCCTGCAGTCCTGGGTAGGAAAGGCGCCCTCCTGGAACTCAACGCTGTTGAGCTTGATACTGACGCTGAAGGACGTGGGGACCCGTGCTCGGATGGCGTCGTTGATGTCGAGGATGATTCTGGCTCGGTTGAGGAGGGAGCCGCCATACTGATCAGTGCGCTTGTTGGTGGTCGGCGACAGGAACTGCGCCAGCAAGTAGCCGCTGAGAAAATCATATCCCGTGAGCATAAACGTCTGGTGTTGTTTGACCAGGAAAGGCCAGACTTACTGTGCGCCGTGCAACTCAATGCCATCATAGCCCGCTCTGTGCAAATACTCGGCGGCATGGGCGAATCCCTCAATCACATCATCAATGTCCCTCTTCTCCATGGCCCGCGGCTTGGCAAACCACATGCCCGCCCTGTTCACGTTGAGCTGCACATCACTGGCCGAGATGGGATTCTTCTGCACACTGCCGTACACTTGACGGCCCGGGTGGCTGACCTGCGCGATGACCAGACTGCCGTGCTCCTTGGCGACGGAGGCCATTGCCCGGAAGGCGTCGAAGCGCTCGCCGCTGAACGGGGAACCGCGCGGGATGATGGCGCACCCGGGAGATTCGATGTGATCGTATTCAATCATGACGTTGCCCGTGAGGAGCACGCCGAACCCGCCTTGGCCCCAGCGTTTGTACACATTGATGAGTTCCTTGGTGGGGATGCCGCGCTTCTCCAAGTCTTTGGGATCCCACGTCGATAATCTTTCCGTCATGGCACCTTTGAGAATTCGATTGGCGGCTGTTCTCCCGCTGAACTCATACTTGAGCGGCTCGCGCAGCGGCGCAGGATCTGCTTTGGGTCCGGAGAATCGTTTGGGGGCCATGGTGTTTTGTCTGGTCGATCGTACAAACAGTCCAAGGGGGTCACGATTCTAGATTTGTGGGTTAGAAGAGCACGCAGAGATTGGTCGAGCTATATCCAGACGTCATGCCAGACGTCAGCCACTCTTCGATTACGAGGGATTGTGATAATTCACCTCTCGAGTTTTCTGCCCCCCACTCCTGCCAACTCGGACGACCTTTGCGACCTCTGGAGCGGAGCTAGCCCGCATTCTGCCTTCACTTCCACCAGTCAACCCTACCTGCCTTCCCTTTCCATCCACAATGGCCGAGCAAGTTGTTTCTCAATAAGCGCAATAAGCTAGTCCGTCTACTGAAGGTCGTTGCGTTGCTTTGCGTCGTGGAGTGCACATCTGCGTATTTCCCGCAGTTCTTGTCTTGGCGAGGTGAAGAGGCCCAGTTTGATGTCACGGCGACCGGCTGTAGGAATGGACCAGATCACGCCCCCGTCACCCCTACTATAACTCCCTTTGCTTTAATTTAGAAGGAAGAGCACTAGAAGAGCTTCGACTGGAAGATTTTTGGCTGCCCACTACACCTCATCTAGTCGACCTGTTTTTTCCGCCAAATCTGTTTCCAATCATCAAGCTTGCGGGGCCATGGCCGCCAATTTGGGCTACTTTTCGGCTCTCCCTAACTTTCCAATAGAAGATTGCTATGTCATGATGTAAAATACATGAAAGAGAACCCCCTAAATACCCCAGAAAAAAAGAAGAAGAAGAAGAAAACATCAAAGATAATCCACCTCTTTAGTATTCCCTCTAAGGCTCAGCGAAGCGAATACCTCGTCTCGCCGGGGGAACTCTCTCGGTTCCCTCGTCCTCGCTATCGCTATCCTCCCCGGCAGCAGAGCCGCCTGCATGTATCCCGAGCGCCGCCTGCCGCCTGCGTCGCTCGGCGGGAGTCTCGCCGTTGTCGCCATTGTCGCCATTGCGCCCGCTTGCTTCGTTCTGCTTCGACAGCACGGCTAGACGGCGTCGACGCTCCACGGCGGTTTCGTTTGGATCGTCTTCTACCTTTTCTGGACGCCCGCGAGGCGGTTCAACAGTCTCGTCCTGCTTGCGAGCTGGCGAGATGGAGACAGAACGGTTCGCTCCGGCGCTGCTGCTTTCGCCGTTGGTGCTGCTCCCGCTGTGCTGTTCGCGGATCACGGGCACGGGTCGTTGCGGCGGCGGCGGGGATTGCTTCTGCTGCGGTCTCGCCGGCCGAGGCTCGACCGAGGGGACTTCCTTGGCAATGGACTTGAGGGCGTTGGAGGCTGTGGAGCGGTCGACTACTTCGTTGCGCGTACCGGAATCGAGCTTCTGGACTTCGCGGATGAAGTCTTCCTTGGTCATGCGCCGACCGACACCACCGATTGTAAATCTGATCTTCTTGTCATCGTCATTGGCAGCCTGTGCCTGCTGCTGAGCCATGTTCTTTCGTCTGCCTTGTTCTCCGCGCTGGCCGAAACCCGCCCAGCCAGCCTTGAATGGCTGCTTGACGGATGAATCGGGCCCAGCTTGGCCTTCCTCGGCTGCTGCCGCTGCATTCCTTTCACCATGGCGACGCGTGCCAAGGCCAAGGTATTTGAGACTGGCACCAATCAAATCGCTCTCGTGCGTTTCGGGTTTCGATGACGGCAGCTCGTATGTCTTGACGACTTCGCCATCCTCGTCTTCCACAATGATGGTGTTGCCAAACTGGTACGCGCGGGCTGGCTCGTGTCGCCGGTCACTCTTGCCCTTGTCTTTGCGCTTCTCCCGCTCGGACGAGTAATACTCGTTCATCCTGCGGCGAAGCCCTCCAAGTTTCCAGACCGAGGTTGGTTCGCCTTCTTCACTCTTGACTGGCTTGCTCCCCTGACCTTTTGTCTTGTCCTCGTCCTTGTCTTCTTCAGGTTCCTTCCCCGCGACAGGGATCGGCTCAACATCAATCACGTCGCCGTCATCGTTTTCGAACACAAGCTGGTCACCTTCGTCGTAGATGTTGACATGGGTCGAACGACCATCCCGAGGTGGCGGCTGTCCATCGTTCTCACCAGACTTGTCCGTGGGCCCTTCAGCCTCCAAATTCGTGGAATCGGTAGTCTCGCGTGTTGGCGGTGAGGGATCCTTGTCAGATGCTTCCGTTTGTGATTGTCGATTGGGAAATATTGCAGACTGACTTACAGGACCGCCGGGTCCTATTCCATCGTCCCACTTCTTGTGCTTCCTCTTCCTCGAAACAAGAGAAGAAGCACGACTTCCAGACCGGCTGTGGCCGTCCTCGTCACGTTGCCGACGCAGCAAGTTTGAAGGAGGTGCAAGGGTACCAGCTGGAAATGCTGGCTCTTTCAGGTTATCGAAAGATGCTTCAGACATGGTCTTAGCCATAGACCTCGACTGAGACGAGATTCTGGGAAGTCTGTTCATCCAGGAAGGTCCATCCTCAGGAGCTTGGGTGTAGGACATGGTCAGTGTCAAAGTGTTGATGCGCTTTCCAAGAGTGAAGACGGCAATGGACGATCCGTGGATGAGGATGGACGAAATGACGAGAAAGGTTACAATTGGCCACACGAGATAAATAAGCTTGTAGTGGGGAGCATCTTTCGGGGGCAGTTCTCCGAGTGGTACTGGTTCTTGGTGCTCAAGCTCGGCTCGCGCAAGAATGGCTACAAAGATTGCGCCGACCCCGATCGGACCGAAATGGCCGGCAAACAGGGCCTCTCTCCAATTCTTGACGTCCGGTATGAACGGTTTGAGCATCATCATGATGGGAATACGTCGGAAAAGGAGCACGAAAATGGCGATGACAACAAGACGCCAAGCGGCCATGCCAAACTGACCGTCGTTGAATTGCGCCCAGGGAATGATGGTCCCAAAGTAGACAAAGTATGCCAAGTTGAGCAGCAAGTCAATAACGTTGGACACGTGGGATTCCTCCGTCTTCTCGCCAAACCATCCATCATTGGAAAACCCGACACCGGCCGCGAAGCCGACCAGCAGGTCGTCCATGCCCAAGATGCTACCAGAGCCTGCGCAAAAGAGGGCTACCACGAAGTAGAAGACGAGAAAACTTTCGCGATCAATCAGATCACGGGATTCGGCAAACCTGATGCCATGGCGGGCAATATAGCCGATGAGAAAACCATAGATGGCGCCAAAGATGCACTCGTATAGAACGACGTAAACGACGAAATGAAAGCTGACGTCGCTGGCGTTGCGGTTGTACTGAATGAGATAGAGGGACAAATAAATAAAAGGGAAAGCCATGCCGTCGTTGCAGCCGGACTCGGCCGAGAGAAGATCGCGCAAATGCTTGGGGACTCGCTTTGCGAATTTGCCTTTACCGACGACGGATGAAGCCAAAACGGGATCCGTTGCAGTGACGCAGGCGGCAACCACTAGAGATTCGAGCCAATCCAGAGGCGGGATCAACCACCATATGAAGAGACTCGTGATGAGCCAGCCGGCCGTCATGACGGGAACGAGTAGGAAGACGACCGACTTCCAATGCCTCTCCATGTAAAATTTGGGCAATTCGACGCCGACGGCAAAACATTGAACGACGAGAACGATACGAGAGAACTCGACGGTGACAATGTCGGTATTGCCCCACGAGTTGGGGTCGATTAAATTGGCGGCATGAGGACCGAAAATGACACCACACAAGGTAGCCACAGTGGCCTCACCGATATACATGCGCTCCTTGATGAATGTGGAACAAAGCATGAATAGCGCGGTGAAGCCGCCGAGGATGATGTACACCAAGTGCGGCTTGGTGATGTCGAGATGCTCCCACGCCATCTTTTCTTTCTTTTTGCAAAAACCAATATTGAGAATCCCTCCTTATGTCGAATCACGTCCACGGACCGGGCGAGAAAATTAAGAAACGCGACCGTTGTTCGCTCGGGGGCGTTGGCCGTAGAGTCCTGCTGACTCGACGATGGCCAATCGATCTTGAGCCGAAGAGGATACGGGATGGATACATACAGACCGACTTCTGTCTCTAGGTAAAACAAGATTTGTCAGAAGTACGCTCCCAGATAATTGCTGCGTCGGATGATTCCTCGCGTGTCTGGGCCTGTGATCGGATGGTGCGGTGAAATAAGTCGAGCTCGTGCAAATACGAGAAAAGTTGAGATGCAAAATTTCGCGATGCAGGCGCGTGTGTCGTCACCGTCTCGAGCCGGAGATGGATAAATATTTACTCTCTCTCTCTCTGGGTATGATGGGTCCTCGGAGTGACGGTGACGGGCAGGAAAGCAAAACAAGAAGAAGGTTAATAAGGTGGGGTGTCTCAGTCTTGCAAACCGGAATGAGGGTCGTTTGCCGGAGAGGTGCGGCTCACGGCAAAGCGAAGTCGCAATGCAAGTGCGGGCGCCCGATGACAACCAGCCCGTTGATGGACGTAGAGGAGAAATGGGAACGGGAGAAGAAGAGAGGAAGAGAGGGACGTCAACAAGCACGGATTTACGCAATGCAGTCTCTGGTACCAACGGGGATTATGACGACGCGGCGGTCGCCTGGCTCGCCCAAGAATAGAGAAAAAAAAAATACACACGGCGGCCAAGACTTTTGGACCCATTCCATCTGGGTGGAAGTGGGGTATCAGTGGTACTTTTACACCCCACCATGCCAGATTGCAGTGCATTAGGCTGAGCGCCATTGGCTTGTCCTAATGCAAGTGTCAGGGAGACCTCCTTAAGGTATTGGATATGTGGATGCAGCCTGCGTAATAACTAGGTTAAAACCCTTGATAAGATAACGGTGGAGATAATATATTAGAAGTACCTCTATAGACTAGTTATTACTATAGCGCACTATATACCTTTTAGGTATAAAAGTTAAGTACTATCTATACCTCTAATTAACTAAAATTAAACTATTTTTATTATTTATACTAACCCCTACCTTAATAGTTATAAGCCTAGGAGGCTTTAATTACCTTTATTAATATTATTAATTTAACGCTTACTAATATTAAGAGATAATTACTCTTTATTATATCTATTAGTTAAAGTATATAACCTATACTTCCTTTTAACTAGTATAGTTTCCCTTTATAATACTTAAAGAAACTCTAAATATAATATTATTATTAAAGAAAAACTAGATTAAATAGTTTATATAAATTAAGAATTATATAGAATCCTATAGTATCTAGGAGTATATTAATGTAAATTAGAATAAACTACTTAAAGAACTTATAATACCTATATACTTATAAAGAGGTCTAAGACTAGAGATTATAGAGAATAACCCTAATACTATTAAAGATTAGAAGCTTACTTATAAAAATATAAAAAATAAATATAACTTCTAATATAGAGATTTATAAGTTAATTTTATAAAGTATTATAACTTATTAAAGTAAATACTAAAGATTAGGGAATATATTTATAAGACTTTTTTAAAGAATATTTAAGACTTCCTTAACTTTAATACTAAAGAGAAAAAAAAGAAATTAGTTTATTAGTACTCTTAAAAAATATTAAAGCTTTTTTAAAATTAGTATAAGCTAAATACTTAGAAAATACTAATTCTTATAGAAATATACCTTAATAATTACTTATAAGCTAAAGGTACTTATAATTAGTATAAATAAGTAGTAATAATAAAAGTACTATAAAGAAATTATTAAAATTTAAAAACCTAATAAACTAAGGAGATAATACTATATAAGTTTATAATTTCTCTTTATAGTAAATTTAAGTTATTTTAGAAAAAATAGAATAATTTACTTAATAAAAGTATAAACTAAAGCTTTCTTAAAGCTATTATAAAGTTTAAAAAAGATTATAAACCTCTATAAAGTATACTAAAGTTAGCTAATATACTTATTACTAATAGATTAAGTAGTTAAAGTAAATTAGAGAAAAAAAAGTGCCTTAGATATATAAATTATAATATTTATAATACCTTAAAGTAGTAGGAATTCTATAATTTATTTAAGGCTATATATAAGCTAGAGGCTATACTAAAGGACTAGGAAGTTAGGAAAAACTTTAAAAAGAATATTAAGAAGTATCTTAAAAAAAATCTATAAGAAAAGTCTAAGGTAATAAGTTAGAAACTAAAGAAAAAGAGTAATAAAATATTTATACTTTTATAAGATCTAACTAATAACTTAGTTATAATTACCCCTAGTAAGAAAACTATAAATATATTATTTATATACTTTAAATAAGGTTAATAAGTAAAGAAAAGTATAAATTTAATAACTAATACTATATATAGCTTAGAATTAAGGTAGAATATAGTTCTCTATAACTCTAGAGCTAATATTTATATATTTAATAATATCTACTAGTTTAATTAATCTAAATTTAATAGAAATATTATAATAAAGGTTAAAGCTAAAGGTATAATATATATAGCTTTAGGATAGGGCCTTATATATATCTCTATTATAGATCCTATATTATAGAATATAAGGATATTAGTATTAGAGACTACGCTATTTATTCTAGAATTCTATATTAATCTAGTATTAGTAATAATTCTTATAAAGGCAAATATCTTCTAGAATTAGAAGAAGTTATTCCTATATTAAGGGATAATACCTATAGCTAAAGTCTATAATATTAATAAGCTTTATATATTATTAAGACTATTAGAGAATCTAAAGAAAGCCTATACTATATCTAGTAAAGCACTAAGACTACCTATAAAAGGAGATATAGACCTTTAGTATTAATAATATAATTATCCTAGTGTTAAGGTATTTATAAAGCTTATAAATATAGCTTTAGGTATTAAATTAATAGGTCCTAAGCTTATATAGTATAAGATATATACTATAGGTAAAGCTAAGTAATAGAGATTATAGGTTATACTTAAGGGACTTCCTTAAGGACTAGGTTATAGTTTTTTAGTTAATCTAGATTACTATAACTCTTCTTATTAGAATAGTAATAGGTATTAGTGTATTTTTACTTACTTAATAACTTTAATATAGTTCTTTTATTTATTTAAGATAAAGAATAGGATTTATAATAGCTTTTATATAAAAATAGCATTCCTAAGTACTTAATTTAGGATTTAACTATACTTTTTATATAGTAATATTAAAAAAGCTCTCTTTATAGAGAATATAAAGAATAAGATAGCTTTTACTAGTATTATAGTTTATAATTTAGCTCCCTTAATACCTAGTTAGAATAAAAAGGTAAAGAGATCTAAGGGGGTAGTTAAGTAAAAAGCTTATACTTTAAGTCTTAAAGCTAACCTTCTATTTAATCTTAATAATAAGGTCTTTAATACTATAGTTTATCTATTAAATTATATACCTTTTAAATATTATAAAAAGTAGACTATACTATATAAACTTAAGTAAAATTAGGCTAGGAAAATAGTCCTTATATATTTAAATATAGTAGAGATCTAGAAACCTTTAATTATATATCTATAAGCCTATAGATATAAAGT
Source organism: Epichloe bromicola (assembly GCA_023658445.1). Taxonomy (NCBI): domain Eukaryota; kingdom Fungi; phylum Ascomycota; class Sordariomycetes; order Hypocreales; family Clavicipitaceae; genus Epichloe; species Epichloe bromicola. The sequence continues at coordinate 3,238,385 of CP098270.1, forward strand.
ATTTCCTATAATAATAAAGGCTTTAGAGTATATTAAATTATATAATATAATACTATAGTTAAAGTAAAAAGCTTATATTAGATATTTTATTAGTTATAAAGATAAGTCCTAGTATATTATATAAGTGCCTTTGCTTTATAATTATAAGGTTATTATATTAGTATATATTTAATTTAATAAGAACTCCTTCTTTAAACTAGAAGAAAAGCTAGAATTAGCCTAAAAGAAGAAGATATTAATAATTATATTACTTAAGGAGCTTAAAGCTAATAATATTAATAAGGAAATTAGTTAAGACCTTATTAAAATAGAATTAGAAGATAAGAATTATAAAAATTATATCTCTTTACCTTTAAATATAAAAGAAGAAAATAAGTAGTTTAAAGTAAAAATACCTTCTTATATAATAGAGAAAAAAGATAATCTTTCTAGTATACTTTTAACCTCTCCTAACTCTTCTTATAAGGTGCTAGTTACTATAAAGAATATAAAGCTTTAGGTATAAGGTAATAATATACTATTTTATAAGATTAATAAATTAGTATATAATATAATAATTAAATATATAAAGACTACTATAAATACTAGTAAAATTACTAGTAAAGGTAGTAAGGCTATAGAGAATTATTATCCCTAGGATAATAGTATTAATCTAGATAATATTATTACTAGAAAACACTAAAAAAAGAAAATATATAAAGCTAGGTAAGTATAGTTTACTTCTACTTTTTCTATAGTATTATAGGGTATTTAATATAGTTTATAGATTAAAGATATACTACTAGAACTTACTTATTATTATAAGCTATAGCTTTAGCCTATTATAACTAATAAAAGGAAGTAATTATAAAGAAGCTTTTAAAGCTTCTATTCTTAAACTACTAGGAGAATATATTAGATAAATTATTTAATTTAAAGAAGTAAAAGGAAATTATAAACCTTAGCTAGGTTTTTAAATATAAGACTAATAAAAAAGAAGTAGTTATAGAGTTTAAAGCTAGAATAGTTATTTAAGGTAACTAATAACTAAAGAATAACCTTAATAACTACACTACTATACTTACTTTATAATCCTTATATATACTACTTATAGTCTACTATACTAATAATCTTAATACCTAATAATATAATATTTAGAATACCTTTCTATATATAAAGCTTAAAGAACTTATTTACTATAAGCCCCTAAAGGGTATAAATATAAAAGGTTATCTCTAGAAAATAATAAGAGTATTATATAGGCTAAGGGAAGCTTCTTAATAATAGTTTTTATATCTTATATAATTTCTATTAAAGCTAGACTTTTTATAAGAAAAGGAAGACTTATATATCTTTATAAAAAGTAGATTTATTCTATTCTTCTATATAGATAATATTATAGTAATATACTCTAATAGATTTAAAGTAGAATTTAAAAAGCTTTATAAATAACTAATAAATAGTCTTAATATTAAGGACTAAGGTAACCTAAAGTAATTCCTAGGTATTAAAATTATTAGAAATTATAATACTAAAGAGATATAGTTATTATAGAAATTATATATTTAAAAGATTACTTAGAAATTTATTCTTAAAGTTATTAATAGTAATTTAAAAAGCTTATTTCTTACTTCTTTTTTTATAGCTATAATCCTTACTAATACTAGTAAAGCTACTAATAAAGAGATTAATTATTATAAAGTAGTTATTAGCTTTTTAGTATATTTATATATTCTTAGAAAACCTAATATAGCCTTTATAGTATTAAAGCTTACCTTTTTTATAATAAATCTATTAGTAAAGTATATTAAGCTTACTAAAGGAGTAATTTTATATACTTAGAATATAAAGAAGCTATATATTTATTACTTAGAAGTAAATAGTTTTAATATACTATTCTCTAGTACTAATACTTTACTTAGTAATAACCTTAATACTTAGAAATTAATATAAGGTTATATCTTTATTATATATAGTACTATAATTAATTAGAAGTTAGGTAAGTAATATTATATAATAACTTTAAGTATAAAAGTAAAGCTCTTTACTCTAAATTATAGTATAAAAAAGTATATATCTCTAGAAAAACTACTTTATAATATTAAAGTCTATATACTATTACTTTTAATTATCTAGTATAATAATAAGTAAATAATCTAGATTACTAAATATATAAAAAGATAGCTTTAGACTAGCTTTAAGTACCTTAATATAAATTAAATATAGATTTAAGAATAATATATAATAGGTAATATTAAGGTTAATTAGATAAAAACCTCTAAGATACTTATAAATAGCTTTATAAAGCTACTTTTAGGTTAAATATATAGGGACTTTTACTATAGAATTAGCTTATAAGAGATTCCTATCTAATTATAATACTAGAAATTATTTATAATCTTTTCCTATACCTTTAATCTCTAGCTTTAATAAATATCTTAGCTAAGGGGGGTATATTAGAAAGATCTCCTTAAGGTATTAGATATATAAATATAGCTTATATAATAACTAGGTTAAAACCCTTAATAAGATAATAGTAGAGATAATATATTAGAAGTACCTTTATAGACTAGTTATTACTATAGTGTACTATATACCTTTTAGGTATAAAAGTTAGGTGCTATCTACACCTCTAATTAACCAAAATCAAACCATTTTCATTATCTACACCAACCCCTACCTTAACAGCAAGAATAGGGCTAAGACACAGGCAGTTGGCGCGCAGTTGGCGCGCAGTTAGCAGTGTCCTGTAGACCGAGGCCGCCTCTGTAATATTTCAGGCTCAGGCTGCATCTTCTGTAGATTCGATTGACAGTAGCTTCCACGTTTGTTGACCTCGGCTCATTCCATGTTCAATGTAACCCAGCAGAGCGACGCGGGCACCACTAAGTGTAAGGAACCGTACATACGGAATACTCCATAGACATGGGACCAATCCTACGCTGCACTGCTGCACTGCTGCACTGCTGCATTGCTGTGCCTTATCTCGAATGGGAGCTTGATGGTCCCTTCGCCGGATCTCCGTTTCGGTGGGTCATACCTGGAGCCCAGATATTAACCCGAAAAAATTGAAATTTCTTTTTTTTTAAAGAAATTGTGGCGTCGACACCGGCCGGTGCGGCTGATAGATCATGATTGATGGCGATACCGATGCATACGTCGAACAAGTTTTCCTCAGTATATTTTTTTACGTGTAATATGTATATCCATTATTACAAATGTAATCCGTACGGATCCATATTGGTAGTTGCCACGTGCCGGAGAACGAACCCTTTGTGCCCCAGATATATACTGGCATGTTGGACACCGACAACTGGTGGGTTCGCGGCCGGAAGACGCCACCTGAGGCAGCACCTGAAGACGTCCAACCAACGCATGCGTGATGTTGGCCATGTTGGTCCCAATCTGGCAGGACCGCACAGGGCGGATGTGTTTGGCCAATGAATGGCCTGCCTCACTGTCGTTGCCATCTTTTCAACTTCGCAAGTGACATGCAGAGACGCCACCATAATTATGGCGTTCGCCCACCAAGCTTCCCGTTTGAGCGACAATGTGACATATGTACCGGAGTACGGAGTAGTGTCCCTTGCTATAACCATTGGGTCTGTGGTCTCGCGCCCGTGTCCTTGCTTTGTGTTGTCTGACTCTGATCCCGAATGGCTTGCTCAAGCATCAGCACATTATATCCGTTCTGTTGGTCTCGGCGACTTTTCCCTCCTGATATGATGCGCGATCCCGCGCTCCATGTTCCAAACGTTCCAAACATGTTGGTTGCTGTAGAATCCTTCACTGATCTGGAGGTGTCGCTCGGTGCTATCGCGCGACTACGGGAGATCGAGACGCACACTCCGAAGTAGAACAAGCCGGGTGAGGACCATGTCCCTGAGGCATCGTGGCCAGAGAAGGGATGCCTGACTAATTATCCTTTTTTATCACTAGAACGGCAACTTTTGATTTTTATATCCTAGGGATAGCGCGCGGCACTAAGATTACCGGATAGTTTATGGTTACGGCGGATATGTTGCCTAGGAATCTTGGTGGCGCACGCTATCCCTAGGATACAAAAATCAAAAGTTTTAGTGATAAAAATGGATGATTGGACAGACTCTCGATACTGGCTTTGGCTCTTGCCATTGTCGTTAAATTTGGTTAGGGTTTTGAGATATGTATTCGCCTTCTTCCCGTTGCATTCGACTTCCTGTGGTCTTACTATACAATAGCCTTGATTACCTGTCCTAGGGTAAGTTTTCCAGATTTAGTTAGACCTGTCTCTGTGGTGGCTATTGGCTCTTTTTTTCGTTGGTTTTGACGAGAGAACATGACCAACTTTAGTGCTGGCTATAAGTGAGTCTCTCCAAAATTTGGATATTGTTAGCGCTGATAAACTTCTCACGCATGTTGTAGCAAAGAGACCAAGATCCTCAACGATATCTACCTGCATGTGGAACAGGGTCAGAAGCTTGTGGTTTGTGGCCGAATCGGCAGGTATGACTCGTGTCAAGACCAAACTCTAGAAACATTTGCTGACCAGCACGAATTTCTTTTCTGGCGCAGTGGCAAGGGATACCATGATTCTCGGCCCCTTTTCATTAATCGAGAGTTCAGGCACCGTGGACATTGATGAACAAGTCCTCTCCCACATCCCGCGCGACCACATTCGAAGTCGTGCCTTCGTCACAGTTCCCCGAGAGCCCTTTTTCCTGCCTGATGCAACGCTAAGTTTCGACTTGGATCCCGATTCTCTAGCCTCACGACAACTGCTTCGCGATACGCTACAGGTCTAACTAGATCTGGAAGACTTACCCTAGGACAGGTAATTAAGGCCATAATAAGACAACAGGAAGTCGAATGCAACGGGAAGAAGGCCTGGCCGACAGTGAATCGCCAACAAACAATGATGATGATGACGATCTGGATATTCTATCACAATCTTTGAATAAGCTGCAGTCCCTATCGGTAGGTGAGCTGCAGCTGGCAGCGATGGCGCGGGCGATCGTGAAGCAGAGGATCCTGAGTCAAAACCTACGACATAGAGACGAAAGGGAGCACCATCCCCGAAACCAGTTCTCGTTTTGGATGAGGCAACGTGCTTCTTGGGTCCATCGACAGACGCAAAAATCTAGACATTTTGGAAAGAGAGTTTGTTGACGAAGGCTATGCTGCTGTGATTATTGCGCATAGGATCAGTGTTTTGGGTGAGAGAATGCGCCGCGGTCAAGATAAGATGGCGTGGGTGCAGGATGGGCGTGTTACCAAGGTGGGTGATTCTGAAGAAATTGCAAAGCTGGCTACAGCGACTTGTTCTGAAGAAGATTCGGATTGATATGCCTGCATTCTCGGAGCACGTAGATGGTTTCAAGGGAAGATTCAGCAAAAGTTCATGGGCTAAACCGCAAAATCCATCACCCGTATCGAACATGTCCTGCTCCTTCTTTGAACCAGTCATCTGTTGCAAGCGACTCGTCACTGGACGCATAATTGATGATTATGCTCTTGGTTGTCGTGTATGCATGGTAGGCGTCCAGGCCGTTCTCGCTGCCGACGCCGCTGGCGCTTGAGGCACCACCCCAAGGACTACTGGGGTCATTGCGATGTTGGGTGTTGACCCAGATGATTCCCGAATTGATGCTTTCCGAGATCCGAAACGCTTGACTTAGGTCCTGTGTCCAAAGAGCCGCGCCTAGCCCAAAATCACTGTCATTGGCAATTTGGATGGCCTGCTCTTTGGTATCGAACCCCACCACAACAATGACCGGGCCAAAGGCCTCCTCTTTCCAAATCCGGGAGTTGGCGATGCTGTTCCCGGAAGTTGATACGATTACCGTGGGCGGGTAGAAGTATCCCTTGGAGAAGTCTGTGCCGTCCAGCTCAGAAACACCCGTCAGCCTCTTGCCGCCGCAGAGGGCCTCGCCAGTACCGGCTTCGACACAATCGTCGACCAAGGCCTCCACATTCCGCAGCTGCCGAGACGAAATGAGAGGTCCCATGGTAGACTCCTCATGGAAGGGCGAGCCCATGCCAGAGGATATATACGCACGCCTTCTCTAGAACATCGGCGCGGACATGCCTGGGGGCCCTTGACCACGCTCCCGACAGGAACGCCGCGTGCGCGGCCTGGACAGCATCTTCGACATCTTCGCGGGAGGCAGTGTGACATCTGGTTGCGGGAGTTTCGGGAATAAACGTCTGTCCCTCCCGAATTGCACTTGGAGGGGAGTGCGAGAGCATGCAAATGTGTACTTACTCGCTGAAAATCTCTCCCGCGGCAGGATCTTCGACTGGCAAACTGTTCTTGGGCTGTTGGCAGGCGATCTTGCCGTGCTTGTCTGAGTGTGCTGGGAAGGTGGGAGGGGGGGGGCGGGCATGGGACTGGTAGATCCGTACGTCTCACCACGGCCAGGGACTTCCCGCCCGGCCACCCAAAGATTGTACTTTTACGTCATGGTCTCTCTTGCAAGTTGTTTTGATGTCTCAATGCGCTGGACTTGTGAGTTTTGTCGTCGATGGACTTTTATTATGGCGGGGATCTGAATCTGTCTTCGGCGGCTGGCAACAGGCAACAGCGGGTGGCGAGGAGGGCGGGGCGGGACGTGTACTTTATGGTACTTTATCCATTTCACCCAGATTTACGTCCGTACTGCGGGGTGAGTGCCCCTCGTGTGGAAAGATGGTGTTTTTTTTTTTTCCTTTTTTCCCCAAAGAACATGGGGCGTTGAGGTATTTGCTGTTGATGGTGAAGATTCTGTCTGTGCTGGCGGTGATCGGCCCAAGCTGCCAACCAAGCTGCCAACCAAGCTGCCAACTTGCTTTACAATAATCAACACAATCGACACAATCGACCAGGCACCTCACGATGTATCGCCGGCCGCCTCGAGCGCCACCTCGATTCTCTGCTCCAAACATTCCCTAGGTTCAATCCCCACGCTGACCCGTACCAGGTACTCGACAACGTCAAACTCGGCCGCCCACTCCAGCTCCGCCGCATGCGCAAGTAACGTATACGCACAACACAACGTGAAGTTGGTGCCCAGACTCGGACCTTTGGCCAGCTCCAGCGCATCGTGAAAGGCCACGGCGGCTGCGGGCCTGACGAATCGGATGCACAGCAGGTAGCCGTATCCTGCCTCGACCCGTGTCTTCTTGTACCGCTCATACAAGTGCTGCGTTGCGCTGCCCCTCGGGTAGAAGACGTCTTCCACGGACGGATGCCTTCGTAGCCTGTCTGCCATGGCCTCGGCGTTCTTGTTCGCAAGGGCCATGCGCTGTGCGAAGTCCCTGCTGTTCTTCTCCATCACGATGAGGTCCAGTGGGAAATACGTGTCGACATGTTGGCTCGTCAATGCGGCGCGCAACGCTTCTCTGTTCTGGCAACCCGGACAGACGGTCAAGCTGCCGCCCATGACGTTGCACGCGCCGCTGAACATCTTGGTGAGGCTCGTGCATATCAGGTCGCAGAAGGGAGCCAGGTCCAGATTGACTGCTGTGCCGATGGTGTCGTCCACGACAAGGTGGAATCGGAATTGGCGCGACAGTGCGTGCAGTCGATGCAGATCGGGGGACCTGAGCAAGGGGTTTCCCGGGAACTCCGTGTATAGAGCATGAATGCGCATCCCGTCGTGAAGATGCCGTTCGAGCTGGTCCATGTCCGAGGAAGAGGCGTGGCCGTAGAGCCTGCACTCGAACTTGTTCACTTTGCTGAGGACCTTGAAGGTATCTACGTACAGGAACCTATCGGCGGGCAAATGTTAGGCCAAGACTGACATGACCAAGCCGCGACGCAAGGAGAACGTATTCTTGGATGTATACGGAGTTTGACGTACCCAAATACTGCAACTCGAAAGGGCTCCGGCGACCCCCGATGCAGCGCACGGAGTGTGGACGCAGAGCTCGCTATGGCAGACATGCCGTTGGGATATAAGACTACATCGTTTGCCTGCACTGGGCTCGACGTTGAGGAGAACAGCTCCGAGATTCGCTGTTTGATGGTGTGGGCGGCATCTTTGGCAGCAGCTAGGGGGAGTGGACTCAAGTTTTCCCTGGGAATCATGCCTTTTTGAAGAAAAGATGCGTTTTCAAACCAGTAAGCCGCATGTCTACTAGAAACACCGAATCCAGTATGTTGCCAGAAGGCCTTGGCTTCTTTGAAGAGCCGATCCGGGTACACCACCACGCACAAGCTCTGAAACGAGCCAGATATCGACGGGGCATTCTCGGATGACACAGGTTCAAAGTCGCCCGCGACGTTTACCTCAAAAGCGAATGTCGCGTCCCTGTTCGGCTCATCTTTCTCCACGCCACGGAGATGCTCCATGCACGACCATGCCAATCGAACATGGGGAAACAGCATGGCAAGCTGCGCCGGTCGCTCGCCGTCTTTCCCTGAACGCATTCCCGAGAGCCGCGTCCATTCTGTCTCGTGCCTTGCCCAATGCAGCAATCTTGCGGCTAGCTTGTCGACTAGGCGATGGATAAAGAATCGAGGATAGCCGGTTTGTAAGTGAGCAAGGACGCTTGGGTCTCGATTGGCCCAGCCTACGGTGTCTTGCCATTTGGGAAGAGACACGCTGACGGCCTGCATCCCTGTATCTCAGTCGTGGAACATTCAATGCTTTGCGATTTCCACCTTCATCGCAAATCAACTTACGTGAACATCGCCCGGTGGCAAAGGCTGGCCCAGGCCTGCCGTGATAGGCTCTTGCTTCATCAATTCTTTGACCGGCAGTCGAGCTAGTGTAGTCTGGCCAACACTAAACACCACACAGCTAGCACGTTTCAATGGACGAATTGGCCAGTACCGTATGTTCAAGGTCTTGGGAGTAGAAACAATGCAACTGCCATAGGGCCAGCCACTTGCCAAATCCTTTGCGGGGTTCTAGTATTAATAATAAGCCTCGCTCGACTCTAGCAAAGTTGTCTTGTATCCAGGGTGGAGCCTTGAAATCCTAATTAGGCAGGTAGGCGGTGAAAAATCAGTGTACAAGTGCGAATTCACACTTGTAGTTTAACAGTCAGTCAGTCTGTCAATCAATCAGTCAGCAATTCAAACAAGTCGGTCAGTAGTTTGTCAACTAGTTAGTAACTGAAGCAAGTCAGGAATGCAGGAAGTCGGTTAGTCGGTTAGTTAGTTAGGGAAGTCAGGGAAGTCAGGGAGCTATAGGGGTTATAAGCAGCATATGCATATATGCCTGCCATGCTATCCCGCTAGTTAAAAGGCTTCATCCTGAATACGAGACGAGCTTTGCTAGAGCCAAGATTTACTGTGTGCCTATCGTTTGCTTCTACACGTGGATCTGGACAAGGCCAATCCTGCTCTAACGAGTGCAACGCAAGCCGGCGATTGTATGGCTTGTAGCCGGAATCCACTAGTCGTATGCATCATGATGCACATTTTTAAGGAATGGACCTCTAAACACGCATCTGTTATTTTTTGATCACGCATCTGCTATTAGTCCTAATCGGGATAGATAACCCACACACCTAATTTAAGTGTAGCTTATATCTATTAATCTTTATAATAATATTAAGTTAATTATAATGCCTATAATAAGTATGTTTTTTATGTTTTTTAAAGCTATTATAAGTGCCTTACTAGCGAATTATAGTAAATAAATTATATTTAACTAGGCTTCTCCTTAGGGGGATTATTAAGAAATAATTAACTTAGTATTAGTATAAGTATAAGTATTATAGAGGTAAAGTTCTCTTTTACTAACTATGCTAAGGGATTTTCTATTACCTATAATTATAATAATAAAAACACTATTATAGTAGCTTATTATAAGTTTATAATAGCGTTAAAAAGGGCGTTAACTTATATAGTAATACTAGTAAGTATATTATATTATACACTATAGCTATAGCGTGTAATTCCTCCGTGGCCTAAAGCTAATAATATTAATATAGCCTTACCCCTACCTTTACTACTATAGCCTAAAGCTATTAATACTTATAATTATAAAGCCTATAATACCTATAATACCTATAATATAGTAAGCTTAATAACTAACTAGTCCCTTACCTTAGCTAGTATATAAGACTATTCTAAAGTATTATAAATTCTCCCTATACTTAAAATATAGCCTTATAATATAATAGGGCTATTATAGGCCTACTATTACTTACTTATATTATTAGGGTTAGGCTTAATAATAGTAGTAATTTAAGCCTTCTATTTAGCTATAATTAGCTTTAGCTACTAGTAATAGTTAAAGTAAGTTACTAAAAGCTTACTACTACTCTCTAATATAGTAGTAATTATATAGCTATAAGGGATTCTAAACTATACTATAAACTTATAACTATATAAGGTCCTAGGTGCTTTGCCTTTTTCTTTATCTATGAGAACAAAGGATAGCTAGGCAAGAGGTATAGGGGTATTTGTGTATTTACTAAAGCTTACTAGGTCTAAGTGTGTTATACGTGCGAGTCACTAGCTTATAGCTAGTGGCTTACTAGTGTTATATAAACCTAGCCCTAGGGCATAGCTTATTTACAGGATACGCTAGTGTAGTGTACTTATATTATAAGTAAGGCCTTATAATTACCCCCCCTTTTCTAGCTAGGCTTCTAAATAGCTTTTAATTACTACCTAAGATATAGCTATTTACTAGTTAGTAATAATAATAAGATTACTATATTAGGCTATTATAATAATAATAAATAGGGATCTATCCTATAGTAATATAGATATTCTTTTAGTATAAATTTACTATTAAATTTCTATTATATTACTTATTTTTTCCTTTTATAAATATATTATCTTAGAATAAGGTAAACTTTAATCTTATAATATACTCTCTCTTAATTTATTAATTACTACTCTCTTACTACTAATATATTAATAATTCCTTTAAAATAGTATAGTTATATATACTACCTTTATACTATATATATAGTTTAAAAAGAATTTACCTATAGAGCCTATACTACTATAAATTAGTTATCTTTTCCCCTACCTTTTAGTAGTAAATTTATCTAAGAAAAAGTAATCTAAGTAATATATTTAGTGTATTAAGTGTAGTAATCTTTATAATATAGTAGTTCTCTCTTTTTCTATGTCTTTTTAGTTCCTTTTTACTAACTTTTACTAGCTAATATATAATAGTAGGTAATTTTAATAATCTCCTATCCCTCTTAGACTAGGTCTAAACTTTACTAAATACCTATAGGGATAATAATACTATAGATAATAATAATAATATTTTTATTTTTATAAAGAAGACTTACTAGTATTTTACTAAGCTTTTAGCTAAGTTAATACTTAGTTTTAATTATACTAATATAGCACACTATATTATATTTAGTCTAACTAGCACTATAAAGTATTACTAGGTTTATTATTATTTCCCTACTTATTTACTAGTATTTTACTAATTCTTTTATATAAGATACCTTTATTTTATACTAGTAGTATATAGTTTTATAGTAATAATTACTTATTACTATATTTCTAGGCCTTACCCTAGGGATTATAAGTATCTCTATAATATATTTAGTAGTTCTTTACTAATATTTCTATAGGTAAACTACTACTAGCTCCTACTTACCTAGGAGGTAAAAATAGTCTTATATCTTTATTTCTATAACCTAGGGTATATAGCCTAGCTTATATTAAAGCACTAGTTTTTTTATACTATTTCCCTAGTAATTAAGGAGAATAAAAATACTAAGGAGTATTTTATTTATAGGACTTAGGTATTAATATATAGTAGTGCTATTATAAAGGGATTTTCTTTTATTTTAGCTACCCTTAAGGTATGTTTTTCTTTATTATTTTATAAGTAGTCTAAGGATTTTTTTTTTTTTTTTAGTTTAGAGTATTATAGTAGCTAATAAGGCTAGGCCTTTTTTATAAGGACTTTATACCTCTTTACCTATAACTTACCTATATATTACTACCTTTCTTATATAATTTACTTTAGTAAAATACTTAAATTATATATTAAGTGCTTTCTATATCTTTTACTAGAACTTATTAGTTATATTTACTTAGCTAACCTTTTTATTTTACTAGATATTTTATTACCTTTATAAGTCTTCCTATAGTCCTTAACTTCCTAAACTTTATACTTATTTTCTTTATTCTTAAGGTTTAGTATTAGTATTTCCTTATCCCTAGTATCTTTATAGTAATTCTATAGCTCTAATAGGCTTATATAAAATATATTATATAGCTAAGTATACTTCTTAGGTAATATAAGTTAGTATACTTATTTACCTATAGTATTAAGCACTTAGAATAGTCTAATATATCTAGGGGTTAGCTTTTATTTTATATCCTTAAGCCTAATATTCTTTACTAATAGTAGTACTAGGTTATCTCTTTTTAATATTAAAGGCTAGTAGTATTAATTATAGTACTTTACTTAGGTTTTAGTAGCCTTTACCTAGTTTTCCTTTAGGCACTCTCTAACTTTATATAGCTTTATAATATATATATAAGCTTCTAGTACCTCCCTTTTCTAGGTCTTACTCCTAAGAGCTAGATAAAACTTAGGTAAATAGCTTATAAGGAAGTAATTTAAGGAGTAAATAATACTTTTATTTATTATATTATTATAGGTAAATTAAGCTATTAGAAATAGCTTAGGCTATATTTATTAGTTTTTTATAATAAAATATTAAAGGTAGTGCTTAAGTACTTAGTTTATTCTTTTTATTTACCTATTAGTTTAGGGGTAAAATACTATAGAAAGCCTTTACTTTACCTAGGATAAGTAGTATAAGTCTAATTAGAATTAGCTTATAAATACTAAACCTCTATTAAATATAATACCTTTTAGGGCTCTAAATTATAGCTTAATTTTCTTATAGAAAAGTTTTACTAATTTAGCTATATTAATAATAGTAGTTATAGGTAAGAAGATAAAATACTTAGTAAATTAGTCTATAATTACTAGGATTATATTAGTCTCTTACTTACTTACTTATATAATAGGTAATTCTATAATAAAGTCTATTAAGATCTTTACTTATAGTTACCTTAGTATTAGTAGTAATTTAAGGCTTTTATATAAGTAATACCTTCTAGCTACTACCTATTAGTAAACCCTATAACTTATAATATAGTCTAAAATAAACTTACTTATAGCTAGTTACTAAAAGTAATACTTTAGTAGCTTTAGAGTATACTTAGTCCTAAAGTAACCTACTAGTAAATTATTATAGTATAGCTATAAAAGCTCTTATTATAAGATAAGCTCCTAGGGAATAACTACCTAGTCTTAGTATAATAGAAAACCCCTTATACTATATAACTATAAACTAGCCTTTCCCTTTCCTTTTACTAGGGAGTTATTAATCTTACTATTTTATCTTTATAAATCTAGGTCTAAATTCTATACCTTCTATAGTAGTTATACTAATAGTTTATTTAGCCTAGATTAGTAAGGATTTAGTAATATAATAATCCCCTATATCTCTTATACTATACTAATATCTTAGATATATATTACTTTCTCCTTAAAATCCCCTTTAGTTAGCTAACCTTTTACTAAATTTATAGTAGCTAACTAGCTTCTTAACTAGGCTACTCTAGCTATTCTCTTTATAAAGGCTAGGGTATTTTCCTTCCTTAAAGATATATTATTAAGCCTCTTTATACCTAAGACTAGGGTATTTTCCTTCTATAAAGGTATTTTACTATATTTTCTTTAATATATTAGTTTCTTTTCTTTTACTATTTTAGCAAGTACTATTTTCCTTTAAAGTTCTAGTAAAAGTGCCTTATTTATTAGGGGTTTGCCCTTATAATTAGACCTTCTTAATAGTATATTTACTAGGTTACTTTTCCCTAGTCTATACTTAATTATAAAGTAAAAAAGGTAAAGAAATATATACTATCTTACCTACCTTTTATTTAACTTCTACTACCTTATAAAAGTCTATAGGTTATAGTAGTCTAATAAGACCTTAACTAGGCTTACTACCCCCTTAATATAGTATTACTAATATTAAATAACTTTACTATAGTAAGTAACTCTTAATTAGCTATACTATAATTATACTTAGTGTTACGTGCTAGCTTTGCACGATAGATAGTCGATTCCGTTAGAGAGGCTAACGGATTTAATAGGTTATAAGTTATACTAAGTTCACTTATAAAAGCTACTATTAGAGGTAATATAATATATATAAAGTAAGTTATATTCCTAAACTAAGATATTAAATCTAGCTTTTATATAGTAGTCTTTATAGACTATATATATTTTACTATATAATAAGTGCTAGGCACGCTAAAAAGATAACTATTCTAGTTATATATAGTTAAACTATAACTAAATTTAGCTACTATCTAAAGTAAATAATATTAAAATATATAGGTATTAAAGTTATATAAAAGAAAAACGCGTTTAGTGTGCTAATTATTATATTTATAGTTATTATTTTATAATATTACTTAATATTATATAACTCTCCTTATAATATATATTCCTTAATCCTATAATTAAATTTATTATATTAAATAATAAATTCTTCCTATCCTATTATTAGTACTTTATCTTTACTATATTTTATTATTTTCTCTTAGTAATTACTAAATTTCTCTATTCCCTTATTATTTTATATGCCCTAAATTTATGCCTTAATATTCTATATCTATTTATTTAATCTAGTAATCTAGTAAATTTATCCTCCTTAGCTTATAGCTTTATTACTATAGTGGTTATTACCCTTATAGTTAGTAATACTATTTACCTAGAGATTACTACCCTTTTTATTTATTTTCCTAATAATATTAGTAATATCTTATTTATCCCCTATAATATAGGCATTCTTAGCGTTATTTATTAGGTATCTAGCTAAACTACCTATGTATTTAAACTAGCCTTCCCTAGTAGTTTAGGCCTCTTACTTAACGTTAGTAAAGGTCCTATTTTGCCCTAAGGTTACTTATTACCTAATTTTAGTGTTCCCTAATATAATTTACCTTATTACCTATTAGTTTTACCTAAGGCTAGTGTTACTAAAGCTAATATTACTAAAACTAGTATTAGCTATATTAGTATCTCTAAAGCTAGTAATATCTAAATTTATTTTCCTAGGGTTCCTATTACTAGAATTAGCTTTACTAAAGCTAATCTTATTTTCTTTATATTCTCCTTAAATATTTTCTACTTATTTATAAGATTCTTAATTTTTATCTCCTATTTCTATATCTCTTTTAATATCTTTAATACTATAGATAATAATTCTATAATTTTTTTCTTATCTTTAGTTTTCTTAGCTATATCCCTTTTTAAAGTATTAAGTTATTTATTAATATTAACTAAAATTTTACTTAAATTATACTAGGAGATTTTTTCTTTATAGCTTTTTAATATTTCTAATACTTATTTAATCTTACTTTTAAAGCTTTTTAAATTCTCTTTTATTAAAACTATTAGCTTATAAACCTCCTTTACTAACTCTTTAATAGCTTTAAATACTATATTTACTTACTTTTTAGTGAAGGTAAACTTCTTTTTTATTCTATTAATTTACTTACTAATAGTATTAACTTTATTAACTAAGTTATTAATTTTACTTTATTTATATTACTTATCTATCTCCTTAGTTTACTAAGATTTAGATAATTTTAGCACTAGCTTATTTTCTATACTAATATAAAGTAAATTTATATACCTAATACTAGCTAGTGCTTTTATAATTATACTATTTACTATACTATATTTATTTATAAAATAAAGAGCTAATATATTAGCTTATAGTAATAAAGATAATATACTATTATATATAGCTATCTATTATTTATATTTAACTATTATATTATTATAAAAAGCTACTACTACTATTTTTACCTAGTTCTTTACTTTTCTTATTACTTTATACTCTATTAGATTAATAGTAACCTAATATATAAGCTTTCTTACTTATCTTACTACTACTTACTTTATTATTAAAGTAACCTTTTATTCTTTAAAAATAGTAAGAGATTAGATAACTATATTTTACTATAATATAAGGTATATATTCTTTAAATCCACTTCTAAACTATTAAACACTATCTTAGCGCCCTTAAGGGCAAATTTATATATATAAGTCTATATTATATTTCTAATATCCTATATCCTTTTCTAGTAACTTACTATTATATATTTAAATTTACTAAAATTAACTCCCTTTATATTTTTTCTTTTATATACTATATTAAATTCTTCTATTACTCTTTTATATATTACTACACTAATATTAGGTATTAGTATTTAAGCATTTACTCTTAATCTAGGCTTTCTAAATCTAGTAAATAATAGCTTAAAATTAAGTTTTACTATTTATTTATAAACTTATAATAGTCTAATAAGGTACTCTATAAGTATCTCTTTAACTTCCTTATTAAATTTACTTTTTACTATATTATTATTAACCTTTATTTCCCTAAACTTAGTATCTTTATTACTTTTAAGTTCTAATTCTAGCTTAAAAGATCCTACTCTTAATTAAGTTAAATCTTACTACTCTCTTACCTTCTTTAGTTAGTAAGTTTCTAGATTTATTTTCTTTTTATACTAATTCTTTTCTTTTCTTTCTTATATAATTCTCTCTAATTAAATCCTATATAGCTTAATCCCTTATTTACCTTTCTATAGATAAATCTAATATAATATCTACTATATTATTATTATTCTCTATTTACTTCTCTCTATTAACTATTACCTATATAACTTTAGCTACTTTATTAGTACTTTTACTACCTTCCTTTACTAATAGTAATAGTTTATTTAACTTATTTTATTATATACTAGATTTATCTTAATACTATTATAGCTATAATTATATAACTTATTATATTAGAAGTAAGAATTAGTATAATTAGCTATTTTAGTTTACTTAATCTAAAAGGTAGTTTTAGAACTTTACCCTCTTATAGTAGGTTATAGTTCCTAGTTATACTAAAATCTTATTAATTTACTAATTATATTTAGCTTTTTACTATTAGTAGTAAATTACTATTATACTAAATTAGTAACTATAAGCTATTCTATTAACTAGTTTTATTATTCTAATACTAGTACTTAAATATATAAATAAGCTACTTATATTTACTTATAGAGTATTTAGTCTTATATACTAACCTTATTATTAAATAAAATAAAGTCTAGTATAGCTAAAGGGGTTATTATATAGGTTTATATATTACCTATAAAACTTATATTTAACTTCTACTATAATATTATAAGGTCTTACTTAGTACTTTTAGTAATTATTACACTCCTATATTTCCTATAGCTAATTTAGCTTTAGTTCTAATAGTTTTTAGACTTTTATATTATATATAATATTATTCTTAGAAATAAATACTATAAAGGAAAATAAAACTAAAATAAAAATAGCTATACTTATATTAAATTTAACTATATAAAGCTAGTAGGGTATTAGAGAATAATATAAAGTAAGAGTGTAGTAAGCTTCCCCTAGTTAGCGTAATAAAATATATATATAAGAAGAGGCCTTATAGCTTTGCCCTAACTAGTTAAATCTAACTTCTTATAAAATACCTCTTTTCCTTTACTATTATTATTTTATAGGTAAATTTATACCTTTTTTTATATACTCCCTTTACTAATTAATTAGGTTCTTTTTAAGGTATTCTTTTACTATCTTAGCTATATTAATTTATATCTTACTTTTAGCTATCTATTAGTTATCTTTAGTAGTAAATCCCTTCTATTAGATAAGGAATTTTACTTTTATAGTCTTATTTCTTTTAGAGATTTTAACCTAATAACTATAGATTTATTTAATTTCCTAATAGTTTACTTCCTCTAGATTATTAAATATAATTAGTAATAAAGCTAGTTTTTCCTTATTAAATAAGTCCTTTTCTTATACTAGCTTTTATATTTATACTATAGAAACCACTAGATAGACTTATAAATCTAGAGGGAAATCTAATTAATATGCTAATAGATTTACCTTTTCTAGTACCTTATATAGTCCTACCTTTTATAGTAACTATTTTTTCTTAGGTTTCCTAGGTAATTTATATCCCTTATATAATTATAAATAAACTATATCTCCTATATTAATATTAACTAGTTTATAATAGTTATTATACTAAATCTTAGTAAAGGTAGCTACTATTATAATTACTAGTTAGGCCTTATACTAGTATAACTTTTATAGCATTACTATATTATTTATACTAGTTCCTATATTAATTATATTATTTAGGGAAAGAAAATTAATAATACTTAGAGAATAAAACCTATATAGTAGCTTATTAGAAGCTTACCCTATACTTATAGCTATAGTATTATTTAATTAATACTATAGTACTAGGAGTATTATAGTCTATATTATATCTAGATCTATTATTATATAGTAATATAATATAATTATTACTATCTAGTTTTTCCTTTTAGCTATTCTATCTATCTATAAGTAATATACTATACTTATAAGAAGTTTAACTCCTATATACTTAAATATCTCTTTCTATATATTAGATATAAACTTTAGGTCCTTATTACTAATAATTTATCTTAGTAATCCCTAGTCTATAATATATAAGGTATAAAGGAGTAATTCGACCTAAATCTCTACTAAATATATTATATATTCTAGTATTAGAAGGGTTCTCTTACTAAATAAGTAGTTTACTAGATATAATAAATTATATATAGTGTATTCTTCTATTTACTATATTATATTAGTAGCTAATACTTCTAGTATATCTATAATAAAATTAAGTAAGATTATATAAAATAGCGTTAGCTTTAGCTATAATAGCTATAACTCCTTAGGTAGCTTTAAATAATTAATTATATTTTCCTAATATATTATATAATAGGCTATATAATTATAAATTTACTAACTTATATATAGAAAATAGACTAATTAAAGCTTTACTACGATTTAAGTAATTCTAAAATATTACTATTTATTATAGACTAGTTATAAAATAGATTTAAGCTCTATAGTTAGAATATAAAGATAGAAAAATCTATCTTTACTATAGTAGTATAATAGACTATTCTTATATAAGTCCTATTTATATAAAGAAATCTTTAGTCTAACTCTAGTATTCTTTATTACTTACCTTTCTTAGTAAGCTTATATTACTATAATAATTTAGCTAAATTTTTAATTATACTAATATCCTATAATAATTCTAGCTTTAAGACTATTATCTATAATTATAGTTATAATATACTCCTTACTTATAAAATAAGCGCTTATATCTAATTTATTATATTAGCTTTTCTATACTACCTCCTAGTAGGTTACTTTTACTAGTAGTCTTAAAAGTATATCTAGCACTATATTTAGTATCCCTAGTTATCAGGAGCGTAAGGGACAGAGATAGGATTATCACATAATAGAGCATTAGCAAGACCTCGGACCTACTAGGTTAGGGAGGGGTTAGCTAGTAGCTAGATAGTTACGTAAGCGTAGGGTAAGGTATTTAGTAAGGACTACCTATATTCTTATAGAAGGTTAGAGCTTAAAACCTTTATATAACTACCTCTAGGTAGTACCTTTCTAGCTATAACTATAAATCTAAGCTATTACTTTATTCTATTATTTTTTAACCCTTAAGTTATAATAAATTAAGCTCTTAATCCCTTTAGAGTAATAAACTATTAGCTAGATTATAATATTAGCACACTAAAGAATATCTATATAAAACATACTTATACCCCCTAGTAGTAATACTATAAATAAGTAAGGTAGTAATAGTATAGTAAATACTTAAATAATAAATACTAATAATTAAGTATATTAGATACTACCTAAGACTAATCTAGATAATAATACTAGAATTAAGAATAATAGTATTAAGGAAGTAGTATAATAGTATTATAATATTATATAAGCTAAGCTATAATATATATAGAAAATATAGGAAATTCTATAGATAAAAGTAAAAATTAAGAAGCTTTAGGTAAACCTACTATTAGTTAAAACCTAGTAAGGACTTATAAATCTACCTCCTTAGGTTAGACTAACTACTCCTATACTTACTTTACTAATAAGTACTAAGTAAGTAGTAAATATATACTAATATAGTATTATTAAGATATAGCTATAAATACTATTATATAAGGGGAATACTTATAAAAACCTCTAGAATTTCCTAGTAAACTTAAATATATTATTTAAATTAAACTAATATACCTTTTATAATAATATAATAAAGGTAGCTTATACTAGTAAATACCTTACTAATAATATAAAGTAATAATAGATATATTATATAGCTATAAATAGTTATATAGAATATAAGGACTATAATTAGGTAAGCTTTATTATATAGCTAAAAACTAGAATAATAAATAAGAATACTAGATACTTAGAAGTAACTAAGTTACTACTAAATCTTTAGTAAGGTAATAGCTAATTATTTTAAGCCTTTATTAGGAATTAGACTAAGGTTAAATCTAACCTACCTAAACTAATTCTAATATAACTAAGAATCTATATATTTATTAATAGCCTTAATAATACTATAAGAAAGTAAATACTTAGCTAGAAGTTTCTAACTACTTAAAGCTAGTTATAAAGCTAAGGTAAGAAAGTAAAGGTAGTAATAAAACTAATATAAAGTTATAAAAAGAGTTAAAACTATAAGAAAAAGTAATAATAATTAACTTTACCTATAGATAACTTATAGTAATAAAATAAAGGGTAAGTAAGAAGATTACCTATTATATATTATAAATATAGGAAGCCTAAATATATCTTAATAGCTTACTATTTATTAGACTACTTTATTTATAAGAGTAATAAATATACTATAAAGAAGTATAATAATAGTAGTAATAAAGTATTTAATCCTAATAAGATACTACTTTTATTTATATAAACCTAGGATAGGGGGCTTATTATAGATAAATTAGTAAACCTAAGAGTTAGAGTCTATATATCTCTATAATAAAATTACTAATAGGTAGTAGTAAAGGCACTAATAGATTTAGGTATATAATCCTTAACTATATACCTAAAGTTATTATCTAAGAAAAATTAGAAAAGAGTTAAAAAAATAGATTAAAACCTTAAAAGTATAAGTAAAAATATAGTTTTATATTAAGAAATTCTAAGAAGATTAGTATTAATAAAGAATAGTATAAAGTTTATAAAGGTTTACTAAGTTAGCTACTTTATTATAAATACTAAAGAAGGGCTATTACTAGGTATAGACTAGATTAGAGAATATAAACCTATAGTAATATATTAGAAAGAGAAGTTTTAAAAATACCTAGTAATAAGGGAGTGCCTTTTATATACTTAGGGTAAGTAAAGAGTATATAGAGTATTAAGATAGTTAGTAATTACTTTAGTATTAGGTTTAGTAAAAGTTATCTTAAATAGCCTAAAGAATAAGAAAGGAAAAGAACTAGAAAAGAACTTACTAAAAGACTTACTAAAGCTAATTTAGGAAATAAGTAGTAAGGAAGTAGTAATAGTCTTAGAGTATACCTATAAGTTATATAAGTAATATATTATAGCTAACCTAAGATCCTTAGATAGTCTAAGTAATAAGTAACCTATAACTAAGTAAGGGCTAAGTAATAATATAGATAAACTAGAGCTTCTAGAGAAATACTTAGAATTTAAAGATATATTTAATAAGGATTTAGTAAGAATACTTCCTAAACTAGGGGGCTATACTTATATAATTAAATTAGAAGAAAGGAAAATATTACCTTAGGGACTAATATATAACTTAGCTAAGAAAGAGCTAGAGGTACTTAAGGAGTATCTTATAAATATATAGTAAAAGAAATAGATTAGAAGATTAGCTAGCCTAGCTAGGGCTTTAATTTTATTTATCCTAAAGAAAGGAGGGAAATTAAGGCTTTATATAGATTATAAGGGCCTAAATAAGATTACTATTAAGAATAAGTCCCCTTTACTACTAATTACTAAAATCCTTAATTACTTAAAAGGCATAGTTATCTAGATAAAACTTAACTTAATAGATATATACTACTAGCTATAATATTTACTTAGGTAATAAGTAAAAGATAGCGTTTTATTATAAATATAGGCACTTTAAGTATCTTATAATACTATTTAGATTAGTTAATATACTAGTAACTTTTTAGGAGTATATTAATAAAGTCCTTAAGGATATTATAGATAATATCTATATTATCTACCTAGATAATATCCTAATCTATAGTAGTAATATAGCTACTTATATAGGCTATATTAAATAAGTCCTAAGCAAACTCTATAATATAAAGCTTTTTATTAACCTAAAGAAGTGTTAATTTTTAGTTATAAAGGTTGAATTCTTAGGATTTATTATATCTAAGAAAAGTATTATAATAAAACTATTAAGGGTAGAAGTAATTATAATATAGCTAATACCTTATAGCGTCCTAGATATTTAATTATTCCTTAGGTTTACTAGATTTTATTAATATTTTATTAAGTAGTATAGTAAAGTAGTTATTTTATTAATAAACTAACTTAAGGGAGAATAACTAGTAACCTTTAAGCTAGAACCCTATAAGCTAGCTATATTTAGAGAACTCTAGAAGTTATTCTAGGAAGCACTAATTTTAGTATACTTTAACTTACTTACTTTATTAAGAGTAAAGATAGATATATTAGGTTTTACTATTAGAGTAATACTTATAATATTAGTACTAGGTTACTAGCACCTAGTTATGTATATATTAAGGAAGTTAACTAATACTAAGTTATACTACCTTACACTAGATACTAAATTATTAGTAATCTAAGAGGCTTTTAGGGTATAGAGGTATTACCTAATGTACTTAACTTACTTAATTATAGTAATAATAGATTACTTAAACTATAAGTACCTAGCTATAAAGCTATAGCTAACTAGTAGGTAGGTAATAGTGCTTAATAAGCTATGCCTATTTAACTTTAGAATTAAATATAAGGCTAGTAAGTTAAACCTTACTAATATATTATTAAGAAGGGTAGATTATATAAGTAAGAATAGGAAAGTAAAGGTAGTAACCTTATAGCTACTAAACTTCTTATCTAAGTTTATAAATACTAATTAATAGGAACTCTATAGTAGTAATAGGAATACTATAAGTTTTATTATATTATTATTTAATATAGTAAATAGTTAGTTATAAAGACCCTATAATAGTAATAGGAATATCTAGGGTTTTAAGAAAATATAACTTAGCTATATTTTTAAGGAAGCTATAAGACTAGATATTATTAAAAAAGGTATTCTAGCTAGTATAGTTACTAGTAAGTGGCAAGGGCGCCCCTTAGAAACGCTGCTTAACTATAGTGTACTTATAAGACTAGAAGTAACTTATAAGCTAGCTACTTATAGAGATATTATAGTAATAATCTAAGCTATTTAGAGAACCTTTTCTAAGTTTAACTTTAACACTTAGGATAATAGCTTAGAATTAGATATTCTAATTTAAGTATTATTATTAGGTGTGTAGTAAAATAATAAGTTTACTATATATTAGAGAAAGCTACTTAAGAGTAGTAACTTAGAAGTATTATAAATATAGTTAATTAGACTCTCTAAGCTATTAATATTTAAGAGTTAAGTTTATATTCCCTAAAGGATAAGAAAAGAGATTTTATTACTAATATATAATAACCTTACTACTAGGTATTAGGGAGTTAGTAAAATACTTTATTAAATTATAAGTTAGTACTACTAGCTATTAATAAAGAAAGATATAAAGGTATATATTAGTACTTATATAAACTATTAAGTTTTAAAGCTAAGGTACTATAAGCTATATAGTAAGTTAGCTACTCTACTAGAGCTAGATTACCCTTTTTAAGAACTATTAATAGATTTTATTACTAAATTACTACTAGTTAAAGATGCTAACTAGACTTATAATATAATCTTAGTAATTATAAACTATTTTATAAAGTATAGTATTTATATCCCTATTTTAATATAACTAATAAGTAATAGGTTAGCTACTATATTCCTAGAGTATATCTTTAGAGATTATAGAGCCCTAGAAGGTATTATAATAAATTAAGGTTTTATATTTATAAGCGGATTTTAGATAACCTTTTACTATCTTATTATAACTAAGTAGCTACTAAGCATTATTTTTTACTTATAAATAAATAAGTAAATAGAATAATTAAACTAGGTCCTAGAATATTATTTAAGGGCTTTCTCCTATACTAAATAAACTAACTAGGCTAATAACCTATTAATAGTATAATTTATATATAACACTAGTAACTATATAACTTATAGCTATATACTAGTAGAGGTATTATAAGGGTATAACCCTAGGGGCCTATAGTAAGTAGTACCTAATATTTTACTTATAAATAATTAGGCTAAGAGTAGAGTATTATTACTAAAAGAGAAATATATAGTAATTAAATAGCTTTTAATTAACTTATAAGCTTAGTATAAGAAATACTATAACTAGAAAAGGACCCTAAAGAGGTTTAAAGTTAGTAATTATATTTTACTATTTATAAAGAATATTAACCTAAGATAGCTAAGTAAGAAGTTAACTATAAAGTACCTAGGCCCTTATAAGATTATAAGGGTAGTTAGGAGTTATAGATTAGCTTACTAGCTAGAATTACTTACTAGAATGTGGTTATATAATATATTTAATATTATAAGCCTTAAACCCTTTAAAGGGAACCTAAGTAATATAATAAATACTTCTTTACTATAAGATAATATTAAGGATAATAAGTAAGAGTCTAAGGTAAAAAGAATTATCTTATATTATTATAATAGTAAGTATTATAAGTACTTAGTTAAATAGAAAGGCTATAATAGCTTAGAGAATTTATAGGTATTAAAGAGAGATTTTATTATAAGGGATATTATCTATAACTATAAGTAGTAACTAGGTAGCTAGGTTATAGTAGTAAAACCGCCCTTAGTAAATAATATAAGGTAATACCCTATAAATATAGTAAATAATATAGGGTAATATTCTAAAAAGATATAATTATATTACTCTTATAATTATAATATAACTACCTAGTAATAATTACTTAAAAAGCATTTCCTTATCCTTACCCTTACCCTTATTCTCTCTAGAGACTATAGTAATAATAAGTATAAAAGCCTTTAGAGATATAGGGGCTTTATTATTAGAAAAGTTACTTTCTTTATATATAAAGATATAAAGCTCTCTAGGTAACTTAGAAGGACTAATATAAGTAGGAAGCCTAGAGGTATAAGAAGTAAACTACTAGTAAGTTAGTAAAGAAGTGCCTATAGATATTTAAAAGACTTACTATTAGGATATTCTTATATATATAGTAAAGGCAGTTTATAATATTAATTTAGACCTTAAGGTTAGTAGTATTAGCTAGCTATACTATAATAACACGCTTATTATACTTAGCTTCCTAGGTTACTTTAGTAGCTACTTAAGTATAATAAATATACCTATACTTATTAGTATTTTTAGTCTTTAGAAAGGTATTATATAGTTTTTACTTAGTATAAATAAAAGACTATTAGTATATTAGTAGTAATTAAGTTAAGAGAACTAGAAATATACTTACTTTATTAAGGTAGTAGTAATCTCCCTTAGGTATAGCTTTAATAATATTAAATAGCTTTTTATAAAGCTATATAATTTAAGTAAGGTACTAGTAGTAAGTTAGTATCTTAAAACTAAAGACTTAGAATAGGTAGTTATACTCTAATATATATCTTATTATTTTAGGTATAATAGGTATATTTAGCTAAGTTTACTACTATAGGTTAGTAACTATAAGAAGTAAAGAAATAATAAGATTATACTATAAGAGTTATTATACTTTATAAAAAAAGGTTTATTTTCCTTAAGATACTAAGAAATAGTATAAGTACTATTCTTAGGCTATATATTCTATATAGTAACTTACTAACTATACTATATATATAGAATTTTAGTATTACTAGCTATAAGTTAGTAATAATAACCTAGTAAGGAAGTAGTAAACTTATATAGAAATTTTAAATACTATTTTTTTTTAAGGTAACTTCTTTAGTAACTTCCCTAAGGGTTTATTCTATAAAGGTAAACCTAGTAGTAAAGTAGGAGTTAATAAATAGATTTTAGATATTATAAGCTAGCTATAGGTTAGTAGTAAGGAAGTAGTAAAGGGAAGATAAGTAAAGATAAAGAAACTTATAATAATTAGATAGTATATAAGGGAAAGGAAGTGTATATATAAGGGGGGAAGATCTAGTCCCTTTTATATTAACTATAGACCCCCTAAGTAATTTACATACTATATATAGCTAATATAGGGATTATAATATTTACTATTATTATTACTATTTATAAATATACTAGTAGCTATAAATATATAGTAACTATACTACTATATTACTAAGACCTATAAATAAGTTTATTTATATATATAGTATCTAATACCCTATCTATTTAACCTAATTATAAAATTTAATATAGGGTATTTACTCTCTTAGAACTATTAGTATAAGGTAAAGAGTATTTACTTTACTATATTAGAGTAATATATAGGTTACTATTTAGGATTAATAAATAGGGGGATAATAATATTTATACCCTAGTATTATTAGTATTATTATTTTTAATAATATATTACGCTATAATATATTATATATAACCTAAACCCTTTATTAACTATAGCCCCTAGGACTATATTATGTAAGCGCCCTAAGTAAGTAGCTTATTATATAATTAAGGATAATTATATAAAGAGGGGGTATTATATTAGGAGCGTAAGGGATAGAGATAGGATTATTATATAATAGAGTATTAGTAGGACCTTAGACCTACTAGGTTAGGGAGGGGTTAGCTAGTAGCTAGATAGTTATGTAAGCGTAGGGTAAGGTATTTAGCGAGGACTACTTATATTCTTATAGAAGGTTAGAGCTTAAAACCTTCACGTAACTGCCCCTAGGTAGTACCTTTCTAGCTATAACTATGAATCTAAGCTATTACTCTGTTCTATTATCTTTTGACCCTTAAGTCGTGACACTAGTATATAAGTTACCTTAAGGTTAAATTATAATAAATAATTTATAACTTTTGCTAGTTTTAGATTAGCCTTATCTAAATCTATTATTAATAATAAGGTATGCTTAATAATCCCTTTTACTAGGGAATAGTTAGTTAATATATTAACTATTATATTATTAGATTAGACTATTTTCTAAAGCTTTCTAATACTCTATATAATTATAGCTACTTCTACCTTAGTTAAAATATACTACTTCTTAATACTTAATATTACCTTAGAAAGAAATAAAATTAGCTATATTTAGTTATTTTTAATATCCCTTTTAGGGACGCTTTAACTATCTTATTTTTCTTATAATTAGAAAGTATATAACCTAAATCCTTCCTTATAGGTATTAATTTTAAGGAAAAGTAGCTTTTATAAATTATAATACTATAGGGTTTATTTCTTACTTAAGAATAATTTAATATCTTTAAAAGCTTTTTTCTCCTACTTAGTTAGTAAAAATATCTTTTATTATATCTTTCTTTTTTATACTAGTTTTAAAATACTAGTAATTTTCTTATTCTTATTATAGAATTCCCTTAATAGCGCTATTTTCTATATTTATAATAGTTAGATTTATATATTAAACTATAGAATTCTATTATAGAGAAATCTAGCTATTCTAATAAAGGTTTTAAGACTTAATAGATTACTTAGGAAAATTATCTTTTAAAAAGCTTTAAGCCTATTATTAGTGTTAATAATCCTATTACTATTAATAATAAAACCTAGTAGTTAAATGTGAGAACAAAGGATAGCTAGGCAAGAGGTATAGGGGCACTTGTGTATTTACTAAAGCTTGCTAGGTCTAAGTGTTGTGCGCGCGAGTCGCTGGCTTTTATCTAGCGGCTCGCTAGTATTACGTAGACCTAGCCCTAGGCCTAGCATGCCTATAGGGTGTGCACGCTATGTTGTGGGTAGGGCCTCACAATTACCTCCCTACTTATAGCTAGGCTCCTAAACAGCTTTTACTAGCTACTTCGCAGCTATTTGCTAACTAGTAATAGCCTCTAAAATAATAATAAACAACAGATAGGGTTTAACTACAAATTCACCTATAATTCTTTGTTATATCATATACTCTTCCCTTCTATAACTATAGTAATTTTTTAATTATTTCTTATACCTTTAGTTTCTATCCCTTCCTAGTCCTTAATCGCCATATATTCATTATAGAAGATAAGCATATTCCTTTAAAAGAATATAGCTATATATATTATTTACGCACTAGATATACTAAGTTCAAGAAACGTCCCCTAGCTAAGCCTATATTACCGTAGATTAACTATTAATTTCCCTATAATCTATTTATAGATCCTTAAAAGATAAAATATTCTAAGCGCTATACCTAATACTATAACTATAGTAATTCTTATAAGACTATAAGTATACTACTCTTCCCGTATTTTTTAGTCTTATTTTACTAATAAATTCCTATAGGCTATAGCTATAATAAGGGGTGATTTTATTAACCTCCTTATAGTTTTAGACTAGGCCTAAATACTTATAGATATCTGTAGTAATATAGTAGAGGAAGACCCTAAGGACTACCTATTTTTAGAGGCCTCTTGCTTCTATATTACTAAGTATTACCTCTATCTAATAATAGGGTTTAACCACGCAAACACATTACACTATATTGCTTTTAGCTTAACTAGGGCTATAAAGGTCTATTAGGTTTATCTCTTTACTATATATTCGCTAGTCTCTTACTTACATTTAGTAGTAGCATGCCTCTATTATATACTAATAGTACGTAGTATTATAATAGCAGCTACTTATTATAATATTCCCTAGCCTAATTCTAGGGTATGTAAGTATTATAGTTATTCTGCCCTACCTTACTATATATTTACTAATTCTTCTATAGCTAAACTACCGCAAACTTAAGATCACATAGAATATAAAAATAACTTTACGCCTATAACACTTAGATCTAGGGTATGTCCCCTAGGGGATAGCGAAACATTATTTTACGCTAGTGATACGCTAGATAATTGCTAAGGATAAGAACAGCGCTAAGTATCTTATTTATAGGGTGTAATAGTGGCTAATAAGGCTAGGCCTTTTTTATTATAACTCTATATCTCTTCGCCTATAACTTGCCTATATATCGCTACCTTTCTTATATAATCTGCTTTAGTAAAACGCTTAAATTACATATTAAGCGCCTTCTATATCTTCTACTAGAACCTATTAGTTATATTCGCTTAGCTAACCCTTCTATTTTACTAGGTATTTATTACCTTTATAGGTCTTCTTATAGTCCTTAACTTCCTTAACTTTATACTTATCTTCTTTATCCTTAAGGTCTAGCATTAGTATATCCTTATCCCTAGCGTCTTCGCGGCGATTCTATAGCTCTAATAGGCTTATATAAAATACATTATATAGCTATCTATACTTCTTAGGTAATACTAGTCTATACGCTTATTTCCCTACGGCATTAAGTACTTAAAAAGGCCTAATAAATCTAGGGATTAGCTTCTATTTTACATCCTTAAGCCTAATATTCTTTACTAATAGCAGTACTAGGTTACCTTAATATAGCGTTAATAGCTAGTAACGCTAGTTATAGTACTTTACCTAGGTTTTAGTAGCTTTAGCCTAGTTCTCCTTTAAACGCTCTCTAACTTTATGTAGCTTTGTAACACATATATGTGCTTCTAGTACCTCCCCTTCCTAGCTCTTACCCCTAAGAGCCAGAAAAAACTCAGGCAAATAGCCTATAAGTAAATAGTTCAGGGAGTAGCTAGTGCTCCTATTTACTGCATTATTATAGGCAAATTAAGCTATTAGGAGCAGCTTAGGCTATATTTATTAGTTCTCTATAATAAAACATTAAAGGTAGTGCTTAAGTACTTAGTTTATTCTTTCTATCTACCTATTAGTTTAGGGGTAAAATACTATAGAAAGCCTCCGCTTTACCTAAGATAGGTAGCATAGGTCTGACTAGAATTAGCTTATAAAGACTAAACCTCTATTAGATATAATGCCCTCCGGGGCTCTAAATTATAGCTTAATCTCTTTATAGAAAAGTTCTGCTAATTTAGCCGCATTAATAGTAGTAGTTATAGGTAGGAAGACAGAATACTTAGTAAATTAGTCTATAATCACTAGGATTATGTTAGTCTCTTACTTGCCTGCTCGCGTAATAGGTAACCCTATAATAAAGTCTATTAAGATTTCTATCCACAGTTACCTTAGTATTAGCAGCAATTTAAGGCTTCTATATAGGTAATACCTTCTAGCTACTACCTATTAGTAAACCCTATAGCTTATAATATAGTCTAAAATAGACTTACTTATAGCTAGCTACTAAAAGTAATGCTTTAGTAGCTCTAGAGTGCGCTTAATCCTAAAGTAACCCGCTAGCGGATCATTATAGTATAGCTATAGAAGCTCCTATTATAAGATAGGCTCCTAGGGAATAACTACCTAGTCTTAGTATAATAGAAGACCCCCTATGCTACGCAACTATAGACTAGCCTTTCCCTTCCCTTTTACTAGGGAGTTATTAATCTTACTATTCTATCTCTATAAATCTAGGTCTTAATCCTATGCCTTCTATAGTAGTTATGCTAATAGTTTATTTAGCCTAGATTAGTAGGGATCTAGTGACATAATAATCCCCTATATCTCTTATACTACACTAATATCTTAGACACACGCTACCTTCTCCTTAAAATCCCCTTTAGTTAGCTAACCTTTTACTAGATCCACAGTGGCTAACTAGCTTCTTAACTAGGCTACTCTAGCCATTCTCTCTATAGGGACTAGGGCATTTTCCTCCCCTAAAGATATCTTATTAAGCCTCTCTACACCTAAGACTAGGGCATTTTCCTCCCCTAAAGGTATCTTACTATATCTTCTTTAATATATTAGTTTCTCTTCTTCTACTATTTTAGTAGGTACTATCTTCCTTTAAAGTTCTAGTAATAGTGCCCTATTTATTAGGGGTTTACCCTTATAATTAGACCTTCTTAATAGTGCATCCACTAGGTTACTTTTCCTAGGTCTATGCCTAATTATAAAGTAGAAGGGGCAAAGGAATATACACTATCTTACCTACCTTCTATTTAACTTCTACTACCTTATAAAAGTCTATAGGTTATAGTAGTTTAATAGGACTTTAACTAGGCTTGCCACGCCCTTAATATAGTGTCGCTAGTGTTTAAATAACTCTACTATAGTAAGTAGCTCTTAATTAGCTATGCCGTAATTACACTTAGTGTCTATAAATTTCCTTAACTAAAATGCCACTAAATACTAACAGCCCTTATTGTCCTATTAAGATAGGATTCCTACTATTATAAAGATTAAAGTATCTATCTTAATGCGCACTGGTTAACTTGGGTTATAATAATAGAGGAGAGGCGCTTACTAGAAGGCCTCTTTTAGCTAGTTAAACGCTAGCTATTCCTTTGCTCCGAATATAAACTTCCTAGTCTAGATGCTATTTTAACTGCCTTTTATTAACACATAAAGAGGTGCTATAATCCTAGAGTATCTATAGATAAACTATTAGTAGAAGTTATAGAACCTAAGGAAGGACTATATATCCTTAAAGCTTATAGGCTCTTTCTATTCTTAGATTATATTAACCTAGTAAGTATCTATTAAGATCCTATTAACTAATAGGATAAACCCTAGGAACTCTACTAACTCCTAGTAGAATAAACACTTTAAGGGTTTTGCGTATAACTCCGCTAATCTTATATATTCTAAAACTTCCTTAATATATATAGTGTATTCCTCCTATGTCTTTAAAAAAATAAGGATATTATCTAGATACACCACATAAATAATATTAACTAGCCTATAGAGCGCTTTATAAATATAACTTTAAAAAGTAGCTAGGGCATTAGTTAACCTAAAGGGCATTACAAGGTATTTATAGTGTCTATAATAGGTATAAAACGCAGTCTTCTACTTATTACCTCCTTTAATATAAATTTAATAGTATATATCCTTAATGTTAATTTTTAAGAAGTAGCAAGCTCCTTAGTACCAGTCTAGGATCTCTAAAATTAGGGGGAGAGCGTAGCGATTCTTCTATATTACTCTATTAAGTCCCTAATAATCCACACATAACTAGAGTGTCTTATCTTTCTTTAGCATAAACAGAATAGGCACGCCTATAGGGCTCTTAAAGGGTCTTATCCGGCCTTTCTATAGGTTTTTATTAATATATTTGTAGAGTTCCCTTAGCTTGCTTTAGGAAAGAGGGTAGATTAGTCCGTACAGGGGTGTAGCCCTAGGTACTAGGTTAATCGCGTAGTTAGTCTCTTTTCTTAATAGTAAGCTTCCTACCTTATCTAATATAAATATATCTTTAAACTTATGTAGTTCTAGGGGAATATCTTTAATAGTTCTATACACTCTTACCTCCTTATTATCTTTAAGGGTAATAAACTTATCTTCTATAACCCCTATAATAGCATATATAATAGTCTTATTACGCGTTACTTTTATGAATTTATAGGGAGTTAATAGTAAAAAGGCTACTTTTCCTTTCTTAAACCACTATTCCTATAAATAGAGGCAAAAGTATATGTATTCTTCCGCAAGGGTATACATTCTAATTAATATAGGGCTTCCCCCTACTCTTAGGTCTCTATCTATAGCTACACACAGTAGCTTAAGGTCCCTTTCTTCTCCTCTTAAGTCCTTAATTATAATAGGCACCTTATAGATACTATATTAAGGGACTATAAGGGCTCCTACTACCTTAATAATAGGTGCCGTGGCCTTAGCCTAGTTAAGTTTGTAGGTTCTTATAAACTTAATGCTAATCACATTAATCTTAGCGTAACTATCTAGATTAGCCGCTGTTTTAATGTCTTTATGCCTATAGATAGTAACTAGTGTGTAAAACCAACGCCCTATTAGCACCTTAGTATTAGAGGTAAAGGTAAGGGCATCTACTTCTACCTTAGGGAGTTTTCTAGGCCTTCTTAGGGCTCTTTCTTAGGTTTCTTATAGTAATATATAAGGTGTCCTATACTATTGTAGTTATAACACTATATCTTATCCTTAGGTTTAGCAGTGTTTAGGTAGGTAGCTAGGCCCTTCTCCTAGTCCTTATTCCTTTAATCTTTATAAGGTCTATAACCTTATAGGGAGTTATTCCTATAGTGCTAAGGGTTCTTATATAGGCCTTTATCTCCTAATTACTTAGATTTTCGCTTATTCTTTAGCATAGCCTCCTAGAATCACTAGGCAAGTTATATAACCTCTTCTTAAGTCTTATTAGTAATAGAGGTATATAGGTTAATATAATCCTATAGGTTAGGGAGTAACTTTATAAAGAACATAAGGGTATAAGTCTTTTCTAGGGCTCTTTCTAGGTGTTTCTCTAGTAAATCTAAGAAGATACTAAACTTAATAGGGCTTTAACCCTTACGTTACTTCATATTCTCTAATTACATTACTATTTATATATTATGATTAGTAAAGTCCTAAAGTAGTATAAGTGTCTAGGTCTAAAATTTATCCTAGTTATCTTTAAGGTTATCCTAGCTATTAGCCTGCTATTCTTTAAGGTATCTATCCTATCTTGCCCTATAATTAATATGTATATAGTTAAGTGTAAAAAGGATCTTCTAGTAGTTATATTAGAACTTCTTCTTTGCCCTATTAAAGGTATAGTTTAGGTTATTAATCTATATCTTATATCTCTATAGGTTTATAGGATATTAGAGGTTAGTAATATTCTAAACTTTAACCTCTTAGCTACTATAGCTTAAGAAAGTGCTAGCTCTTTACTACCTTTTTAATTATTCTTCTCTAGTATTACACTATAATAAATCTTAGAGCTCTTACTCTTTTTCCTATAGTTTCTAAAGTTCCTTAAGCTAGGTAATTTGCTCTACTATTACCATAGCTTAGGCGTGGATAGTAAGGGGTATATCTTTAGTTATAGTACCTATAGAATAGGGCGTGTTCTTAGCTATAGTATTACCCTTATCTAGTAGCCCTTAGTTATTATCTAATATTACTCTTATAGATTAGGTAGTTCTCCCCCCTATATTACTCTTAGGTAGCTAGTAGGAGAAGCTTTAGAATTATAAAAATAAAGAATAGCTAGGTAAGAGGTATAGGGGCACTTATATATTTACTAAAGCTTACTAGGTCTAAGTATTATGCACGCAAGTCGCTGGCTTTTATCTAGCGGCTCGCCAGTGTTATGTAGACCTAGCCCTAGGCCTAGTATACCTGTGGGGTGTGCACGCTGTGTTGTAGGCGGGGCCTCACATTAAATAATAGAATAACTAATAAATAACTTCTTTATAGTAATTATTATCCTATTTTCTTTAAGAATCCTAAGTATAATATTAAGATAGCTTAAATACTCTTTAAGACTATCTAAAAATATAATAATATTATTAATATAGACTTATATAAAATACTTATACTTTTAGAAAAGTCTATTTATAAACCTTTAGGTAAATATAAGGGAGTTCTTAAATCCTATTAATATTATATTTAACGCTTTAAGACCTTAATTTAATATAACTACTATATAGGCTTAATAGTTACTTTTAACTAGTAGTTAGTAAAAAAATCCTATTTTATTAAAAAGAGAAAAAACCTTCTTACTATATATATTATTTATAATATTACTTTAGTCTAGTAAAGGGTATATATCTAGCACTACTATATTATTAAGTAGCCTTATATTAATTATAACTCTCCCTTTCCTTTTCTAACTAGTTTCTTACTAAACTATAAACACTAGGTATACTATAGCTACTAGCTTATTTAAATATAATATTTTCCCTTTTAAGTAGAGTTTATTATATACTTTATTAAGTTTAGTTATATTCTATCCTCCTAGTCTATAAGGCCTAATTAGCCTTATTTAATACTACTATTTATCTATAAGATTAATTCTTATCTTCTAGTTTTCTAGTTAGTATAGGGATAATACCTCTATTATAATAAATATTATATTTATTAGTTAGTTAAACTAGTTTACTTACTGCTTTTTAGTTAATATTAGTAATTTATATACTAAATTTATTAGTTATATATAGGATTTCCTCTAGGTATAAAATCCTATATAATAGCACTCTAGTATTAACTTTCTTTAGATTAAGGTTATCTTTCTCTTTATTAGATTTATTACTATTCTTATCTTTATTTTCCTTTTTCTCTATAATATCCTTACTAAAATAAGTATAGTATATAAAAGGATTATTAACTAGGTAATTAGCATTAACCTTACTAGCTATAGTTAGGTATATAACCTTCTAGTGTTTTCTAATAATAATAATTTTATTAGTTAGGTTATAGGTAATTATCTATCCCTTACTAGATTTATTAAATAGTATATTGTGAGAACAAAGGATAGCTAGGCAAGAGGTATGGGGGCACTTGTGTATTTACTAAAGCTTGCTAGGTCTAAGTGTGTTATATATATAAGTCACTAGCTTATAGCTAGTGGCTTACTAGCGTTACGTAGACCTAGCCCTAGGGCGTGGCTTATCTACGGGGTGCGCTAGTGTAGTGCACCTATATTATAAGTAGGGCCTTATAATTACCCTCCCTTTTATAGCTAAGCTTCTAAATAGCTTTAAATTCCTACCTAAGATATAGCTATTTACTAGTTAGTAATAATAATAAGATTGCCACATTAGGTTATTATAATAATAATAAACAGGGGTCTATCCTATAGTAATGTAGATATCTATTTAGTATAAATTCGCTATTAAATTCCTATTATATTATATGTTTTTTCTCCTATAAATATATTATTTTAACCTAAGGCAAATTTTAATCTTATAGTACGCTCTCTCTTAATTTATTAATTACTACTCTCTTACTACTAATATATTAATAATTCCCTTAAAATAGTGTAGTTATATACACTACCTCTATACTATATATATAGAGTTTAAAAAGAATTTACCTATAAAGCCTACACTACTATAGATTAGTTATCTTTTCCCCTACCTTTTAGTAGTAAATCTATCTAAAGAAAAGTAGTCTAAGTAATATATTTAGTATATTAAGTATAGTAACCTTTATAATATAGTAGTCCTCTCTTTTTCTATACCTCTTTAGTTCCCTTTTACTAACTTTTACTAGCTAATAGCTATAATAGTAGGTAATTTTAATAATCTCCTATCCCTCTTAGACTAGGTCTAAACTTTACTAGATACCTATAGGGATAGTAATACTATAGATAATAATAATAATATTTTTATTTTTATAGAGGAGACTTACTAGTATCTTACTAAGCTTTTAGCTAAGTTAATGCTTAGTTTTAATTATACTAATATAGCATACTATATTATATTTAGTCTAACTAGTGCTATAAAGTATTACTAGGTTTATTATTATTTCCTTACCTATTTACTAGTATTTTACTAATTCTTTTATATAAGATACCTTTATTTTATACTAGTAGTATATAGTTTTATAGTAATAATTACTTATTACTATATTTCTAGGCCTTACCTTAGGGATTATAAGTATCCCTATAATATATTTAGTAGTTCTTTACTAATATTTCTATAGGTAAACTACTACTAGCTTTTAACTACCTAGGAGGTAAAAATAGTCTTATATCTCTATTCCTATAACCTAGGGTATATAGCCTAGCTTATATTAAAGCACTAGTTTTTTATACTATTTCCCTAGTAATTAAGGAGAATAAGAATACTAAGGAGTATCTTATTTATAGGACTTAGGTATTAATATATAGTAGTGCTACTATAGAGGGATTTCCTCTTATTTTAGCTACCCTTTAGGCGCGTTTTTCTTTATTATTTTATAGGTAGTCTAAGGATTTTTTCTTTTATTCTAGTTTAAAGTATTATAGTAGCTAATAAGGCTAGGCCTTTTTTATAAGAACTTTATGCCTCTTTACCTATAACTTACCTATATATTACTACCTTTCTTATATAATTTACTTTAGTAAAATACTTAAATTATATATTAAGCGCTTTCTATATCTTTTACTAGAACCTATTAGTTATATTTACTTAGCTAACCCTTCTATTTTACTAGGTATTTATTACCTTTATAGGTCTTCTTATAGTTCTTAACTTTTTTAACTTTATACTTATCTTCTTTCTCCTTAAGGTCTAGTATTAGTATATCCTTATCCCTAGTGTCTTTATAGTAATTCTATAGCTTTAATAGGCTTATATAAAATATATTATATAGCTATCTATACTTCTTAGGTAATACTAGTCTATATACTTATTTCCCTATAGTATTAAGTACTTAAAAAAGCCTAATAAATCTAGGGATTAGCTTTTATTTTATATTCTTAAGCCTAATATTCTTTACTAATAGTAGTACTAGGTTACCTTAATATAGTATTAATAGCTAGTAATACTAGTTATAGTACTTTACCTAGGTTTTAGTAGCTTTAGCCTAGTTCTCCTTTAGACACTCTCTAACTTTATATAGCTTTATAATATATATATATACTTCTAGTACCCCCCTTTTCTAGCTCTTACCTCTAAAAGCTAGATAAAACTTAGGTAAATAGCCTATAAGTAAATAGTTTAGGGAGTAGCTAGTGCTTCTATTTACTATATTATTATAGGCAAATTAAGCTATTAGGAGTAGCTTAGGCTATATTTATTAGTTCTTTATAATAAAATATTAAAGGTAATACTTAAGTACTTAGTTTATTCTTTTTATTTACCTATTAGTTTAGGGGTAAAATACTATAGAAAGCCTTTACTTTACCTAAGATAAGTAGTATAGGTCTAATTAGAATTAGCTTATAAAGACTAAATCTCTATTAGATATAATACCCTCTAGGGCTTTAAATTATAGCTTAATCTTTTTATAGAAAAGTTCTACTAATTTAGCTATATTAATAGTAGTAGTTATAGGTAGGAAGATAGAATACTTAGTAAATTAGTTTATAATTACTAGGATTATATTAGTCTCTTACTTACTTACTTATATAATAGGTAACCCTATAATAAAGTCTATTAAGATCTTTATTTATAGTCACCTTAGTATTAGTAGTAATTTAAGGCTTCTATATAGGTAATACCTTCTAGCTACTACCTATTAGTAAACCCTATAGCTTATAATATAGTCTAAAATAAACTTACTTATAGCTAGCTACTAAAAGTAATACTTTAGTAGCTTTAGAGTGCGCTTAGTCCTAAAGTAACTTACTAGTGGATTATTATAGTGTAGCTATAGAAGCTCCTATTATAAGATAGGCTCCTAGGGAATAACTACCTAGTCTTAGTATAATAGAAAACCCCCTATGTGAGAACAAAGGATAGCTAGGCAAGAGGTATAGGGCACTTGTGTATTTACTAAAGCTTGCTAGGTCTAAGTGTTATGCGCGTGAGTCACTAGCTTTTATCTAGTAGCTCGCTAGTGTTATATAGACCTAGCCCTAGGCCTAGCATGCCTATAGGGTGTGCATGCTATGTTATAGGCAGGGCCTTATAATTACCTCCTTACTTATAGCTAGGCTCCTAAATAGCTTTTACTAGCTACTTTATAGCTATTTACTAACTAGTAATAGCCTCTAAAATAATAATAAATAATAGATAGGGTTTAACTATAAATTTACCTATAATTCTTTATTATATTATACACTCTTCCTTTCTATAACTATAGTAATTTTTTAATTATTTCTTATACCTTTAGTTTCTATCCCTTTCTAGTCCTTAATTACTATAGATTAACTATTAATTTCCCTATAATCTATTTATAAATCCTTAAAAAATAAAATATTCTAAGTGCTATACCTAATACTATAATTATAGTAATTCTTATAAGACTATAAGTATACTACTCTTCCTATATCTTTTAGTCTTATTTTACTAATAAATTCCTATAGGCTATAGCTATAATAAGGGGTAATTTTATTAACCTCCTTATAGTTTTAGACTAGGCCTAAATACTTATAGATATCTATAGTAATATAGTAAAGGAAGACCCTAAGGACTGCTTATTTTTAAAGGCCTCTTACTTCTATATTACTAAGTATTACCTCTATCTAATAATAGGGTTTAACTACGTAAATATATTATACTCTATTTTCCTTTAGCTTAACTAGGGCTATAAAGGTTTATTAGGTTTATCTCTTTACTATATATTTACTAGTCTCTTACTTATATTTAGTAGTAGCATACCTCTATTATATACTAATAGTATATAGTATTATAATAGTAGCTACTTATTATAATATTCCTAAGCCTAATTCTAGGGTATATAAGTATTATAGTTATTCTACCTTACCTTACTATATATTTACTAATTCTTCTATAGCTAAACTACTATAAACTTAAGGTTATATAGAATATAAAAATAACTTTATACCTATAATACTTAGACCTAAAATATATCCCCTAGGGGATAGTAAAATATTATTTTACACTAGTAATACACTAGGTAATTACTAAGGATAAGAATAGCGCTAAGTATCTTATTTATAAGGGTTAGGCTTTTTACTATAAGGGAGTAATAATAAAGGGGTTCCCCTTAACCCTCCCTATACTTTAGGTATATTTTCTTTTATTATTTAGTAAGTAGTCTAAGGTAGTTTATATAGGAGTATAATAGTAGCTAATAAGGCTAGGCCTTTTTTATTATAACTCTATATCTCTTTACCTATAACTTACCTATATATTACTACCTTTCTTATATAATTTACTTTAGTAAAACACTTAAATTATATATTAAGCGCCTTCTATATCTTCTACTAAAACCTATTAGTTATATTTACTTAGCTAACCCTTCTATTTTACTAGGTATTTATTACCTTTATAGGTCTTCTTATAATCCTTAACTTCCTTAACTTTATATTTATTTTCTTTATTCTTAAGGTCTAGTATTAGTATATCCTTATCCCTAGTGTCTTTATAGTAATTCTATAGCTTTAATAGGCTTATATAAAATATATTATATAGCTATCTATACTTCTTAGGTAATACTAGTCTATATACTTATTTCCTTATAGTATTAAGTACTTAAAAAAGCCTAATAAATCTAGGAATTAGCTTTTATTTTATATCCTTAAGCCTAATATTCTTTACTAATAGTAGTACTAGGTTACCTTAATATAGTATTAATAGCTAGTAATACTAGTTATAGTACTTTACCTAGGTTTTAGTAGCTTTAGCCTAGTTCTCCTTTAGACACTCTCTAACTTTATATAGCTTTATAATATATATATATACTTCTAGTATCTCCCTTTCCTAGCTCTTACCCCTAAGAGCTAGATAAAACTTAGGTAAATAGCCTATAAGTAAATAGTTTAGGGAGTAGCTAGTGCTCCTATTTACTATATTATTATAGGTAAATTAAGCTATTAGGAGTAGCTTAGGCTATATCTATTAGTTCTTTATAATAAAATATTAAAGGTAGTACTTAAGTACTTAGTTTATTCTTTCTATCTACCTATTAGTTTAGGGGTAAAATACTATAGAAAGCCTTTACTTTACCTAAGATAAGTAGCATAGGTCTAACTAGAATTAGCTTATAAAGACTAAACCTCTATTAGATATAATACCCTCTAGGGCTTTAAATTATAGCTTAATCTCTTTATAGAAAAGTTTTACTAATTTAGCTATATTAATAGTAGTAGTTATAGGTAGGAAGATAAAATACTTAGTAAATTAGTCTATAATTACTAGGATTATATTAGTCTCTTGCTTACTTACTTATATAATAGGTAACCCTATAATAAAGTCTATTAAGATCTCTATCTATAGTTACCTTAGTATTAGTAGTAATTTAAGGCTTCTATATAGGCAATACCTTCTAGCTACTACCTATTAGTAAACCCTATAGCTTATAATATAGTCTAAAATAAACTTACTTATAGCTAGCTACTAAAAGTAATGCTTTAGTAGCTCTAGAGTATACTTAGTCCTAAAGTAACCTACTAGTAAATTATTATAGTATAGCTATAGAAGCTCCTATTATAAGATAGGCTCCTAGGGAATAACTACCTAGTCTTAGTATAATAAAAGACCCCTTATACTATATAACTATAGACTAGCCTTTCCCTTCCCTTTTACTAGGGAGTTATTAATCTTACTATTCTATCTCTATAGATCTAGGTCTTAATCCTATACTTTCTATAGTAATTACGCTAATAGTTTATTTAGCCTAGATTAGTAAGGATTTAGTAATATAATAGTCCCCTATATCTCTTATACTACGCTAATATCTTAGACACACACTACCTTCTCCTTAAAATCCCCTTTAGTTAGCTAACCTTTTACTAGATTTATAGTAGCTAACTAGCTTCTTAACTAGGCTACTCTAGCTATTCTCTCTATAGAGGCTAGGGTATTTTCCTCCCTTAAAGATATCTTATTAAGCCTCTTTATACCTAAGATTAGGGTATTTTCCTTCCCTAAAGGTATCTTATTATATCTTCTTTAATATATTAGTTTCTCTTTTTTTACTATTTTAGTAAGTACTATTTTCCTTTAAAGTTCTAGTAATAATGCCCTATTTATTAGGGGTTTACCTTTATAATTAGACCTTCTTAATAGTATATTTAATAAGTTACTTTTCCTAGGTCTATGCCTAATTATAAAGTAAAAGGGATAAAGGAATATATACTATCTTACTTACCTTTTATTTAACTTCTACTACCTTATAAAGGTCTATAGGTTATAGTAGTCTAATAGGACTTTAACTAGGCTTACTATACTCTTAATATAGTATTACTAGTATTTAAATAACTTTACTATAGTAAGTAGCTTTTAATTAGCTATACTATAATTACACTTAGTGTCTATAAATTTCCTTAACTAAAATACTACTAGATACT
This sequence comes from Epichloe bromicola, assembly GCA_023658445.1. Classification (NCBI taxonomy): domain Eukaryota; kingdom Fungi; phylum Ascomycota; class Sordariomycetes; order Hypocreales; family Clavicipitaceae; genus Epichloe; species Epichloe bromicola. Next base: position 3,280,095 of record CP098270.1, read on the forward strand.
AATAGCCCTTATTATCCTATTAAGATAGGATTCCTACTATTATAAAGATTAAAGTATTTATCTTAATACACACTAGTTAACTTAGGTTATAATAATAGAGGAGAGGCGCTTACTAGAAGGCCTCTTTTAGCTAGTTAAATACTAGCTATTCCTTTACTCTAAATATAAACTTCCTAGTCTAAATACTATTTTAACTACCTTTTATTAATATATAAAAAGGTACTATAATCCTAGAGTATTTATAAATAAACTATTAGTAAAAGTTATAGAACCTAAGGAAGGACTATATATTCTTAAAGCTTATAAGCTCTTTCTATTCTTAGATTATATTAACCTAGTAAGTATTTATTAAGATCCTATTAACTAATAGAATAAACCCTAAGAACTTTACTAACTCCTAGTAAAATAAATACTTTAAGGGTTTTATATATAACTTTACTAATCTTATATATTCTAAAACTTCCTAAATATATATAGTATATTCCTCCTATATCTTTAAAAAAATAAGAATATTATCTAGATATACTATATAAATAGTATTAACTAGCCTATAAACTGCTTTATAAATATAACTTTAAAAAGTAGCTAGGGTATTAGTTAATCTAAAGGGTATTATAAGGTATTTATAGTATTTATAATAGGTATAAAATATAGTCTTTTACTTATTATCTCCTTTAATATAAATTTAATAGTATATATCCTTAATATTAATTTTTAAGAAGTAGTAAGCTTCTTAGTACTAGTTTAGAATCTCTAAAATTAGAGGGAGAGTGTAGTAATTCTTCTATATTACTCTATTAAGTCCCTAATAATCTATATATAACTAGAGTATCCTATCCTTCTTTAGTATAAATAGAATAGGTATACCTATAGGGCTCTTAGAGGGTCTTATCTAGCCTTTTTATAGGTTTTTATTAATATATTTATAGAGTTCTTTTAGCTTACTTTAGGAGAGAGGGTAGATTAGTCTATATAGGGGTATAGCCCTAGGTACTAGGTTAATTATATAGTTAGTCTCTTTTCTTAATAGTAAGCTTCTTACCTTATCTAATATAAATATATCTATAAACTTATATAGTTTTAGGGGAATATCTTTAATAGTTTTATATACTTTTGCTTTCTTATTATCTTTAAGGGTAATAAACTTATCTTCTATAATCCCTATAATAGTATATATAATAGTCTTATTATATATTACTTTTATAAATTTATAGGGAGTTAATAGTAAAAAGGCTACTTTTCCTTTCTTAAACTACTATTCCTATAAATATAGGTAAAGGTATATATATTCTTCTATAAGGGTATATATTCTAATTAATATAGGGCTTCCCCCTACTCTTAGGTCTTTATTTATAGCTATATATAGTAGCTTAAGGTCCCTTTCTTCTTCTCTTAAGTCCTTAATTATAATAAGCACCTTATAGATACTATATTAAAGGACTATAAGGGCTTCTACTACCTTAATAATAAGTACTATAGCCTTAGCCTAGTTAAGTTTATAGGTTTTTATAAACTTAATACTAATTATATTAATCTTAGTATAACTATCTAGATTAGCTACTATTTTAATATCTTTATACCTATAGATAATAACTAGTATATAAAACTAATACCCTATTAGCACCTTAGTATTAGAGGTAGAGGTAAGGGCATTTACTTTTACCTTAGGGAGTTTTCTAGGCTTTCTTAGGACTCTTTCTTAGGTTTCTTATAATAATATATAAGGTATCCTATACTATTATAGTTATAATACTATATCTTATTCCTAGGTTTAGTAGTGTTTAGGTAAGTAACTAGGCCCTTCTCCTAGTCCTTATTTCTTTAATCTTTATAAGGTCTATAACCTTATAAGGAGTTATTCCTATAGTGCTAGGGATTCTTATATAGGCCTTTATCTTCTAATTACTTAGGCTTTTACTTATTTTTTAGTATAGCCTCCTAGAATTACTAGGTAAGTTATATAACCTCTTCTTAAGTCTTATTAGTAATAGAGGTATATAGGTTAATATAATCCTATAGGTTAGGGAGTAACTTTATAAAGAATATAAGGGTATAAGTCTTTTCTAGGGCTTTTTCTAGGTATTTCTCTAGTAAATCTAAGAAGATACTAAACTTAATAGGGCTTTAACCCTTATATTACTTTATATTCTCTAATTATATTACTATTTATATATTATAATTAGTAAAGTCTTAAAGTAGTGTAAGTATCTAGGTCTAAAATTTATCCTAGTTATCTTTAAGGTTATCCTAGCTATTAGCTTACTATTCCTTAAGGTATTTATCCTATTTTACCTTATAATTAATATATATATAGTTAAGTATAAAAAGGATTTTCTAGTAGTTATATTAGAACTTCTTCTTTACCCTATTAAAGGCATAGTTTAGGTTATTAATCTATATCTTATATCTCTATAGGTTTATAGGGTATTAAAGGTTAGTAATATTCTAAACTTTAACCTCTTAGCTACTATAGCTTAAGGAAGTGCTAGCTCTTTACTACCTTTTTAATTATTTTTCTTTAGTATTATACTATAATAGATCTTAGAGCTTTTACTTTTTTTTCTATAGTTTCTAGAGTTTCTTAAGCTAGGTAATTTGCTTTACTATTACTATAGCTTAGGTATAGATAGTAAGGGGTGTATCTTTAGTTATAGTACTTATAAAGCGTAGTGTATTCTTAGCTATAGTATTACCCTTATCTAGTAGCCCTTAGTTATTATCTAATATTACTCTTATAAATTAAGTAGTTCTTCTCCTTATATTACTCTTAGGTAGCTAGTAGAAAAAGCTTTAGAATTATAAGAATAAAGAATAGCTAGGTAAGAGGTATAGGGGCACTTATATATTTACTAAAGCTTACTAGGTCTAAGTGTATTATATATATAAGTCACTAGCTTATAGCTAGTGGCTTACTAGCATTATGTGGACCTAGCCCTAGGGCGTGGCTTGTCTGCGGGGTGCGCTAGTGTGGTGCACCTGTGTTGTGAGTGGGGCCTCACATATATTAGGGAAATACTCTAAATATAATTATATATAGTATATACTTATTTTCTAATTTTTCTATATATTCTTTTAACTAACTAGTATATATAAATAAGCCTTTAGTAAAATTAATACTATATAAGTAGTAACTACCTTTTAGTAAGGGACTTTATTTAATAGTTAGAAGATTTTTACTAGTATTATTATACTATAAACTAACCTAAAAACTACCTTTAGTTAGATAAAATTAATTTTAGCCTTATATTTATAAGTAAAATTTATTCTAAGTAATAATTTTAGTCCTAAAGTTAGCATTATATTTACTATAACTATAAAATAGCTAGTGATTTCTATTCTATATACTATCCCTAGAATATAAAAGTTAAATATAGCTATTTTAGTAATAAAAAAAAGAAGATTAGACCTTAGATACTAGCTTTGGTTCCTACGTTACTTACTTTATATTTAATCTATGCTATTATAGCTATACCTTATTTACTAAAATTAATAATATTCCTAAGTTAAGATAGACTTAGTAACTTTTACCCTTATTATTAAATTTAATAGAAATCTTTAGATATATATTAGCCCTTTTTCTATTATATTTAACTTCTTATAGTCTTACTATAGCTTTAATTACTTATCCTAGGGCAAGTTATCTAGTCTAATTTAAGGTTATTCTAGTAATAGCCTTATTTATCTCTTTTAGGATATTTTCTATAAAATAAGTTTTAATAAAATTTAAGTCTTATTCTTAATTATCCTTACTATTATCCTCTAGGATCTCCCTTTCTTTAGCTATATAATAACTATATTTCTAGAGATAAGTTTTATATTATTATATATTAGAATTATTATTATACACTATAATATTAGTATATTTCTAGTCCTTTATAAAGTTCTTTTCCTATTACTAAAATTATCTAGGCTACTATACTTAGCTTTCTTTTCTTATAGGACTATAGTCTTAGGGTTACTTATTTTATTAGTTTAGTACTTTAGTTTATTAAGTCTACCTAATTTCTATATACTTTTCTCTTTTATTCTCTTAAGACTTATTTTACTATAGTCTTTAGTTTTATCCTTTAGGAGGTTAATTATACCTATATAGCTATAGTTAGAAATATCCTAGAAATCTTTAGGTATTTTACTTATTTTACTTATAATACTAGTTTCCTTAAGAGAATTATCTATTAAATAGCTAGTTTTAGTTTACTTATACTTTATTTTTATCTTCTTCTAAATTACTACTAGATATCTTAGTATTAAAATAGACCTTAAGCTTCCCTTTACCTTTTTTACTTATAGACTAACCTTTACTATAGAAGTAATTATATAGATTATATCTCTTATTATTTACTATAATAATATATACTAATCTTATATTCTTTTAAGTTAGAACTAGGTATATATATTATAATTCTAGATATAGCTTAAGATATAAATATACTAAAAGCTAGTAGTTAGTTAACTTACTATTTGCCCTTATATACTAGAAGATCTTTAATATAAATTTATAGAAAGATACCTCTTTTATAATATTCTCTTTAGTATATTTTACCTTATTAAGCTATACTATTATATCCCCTTAGAATAATATCTAGATTTTCTTTTAAATAATATCCTAATAGCTAGGATTAGTATAATATAAGTAATCTTTAATTATCTAGATTTATAATTTAATATTATAGAAGATAGTTTACTTTCTATTATATATAATAAGGTTATTACTAGCCTCTTCTAGTTTATTATAAGGCTTAAAATACCTAATATCTATAATCTTCTATATTAAATCTATATTTTATTTTGCTATTTTTATTTACTAGTTATACTAATTTTAGTGTAATACTAGATTTACCTTTCTTTAATTTCTAGTATTAGTATACTAATCTTAATCTAGAGGGTATAGTCCTTACTACTAAGTATTGAAATGTAGGGAACTGATGCCAGCTGGCAACAGCTATACAAGTGCAAGCTCTACGGTCTAGGACTAATAGAGCTGCAGCGTTAATTCTTATTAACGCAACGTAACGGAAGTGGTAGTAGTTATTTACTAATAGAATTTAATTTAGATTACTTTTGTAACTAATAGAGTAATAGAATTGATTTTTAGTTGGTTTATTTGGGCAATGCGGCTATTGGTTAAGAGGCCTAGCTAACTAGCTAGATTAAAAAGATCTTCTTCCTCTTATAGACCTACTAACCGTATTAGCGAGCCTAGGCCGCTAGTGAGGTCTCGTAAGCTACTTTTTATTTTCCATAAAATTCATTTATATATGAAATCTAAAAAATTAACTTACTACTATACATACTAGCAACCTATATACACTAAATTTTCGTCTAAAAAATATTACTATATAAAAAGAAAGCCCTATTTTCTAGTAATAATTTACTATATATAAGACTTTTATACGACCTCTAGTTAAAGAGAAAATTACTATTAAAGATAGCTATAGGGTAAGCTACTTATATTACCACTATAGGGTAGTCTACTTATATTACCCTAGCTTACCTAATTACTTATAATTAGGGTTATAGGCACACTCGTGCCTACAACACTAATTAATATTAGTTATTCACATAGTTAGTTATAGCTATTAATAGCTATAACGTGGTTATTTATAACTACCTTTGTAACTATTAATAGCTACAGTGTAGCTATTAAGCTTGTAGTGTAAGCTTAGTAATATAAAGGTTCTTTAACTAGAAAGGGCTAAAAATAGGTTTTATTTTTAACACCCTCTTTATAAAAGACTTATATATAAGCAAATAAAAGCATATAAGATTATAATAAGGTAAGCAATAACTTTTAGGTAAAAATAGTAAAGAAAAAGGGAAAAAATAGGAAAAGATAAAAAGCCCCCTTTTTAAATCCTAGCTATAGTTATATATAGCTTCCCTTTTTAAACATTATTTTTAGTTCCCTATTAAAGGGTTTTTAGTTATTAGTTTTAGAAGTTATTAAGCCCTAGAAGCTTAATAAAAGCCTAATAGAGAGGTCTTATAAGAGGTTTTATAAGACTATCTGCGGGCATTAACTTAGTATCTAGATATTTAATCTTAGCTAAACTAGCTAAAACCTATTACCTAATATAGTTAAACTTTAATAGGGTATGTTTAGTATAACTATATAAGGTAGGGTTATAAGCAGTAGTTATAGCGCCTTAATTATCGTAAAATATCTAGATAGGAGGGGAAATAAGGGTTTTTAGCTCCTTAAATAGACCCTAAAGCTATTATAGCTCCCGGAAGGTCTCGTAGATAGCGTTAGATTTAGCTTCTAATGTTAATAAAGCTATTATACTAGATTTCTTTAACTTCTAGCTAATAGGTCCGCTAGCTAGCTTAAATAGATAAGCATAGGTTAATTTTAAGGTCTTTTTATCCCCTATAAAATCACTATTATAATAACCTATTAGGCTTTTACTAGCTATACCTTTAGGGTCACCCCTATAGATAATAGCAAGAAATCTAGTCCTAGATAGGTACCTTAGCAGATTTTTAGCTATATTTAGGTACTCTATATAGGGACTAGCTAATATAGTTAATAGCTACTAAACTATAAAGGCTACATCAGGCCTTGTAAGCAACATTAGGTATATTATAGTCCCTATAATACACTAATAAAGCTTAATATTGCTAGCTATTAAAAGCTTAGTTATCTACGTAGCTAAATGCCTAGCTAAAGAGGTATACTAATAGGCTTACTATCTAGCATATTAAATTGGTTTAAAGCTTCTAATATATACTAAGATTAATAGATTTTTAGTATTCTATTAGGCCTATCTTAAATAATTTAAACCCCTAAGAAGAATTTAGCAGGCCCCCTATCTTCTATTAGATAGATTTTATAAAGTTCTTTCTTAAGTCTTTAGATATAATATAAATCTAGTCTAATTAGAAGATAATTATCTATATAAGTAATAATAAAGGTTTTAGTAGAAGGATTAAAAAATATTACTAGGTCTAATATTAGAGGGTTAAACCCTAGGGATTTAAGCACTACTATTAATGCTTATTACCACTCCCTTAAGCTTTATTTTAGGCTATATAAAGATTTCTATAATAAAATTACTTAATCTTTAAAAGGTTTCTAGCTAAAACTTCTAGCTAATTTAGCTAGGTTAGGATTTACTTTAAGGAATTTAATAAATCCGTCTAGAATAACTATATAAATCTATTATTATAGCTTACTATTAAGAAAAGCTCCTATAAAATTAATCTATTTAATTTCCTAGTTATTCTAAGCCGCTAGGGCTAGTAAAATCCTCTAGCTAGGGGGAATGCTTATAGTAGTAAAGGTCGCTAGATAGTTAAGACCTTTAATTTATATAAATCCCTTAGCAATAAGTCAAGCCTTATATTTTAAAGGATTATTTTCTTTATCCTTTTTAAGCTTATAAATAAGCCTATTTTTTAGTACTTTTTAGCCCTTAGGGATTATGTCTTTTCCTATAAATTTAAAAGTACTAGCCTTTAGAAGCTATTTAAATTCTTTAAAGGTAGCTTCTATTTATTTATCCTTTTTAGGACTAGATATAGCTTGCTTCTAGGTCTTAGGTTTAGGGCTATTAGGGTTCTTTTCCTTTAGCTTTTCCTATACCTTAAAGTAGATTTCTTTTATAAAATCTAGAGAAGAAGGGGAACTAATATTAATATCCATAGGGTTAATATTAGGGTTAAAGTTAGTAATTTTGTTAGAAATCAGGTCTGGAGTTAAAATCTAATTTCCTAGTTGAGATATAGGCTACGCCCCCTCTAGGGCTTCTGGAATCGGACCTTTAGGGGGTTAATTAGGTCCTATAGGTAGTTTTTCTTAACCTATAGGGTCCCCTATGTTATCTATAGGGTAATCCTTTAAACCATAATCTAGATCTTATTAATTATCTAGATTTTCCCTCTCTAAAGAGTTATCCCCTATAGAAATCCTAGGTAAGCCTTTAGAAACAGGGCCTATAGGTTCTATAATCTTAATAAAGCTAGTTTTTATAACTAGTCTTTTAGAAGGGATATACACTAGGTAGGTATTTAAACCTAGTGTAGTAAGGAGTCTTCTAGGGATAGTTCTAGCTACTAACTTTTAGGCTTTTAGTTGTTTTTTAAGGGGAATAAGAATCTTATAGTAAGATCCTATAGCCCTAATACTACTAATATTAGTTGTATAGGGTCTATCTAGCTCCCTAGATAGCAGTTATTTAGGGCTTTGATCCTTAGTGGTATTAGCAGTTATATTAATAAGGTTAATAACTATAGGTAATATAAAACACTATAAAAATAACGGTAATTTTACCCACTAAATAGTAGCCCTTAATTAATCTAGAATAGTTCAAATAGAACGCTTTGCTAATCTATTTTGCTTATAGATATAGGGACTAGAAGTTGTAAATTTAATCCCTTTAGAATTTAACTAATCTTAACAACTAGAATCGATTTCTTAGCCCCTATTAAAGTAAAGGTACCTAGGATATTGACCTAGTTGATTTTTAAGCCCTCTAAAGAAGCCTTTAATAGCCCTATAAATAGTTAGGCCTTCCTTATTAGGTAATAAGAACACCTACTTATATCTAGTTTTCTAATTAACTAGAAATAAGCAAATTAACTATTTATTATACGGCATAGGACTGATTTTTAGCGTATCCCCCTCTATTTAATCTAGAGCTCTAGGGGGGTTAGGGATAGCTAATTTCCTAGGTTTTCTTACTGCTTTAGATTAATCATAAGCTATATATTTAAAGTCCTTATTCTTAATTTTAGAAAAATTAGGGATTCCTTTAGTAATTAAGCTAGTTTTCTTTAGTAAAGGAAGCCCTAGGTGCCCTAGTTATACGTGCTATAGGCTAGCTAGTTCTAATAACTATTAATATTAAAGATCTTTAGGGTCTAAATTAGGATCTAAACTAAGGCCTTCTTCACTAGTCCCCTACTAGGCCCCTTAAGAACCATAGGCCTCTTAGAGAGGTATTAGGGACCCTTTTCCGTTACTAGGGCCCTCTAATACCCCTAAATCTATTTCCTTAGATTTATAAGGGACCTAACCTAGGGCTATAGGCAAAGAAGAAGGGACTAATTCCTCTAAATTATCCTATATAATCTCTTTAATATCATTATTATTTTCATTAATTTTGTCTAAATTAGAAGCCTAATACGGCTTTTTAGAGGGAATTTAAACCTCTATAGGGTAACTATAACCCTTAAAGCTAGCATAGGTAAAAGTTTAGATATAATAAGAATTACAGGGCCCTTTATGTAAGTTTAGTGTAGCTTGGTTTTTAACGTAAAAGAAAAAACCATGTTTTTCTATATCTAAGGTTATAATATAAGACCTATCTTTAAGATAAAGATAGTTTTTTATAAGGTAACTACTAGATATATAATGCGTAAGACTACTAACTATATTAACATTAAGCTAAGGAAAATATAGCTTATCTTTAAGCACTAAGGTCCTATATTTAGTTAGATTTTTCTAATATAGGACTTTAAAAATAGCACTACTATGACCCTTAGCGTAAATAGGACCACTACTAGTTATAATAGGGTTAGATTCCCCCTTTTTATAAGGGGTATAATCTCTAAAGACCTCCCTAGAATTAACTATATATATAGTTAAACCTATATTATATAATAAGGCCTTTTTTATATCTTTACTATAATAATTAAAACTATTTAAGGTCTTAATTTCTTATTTTCTATTATCTAATTCACTAGAGCTAGATTTAGAGCTACTATCGCTAGAGCTCTTATAACTAGTCTTATAAAGACTAGGTTTCTTATACAGTTTAAGAGCACTATTAGAAAGGTTATAATTTCCTAGTATAAAAGACCCCTCTGTAAAGTCTTTATTATCCTTTTTATCTAGTTTAAAACCCTTTTACTTCTTTTTCTTCTTCTTAGAATTAGAATTAAAAGAGCTCTTATTTTCTTTAAAGTTTTCTTTCTTTTTCTTCTAATCTTTAAGGGCTTTTTCTTTCTCTTTAGTACCCTTTTCTTAGTCTTTAGCCTTATAATTTAGAGCTTTAGATACTATAGATAATTTATCCCTCTATTCTACTAGAAGGTTAGCTATTAGAAATTAAAGGTTTAGGGCTTCTATAGGTGCCCCTATAGCCCTATTTATATATATGCTAAATTATTATCTCTTAGCCCACTAAGGGAAGGTTAATTTAAGGGATTAAAGATATTAATTGACCTAATTAATAGGATTAATTAGTACCCTAGAAATTAATAATCTAGCTAGTAGATTATTAAAGACTGCATTAAAGGACTCTAAAGATCCCTTATAATTCTAAAAATTTAGGTTATAAAATTCTAAATATAAAGACCCTCTTTAGATTTTAATGCTATATAAATACTGCCTTATAAGTAAATTATAGGCTTCTTTAGGTAATTTTTGCCAAGTTATAGCAGCCTGTGGACCTTCTATATAACTATCCCTTAGTAATATTAGGATAATAGCTTAGTTAGGGTCCCCTAGCGCCCTAGAACTCTCTGGTTTATCTAGAAAATTAGGCATGCCTAAAGCTCTAAATTAAATAGCTAGGGCTTATTTCTATTATTCAAAATTTTTAGCTCCTTTAAGCCTAGCAGTCTCTGGAAAGCTATAAACCCTCTTATTAAATTCCTTAATAATTAAATTATTAAAGGTAGCTTGTACAGAGCTAGATTTAACTTGTTATGCTTAAATAGGTTATTATTCTAGATTCTAACTAGCAGGTTTAGCCTGTTCCACACCCTCCATATGACTATTTACAGCAATAGATAGGCTCTCTAGCTTCTCTAATAGCTTGTTAATAGTTGCTTGTTGCTTAATAGCCTGCTTTTTTAGCTAGTTATGTAGAACCTCTTACGCACTAGGGGGCGATTATGCCCCCTTTCCCTTCGATTCGGTATCCATCTTCCTATTTTATAGAAGGGAAGTCTTCTATTCGTGCCAAAATTCCTTTTTTATAGAAGAGAAAATAACTTCTATCCCACTAATTTTCCTTTTTTATAGAAGGGAAAGCTTCTATAATCACAGGTCCTTCCTATTTTATAGAAGGGAAGTCTTCTGTAACCACAATGATTCCTTTTTATAGAAGGGAATTAGCTTCTATCTCACAGGTCCTTCCTTTTTTATAGAAGGGAATTAGCTTCTATCTCACAGGTCCTTCCTTTTTTATAGAAGGGAATTAGCTTCCATCTCACAGGTCCTTCCTTTTTTATAGAAGGGAAGTCTTCTGTAACCGAATGTAAAAGTAGTATAAAAAGAATCTATAGTAATAAACAACCAGGCTTATAACCTATTAAAATGTAGGGAACTAATGCTAGCTAGCAATAGCTGTACAAGTGCAAGCTCTACGGTCTAGGACTGATAGAGCTATAGCGTTAATTCTTATTAACATAACGCAACGGAAGTGGTAGTAGTTATCTACTAATAGAATTTAATTTAGATTACTTTTGTAACTAATAGAGCAATAGAATTGATTTTTAGTTAGTTTATTTGGGCAATGCGGCTATTAGTTAAGAGGCCTAGCTAACTAGCTAGATTAAAAAGATCTTCTTCCTCTTATAGACCTAATAACTATATTAGCAGGCCTAGGCTACTAGCGGGGTCTCGCAAGCTACTTTTTATTTTTCGCAAAATTCATTTGTATATAAAATCTAAAAAATCAACTCACCACTATACATACTAGTAACCTATATACACTAAAGTTTTATCTAAAAAATATTACTATATAAAAAGAAAGCCCTATCTTCTAGTAATAATTTGCTATATATAAGACTTTTATATAACCTCTAGTTAAAGAGAAAATCGCTATTAAAGATAGCTATAGGGTAAGCTGCTTACATTACCACTATAGGGTAGTTTACTTATATTACCCTAGCTTACCTAATTACTTATAGTTAGGGTTGTAGGCATACTCGTGCCTACAACACCAATTGACATTAGTTATCCACACGGTCGGTCGCAGCTGTCAAGCTTGCAGTGCAAGCTTAGTAATATAAAGGTTCTTTGACTAGAAAGGGCTAAAAATAGGTCTTATTTTTAACACTAAGTCTAGTATAGACTTAGCTAAGGTTATAAGTATCCTTACTAATATTCTAGCTATATTAGTTATGCTAATAGTCCTAGCTATACTAATAGTTCTAGCTATAGTTATAGTAGTCCTTATTAGTATTAGGGTAGGATTAATTACACTAATAGTCTAGTTTCTCCTCTATTAGCATATAGATACTTATTATACTAGCCTTATTTATTAGCTAGATATAGTAATCCTTAGTTAGTATTTTATACTAATAGTATTAATCTTACTAAGGCACTTATACTTTATAAGCTCCTAATTTTAGTTATTAATCTTATTACTAGCTAGTCTATCCCTAATACTATTTTCTCTATAGCTTACTATAATACCTATTACTATTTCTAAATCCCTTATATTATTTTTACTATATTATATTTACTAGTTTTAGTATAAGAATCCTTAGGATTCTTTAGGTATTCTAAGGGTCCTAGTAGTAAGTCTTCTAGATTTAACTTTATTAACTAATTAGGGAGTTTAATATCCTAAGTAATAGTATTAGTTTTAGAATAGTTTTTAATTCCCTTTTTTTTTTTATCTTTTCTTATACTTCTTCTAGTTCCTATAGTAGTAGTACTATAAGCTAGACTAAGAGTGTCTTAAAATAGCCTTTCTAATACCTTACTACCTATTAATTTATTAGATTTATTAAGTAAGCCTTTGTTTTTAGCTTTTTAGATATAGAATTTAACTTAATTCTAGGTATAATATATAGCTTATAGATTTACTAAATTCTAATAAATAGGGAGGTCTTAATATATTAGCTATTCCTATTTTTCTACTACTTTATTATTAAATTTATATCTTATAAGTTAGTTTAGATTCTCTTAATTATTAATCCTAATAAGTTTCTATTTTTAATAATTAAAATCTGGATTTATACTATTAAAAGCATAAAACTAGTAAATAATATATAGTTTATTTTTAGGAGTAAGAAAATACTCTAAGGATTAGTGTATTACTATTATAAATAGTTAGTTTTAGATATATAGGTTATTTCTAGGCTTCTAGAAGGGTATAATAAAAGAATCTCTAATTACTACTACTTATTATATACTAGCTTTATATAATAGATAGTAAATTCTATTAGAGAGGCTAATAGATTTAATAGGTTATAAGTTATACTAAGTTTACTTATAAAAGCTACTATTAGGGGTAGTATAATATATATAAAGTAAGTTATATTCCTAAACTAAGATATTAAATCTAGCTTTTGTATAGCAGCCTCTATAGACTGCACGTGTTCTGCTACGTAACACTTAGTATTTATAAACTTCCTTAACTAAAAGGCTACTAGATACTAATAATCCTTATTCTTTTATTAAGATAGAATTTTTACTATTATAAAGATTAAAGTATTTATCTTAATACACACTAGTTGACTTAGGTTATAATAATAAAGAAGAGGCACGTACTAGAAAGCCTCTTTTAGCTAGTTAAATACTAGCTATTCCTTTACTCTAAATATAAACTTCCTAGTTTAAATACTATTTTAACTACCTTTTATTTATAAAGAGGTATTATAATCCTAGAGTATTTATAAATAAAGTGTTAGTAAAAGTTATAAAACCTAAGAAAAAACTATATATCCTTAAAGCTTATAAGCTCTTTTTATTCTTAGATTATATTAACCTAGTAAGTATTTATTAAGATCCTATTAATTAATAGAATAAACCCTAGGAATCTTACTAACTCCTAGTAAAATAAGCACTTTAAGGGTTTTATATATAACTTTACTAATCTTATATATTCTAAAACTTCCTTAATATATATAGTGTATTTCTTCTATATTTTTAAGAAAATAAGGATATTATCTAGATATACTATATAAATAGTATTAACTAGCTTATAAAGTGCTTTATAAATATAGCTTTAGAAAGTAGCTAGGGTATTAGTTAACCTAAAAGGTATTATAAGGTATTTATAGTATTTATAATAAGTATAAAATATAGTCTTTTACTTATTACTTTCTTTAATATAAATTTAATAGTATATATTCTTAATATTAATGTTTAAAAAGTAGTAAGTTTCTTAGTATTAGTTAAGGATTTTTAAAATTAAAGGGAGAGTATAGTAATTCTTTTATATTACTTTATTAAGTCCCTAATAATTTATATATAAATAAAGTATTCTATCTTTCTTTAGTATAAATAGGATAGGTATACCTATAAGGCTCTTAGAGAGTCTTATCTAGTCTTTCTATAGGTTATTATTAATATATTTATAAAGCTTGTTTAGCTTACTTTAGGAAAAAGAGTAAATTAGTCTATATAAGGGCATAGCCTTAGGTACTAGGTTAATAGTGTAATTAGTCTTTTTTCTTAATAGTAAGCTTCTTACCTTATTTAATATAAATATATCTTTAAACTTATATAGTTCCTAAGGAATATCTTTAATAGTTCTATATACTTTTACCTTTTTATTATCTTTAAGGGTAATAAACTTATTTTTTATAACTTCTATAATAGTATATATAATAGTTTTATTATATATTACTTTTATAAATTTATAAGAAGTTTATAGTAAAAAAGCTACTTTTTTTTTCTTAAACTACTATTTCTATAAATATAAGTAAAAGTATATATATTCTTTTATAAGAGTATATATTCTAATTAATATAAGGCTTTCCTTTACTCTTAGGTCTTTATTTATAGCTATATATAGTAACTTAAGGTTTTTCTTTTTTTCTCTTAAGTTTTTAATTATAATAAGTACCTTATAAATACTATATTAAGAAACTATAAGGGCTTTTACTACCTTAATAATAAGTACTATAGCCTTAGCCTAGTTAAGTTTATAAGTTCTTATAAACTTAATACTAATTATATTAATCTTAGTATAACTATCTAGATTAGCTACTATTTTAATATCTTTATACTTATAGATAATAACTAGTATATAAAACTAATACCCTATTAGTACCTTAGTATTAGAAGTAAAGGTAAGGGTATTTACTTTTACCTTAGGGAGTTTTCTAGGCTTTCTTAGGGCTTTTTCTTAGGTTTCCTATAGTAATATATAAGTGTCAAGGTAGGGGTCGGTGTAGATGATGAAAATAGTTCGATTTCGGTTAATTAGAGGTGCAGACGGCACCTGACTTTTGTACCTAAAAGGTACATAGTACGCTATAGTAATAACTAGTCTACAGAGGTACTTCTAATACATTATCTCTACTATTATCTTATTAAGGGTTTTAACCTAGTTATTGCGCAGGCTATATCTACATATCTAATACCTTAAGGAGGTCTTCCTAACACACCCCCCCTAGCTAAGATATCTATTAAAGCTAGAGATTAAAGGCGTAGGAAGAGATTATAAATAATCTATAGTGTTGTAATTAGACAGGGATCTCTCGTAAGCTAATTCTATAGTAAAAGTCCCTATATATTTAACCTAAAAGGGGCTTTATAAAGCTATCCGCAGGTATCTTAGAGGTCTTTATCTAATTAACCTTAATATTACCTATTATATATTATTCTTAAATCTATATTTAATTTATATTAAGATACTTAAGGCTAGTCTAAAGCCTTCCTTCTATATATTTAGTAATCTAGATTATTTACTTATTATTACACTAGATAATTAAGAGCGGTAGTATACGTATATTAATATTATAAAGCAGCCTCCTTAGAGATATACACTTTTTTACGCTATAATTTAGGGTAAAGAGCTTTGCTTCTATACTTAAAGTTATTATATAATATTACCTACCTAACTTCTAATTAATTATAGCTTTATATATAATAAAGACATAACCTTATATTAATTTATATGTATTAGGGTTATTACTAAGGGAAGTATTAGTACTAGAAAACAACGTATTAAAGCTATCCGCTCCTAAGTAGTAAATACATAGCTTCTTTATATTCTAAGCATATAAAATCGCTCCTTTAGTAAGCTTAATATGCTTTGCTAATAGATTTATTATAAAAGAGGTAAGCTTTAATGCTATAAATACTATATCTAGTTTTCTAATAATATAGAGATACACTAAAGAACTAATAACTACTTTATAATAATTAATCTCTTTATTAGTAGCTTTATTAGTGTTAGCGAGGATTATAACTATAGAAAGAGAGGCAGGGGTTAAGCTCTTTAAATTGCTATTAATAACGTTAGAAATAAATTTCTAAGCAATCTTTTAGATATATAATTCCTATAATAACTATATCTCTTTTATTTTGTAATTTCTAATAACTTTAATACCTAGGAATCACTTTAAATTACCTTAATCCTTAATATCTAGACTATTTATTAGTTATTTATATAGCTCTTTAAATTTTACTTTAAATCTATTAGGGTATATTACTATAATATTATCTATATAGAAAAATAGGATAAATCCGCCCTTTATAAAAATATATAAGTCTTCCCTTCCTTATATAAAGTCTAGCTTTAATAGGAATTATATAAGATATAAGAATTATTATTAAGAAGCTTCCCTTAGCCTATATAATACTCTTATTATCTTCTAGAGATAATCTTTTATATTTATACCCTCTAGGGGCTTATAATAGATAGGTTCTTTAAGCTTTATATATAGAAAGGTATTTTAAATATTATATTATTAAGTATTAAGATTATTAGTATAATAAACTATAAGTAGTATTTAGAGAGATTATAAAGTAAGTGTAATAGTATAGTTATTAAGGTTATTCTTTAGTTATTAGTTACCTTAAAAAACTATTCTAGCTTTAAACTCTATAACTACTCCTTTCTTATTAGTTTTATATTTAAAGACCTAGCTAAGGTTTATAATTTCCTTCTACTTCTTTAGATTAAATAATTTATCTAGTATATTCTCCTAGTAGTTTAAGGATAAAAGCTTTAAAAGCTCCTTTATAATCGCTTCCTTCTAGTAGTTATAATAGGCTAAAGCTATAGCTTAATAATAATAAGTAGGTTTTAGTAGTATATCTTTAATCTATAAACTATATTAAATACCTTATAATACTATAGAAAAAGTAGAAGTAAACTATACTTACCTAGCTTTATATATTTCCTTTCTTTAGCATTTTCTAGTAATAATATTATCTAGATTAATACTATTATCCTAGGGATAATAAATCTCTATAGCCTTACTACCTTTACTAGTAACTTTACTAGTCTCTATAGTAGTCTCTATATATTTAATTATTATATTATATATAAATTTATTAATCTTATAAAATAGTGTATTATTACCTTATACCTAAATCTCTATATTCTCTATAGTAACTAGTGCCTTATAAGAAGAGTTAGAAGGGGTTAAAAGTACACTAGAAAGGTTATCTTTTTCCCCTATTATATAAGGAGGTGTTTTTACTTTAAACTACTTATTTTCTCCTTTTATATTTAAAGGTAAAGAGGTATAATTCTTATAATTCTTATCTTCTAATTTTATTCTAATAAGGTCTTAACTAATTTCCTTATTAATATTATTAGCTTTAAGCTCTTTAAGTAGTGTAATTATTAATATCTTTTCCTTTTAAGCTAAATCTAGCTTTTCTTTTAGTTTAAAGAAGGAGTTCTTATTAAATTAAATATAAGCTAATATAATAACCTTATAATTATAAAGCAAAGGCACTTATATAATATACTAGGACTTACCTCTATAACTAATAAGGTATCTAATATAAGCCTTTTACTCTAACTATAGGATTATATTATGCGATTTAATATGCTCTAAAGCCTTTATAGTTATTAGAAATGCTTTATATCTATAGGCTTATAGATATACTATTAAAGGCTTTTAGACCTCTACTATATTTAAGTATATAAGGACTATTTTCCTAGCCTAATCCTACTAAAGTTTATATAGTATAGTCTACTTCCTATAATATTTAAAAGGTATTTAATTTAATAGATAAACTATAGTATTAAAGACCTTATTATTAAGATTAGATAGAAGCAGAGTATTGTTTGTAGTTAGTGTAGTGTGTTTTGTAGTTTTTATATTTAATTTTATAGCTAGCTTATTATTAAAGATATTATACTATAAATTACGTAATCTTATAGAGATAAATCCTAATAACATTACTATATATAAAAGTGGGCCTAAAAGTGGGCCTCGCGGCCACAAATTAGAAACACTACATTTGTAGTGTATTTTAAGTCCTAAAATATAGTGAAATGTAGTTTTTCTAATTTATAGTCAAAGGACCCACTTTTAGACCCACTCTTATATATAACTACATTGTAGTTTTTTAGTTATCTATCTAAAAAAAGAAGTTTTATATCTCTATATATTTTCTAAGATTAGATATATATTATTTGTTAAAAAGAAAATACACTACAAATCCATTGTAGTGCAATACTCTGGATAGAAGGTTAGCTTTAAGACTTAAAGTATATGCTTTTTACTTAATTACCCCCCTAGATCTCTTTACCTTTCTATTCTAACTAGGTATTAAGGGAGCTAAATTATAGACTATAATACTAGTAAAAGCTATCTTATCCTTTATACTCTCTATAAAGAGGGCTTTCTTAATATTACTATATAAAAAGTATAGTTAAACCCTAAATTAAGTGCTTAGAAACACTATTATTATATAAAAGCTATTATAAATCCTATTCTTTATCTTAAAGGAATAGAAGAATTATATTAAGGTTATAAGATAGGTAAAAATACACTAATACTTATTACTATTCTAATAAGGAGAGTTATAGTAATCTAGATTAACTAAAAGACTATAACCTAGTCCTTAAGGAAGTTCTTTAGGTATAACCTATAATCTCTATTACTTAGCTTTACTTATAGTATATATCTTACACTATATAAGCTTAGGACCTATTAATTTAATACCTAAAGCTATGTTTATAAGCTTTATAAAGGCCTTCACACCTAGATAACCACATTAGTAATGCTAAAAGGTCTATATCTCCCTTTATAGGTAGTCTTAGTGCTTTATAAGATATAGTGTAGGCTTCCTTTAGATTCTCTAATAGTCTTAATAGTATATAAAGCTTATTAATATTATATACTTTAGCTATAGGCCTTATCGCTTAATATAGGAATAACTTCTTCTAATTCTAGAAGATACTTACCTTTATAAGAATTATTACTAATACTAGATTAATATAGAATTTAAGAATAAATAATATAGTCTTTAATACTAATATCCTTATATTCTATAATATAGGATCTATAATAGAGATATAGATAGGGCCTTATTCTAAAGCTATATATATTATGCCTTTAGCTTTAACCTTTATTATAATATTTCTATTAAATTTAGATTAATTAAACTAGTGGATATTATTAAATATATAAATATTAGCTTTAGAGTTATAGAGAACTATATTCTACCTTAATTCTAGGCTATCTATAGTATTAGTAGTTAAATTTACGCTTTCCTTTAACTATTAACCTTATTTAGAGTATATAAATAATAATATATTTATAGTTTTCTTACCTAAAGTAACTATAACTAAGTTATTAGTTAGATTCTATAAAGATATAAAGATATTACTACTCTTTTTCTCTAGTTTCAAACTTATTACCTTAGACTTTTCTTATAGATTTTTCTTAAAATACTTCTTAATATTCTCTTTAGAGTTCTTTCTAACTTCCTAGTTCTTTAGTATAGCCTCTAGCTTATATATAGCCTTAAATAAATTATAGAATTCCTACTACTTTAAGATATTATAAATATTATAATTTATATATCTAGGGTATTTCTTTTTCTCTAATTTACTTTAACTACTTAATCTATTAGTAGTAAGTATATTTACTATCTTTAGTATACTTTATAAAGCTTTATAATCTCTTTTAAACTTTATAATAGCTTTAAGGAAGCTTTAGTTTATACCTTTATTAAGTAAATTATTTTATTTCTTCTAAAATAACTTAAATTTACTATAAAGAGAAATTATAAACTTATATAGTATTATCTCCTTAGTTTATTAGGTCTCTAGATCTTAATAATTTCTCTATAGTACCTTTATTATTACTACTTATTTATACTAATTATAAGTACCTTTAGCTTATAAGTAATTATTAAGGTATATTTCCACTAGAATTAGTATCTTCTAAGTATTTAGTATATATTAATCTTAAAGAAGCTTTAATATTCTTTAAGAGTACTAATAAACTAACTCCTTTTCTTTCTCTTTAGTATTAAAGTTAAGGAAGTCTTAAATATTCTTTAAGAGAGTCTTATAAATATATTCCCTAATCTTTAGTATTTACTTTAATAAGTTATAATACTTTATAAGATTAACTTATAGATCTTTATATTAGAAGTTATATTTATTTTTTATATCTTTATAAGTAAGCTTCTAATCTTTAATAGTATTAGGGTTATTTACTATAATCTCTAGTCTTAGACCCCTTTATAAGTATATAGATATTATAGGTTCTTTAAGTAGTTTATTCTAATTTAGATTAATATACTCCTAGATACTATAGGATTCTATATAATTCTTAATTTATATAAACTATTTAATCTAGTCCTTCTCTAATAATAGCACTATATTTAGAGTTTTCTTAGATATTATAAAGGGGAACTATACTAGTTAATAGAAGCATAGGTTATGTACTTTAACTAATTATTATAATAAAAGGTAATTATCTCTTAATATTAGTAAGCGTTAAATTAATAATGTTAATAAAGCTTATATTATCTATAATAATTAATAATAAGGGTAATTAAAGCCTCCTAGGCTTATAACTATTAAGGTAGGGGTTAGTATAAATAATAAAAAAGGTTTAATTTAGGTTAATTAGAGATATAAACAGTACCTAACTTTTATACCTAAAAGGTATATAGTGCGCTATAGTAATAACTAGTCTACGGAGGTACTTCTAATATATTATCTCCACCGTTATCTTATCAAGGGTTTTAACCTAGTCATTGCGCAGGCTGCATCCACACATCCGATACCTCAAGGAAGTCTCCCTGACAATAATAATAGACTATAGAAACCCCTAAAACCTCCACTAGACTACCTTAAATTATTTTGCGCACTCCTTAGCTCTAATTAAAGTTATAGCCTCTAACTAGATAAACTTAGAAAGCCTATTTATAATTACTATAAGGTACTAGAGTCTCTCTTAAGATAATGCTAGTAAGTTTATTATAAAATTAATAGAGATCTATAACTAGAACTAGTCTAGGATTAGTAAGGGCCTTAGTAATCCCTAGCGTTATAGATAACTCTTATAGCTACTAAGATAGTAATAATTCTAGATAAACCTTATAATATCCTATATTATTCTATTCTAGTAAAATTACTATTATAAAATCTAAAATATAGTATTATAGCCTAGGTGTCTTATAGTAGGCAAATTATAGTATTATTAGATAAGTATTATTATTAAAGGCTCTTACTTAGGAACCTAGGTATACCCCTAGAACTAAAGTGCTCTATAAGTACTTATAGAATAATTTACTACCTATTCCCTTATTTACACTTTAGGGGGGAACTTCTAAGCCCCCTTTTAAATAACTCCTAACTAAATACTATAAGTAAGGTCTAAGGTAATAGCCTAGTCCTAAACTAACTATAAGTACTTAGAGGTAAAGAGAACCTCTCCTACTAGTAGTACTACCTCCTAGTACCTTTCTAGCGCTAGTAAAAGTCTAGTAATAGTAAGGGGCTATAAGATATATTCTATTCTTAAGGCCTCTCCCTTCTAGTCCTATTCCTAATAAGAAAGGGTATCTAGGTATTAAGCCTATATACTAGGTTTATAATAAAGATAGAAGTTAAATAATATAAGTATATTTACCTAATAGGCTTACTATTTTATTATTAAATAAGGGGTTATAAAGTATTTAAGATTCTTATAATCTATATAAATTAAGAATAGCTAGGAAACACCCTATAGCCCTTAAGTAGCCTAAGATAAGGTAAACCTTAGCTATATAGTCCTTTCTTAAGCCCCCTAACTAAACTAAAATATTATCTAAATAAGCTATAATAAAATCTCCTAGTATATCTCCTAAGAACTTATTAATATAATACTAAAAGGTTATAAATACACTAGCTAAACTAAAGAGGTAAACTAACTACTTAAATAGTCTAAACCTTATCTAAAACATTATTAGGTACTTATTACTCTTAGTAATTTATAATTTATAAAAAGTAGTATAAATATTAACCTTTATAAACTAATATACCTAGGATAAGGAGTAAAGTATTTCCTTTATTAAAGGAAGAGGGTAATAGTCCTATATAGTAATTTTATTAAAAGCCTAGTAGTTTATATAAAAACACTAACCACTATTTAACTTCTTAATAAGTAAAACTAGGGCTATAGCTAAGGAGAAGCTAGTATAAATCTATCCCTTATTTATTAAGTCTATAATCTAATACTATACCTTAAGAAGTTAATCCCTTAGTATATTATATAGTAAGCCCTATAGAAGCTTTAGTTTAGACCTATCTAGGGCCTTATATAACTAAATATAGTAGTTAAGAGAACCCCTATAAGGGGGAAGGCTATTAGCCTTTGCTTTATTAAAAAGGTCTATAAAGTCTACTAGCTCTCTAGGTAGTGTTAATATATCTAGTGTTTCTAGTTTCTCCTTAGGGGCTATAAGCTATAGCACTATTATTATCTCCCTAAGACTAGTAGTAATAAACCTTATTATAGTGTCCTTAGTCTAGTATACTCTATATACTTCTATAGTATAAAAAGAACTAATTATCCCTTATACTAAAGTCTCCTTACTATACTTAAAGACCTTATATACTTATAAACCTCTTACTAATCTAATAACTAGTAGCTAGTCTACTATATAGATTACTACCTTATAATATTCTAACTATAGTAGTCTAAATATAATATCCTAAGTAAGGCCTAGGATAATATATAAATACACTAATAACTCCTAGCTATTAATAGTAATTCTAGTGTAAACTATATATATAATTAAAGAGGTATCCTCCCTCTATTACTAGCCCTTTTTCTTTATTTTTACTATAGTATAAACCTACCTTTATTTAGGTAACTATATAAGCTCTAGGCCTAGCTATCTTACTGCTAATTTACTTATAGCACTATAATAATTATAGCTATAGTTAATCTAAACACTAATATAAGAGTATATATTAAAGAGTATAAGGACTAAGAATAGTAGCTAATCTATATAATAAGTAATATCCTATTTCTCCTTTATATACTATTTATATATATTTATTAATATAGTAGCTAGCTAGCCCCCCTACCCTTATATAAGACTTTACTTAGGGGCTACTCTTTTTCTAAAGGGTAAGTATTAATTTCCTTATTAGTACTCTCCTTATCTACCCTATAGGTATTAATATTAACTTATAGTTAGTAAGGTAAGAGAAAGAAGCACTTTTAAATATAGTAGTCCTTAGAGCTATAATATAAATAACACCCCTCCTAGTAGTATTTAGCTAACTTAGCCTCTAATACTTATTCTCTAAGGTAAGTATTTTAATATTAACTATAATACTATAATACTAAGTAACTATAGTATTATAGTTATTCTAGCTTATACTATAGCTAATACTAACTGTTAAAAATAAGACCTATTTTTAGCCCTTTCTAGTCAAAAGAACCTTTATATTACTAAGCTTGCACCGCAAGCTTGACAGCTGCACTGCAGCTGTCAACGGTTGCGAAGGTAGTTACAAATGACCACGTTGCAGCTGTCAACAGCTGCGACCGACCGTGTGGATAACTATGTCAATTAGTGTTGTAGGCACGAGTGTGCCCACAACCCTAACCACAAGTAATTAGGTAAGCTAGGGTGACATAAGCAGACTACCCTATAGTGGTGATGTAAGCAGCTTACCCTATAGCTATCTTTAATAGTGATTTTCTCTTTAACTAGAGGTTATATAAAAGTCTTATATATAGTAAATTAATACTAGAAAATAGGGCTTTCTTTTTATATAGTAATATTTTTTAGACTAAAATTTAGTGCATATAGGTTACTAGTATATATAGTAGTGAGTCAATTTTTTAGATTTTACATATAAATGAATTTTATGGAAAATAAAAAGTGGCTTATAAGACCTCGCTAGCGGCCTAGGCCCGCTAATACAGTTAGTAGGTTTATAAGAGAAAGAAGATCTTTTTAATCTAGCTAGTTAGCTAGGCCTCTTAACTAATAGCCGTATTACCTAAATAAACTAACTAAAAATCAATTCTATTGCTCTATTAGTTACTATAAAGTAATCTAAATTAAATTCTATTAGTTAATAACTGCTACCACTTCCGTTACGTTACGTTAATAAGAATCAACGTTGTGGCTCTATTAGTCCTAGACCATAGAGCTTACACTTATATAGCTATTGCTAGCTAGCATTAGCTCCCTACATTTTAATAGGTTATAAGCCTAGTTATTTATCACTATAGATTCTTTTTATACTACTTTTATATTTAGTTATAGAAGACTTCCCTTCTATAAAATAGGAAGGACCTACGAGATAGAAGCTAATTCCCTTCTATAAAAAGGAATTATTATAGCTACAGAAGACTTCCCTTCTATAAAATAGAAAGGACCCGCGATTATAGAAGTCTTCCCTTCTATAAAAAGGAAATTTAGTGGGATAGAAGTTGTTAAAAATAAGACCTATTTTTAGCCCTTTCTAGTCAAAGAACCTTATATTACTAAGCTTGCACTGCAAGCTTGACAGCTGCACTGCAGCTGTCAACGGTTGCATAGGTGGTTATAAATGACCACGTTGCAGCTGTCAACAGCTGCGACCGACCGTGTGGATGACTAATGTCAATTAGTGTTGTGGGCACGAGTGTGCCCATAACCCTAACCACAAGTAATTAGGTAAGCTAGGGTAACATAAGCAGACTACCCTATAGTGGTGATATAAGTAGCTTACCCTATAGCTATCTTTGACAGCGATTTTCTCTTTAACTAGAGGTTATATAAAAGTCTTATGTATAGCAAATTAATGCTAGAAGACAGGGCTTTCTTTTTATATAGTAATATTTTTTAGACTAAAATTTAGTGTATATAGGTTACTAGTATGTATAGTGGTGAGTTGATTTTTTAGATTTTATATACAAATAAATTTTACAGAAAATAAAAAGTGGCTTACGAGACCTCGCTAGCGGCCTAGGCCCGCCGATACGGTTAGTAGGTCTATAAGAGGAAGAAGATCTTTTTAATCTAGCTAGTTAGCTAGGCCTCTCAACTAACAGCCGCATTGCCCGAATAAACTAACTAAAAATCAATTCTATTGTTCTATTAGTTACTATAAAGTAATCTAAATTGAATTCTATTAGTTAATAACTGCCACTACTTCTATTGCGTTGCGTTAATAAAAATCAACGTTATGGCTCTATCGGTCCTAGACCGTAGAGCTTACACTTGTACAGCTGTTGCCAGCTGGCATCAGCTCCCTACATTTCAATAGAAGTTATTTTCTCTTCTATAAAAAAGGATTTTTAAGACAAAAAGAAGACTTCCCTTCTATAAAATAGGAAGATAGATACTAAATCAAAGGGAAAGGGGGCATAATCGCCCCCTAGTGCGTAAGAGATTCTTAATAACTAGCTAAAAAAGCAAGCTATTAAGCAACAAACAACTATTAATAAGCTATTAGAGAAGCTAGAGAGCCTATCTATTACTATAAATAGTTATATAGAGGGTGTGGAACAAGCTAAACCTACTACTCAGAACCTAGAATAACAACCTATTTAAGCATAACAAGTTAAATCTAGTTCTATATAAGCTACCTTTAATAATTTGATTATTAAGGAATTTAATAAGAGGGTTTATAGCTTTCTAGAGACTACTAGGCTTAAAGGAGCTAAAAATTTTAAATAATAGAAACAAGCCCTAGCTATCTAATTTAGAGCTTTAGGTATGCCTAATTTTCTAGATAAACCGGAGAGTTCTAGGGCGCTAGGGGACCCTAACCAAGCTATTATCCTAATATTACAAAGGGATAGTTATACAGAAGGTCCACAGGCCGCTATAACTTAGCAAAAATCACCTAAAGAAGCCTATAATTTACTTATAAGGTAGTATTCACATAGCATTAAAATCTAAAGAGGGTCTCTATATTTAGAATTTTATAACCTAAATTTTTAGAATTATAAGGGATCTTTAGAGTCCTTTAATGCAGTCTTTAATAATCTACTAGCTAGATTATTGATTTCTAGGGTACTAATTAATCCTATTAATCCTATTAATTAATATCTTTAATCCCTTAAATTAACTATCCCTTAGTAGGCTAAGAGACAACGATTTAGCATGCATATAAATAGGGCTATAGGGGCACCTATAGAAGCCCTAAACCTTTAATTTCTAATAGCTAACCTTCTAGTAAAATAGAGGGATAAATTATCTATAGTATCTAAAGCTCTGAATTATAGGGCTAAAGACTAAGAAAAGGGTGCTAAAGAGAAAGAAAAAGCCCCTAAAGGTTAGAAGAAAAAGAAAGAAGACTCTAAAGAAAATAAGAGCTCTTCTAACTCTAATTCTAAGAAAAAGAAAAAGAAAAAGAAGCAAAAGAGTTCTAAATTAGATAAAAAGGACAATAAAGACTCTATAGAGAGGTCTTTTATACTAGGAAATTATAACCTTTCTAATAGTGCTCTTAAACCGTATAAGAAACCTAGTCTTTATAAGACTAGTTATAAGAGCTCTAGCGATAGTAGCTCTAAATCTAGCTCTAGTGAATTAGATAATAAAAAACAAGAAATTAAGACCTTAAATGGTTTTAATTATTACAGTAAAGACATAAAAAAGGCCCTATTATATAATATAGGTTTAACTATATATATAGTTAATTCTAGGGAGGTTTTTGGAGATTATACCCCTTATAAAAAGAGGGAATCTAACCCTATTATAACTAGTGGTAGTCCTATTTACGCTAAGGGCCACGGTAGTGCTGTTTTTAAGGTCTTATATTAGAAAAGTCTAACTAAATATAGAACCTTAGTGCTTAAAGATACGCTATATTTTCCTTAGCTTAATGTTAATATAGTTAGCGGTCTTATGTATTATATATCTAGTGGTTGCCTTATAAAGAACTGTCTTTATCTTAAAGATAGGTCTTATATTGCAACCTTAGATATAGAAAAATATAGGTTTTTCTTTTATGTTAAAAACTAAACTACACTAAATTTATATAAAGGGCCCTATAATTCTTATTATATCTAACCTTTTACCTATGCTAGCTTTAGGGGTTATAGCTACCCTATAGAGGTTTAAATTCCCTCTAAAAAGCCGTATTAGGCTTCTAATTTAGATAAAATTAATAAAAATAATAATAATATTAAAGAAATTATATAGGATAATTTAGAGGAATTAGTCCCTTCTTCTTTGCTTATAGCCCTAGGTTAAGTCCCTTATAAATCTAAGGAAATAGATTAAGGGGTGTTAGAGGGCCCTAGTGACAGAAAAGGGTCCCTAATACCTCTCTAAGAGGCCTGTGGTTCTTAAGGGGCCTAGTAGGGGACTAGTAAAGAAGGCCCTAATCTAGATCCTAATTTAGGCCCTAAAGATCTTTAATATTAATAGTTATTAGAACTAGCTAGCCTATAGCATATATAACTAGGGCACCTAGGGCTTCCTTTACTAAAGAAAACTAGCTTAATTACTAAAGGAATCCCTAATTTTTCTAAAATTAAGGATAAGGACTTTAAATACATAGCTTATAACTAATCTAAAGCAGTAAGAAGACCTAGGAAATTAGCTATCCCTAACCCCCCTAGAGCTCTAGATTAAATAGAGGGGGATACGCTAAAAATCAGTCCTACGCCATATAATAAACAGTTAATTTACTTATTTCTAGTTAATTAAAAGACTAGATATAAGTGGGTGTTCTTATTACCTAATAAGGAAGGCCTAACTATTTATCGGGCTATTAAAGGCTTCTTTAGAGGGCTTAAAAATCAACTAGGTCAATATCCTAGGTACCTTTACTTTAATAGGGGCTAAGAAATCGATTCTAGTTATTAAGATTAGTTAAATTCTAAAGGGATTAAATTTATAACTTCTAGTCCCTATATCCATAAGCAAAATAGATTAGCAAAGCGTTCTATTCGAACTATTCTAGATCGATTAAGGGCTACTATTTAGTGGGCAAAATTACCGTTATTTTTATGGTGTTTTATATTACCTATAGTTGTTAACCTTATTAATATAACTACTAATACCACTAAGGATCAAAGCCCTAAATAACTACTATCTAGGGAGCTAGATAGGCCCTATACAACCGATATTAGTAGTATTAGGCCTATAGGATCTTACTATAAGATTCTAATTCCCCTTAAAAAATAACTAAAAGCCTAAAAGTTAGTAGCTAGAACTATCCCTAGAAGACTCCTTACTACACTAGGTTTAAACACTTACCTAGTGTATATCCCTTCTAAAAGACTAGTTATAAAAACTAGCTTTATTAAGATTATAGAACCTATAGGCCCTGTTTCTAAAGGCTTACCTAGGATTTCTATAGGGGATAACCCTTTAGAGGGGGAAAATCTAGATAATTAACAAGATCTAGATTATAATTTAAAGGATTACCCTATAGATAACATAGGGGACCCTATAGGTTAAGAAAAACTACCTATAGGACCTAATTAACCCCCTAAAGGTCTAATTCCAGAAGCCCCAGAGGGGGCGTAGCCTATATCTTAACTAGGAAATCAGATTTTGACTCCGGACCTAATTTCTAAAGAAATTACTGACTTCGACCCTAATATTAACCCTATAGATATTAATATTAGTTCCCCTTCTTCTCTAGATTTTATAAAAGAAATCTACTTTAAGGTATAGAAAAAGCTAAAGGAAAAAAACCCTAATAGCCCTAAATCTAAGACCTAGAAGCAAGCTATATCTAGTCCTAAAAGGGATAAATAGATAGAAGCTACCTTTAAAGAATTTAAATAGCTTCTAAAGGCTAGTACTTTTAAATTTATAGGGAAAGATAAAATCCCTAAGGGCTAAAAAGTACTAAAAAATAGGCTTGTTTATAAGCTTAAAAAGGATAAAGAAAATAATCCTTAAAAATACAAGGCTTAACTCGTTACTAAGGGATTTATGTAAATCAAAGGTCTTAACTATCTAAAGACCTTTGCTACCACTAGCATTCCCCCTAGCTAGAGGATTTTACTAGCCCTAGTGGCTTAGAATAACTAGGAAATCAAACAGATTAATTTTATAGGAGCTTTTCTTAATAGTAAGCTATAATAATAGATTTATATAGTTATTCTAGACGGATTTATCAAATTCCTTAAAGCAAATCCTAACCTAGCTAAATTAGCTAGAAGTTTTAGCTAGAAACCTTCTAAAGATTAGGTAATTTTATTATAGAAATCTTTATATAGCCTTAAACAAAGCTTAAGGGAGTGGCAATAAGCATTAATAATAATGCTTAAATCCCTAGGGTTTAACCCTCTAATATTAGACCTAGCAATATTCTTTAATCCTTCTACTAAAACCTTTATTATTACTTATATAGATAATTATTTTCTAATTAGACCGGATTTACATTATATCTAAAGACTTAAGAAAGAACTTTATAAAGTCTATCTAATAGAAGATAGGGGGCTTGCTAAATTCTTCTTAGGGGTTTAAATTATATAAGATAGGCCTAATAGAATACTAAAAATCCATTAATCTTAGTATATATTAGAAGCTTTAAACCAATTTAATATGCTAGATAGTAAGCCTATTAGCATACCTCTTTAGCTAGGCATTTTAGCTACGCAGATAACTAAGCTTTTAATAGCTAGCAATATTAAGCTTTATCAGTGTATTATAGGGACTATAATATACCTAATGTTGCTTATAAGGCCTAATATAGCCTTTATAGTTTAGTAGCTATTAACTATACTAGCTAGTCCTTATATAGAGCACCTAAATGTAGCTAAAAATCTGCTAAGGTACCTATCTAGGACTAGATTCCTTGCTATTATCTATAGGGGTAACCCTAAAGGTATAGCTAGCAAAAGCCTAATAGGTTACTATAATAGTAATTTTGTAGGGGATAAAAAGACCTCAAAATTAACCTATGCTTATCTATTTAAGCTAGCTAGCGGACCTATTAGCTAGAAGTTAAAGAAATCTAGTACAATAGCTTTATTAACATTAGAAGCTAAATCTAACGCTATCTACAAGACCTTCTAGGAGCTACAATAGCTTTAGGGTCTATTTAAGGAGCTAAAAACCCCTATTTCCCCTCCTATCTAGATATTTTGCGATAATTAAGGCGCTATAACTACTGCTTATAACTCTACCTTATATAGTTATACTAAACATACCCTGTTAAAGTTTAACTATATTAGGTAATAGGTTTTAGCTAGTTTAGCTAAGATTAAATATCTAGATACTAAGTCAATGCCCGCAGACAGTCTTACGAAACCTCTTATAAGACCTCTCTATTAGGCTTTTATTAAGCTTCTAGGGCTTAATAACTTCTAAAACTAATAACCAAAAACCCTTTAATAGGGAACTAAAAACAATGTTAAAAAGGGAAGCTATATATAACTATAGCTAGGATTTAAAAAGGGGGGCTTTTTATCTTTTCCTGTTTTTCCCTTTTCTCTACTATTTTTACCTAAAAGTTATTACTTACCTTATTATAATCTTATATGCTTTTATTTACTTATATATAAGTCTTTTATAGAGGGGGTGTTAAAAATAAGACCTATTTTTAGCCCTTTCTAGTCAAAAGAACCTTTATATTACTAAGCTTGCACCGCAAGCTTGACAGCTGTTAACAGCTACGACTGACCATGTGGATAACTATGTCAATTAGTGTTATGGGCACGAGTGTGCCCACAACCCTAACCATAAGTAATTAGGTAAGCTAGGGTGACATAAGCAGACTACCCTATAGTGGTGATGTAAGTAGCTTACCCTATAGCTATCTTTAACAGCGATTTTCTCTTTAACTAGAGGTTATATAAAAGTCTTATATATAGTAAATTAATACTAGAAGATAGGGCTTTCTTTTTATATAGTAATATTTTTTAGACTAAAATTTAGTGTATATAGGTTACTAGTATGTATAGTAGTAAGTTAATTTTTTAGATTTTATATATAAATGAATTTTGCGGAAAATAAAAAGTAGCTTGCGAGACCCCGCTAGTAGCCTAGGCCCGCTAATACAGTTAGTAGGTCTATAAGAGGAAGAAGATCTTTTTAATCTAGCTAGTTAGCTAGGCCTCTTAACTAATAGCCGCATTGCCCAAATAAACTAACTAAAAATCAATTCTATTACTCTATTAGTTACTATAAAGTAATCTAAATTAAATTCTATTAGTTAATAACTACTACCACTTCCGTTGCGTTGCGTTAATAAGAATCAACGTTATGGCTCTATTAGTCCTAGACCGTAGAGCTTACACTTGTATAGCTGTTGCTAGCTGGCATTAGCTCCCTACATTTTAATACTAACCTCCCTTAAGTGCTTATTAAGTATATATTAGAGTTTAGCTAGTTTTATATTATAGCTCTAATAAGTCTCTCTTACTATAGCTAGTTTCTCCTTAAAGTAAATAAAAAATATAGTAAAAGACTTCCCTAGGCCTTACTTTATTTAGTTAAGTTCTATAAGGGCTATTTTCTATCTATAGGGGTTAGTAAATAAGGACTTAAGGTAGCTTAAAAAGGTAACTAGATTAAAAGTATAAAGATTACCTTACTTAAAAAAGGTAGTAACCTAAGCCTAGACCTAGGAGAATAAATTCTAGTAAATAAGTATTTACCTATTCTTATTTATACTAATAAAGTCCCTATTTACCTAAAGCTTATATTCTATAAGGAGCTTCTAAGTAGTAAATAAAACCTTATTACTATTATATAAGTTATCTAAGGGAATTAGCTTTTACTTTACCTAGGGGACTAAAGGGATTAGATTAGAGGTAGTAAGCTATATAGGTTATACTATAGAAGCCCCTAGCTAGTATATAGTTTATAGTTAGGCTATATATATAGTGTTATACACTATAACCTACTTCTAGAGGTGCTTAAGCTTTATACTTTATTTAGTTATTAAATATTAGAGTATATTAAACTAGGTAAGGTAAGTTATAGGTAGTACTATAGTGTCTAAGAGAGGCATTACTATACCTAGATTATATTAGTCCTATAGGTAAAGTGTATTTAATATATTTATTATATTATTTATTATATTTTTTAGTAGCTATCTCTAAGGACTAAAGGAAGTTTCTTAATTATTATAAACTAGCCTCTAGGTAACTATAATAGGGCGTTAATATAGTATTAAGAAACTTAGGGGAAGAAGAAAAAGACTATATAGCTAATTCCCCTTACTTCCCTTATATCCCCTAGGTGTCTTATATTAGCCCCCTTTTTATCCCCTACTACCCCCCTACCTATATACACTATACTATTGCTTAGGCAAAGCCTAAGCCCTTTACATTAACTAATAAAATAAACCCTAGGAACTTTACTAACTCCTAGTAAAGTAAATACTTTAAGGGTTTTATATATAACTTTACTAATCTTATATATTCTAAAACTTCCTTAATATATATAGTATACTTCTCCTATATTTTTAAAAAAAATTAGGATATTATTTAAATATACTATATAAATAGTATTAACTAGCTTATAAAGTACTTTATAAATATAGCTTTAAAAGGTAGCTAGGGTATTAGTTAACCTAAAAGGTATTATAAGGTATTTATAGTGTTTATAATAAGTATAAAATATAGTCTTTTACTTATTACTTTCTTTAGGTTTTTATTAATATATTTATAAAGCTCTTTTAGCTTACTTTAGGAGAGAGAGTAAATTAGTTTATATAAGGGTATAGCCCTAGGTACTAGGTTAATTATATAGTTAGTCTCTTTTTTTAGTAATAAGCTTCTTACCTTATCTAATATAAATATATCTTTAAACTTATATAGTTCTAGAGGAATATCTTTAATAATTCTATATACCTTTACCTTCTTATTATCTTTAAGGGTAATAAACTTATTTTCTATAACCCTTATAATAGTATATATAATAGTCTTATTATATATTACCTTTATAAATTTATAAGGAGTTAATAGTAAAAAAGCTACTTTTTATTTCTTAAACTACTATTTTTATAAGTATAAGTAAAGATATATATATTTTTCTATAAGAGTATATATTCTAATTAATATAAGGCTTTCCCTTACTTTTAGGTCTTTATCTATAGCTATATAAAGTAACTTAAGGTTTTTTTTTTCTCTTAAGTTTTTAATTATAATAAGTACTTTATAAATACTATATTAAAGGACTATAAAGGCTCTTACTACCTTAATAATAAGTACTATAGCCTTAGCCTAGTTAAGTTTATAAGTTTTTATAAACTTAATACTAATTATATTAATCTTAGTATAACTATTTAAATTAGCTACTATTTTAATATCTTTATACTTATAAATAGTAACTAGTATATAAAACTAATACTTTATTAGTACCTTAGTATTAGAGGTAAAGGTAAGGGTATTTACTTTTACCTTAGGGAGTTTTCTAGGCTTTCTTAAGGCTTTTTCTTAGGTTTCCTATAGTAATATATAAGGTATTTTATACTATTATAGTTAAAATACTATATCTTATCCCTAGGTTTAGTATTATTTAGGTAAGTAACTAGGCCTTTTTTCTAGTTCTTATTTCTTTAATTTTTATAAGGTCTATAACCTTATAAGAAGTTATTCCTATAGTGCTAAGGGTTTTTATATAGGCCTTTATTTCCTAATTACTTAGGCTTTTACTTATTCTTTAGTATAGCCTTCTAAAATTACTAGGTAAGTTATATAACCTTTTCTTAAGTCTTATTAGTAAGAGAGGTATATAGGTTAATATAATCCTATAGATTAGGGAGTAGCTTTATAAAGAATATAAAGGTATAAGTCTTTTCTAGGGCTCTTTCTAGGTATTTCTCTAGTAAATCTAAGAAAATACTAAACTTAATAAGGCTTTAACTCTTATATTACTTTATATTCTCTAATTATATTACTATTTATATATTATAATTAGTAAAGTCCTAAAGTAATATAAGTATTTAAGTCTAAAATTTATTTTAGTTATTTTTAAGGTTATTCTAGCTATTAGCCTACTATTTCTTAAGGTATTTATCTTATCTTACTTTATAATTAATATATATATAGTTAAGTATAAAAAGAGTCTTCTAGTAGTTATATTAGAACTTTTTCTTTATCTTATTAAAGGTATAGTTTAGGTTATTAATCTATATCTTATACCTCTATAGGTTTATAAGGTATTAGAGATTAGTAATATTCTAGACTTTAACCTCTTAGCTACTATAGCTTAAGGAAGTACTAGCTTTTTACTACCTTTTTAATTATTCTTCTCTAGTATTATACTATAATAAATCTTAAAGCTCTTACTCTCTTTTCTATAGTTTCTAGAGTTCCTTAAGCTAGGTAATTTACTTTATTATTACTATAGCTTAGGTATAAATAGTAAAGGGTGTATTTTTAGTTATAGTACTTATAGAATATAGTGTATTCTTAGCTATAGTATTACCCTTATTTAGTAGCTTTTAGTTATTATCTAATATTACTCTTATAGATTAAGTAGTTCTCTCCCTTATATTACTCTTAGGTACCTAGTAGGAGAAGCTTTAAAATTATAAGAATAAAGAATAGCTAAGTAAGAGGTATAAGAGTATTTATATATTTACTAAAGCTTACTAAGTCTAAGTGTATTATATATATAAGTTACTAGCTTATAGCTAGTAGCTTACTAGCGTCACGTGGACCTAGCCCTAGGGCGTGGCTTATCTGCGAGGTGCGCTAGTGTAGTGCACCTATGTTATGAGTAGGGCCTCACATTATCCTTTGCCTTCTAATATTACTAGATAACCTAATTTATTAGAAACTAGCCTAATTTATAGGCTAAAAGGAGAGTAATTAGGTAGTTATCCTAATTAATTTAGTAGCTTTTAAGTTACTTCTTAAACTTTATAGAAAAGGTAGTATAGTAGCTTTAAATAAGCTACTAGATATATTTATAAAGGATATATAAATTAATAAATTAATAAATTATAGCTTATAAGATACTTTTAAGTAGCTATAAAATCCCTTTATATAAGATATACTTAATATTCTAAAATTTTATTTTAAGTCTATAGTAAATATAGCCTATTTATAATACTATAGTAAATATATTAAATTAAGGTATATAATAATTACTAGGAGTAAGGTTAGTAAGGGTTACTCTAGCTAGAATTACTAGGCTTAAACTTACTATTCTACTCTTTAAATTAGTCTTAAAGCTTATTCTAATACTTTAAAAAATTAGCCTTAGTAAGTATAAATAGTATAAAGTACTATATATTATAAATACTAGAAGCTATAAGTAATATATCTTTAATATTATAAAGAATAAGCTTATTAAGGGCCTTTATAATAGATTAATCCAATATAGTAGCTATCTTTACTAGATTAGAACTAAGCCTTATAATATAATCTTTATTATTATTCTAAGGTTAGTTAGCTTTATTAATATAGTTATTATAGGGGTAAGCCTAGTATAATTTTAGCGCTTTTATATACACTAGTAGTTTAAGGATATTATAGTTATTAAGGTTTCCTTTTTACTTCTTTATAATATTAACTATAATATTCTATAGTAAGTACTACTTATATATTTACTACTAGGATAATAGGAAGGTATTTTAAAGGCTATTTTTAAGAGCTTTATTAAAATCTATAATAATAATACTTCATACTTTAATACTAGTAGCCTCTAAAGCTAGCTTAAGATACCTTAAAAGCTAAGTATAAGCCTTATAGTTCTCTTTAGTAGTTACTAGTAAGGCTAAAAGTAATACTAAAGGTTATATATAAAGATATAATACTAGTAACTTATAATAAGGGTAAGTTAAAGTAGTTAACCTTATATATATTATTTATTTATAAAAGCTTAGGATTTTACTTCTATTACTAAATTAAATTCTTATATACTTAGAATACTTATAGAAGCTTTCTAGAAATACCTTAAAAGATTACCTTATAAAAAATATAGTTATTATCTTCAAGAAAATTAATAAATATTTATATTAATATTCCTAGGTAATATTATATAAGGTATAGCTAATACTAGATATAAAAAATATCTAGGCTAGTAATATAGACCTTAGGGTGCTTCTATATAATTTAGCCTATAATTTACTTTATTAATAATATACTAAGCTTACTAAGGTTTTCTACCTTTATCTAAAGGTATAAAAAGCTAAATTTCTCTTAACTTTAAAGCTATAGTATACTAGAATCTAAGGGAGAAAGAACTAGATTATAATTATATTAGTTTTATATAACTAAAGGAACCTATACTTTCTTATATTAATTATATTATACTTATATAATAAAAGGGTATAGTAATTTTTATAAGGAGGTTTTATAAATACCTATATTACAAAACCTTTAGTGATTGAAAACAATGAATTACTAGATACTAACATGGAAAACATTAGTATAAATTTAGAATTCCGAACTGTTTAATTAGAGTCCGCGTCCGATACAGGGGCAGAGTATTGCACTACAATGGATTCTTAGTGTATTTTCTTTTCAACAAATAATATATATCTAATCTTAGAAAATATATAGAGATATAAAACTTCTTTTTTTAGATAGATAACTAAAAAACTATAATATAGTTATATATAAGAGTGGGTCTAAAAGTGGGTCCTTTAACTATAAATTAGAAAAACTACATTTCACTATATTTTAGGACTTAAAATACACTACAAATATAGTGTTTCTAATTTGTGGCCGCACGGCCCACTTTTAGGCCTACTTTTATATATAGTAATTTTCTTAGGATTTATCTCTATAAGTTTACGTAATTTATAGCATAATATCTTTAATAATAAGCTAGCTATAAAATTAAATATAAAAACTACAAAACACACTACACTAACTACAAACAATACTCTGTACAGGGGTTAGCCTAACACAGACGGGAAACTTCTTAATAGTAAGAAGTAACTAACTAATCTGTTGAAGGGAGATATATTTAACTAACCAAGTGTAATTAACCACTTAGCGTCTTAGGATATATTATATGGAGAACATTTAGATCTCCTAATATAAAAAATAATAAAGAGTTAAGAAAAAAACTTAATATTTGATTATTATTCTAAGATATATTTCTATTAGTTCTAAGGATTTTTATGTAATAATAGAAATTGTTCTATTATTTTATATATTAGCGCGAATTAGAAATAATAGGAACTAGTTAATCCTTAGATGGAGAACTAGTAAGAGTTAGCACTAAAAAAGCAGAATAGCTATTAGCTAAGATTTAATTAAGATATACACTATAGAAATAGGAACAGAAGTTAGAAATATCTCCTTTAAAGAGAACCTAAACTTAAGCTAGAGAATTCTAGCTTCCTATGCTGTTAATAAGAAGCTTATTATATAGAGAAAAAGATAGAACCACTACCTGGAGTTTATAGAATAAAAACTAATAAAGTTATTAAGAAAGAACCTAGTAGAAGTATAAAAGTTCTATAAAAGATTTACTTATAGATTAAGACTGTTTGCCTTATACATAATAATTAGAGCAAATAAGGGTTAATCCTATAAATAAAACTAAGAAGAATATAGAGGGTATATAAAGGAATACCTAAATATAATAAGGTTAAAGAAATTTAGACTAAAAGTTAAGAGGTTCTATATTCTAAAGGTGAACAGTAAACTAAGACTAGTTAGATCACTAGCCCCCGCGATAAAGATAGTATACTTAGTAAACACCTTATTCCTAGAGAAATAACTAGAGAGACGCATCGGCCTTTACTAACACGGATTCCGAAAAGGAAGAAGTGTAGTAATAGCCAGTATAGAGGTGGTAGAGTACCTAAAAGCGGGATACAAAGTCTATGAGTTTTTACTAAAAGGCCTATATTAGCTACTATATTAGTATTAAAGTTTATATAAATCTCTCTTACTAGTTTACCTTAAATAACTACTACTAGACTTAACTATAATAAATCCCTTACTAGCTTATATATTCTAAATAGTATTAATTATAGCTTTTATAGTAGTATAAAATAGCTATATCTTAGGGAATAATATAATAAAGAAGGGATAAAAAGAGGTAATTATTATAGTGTTATAATATATAATATTAAGAGATTATAGGTTAGTTTGCCTATATTAATAATATAAGCTATATTATAATAAGTAGTAAGATATAGTAATATTAATTATTACTATAGCTATAAAGATTAATAGACATAAGCTACACTAAAATTAGGTATATAGGTTGTCTATCCTAATTAGGACTAATAGCAGATGCGTAATTAAAAAATGACAGATACGTGTTTAGGCGTCCTCAAGGAATGGCCCGTTGACTGCCATCTACTTCGTGCACTACTGCTTTTTCCACGTAAGCTTATGGGCAACCGAGGTCGCATTAGAAGACGCCAAGGTTGCCGCCCCACGACGCCCGGGACGAGACTCCGCAGCCCTTGACCGACTCGGGTGATGATGATTGCTCCATGAGTCAGAGATCATGTATACATTGTGATTGAATGTTACTAATGTCAGACGCAAATCGCCGGGGATTGGAACACTCTACCGTGTGTTTTGTTGAATCAAAGAGATGATAGCCGCAGTCCTTCTACATAAGGGTGCGCATCCTGTTTCAGGCCTAGTGGTCGTTCTTCACGTTTAACGTTCGATATCAGCGGGGTCTAAGCTCGAAGAGATTCTTGACTCGAGGCTGGCTGACCGCATGCAGCATGTATAATAGAATCCTGTTTTGCACTGGGGAATGTTGTTCTCGTGTCGACGGCGTTGTGGTAATATTCATAGCAGCTAATATGCATGTACATGTCTACATGCCAATTCTGAATTGAGGATTAAGTGCCACGCGCAGCCTAATCAGTTCTTATTTAAGAGGGCTCTACCGTCTCCGCGACGAGATTTACTCGCGGGCCCGTAAAGTTCTCATGTCCATCCACGACCCATTGGAAGGCAGATATGATGATGATGATGGCGAATACAACTACGCAGTAATCTGTTTTCAACAATCAGTGAGAAGACGCGCGCGTGCTTGGTTGGAGGAAGACAAGCTGAACTCACTCATGTTGCTCCCAGTCACAGGAAGCTCAGGTGGGAACAAAAACAGCACCGTCGTCAGAGCAATGTATGATAATGAAATGCAGTCAGCCGTCCAACCGAACCAACTCGGCAATTTCCATTTCCTATCCGGCAGGACATTTCGGCCGCGTATGAAGTTCACACCGATCGGCATCGCGTAGGATAAATCGAAGGCGACGACAGAGGCTGAGATGATGGCGTTGAAGGCGCTGTGCCGCGAAGGCTTAGTGACTCATCAAGGCTCGTGTGTATAAGCTCCCAGCGTACCTGGTTGACCCCAAAAAGATGAGGCCGAATAAGATGACGATGACTGATGTCAAAATTAGGGCATTCAGAGGAAGTCCCAACCTTGGGCGAACTCTCGCGAAGAAGCGCGAGGCGGGTAAACCGCCGTCTCTGCGTGTCCCTTCATCAGTGGACTCCGGATAGTCTTGCGTTGAAGACAAAATGGCCTACCGTGCAAACGCAAAAATCATTCGACTGCTAGTCGTCATCACGCCCAGAGTGGAAACACGAGACACGGTAAAGGTAACCTAAGCATGTCAGCGTGACAGCAAAAGTCAAGAGTCGTGGGTACGCACGCACATCAGGAGACAGATGGCTCCAGCGTTGCTGTTAGTGGCGTGCATGAAAATTTGAAGCAATGGACCAGCTTTCGAATTGATTACATCGTCAATGTTTCCGGATACAAAGAGCAACACGATGAGGAAGATGGCGCCCGTGAAGGTGCCAATCCCAACGCATATCACCATGATTTTGGGACCCTCAGCGGCAGCATGTGGGATTTCTATCCATATTGGTTAGAGAATGGGTCGATTTGCAACAAGGAAAAAATCTGCAACGCGGACCTTCAATCATGTGAGCGACCGCATCCTGCAATGATATTTTTGTGAGTAAATATATTGTAGGCTAGCTCAGCGGGTAAACTCACAAAAGCTGTGACTGCAAGACGGCCTTGCAGAAGCTGTGACGAAATCAGTAAACTCGCCGCTCCCAAGGACAAATCGGACCTAAGCATACGCCAAGAAGCCAGGCAATACCGTCAGGCCCTGAATCATGCATTAGTCTGGCTTGGTGACTCTAAGAATCCCAGGGAAACTCACATCCTGTGGTGTTAATGAATTCGCGAAACACAAAGTAGGCAGAGTTGTAATTCGGCGAGGCACAAGCCAACACGGTAATGGACACGAGAACAAAGCCACCCATCGACCACATGAAAGCTCCGCGATAGATGAGCGGGAGAAGGGAGTTCATCAAGGCATTAATAACCAATGACAATAGGGTCAATGCAATATAAATCAAGAACTGGTGCCATCGGGGCGGATCGTACGTCTACCTGTTATTAGGTCATGGCCCGACAATTCGACAGATGCCAGGGTGCCTATTATTTACGTACCGTATGGAGCGCGGAGATGATTCCGACTATTAGCTGACTTGAAAGTAACGCATTGGTTGCGACAACCGCAATCTGGTGGAATCAATTAGTCTTGATCGCCACTGAGAAGCATGTTGAGCGCCATACCCATCCTGCGACATTGATCCAGCCCGTGATCCATGACAGAATTGGCACCCACCGTGGCCATGAAACTGTGCGCGAGTCAACTCTGCGGTCTTTGGTATTGTACTAATATCGAAGACACACCAACTGACTGCTCGTTAGGACACGCACCCAGTGGTATTTCGCTGCCCATACGGAGTAATGGGTTCGACTTACCGGCGACCCAGTGATATTGACCTCCGGCTCTGCATTTCACACACACCAATCAGAAAATAATGCTGCAATGGGCGGAGAAGAAACCCTGAAAATCTTACGTTGGAAAGGCTGACAGAAACTCAGCCAGTGAAGAGGCTATGCACAAGTTGCATATTCCAGCAGTGACCAAACCTATGCGAGACCAGTCAGCGTGTACGGAGTCCATACTTGACATGAACGTGAGGTGACGTGTTTATCGAGTCGACATCCCATGCTACGTACCCCAAATGATGCTCGTGCTTCCACCCGATGCCAGACTGATAGAAAGACTTGCAGATAGAGCAGTCCACGTCTGCCGAGCGCTGTATCAGTGAAATGATTATCAAAGTTGCAATAAATACAGAGCAGCAGCAACTCGATATGGTGCAGCCGACGAACATTCAGCACTGCAAATGCCAACCCCAACATGGAACTAAGAATACACAACATGAGCTAGAACCGATTCAGGGATGTCGCCATGGCAAGGACCAGACTCACAGCGTTGAGAAATTCCGCTTCAATTCGGGCGTATGTCCCATTGCCGCCAACCGGACGTCATCTTCGTGCTCGTGTGAGTCGTACCCTTCCTTCATTGTTTCGTATTTCGTATTGTCGTTATTTCGTCAAGGCGATGGTGTTTATTCTCCGACAGCCACAATCCTCGGCCAAGGGTCTGTCCGACTTTCTCGACAAGTCTAGCAAGCACCCCGCTTTCGGTCCGCAGTAGGCGGTTACATTTTGGGAGAGAGCTGAGAAGGTCTTGGATTGCTCCGCTGGACCAATTACGACGTGTGTCTTTTTCGAGATGATGCACGGACAGATGGTGGCGCTGGAGAGTGGAAGAAGCTGGGGCTGGGGGTGAAGTTGGGTTTGGGGTCAAAAGTCCGGCTGAACTCCAAGGTTAGCGACCATCAGAACAGCATCTAGCAGCGGTTGTTGGTGCGGGGAAGTGGATTCCAGCGGGTTCGAGCCAGGTTCATAAGGAGCGACTTTTATCGAGTTAGCAGATTGCTTCAAGCTTGTCTGATCAAGTGGACATGAGATGGGCGCAGCAGAGCAACTCGACGTAATGATGCCCGACTGTCTGCCTCAGAGCTGAACTGTTGCGTAACTAGCCTCTCTGGAGCGTGTCTGGCGGCTATTCGACAGGAAGAGCTAGGGGGGAGAGGGGGGGGTTGTCCAGGTCAAATCAGACCAGGGTACGGCATACGATACGGAGCAACATTGATAATGACATTAATTGAGATACTTTGTACATTTGTTTCACTCGTCAGGCCATGCGCCTCGGCTTTATCTGTGCTTCGACAGAATTTGAGCAACCCTCGATTAGCATCATCATCATCCAACATCATCCATCATCATCCATCATCACCACCACTACCATCACCACCACCATCATCATCACCATCATCATCACCAGCATCAATCATTATGCACATAACACGCTCCACGGTGGTCGCTGCTCTTGCAGCCCTCAGTGTTCAATCAGCCACAGCTCATGTCGCGCGATCTTCCGCAAAGGATGAATCCTGCAAGAAGACAACAGTAGCCATTCTGTAGGTGAAAATAGACTTTTTGACACCGGGTCCACAGAACCTATAATGCAGTTGCTAATGCAGAACTAGTGGAGGCGGAATGGCAGGTATAACGGCAGCTGTGAGACAAACGAACCAGACCGACCCCATTTGACTTGACTTGCACCATATAACAGTAACGAGGGACTAACTACTACACTGCTCTGAGCCTCTGACCGCATGCACCAGCAAGCACTGTCGAACCATTCGATGACCGATTTCATCATCATTGAGTATAACGAACGAGTTGGTGGTCGCGCGACTCAAGCGAATTTTGGGAAGCAAAAGAATGGTTCGCCCTACGCGGTTGAGGTTGGGGCCAACTGGGTGAGCACTGAGTTGCCATGTGCCTGGCATTCTACGGAGTAATCGGCTGGAACTGACTAACCGGCTCGGCCAGATCCAAGGTCTCGGCAAACCAGGCGGTCCTCGTAAGAAACTCATCTCCTGACTCTTGAGTCCTGAGTCTTGACTCTTGACTCGTTCGCACTTGCTCACTCTGTTCACAGAGAATCCCGTCTGGCTTCTAGTAAGACAGCGAGCGCTTCGACGTTGCTTGTTTGCTTGTTTGCTTGTTTTCTGAACGAAAGCTTAACTTACAATGGCCACAGGCCCGAAAGTACGGCCTGAAAAATACCGTCTCAAACTACCGTTCTATCTTAACCTACAGTGAAACCGGACACACCGATTACAGCGAACTCATTGATGAGTACGAGAAGGCTTGGGACAAGGC
The DNA here is from genome assembly GCA_023658445.1 of Epichloe bromicola. Lineage (NCBI taxonomy): Eukaryota > Fungi > Ascomycota > Sordariomycetes > Hypocreales > Clavicipitaceae > Epichloe > Epichloe bromicola. The sequence continues at coordinate 3,323,179 of CP098270.1, forward strand.
CTCTGTCAAAGCTGGTCGCATGCTGGCCGACAACCTTCAGGACGAAACTGCGCGTGCCGGCCTTTCTCTGGCTGGCTGGAACCCGAAACACAGCGATATGCGTCGCCAAGCCGTGGAATGGTGGAAATGGGGTTCGTTCTCTCATCTCGAAAAGTCGCCGAACTCGGGACAGAAACTGACAAGCGACGTAGATTGGGAGACAGCCTTGTCGCCCGAGGTTTCTTCGCTGATATTTGGAGCTGCCGGCGACAATCTCACTTTCAACCAGTTCAGTGGTGAAGACAGCTTGGTTGTTGATCCACGTGGGTTCAGACACATCATTGAGGAGGAATCCAAGACTTTCCTCAAGGCCAATGACCCTCGTCTGCTCCTCAAAACGAGCGTCACCCACGTCACCTACTCAGACGGCGGCGTCACCATCCACAACAGTGACGGATCCTGTGTTTCCGCCGCGTACGCCATCTGCACCTTCTCCCTTGGAGTTCTTCAGAACAACGCCGTCAGCTTCAGTCCTCAGCTGCCGGAATGGAAGCGCAGGGCAATCTCCAAGTTCAGCATCGGCACATACACCAAGATCTTCATGCAGTTCAACGAGACCTTCTGGCCCGAGACGACGCAGTTTTTTCTCTACGCGTCACCCACCAAACGCGGCTACTATCCCCTCTGGCAGTCCTTGTCCGCCGAGGGGTTCCTCCCCGGCTCAAACATCATCTTTGCCACTGTCGTCGAGGACGAGTCCTACAGAGTGGAGCAACAGACAGACGAGCAGACCAAGCAGGAAATGACGGGGGTCCTAAGACAGATGTTTCCCGACGTCGCCGTACCTGAGCCCACGGCTTTCATGTACCCGCGATGGACCAAGATCCCCTGGGCGTACGGGAGCTACTCCAACTGGCCCATCGGTACGACCTTGGAAATGCACCAGAACCTTCGGGCGAATGCCGGCAGATTGTGGTTCGCAGGCGAGGCGACCAGCTCGGAGTATTTTGGATTCTTGCACGGCGCTTGGTTCGAAGGGATGGAGGCAGGCTCCCAAATTGCCGCATTGCTCAAGGGCCAGTGTGCGCACATCTACAACGGCACACAATGCGGTGAGCGCCCTCATTATGAGACATTGCATGGCACGTCGCCCCTCGAGCATTATAATGTCTCGAACGGGTGGGCGGCCAGTAGTTTCTACTCGAGCAGCGGATAGGTGATCAAGCGAGGTGGATGGAAGTACATGTATAGCCAAGAGCAGGTCGACTTGTCAACAGCACATAGTGTTTGAAGAACTTATCGAGACTCCGGCACCTGGTGTACGCGAATGATGTGGACGATTCGTGTCCGATCGATCGGCAACAAATTTCAATGGCACAACAACATGGGGTCAAACTATACACGTTATGGATATGGTCTGAACATGTATTTTTTTGGCCTGGCCGGCTTTCTTTGAGAAACATCTCCGGTTTGGCATCGCAATTTTTAAGTCTGCAACGCAAGTCTTGTGGAGAGTTCGGTTGAAAAAAGGGGGGGGGTGTTTGCGAGAGAGCCATAATGCCAAGCTTCAGAGCCCACAAAGTTTCAGATTCGGGACTTGATCAACCCTAAGCTAAAGGCGTAAAGACTCGCGTCTGATGAGCTACTTTTAGTCCGGTTCATCGTCCTAGCGTCGATTTGTCTGTGTGGATGAAGGTCTGAGAGCGGCTAATGCGCAATGCGCATCAATTACCGATTCGGAGCTGAACGGCCATGCAATTCGAATCTTTTATTTGAAAATCCGGTCGTGGTTTGAAGAACTCATCTTCTTCTGCAAGTTGAACCTGTACAGCAGACGACTTGCCTGGATGCGAGTTGGTTTCCGTAGCATCTGAACCCCTTGCCTCCTCCTTCCATCGTCATGATTCTTTCTTGGAGTTTTTGGGTTGCGACTGCGACGGCAGCCATTGCGCCACCGTTTGCTGTCTTCCAGGACGGCGTCAAAGAGCTGTTTGGACCTTCGCCAACCGTCGAGGTACTCTATGAGAACAAGAGTATTCCGTTCGCACACGAAGCCGGTGTGTTCATACCGCAAGACAACACCTTGTTTGTCACGAGCAACCGGTTCAAAGACCCTGCGACTCAGGAGCAACGCATCGTCATCACGCGAGTCTCACTACCGCCGTCTGATGATACGAAGTCGATCAAGGTAGAAGAGGTCAGGACAGACAATGTCCCCATGGCCAACGGCGGTGTCAACTACAAAGATGGCATCGTGTTCTGTGCCCAAGGCACAATGAACATGTCCAGCGGCATCTCCTTGATGGAATCCAAACCTCCGTACAAGTCTGAGTTTCTCCTCACCTCGTACCTCAACCGCACCTTCACCTCGCCGAATGATCTTGTCGCACACACGGATGGATCCATCTGGTTCACAGATCCCATCTACGGCTTCGAACAAGGCTTCCGTCCCAAACCCCGCCTGCCGTCCCAGGTGTATCGCTTCGATCCCAACCAGAAATCGGTCCGCGCCATGGCCGATGGCCTCGGGAGGCCCAACGGCATATCTTTCAGTCCTGACCAGAAGATACTCTACGTCACGGACACGGATTTCATCCATGGCGATGGCACGACCGACGACACGCGCGCGTCTACCATGTAAGAAGGCTTCTTCCCCTTATCCTTTGGCACAAATTCGACCTTGGTTGCCAAACACTCACTCACGGCCAGTTATGCGTACGACGTCGTTACCGCCACGGGCCAGCCCTTTCTCGCAAACAAGCGCTTGTTCGCCATGGCCGACACGGGCATTCCCGACGGCGTAAAGTGCGATGTGCGTGGAAATGTGTACAGTGGATGTGGCGATGGCATCAACATTTGGTCGCCGGGAGGCCATCTCATTGGCAAAATTCTTGTGGAGGGTGGTGTTGCCAACTTTTGCTTCGGGCGCAATGGGGAAATCTTCATGCTCAATGAGAACCGGCTTCTTAGGGCGAAGCTTGCGCCGACCACAAGGGGAGCTCTACTTGGCATTTGATAATTTCACCACAGTACAGTCCACCCCCTGTTTGATTTTACACATCTACAAGCCCCACGCGGGGCAGCCACTATTAGTGCTTAGTGGCTACTTTAGGTGGAGCTGTTAGGGGGATTACAGGGGTATTAGCGCTAGTGAAGGGTACAAGATAGTCCTAGTATAATATACCTAATATAAGGTACTTTTGCCCCACTAAATAATGCGCTAATCCTCGGATAGGCATGTGATTGGCCTGCTACCCCTAGCCATGTACTCGTGTAAAATCAAACAGGGGGGTGGACTGTACTTTGAAGCCTTTTTTTTTTTTTTTTGGTGGGGTGGGGTGGGGGGAGGCAAAGGGGAGATGAAATTCTATTCTATTCTACTAACCGTTGAATACAAGAGAAATCATAGCCGCAGTCCTTCTAAGAGTGCGCACTGCGCACCCTGGTTTCTCGGCCTGACGATCCTTCATTACCAAAGAGACGGGGTAAAGGCGAAGGCAGCCCTGAGCCCTCCATGAGAGAAGAAAAACCTGACGTTGAAGGACCAAGGCACAAAGAACAATTAGATACCCAAGTAAGTCTTTGTAATACTAGGTTTTCTCAATGGATTGAAGCAACACGTTGTTGGTAAATTCATTTCATTTGTGCGTGAGCTATGAAATGCTGAAACTTGATTTCTTCTCCCAAGTCAAGATCCTGATGCTCCGTCGAGGCAATCGCGTAATGTGTACTTTGTTCTCGTAAACTCCAAAGTGCTACAAAATCCTCATCCACGACCCCGGTCTCGGCCGAAACACATCTCGGTCCCTACCTAGCCCGTGACTCTGCTCTGGGGTGTTGCAAATAGATGCTCTCCGATGAACTCGGCCCCTAATCTTCGTGTTCTTCACTGCGGCGACGTCTCGACTGTTTCTGGTTCTTCTTTATGGAGAACACCTTGATCAAGGTGTCATAGGGAGTCTTTTTCGCATCCTTGACATTCTTGTCCGCAACTTTTTCGAAAGCATCGCCGAGCTCCGATATGAAGCTCCTCATCTCCATGCTCGCAACCGTCTTGTCCGCCCCCTCCCTGACCTGTGCCTGGAACTCAGCATGCCACAGGAGGAGCGTCGCGAGCTCGTCGCGCCTGGTCGCTCTCGGCTCGGCAACCTCCCGTGTGAGGACCTTGTCAATGAGTTCGGTGAGGAGGTTCTCAATGTCACCCGTGAAGCGGTCGAAATTCTTGAGCTTCTTGACGCGGTCGAAGGCAGGGAGGTCCGCGTCGTGAAAGGCCGACGTGGCGAGGCGAGGCGACTCCCGACTCGGCTTGCTTTTTTCTTGGCGAAGCTGCTTCTTTGATTTGACCGGGGAGGCTTCGCAACGGCCTGCGACCGCGACGGCATTGCTCTCTTCAGCATCCATGGCGGCCGAGATGGCTTTGTTTTCTTCACGGCCCCTCCCCCACCCTTTCCCGAGGGCTACGGGTCGAAGAGAAAGTAGGCGGCACGAGGTTGTTGGCAGTGAGATGACGTCGACTTTTGGCGGCCGAGGTGGATGAAGTGTGGAATAAGTAGTGGACGAACCGTTTGTTTCGGGAAGCACATGGCGCTTCTGCCTAATATGTTGTGAATCAAGAACGGGAAATGCACAATACGGTCTGTCTATGCGGGCAAGCACTGAGAGTGACTGACTGACACATGGTCGCCGTGTAAGTAAGGACGCTACCTCTGAGCAGACACAGGGTTAGGCAACATTGTCCGTCGAGATGAAGCAGATCGGCCAGTACTTGCTAGTCACTGCTCACCATTGTATTTACATTCTGTCGAGTCTGAATGCATCACCCACGCTTAGGACTGCCTACTTAGGCTGATTGCACTTCGCTCTCCAAGTCGACTCGACGCCACTGTCGTGATTCATGAATGCAAGGTAGGCGGACCAGGATCCACAAACCTCGTGTTTGCTTGTGTGTCTGCTCAGCAGGAGCGGGCTGTGGTGGTGATGATGATTACAGAGCAAGGTGAATTGTGTAGAGAATGAAAATTGTAGAAATTGAAAGCCAGATGCCAAGGAAAAAAAAAAGAAAAAAAAAAGAAAGGAAAACGACGAACAAGCAAAAAAGGAACCATGTTCCCGCGGGGGGTCGAACCCCGGACCTTGACATTTCTAACATAGCACCAAAGCAGGACCTTAGCGTATAAGAGTCACGCGGTAACCACTCCGCTACGGGAACGACGTCACTAGCAATAATCTCGCTTAATTAGTAGTATAAGCCATACAACTTTTCAGACGGCGCTACAGCGCTCTTTTCGAAGCGCAAGCCTGTCTTATCGCTTTGCAACTGGTCCATTTTGCGGTGGACGGGCATGAATCTTTCGTTGGCACGTTTCACGGCCGTGTCTTCTTCATGAGTCAGGCCGCAGCAAACGCATCGCCTTTCCCTGGCCTCCCTGGCCTCCCTGGCCTCAGAACTGCATTTCTCACATCGGCTCCGTGAACTTGGGCGGTTAGAGGGAACATGATGACAAGGACGTGGCTATAACCCAGTGCACTCTGATTTCCAAAAGGGTCGCATCTCTCTATTCCCTATTCACTTGGTTCTTTTCTGGGAGAGAAAAAATCTGACACATGTTCTCTGCCTCTAGACTTTTTTTCTTGGAAGAGAGTAGATGCCCACTAGCTGCAGATGCCGTCCGACGCGCCGGCTCACTCTGCCTGGTTGAACGACTTCATGGCCTCAAGGGGCATCTCCTCCAATACAACGTCAGACATGACGTGCACTTCCTTGCCATCCACCGTCTCCCTCCAGGCTTCAAATCCTGCAGCAACCTGCTCCTCCTCACCCACCTCACGAGTAAAGTTGGAAGGCGTGTCGATCGTAGTCAACGATCCCAGGACTATGCCAGAGCTAGTCTTGTAGAACTTGAAGAGAGGCTCCTCTGCGCGCTTCTTGATCATGCCATCTTGGACCTCGAACCCATCATTCACGCACGGCTGGTTGGCGCAGTAATTGACGCCAGGACACTGAGGCTCGGCGAATGCGATCTGCAAGGTGTGGCTCCTGAAGCCCATGGCTCGGAAACGATTGTACACAACGCTCAAGGTACCTCCTTGGCGGGAGTTCTCGACAGGAGGCACGCAGCGAGACACCTGATGACCGTTGGGGAATACGCTGTCGCTGGTGGAAGCGAAGGGATACTCATCGCAGGAGGTGTACACGCCGCCGCGGTGGCCGGGACCTTTCTTGCCCTTGTTGCACTTGTTGCCCTTCTGACAGCCGGCAGACTTGCGGCGCTTGCTGGCGGTGTCTTCGCTGGGGTCGTCCCAGTTGAGTGTTTGTGGGAATGTTGGACTCGCACAGCGAACAGCCCAGCACATGTTGGTGCAAACCTCGGGCATACGTGTGCAATTGAACGTGACATCTTGGGCGCTGGCCGTAAGCTGAGGATTTGTGGCCATCCAGGCAAGGCCTGCGAAGAGAAGGGCTTTGTATGACATGGTGCTGGGGGTATGCGTTCAAAGACGTACTCGGGTTACCGGTCTGGGGCTTGCACTGGCTTTTTCGAAACGATTCATTCCAGTCACCTCAGGGGCTTTATATACGCCAGCTTTCAAGCCTCAAATCGTATTAGACTGAACATGTAAGAGATGGAGTATATCGCCAATACACGAGCTTAGCAGTGAGAGGTCGTGATATCATACTTGTCATCCATCTCTTGATCAAGCCAAGATCTACATGAGATTCCGAGACGGAACTTGGCCGTGAGATACATTGGATTTCGCAGGTTATTGGCTCACTGATCATTGTGTTACCATGCCATGTCGATACTGCTGCAAGGCTGACTGTTTTGCAGGTCACTTGCTACACAAATCGAGGCGTTCGAGACTATCCGGGACAGTTGCAGTTCGGTCGTTGACCGAGACATTTGTTCTAGATTAGTCAAGCTGCTCACATTTGTTTCTCACCGTGTCTTGGTGCTATTACCCTATTCGGGAGACTAGAGCAGGTTAGACGTAGTTGGACGGCAAGCAATGCTCACACGGTGCGTTAAACTGTGGCTGTACTCCGTACTGCATATGTAGCATACATGAATGAGCTCTCTCAAAGCGTGGCATTTACCTTGATGAAAGAAGCCTCTTCTTCGTGGCTAGTATTCAATGAATAGCCATGGTTTAGCAGAAAAAAAAAATCCATGCCTTGCGTATTTGTGGCGCCAGACATGTTGGTGTGAAAATGAGCCTGAAAATAGCAAGACAATTGTTTTACCATTGGCATACGTCTGACTAACCGAGTTGCCCCCAAGCTACATCGTTTCTTACCTCTGCAGATGCGCACAGACAGCATATTAGAAAGCCATGCTTCCGTCATGGAGGTGGGAGGAGACCATAGTCTTAAGGTCCCCAAGGACACAAGTTACCAATTGACTTGCTACTTCTGGTCACCCACTTGCATCGCTCGATATTGTGACAGCGTGAGCCGTAATGGACCGTAAAGATGTGTGGCTGTGGAAATGAATACAAATTGAGGTCAAGCATGTTAGCCACGCATCATTCGTGCTTTGTTGTCCCGTGCTTTTTGCCGAAATACTTCTTCTCGTCGTGACGTGATGGCAGTCATGCAGTTACATGAAGGCGGCGTCGACTCCATGGCCAGCGTTGGGGTCTTGAAGTGAGACCAAAATATTCGATTTGGCAACTGGACAGACTGTCAGAGATTAATATTAATACGCATTCACTTATACGGCCAAGAAATCTCCGTTGCCCAGCACGACCATCATATACCACCTATATACTGCCCCATCAACTAGGCGGCTATTTCAGAGATTGCATGTGAATACATCAGGTTCTTTGCATTCAAAACGATGAACATTCCGCGAAATATTCCAAGTTCTTGGTTGATAGATTCTGCGTTTTCTGAGTACATGATGCCGTACTGGCTCTAAATCCTCTTGTGGTAAATAATGATGCATGCCGACATTATGTCGCCCAGCACCTGAATATGACTCCCGCGTGGGGAAAAGGGATTTGAAGTCAAAGCATGGTCGCTACGAACAGATGACCATTGCCATCCGTGGGTCAACAACTTGTCAAGAAACCCGATAAGGGTCTGGTACGGGAGCCGCCTTGTAGAACTGGCTACTGGAGAACAAATATATATTACCGAGCCAGTGAGAGTCGATGTTGGAGATCTAACAATCCCGGCTTGGCGCCCCAAGTTGTCGAACGAAAATCAAACGATTCAAAGAGCGTGCCAAGAGGTTTCATCATGACTACATGCGTGCTGTACCACGACCGCCAGAGCAGCATCTCATGGCTGAAACTCCAGATATAAGACTCGGTATGGGGGGAAGGATGTATAAGCGAGCAGAAGGGTTTTTCGCTTCTACTGGCAGTTTTGCGTCTGTTATAAAGGTGGAGGAGCTCAAATCTAAAAGGGGTTTCGCCGCAAAGATCCCTCATTTCAAGCAGTCGGATTCAATTGCAACAACTAGACGGAGCTGGGAACTACTATTGAGCGAGTTTTGAAGGCTCATGGAGCTAAGACATGTAGGTTTGTCGCCAGTACCGGTTTCATCAGTGCTGGATAGTAACCTCCGCAGACCAACATCGTGCAGGCCATCGAAATTCTTCCAGGGGGGACACTTAACGAGCCTCCGTGCCTGATCATGGAGTATTTGCCGCGCGATCTTCGATCCTGGTCCCTCAAAGACGGCGAGAAGCAAGTTGTACTGCAACAAGTCAGTGACGGACTATCCTTCATGCACGATAATGCATGCGCGCACCGCGATCTCAAACCTGAGAATGTTCTCATACATGAATACAAAGGAAGTCTGATTGCCAAGATAGCTGACGTTGGTGCATTAGTGGCTGGTCGAGACTCAGGCGGACACGTTTAACCTTTGCATAACTTTCCGCACCGACCTAAAGGTCCGGAATCGCCTCTAAAATACAAACCACATCAATCTTCGAATTCCTCACCCTCGTTTACCCCCCCTACGATATTGCCTCGCGATAGAGCTAGTGGTAGGTGCGCGGACAAGACGCTAATGGTAATTAACGTAAGAATAAGGGAGTTAGCACAGAGCTACCACCACCCCTACCACCGGCTCTGTCGCGAGGCGACATCGTACAGGGGGGTCAACGAGGGTGAGGAATTCGAATATTGATGTGGTTGTATTTTAGAGGCGATTTCGGACCTTTAGGTCGGTGCGGAAAGTTATGCAAAAAATATGTTATAAATAGGGGGGGAAGTAGTGTTTATGTCATTTGGATAAAGCTCTTATCCGTAGAAAATACAGGCAAATGGCCTATGATGCTCGCCTGGATGTTGAGTAATGTGTCTTCGTGAACGATGAGTGGGAAGTTGTGCGTCGTGGTGCACGGCGCGAAGTCCGGCGACGGGATTGGCTGGCCCTGCTCCCGACAGTCACTCTCCTCTTCCCCACCCGCCCTCGGGACCATGTTTTGGGCAGGTCGGATGGCGTTTTACCCGGAAATGGGAAATTTCCAGCGATGGGCTTTGACTGCCGTCGTTGCTTTCACTGTGAGCGGGGCTCGGGATGGCCTGAATCTCGCTTCTCAACTTCTCTCGCCTCTGAAACTCGCGGCGAGCCGAGTCAAGCTTGAAATGTTCGGCTTCTTTTTCCCAGTATCTTTCGTCGGTAATTGTGTCTCTTTGTTGGCGAAACTGCTGCGAGCTTTGCCCTTGCTCTTCTAGAAGACGTCTGAACTCTATACTTATGCTTCTAAAGTCGGTAACTCCATCCGCAGTATATCTGTTGCACGATGCATTGAAGAAACAATGAGCAGCGAAGTTAGCGTCTGTTTGCCAATATTTCGAGTCGGCGATGCCCAGGCGAATTTCATCGACCTTGTCGTCTTCGTACTTTGGGTGCAGCAATTCGCATTCCAATTTGTACGAGTGCTTCGCGTCCGTTCGAAAAACTGCTTCTGGTGTTGCCTGCCGATCGACCGCCCGTTGTCTGGCTTGTTCGCGTTCTAGCTTGCAGAGAATGTCATCTACATCTGCAGATGGTACAATGTATGGCGGAGTACTCATAGTTTTCTTCTTGATACGCCGAGCTGCGCAGTGCGAAAGTTACTCTGATAAAAACACGCAATGTGTCGATCGCAAACACTTTACGGTCTCCGTTGAAGAGTCCATATATATCCTAATCACGTGGCCGAAGCGTGGCAGTGCTCCAGCCACATTTTCAAGTGGCCGCGCCACCAAGCCCCGAAACGTTGACAAGAGCTAGCCACGGTTGTCCCCATAATAATGGTGCTTCTGATTACATAAGCCATGATCCTCCTAGCTATCTTATGTCAGGCCCCTTTTCGTCCCCTTGCTATCTTACTTGTATTACAACTAATTTAATGCTTGGGCGATGTGAGGCGCGGTGTGCACGCAACGACGTGGGCTACAGGGCATTGTATGCGCAGCGAAAGGTCTCAAGCAATTGTAAGGCGGAATGTTAGCAGGCTAGCATTGACGGATCTTTTAGTCTATTAGGGAATTCCAGCACACCTTCTGGGTTCTTACAGGCGAAGCCCAAGCCTTTTACAATAAGGTAAGTATATATAGTTTAACTTGCTTAAAAATCTTTTATTACCTATAAGTTTATACTTTATAATAGTATATAAGTAGTATATGCTAAGTATATACTATTCTACGAGTTAAAAGGCTTTGCCTTGGATATAAGACAAACTTTTTCAGAGCTAGGATATATTACTGTAACCCCAAGGTGGAGGTGGAGGAAGAGGAAGTCAAAGAGGGGAAAATGTCACTCAAAGTCATCCTCGTCACTGCTCACTCACGGCTTACGGCTTTCGTCAGGCTGCGCAATTTTGGCTCCCATCCAACCGACCAGGCTTTCCTCTATCACTCCTCTGATTGCCGGAGAAGCTCACGCCGATTTCTGCAACCCCGACCACTTTGATTCAGAGAGTCCAGAATGTCGGATACCGAGTCGGAAGGCCCCGGGCTGGCGTTCAAGGTGTATCTCACCGCGTCGGGCCTCGATGAGCCAGCCATTATCGACGCCCTCCTCGAAGACGGCGAAAAAGACGCCGAGAGTCTCAAGTTAGAGAAACTCGAGGGACGGGGCACGCAGGCAGTGGTCCAGCATCACCGGGACAGCAACCACGACGAGGCTGGCACGAATGCCAAGCTTTTTCTCGTCTTTGACTCGGCGGACTTCGAGGCGCGTGGCGTCTTGCTCGTCAGCCTTGACGAATATCATGGCTTCGATGATGCCGTGCGCTATGCTCCCGCGGAGGCAAACAACTTCATCAGCTCACTGAGCATCTCGAACGAGTATTGGTACACGGTGCGGATGGATGTGCCGGGGGAGAAGACGGAAGCCGCGCCCGTGGATTGGTTTGCATTGTACAACTCGGTCCCTAAAAAGGACGACTTCAATGCCGCGCTGTTGGCCATGAACAAGGGCGTGCAGGATGTTGGTGTCAGTGAGCCTGACGAGGACGGCGACGCAGACGAGCTGCCCAAGTTCTACAGAGCTGTTCGCGCCGGTAACCGCAGCCTCGATCAGATCATCAGCGATCACCCTTCGTACGCGGACGAGAATGGGTTGGATGCGGCGCGGTTTGCGGTAATTGACGGGGACTACAGGGAGAAGGGAGCTTTGCTGGTGCAGGCCAGTCCAGAGAGGGACTCATTCAGGTGCAAGGGTGATGTCGCCGGGGAGATTCTGCGATGGATATTCATAAATTTGATGACGTGGGATGAGGCCAAGGCCTTTGCGAGCGGCCAGTAACTGGGTCAGTAACTGGGAAGTTTTTGTTTCCCCTTCATCTACATTAGAGAGGACCCAAATGGATGCCTGCTCTCGTCTCATATCCGCGTCGAACAAAAGGAACAATGCAAGCAGTGACGATGCCCACCACCAATTAATTTTGAGTTGTTGATTGCGGCCATGAGCAGAGCCATGTGTCAAGTGGTATCTGACGCGCACTGTATTTTTCAAGGACTATGCTACGTGCAAGCATACATTTGTAAGCCAGAGGTGAGAGTTTCAGCCTGGACCATTCAAGTTGTGTGTGTGGGCCCTGGGGGGCACTGGGACTGGGGAAGTCCGGGGCATTAAGGCATGTCCACCGGAGCCCAATAAGCACTGACACCGCCAAAGGGCCGATGACCCAAATGCCGTCGTCGGCTATTGTTGGAGTATTCACAGCCTCATATCGTAGCCTCAGATATCAGGCATCATTTCTTTGTTTGACAATACAGCTTCCCGCATCGCGTTTGCTATTACGCTTTACTATAGGCTTTATTTAAAGACTTTTGTTTACTTCTAATAGATTTAAAGCTTATAATAAGCTTCCTTTTTCCCTAGATTTACAAATTCCTAGATAGTAATTCTATTATCTTCTTTTCTAATTACTCTTTTGCCTTTATTTATAATCCTTCTATAGGTTATAAGCCTAGCGCTTATAACCACGCCTTTTTCTTTCTTTTTATTTTACACTTTTATCTAACTATTATAGTCTTATATATAATTATATATCTTTTCCTAATATCTTATTAAAGTAGATTACTTAACTAGTAAGGTAGTATAAAGACCCTTTTTCCCTTACCTAAACTAATAACACTATAAAGGTTAAGATTAGATTAATTATATTTTTTTTTTATATAAGAAGTTATAAAAATTTTATATCTTCTAGATTTAAATATATAACTTTTTATTATATTCTTTTTAATTTATAATTATAATGCCTTTTTCTCTAAGTTATAAATATTTATATTACTTAATATATTATAACTTTTATAATATATATAAAAAGTTAGACCCTTCTAGGTAAATCTTAGTAAATAGTAGGCTAGGATAAGATATTTCTTATAAAACTACCTTAAGTACTTAAAACTAATAATCTAAATCTATTACTATCTAGGTAGTAATTTTTATTATAGGTATAGTAGTATATAGTAAAGTAAGTAAAGTAAGTATAGTAAATTCTTTATAATATATTACCCTATAACTAGGCTAAGGTAAAACTTTTAGGTAAATCTTAAAGTGCCTAAGAGTACTTATACTTTTAACTTTATAACTCTATATATTAGTAGCTATATAGTAATTTAATTAATTAAGAGCTACTACTATAACTCCTACTTAACTAAACTAATATTAATTAGTATTAAGTGTTTATAGTAATAGGAGTATATATACTTTAGTATATAACCCTACTTATTCTTTCTTTTAATATAAGTAATAATACTAGTAGTACTTTTACTACTCTAGCTAATATTTTAGCTACCTAACTAGACTTAAGTAAACTTAATAATATTACTAAAGTATAGTATATAAGAATAGCTATTATTATATCTCTTAAGGGAGTAAAGAACTTTAAGGAATAGGAAATCTTAATCTAAATATAAGTTTATATTATATAACTTACTATATATTTAACTAGTAAGACTCCTTAGTCTTAATAGACTAATAAGTACTATATTATTCTCTTTTTTATTATTTAGTAAAGCCTTTCTTCCTAAGTTTAGAAAAACTTAACTTATATAGGATAGACTAATATAAAGCCTATTACTAAGATAATATCTCTAATTAAAAGTAATTATAGCTTTAAGGCTAATTTAGCTATTATTAAGCTACTTTAATAGTGTTATGACTTAAGGGTCGAAAGATAATAGAACAGAGTGATAGCTTAGATTCACAGTTATAGCTAGAAAGGTACTACCTAGGGGCGGTTATATAAAGGTTTTAAGCTCTAACTTTCTATAAGAATATAAGCGGTCCTTGCTAAATACCTCGCCCTACGCTTACGTAACTATCTAGCTACTAGCTAACCCCTCCCTAACCTAGTGGGTCCGAGGTCTTGCTAATACTCTATTATGTGATAATCCTGTCTCTGTCCCTTACGCTCCTAACAAATAGTTCTTATAATTAAAGAGAGCTAATTTTATAATAATAAGAGCTTAGCTAGACTATTACTAAAACCTTTAGAACTAAATTTATAAGATTAAGAAGATCTCTAATATTATCTAGGTTTTCTAAATAATTAAAGCTATTAAGGGTTTTATACCTAAGATTTATAATACTTAGAAAATTAAAGAATTCTCTAAAGGAAGGCTAAGTAAAGAGAATATGCTTATATATTTAATATATAAGGCTAATAAGCCTTAAAAGGACTAAAAGGTTAACTTTAATACTTAATAAAAGAACACTAAGAATAGTACTAATACTAATATAAAATCTAATAGCAAAACTCTAATAAAGAAAAATAAGACTAATAAGACTATAAAGCTTAATTATAGTTACTTAATCTCTCCTAGATAACTAATTTATTTAAAGGATAGTTATTAGAAGCTTTATCTAGAGAAGAGGCCTAAGAAGAAGGATAATATAACTACACCTATAACTATAACTATAACTACTTCTTCTAATATTATTACTATAGGGAGTAATCTCTCTCTTATAGTAATTAACTAGGACTATTCCTTTTAAATACTTATAAATTACCTTACTAAAGATAACTATATTTTTAATATAGGTTATAACACTTATACCTTTAACTTTACTAAGTAGTTTATATATTTAAATACTTATATTAACGCTAAGCTAATAATAGCAAGTAATAGTAAATATCTTAAGGTTAGGGGTATTAGTAATATTAAACTTCTAATTAGAGAAGGTTACCTAAAGCTTCCTAATATATAATAAGCACTAAAGGCTAAAGTTAATATAATTTTACTAGGTTTTCTTAAGTAAGAAGGTATTATTATAAATAGTTTTAAAGATTAATTAATCTTAGTATCTATAGGTAAGGCTATTAGCTCTTATAATTAGAAATCTAATGTTTTCTCTCTAATTCTTTAAGAAAAGAAACCTTAATTTAACTTTATAGCTTTATTAAGTAAATCTATTACTAAGAAGGTAAAATTCGCTCTCTTATATAAGAGACTTAGCTATATAGGGAAAGAATAAATCTTACTAGCCTATAAAGATATAGGAATTATAATTAACTTTACCTTACTTATTAATTTTTAGTATTTTACTTATCTTTTATTAAAGGCCCCTTAGATAATTTATTAAGAGAACTCTAATAATATAATAACCTTTCTTTCTTATATATTCTAGGACTATATTAAATATAAGCCTAAAGGCTTTAGGGAGAAGAAGTATACACTACATATAATTAATGCTTATACTTATTTTTATTAGGTAATTATAACTATTAATAGATCTAGCGTAGTTAAAGTAATCTAAGCTTAGAAGACTACTATTAAGAATATAAGTAGTAGGTTTATTATTGAATACTTCTATATAGATAATATAACTAAATTCCTTAGAGAGAAGTTTAAAACCTTTTATTAGAATAAAGGAATTATCTTTAGGACTAGTGCTCTATATATCCCTACTTATTAAGGTATTATTAAATAAGCTAGTTAAACCCTTATAGAAATAGTATAAGCCTTAATAATTAATATAGAGTTACTAGAGCTCCTCTAGCCTTATACTATAAAGTATATAGCTAAAATTACTAATCTATTACCTACAGAGTATTGCACTACAATGTGTAGTGTAGTGTAGTTTACTACACTACACTACACTACAAACTACACTACACTACACTACAAGGAAAAAAAAACTACACTACACTACACTATAAATTTTTTTTATAAACTACACTACACTACAAATACTATAGATATAGTGTTAGGTAGAAAAAAAGTAGGTTTTTTTATTAACTAGTATTATTATAAGAATTAAAAGAAGATTAGTTAATATAAACTTATATTATTAGCTATTTTATCTAATTAGTTATCTAATTTATAATATTATACTTTTGGATTTTACTATAACTAAGGTTATATATAATATTAGACTTTTTAATTATACTATTATACTTAATACTTTATTTTACTAATATAACTTTTAAAAAACCTTTTTATTATTTTATTTACTATTACTATAAATTATTTTATATTTCTACTAATTATTATTATTACTTCTAATTAAAAAATATATTTAACTAATGATAAACTTTATAAAAGTCCTTTTATATTAGCTTATATTAGCTTATATTAGTTTCTATTTACTTATACTAGCTTATATTAGCTTATATAAGCTTCTAATAGCTTATAATAGCTTATATTACTAATATTATATTACTAATATTACTTATATTACTTAAAATTTTATTAGTGTTAAAGTTTAATTAAAAATAAATTAGTAATAAATATATAAAATATATAAAAGATAAGTATAAGTAAGTATAAGTAAATTACTATAGAAAAAGCTTAACCTTTTAGTTATTTAGTATTTTAAGGTTTTTTAAAATATTAATAAAATAAAATACTTTTCTTTTTTATATTTTTTAATATTATAATAGTAATAATAGTAATAATAGTAATAATAGTAATAATAGTAATAATAGTAATAATAGTAATAATAGTAATAATAGTAATAATAGTAATAATAGTAATAATAGTAATAATAGTAACTAGTAACTTATAAGAGACTAAGAGTACTAGAGTAGTAATAAAAGTAAGAGTACTTAGAGTAGTAATAATAGTAATAGTAGCAAGAGTAGTAATAAGTTAATATATTAATATAAGCTTAATAACTACTTATTTAGTTAGAATCTTCAAGACTACTACTATTACTAGTTTCACTACTAATAGTAGTAATCTTAGCTTTTTCTTTTCCTTTTGCCTAAGATTCAAATTTAGAGGTATTTGAATCTTCTGAATTATTAGACTCTTTAGAATCTAATGCATTATATTCAAAGAAGGAAGGATATTCCTTAATTAAAGGTTTATTTCTTTCTTTTTCCTAACTCTTTAATAATAATAATTCCTGTAAGGTTGAATGTAATAGTAATGTTCTTCTTTTTGTAAGAACATTACCACCTTGATTAAATTGTCCTTTAATAGCACTAGATGTAGCAGGGATTGCAAGGTATTTTCGAGCTAAAATAGATAGAATTGGAAAGGCTTGTTGATTTTTAGCCCACCATTGAAATATATCATCCTATAAAGTAATTAGTATATATAAATTAGAATAACTATTAGTATAGAATTACATACCTTATCATGTAATTATTCTAGCTTAATATAACTAGAAATTTCGTTTTTTCTAGCCTTTTTAATAGATTTATTTCTTTCCTTTAGAAATAAACCTTAGTAAAGGGCTAAAGTAGGTTTCTGTCACGACTTAAGGGTCAAAAGATAATAGAACAGAGTGATAGCTTAGATTCACAGTCACAGCTAGAAAGGTGCTACCTAGGGGCAGGTGTGTAAAGGTTTCAAGCTCTAACCTTCTACAAGAATATAGGCAGTCCTTACTAAATACCTTACCTTACGCTTATGTAACTATCTAGCTACTAGCTATCCCCTCCCTAACCTAGTAGGTCTAAGGTCCTACTAGTGCTTTATTATATAATAATCCTATCTCTATCCCTTATACTCCTAATATAATACCCTCTCTTTATATAATTATCCTTAATTATATAATAAGCTACTTACTTAGGGCGTTTACACTATGTAGTCCTAGAGGCTATAGTTAATAGAGGGTTTAGGTTAGGTATAATATATTATAGCGTAACACGTTATTAAAAATAATAACACTAATAATACTAGGGTGCGAATATTATTATCCCCCTATTTATTAATACTAAATAGTAACCTATCCGCTACTCTAATATAGTAAAGTAAATACTCTTTGCCTTATGCTAATAGTTCTAAGAGAGTGGATACCCTATATTAAATTTTATAATTAGGTTAAATAAATAGGGTATTAGATACTATATATATAAATAAACTTATTTATAGGTCTTAGCAATATAGTAGTGCGGTTGCTATGTGTTTGTAGCTGCTAGTATATTCGCGGATAGTAATAATAATAGTGAATATTATAATCCCTGTATTAGCTATATATAGTGTGTAGATTACTTAGGGGGTCTATAGTTAATATAAAAGGGACTAGGTCTTCCCCCCTTATATATATACTTCCTTTCCCTTATATACTATCTAACTATTATAAGTTTCTTTATCTTTACTTATCTTCCCTTTACTACTTCCTTATTACTAACCTATAGCTAGCTTATAATATCTAAAATCTATCTATTAACTCCTACTCTACTACTAGGTCTACCTCTATAGGATAAACCCTTAGGGAAGTTACTAAAGAAGTTACCTTAAAAGAGAATAGTATCTAAAATTTCTATATAAGTTTACTACTTCCTTACTAGGTTATTACTACTAACTTATAGCTAGTAACACTAAAATTCTATATATATAGTGTAGTTAGTAGGTTACTATATAGAATATATAACCTAAGAATAGCACCTATACTATTTCTTAATATCTTAAGGAGAATAAACCTTTTCCTATAGAGTATAATAACTCTTATAGTATAATCTCGCTACTTCTTCGCTTCTTATAGTTACTAACCTATAGTAGTAAACTTAGCTAAATATGCTTATTATACCTAAAATAACAAGATATATATTAGAGTATAACTACCTATTCTAAATCTCTAGTCTTAAGACACTAACCTACTACTAGTGCCCTACTTAAATTATATAGCTTTATAAAAAGCTATTTAATATTATTAAAGCTATGCCTAAGGGAGATTACTACTACCTTAATAAAGTAAGTGTATCCCTAGTTCTCTTAACTTAATTACTACTAATATACTAATAATCTCTTATTTACACTAAGTAAAAACTATATAATACCTTTCTAAAGACTAAAAATACTAATAAGTATAGGTATATTTATTATACTTAGGTAGCTACTAAAGTAGCCTAGGAAGCTAAGTATAATAAGCACGCTACTATAGTATAGCTAGCTAATACTACTAACCTTAAGGTCTAAATTAATATTATAAACTATCTTCACTATATATATAAGAATATCCCTATAGTAGGTCTCTTAAATATCTATAAGCACTTCTTTACTAACTTACTAGTAGTTTACTCCTTATACCTCTAGGCTTTTTACTTATATTAGTCCTTCTAAGTTACCTAGAGAGCTCTATATCTTTATATATAGGGAAGGTAACTCTTCTAATAATAAGGCCCCTATACCTCTAAAGGCTCCTATACTTATTATTACTATAGTCTTTAGGGAAAATAGGGGTAAGGGTAGGGATAAAGAAATGCTTTTTAAGTAATTATTACTAGGTAGTTACACTATAATTATAAGAGTAATATAATTATGTCTTTTTAGAATATTACCCTACGTTATTTGCTATATTTATAGGGTATTGCCTTACGTTATTTACTAAGGGTGGTTTTACTACTATAACCTAGCTACCTAGTTACCACTTATAGTTATAGATAATATCCCTTATAATAAAATCCCTCTTTAATACCTATAAATTCTCTAAGCTATTATAGCCCTTCTATTTAACTAGGTACTTATAATGCCTACTATTATAATAATATAAGATAATTCTTTCTACCTTAAACTCTTACTTATTATCCTTAATATTATCTTATAGTAAAGAAGTATCTACTATATTACTTAGGTTCCCTTTAAAGGGTTTAAGGCTTATAATATTAAATATATTATATAACCACGTTCTAGTAGGTAATTCTAGCTAGTAAGCTAGCCTATAACTCCTAACTACCCTTATAATCTTATAAGGGCCTAGGTACTTTATAGTTAACTTCTTACTTAGCTATCTTAGGTTAATATTCTTTATAGATAATAGAATATAATTACTAACTTTAAACCTCTTTAGGGTCTTTTTTTAGTTATAGTATTTCTTATACTAAGCTTATAAGTTAATTAGAAGCTATTTAATTACTATATGTTTCTCTCTTAGTAATAATACTCTACTCTTAGCCTAATTATTTATAAGTAGAATATTAGGTACCACTTACTGTAGGCCCCTAGGGTTATACCCTTATAATACCTCTACTAGTATATAGCTATAAGTTATGTAGTTACTAGTATTATATGTAAATTATACTATTAATAGGTTATTAGCCTAGTTAGTTTATTTAGCGTAGGAGAAAGCCCTTAAATAATGTTCTAGGACCTAGTTTAATTATTCTATCTACCTATCTATTTATAGGTAAAAAGCGGTGCTTAGTAGCCGCTTAGTTATAATAAGATAGTAAAAGGTTATCTAGAATCCGCTTATAAATATAGAACCTTAGTCTATTATAATACCTTCTAGGGCTCTATAATCTCTAAAGACATATTCTAGGAATATAGTAGCTAACCTATTGCTTATTAGTTGCGTTAAAATAGGGATATAAATACTATACTTCGTAAAATAGTCTATAATTACTAAGATTATATTATAAGTCTAGTTAGTGTCTTTAACTAGTAGTAATCTAGTAATAAAATCTATTAATAGTTCTTAAAAGAGGTAATCTAGCTCTAGTAGAGTAGCTAACTTACTATATAGCTTATAGTGCCTTAGCTTTAAAACTTAATAGTTTATATAGGTACTAATATATACCTTTATATCTTTCTTTATTAATAGCTAGTAGTACTAACTTATAATTTAATAAAGCGTCCTACTAACTCCCTAATACCTAGTAGCGGGGTTATTATATATTAGTAGTAAAATCTCTTTTCTTATCCCCTAGGGAATATAAACTTAACTCTTAAATATTAATAGCTTAGAGGGTCTAATTAACTATATCTATAATACTTCTAAGTCACCGCTCTTAAGTAGCTTTCTCTAATATATAGCGAACTTATTGTTTTGCTACGTACCTAATAATAATACTTAAATTAGAATATCTAATTCTAAGCTATTATCCTAAGTATTAGAGTTAAACTTAGAAGAGGTTCTCTATATAGCTTAGATCCTTACTATAATATCTCTATAAGTAGCTAGCTTATAAGTTACTTCTAGTCTTATAAGTACACTATAGTTAAGCGGCGTTTCTAAGGGGCACCCTTACTACTTACTAGTAACTATACTAGCTAGAATACCCCTTTTAATAATATCTAGTCTTATAGCTTCCTTAAAAATATAGCTAAGTTATATTTTCTTAAAACCCTAGATATTCCTATTACTATTATAGGGTCTTTATAACTAACTATCTACTATATTAAATAATAATATAATAGAGCTTATAGTGTTCCTATTACTACTATAGAGTTCCTATTAATTAGTATCTATAAACTTAGATAAGAAGTTTAGTAGCTATAAGGTTACTACCTCTGCTTTCCTATCCTTACTTATATAATCTACCCTTCTTAATAATATATTAGTAGGGTTTAACTTACTAGCCCTATATTTAATTCTAAAGTTAAATAGGCATAGCTTATTAAGCGCTATTACCTACCTACTAGTTAGCTATAGCTTTATAGCTAGGTACTTATAGTTTAAGTAATCTATTACTACTATAATTAGGTAAGTTAAGTACGCTAGGTAATGCCTCTATACCCTAAAAGCCTCTTAGATTACTAATAATTTAGTATCTAGCGTAGGGTAGTATAACTTAGTATTAGTTAACTTCCTTAATATATATATAACTAGGTACTAGTAACCTAGCACTAATATTATAAGTATTACTCTAATAGCAAAACCTAATATATCTATCTCTACTCTTAATAAAGTAAGTAAGTTAAAGTGCACTAAAATTAGTGCTTCCTAGAATAACCTCTAGAGTTCTCTAAATATAGCTAGCTTATAGGGTTCTAGCTTAAAGGTTACTAGTTACCCCCCCTTAAGTTAGTTTATTAATAGAATAACTACTTTACTATACTACTTAATAAAACATTAATAAAATCTAGTAAACCTAAGGAATAATTAGATATCTAGGACGCTATAAGGTATTAGCTATATTATAATTACTTCTACCCTTAATAGTTCTATTATAATACCTTTCTTAGATATAATAAATCCTAAGAATTTAACCTCTATAACCAAAAATTAACACTTTTTTAGGTTAATAAAAAGCTTTGTATTATAGAGTCTACTTAGGACTTATTTAATATAGCCTACGTAAGTAGCTACATTACTACTATAGATTAGGATATTATCTAGGTAGATAATGCAGATATTATCTATAATGTCCTTAAGGACCTTATTAATATACTCCTAGAAAGTTACTAGCGCGTTAACTAATCTAAATAGCATTATAAGATACTTAAAGTGCCTATATCTATAATAAAACGCTATCTTCTACTTATTACCTAAGCGGATATATAGCTAGTAGTATGTATCTATTAAGTTAAGTTTTGTCTAGATAACCGCGCCCTTTAAGTAATTAAGGATTTTAGTAATTAGTAGTAAGGGGGACTTATTCTTAATAGTGATCTTATTTAGGCCCCTGTAATCCACGTAAAGCCTTAATTTCCCTCCTTTCTTTAAAATAAATAAAATCAGGGCCCTAGCTAGGCTAACTAATTTTCTAATCTATCCCTTTTGCTACGCGTCCATAAGATACTCCCTAAGCACCTCTAGCTTTTTCTTAGCTAAGTTATATATTAGTCCCTAAGGAGGTGTTTTCCCTTCTTCTAATTTAATTATATAAGTATAGCCTCCTAGTTTAGGAAGTATTCCTACTAAATCCTTATTAAATATATCTTTAAATTCTAAGTATTCCTTTAGAAGCTCTAGTTTATCTATATTATTACTTAGCCCTTACTTAGTTATAGGTTACTTATTACTTAGACTATCTAAGGATCTTAGGTTAGCTATAATGTATTACTTATATAACTTATAGGCATACTCTAAGACTATTACTACTTCCTTACTACTTATTTCCTAAATTAGCTTTAGTAAGTCTATTAGTAGGTTCTCTTCTAGTTCTTTTCCCTTCTTATTCTTTAGGCTATTTAAGATAACTTTTACTAAACCTAGCACTAAAGTAATTACTAACTATTTTAATACTTTATATACTCTCCGCTTACCCTAAGCGTATAAGAGGCGCTCCCTTATTACTAGGTATCTCTAAAACTTCTCTTTCTAATATATTACTATAGGTTTATATTCTCTAATCTAGTCTATACCTAGTAGTAGCCCTTCTTTAGTATTAGTAATAAAGTAGCTAACTTAGTAGACCTTTATAAACCCTATACTATTCTTTATTAACACTAATCTCCTTAGAATTCCCTAATATAGAACCACATCCTTACTTATACTTTTAAGGTTTTAATCTATTTTTTTAACTCTTTTCTAATCCTCCTTAGATAATAACTTTAGGTATATAGTTAAGGATTATACACCTAAATCTATTAGCGCCTTTACCGCTACCTACTAGTAATCTTATTATAGAGATATATAGACTCTAACTCTGAGGTCCACTAATTTATCTATAATAAGCCCCCTATCCTAGGTTTATACGGATAAAAGTAGTATCTTATTAGGATTAGATACTTTATTGCTACTATTATTATGCTTCTCTATAGTATGTTTATTACTCTTATAAATAGAGTAGTCTAATAAATAGCAAGCTATTAAGACATATCTAGGCTTCCTATATTTATAATATATAATAGGTAATCTTCCTACTTACCCTTTATTCTATTACTATAAGTTATTTATAGGTAAAGTTAATTACTATTACTTCTTCTTATTATCTTAACTCTTCTTATAACTCTATGTTAGTTTTATTACTACCTCTGCTTTCTTACCTTAGCCTTATAACTAGCTCTAAGTAATTAGAAACTCCTAGCTAAGTATTTACTTCCTTATAGTATTATTAAGGCTATTAATAAATATATAAATTCTTAGTTATATTAGGATTAGTTTAGGTAGGTTAGATTTAACCTTAGTCTAATTCCTAATAAAGGCTTAAAATAATTAGCTATTACCCTACTAAAGATTTAGCAGTAACCTAGTTACTTCTAAGTATCTAGTATCCTTATCTATTATTCTAGTCTTTAGCTATATAATAAAGCTTGCCTAATTATAGTCCTTATATTCTACGTAACTATCTATAGCTATATAGCGTATCTATTATTACTTTATATTATTAGTAAGGTATCTACTAGTATAGGCTACCTTTATTATATTATTATAAAAGGTATATTAGTCTAATTTAAATAATATATTTAAGTCCACTAAGAAATTCTAGAGGTTTTTATAAGTATCCCCCTTATATAATAGTGTCTATAGCTATATCTTAATAATACTATATTAGTATATATTTACTACTTACTTAGCGCCTATTAGCAGAGTAGGTATAGGAGTAGTTAGTCTAACCTAAGGAGGTAGATTTATAGGTCCTTACTAGGTTCTAACTAATAGTAGGTTTGCCTAAAGCTCCCTAATTTTCGCTTCTATCTATAGAATTTCCTATATTTTCTATATATATTATAGCTTAGCTTATATAATATTATAATACTATTATACTGCCTTCTTAATGCTATTATTCTTAATTTTAGTATTATTATCTAGATTAGTCTTAGGTAGTGTCTAACGCACTTAATTATTAGTATCTATTATTTAAGTATTTACTATACTACTACTACCCTACTTATCTATAGTATTACTACTAGGGGGTATAGGTATATTTTATATAGATATTCTCTAGTATACTAATATTATAATCTAGCTAATAGTCTATTACCCTAAAGGGATTAAGAGCTTAATTTATTATAACTTAAGGGTTAAAAGATAATAGAATAGAGTAATAGCTTAGATTTATAGTTATAGCTAGAAAGGTGCTACCTAGGGGCAGGTATATAAAGGTTTTAAGCTCTAACCTTCTATAAGAATATAGGCGGTCCTCGCTAAATACCTTACCTTACGCTTACGTGACTATCTAGCTGCTAGCTGTCCCCTCCCTAACCTAGTAGGTCCGAGGTCCTGCTAGTGCTCTATTATGTGATGATCCTGTCTCTGTCCCTTACGCTCCTAACAGTTTCTTAGGCCTAGGATTACTAAAAGGGCTAGGATGTCTTTTAATTCTAGATAAATTAACAACTATAGTAGAAGTCTTATTATTTTTATTATTAGAGCTAGAACCATTATAAGATTGATTTTTAGCCTTATATAATGTTTTGCATCTAATTTTTTATATTAGTATATATAATATATTATAAAGAGAGTACTTATTTAATATTCAAGGTTCGGATTAGGGGGCTAGGGACCTAGGGTTATATATACGCTTTATATTTAGCTTTTAATTCAGTTAAAAGCTGCTTGATTATAGCTTTAGTTAAGTTTAACTGATTTTGTAATGCTAATAGATTTAATTGAGGATTAAGTAAAAATGCTAATAAATAAGGCTTATAAAAGGTAAAACTTTTATTTATATCTCTAGGAAAATAAAGGTTTAACTTTTTTAAGCCTATATTTATTGTATTAATAAAGATATTTGTAAGTGGATTATAGCTTGATTTATCCTATAATAATTAGCGTTTAATAGTAAAATAAAATTATAAGTAATAACTTACTTTTAAATAAGCTTTTTAATCCTTTAATAAAGTAGTAAGATATGTGTATATCTTAACTATAAATAAAGGCATAAGGCTTAATGTATTATATTTTTAACCTTGTAATACTATAGTTAGATAGTAGAAAACCTCTAGAATCTCACTTAAAGTGCCTAAATCTACCTATTCTTAATTTATTAGGCAGGCATCTTTAAAAGCAGATATATTTGTTTTTTTGTTAAAAATTAATATAGCTTCTTTTAATAAAAGCGTAGTATTAATTATTAAATAAGTTAAGTTCTATCTAGTGTTATTAGCTATAGAGAATGTTTAGTTAATATATATACTAAGTAATATATAGTTATTAGTAACTTACCTAGTGGTATTTTTGTTATATTGCAATTTATTGCTAGTTTTCCTCTATGCTTAGCCTCTTTTAAAGCAATAAGCTAATCTTGATATAGATTTGCGTTATTCTTAATTAGAATAGCTAGCTTTTTAACCTTTCCTATAATACCTATAGTTTTAATTAGTAATAGACTTAAAATTAATAGGATAAAATAACTTACCTTTAATAAGGCCTATAAATTGATCCCTTTTGCTTTTTGTTAAATATAAAAATTGTTCTGTTGAATAGAATAGAATTTCACTATTCTTATATTTTTTAATATCCTCTACACTTGTTGTAGCTTTTATAAAGCTAGTAATTATATCCTTAGCAACAATATTTGAAACATGTGCTATATATTGGATATCTTTAGGTTTTTCTATATTAATACTATTATAATTAGTGCTTATAAAAGCACTAATAAATGTATTATTATTAGACCCGTTATCTCTAGTAAGACTAGAATAAGTTAGTAAGTAAATTACTAATTAGTAAATAAGAAAGAGATTAAAGTAATTTACCTTATAATAGATGGTAATTGTATATTATATAAAGCCATAAGCTAGGTAAATATATCATTAATATATAATCCAGTATAGGTGCTTTTTAAGTTTTCGAATCCTAGTTAATAATATTAGTATTGTAAAAGCTAGGTAATAATAATTATATTAATACATACTAATAAGCTTATATTCTAATTGAAAATCTGAAGTTATCTAATTTGCAATAACTCCTAAATAGGATTTTGAATTAAAAGATATCTATATATCTAGTTATAAAGATATATAGCTAAAATTTAAGAAGTGTTTTTTAAGCTTAATAATAAGCTCTTAGAAGGATTTGTTATATAAATTATGGATATTAATAGAAATATTCCGATAATTTAAACATGATGTTATATTTGAACTATAATTACTAATTATTAGTTAGATAATAAGGGAATAAATAAGAATAAATACTTACTTAAAGTAACTTAGTAATTCCCTAAAAGAATTACTAGTTAAAGTAGAAAAAGATAAGTTATTCTCTAGTATAAATTTTATAGCTAGATTAATAATAGTATCTAGTGAGAATTCACTTAAGGGAGGCCTAGGCCTTTTTTTATTAAAGAAGGTTAAAATGCTTGATTGTATAGATGGTGAAGGTTGGGTTATAAGAGGTACTAAATTAGAATTAATATTAGTAGTATTATATATAGCTTAATTAATAAATATAAGAGAATAACTTACTAGTAATTTTAGTACTCTCTTCTTTTTTAGATATAGTAATTTCAGAATGCTTTGTTTTATAATAGCTAGTGCCATTAGATAATTAAAAACGCTTAGCTTTATAAGAAAAGCTAAAAGAGCAATTTTCTTGTGTATAATAATATATTATTAATCTTTCCTTATTATAATTAATATCTAAAAGACGATAATTAAATAAGTTATAATTAATAATATAAGCTTTAGTTTCAAAACAATAGCTTAGTTTATTTTTAATGTTATTCTTAAATTTCCTATTTAATTTACTCTTATTAAAAGAGCTATTAGATAGGGTTTAAGAAATAACATTAGAAGGGGTAAAAACAGAAGAGGTAGTTAATTTAGCTATTATAGTAAGGCTAATAGACTTTAAAGATAGATAAAGGTAGGATAGTAATAAGTAGATTTTAAGCTTTATAAAAGTATAAAATTTATATCTTAAAGTGTAGTATTAGAAAAGATATAGGGATATAAAGTATAATAAAGAAAAAAGAGAAAGGAAAGGTAGCTTACTTATAAAGAAACGGTTTTATTATATATATAAATTAAGGGGTTATTATTACTAATTTACTATATAGCTATAATAATAAACATACGATTTTAAGTAGCTTCTAGTATAAGCTAATAGCTATTATAAAAAAACAGGTTTAGCCTAGTTAAATTTATAGTAGGATTTTATTATAGCAAAACTCTACTAATAGTAGTATAATTAAAAGTAGGCCCTAATGTGGCTATTATCAAAAAACAGGTTTTACCTAGTTAAATTAATAGTAGGATTCTATTATAGTAAAACTCTGATAATAGTAGAATTCTATTATAGTAAAACTCTAATAATAGTATTATAAGTAAAAGGAAGGTTAATTAAAAGTGGGGTATAATATATAACTTATATTTATGATTTATATTATAAGGGGATATTAGAACTATAATCATAGCGTAATAATTTAAAAGTGGGTCTTAATAAATTATAAATATTTAACTTATAATTTATATAGATTTATTAGTAAGTTATTATTAATAACTTATAAGTAAGTAAAAAAATTATAAGGAATCCGCCGTGTTTTTTTTATACTATTACTAAGAATACGATTTTTGTGATGTCTAAGGTTTCAAACCCTTAGACTTCAGTATCTTAGCTCAAATTCGAAATTAAATGCAATATATTTCATACATTTAACCTACTTAACTATAATAAGGGAGTGTGCTTTATTAAGTATTCCCGTCACCTCTATTAGAAAGAAGGGCTTTACTTAGCTATATAAGGCTTTACTTTAAAGCCTTTAAATAAACCTTAAACCTAGTATATAATGTCTAATTTAAATAAAATCTATTTTTTTCTTTTTTAATAAATAATAGATATATTAATATAAATAATAAGAGAGCTATTTATTTATATATATTTATAAGTAATATTATATAAGTCTTTTAAGTTTAATATAACTTAGAAATTTTTATAATAAAAGGGTTAAGTTAGTTTTTACTAATTTTACTTATCTTACTAGTTTTGCTTGTTTTACTTATTTTACTTATTTAACTTACCTTACTAACCTTACTAACCTTACTAACTTTACTAACCTTACTAATTTTACTAACCTTACTAATTTTACTAACCTTACTAACCTTACTAACCTTACTAACTAGTAACCTCACTAACCTTACTAATCTTACTAATCTTACTAATCTTACTAATCTTACTAATCTTACTAATCTTACTAATCTTACTAACCTTACTAATTTTACTTATAAAATTCTTAGTGTTAAAGTTTAATTTAAAATAAATAAATAATAAATAAGAAAATTATAATTATAAGTATATATAAGTAAATTACTATAGAATAAGCTAGACTTTTTTCTTATTTAGTATTTTAAGATTTTTAAAAATATTAAAAAAATAGTTTTCTCTTTTATATTTTTTAATATTATTATAATACTTATTATAGTTAGTATTATAGTTAGTATTATATATTATTTAAAAGTAAGTTTTAGTATTAGTTTTATAAAGAAATTAAACTAGTTATAAATAAGCTTATTATACTTAGTATAATAATTATAGTAATTATAGTAATTATTATATATTATTTATATATAAGTACTAATATTACTTTATAAATAAAGTTTACTTATTTTTTATAAATTATAGCTTAATTTAGTTATATAGCCTAATTAAAATAAATCTATTAGTTATATATTAATAGTTTATAAATATTAGTATATTTTATTCTTTTTATATATATTAAACTAATAAGATATCTAAAGTTATTATATAAAACTTCTTATAGCTTTAGAATTATAAATCTAAAAGTAATATTAAATTAGTTTAAATAGTAAATAAATAGTAAATAAATAGTAAATAAATAGTAAATAAATAGTTTAAGCTATTTAAAGTCTTTAATATAATACTAATAATATTTAGTAACTAAATATATTTTTTCCTAACTTCTAGTTATTTATTTAGACTTATATACTAATTATTTTATTTTATTATAGTAGTTTCAAGTATTTTTTAAATTAATAATTATAATAATAATTTCTAGAAATAGAAAATAATTTATATTAATAGTAAATAATATAATTAGAAGGTTTTTCGTAAAGTTATATTAGTAAAATAAAGTATTAAATATAATAGTATTATTAAAAAGTTATAATATTATATATAACCCTAGTTATAGTAAAATTATTAAAATAGTAAGATATTATAACTTAAATAACTAATCTAATTAAATAGCTAATAATATAAGCTTTAAATTAATAGCTTTCTTATAATTACTATATTATTAATATACACTAAAAAGACCCACTTTTTTTTTTACCTAACACTACATTTGTAGTGTTTGTAGTGTAGTGTAGTGTAGTTACTACACACTACACTACACTACACTACACTATATATTACACTACACTACACTACACTATAAGTAAAAAAAAACTACACTACAAATACAAGATTTTCTAAAAAACTACACTAACTACACTACAAACAATACTCTGATTACCTATATATAGTAATAAGGATAATTAGTTACCTTAATAAGTAATGTTTAATATCCTAGGCCTAAAAAACAACGCCTTAATCTATTATCTATAAACCTAGGGATATATTATATATATATGTATTCCTAATAAACACTATATTTAATTATAAAAGATAGTACTATAAGCTAAAAAGGGTTAACTTATAGGCATAGATAGCCCTAGATATTATCTATATAAAGTCTAAATCCTAGAGAACTAGAGAATTATACACACTAGGGATATTTACTTTAATAAGAGAGATATGCCTATACCTACTAAGTTTAAGGCTAATAATATATTATATATTATAAATCTTATTAACTTTTCTTTTACTAAAGAGAGTTACTATATTATTAATATTTTACTTATAGAGAAACCTTATTCTTAACCTTATACTAGACCTAAATAAAAGAAGGTCTATTTCCTAGATGTTAGGAGCGTGAGGGACAGAGACAGGATTATCACATAATAGAGCATTAGTAAGACCTTAGACCCTCTAGGTTAGGGAGGGGTTAGCTAGTAGCTAGATAGTTATATAAGCGTAAGGCAAGGTATTTAGTAAGGACTACCTATATTCTTATAGAAGGTTAGAGCTTAAAACCTTTATATACCTACCCCTAAGTAGTATCTTTCTAGCTATAACTATAAATCTAAGCTATTACTCTATTCTATTATTTTTTAACCCTTAAGTTATAATAAATTAAGCTCTTAATCCCTTTAGGGTAATAGACTATTAGCTAGATTATAATATTAGCACCCTAGAGAATATTTATATAAAATATACTTATACCCCCTAGTAGTAATACTATAGATAAGTAAGGTAGTAGTAATATAATAAATATTAATAATTAAGTATATTAGATAATACCTAAGACTAATCTAGATAATAATACTAAAGTTAAGAATAATAGTATTAAGGAGGTAGTATAGTAGTGTTATAATATAGTATAAGCTAAGCTATAATATATATAGAAAATATAGGAAATTCTATAAATAAAAGTAAAAATTAGGAAGCTTTAGGTAAACTTACTATTAGCTAGAATCTAGTAAGGACTTATAAATCCACCCCCTTAGGTTAGACTAACTACTCTTATACTTACTTTACTAATAGGTACTAAGTAAGTAGTAAATATATACTAATATAGTATTATTAAGATATAACTATAAATACTATTATATAAGGGGAATACTTATAAAAACCTTTAGAATTTCCTAGTAAACTTAAATATATTATTTAAATTAAACTAATATACCTTTTATAATAATATAATAAAGGTAGCTTATACTAGTAAATACCTTACTAATAATATAAAGTAATAATAGATATATTATATAGCTATAGATAGTTATATAAAATATAAGGACTATAATTAGGTAAGCTTTATTATATAGCTAAAGACTAGAATAATAAATAAGAATACTAAATACTTAGAAGTAACTAGGTTACTACTAAATCTTTAGTAAGGTAATAGCTAATTATTTTAAGCCTTTATTAGGAATTAGACTAAGGTTAAATCTAACCTACCTAAACTAATCCTAATATAACTAAGAATCTATATATTTATTAATAGCCTTAATAATACTATAAGGAAGTAAATACTTAGCTAGAAGTTTCTAACTACTTAAAGCTAGTTATAAAGCTAAGGTAAGAAAGTAAAGGTAGTAATAAAACTAATATAGAGTTATAAGAAAAGTTAAGACTATAAGAAGAAGTAATAATAATTAACTTTACCTATAGACAGAGTATTGTTTGTAGTTAGTGTAGTGTGTTTTGTAGTTTTTATATTTAATTTTATAGCTAGCTTATTATTAAAGATATTATACTATAAATTACGTAATCTTATAGAGATAAATCCTAAGAAAAATACTATACATAAAAGTGGGCCTAAAGTGGGCCCTGCTGCCGCAAATTAGAAACACTACATTTGTAGTGTATTTTAAGTCCTAAAATGTAGTGAAATGTAGTTTTTCTAATTTATAGCCGAAGGACCCACTTTTAGACCCACTTTTATATATAACTACATTGTAGTTTTTTAGTTATCTATCTAAAAAAAGAAGTTTTATATCTCTATATATTTTCTAAGATTAGATATATATTATTTGTTAAAAAGAAAATACACTACAAATCCATTGTAGTGCAATACTCTGCCTATAGATAACTTATAGTAATAGAATAAGGGGTAAGTAAGAAAATTACCTATTATATATTATAAATATAGGAAGCCTAAATATATCTTAATAGCTTACTATTTATTAGACTACTTTATTTATAAGAGTAATAAATATACTATAAAGAAGTATAATAATAGTAGTAATAAAGTATCTAATTCTAATAAAATACCGCTTTTATCTATATAAACCTAGGATAAGGGGCTTATTATAGATAAATTAGTAAACCTAAGAGTTAGAGTTTATATATCTTTATAATAAGATTACTAGTAAGTAGTAGTAAAGGCACTAATAGATTTAGGTATATAATCCTTAACTATATACCTAAAGTTATTATTTAAGGAGAATTAGAAAAGAGTTAAAAAAATAAATTAAAACCTTAAAAGTATAAGTAAAAATATAGTTTTATATTAAGAAATTCTAAAGAGATTAGTATTAATAAAGAATAGTATAGGGTTTATAAAGGTTTACTAAGTTAGCTACTTTATTACTAATACTAAAGAAAGGCTACTACTAGGTATAGACTAGATTAGAGAATATAAACCTATAGTAATATATTAAAAAAAGAGGTTTTAGAAATACCTAGTAATAAGGAAGTGCCTCTTATATACTTAGGGTAAGTAAAGAGTATATAAGGTATTAAAATAATTAGTAGTTACTTTAGTATTAGGTTTAGTAAAAGTTATCTTAAATAGCCTAAAGAATAAAAAGGGAAAAGAATTAGAAAAGAACTTACTAGTAGACTTACTAAAGCTAATTTAGGAAATAAGTAGTAAAGAAGTAGTAATAGTCTTAGAGTATACCTATAAGTTATATAAGTAATATATCTTAGCTAACCTAAGATTCTTAGATAGTCTAAGTAATAAGTAACCTATAATTAAGTAAGGGCTAAGTAATAATATAAATAAACTAGAGCTCTTAGAGAAATACTTAGAATTTAAAGATATATTTAATAAGGATTTAGTAAAAATACTTCCTAAACTAAAAGGCTATACTTATATAATTAAATTAGAAGAGAGAAAAACACTACCTTAAGGGCTAATATATAACTTAGCTAAGAAAAAGCTAGAGGTACTTAGGGAGTATCTTATAGATATATAGTAAAAGAGATAGATTAGAAGATTTATTAGCCTAGCTAGGGCCCTAATTTTATTTATCCTAAAGAAAGAAAAGAAATTAAGGCTTTATATAGATTATAAAGGCCTAAATAAGATTACTATTAAGAATAAGTCCCCCTTACTACTAATTACTAAAATCCTTAATTACTTAAAGGGTATAGTTATCTAGATAAAACTTAACTTAATAGATATATACTACTAGCTATATATTTACTTAGGTAATAAGTAGAAGATAGTATTTTATTATAAATATAAGCACTTTAAGTATTTTATAATGCTATTTAGATTAGTTAATATACTAGTAACTTTCTAGGAGTATATTAATAAGGTCCTTAAGGATATTATAGATAATATCTATATTATCTACTTAGATAATATCCTAATCTATAGTAGCAACATAGCTACTTACGCGGGCTATGTTAAATAAGTCCTAAGTAAACTCTGTGATATAAAGCTTTTTATTAACTTAAAGAAGTGTTAATTTTTAGTTATAGAGGTTAAATTCTTAGGATTTATTATATCTAAGAAAAGTATTATAATAGAACTATTAAGGGTAGAAGTAATTATAATATAGCTAATACCTTATAGTGTCCTAGATATCTAATTATTCCTTAGGTTTACTAGATTTTATTAATGTTTTATTAAGTAGTATAGTAAAGTAGTTATTTTATTAATAAACTAACTTAAGGGGGGATAACTAGTAACCTTTAAGCTAGAACCCTATAAGCTAGCTATATTTAGAGAACTCTAGAGGTTATTTTAGGAAGCACTAATTTTAGTGTACTTTAACCTACTTACTTTATTAAAAGTAAAGATAGATATATTAGGTTTTACTATTAGAGTAATACTTATAATATTAGTGCTAGGTTACTAGCACCTAGTTATATATATATTAAGAAAGTTAACTAATACTAAGTTACACTACCCTACGCTAGATACTAAATTATTAGTAATCTAAAAGGCTTTTAGGGTATAGAGGTATTACCTAGTGTACTTAACTTACTTAATTATAGTAGTAATAGATTACTTAAACTATAAGTACTTAGCTATAAAGCTATAGCTAACTAATAGGTAGGTAATAGTGCTTAATAAGCTATGCTTATTTAACTTTAGGATTAAATATAAGGCTAGTAAGTTAAACCCTACTAATATATTATTAAGAAGGGCAGATTATATAAGTAAGAATAGAAAAGTAAAGGCAGTAACCTTATAGCTACTAAACTTCTTATCTAAGTTTATAAATACTAATTAATAGGAACTCTATAGTAGTAATAGGAATACTATAAGTTCTATTATATTATTATTTAATATAGTAAATAGTTAGTTATAAAGACCCTATAATAGTAATAGAAATATCTAGGGTTTTAAGAAAATATAACTTAGCTATATTTTTAAGGAAGCTATAAGACTAGATATTATTAAAAGAGGTATTCTAGCTAGTATAGTTACTAGTAAGTAGTAAGGGCGCCCCTTAGAAACGCCGCTTAACTATAGTGTACTTATAAGACTAGAAGTAACTTATAAGCTAGCTACTTATAGAGATATTATAGTAAGGATTTAAGCTATATAAAGAATCTCTTCTAAGTTTAACTCTAATACTTAGGATAATAGCTTAGAATTAGATATTCTAATTTAAGTATTATTATTAGGTATATAGTAAAATAATAAGTTTACTATATATTAGAGAAAGCTACTTAAGAGTAGTAACTTAGAAGTATTATAGATATAGTTAATTAAACCCTCTAAGCTATTAATATTTAAGAGTTAAGTTTATATTCCCTAGGGGATAAGAAAAGAGATTTTACTACTAATATATAATAACCCTACTACTAGGTATTAAGGAGTTAGTAAAATACTTTATTAAATTATAAGTTAGTACTACTAGCTATTAATAAAGAAAGATATAAAGGTATATATTAGTACCTATATAAACTATTAAGTTTTAAAGCTAAGGCACTATAAGCTATATAGTAAGTTAGCTACTTTACTAGAGCTAGATTACCTCTTTTAAGAACTATTAATAGATTTTATTACTAGATTACTACTAGTTAAAGATACTAACTAGACCTATAATATAATCTTAGTAATTATAAACTATTTTATAAAGTATAGTATCTATATCCCTATTTTAATATAACTAATAAGCAATAGGTTAGCTACTATATTCCTAGAGTATATCTTTAGAGATTATAAAGCCCTAGAAGGTATTATAATAGACTAAGGTTTTATATTTATAAGCAAATTCTAGATAACCTTTTGCTATCTTATTATAACTAAGTAGCTACTAAGCACTGCTTTTTACCTATAGATAGATAGGTAAATAGAATAATTAAACTAGGTTTTAGAATATTATTTAAGGGCTTTTTTCTACGCTAAATAAACTAACTAGGCTAATAACCTATTAATAGTATAATTTATATATAATACTAGTAACTATATAACTTATAGCTATATACTAGTAGAGGCATTATAAGGGTATAACCCTAGGGGCTTATAGTAAGTAGTACCTAATATTTTACTTATAAATAATTAGGCTAAGAGTAGAGTATTATTACTAAAAGAGAAACACATAGTAATTAAATAGCTTCTAATTAACTTATAAGCTTAGTATAAGAAATACTATAACTAGAAAAGGACCTTAAAGAGGTTTAAAGTTAGTAATTATATTCTACTATCTATAAAGAATATTAACCTAAGATAGGTAAGTAAGAAGTTAACTATAAAGTACCTAGGCCTTTATAAGATTATAAGGGTAGTTAGAAGTTATAGACTAGCTTACTAGCTAGAATTACCTACTAGAACGCGGTTATATAATATATTTAATATTATAAGCCTTAAACCCTTTAAAGGGAACCTAAGTAATATAGTAAATACTTCTTTACTATAAGATAATATTAAGAATAATAAGTAAGAGTTTAAGGTAGAAAGAATTATCTTATATTATTATAATAGTAAGTATTATAAGTACCTAGTTAAATAGAAAGGCTATAATAGCTTAGAGAATTTATAGGTATTAAAGAGGGATTTTATTATAAGGGATATTATCTATAACTATAAGTAGTAACTAGGTAGCTAGGTTATAGTAGTAAAACTACCCTTAGTAAATAACATAAGGTAAGACCCTATAAATATAGTAAATAATGTAGGGTAATATTCTAAAAAGATATAATTATATTACTCTTATAATTATAATATAACTACCTAGTAATAATTACTTAAAAAGTATTTCTTTATCCCTACCCTTACCCCTATTTTCCCTAAAGACTATAGTAATAATAGGTATAGGAGCCTTTAGAGGCATAGAGGCCTTATTATTAGAAGAGTTACCTTCCTTATATATAAAGATATAAAGCTCTCTAGGTAACTTAGAAAGACTAATATAAGTAAGAAGCCTAGAGGTATAAGAAGTAAACTACTAGTAAGTTAGTAAAAAAGTACTTATAGATATTTAAGGGATATACTATTAGGATATTCTTATATATATAGTAAAGGTAGTTTATAATATTAATTTAGACCTTAAGGTTAGTAATATTAGCTAGCTATACTATAGTAATATGCTTATTATACTTAGCTTCCTAGGCTACTTTAGTAATTACCTAAGTATAATAAATATGCTTATACTTATTAGTATTTTTAGTCTTTAAGAGGGTATTATATAGTTTTTACTTAATATAAATAAGAGACTATTAGTATATTAGTAGTAATTAAGTTAAGAAAACTAAGGATATACTTACTTTATTAAAGTAATAATAATCTCCCTTAGGTATAGCTTTAATAATATTAAATAGCTTTTTATAAAGCTATATAATTTAAGTAAAGCACTAGTAGTAAGTTAGTATCTTAAAACTAAAGACTTAGAATAAGTAGTTATACTCTAATATATATCTTATTATTTTAGGTATAATAGGTATATTTAGCTAAGTTTACTACTATAGATTAGTAACTATAAGAAGTAAAGAAGTAGTAAGATTATATTATAAGAGTTATTATACTCTATAGGAAAAGGTTTATTCTCCTTAAAATACTAAGAAATAGTATAAGTACTATTCTTAGGCTATATATTTTATATAGTAACTTACTAACTATACTATATATATAGAATTTTAGTATTACTAGCTATAAGTTAGTAGTAATAATCTAGTAAAGAAGTAATAAACTTATATAGAAATTTTAAATACTATTCTCTTTTAAGGTAACTTCTCTAGTAACTTCTCTAAGGGTTTATTTTATAAAAGTAAACCTAGTAGTAAAGTAGGAGTTAATAAATAGATTTTAGATATTATAAGCTAGCTATAGGTTAGTAATAAGGAAGTAGTAAAGGGAAGATAAGTAAAGATAAAGAAACTTATAATAATTAGATAGTATATAAGGGAAAGGAAGTATATATATAAGGGGGGAAGATTTAGTCCTTTTTATATTAACTATAAACCCCCTAAGTAATCTACACACTATATATAGCTAATGTAAGGATTATAATATTTACTATTATTATTACTATTTATAAATATACTAATAGCTATAAATATATAGTAACTATACTACTATATTACTAAGACCTATAAATAAGTCTATTTATATATATAGTGTCTAATACCCTATCTATTTAACCTAATTATAAAATTTAATATAGGGTATTTACTCTCTTAGAACTATTAGTATAAGGTAAAGAGTATTTACTTTACTATATTAGAGTAATAAATAGATTACTATTTAGGATTAATAAATAGGGGGATAATAATATTTACACCCTAGTATTATTAGTATTATTATTTTTAATAATATATTACACTATAATATATTATACCTAACCTAAACCCTCTATAGACTATAGCCCCTAGGACTACATAGTGTAAACGCCCTAAGTAAGTAGCTTATTATATAATTAAGGATAATTATATAAAGAGAGGGTATTATATTAGGAGCGTAAGGGATAGAGATAGGGTTATTATATAATAGAGCATTAGCAAGACCTTAGACCCTCTAGGTTAGGGAGGGGTTAGCTAGTAGCTAGATAGTTATATAAGCGTAGGGCAAGGTATTTAGTAAGGACTGCCTATATTCTTATAGAAGGTTAGAGCTTAAAACCTTTATATACCTACCCCTAGGTAGTACCTTTCTAGCTATAACTATGAATCTAAGCCATCACTCTATTCTATTATCTTTCGACCCTTAAGTCGTAACACTAGATACTTCCTTACTTACCTTAGAAATTAATAAGAACTACTACTCTTTTAAGGAGAAAGATAATCCTCCTATTAGAACTAAGTTATTACTATCCTAGAGCTTTCTCCTAATACTATCTAAGAGTCCTTCTTATAAGGAACTTATAAGTTAATAATAATAAATTATTAAAGAGAATATAGCTTTTCTAAGGTATTAGCCTAGGGCCTTCCTAGATAAAGAAGCTAAAGATAATAATAATAATGCTAATAGTATTATTTAATAATAACTTAAGCCTAAACCTAAACCTAAACCACAGAGATAATTGCTTTAACCTAATATACATTAAGATTATCTTAATATTACAATATTAGGCAAGAAGAAAGCCCTACCTAGAGGTGCTTGCTAATTAAACCTAGTGATTTAATACTATAATAATAACCTATATAATAATAAAGTAAAGGAAATTACTATATTATATGCCTTCCTAATAATTAAAGTAGCTAATATAGCTAATATAAAGATTAATATTCTATCTAATTAGTTTAAGGCTAAAGCTATAGATAACTATTATACCTTCTAGAGACTTACTAAAAAAAAGAAACTCCTTAAAATCTATAAAAAGAAGTGCTAGGATCTAGTATTCCCTCCTAAAGATATTAAGATCTTTAATAGCTAGTAGGTTTATATAGTAAAATACCTAATTAATAAGGAGCTATACCTAAAAGCATAATAAGTTATAAAAGGTAACTAAAACCTAGAAGTCTTTAGTAATAAGGACCTTTATATAGTAGTTATATACCTAGTTTCTTTATAAGTATTCTATATACTTATTATAGTCTTTAATTATAATTAGTAGTAATATAATATTATAAATACTTTCCTTAACGCTAAGGTATAAGGGAATATCTATATTAAATAACCTTATAGTTACTCTAATAGTATAACTAAAGTCTATAAGCTTAAGAGGGCTCTCTATAGTTTACTAATTTCTCCTCTATAGTAATTAGATAATATTACTAAGGAACTTAAGTAATAGGGCTTTAAGTAACTATTTAGTAAGCTTTATATTTTTTAATATAATAATATTATACTTCTTCTATATGTAAATAATATAATTATTCTAGGAAAGACCCTTATAATTATTCTAGATATTATTAAGGAATTATAAAAGCACTATAAGGTAAAGCACCTAGGTAATATTAAGCTCTTTCTTAGTATTAAGTTTATTTATAATTACACTAATTAAATAATTCTTCTTTATTAAAAGCTTTATATAAAGACTATTATAAAGAAATTTAATATTAAGAACCTAAATGCTATAAATATCCCTTAGCTTTTAAAGATAGTTATTCTAGTGGATTAGAAAGAGCTTAATATAGCCTATAATCTCTCTAACTAGGTAAAACATATAGGAAGTTTTAACTAGCTTTTAATATATATATAACCTAATATTATATTTATAGTTAATTAACTCTATAGTGTAAATTTAGCACTAAAATAGATATATATAGACCTTTAGAAATACCTTTAGTAATACCTTACTAGGGTAGATAATTTAGGAGTTATTCTTAGAGAATATACTCCTTTAGACCTAAAGTTAATGCTTTAGGTAAAGGGATTTAGTAATACCTCTCTTACTAATAACCTAGATACTAGATATTTAACTACTAGGTATATTATAACCCTTATAGGTAAATATATCCTTTAGTAATTAAAGAAATAAACTCTTATAGCTCTTAGTTTTATAGAAGTAAAATTTATTAACCTTATACTAACTAGCCTCTTAATGCTCTAGGTAGCTTACTTTCTTAATAACTTTAGGATTAAGTAATTATACCTATTACTTATATTTATAGATAGCTAGAATATAAAAGCTAATATACTTAATAAGAAATATAAGGGATATACTTATTATATTAATTTATAGTATAAGTAAATTATATAGAAAGTATATTAAGGGGAATTTTATCTTTAATAGATTAGTATAAATTAAATAATTACTAATAGATTTACTAAAGGTCTAGAACGCGTTAAGTATGCTAATTTTATTTGCTTTCTTTATATAATAAAGGCTAGGGACTTTATAAAGGGATATATTTTAGAGAACTTAGAGGACTTAAGAGACTTATAGATACCCTTATTTTCTTCCTTTTTCCTTTCTTCCTTATATTATTAGCTAGATATACTACTAGGGGCGGTGTTAAGAGTATTTATAGCCTTATATTATAGCCTTAGATATTAGGCATTATTTCTTTGTTTAATAATATAGCTTCCTATATTGCGTTTGCTATTACGCTTTACTATAGGCTTTGTTTAAAGACCTTTATTCACTTCTAATAGATTTAAAGCTTATAATAAGCTTCCTTTTTCCCTAGATTTACGAATTCCTAGATAGTAATTCTATTATCTTCTCTTCTGATCACTCTTTTGCCTTCGTCTGCAATCCTTCTACAGCTATTATGGGCTCCCTGATGGCGCGGTTCGTCAAGTCCATTTCCATGCATACATCCGCCGTTTGTCTTTTCTGACTCATTTGCCGACAGCATTCACCCGGCAAGAACTTGTCTTCCCCGGATGTCGGATGTCGGACGTCGCAAACACTCTCTCAACGTGACGCCACCATCTCTGCACACCAAGTTCCTGAGCTTGCTAGGCTTTTCCAAAGTCTCAAAATGCCCACGTTTCGTCTACAGTCCGTGGACAATGGCCTGGACGGTCGCCTGGCCTTGGTGACAGGAGCAAGGTTCGTCGCGCGGAGCGCAAGATGTCCTCCTCATCCTAGTCTAACGGACAATCCACCGCCGTAGTGGCGGGATAGGTTCTTCCTGCGCAAAAGCACTGGCATCCGAGGGCTGCGATGTCATTCTCCATTACTCTTCCAGCAAGGTAGGTCGAAAAAAAAAAAACCAGTCAAAACCCACGCACAAAGTATAACTTGTCGTAGGACAAAGCAGAAGCGCTTGCTACCGAGCTTCGCAACAAGTACCCTTCCCAGCTATTTGCCACTGCCAAAGCCGACCTCACGTGTCGAGAATCCACGCGAGCGCTCGTTCCTACGGTACTGAGTATACCGGAAGTGATGGAGAAACACAAAGCGGTATCCGTGTTGGTAGCAAATGCCGGGCTAGGGCGGCGCATCCGCGATATCCACGATATTCAGGAGACGGACTGGGATGAAATCATGGAGGTCAATATCCGTAGCCAATTTGTTGTGACAAAGGCATGCGTCGAGGGTATGCGCAGTCAGGGCTGGGGGAGGGTGGTTCTCGTTGGTAGTATCGCCAGTCGAGGGGGTGGGCTCAACGGGTGTCATTATGCGGCTTCGAAAGGAGCTCTATGGTAAGATGAGAGTTTGCTCAACTCAGATGGCGCAAATCACGCCCAAGCTACCGAGGCTAACGGTCGCAGTTCCATGGGGTTGAACTTGGCTACTGTGCTGGCACCGGACGGCGTCACGGTGAATATAGTACGTTCTCTGCGAAGTCACATTACTGAGCCCGCCAAGCTGACGCGTTTGTTTTTGCAGGTTGCGCCGGCTATGATCGGGTCAACAGGCATGATTGCTACGCCCATCGGACGGTAGGCTGCTCCTTAACCCAACCTGAAGAAATAAGCTGATTTCGAGGATTGCAGAGCCTGGGATTCGAACTGCAATATGGAGGCGTTGAAAGAATCAGACCCAGGCCTGGCGATTGCAAGCAGCGTGCCAGTCCGTCGATTGGGCGCTCCTGAGGAGGTGGCCAACGTCGTCACCATGTGAGTATTTCTGTATTCCTGCCCCGTCCTACTTTGGAGGTTAACTTAGTGGTACAGGTTCGCGAAGACTGGATATATGACCGGACAAGAGATACTTCTAACGGGAGGATTGAAGTAGTGAGGGCAATAAGCTTCACTTTAGCACCTTGATATGCCAGCGTTATGCCACATGCGTGGTACCGTTGTGAAATCAGGGGCGGGGGGAGTTGACACTGTGACAAGGGCATCCTGTTAGATCGCGTCTATTGAGACATCTGTATCTAAGTATTGCGTCGTAATATACCAAATTCGATCAAGACAAACATCTACACCGCTTTACACTTTCGCCAACACCGGCTTCTGCTCGGGCACTTGTGTCAGGTGCTTGCCGTCTTTTATTGCGCTCTTGACGTTGTCGATGACCAGAACCTCCATTTCTTTCTGTTTTCGCACGCTGTCCGTCAGTCACAAGACTCTCAAAATAAGTAGCACTTGTTTGCATACCTGTGTGTCGATCGTAGCAGTACCGATATGTGGCAGAAGCACAGCTCCAGGATGCTTGATAAGTTTGGGGTTGATCTCGGGCTCCTTCTCGAAAACGTCCAGACCCACGCTCCACACTTTGCCAGATTCCAAGCTGTCTGCTAGGGCCTCTTCATCAATGATGGCTCCTCTGGCAGTATTGACAATGATGACACCGTCTTTCATTGAGCCGAGTTCCTTCCTGCCAATGAGACCCTTGGTAGCCGGCCCCAGCGGCAAGTGGATTGAGATGACATCACTGGTCTTGAGCAGGTCTTCGAAGCTGACATATTGGGGAGCCTCCTGTGGTGAGAATTGCTTGTCCAGATCGGCGACGGGCTTTCGGTTGTGATATTGGAGCTTAAACCCAAGCGCTGCAGCGCGTTTGGCGGTAGCCGTTCCGATGCCACCCATTCCGAGAACACCCAGGGTCAAGTGGTGAGGATCGCGACCTAGAGGGCTGGCGCCTCGCCAATTACCCTCTCGCAGGGCTAACTGGGGGATCCATGCCCGCCTCAAGGCGCCTAGAATCAAAAAGATTGCAGTGTTGGCTGTGGCAGCATCCACAGCTGTAGGAGTGTTGGACACTGAGATTTCTGCACGCGACGATTGTCAGTAGTTGGTACCCGTCACGGATTGATTTGCGAGGTGGGCTCATACTCCTGTCTGTGCAAGCTTGAACGTCGACCTGGTCATAACCCGCGCCGTTGTGGGAAATGAACTTCACTGACGCGGGGAGATGAGAAACGAGCTCGGCATCGAATCGCCCAGTTATCTATTTGGTCCAGAATCCATTAGCACTCGACGGACCCTTGTCAAAAGATGAGCTTACGTTGACAGAGTCGTATGTTCTCGAGATGGCAACAATGCTGTTGTATTTGCCGTTGTCGCAGTCGCGCAAAAACTCGTCTCTGCTTCCAGACGTCACTTGCTAGAAGTTTGGTTTGACTGTCAGTTCTCGAGGCTCTTATGTGACACATGTTGCGATTCACGGGTGCATCTAACCGTAACATCGGCGATATCGGAGAGCTTATCGAACTCGGCGTGTGCGTGATGAATGACACCAAGCATCAAAACGCCAGGCTTTGTTGTGGAACTCATTTTGCAGCGTGATGGGTAATTGAATATCTTCAGTTTTCGTTCGGCGTATAGAAATGCTCTCTTTCTGCGTGGTGATACAAAAGGAATCAAGACCGGGAACGAAAGATGACAGGTAGGAAGAAGAAGAGAACAAGAATGTCAATGCGATAAGTTCGGTTGTCAAGCGTGGGTGGGGGCGGGGGAGGGGTTCGATGACTTGGGGCCAGTCGGCAAATACATGCGCCAAACACCAAAAAGCTTGACGCCCGCCCCCACATTGCCAACCACCAGTCCAGTGCGCGCGGCTATTGATATTCACCCCACCACGGAAAGTTTTGCCGGTTTTCCCGCAAACTGGAACATCATATCACGGCATTTGACACAACTCAGAGACTGCTCCCCCGTGGAGATCACATCTCTGAGCTGATGGAATTGCAGCCGATCTAGACGCCGACATGTAGCATGGCGCGATCCAAGGG
This sequence comes from Epichloe bromicola, assembly GCA_023658445.1. Classification (NCBI taxonomy): domain Eukaryota; kingdom Fungi; phylum Ascomycota; class Sordariomycetes; order Hypocreales; family Clavicipitaceae; genus Epichloe; species Epichloe bromicola. The sequence goes on from CP098270.1 coordinate 3,367,377, forward strand.
CAAACGGGTCTCGCGCGCATGCCTATCGTGTCGAATGCGCAAGACAAGATGCGACCTGTAAGCTGAGAACAACGTGTCCGCAGTGGTGACGACCCCGCTGCGCAAGGTTTTCCCGTCATCGCCTACTGACGCTTATTGGACGAGCAGTGACTCCGAGGGCATGTCTGGCTTGCCGCCTTGCCGTCGATGTGTTGAGCAACAGTTGGAATGCGTGCTCGCGAAGTCCAGACGTGGTGGTCGTAGGATCAAAGGCGTCCGCAATTCCGTCATTCAACCAGCGAAGCGCGAAAACGAACGCGGCGCAAACTCGGATACCCAAGGGCCACCCAGCACCGCACATGAAGACGATGAAAGTGATTACCACAGTAGGCAGTCAAGTGTCTCCCGTCCCAGCCACCAAGCGGGCGGGATACAAGGATGGCCATCCTCTCCACAACATAGCGGCAACTGGCGTGCGGACAGCCCCGATGGCGGATGCGCACCAGAGATGGCAGGCTCACGTACGAGTTCGGATGGACTAGAAGGGCATATTGCTTCTACAGATCTCTTGAACCCCTCGGACGCCCTTAACCTTCTTGCCCAAGTTGCTGATTTGGCTCCAGGTCGGCAGCGTAATGCAATAGCAGGTCAAACAAGCGCCAATATCCGCCATGTTGACGGCATGCAGCAAACAGTAGGCAGACCTGCTGCGACTTACTATCCTCCCTTGGATGATGGCATTCTGACACATTCAGAGGCAACCTATCTTCTGAAAAGGTATGTCCCAAGAGACGAACCCCATCGCCGAGCATCTTTCCCTAACCTTGTGCTCCATCAAGGTATCACGAGAAATACCATCCTTTCTTCCCAGTCGCTCATAGCAAAATCTTTGGGGGCGGTTCAATTTCAGAATGGGCCGAGAAGGAACCTCATCTTCTGACAGCCATTCTCACCGTTGCTTCGAAGGACGACCCCACATGGTTTAGGGTGTACGACGCATGCTCTCGACATATCGAGAGCTTCATGTCAAATCTTATCTACGCCGGCCCAGCGTCCATTGGCTCTGTTGAGGCGCTTCTGATTCTTGCAGAGTGGGCACCACAACGGCCACAAGAGAACTCTGCTATCGGCTGCGGTCAGGAGGATCATGGAGCCTGGATGCTTGTGGGATTGGCTATCAGGTTAGGATATCTTCAAAGACTGGAGCAAACCGCACTTATGCCAGATGACGGAAAACTTTCAGCAGAGATGAGTCGCAAGCGCGTTGTCTGGGCAGGTAAGCAAGGAATCATTTACAGGCGCTCGCTCCCTCCTGTCTCTCGCTCGTTGTCTCTTCCTGAACAGATATTAACAAGTTGCAGCATGCTATATGAGCGACCGACAAGTCTCTATCAGACTCGGGAAAGGCTTCTGGTCACGCGGCCCTGGGCCGGCTCTTCATCTGCGAGCTGATGACTTCCCAACGTTACAGGCACAGGAACTCGGCCCTGACAACATGGGACTGTTGTTTCAAGCCCATCTCGAACTCACACAACTCATCAGCAACGCTCACGACATATTGTACTCATCTACGAGTCACAGAAAGCAGCTCTACATCAGCGGAGAATATGTCAGATACATTGTAAGCGATGCGGTTGACTCAAGAAACTCTACTCTAAATCCAGAACTGATGTCCAACTCAGGACGATTTTGCTGCCATGGTGCGCAAATGGAAGTTGACTTGGGCAAATCATAGCTGTGAGTAACACACATCGCCGCACTTACTCAAGTCATTGTGCTGATGTTCGTACCAACGCAGTCACACCACCAGTGAAGGCGTCACTGGTCCTGTCTTTCGAGTTCTTGCGGCTCTATATCAATGCCTTTGCTTTCCAAGCCAACCTGAATCGTGCAGCCGCTCGCAATGCCCAGGAAGAACCAGAGAAGGCGAGCGGCCCATTGTTCTCCAATGTCGCTGGGAAACCAGACGCACGCTTCATCTACGAATCCATTGACGCTGCAAACTCGCTGCTCAGTATTCTGAACAGTTTCATAGACCCAGTGGCTGGCCTAAAATGCATGCCTCTCAAGTACTGTCTCTATGTGATCTACGCGGCAGTGTTCCTTTTCAAGGTGAGCCACTCGGAAATCATGCGACCTCTGCAACATGTTAATAGACTAACATGGCTGGAAGGCCCGACTGGCAGGAGCAATCAGCAGTGAAGGGGATCGTGGCGTTCAGCGGGCTATTCACGGGACCATCATGCAACTACAGAAGACATCAAATAATCCGCATAGCCTCGGGAGGCGGTACGCGATGTCACTTCGACTCCTCTGGAGGAAATCGACGACGAAGCAAACAAGCAAGAGCTCGGCACGCAGTGACCCAATGATAGAGCAGCCGGAGCCCACGGTTGATCAAATGGAACGACAGGAACGGGCCACGCCGCCATCGTCAGCGACGACTAATAAGCCTCCCGCGGACATGGACCCGTTGAGTGGATTTTCATGGCGGGACTTGGATTCTTTGGGCCAATTCATAGCGCACAATACAACGATGAGCATGACGGATGGAATGATGGGGGCCGCAGATTTCGACTGGGAGCACAGCTCTGGAGGGCTAGATGATTTGGCCATGAGACCCCAATTCGACACGATGTGGGCGGGACATGACATTATTTTTTGAAATGGGGGCTCGGCTACTTTGTGTATACTCTCTACGTACATGGGGTGTAAAAAAAAACCAGGCAATATATCGAGGCAAATGAGGCAGGGTTGTACGAATAGGAAATCAATGCTCTCCTTTTGACTTATCGCTTAGGGTAGACGAAGCTAATAAACAGCGACGATGTCTCGATAGAATCTTCATATATATCATTAGAATCCAACTCCCCAGAAATAACCTAGTGGAGCCACGGTTCCAGTTCTCCGGGTAGTCTAGTTGGTTTATGGCGTCTGACTGTAATGGATTCACAGCTCGATCAGAATGTCGCGTGTTCGAATCACGCCCTGGAGACTTTTTTGAAACGTTCTCCATTGACATTTTTCACCTCTCTTTATTTATCCCTAAATGGGAAAGGAAGAAAATTATGCAATGAATTAATCTCTTTCTTTTTTTTCCCGTCTTGGCCTGGCCAATCCATCATTGCTGTCTCTTGCGCTCAGCTGCAAGGTTCAAGGCATATTGAAGTTTTTCCAATTTTTCTTCTGTTGCCTTCTCTTCCAGCCATCATTTCCTTACCCGTTGAAGCGCGCGCACGTTGCCCTCGGCTGATTAATTCCGGATCGCCGCAGTGGCAGCCTCTACCGCAGCAGATTTTGTGAGGATTCATTCGTTGTTGGCCATCTCTCTCTCACGAGCTCGGCAATCACGATGCGCAGAGAATACATGTATTCGCAGTGGACTCCTATCTACCTTGGGAAGGTCACAGCACGGCACGAACAGCGATGGATACGAATGCTTGATTCAGGACAATCTCAACTTGGTATAGGGCATTAAAACAGCACAAATTTCCTCTTTGAATTCCTCATTCATCCCAGGTAACCTTCATGCTCGTTGGGAACGGCCACGTTTCGCTCCACGTCTCGTTCATGTAGCCTCCACCAGGTGCCTTCTTCAGCTCACCCAGCGACCCGGGTACTCTCTTGAGGCCTTGCTTTTTGAACAGGGCGCGGAAGAGCTCTACCAAGGCCACTTGGCTGATGTCTTTGCCCAAAGACGAGTGGGGGCCCTCGCTAAATTGGACGTATGAATCAATTGGTCGCCGAGGGTTGACTTTGTTGGCTTCGGGGAAGTGAGCCTCCTCGTGGGCTGCCGCACCGGATGAGAGAGAGAGACGATCGCCAAATTGGACATGGACTTGGCGTCCGTCCGACTCGGTGATGACATCCGAACCTGAGGCGTGGCGGAAGAGGTTGAAAGCACCGGCAAGTCTGACACCTTCCATGGCATACCCAAGTAGGAGTGTATCGTTGGCGTCATTCGGTCCGGCGACAGCGAGGCGCTGAACCTCAGGCAGGTATTGCTGGCCTTCTTCGGAGAGATACCAGTCCACAGCTTGGGCAAACTATATTTATTCCCTCAAAACTCAGTATTGTGTATCTCACTGGAAGCAAGCAGAATCACGGATTATCAAAGCATTCATACCAAATGTCCTTGGTTAGGCACTAGACCAGCAGCGGTGGGGAGAATCTGTCCCCATGTAATATCGTGGGTACCAAGGCCAGTCTTTGACAGCGACTTGACGAGATCAACACCGTATTGAGAGAGCGGATCACGCTTGGCGGCGGCGCCAGTATAAAGACCTCGCATACCCAGTGTCTTTGCTGGCTTGACGTTCGTCTCAATAATGCCGGCCAGTCGCTCCGTCAGCTCTTTGGCCTGTTGGCGGAGAGGAAACGACTTGACTGGATCTATATCCAAAAAGATGCAGACAAAGATGACAGAAAGTGTCCGGTGCAGCTCATGCTCCGAGACGACTCCCTTTGGATTCTCAGTAGACTTGAGAGGCAGATTGAAGAGTCTCGCGACAAAGTGGGTATGTGCAAGATTTCCGACATCGCGTACAATGTCGACTTGGCTTTTCCCGGCAACCTTGAACGATTTCTCGACCAGCAGTCTCTCCGTAATTCTTGCGTAAAAGCTCTTGATGGATGCCATCAAACCATCCTTTCGCAGCAGGGCTTGTAAATTCGAACGTTGTTCTACATGTGCTGAGTTGCCCCCTGAGAGGAACAGCTTGCTGCCCGCTGAGCCAGTGAGGTTCTTGAAACCCTCCTCCCATGCGAGATTGTACTTGTCGTCGTTGGATAGAATGTACTTGGCGGCGCTGTAAGACGAAAGTCTCACCTCGGGAGAGGCGTACACAGGACGAGAAAAGTCGAACCTGTCGAGACGCTTGAGATTGGTCAAGATCTTATGGTTCTCAGACGGGGTGACCATGGGGTAATGCGCGTACACCGAGTTATACCGAAAGTGGTTCGGGAACGCGCGGATGAAAAGCTTGTAGAAGACGCAGCCATGGTTGACCTCAAGGTCATAATTCGCTTCATTGAATCCCCACTGTGTCAAGTACCCAGGGTGGTAGTCAGTTGTGTAATGCCTGTCACCACGTACCAAAGACACGGCGTCCGACAGAACTACGCGAGAAATTGTGTAAGTGGGTGCAATACCGACACCAGGAACCATCGGAGTTTTTCCCTCCTCGGCAACGATTCCAGGGTACAGCTCAACATGATCAGGGTGTTGGTAGAGGTTGCGAAGGGACTCTGCGACGCCAGGATCCGAGTTGATCTCTTCGAATGTGTCATATGCCTTCAGCCCAAAGTGTTTGCGGAATTCGTTCAATCCCGCAAGGTTCCATTTGCGACCGCGAATGATTCCCAGCATCTCGACTGGTTTCATTATTCGAGGCACATTTTGGGCGCCAAAGGCACCACCGGGCTGCTCAATCGCGGTTGAAACGCAATTGGCGAGGTCGTCATCATTGAAGCTGCCATCAGGCCCGCGGGTGAACCCACCAAAGGTTCTCTCAGCAGGGTCTTTGGCGATAGACATCTCGAACTTCTTCACTGCTCCAATCAGGACCACAAGATTCATATCGCCGTAATTTTCCCCGAGAAGCTGCTTGTAAAAATTCTGAATCCATTCGTCATCCATTTCAGAGATGCAAGAGTGCCAGCGATAGCACAAATTGAACTCTGCAGAGACGACGTTGCCTACACCACTCTCGGAACCTTTGGCCGTGCCTTTGGCTACGCCCATCTCTTGACGGGGGTCCAGGGTCCACTCTGTATCAACCCGATTGAGGTTAATGATGTTGCGCACATAGTCCACAAGGGTAATGTTGATGTATAGCCCCGAGGTGACAAGACGAGCAGTCTGGAACAAGTCTTCGTCGAGCTTTTCCCAAGCAGCCTTGAGAGCCTCGCCTTGAAGGCTTGGGTGTGGTTTTGCAAAGCGATTGCTCTCGTTGATGGCAGCCAAATTTGTCGCTACATGATTGTGGAAACGGTTGAACATGACGAGAAGAACACAAACGCCAGGAGGGTTTCCGACGAGACGCTTATCGGCGAACGCATCAGGCTTGAGCTTGCCGTCTTTGAACGTTCGAATCGAGTCCCTTGATTCTCTACTGTTTCCATAGAGAGGTGACAGATCAAGGTATGATGAGCAATCGTTCTGAGTCGGGTCCTCCGAGTTTGTCCAGAACAGGTCTATGGAGGAGGTTGTGAGCAATGGTGGAATGGAAAGATGAAGGAAGCTTCCGTTCTTACCATGAATGACAATGGTAGCCCAGTACCACAAGATGCTGGACACATTATTTGGGTTCTTCTTGAACACATCCCTAGCCATGACAGCTTCGTAAATTGCCTCAGGGTCTGGCAGCGCCCCCATGTTGGCTGGCCCAGGCTTGACGGAGCGTGAATATGGCGTACCAGCGGCACCAAGCTTCGGCATTAACGGATTCTAGACGTTGTGAGCTTTTCCCACCGGTTGGATGGATGTAAGCTTTCGGCCGCCTTCAGAAGAATCTTACATTATTGGAGCCGTCAGGTTGGCGGTACTTGAACGCATCCCCCATGTAAAGCAAAGGGGGGTGATCCAACGAGTTCCACAGCCCATCAATAAAAGTATTAGTGAGGGTTTCTTGTCTCTTTGATTTTTTAGGCATCGTCGCGACCAATTGAATGGTGCGCTCCATGATCATTGTCTTGTCATCTTGCAGAGTCTCGCGCTTGAGCTTGGCGGTGATGATATCCTTTAGTGTTTTCAAGTCTAAACAACTCTTAGCACTCCCAAGGCAGTTTCTCGGCACAGAAGTTAAAAAGGAGGAACTTGCCTCCCCAACCAAACGACCTGAGATCCTCTATGAGGCCTGGCCGTTTCAGAATCGGTCTATAGGTTCCATCTCCCCTCTCGACAGGAAGCGGCCGCTTAGACGCCGTGCGCAACTGCATCAACGATCCCATGGAGGAAGGCTTCTTCTTCTTGTGAGACTTGTGGTCTGATTGCTGTCGCGCGACTTGATTTGAAGTTTCTTTGTAATGATCATGATTGCTGTTGGATTGGTGGCCGTTGGCGTGTGTGCCATTGGCATGCGCACCGTTTTGCGCGCCATTGGCGACATGCTCACCATTGATTTCCCCACGAGAAGTCATGATTGATTGTTACTCTGGCGGACAGCCATGATTCAGTGGAAGCACAGAACCCTTCTTGTGCATTTTCTGAGCCCTGGCTTTCCTTATATATGATTTGAACAAAGTCCAGTCACGCACGCCGACAGTAAATTGGACCACACCAGATTCAGACAACCAGGTCGTTTATTTGCGGCAACATCTCCTTGGGTGGGTTTGCTCAAGGCTGGCCGGCTGCGTACGACTGCATATTACTGGGAGCCAGCGTGATTGTAGCATCGCCCATTGTCATGACACATGGCTCATGACTCCATGAGTATATCCATACCGGGTCTCGATTCTTCACCTCTTCAAGGAAAAGGAATTATTGACGTCGGAGGGGGGGTTGTGTACGGTGCCACTGAGCGGCGTTGCACGATCCCCAGCCCATAAATCGAGAGAAAGGTCGAGCTAATGCAGCGGCTTGCAGGTATCGACTGGCATAGATTGTTAGGTTGCAAGTTCAGCAGGGTGCTGATGGCGTTGTCACAAATTCGACGCTCGACAGACCGTCCAATGTCCTTTTTGGCCAAACAGGCGGCCCATGGTTGCGCGGCACGGGAAGTGAAACCCGGCCGGGTAATACTGTACATACGACGACGCTCGTGTGGCGTGTCGTGAATGGCCAACCATCTGGAATTCGTGCAGACCGGCTGTACCCAGGTAGTATTCCGTACGGAGAAAATCACACATGTCTTACGAAGGCTGGCCGATCGGAGCAACTCTGGCTCATCTGCTATCGAATCTCTCAGACAATCGATGAGTATTTCTTGATCGCCCCAGCCATTGAACATGGACAGTTGTCGGCCAACTTGACGATGTTTGGCCAGAATTGAACCATCTAAAACCAAACGGGAAGGCCTGCACTTCCTCTAGTTATTTCACAAGAAGTGACACATCAGATGGTAACTAACAATCACAGCCGTGAATCGGACCCGCCCAACAATTCGATTTGCATATTGGTTTGCTGCGTGGCGCTCTTTCGGCTCTTTCGGCTCTTTCGGCTCTTTCGGCTCTTTCGGCTCACTGCAGGCGAAGTTACAAGCAATCAATCGACAAAGATATCGACGTCGAAGCCGTGCGGGGATTTGGGCTCGTCTCAGCTCCCCAGTCTACAATAGTGACCATGCCACAATGCCACCTCGAGCAGATCATTTCTTGTTTACCTGCTGGTTTTCTCTTCAAATCGTGAAATCTTGTTCTTCAGCATCGGTTGGGTTTTTCGTTGTTTCTTTGTGGGACGGATGGGAACGATGCAACCCAGTGTGCTGTTGTGAGGCTTTAAATCACTCGCAAGAGAATTTTGTGAATTGTTCAGCCGTGCTACACATAAAAAGTGCCTTTGTAACACAAGAGGCGCCTGTTTCGAGGATGGACAGAAATCAAACATCATGTGGTTTAGTACTTGCTTATTTGTTCCTCCTTCATAGTGCTGTTGGGGGTACTAATCAGCTCTTGGTAGTAATGGTGTTTGATCCAAGAATTCGAATCTACTGATTCGCATGCCTTGGCAGCAATATTTTCCGTTCTCGCCTGGGCATTGCATATACGTTCTTTGTACTCGTTGCTTCGACAGAAAATAGGGAGTGTGCATGCGAGATGATATTTCATGTTGTCAGTCATGTTCATCCTCTCTTCCGAAGCAAAGTTTCGCACGTTCAATTGTACGTGTATGATCACATTTGCCAAGTCCATGGCTCACGGCGAGGCCACATACTCGATAAGTGTACAACGGTGGCGGGATCATTGAGCTCGTAGGTCTTTTACATCAAACGGCATCTTGTCGTTCTCGTATACGTGTCCGTGTGGATGCTCGGTTTCCCGATACAGGTTGCCGATATCGTGTTGGTGAAAAGTGTCTGACTTTCTGCAGTCCAGAATATGATCAAGGCCAGGTGGATGTGTTAGGCGGAAGATTCCGTATCTGATGGCAACGGTTAGCCCAGAGCTTAGTTCCAATGGACAAGCACTACTTACGAGGGACTAAACTTAGGTGCGCAGACGATAGCAATACTCTCGGGCATCATGACCTGGTATCCGGCATGGGTATGCAAGTCCCGAGAACTCATGAAGCAGGTTTGAGTAGGATGGGTGTGAATCCATCCAAGTATCATCAGGTCTTCTCCCGCACAGAAATCGAATATTGCGCTCTCGTTTTCCGTTTCGCAGGTATCAGAAGTGCATTTCTGGTCAGGGATGAGCAAGCATCGCACGAACAGGGCGTTGTTGACTGGTGTGCCGCATAGAATGCCACACATTTCTAAACCCTTTCTGGTGTTCTGGGAGGCAATGTCTAAGAAAGTAGCTCGAAGCTTTTCCGGTAGGAAAATTGAGCGAATAGGGTCCCCATTCTCGAGGTATGCGCCCGGCTTAAACGCCAGTCTCTCTTTTCTGGGTACAGATGGTGGTGTCTCGAGGGGTCCTTTGGGGGGCACTGGGGGCTGGCTTTGTCCGTCAAAGTAAGATGAATATGAGTTCGGTCTCGATTCAAGCGTCGGTAATTTGTGTGGTATGGGGGGAGGTGCATCGCTGGGAGGAGGCGGGGGGTCATGACTGTATTCTTTAGGCGGTCGGCGAGGTGGAGGCAAAGCGGGTTGAGCTGATCGGCCTGGCACGAGTTGGTCGAACTGCACAGGCTGAGATTTTGATATTGATGGATACATGCACGGTCTTGTAACGCCTTCTCCTGCCGGTGCCAATGCTGTCTCATAATTGTCTTTTTCGAACTGATCTCGCTGTGAAGCATCAGTGGCCTTTCTAGCCGCCTCCATCTGGCTTTGAAGGTCTACATCGAGTCTCTGTCCGTTATTGAAGCGCGGCGACAGGATCGTAGCACCGTAGACCTTGGCATGCCTATGCGCTTGTCTTGCAGTATCTCTTCGCGCCAGCTCCTTCTGTGCCAGTTCCACGGCCAGTTCTTGGTGCTCGGAGGCATCTAGAACAGTGGCATTACCACTAAGACTCGGGTCTTGAGCGGCAAAATCGCCGTAACTTGAAGGAGGTTTCGCTCGGGTCGTTTTCGATATCTTCAGTTCCGCGGGTGCCATACGTTCCCACTCTTCATACTGATCACGAATAATCGGTTTAATCTTTTCCAGATCGGCCAGAACAGTATTCATGCGCTTCGAGAGCTCCTGAACAGCCAAGCGGCTTTCAGGTGCTTTGTACTGAGGATGTTGGCGAAGCTTGTCCAAAACAAGCACTGAATGTCTGTACAGCATCATGTATGCTCGGCCATAAGCGCCATCCGATAACGCAAAAGCAGCCTGTGGAGATAGTGTTAGCAACTCGATTCAAAATGGACATTAGGACTGGATGAGCATAGCTGAACTGACTCACCTCTTGATACAGAGTCTCTGCAGCTCTAGTCCAGTGTTTGAAGGGAATATTGATATTGAAATTGAAGTTTTCAGCTTGTGATACCAGCTCCTTCACACTCTGCGGGCGCGATGGCCGCGTGATTAATCTGGCGTCCATGCTGAACGGGGCTCCGCGGACTCAGGGTAGTATGGTCACGATTCTACCGGGTGGCTAGCAGGCCTCGGTCCTTGATACTTCAGGTTGTATCGAGTTCATATTGGTCTAGTCAATCGAAGGCATCGATGGAAGGTGCGCTTTGTTGAAGCGGGATGCAGTGTTTGAGGTTGAAGTGACCTGGGCTGACTGGCAGACGGGGAAGCAGTTGAGTGATGGTGGGGCAAGTTTCAGGGTCGCCGCTTCGGGAGCTGTGACGCAGCGTGCCAGCAAGGTACATATGTACATCCACTCTACTCCGTACATGCGTACATCAAGCCGCGTACCATCCGACAAGCCCGCCAACAACCAACACTGCAGGATTATTAGAGTTGGAAAGGGTCAGGCATCAAACTTATTCCCCGAATTGCCATTCAAACCAATTTGTAGTCAGGTTGCAACGTTTGCCATGATATGTAAATATCGAGTTCCGTCCCGGGGGCAAATTTCCCCGACGTTCCATTCATAATCTACTATGAGTCTATTCTGCCGATTGCGGTGACTGTCCGCCAGCAGAAGCTTGAGCAGAAGCTTGTAGTTGGAGTATTTCCGTCTTCTTCTTTTCCAGCTTTTCCTGTGTCTCGTTAATTTGTCCCTCTAATCTCGTGCTGCCATACACCATGTTAGCTCTCAAAGTTTTGGTACCAAAAGTCACCAGTGGTGGCGCCTACACTTCTCCTTGGATGAAGTCAAGTCGTCCCTTGACGGTGCCCTCCGCTTCCACCTTGTCTTGTTTCAACAATACTGGTCCCATAAGCTTGTATATGGTCTCATCATTCCCCAGCTTTTCGAACTCCTGTTCAAAGTGTCAGTTCTCAGGTAATGTGACGGCTGATATGACTTCACTTACCTTGAAGACTCCAGCGTTCTCTTGTTGTTGGCTCTGTAATTTTTGCCGTGAATTCACTGCATCTTGAAGCTCTGTGTGGGTTGCGTTAGTTGTCTCTTCCTAGGAGCTGGACTTGCCTGGCCCTAGAATGTCAGAGGCGGTCCTACCTTGTTGTAGTTTCTGATAATCCTCAGACATGGCTTGGAGCTTGGCTTGGAGTTCGGCCATGGTTGCGCAAGGTCAAAAGGCGCTGAAAGCGAAGTGGACCGGCACCTGTGAATAGGTCGTCTCTGTACAGCCAGTGTCTGTCAGTGTCTGTTTGATACGTGGCCAAGCCGTGTAATGGTGATATATGGCCCTGGCTGGTGTTCACTTGTTGATAAGTCTGGTGCTTTTTTTGCCCCACCGTCGCAGAACAGAGAGGTAGCGACATCAAATTGATATCGATAAGCAGCGCAGCGCAGCGCAGCGCAGCGCGTGCATACATACAGTCATGTGTAAGGGGTCTGAAGGGGCAATGCTTTTTGGTTGGGCGTTACCCCGCCAATCTGCAGACAGGTACAGTCCAACCAAGTCTGACGTGACCCTTGCCTTCCACTCAGCTCGCAGTACGCCGGGCAGACGTCAACGGCTTCCATCACATCTTGCCTTTACTTTCGCGTCTCGCCGGTCTTAATTCTTTCTCGTCGACTCTTCACCTCTTGGCCGAGCAGCGCGTCTATCTGCATCCGCCCTTGTGCTGTTATACTGGTCACATCTCGCGCCTCATTGACCACAACCTTTGTCCCGCTGCCCCCGAGTTTCTCCAACCACATGCCATAGAGGGCGTCACAATGTCGACAAATTTTCGCGACCGGGCCATCGCCGAGGTCCAGAAGGCTATTGCTGCCGACCATGCCAAGGAATACCAGAAGGCCTTCGATCTGTACATGTCAAGCATGGAGCTCTGGGTCAAAGCCCTCAAGTGGGAGAAGAACAAGGCTCTGAAAGCAACCATGCAAGAGAAAATGGCAACGTATCTCGACCGCGCCGAGAAGCTCAAACAATTTCTGCAATCCGAGGCAGACACCAACGCCAATGGAGGAAAAGCCCTTATGGGTGCAAACGGCGCCAGCACGGGCAAAAGCAAGGGAGCACCTGAAGACGATGATAGCAAAAAGCTGCGGAATGCTTTGTCGGGTGCCATTCTGCAAGAAAGACCAAACGTTCGGTGGGAGGATATCGCCGGCCTGGAAGGCGCAAAAGAAACCCTGAAGGAGGCTGTGGTGCTACCGATCAAGTTCCCAACCTTGTTTCAGGGGAAAAGACAGGCGTGGAAGGGCATTTTGTTGTACGGCCCCCCTGGTACCGGAAAAAGTTATCTCGCCAAGGCTGTGGCCACAGAAGCCAACAGTACATTCTTCAGCATCAGCAGTTCTGATTTGGTAAGCAAGTGGATGGGTGAAAGTGAGAGGTAAGTGTCTTGTACACCTCATCATCCAGGACAAATTACATCTCAGACTAAGTAACCCTGATGTGCAGACTTGTAAAAGCTCTATTTTCTATGGCGAGAGAAAACAAGCCATCAGTCATCTTCATTGACGAGATTGACGCCCTCTGTGGTCCTCGCGGCGAAGGCGAATCTGAAGCTTCCCGACGTATCAAGACTGAGATCCTCGTTCAGATGGACGGTGTCGGAAACGACAGCAAAGGCATTCTTGTTCTGGGAGCCACCAACATCCCTTGGCAACTTGATGCAGCCATCCGTCGCCGGTTTCAAAGACGTGTCCATATTGGACTCCCTGACCCTAACGGCCGAGCAAGAATGTTCAAGCTGGCCATTGGCGATACCGATACGGGATTGCAGGCTAGCGATTATAACACCCTTGCCAATATGTCGGATGGGTTTTCGGGAAGTGACATTGCTAATGTGGTCCAGCATGCCCTCATGCGTCCTGTTCGCAAGATTTTGCAGGCAACTCACTTTAAGGCTGTATGTTTTAAACCAGGCGACACGGCTGGGCGCGACACGGCTGGGCGCGACATATGCTAACACAAAAGCTAGGTGATGAAAGACGGCAAGAGGATGCTGACGCCTTGTTCCCCCGGAGACCCCGAGAAAATTGAAATGACGTACGACGGCGTCACTTCTGATGAATTACTAGCGCCTGATGTCAATTTGAAGGACTTTGAGATGGCCCTTGCAGACTCGCATCCTACAGTGTCCAAGGACGACATTGAGAAGCAAATCGACTGGACCAATGAGTTTGGCAGCGAGGGTGCTTGATGGCATTGAGTTCCAGCTTGGTGGGATACAAGAGATACATGCAGCATGACGGCGTCCTCTGGAGTTTATATGGGCATTTGGCAAGCTACCAGTTTTATCTTGTCTTTTGGAGTTGGCGTGGCTGCGTACCAAAAAGAAATGATGGTCGATTTGTTCGCTGGCGTTGATTGCAAGTCTTGTTCACTTTTGCAGTCCATCTTGATAATGACTTGTGCGGGTCTCTGAAGTGGCGAACCGTTGTGGCATTGCCATTCAAGGCGCGTTGCCAATGAGTGGTACGCGCTGGTCTCTGTGCGATCAACCCTCGGGTACCATCCTTTGGCGTGCTTTTTAGCTCGAGCGATATGTAGAAATGTGTTCCGAATTTACAACGGCAGCAATGGAACTCAATGTCCAGCCATTCATTGCTATTCTCAAACGGCCCTGATAAAGAGGTGCTGGTGAATGAATTGTTGGCCCACGGTTGCAGGGCAGCGGCTGGTATCCACCGAATTCTGCCATTTTGGGAAAGCTGCGACAAAAGCCGTCGGCCAGCTTCAACAAGTTCCTGCATCTACTCCGTACTTCGCGTTCCACACGTCGACAAAAAATCGAGGCGATCGCAAGTAGTCCATGCAGCCCAAAGCCGCCCCATTGCTGGCCCGACTTCACCATGGCCACATTTGCATCGCAAAAGTGGCTGTCACGTCCATCCCACTTCATGCGCGCGGCAAGGCGACCAGCACCAAATCAAAGGCATCGTCCATGCTCGCTGTGACCAGCGACATTGCGCGAAAGCTCGACAAGACGGGTGTATGGAGGCGGACAGCAGGGCGCAAAAGTGCCAATGCTATCCGCGCAATCGAGCCACGCAGGGTCAACATAGTCAGCGATGGCCTCTGCGGTACGTACCTTTTTTTTTTTTTTTTGTCCCCGCGTCGTCGCGTAGTCGCACCGTCCCTGCCGTCATCGAGCTGATTCTGAATAACAACCCACAGACGACATCATCAACTATATTGGCCCGTCGATCGAGCGACACCGCGGATGCGACCTCGTTGACCTGAACCCCGGAGCAGGACTCTGGAGCCGCAAGCTCCATGACCATCTTCAGCCCCGCAAACATGTCATGATGGACCTCGACGCCGAGCTTTACACCCCCTTCCTGGCCGATCTTCTGGCCAAGGAGAATGTCGAACTTGTGCCAAAGTCGGGGCTCGTGTGGAAGGACCTCCTCGAGATGATTGGCACGCATTTATCAGAACAGCACGAGGTCTCCCCCGACACTGCCCCGAGTCGCAACGACACGCTGCTTGTCACGGCAAATCTGGCCATGTACCCGAAGAAGTCGTTCCAGGGATTCGACAGCATAAGCTCCATGGTTCTCTACCAGCTCATGTCGAGCATCCGCACGTCGACGCTCTTTCAACGGTACGGCCTGGTCCGCATGCTCATATGGGTGAATGATGAGGACAAGCGACGGCTGTTGCCCCGATCGATCAACCGCCGCAAGAAAAGCGCCTTTGAGGCAGAGCTGTCGAGTGAGTGGATCCACGAGGTTGCCGGGCTGGACGCAGAGGTGGAAGATCGCAACGCGCTCCGGGACGAGTGGATCAACATGGAGTCGGCGAGTCGCACGATGAGGCGGATGGAGGCGGCTGGTCTCGAGATGCCCGAGGGCCGCGAACCGCTGGCTCACTCGAAGCTGCTGCGGTCGGAGCCCGAGCTGCTGTCGGGTCAGAAACTGGCGGGCGTTCGGCCACCCACGCTGGCTCGGCCGTTCAAGCAAGAGCTCGAAGAACTGCAGCAGGAACTGTCTGGCTCCGAAGAACCGACCAGGAGGCTCAAGGCCCTGCGGCAGCGGGAGAGATACGACCATGAAGATGCCCTCGTGTACCTGGAGCTCCTGCAACAGCGAGATGCCATCATGGCGCTGGCGCCCTCTGCACCCGCCGAGTTCGAGAGAGCCAACGCGGCATGGAACGACCGCATCGACAACCTCAAGAAGAACACGCGCAACGAGTTCAACGGCATCAAAGACAGCTACCATCTCTTCTGCCAGTCACCGCCCGCCCTGCTCTGGGACAGGCGGGACTACGAACCCCTTTCGGCAAAGGGGGACGAGTTCTTCCCCAACGCGCCCACGGCACTGCTCGACATCCAGCCAAAGGCCATGCATGCGCTCTTCCGACAGCACGGGCCAAACAGCTCCCGCGCAGGCGACATGTCCGACGTCATGCTGCGGTACTGGTTCCACCATACCCTGCTTCCCATTCACAAGGCAATGGAAGGCCTCTGGGGAGGATTCGGGGACCTGATCACCGAGTGTCCGAGCGTGAGGGCCGCCGACAGAGGGGGCACGCCCATGACGGGCAACGGCGCGCTGACGGCCCGGGCTGTCAACGAAGAGCAGTGGGCCGAGATTCTGCAGGCGTGGATGGACTGGCCTTTTCGGCCGAGCTACACGCAGATGCTTGGCAGGCTGGTCGAGGACGTGGAGGGGGATGTGGACGAGGAGGATGCAAAGTCTGGCGCGACAGGGTTGGACTTTTAGACTTGCAGGATACTGTACGATACATGCCTTGATTCACACTTGGACATGGACCGTATGTGACTCCCCACGACGGAAGCGCGAGGGTCCCTGGGAGAGTCACCGGGCAGAAGTGACGGTTTGGCGACCCGGATGGAAACTGATTGGGAGCAAGTTGACTCTAGCTCACTTAAACTATGTCGAGCCTGAGAAGGAGAGGCACGAGCTGTTTTGGGGCTCAATTGAGGAATAAAACGAGCGGTCAACCATCATTGTTGGGAGCAGGGCTACGTGATTGGGTTCAAGAGCAAGGGCGAGAATGCTTCTCTTCTCAATAAACGAATCGAGGTATCATTGGAGAATGTGCTTGCTGAATCAATGAAAGGGAGCAAAAAGTAGAATAATATGAGAGAGGCCCTGGATCGTATAGCCCACTGTCAGAGCCCTCCCTCCCTGCCGTCCCAGAGCAACTCCCACGCGTGATATCTGTTCAATAAAAAAAAAAAAAATGGAGCAATCTCCCCGTAAAACGCCAGTTCGCTCGAGGGCCCTTACCCCGGCAAGGTCGAACAAGTAACGCACCAATGTTTGCCTACCCAGACCATAAAAATGTATATCCCCCCCTTCTTCATAGGTCCATTTCATCTTGTTACACGTTGTCTCAACAGTTGACTCTACACGCTTTCGAATCAGCTCTTACCACCACCAGTTCCAAGCGTTTTCAAGCGAAGGGTTCTTCAAAACATCGTCAACCCAGCCCATACTATCTCGACTGTCGTCCATGACGCGAGCATATTCTAATAGTAGGCGAAGGACATATATTGACATGTCTTCTTTGCGAAGAACTTTTTCGGCCCATTCTTTACCCTCCATGGCAATCTTCTCCGCGGTCTTGTCGTGGGCGTTGCGGCCCTGGTATCCGATGAAGTATTGCATAATGCCGAAATAGTCGACGAATCGGCTGTCCATGGGCACAAAGTGTTTCCAGGGGACTAGACGAGAGTCGTGCCACTCCCGGAAGATGGTGGCCTTGATGGGGAGCGATGTAGATCGCAGAAATCCAAGATATCGGCCAGAAAAGGAGTTGCCGTCGATGTCAGGAACGAACTTGTTGTCGTACTGTTGGGCCATTTTGATGCCCTCGGTGGTTTCGAAATAGAAATCGGTGTAATTGCACCTGCCGTCCTGTGGAGGGGTGCACATGAGATCGACGAAGCTAACGTCGGCAAACTCATCCACCCATTGGCCAAGCTTGTTCTCCTTTTGAGCCTGGAGATCATATTCTGCTCCGGGCAAGACAAAGTTTTCAGGTTTAGCTTCACCAGATTCGGCGGCGCTGATTTTGGTTCCGTTGTTCAGGGATACGAACCGGTGGCGCTGGAAACCACGCCAGTTGTTCGCAAAATTCTTGCCGCCAGTCGCAACACCCCGCCAGATGACCTTGTCATTTTTCTCCTGCCACTGAATGCCATGGTCGTTGCCTCCACCGAAACGCTCCTCCTCGTTCCAGTACATCGGCGCGGGTAGGAGGATTTCATTGTTCACCGTCAATTTGGAGCCGCCAAACATGGGAAAGAAGGTCTTGGTTGACTTGGTGGATAAGGGATGGATCAGAATGCCCTCAAGGCCCTGCAGATCAGGTTGGTGGCAAATCTGAACTGACATGGTGTAGTTGGAGACATAGCCTTTGTAAAGATGAGGCCTGGCGTACTCGCTGGTGATGTTGGGAGGGTCAGCGAACGATGTCTGGAGTTCGGTCGTTCTTGCAAGACTGTCCGGGGAACAGCCACGGCGAGCAATCTTCCAGAAAAATTCTGTGGGCCGTCGTCAGCGTGTTTGTCATGGCAGTAGTACTCAGTTGCAACATGGGAAGAACAGAGGCAGTGTAATGTTTAGGAAACGATGAACATACCGTCTTCCTCCCATTCTTTCTTTGAGACGTCGCCAGCCAGGAATCCCGTCCTTGGCGCAGGCCACCGTTGGAACTTGTTCTTCATTGACTTGGCTTTGTGTAGCTTGACAGTCTTGGAAGCATTCTTCATGTACCCGTTCATCTCCTCCCATGGTACAACTAATCGAGGCTCATCCATCGCATTCAATGCAATATCCATGTCTGGAAGCAGGTGTTCGATAGTTTTGGTCATGTTGAGCCACACCTTGGTCCAAAACCAATCACTCCCCGCCTTGGCAACACCATCACGAACATTGATTGTCATTTCAAACTGGCTAGCCTCGCGACGCATGGGAGCCGGATCAACTCCCCAGAAGGGCTCAAGATCATGGTAGATTTGGTCGAAAAATCCCTCAACAACCAGAGCATTATGCGACCGCGCAAACTCAAACCACTTGTCAAAGTGAGGGGGGGGGTGTCGCCCACGTCGTTTACGATACTCCTGAGCTGCCTCTTCCACTGTATTGGATTCCCCAGAAGTGAGGCTGGCAAACGCGTGTTGCGCGTCATAGAGCAGTTTATCGATAGGGTGACGACCAGCCGAATCCGTCGATGTTACAGTTCTGGAGGAGTCAGGTCGTTCTGTCTTGTCCTGTTTCTTGGGGGCCGCTTGCGAGGAGTCGCCAGCCGCTGGTGGCTGCTTCGGTGGACTTGACGAAACTGACTCGTCTTTTTGTGAAGAGTCGACGGGAAAAGATTCTTGGATATCCTTAGAGATGGGGCGGCTTAATGACGGGTCGACTCGAATGATGGTGTCGGAATTCTGGTGGAACAGCCAAAAGGCCGTCAAGAGAATGAAGGCCAAAATCCCATATCGCAAGAAGCCTGATGGTCGACGAGGGAAAGGTCCTGGGCCTATAATTTTTGCCATTGTTTCTTGAGATGCCCGCGCCGGGCAGGCGAAGGGGCGTTTCGGGAGAGAAGAGTGTGGGTTGCTCAGTCAATCGATTTCTCGTACTTGCCGAGGATGGCAAGAATCACCGCTGAGAGTTCGGCGCCGAACGCCCCGACCGTTGTATCGATTCTTTGTGAAGTGGCACAGGGGCTTCTTGTTTGAGACGGACGCGAGATCTGACGGGAAGCGACTTCGCGGCTGTGGGTGCGGAACGATTGACGTCGATCTGTGGGCGATGTTCGCTTACCGGTGTCGCTCACCGGTGTCGCTTGCCAGAGGCGTGGTTTTCGAGCAGTCGTATGGAATACGGGATATGGGATATCGGGGATGCGCAAGCTGCAAAGTGAAAGCGAGCAGAGCATCAGAGCAGCGCCTATCGCGTGCTTGATTGCCACAGGACAGGTGTTCAATTCAAGGGACGCAGTCTCTGCACCACTTCCCGAGGATGGGACAGGGGTGTGACGAATATCAAAGGATCCGCCAAGTCATCAACAAGGCCCTTCGGCCCGTGGACGATGACAATTTACGGAGTAGAAAGGACATGGAATAAGAATGCCAGCTCGCGTCATTGAGTCGTTGCTACGGAGTACAAGCCCACCAGCATTACAGGCCCGTCGCTGGCAGGTGGCAGGTACGCAGGTATGCAAGCACGGACCTACCTAAGACCACGCGTGATCCAGTCTTTTATTAGCGTGCGTCTTAATATTTGCCTCATGTTTCAGTTCCCATGCGAAACAGCATATGTCTTTAACAGCGATACATGAAAAATAAAGGCCAAGGCAAATAGGCTAAGTGAGTAACGTAGGATATACTCCGCGCGTAATATAATATGCCAAGGGTAAATGTATTTGCCATGGTTTCACTGAGCATTTTATTACGGCATGCTGATAATTCGTACGCGGCTATAGGTACTTCTTGCTAGGTATATAAAGGCCTCATCGCTGTCAAGGGGGATACAGGAACTTGATAAAGGACAAGGCACGATCCGGATTGCAGACAGACTAACGCCGTCCCGCTGCAAGTGCTTTATCGGAGATTATTCCCGCCTTTGGACTTTCATTTCTTCGCCTGGCTGAAGTGAGTGCAGCCACCAGGCGCTTACGAACATTCCCGAGAATGGATTGGCGCACGAATTATGTACAGTACAAGACCAGAGGGATTGATCCAACCATGTGCCTCTAGCGATGGCGTGATTTATATAATATCTACATACGGATTATTCCCTACGTCCGTACGCAACAAGGTCCTGCCCCTGCTGGCTAATTGCCGACTTTGGCTGCGTGGATTGCGACAGCTTCTCCCAATCTCCAGCTTAGACCTCGCGAAGTATATATCCCTTTGGCAGCAGGTTTATCGGCTAGATTTACGGAGTAGTTACCTTACTATACGTAAAAAAGAAGAGGCCTTCTTGCTTGCTCCCTCACGACTGCATAAACCAGAATCACAGACAACCTGACCACTCGATTCTAGTCTTTTCCTCTTTGGGTCAACAATTTAAGACTCTTTCATTCCTCCCCATCCCCCAAACCTGCCAAGTCTTCACAAGCTGATCGTCGATCAAGATAACGGCAATCTTAGACACACTGTACTGTCCGGACATGGACAGCATTCAACTACGTGACTATTTCCGTTACTCACTTTGGTCACAACCAATCAGCTTCCCCTGGCAGGCTCCACGCTGCTATTAGCGACAACAGGGTTGGAACGAGACAGGGCGTCATTGAAGGCTGACATGTTCCAACTTGGAGGGGGCAAAGGCAGTGGCTTATCTGGCAGCAGCGGCGACAAGTCCCCAGGTAGATCATTCCATTGATGGCAGGTCTCTCGGACGAGTAGCTGCAATTCTTCATTTCTTTTATCAAACTGATGCTCGATCCATCGAGATTTACTTTTGATTACAGGGCCACTCGACCGAGGATTTTAAAATGCAAGGTAATTTGACAACGTGCAAATTCGCCGCTAGACTCAACAAAGTGGTCATGCAGAGCAGGGACAGAGAATCAATGCCAGGTCGGCATTTTCCAAACATCACTGCTTGATGATCGATACCGAAGAGCAAGCGCAGAGAGACATTAGCGAGTAACCGAAGACGGAACAACGCTCGGGGCATTGCTTCCTTGCAATCTGCGCCTGAGGTTCCAGATAATTCAATTTTGATACTGTGCAAATCTTGGCCCATAATCATCACGGTTCATCTTGTGCTTGAATCCAATCTCACAACGGCATGTGTAGAAGTCTATCACCGCCCCAGGTCGAAGCCTTCTGCCAATACAGAAGAAGACTTGCTCTGAGGGCCTTTCTTAGTGCGAGTATGGCTCACAGAATGGCGATGTCTGCATGCTTCAACTCCGCTAATATTACCAGCATATAGCAAGGCATTCAGTCAGTTGAGGCCTTTGTCAGGCTGTCCTCGTCAACTGCAGGCTTCCTGGCACTGATAGCAACATATCTCCAGTACTTCTGCGCGTAATACCCTCTCGCGCCTCCGATTGCATTAACAAAGTATTTCTCGAGACGCAAAAATATGATGATGTAGTACGGTATTGCGGCTATGATCCAGAAAAGTCGCAGCATCGGTCGAACGTTCTCGGAGTAGTCGTGCTCTTCAACGTTTACAAAGCCCGCCTCCTCTAGAAGCTGTTTGTAATACCCGCGCTTGGCGCGCTGCCACGTCGGCATAGCACCATACTCGCTGACTTCCTTCATGAGCTTGGCAAGTGTCTTTCCAATTTCTTCGTCTGACTTGTAGTCATGGTCGTACTCGTGCATGGCGACGTGGCCGCCGGGTCGGAGGATGCGGTAGAATCCTTTCAATACCTCCAAGGGATCTGTGGCGTGAACGAGAGTCTCCATTGTGTAGACCCCATCGAAGCTCTCCGTTTGCAAGGTTTCCAAATGGTGGTAATCCATTTTCTGAACTGATACAAGAGAGCCAAGCTCACCAGACCGAGAGACGTTACGCTTTGCTTTGGCCAAGTGATGATCCATGACATCTATGGCGGATACTCGCAGGCCATGGTTGGCCATGTACAAAGCAACATGGCCAACTCCACAGCCGGCGTCCAAGACCTGCGAGCCGGGAGGAACATCGAGGAGCCTGTACAGCTTTTCTTCCATCCTGCGCAGAGGACTATTTAATGGAAACATGAAGTATGTGTCTTTTTCCCAGTACCCAAAGTGGCGCGTGTTCCCCAAAAGGAGCCAATAGCCAAGTTGCGATTCGAACGACTTGTAGAGACTCTGCAGTCCAGGATTGTCATTTATGATTGGCTTCGGGTCGGTCGCCGGAATCTTCGGCGAAGTAGACATGCTGATAGACAAGGATTAAACCGCTGGCCCTGAACACAGATGAGACAGAAATCGAGAGGTAGCCCAAGAGGCGGGTTGCGGGAGTGAATCGCTATTCAATCGTTTGAGCGCTAGAAACGAAAACAATCTGGTTTTATGAAGAAGAGTTCGGCGAAATGGCAAATTGTCGCAAGATGTGCACCAGGGGCGACGTTGAATTTCCTGACAGTTCGGAGCGCGGTTGCTGCGTATTATCTCATTAGGAGTACATAAACGCGCAGCAACGGATTTTTGAACGCGCAGCAGCAACTAAACCCAAAACAGATAAGGTACCCCCGCACGCGTTTTCACGTGGGAAGGTACCTCTCTAATTTTACGCACACTTAAGAGCGTGCACTGTGCTTTTCTTGCGAATTCCTTATACTTATGCTTAATATTATTATTAGGTAGCTTCTTCCTACTTTAGTATAACTTTATAAATAACTCTAACACACTTATTATTAATAAACACATAGTCTATAGAGTCCTAAGTGCATATAAAATTAGAGAGGTACCTTCCTGCATAAAAACACGTGCGGGGGTACCTTATCTGTTTCTAGTTGCTGCTGCGCGTTCAAAAATCCGTTGCTGCGCGTTTATGTACTCTCTCATTAGAGCCAACTGCGTTGATGTACTTACAGGGATTTAGAGTGCTGTGGCTTAACTACAGCAAAGCACGGCTGGTCGGAAATGCCCGCAGATGGGGCCTGACAGGAGGCAATCGAGCTAATCAGCTATTAATCTTGGGAGTGAGACAGGAACTACTCCGTAGGATTAGTGGGTATCTTAGTGTCAAGGTAGGGGTCGGTGTAGATAATAAAAATAGTTTAATTTCGGTTAATTAGAGGTGCAGATAGCACCTAACTTTTATACCTAAAAAGTATATAGTATACTATAGTAATAACTAGTCTATAGAGGTATTTCTAATATATTATCTTTACTATTATCTTATTAAGGGTTTTAACCTAGTTATTATATAGGCTATATTTATATATCTAATACCTTAAGGAGGTCTCCCTAATACACCCCTCCTAGCTAAGATATCTATTAAAGCTAGAGATTAAAGGTATAGGAAGAGATTATAAATAATTTCTAGTATTATAATTAGATAGAAATCTCTTATAAGCTAATTTTATAGTAAAAATCCTTATATATCTAACCTAAAAGTAGCTTTATAAAGCTATTTATAAGTATTTTAGAGATCTTTATTTAATTAACCTTAATATTACCTATTATATATTATTCTTAAATCTATATTTAATTTATATTAAGGTACTTAAGGCTAGTCTAAAGCCTTCCTTTTATATATTTAGTAATCTAAATTATTTACTTATTATTATACTAGATAATTAAGAGTAATAGTATATAAACCTTAATATTATAAAGTAGTTTTCCTAGAGATATATACTTTTTTATACTATAATTTAGGGTAAAGAGCTTTATTTCTATACTTAAAGTTATTATATAATATTACTTACCTAACTTCTAATTAATTATAATACTATATATAATAAAGATATAACCTTATATTAATTTCTAAGTATTAGGGTTATTACTAAGTAAAGTATTAGTACTAAAGAATAGTATATTAAAACTATTTACTTCTAAGTAATAAATATATAGCTTTTTTATATTCTAAGTATATAAAATTACTTCTTTAGTAAGCTTTATATACTTTACTAATAGATTTATTATAAAAGAGGTAAGCTTTAATACTATAAAGGCTATATTAGGTTTTCTAATAATATATAAATATACTAAAAAGCTAATAACTACTTTATAATAATTAATCTCTTTATTAGTAGCTTTATTAGTATTAGTAAGGATTATAGCTATAGAAAAAGAAGTAGAGAATAAGCTTTTTAAATTACTATTAATAATATTAGAAATAAATTTCTAAGTAATCTTTTAAATATATAATTCCTATAATAACTATATCTCTTTAGTATTATAATTTCTAATAATTTTAATACCTAGAAACTACTTTAGGTTACCTTAGTTCTTAATATTAAGACTATTTATTAGTTATTTATAAAGCTCTTTAAATTTTACTTTAAATCTATTAGGGTATATTACTATAATATTATCTATATAGAAAAATAGGATAAATCTACCTTTTATAAAAATATATAGGTCTTCCCTTTTTTATATAAAGTCTAGCTTTAATAGGAATTATATAAGATATAAGAACTATTATTAAGGAGCTTCCCTTAGCCTATATAATACTCTTATTATCTTCTAGAGATAACCTTTTATATTTATACCCTCTAGGGGCTTATAGTAAATAGGTTCTTTAAGCTTTATATATAGGAAAGTATTCTAAATATTATATTATTAAGTATTAAGATTATTAGTATAATAAACTATAAGTAATATATATAGAGATTATAAAGTAAGTATAATAGTGTAGTTATTAAGATTATCCTTTAGTTATTAGTTACCTTAAATAACTATTCTAGCTTTAAACTTTATAACTACTCCTTTTTTATTAGTTTTATATTTAAAGACCTAGCTAAGGTTTATAATTTCCTTCTACTTCTTTAGATTAAATAATTTATCTAGTATATTCTCCTAGTAGTTTAAGAATAGAAGCTTTAAAAGCTTTTTTATAATTACTTTCTTCTAGTAGTTATAATAAGCTAAAGCTATAGCTTAATAATAATAAGTAAGTTCTAGTAGTATATTTTTAATTTATAAACTATATTAAATACCTTATAATACTATAAAAAAAGTAAAAGTAAACTATACTTACTTAGCTTTATATATCTTCTTTTTTTAGCATTTTCTAGTAATAATATTATTTAGATTAATACTATTATCCTAGGGATAATAATTCTTTATAGCTTTACTACCTTTACTAGTAATTTTACTAGTCTTTATAGTAGTCTCTATATATTTAATTATTATATTATATACTAATTTATTAATCTTATAAAATAGTATATTATTACCTTATACCTAAAGCTCTATATTCTCTATAGTAACTAGTGCCTTATTAGAAAAGTTAGAAAAAGTTAAAAGTATACTAAAAAGGTTATTTTTTTCTCTTATAATATAAGGAGGTATTTTTACTTTAAACTACTTATTTTCTCCTTCTATATTTAAAGGTAAAAAGGTATAATTCTTATAATTCTTATTTTCTAATTCTATTCTAATAAGGTCTTAATTAATTTCCTTATTAATATTATTAGCTTTAAGCTTCTTAAGTAATATAATTATTAATATCTTCTTCTTTTAGGCTAATTCTAGCTTTTTTTCTAGTTTAAAGAAGGAGTTCTTATTAAATTAAATATATACTAATATAATAACCTTATAATTATAAAGTAAAGGCACCTATATAATATACTAGGACTTACCTTTATAACTAATAAGGTATTTAATATAAGCTTTTTACTTTAACTATAGTATTATATTATATAATTTAATATACTCTAAAGCCTTTATTATTATAGGAAATACTTTATATCTATAGGCTTATAGATATATAATTAAAGGTTTCTAGATCTCTACTATATTTAAGTATATAAAGACTATTTTCCTAGCCTAATTTTACTAAAGTTTATATAGTATAGTTTACTTCCTATAATATTTAAAAGGTATATAATTTAATAGATAAACTATAGTATTAAAGACCTTATTATTAAGATTAGATAAAAGGTTAGCTTTAAGACTTAAAGTATAAGCTTTTTACTTAACTACCCCCTTAGATCTCTTTACCTTTCTATTCTAACTAGGTATTAAGGGAGCTAAACTATAGACTATAATACTAGTAAAAGCTATCTTATCCCTTATATTCTCTATAAAGAGGGCTTTTTTAATATTACTATATAAAAAGTATAGTTAAACCCTAAATTAAGTGCTTAGGAATACTATTATTATATAAAAGCTATTATAAATCCTATTCTTTATCTTAAATAAATAAAAAAACTATATTAAGGTTATAAGGTAAGTAAAAATATACTAATACTTATTATTATTCTAATAAAAAAAGTTATAGTAATCTAGATTAACTAAAAAACTATAACCTAGTTCTTAAGGAAGTCCTTTAGGTATAACCTATAATCTCTATTACTTAGCCTTACCTATAGTATATATCTTATATTATATAAGCTTAGGACTTATTAATTTAATACCTAAAGCTATATTTATAAGCTTTATAAATACCTTAACACTAGAATAACTATATTATTAATACTAAAGGTCTATATTTTCTTTTATAGGTAGTCTTAGTGCTTTACTAGATATAGTATAGGCTTCCTTTAGATTCTCTAATAGCCTTAATAATATATAAAGCTTATTAATATTATAGACTTTAGCTATAGGTATTATCCCTTAATATAGAAATAACTTCTTCTAATTCTAAAAGATACTTACTTTTATAAGAATTATTACTAATACTAGATTAATATAGAATTCTAGAATAAATAATATAGTCTCTAATACTAATATCCTTATATTCTATAATATAGGATTTATAATAGAGATATATATAGGGCCTTATTCTAAAGCTATATATATTATACCTCTAGCTTTAACCTCTATTATAATATTTCTATTAAATTTAGATTAATTAAACTAGTAAATATTATTAAATATATAAATATTAGCTTTAGAGTTATAGAGAACTATATTTTACCTTAATTCTAAGCTATTTATAGTATTAGTTATTAAATTTATACTTTCTTTTACTTATTAACCTTATTTAGAGTATATAAATAATAATATATTTATAGTTTTCTTACTAAGGGTAACTATAACTAAGTTATTAGTTAGATTTTATAAAGATATAAATATCTTATTACTCTTTTTCTTTAGTTTCTAACTTATTACCTTAGACTTTTCTTATAGATTCTCCTTAAGATACTTCTTAATATTCTCTTTAAAGTTCTTCCTAACTTCCTAGTTCTTTAGTATAGCTTTTAGCTTATATATAGCCTTAAATAAATTATAGAATTTCTACTACTTTAAGGTATTATAAATATTATAATTTATATATCTAGGGTACTTCTTTTTCTCTAATTTACTTTAATTACTTAATTTATTAGTAGTAAGTATATTAGCTAACTTTAGTATACTTTATAAAGGTTTATAATCTCTTTTAAACTCTATAATAGCTTTAAGAAAGCTTTAGTTTATACTTTTATTAAGTAAATTATTCTATTTCTTCTAGAATAACTTAAAGTTATTATAAAAAGAAATTATAAACTTATATAATATTATCTCCTTAGTTTATTAGGTCTCTAGATTCTAATAATTCCTTTATAATACCTTTATTATTACTACTTATTTATACTAATTATAAGTATCTTTAGCTTATAAGTAATTATTAAGATATATTTCTATAAGAATTAGTATTTTCTAAGTATTTAGCTTATACTAATCTTAAAGAAGCTTTAATATTCTTTAAGAGTACTAATAAACTAACTTTTTTTCCTTTTTTTTAGTATTAAAGTTAAGGAAGTCTTAAATATTCTTTAAAAAAGTCTTATAAATATATTTCTTAATCTTTAGTATTTACTTTAATAAGTTATAATACTTTATAAGATTAACTTATAAATCTCTATATTAGAAGTTATATTTATCTTTTATATCTTTATAAGTAAGCTTTTAATCTTTAATAATATTAGGGTTATTCTTTATAATCTCTAGTCTTAGATCTCTTTATAAGTATATAAGTATTATAGGTTTTTTAAGTAGTTTATTCTAATTTAGATTAATATACTTCTAAATACTATAGAATTCTATATAATTCTTAATTTATATAAACTATTTAATCTAGTTCTTCTCTAATAATAATACTATATTTAGAGTTTCTTTAGGTATTATAAAAGGAAACTATACTAGTTAAAAAAAAGTATAGGTTATATACTTTAACTAATTAATATAATAAAAGGTAATTATCTCTTAATATTAGTAAGTGTTAAATTAATAATATTAATAAAGCTTATATTATCTATAATAATTAATAATAAGGGTAATTAAAGCCTCCTAGGCTTATAACTATTAAAGTAAGGGTTAGTATAGATAATAAAAATAGTTTAATTTTAGTTAATTAGAGATATAAATAGCACCTAACTTTTATACCTAAAAGGTATATAGTATGCTATAGTAATAACTAGTCTATAGAGGTACTTCTAATATATTATCTTTACTATTATCTTATTAAGGGTTTTAACCTAGTTATTGCGCAGGCTGCATCCACATATCCGATACCTTAAGGAGGTCTCCCTAACACTTAGATTACCACTGGTGTACAATATGTATGTACGGGTTACATAAGGTCATGTAGCTTTTAGTGGCGCTTAATCCCCTGTTTCTCTCGGTGTGACTCTGTAATAATAGCGGCCAGTCTGCGCGGCTCAAATGCCTGTTAGGAGAGGACTCGGCACTGGTCATGTAGATTTGTACGTAAAATGATTCAGGGTTTGGGGGGCTGTACAG
This sequence comes from Epichloe bromicola, assembly GCA_023658445.1. NCBI lineage: Eukaryota > Fungi > Ascomycota > Sordariomycetes > Hypocreales > Clavicipitaceae > Epichloe > Epichloe bromicola. The sequence goes on from CP098270.1 coordinate 3,396,239, forward strand.
CTTCAGTTTCAACCTTATTATCAACTCGAAAGACAGCAAAGCACGACTGCAGAATCTAGCACTAAAACAGCATTAGAATACGAGATCAGTGCATGTGAAATAAAGTTCTTGCTCTACAAACAGCTCATGAGTAAGGGTTTTTTTTGTATTTACATCAATTCTGTTTGGGTCAACCTTCTTGCCGTTTATATCCGTACGAATTGATCCAGTACTCCTTAATATAAGAAAATTGTTTGTTTGCCAGAAAAAAAACTTTCTCTGGCTGTGATCGCAACGAAATGATGTCTTCCAGAGAGATGTAGAGATGAGAAAATATGTTAACGACGGTGAGGAAAAAGAGCAATGCTGTCCAGCGGAGAGATATCTCATGGTCGATGTCATGACCGGGAGATAAGTTTTTCCAACGATGCAAGGTTGACAGCAGTTTCCGTTTGAAGCTGGCTTTGCGAGATGTAGATGGGTTGTTGTCGCTGTGACTTCGCAAAGCAGTCACTTGCCCTGCGGACAACGGCAATAAAGCAGCAATTTTGCCCATTTCAGTAACGGACGGCTGAATCCCCGTCGACGATAGAAGATGCGGTTGTTGATCAATCCGCGACTGTGACATCTTCTCCTTTTTCTGTTGGATCAGATCTCCAAGTCCCAAGATGTAATAAAATGTAATGACAAGGGAATACGCGGCGTGGTAGACAGCACACATACGCCATAGGAGTAGTTCTGCTCTGCTTGCAAAGTGGAAATTCCAAGCGCCGAGAAACGAAAAGCAGAATGGGATTTGTACGACCAGTCCTAACAGAACCAAGAACCCTCGTTGCCGATACCAGATGTCTGAAGGCATTCGCTCCCATGCTGTGTTGTGTCTGCTCGGCAAACGCGTGAAAAGGGGCACATGACATGCATGACTAAGATAGCTGAAATATTGCCATTGTTTGTCAAGATGAAACGAGCTCCTTTTCCAAATGAAATCCAATGGAGTATCGTGCCATTTGTCCTGCATATCTGGATGTGTCTGCATTGTATTCGTCAGTGCAACCAAGAGAAGTTAATCGTGGGTGAACGAAGCGCGCCATCGATTTGGTAGAATGAGACATTGGTCACTCACAGAAGTCATTGCAGTATTCCGGATGTCCTGAAAGGATACACCATCACGAAGTCTGATGGGTGTTGATACTGTGACCTGCGGCTTTTGGAACCAGGCAAAGGACGTCGCCAGCATCATGATAGCAAATATAAGAGCTGTTAATTCAAGAGTCGTGATTGGTGTTCGAGATGCGAGTCGCGTCATCTCTGTCGTGATAAACCAGATTACCTGCCACAATACAAGGATTCTACAAGGGAACAACTCGCGTTAGTAAGGCTCAATTAGACGATGAATGTATGATGGTATTCTTACTTCGATAAACTGTCACTAGAGCTTGTGGCCTTGATGTCCTTTTCCTTCAATGAGGGGATGTCGACAAATCCATGTTCGATGAGGTACAGCAGTTGTTTCGCATTGACAGGAATGCCATGTTCGGTGGGAACACCTTGTTCTTCACAGTTGGATATGATTCGAAAACCGCCCATATCGGCATGAAACCCATGCGTAATGGACCATCTGCTGTCGCTGTCATCTGAAACAATTCTTCTAAATTCCTGTGATACGAAGCAAGGTATGTCAGTGGTCAAGTCTTGATAAACAAGAGAAGTCGATTCCGGACTTGGATACAAACGTGCCTTCACACTCCTCCTGGCGCTACTCCACTGACCCAAAGCAAGGGCAAATAACAAGTCAGGGCCTAGAAAACCAATCATGGCTAAATTGAACTTATCGATGACCCAATGGTGAAGGCGATCTCTGGGCGCTGGAACATTCGGGTATGCAGAGATCCAAACACACAGGACAATAGTGATGACGCTGGAGTATATGATGTCAAGTGTGCTGCGGTCTTTGCTTGGGCCAATCCATCCCACAATGGTGTTATTGCTAACATCTTTGAAGGAATGATTGCTGCTGGTGACTATTTCAACTGCAGAGCAAGCTAGGCCGTCTAGGTGGCCTAACTCTGTCGACATGGTCAAAAGCTTTTGTAATTCCGTATGATCAACAGACAGCCTCATGAAGACGGCATTGCCGGATAGGTATATGAAAAGAGTCTTGCGTTACGAGTAGCTACTTATGCGTGGTAGTGATGACTCTCGATGTGTTGGGACGTAGGACTCTGATAGCTCCATATTGCTGGCCCCCTTCCTATGCATGGGATTGAAAGACTAACATGATTATTGATGTACACAAAATATAAGCGCCGCCATCAGCTCCGGCCTTCACGAGCCAGTAAGAACAGGTTTTCCGTCTGCCTCTGTTGCAAGAAAGAAAAAAGAGGCGCATGTCGCAAGGCATGTAGCAGACAACAAGCGCAGAAATAAATGGCCAGTCGTCGTCCGTCGTGGGATTGTACAGTAGTAAGTGGGGTTGACAAGCCATCTAGCTGCTTGTCTCGGTCGAAACGGCGTTCGAATTACGGCGCCAGCGCGTAGCAGTGCCATGTCTAGCCATTCAAAACAACCAGATTGGTGTCGCGGGGCATCAGTGCAGATGATGCCGAACGCTGTGGCCATGTTGAGATGAACCAGCTAGGCGCCTCGGGAGAGATCAGCAAATGTAGAGGTGGTTGCTGGTGAAGCGGGCAGGCTAAGACGCGCGAGGCGAGTGTCGCTTGTGCCAAGGGCAATGGCGGCCGGGAGACAACATGACGCAGAATGGGCAACGAGTAATGCCAGTCTTTGAGTAAGCAACTCTCGTCAAGAGTCGACAGTCATAGCGAGGCTCGCAGATAGGCTTCCCGCGGGTTCTGTTGCTTGCTTGGCATAATTTGAAGCAAAATGCTTTCTCCCGTATCGTAGGGAGGAAGCTGAACCCAAAGCTCCGTAGACGGATATTTTGCCAGTTAGTCATAGCCCCACTTCACGTCACCCACCACGAAACCAGAAGTCGCGCTTGTTTGTTTGTAACGCCTAAACATCACAGGCTGCTAGCTACAATTGAACTTGACCGAGCTGGGAGCAATCGACACATAGACCGCAGCCGCATGTCTACCTCAAGAGCTATCGCATTGTAGTAAGCAAGGCGTTTATTATTTTGCCACCATCGACCATCATCGTGCGACGTATTTGCGGTTCCATCCATCCGGCCGAGCAGTCATGTCGATTCTATCGGGCCATTTAGAGCAAATTGCCTACTCTTGTCAAGGAATTGACGCACTACCGTAAAGAAACAGCCTTGCCCCGCATAGCGACTCAATAGCTCACTTCTCGTCAGGTTTCCTCCACCCAAGATCTTTACGAACGCCTTGCTATCAAACCACGACATCACATCGTTGATCAGGGATACGGAAGCCCACGAGCGAGCGCTCTTTTCCGTCCCGCCACCACCCCCCCCTGCTACTCAGAACATTCGAAGCACCGAGCAAGAATCCAAATCCACGAGCCGACGCCAAACCGTCTTCAATGTAACATCTGGCGAGGTAACTACCGGGCCGCCTACCCGCGGTGCCAGTATTCCTCGTCGTCACACGGCCGTTGCTGCGGTCCTCGGTGGTGAAATGCATTCTCAGATTAGAAAAGGGGAAGTCGACCGCAAAGGAGATGTCGATGTCGAGGTATTGCTTCGGGGGGCAGAGAAGCTCTGTGGCGTCTATGAACTGCCTGGAGCCAGGGATCGTATTTCGTCATTAAGAAACCAACACCGCAATGGGAAGAACACTTTGGCATACTATGAAGCTAAAGTAACCGAGCAAAATGAGCAATTGGCCAGTATGAACAAGGGCTGGATGGAGGACGGCGATGACGACGATGTTACGGGAGCAGGGGATGGAAGCGAACTGTGGACAGAGGACGACCTCCGCAGAGAAGAAGCCGAGGCCAAAGAACTGGAAATCAAGAAAAGAGATCTTCAGGCCAGATTACTACAGATGGAAAAGGATCTAGGAGGTCTGATGAATATGCGATGATGAATTACTACTATCAATTCGACAAGTACTCAAGGGAAAACGCCTGGAATTCGCAATACTAAAGTATTCATTGCTTTTATGTATTCAATCTACGACGCACAGGTACCATCTGTGCATCTGTCAGAAGAGCCAATATTACATGTCGATGCACCCACGATACACCCACGTCGTCCTTGGCTCGCCAGAAATAGCCGAGAAATTCGGACACATCAGCGGCACCATCCACCTCAAGCTTGTCATTGATGACAAAAGTCGGCACGCCTTTGAAGCCTCGCACATGCGCCCCTTCGACCTCCCAGTCAACTCTCTGACCAGCCGGGTCTTTCTTCAACTACTCAAACGTATCGTTTCTCGCAATGCCCGCTGCCTCTGCCGATCTGGCCAAGTCCTCTGGTTATGTCGCCATTCTTCCCAAAGAACATGCACTTGATTGTCATGGGGGCACGATCCTACCTCTCGAGGCCCTTTGTCTCATTAGTTGAATTACACGATGGGAATCGCGAGTATTGCCGATACGCCCGCCAAAAGTAAAGTTGAAGCCCTCTTGTGCGCCTACTTAAGCCATGCGCGCACGTTTGGGTGTCAGTCTATCAGCGCTGAACTCAAGAACAGCGATGTCTGTAACGTAAGGCAGATTCAGTAGGCTGGTTCATGTCAAGGCGCTATGCGTGCCATCGAATGTTGAACATGGATGAGGAGCCCCCGGGTACGGTTTTGCGGTAGAGGCTGATGGCGCGCTCGAAACGCGCGCGGCCGAGGTAGCAGAAGGGACAGACTGCGTCTGATATGATTGGGTGCAATTGAAAGCGGTCATTTTTTCCCGGAAGCCTCGATGCTAGACAGGCAACACAATGTCAACAACAGAACATCTTCAAGAGATGGCAGAGTCAGGGGTCTCCTTAACAAAGCATATGCTTTTATATTTCTCAAGGCACGTATCCGCCTAATTCAACTACCACGTCTCATTGGGCTCATGCGAAATCTTGCTGCCATGCTCCATGACCAATTTGCCAGCGAACTTCGTCGTGGAGTCGCCTTGTTATTTATTGTCCGTTTGGTGTAGGTAGGGGGAGCTCCGCCCAGTCTCCAGTAGCGCTGATGCTGCATTCAAACAGATGACGAGGCAGCGTAACAACAACCATCACAAGCAAAGGATTTAGGACTGAGGGGGAGTTTCCATGTTCTTTCAATAAACCAAAGTTGTCGAGCTAGAGGGTAAAGCAAATCTCATCTAGTATCCCAGGGTATCGTGCAATGCTAATCAAAATGCCCAAAATGCCATGCCCATACTCCTTCTGTCCGCCTCATGCAGGCGATCGACTCCGACGTCTGCTCGCCCTCTCGCCTCTTGACCTGTACTGTTTACGATTCATACATGATCCTCCTCTCGGCCTGTAAAAGTCTCCCTTTTGATTAACTCTAAATCCTTGCCCAGCACTCGATTCATCTCGTGAAGCTTCTTCCCTCAACAACCTCGTCTCTGAAACATCCTCGTACTGGACAGCTCTATCCCAGTCCTCCAGTTTCGTGAACGGACTCCTAAGCCATGCCCGAAGCTCGTGCAAGAACAACCTTGTATTGTCCCGGCCTAAAAAATCGGACAGCATCTCTTCAGCCTGTCCGCCACTGCCCATAATGTCCACTGATTTGAGGATCGCAACGACGTACTCGAGTAGAAACTCGGCGTTGTTGGCGCGTCGCCGCTGTGCTTCAGTCATAGACGCGGACGAACCCTCCAGCTGGGAATTACTTTCATCGCCGTCGGAGGGTGACAGGAACGAGAAAACCCGCAGCTCTCGTCTTATCCACATCCTAGCGCGTGAAACTAATTCTGTATCCGTACAAAACATGTGCGATGTAAGTTCTCGATAGCAAGAAAGCCGGTTGGATCCGACGTGTTTGGAGTATCGTTGATGGCGGTAGACACTGCGACGATTCGCAATCACGTCAGAAACGGCTGCTCGCCGGCCCTGTTCCCAAAATCGCCGGGGTCCTGATCGCGGGCAGTTGAGCCGGGCGCGACGCGCATAGTCAGCCGTGTAGAAGGATCGTGTGGGCGGTGAATTCGCGGCGGTGGTGGACGAGGACGTCGCAGCAGCTTTCTTCTGGTCGAAAAAGGTCGTAACTGGTGCATCTTTCGGCCCGTGTACGACCTTGACGACTCGTGCTTTGCAAAGAGGGCATTGGGGCCTTTCGAAGAGCCAGTTTGACACGCAGATGTAGTCGAAGTTACGGTGGCCGCATGGGAGTGCCTCGCATGGTTCCGTAACAATGTCGAGGCAGATGACGCAGCAGTCGGCGGTGGCGTCTTCTTGCCTCGCGGCTACCTCCTCGAGGGTATTTTGCAGAACACGTTTCCGGATATCGTCATCATTTTGGTCTTGTGATGGCTTCATAGCAAGTTGGGAGAGGGGAAGAGCGAGCGTGAAAGACGATCAAAGCAACCAGACATTTCCAAGGCAAGATGATGAGCGAGATGGGTCTGCGAAAGAGGCCTGGTGGGGCCGGATTAGACGCTGACGCCCACTGCGATGACGTAGGGTCCACGGTAGCCACAGCGGCGATCTGCGCTGAAACCGCGTGCGCTGGTGCTAAATTGGGGAACCCAGCCGCTCGACCTGTCAGACCAGACGCGTCTGGTTTTACGACGCGAACGTTTAGTTTGGTTCAACTAATCTATAGCAACAAGGCCCACTGCTTCATTGCTCAACAAGATCCTCTACACGATTCTGTATATTTTCATGTTTATGCAAGAGCTTGCCAAGGTGCAACATCTGGCCTCTCAGCATGGACGACGAGACCAAAGCTGCGTATGAAGAGAAGTCAAAAGACCTGCGCGCGGAATTGAAGCGATGGGAAAACGAGTGGGGACAGACTCATGACGGAAAGAAGCCCGGACGTCAAGATATCAAGGACAATGCAGATATCGGTAAGTTGCCCCCTGGGTGACTTCAGAGACACATGTATGTCAAAAAGACGGCTGACAGATGTGAACAGCGAGAAAATACAAAGACTACCACAAATATCGCGATATCCTGTCCGGAAAGCTCCCACCGCCCTCGAAACCAGAGTCCAACCCAAAGAGGCGTAGATGCGATCCTGTACCGGCAGAGACACCGCTCAAGCGAACCAAACATGCCGATACCCCTTCAAAACAGCGACCTCACGACGGATTCATGAACACCCCAGCTATATCAAGGAGACTCTTCAGCCCGGCTCCAGTGACGTCCCTTGGTCCCACTCCACAACGAGATGGCCATGTCCTCGGATTATTCGATCTTCTGGTCGAAAAAGAACTGGGCACGCCGTCAAGGAAGGACAAACTTCAACCCCACGGGACACCAAGTCGCGCTGGTGCGAATGTCTTGTCCACGCCCAGCAAGCGAACAGCCATGAACGATCCCGGGAGCACAACGAAGCTCGGCAGAACGCCCATGTCCTCCAGCAGGAAGCAAATGCTGAACATGTTCGCGACACCAATGAAGAACCGTCGGGGAAGTATAGACGGCAAGACAATGTCGTCTGTTTCCAAGCTCCAATTCGACACGCCGGTCTTTCTGAAAAGACATGGCCTGCCTGCAGTCGACGAGAACGCCATGTTTGCCGATCCAGCGCCACTACGACTGCCCAGAAAACCCTTGGTGCGAGGATTGAGCGAGATCGTCGCCAGTTTGAGGAAAGTGGAGGAAGACGTGCTAGATGACGACCTGGAGGCCCTTCGTGAGATAGAGAACGATACTGCAGGCGTATCGAGGCCAATGTCTCCATCTCTGGGGACAAGGCCTGCACCCGCACCTGTGCCTGCGGCTCCGGCCGTGCTCGAGCCAGATAGTCAGGGTCGTCCAATGCTCCTGGGAGGCTTTGACAACGAAGAAATGTACGACAGTGCCCACGAGGACGGGGTCGATCGGAACGGCAATCCTCTGCCTGCGTACAAAAAGAAGGGGCAAAAGAGGACAACCAGAAAGGCCAATATCCGACCGACTATGAAGAAGCGGCCGCAGGTGGTGGTAGCGCAAGAGCATGGTAACGGAGAAGACGACGAAGGGGCAGATGTAGTCCCGGAAACTCAGGTTATTGCCGGACCAGACGGGGACTACGAAGACGGCGCATCTTCTGATGAAGCGCCTGCTAAGGGAGCTGCTAACAAGAAGAGTAAGGCCAAGAAGGACGTTCCGGTGAAGAAGGTGGCGAAGAAGGTCAACGAGCTTGCTCATGCCAACTTCAAGCGGTTAAAGTTGAGAAATCATGGTGCCAAGGGTGGTCCTGGGTTCAATAGCCGATTCCGTCGTCGTCGATGAGAGAGGGGTTCCGATGGATCTGGGCTGGGCTTGCTTACATATGAGCATACGAATTTACGATCAATGAGTATAACTATCTGGCATCGTGCCTTATCATGGTGGAGGGGAGCTGGCGTTTGATGGGCTTAGGGGTAAAGTCAGCGAGGCGGCCATCTACATCAGCATCATGTGAGCAGCTCCGTAATCTTGGAGACTCGCTCGTCCAAAAGTAGCTATAATGCATCAATTCTATCATCTTTATACATGCATCGCGCGACAAGACACGAGTTACATCAAACTTCACGCAGGCGTGGTTCCGGCCCATCCACCACTGCAGCTGGATCTGAATTTCAGATACCCCAACGCGTTCGCATCTCTGGGACCCCTGGGGGTTGCGGACCTCGACTTCGCTTGATAGATGTAAACAACCGCTCCTCAGCGGTGATGAAGGCCTGGAAGAGACTCCGGGTGTCTCGCGAATCACCGGCAACATTCGATCCGCAAGCATTCACCTCCAAGTCAGCCGTAGCGCTGCTGAAATCCCAACGGAGCAAGTGAATCAAAATGTGCTAAAACTGGCGCGTCTTGAAATCTTTGCTAGAGTTCTCTGAACGCTGCTAATTCACTAGGCTCTAGCTTGGAGGAGTGTAACCGGTGACCTTTGAGCTATAGCCTAGCGAATTAAGTCCTAATTGTCGGAATACCTAGCTTACTACTGCCAGTTGAAGTAGAGGATTGGATTTTGGTTGAGTGTTAAGGCTTGGAGATTCAGATAACATACTCGAGCCCCAAAACATACCGTTCTGCGAGAAGACACTTGTTTCTTTGAGCCGGTTGTCATATATCACTCCACGTTTTGCTCTTTCCACTTTCATCGCAGTTGATAACTTTGAATTGGTCCTTGCGTCTCCCTCCCTAGGGACCACGACGTAGACGCGAACACACTATGGAGATCAACAGGAATTTCAAAATTATACGGGGGAATAATACTATGTACGAGATCACAAAGTGAGCGATGTATGGAGATAGCAGAAGCATGACTAGATGAGATGTTCTACTTAGCAACATGATCACGATGTGATTCCCGTCACAATCCGGCTATACCCGAACATAGGCGTACGTCAGGCAGAAGATGAGTGCCACATTGAGTTGTTGCACGCAGCACCCGCCGTTGACTGTCTGTCAGGGAGACCTCCTTGAGGTATCGGATGTGTGGATGTAGCCTGCGTAATAACTAGGTTAAAACCCTTAATAAGATAATGGTGGAGATAATATATTAGAAGTACCTCTATAGACTAGTTATTACTATAGTATACTATATACCTTTTAGGTATAAAAGTTAGATATTATTTATACCTCTAATTAACTAAAATTAAACTATTTTTATTATTTATACTAATCTCTATCTTAATAATTATAAGCCTAGAAGGCTTTAATTACCTTTATTATTAATTATTATAAATAATATAAGCTTTATTAATATTATTAATTTAATACTTACTAATATTAAGAGATAATTACTTTTTATTATATTAATTAGTTAAAGTATATAACCTATACTTTCTTTTAACTAGTATAGTTTCCCTTTATAATACCTAAAGAAACTCTAAATATAGTATTATTATTAGAGAAAAACTAAATTAAATAGTTTATATAAATTAAGAATTATATAGAATCCTATAGTATTTAGAAGTATATTAATCTAAATTAAAATAAACTACTTAAAGAACTTATAATACTTATATACCTATAAAGAGATCTAAGACTAGAGATTATAAAAAATAACCCTAATATTATTAAAAATTAGAAGCTTACTTATAAAAATATAAAAAATAAATATAACTTCTAATATAAAGATTTATAAGTTAATTTTATAAAGTATTATAATCTATTAAAGTAAATACTAAAGATTAGGAAATATATTTATAAGACTTTCTTAAAGAATATTTAAGATTTTCTTAACTTTAATACTAAAAAAAAAGAAAAGAAGTTAGTTTATTAGTACTTTTAAAGAATATTAAAGCTTTTTTAAGATTAGTATAAGCTAAATACTTAGAAAATACTAATTCTTATAGAAATATACCTTAATAATTACTTATAAGCTAAAGGTACTTATAATTAGTATAAATAAGTAATAGTAATAAAGGTATTATAAAGAAATTATTAGGATTTAGAGACCTAATAAACTAAGGGGATAATACTATATAAGTTTATAATTTCTTTTTATAATAAATTTAAGTTATTTTAGAAAAAATAAAATAATTTACTTAATAAAGATATAAACTAAAGCTTTTTTAAAGCTATTATAAAGTTTAAAAAAGATTATAAATCTTTATAAAGTATACTAAAGTTAGCTAATATACTTACTACTAATAAATTAAGTAGTTAAAGTAAATTAAAGAAAAAGAAGTACCTTAGATATATAAATTATAATATTTATAATACCTTAAAGTAGTAAGAATTCTATAATTTATTTAAGGCTATATATAAGCTAGAGGCTATACTAAAGGACTAGGAAGTTAGGAAGAACTTTAAAAAGAATATTAAGAAGTATCTTAAGAAAAATCTATAAGAAAAGTCTAAGGTAATAAGTTAGAAACTAAAGAAGAAAAGTAGTAAGATATTTATACTTTTATAAAATCTAACTAATAACTTAGTTATAGTTACCCCTAGTAAGAAAACTATAAATATATTATTATTTATATACTCTAAATAAGGTTAATAAGTAAAGAAAAGCGCGAATTTAATAACTAATACTATAAATAGCTTAGAATTAAGGTAGAATATAGTTCTCTATAACTCTAAAGCTAATATTTATATATTTAATAATATCTACTAGTTTAATTAATCTAAATTTAATAAAAATATTATAATAAAGGTTAAAGCTAGAGATATAATATATATAGCTTTAGAATAAGGCCTTATATATATCTCTATTATAAATTCTATATTATAAAATATAAGAATATTAGTATTAGAGACTATATTATTTATTCTAGAATTCTATATTAATCTTATATTAGTAATAATTCTTATAAAGGTAGGTATTTTTTAGAATTAGAAGAAGTTATTTCTATATTAAGGGATAATACCTATAGCTAAAGTCTATAATATTAATAAGCTTTATATATTATTAAGGCTATTAGAGAATCTAAAGGAAGCCTATATTATATCTAGTAAAGCACTAAGATTACTTATAAAAGAAAATATAAACCTTTAGTATTAATAATATAGTTATTCTAGTATTAAGGTATTTATAAAGCTTATAAATATAGTTTTAGGTATTAAATTAATAAGTCCTAAGCTTATATAGTATAAGATATATACTATAGGTAAGGCTAAGTAATAGAGATTATAGGTTATACTTAAAGAACTTCCTTAAGGACTAGGTTATAGTTTTTTAGTTAATCTAGATTACTATAACTTTTCTTATTAGAATAATAATAGATATTAGTGTGTTTTTACTTACCTTATAACCTTAATATAGTTTTTCTATTTATTTAAGATAAAGAATAGGATTTATAATAGCTTTTATATAATAATAGTATTCCTAAGCACTTAATTTAGGGTTTAACTATGCTTTTTATATAGTAATATTAAGAAAGCTCTTTTTATAAAGAATATAAGGAATAAGATAGCCTTTACTAGTATTATAGTCTATAATTTAGCTCCCTTAATACCTAGTTAGAATAGAAAAGTAAAGAGATCTAGGGGAGTAGTTAAGTAAAAAGCTTATATTTTAAGTTTTAAAGCTAACCTTCTATCTAATCTTAATAATAAGGTCTTTAATACTATAGTTTATCTATTAAATTATATACCTTTTAAATATTATAGGAAGTAAACTATACTATATAAACTTTAGTAAAATTAGGCTAGGAAAATAGTCCTTATATACTTAAATATAGTAAAGGTCTAAAAACCTTTAATTATATATCTATAAGCCTATAGATATAAAGTATTTCCTATAATAATAAAGGCTTTAGAGTATATTAAATTATATAATATAATACTATAGTTAAAGTAAAAAGCTTATATTAGATACCTTATTAGTTATAAAGGTAAGTCCTAGTATATTATATAAGTACCTTTACTTTATAATTATAAGGTTATTATATTAGTATATATTTAATTTAATAAAAACTCCTTCTTTAAACTAGAAGAAAAGCTAGAATTAGCCTAAAAGAAGAAGATATTAATAATTATACTACTTAAGGAGCTTAAAGCTAATAATATTAATAAGGAAATTAGTTAAGACCTTATTAAAATAAAATTAAAAAATAAGAATTATATTTCTTTACCTTTAAATATAAAAGAAGAAAATAAGTAGTTTAAAGTAAAAATACCTCCTTATATAATAGGGAAAAAAGATAACCTTTTTAGTATACTTTTAACCTCTCCTAACTTTTCTTATAAGGTACTAGTTACTATAGAGAATATAAAGCTTTAGGTATAAGGTAATAATATACTATTTTATAAGATTAATAAATTAGTATATAATATAATAATTAAATATATAGAGACTACTATAAAGACTAGTAAAATTACTAATAAAGGTAGTAAGGGTATAGAGAATTATTATCCCTAGAATAATAGTATTAATCTAGATAATATTATTACTAGAAAATACTAAAAAAAGGAGATATATAAAGCTAGGTAAGTATAGTTTACTTTTACTTTTTCTATAGTATTATAGGGTATTTAATATAGTTTATAAATTAAAAATATACTACTAGAACCTACTTATTATTATTAAGCTATAGCTTTAGCTTATTATAATTACTAGAAGGAAGTAATTATAAAGAAGCTTTTAAAGCTTTTATTCTTAAACTACTAGAAGAATATACTAAATAAATTATTTAATCTAGAGAAATAAAAGGAAATTATAAACCTTAGCTAGGTCTTTAAATATAAGACTAATAAAAAAAAAGTAATTATAAAGTTTAAAGCTAGAATAGTTATTTAAGGTAACTAATAACTAAAGAATAACCTTAATAACTACACTACTATACTTACTTTATAATCTCTATATATACTACTTATAGTTTATATCAGGAGCGTAAGGGACAGAGACAGGATCATCACATAATAGAGCACTAGCAGGACCTCGGACCTACTAGGTTAGGGAGGGGCTAGCTAGTAGCTAGATAGTTATATAAGCATAGGGTAAGGTATTTAGCAAGGACTACCTATATTCTTATAGAAGGTTAGAGCTTAAAACCTTTATATACCTACCCCTAGGTAGTACCTTTCTAGCTATAACTATAAATCTAAGCTATTACTCTATTTTATTATCTTTTAACCCTTAAGTTATAATAAATTAAGCTCTTAATCCCTTTAGGGTAATAAACTATTAGCTAGATTATAATATTAGTATACTAGAGAATATCTATATAAAATATACCTATACCCCCTAGTAGTAATACTATAGATAAGTAAGGTAGTAGTAGTATAGTAAATACTTAAATAATAAATACTAATAATTAAGTATATTAGATACTACCTAAGACTAATCTAAATAATAATACTAGAATTAAGAATAATAGCGTTAAGGAGGCAGTGTAATAGTATTATAATATTATATAAGCTAAGCTATAATATATATAGAAAATATAGGAAATTCTATAAATAGAAGTAAAAATTAGGAAGCTTTAGGTAAACCTATTATTAATTAGAACCTAGTAAGGACCTATAAATCTACCTCCTTAGGTTAGACTAACTACTCCTATACCTACTCTACTAATAAGCACTAAGTAAGTAGTAAATATATACTAATATAGTATTATTAAGATATAGCTATAAATACTATTATATAAGGGGAATACTTATAAAAACCTCTAGAATTTCCTAGTAGACTTAAATATATTATTTAAATTAGACTAATATACCTTTTATAATAATATAATAAAGGTAGCCTACACTAGTAAATACCTTACTAATAATATAAAGTAATAATAAATACGCTATATAGCTATAGATACTTATATAGAATATAAGGACTATAATTAGGTAAGCTTTATTATATAGCTAAAGACTAGAATAATAGATAAGGATACTAGATACTTAGAAGTAACTAGGTTATTACTAAATCTTTAGTAAGGTAATAGCTAATTATTTTAAGCCTTTATTAGGAATTAGACTAAGGTTAAATCTAACCTACCTAAACTAATTCTAATATAACTAAGAATTTATATATTTATTAATAGCCTTAATAATACTATAAGAAAGTAAATACTTAGCTAGGAGTTTCTAACCACTTAAAGCTAGTTATAGGGCTAAGGTAAGAAAGCAGAGGTAGTAATAAAACTAATATAGAGTTATAAGAAGAGTTAAGATAATAAGAAGAAGTAATAGTAATTAACTTTACCTATAGATAACTTATAGTAATAGAATAAAGGGTAAGTAGGAAGATTACCTATTATATATTATAAATATAGGAAGCCTAGATATATCTTAATAGCTTACTATTTATTAGACTACTCTATTTATAAGAGTAATAAATATACTATTAAGAAGTATAATAATAGTAGTAATAAAGTATCTAATCCTAATAAGATACTGCTTTTATCTATATAAACCTAGGATAGGGGGCTTATTATAGATAAATTAGTAAACCTAAGAGTTAGAGTCTATATATCTTTATAATAAGATTACTAGTAGGTAGTAGTAAAGGCACTAATAGATTTAGGTATATAATTCTTAACTATATACCTAAAGTTATTATCTAAGGAGAATTAGAAAAGAGTTAAAAAAATAGATTAAAACCTTAAAAGTATAAGTAAGGATATAGTTTTATATTAAGGAATTCTAAGGAGATTAGTATTAATAAAGAATAGTATAGGGTTTATAAAGGTTTACTAAGTTAGCTACTTTATTACTAATACTAAAGAAGGGCTACTACTAGGTATAAACTAGATTAGAGAATATAAACCTATAGTAATATATTAAAAAGAGAAGTTTTAGAGATAGCTAGTAATAAAGGAGTGCCTCTTATATACTTAGGGTAAATAAAGAGTATATAAAGTATTAAAATAGTTAGTAGTTACTCTAGTGCTAGGTTTAGTAAAAGTTATCTTAAATAGCCTAAAGAATAGGAAGGGAAAAGAACTAGAAAAGAACCTACTAGTAGACTTACTAAAGCTAATTTAGGAAATAAGTAGTAAGAAAGTAATAATAGTCTTAGAGTATACCTATAAGTTATATAAGTAATATATTATAGCTAACCTAAGATCCTTAGATAGTCTAAGTAATAAGTAACCTATAACTAAGTAAGGGCTAAGTAATAATATAGATAAACTAGAGCTCCTAGAGAAATACTTAGAATTTAAAAATATATTTAATAAGGATTTAGTAGGAATACTTCCTAAACTAGGGGGCTATACTTATATAATTAAATTAGAAAAAGGGAAAATACTACCTTAGGGACTAATATATAACTTAGCTAAGAAAGAGCTAGAGATGCTTAGGGAGTATCTTATAGATATATAGTAAAAGGGATAGATTAGAAAATTAGTTAGCCTAGCTAGGGCCCTAATTTTATTTATTCTAAAGAAAGGAGGGAAATTAAGGCTTTATGTGGATTATAGGGGCCTAAATAAAATTACTATTAAGAATAAGTCCCCCTTACTACTAATTACTAAAATCCTTAATTACTTAAAGGGCGTGGTTATCTAGATAAAACTTAACTTAATAGATATATACTACTAGCTATATATTTACTTAGGTAATAAGTAGAAGATAGTATTCTATTATAGATATAGGCACTTTAAGTATCTTATAATGCTATTTAGATTAGTTAATACACTAGTAACTTTCTAGGAGTATATTAATAAGGTCCTTAAGGATATTATAGATAATATCTACATTATCTACCTAGATAATATCCTAATCTATAGTAGTAATATAGCTGCTTATATAGGCTATATTAAATAAGTCCTAAGCAGACTCTGTAATATAAAGCTTTTTATTAACCTAAAGAAGTATTAATTTTTAGTTATAGAGGTTAAATTCTTAGGATTTATTATATCTAAGAAAGGTATTATAATAGAACTATTAAGGGTAGAAGTAATTATAATATAGCTAATACCTTATAGTGTCCTAGATATCTAATTATTCCTTAGGTTTACTAGATTTTATTAACATTTTATTAAGTAGTATAGTAAAGTAGTTATTTTATTAATAAACTAACTTAAGGGGGGATAACTAATAACCTTTAAGCTAGAACCCTATAAGCTAGCTATATTTAAAGAACTCTAGAGGTTATTCTAGGAAGCACTAATTTTAGTATACTTTAACCCACTTACTTTATTAAGAGTAGAGATAGATATATTAGGTTTTGCTATTAGAGTAATACTTATAATATTAGTACTAGGTTAGTAGTACTTAGTTATATATATATTAAGGAAGTTAACTAATACTAAGTTATACTACCCTACACTAGATACTAAATTATTAGTAATCTAAGAGGCTTTTAGGGTATAGAGGTATTACCTAGTGTACTTAACTTACCTAATTATAGTAGTAATAGATTACTTAAACTATAAGTACCTAGCTATAAAGCTATAGCTAACTAGTAGGTAGGTAATAGCGCTTAATAAGCTATGCCTATTTAACTTTAGGATTAAATATAGGGCTAGTAAGTTAAACCTTACTAATATATTATTAAGAAAGGTAGATTATATAAGTAAGAATAGGAAAGCAAAGGTAGTAACCTTATAGCTACTAAACTTCTTATCTAAGTTTATAAATACTAATTAATAGGAACTCTATAGTAGTAATAGGAATACTATAAGTTCTATTACATTATTATTTAATATAGTAGATAGTTAGTTATAAAGACCCTATAATAGTAATAGGAATATCTAGGGTTTTAAGAAAACATAACTTAGCTATATTTTTAAGGAAGCTATAAGACTAGATATTATTAAAAGGGGTATTCTAGCTAGTATAGTTACTAGTAAGTAGCAAGGGCGCCCCTTAGAAACGCTGCTTAACTATAGTATACCTATAAGACTAGAAGTAACTTATAGGCTAGCCACTTATAGAGATATTATAGTAAGGATCTAAGCTATGTGGAGAACCTCTTCTAAGTTTAACTCTAATACTTAGGATAATAGCTTAGAATTAGATATTCTAATTTAAGTATTATTATTAGGTATATAGTAAAATAATAAGTTTACTATATATTAGAGAAAGCTACTTAAGAGTAGTAACTTAGAAGTATTATAGATATAGTTAATTAGACCCTCTAAGCTATTAATATTTAAGAGTTAAGTTTATATTCCCTAGGGGATAAGAAAAGAGATTTTACTACTAATATATAATAACCCTACTACTAGGTATTAGGGAGTTAGTAAGACACTTTATTAAATTATAAGTTAGTACTACTAGCTATTAATAAAAAAAGATATAAAAGTATATATTAGTACCTATATAAACTATTAAATTTTAAAGCTAAGGCACTATAAGCTATATAGTAAGTTAGCTACTCTACTAGAGCTAGATTACCTTTTTTAAGAACTATTAATAGATTTTATTACTAGATTACTACTAGTTAAAGATACTAACTAGACCTATAATATAATCTTAGTAATTATAGACTATTTTATAAAGTATAGTATCTATATCCCTATTTTAATATAACTAATAAGTAATAGGTTAGCTATTATATTCCTAGAATATATCTTTAGAGATTATAAAGCCCTAGAAGGTATTATAATAGACTAAGGTTTTATATTTATAAGTGGATTCTAGATAACCTTTTACTATCTTATTATAACTAAGTAGCTACTAAGCACTACTTTTTACCTATAGATAGATAGGCAGATAGAATAATTAAACTAGGTCCTAGAATATTATTTAAGGGCTTTCTCCTACGCTAAATAAACTAACTAGGCTAATAACCTATTAATAGCATAATTTATATATAATACTAGTAACTATATAACTTATAGCTACACACTAGCGGAGGCGTTATAAGGGTATAACCCTAGGGGCCTATAGTAAGTAGTACCTAATATTTTACTTATAAATAATTAGGCTAAGAGTAAAGTATTATTACTAAAAAAGAAATATATAGTAATTAAATAGCTTCTAATTAACTTATAAGCTTAGTATAAGAAATACTATAACTAAAAAAGAACCCTAAAAAGGTTTAAAGTTAGTAATTATATTCTACTATTTATAAAGAATATTAACCTAAGATAGCTAAGTAGGAAGTTTACTATGAAGTACCTAGGCCCTTATAAGATTATAAGGGTAGTTAGGAGTTATAGACTAGCTTACTAGCTAGAATTACCTACTAGAACGCGGTTATATAATGTGTTTAATATTATAAGCCTTAAACCCTTTAAAGGGGACCTAAGTAATATAGTAGATACTTCTTTACTATAAGATAATATTAAGGATAATAAGTAAGAGTTTAAGGTAGAAAGAATTATCTTATATTATTATAATAGTAGGCGTTATAAGTACTTAGTTAAATAGAAGGGCTATAATAGCTTAGAGAATTTATAGGTATTAAAGAGGGATTTTATTATAAGGGATATTATCTATAACTATAAGTAGTAACTAGGTAGCTAGGTTATAGTAGCAAAACCACCCTTAGTAAATAACATAAGGTAATACCCTATAAATATAGTAAATAACGTAGGGTAATATTCTAAAAAGATATAATTATATTACTCTTATAATTATAATATAACTACCTAGTAATAATTACTTAAAAAGTATTTCTTTATCCCTACCCTTATCCCTATTTTCCCTAGAGACTATAGTAATAATAAGTATAGAAGCCTTTAGAGGTATAAGGGCCTTATTATTAGAAGAGTTACCTTCCCTATATATAAAGATATAAAGCTCTCTAGGTAACTTAGAAGGACTAATATAAGTAGGAAGCCTAGAGGTATAAGAAGTAAACTACTAGTAAGTTAGTAAAGAAGTACCTATAGATATTTAAAAGACTTACTATTAGGATATTCTTATATATATAATAAAGATAGTTTATAATATTAATTTAGACCTTAAGGTTAGTAGTATTAGCTAGCTATACTATAGTAGCGTGCTTATTATACTTAGCTTCCTAGGCTACTTTAGTAGCTACCTAAGTATAATAAATATACCTATACTTATTAGTATTTTTAGTCTTTAGAAGGGTATTATATAGTTTCTACTTAGTATAAATAAGAGACTATTAGTATATTAGTAATAATTAAGTTAAGAGAACTAAGAATATACTTACTTTATTAAGGTAGTAATAATCTCCTTTAGGCATAGCTTTAATAATATTAAATAGCTTTTTATAAAGCTATATAATTTAAGTAAGGCACTAGTAGTAGGTTAGTATTTTAAAACTAGAGATTTAGAATAGGTAGTTATACTCTAATATATATCTTATTATTTTAGGTATAATAAGTATATTTAGCTAAGTTTACTACTATAGGTTAATAACTATAAGAAGTAAAGAAGTAGTAAGATTATACTATAAGAGTTATTATACTCTATAGGAAAAGGTTTATTCTCCTTAAGATACTAAGAAATAGTATAGGTATTATTCTTAGGCTATATATTCTATATAGTAACCTACTAATTACACTATATATATAGAATTTTAGTATTACTAGCTATAAGTTAGTAGTAATAACCTAGTAAGGAAGTAGTAAACTTATATAGAAATTTTAGATATTATTCTTTTTTAAGGTAACTTCTTTAGTAACTTCCCTAAGGGTTTATTTTATAAAGGTAAACCTAGTAGTAAAGTAAGAGTTAATAGATAGATTTTAGATATTATAAGCTAGCTATAGGTTAGTAGTAAGGAAGTAGTAAAGAGAAGAAAAGTAAAAATAAAGAAACTTATAATAATTAGATAATATATAAGGGAAAGGAAGTGTATATATAAGGGGGGAAGATCTAGTCCCTTTTATATTAACTATAAACCCCCTAAGTAATTTATACACTATATATAGCTAATGTAGGGATTATAATATTTACTATTATTATTACTATCCGTAAATATACTAGTAGCTATAAATATATAGTAACTATACTACTATATTACTAAGACCTATAAATAAGTTTATTTATATATATAGTATCTAATACCTAATCTATTTAATCTAATTATAAAATTTAATATAGGGTATTTACTCTCTTAGAACTATTAGTATAAGGTAAAGAGTATTTACTTTACTATATTAGAGTAGTAAATAGGTTACTATTTAGGATTAATAGATAGAGAGATAATAATATTTACACCCTAGTATTATTAGTATTATTATTTTTAATAACACATCACACTATAATATATTATACCTAACCTAAACCCTCTATTAACTATAGCCTCTAGGACTATATAGTGTAAATACCCTAAGTAAGTAGCTTATTATATAATTAAGAATAATTATATAAAGAGAGGGTATTATATTAGGAGCATAAGGGATAGAGATAGGATCATTATATAATAGAGCACTAGTAGGACCTTAGACCTACTAGGTTAGGGAGGGGCTAGCTAGTAGCTAGATAGTTATATAAGCGTAGGGTAAGGTATTTAGTAAGGACTACCTATATTCTTATAGAAGGTTAGAGCTTAAAACCTTTACGCACCCGCCCCTAGGTAGCACCTTTCTAGCTATGACTGTGAATCTAAGCTATCACTCTGTTCTATTATCTTTCGACCCTTAAGTCATGACAGTTTACTACACTAATAATCTTAATACCTAATAATATAATATTTAGAATACCTTCCTATATATAAAGCTTAAAGAACTTATTTACTATAAGCCCCTAGAGAGTATAAATATAAAAGGTTATCTCTAGAAGATAATAAGAGTATTATATAGGCTAAGGGAAGCTTTTTAATAATAGTTCTTATATCTTATATAATTCCTATTAAAGCTAGACTTTATATAAGGAAAGGAAGACCTATATATCTTTATAAAAAGTAGATTTATCTTATTCTTCTATATAGATAATATTATAGTAATATACCCTAATAGATTTAAAGTAAAATTTAAAGAGCTTTATAAATAACTAATAAATAGTCTTAATATTAAGAACTAAGGTAACCTAAAGTAGTTCCTAGGTATTAAAATTATTAGAAATTATAATACTAAAAAGATATAGTTATTATAGAAATTATATATTTAAAAGATTACTTAGAAATTTATTTCTAATATTATTAATAGTAATTTAAAGAGCTTATCCCTTACTTCTTTTCTTATAGCTATAATCCTTACTAATACTAGTAAAGCTACTAATAAAGAGATTAATTATTATAGAGTAGTTATTAGCTCTTTAGTATATCTATATATTATTAGAAGACTTAATATAGCCTTTATAGTATTAAAGCTTACCTCTTTTATAATAAATCTATTAGTAAAGTATATTAAGCTTACTAAAAAAGTAATTTTATATACTTAGAATATAAAAAAGCTATATATTTATTACTTAGAAGTAAATAGTTTTAATATACTATTCTCTAGTACTAATACTTTACTTAGTAATAACCCTAATACTTAGAAATTAATATAAGGTTATATCTTTATTATATATAGCACTATAATTAATTAGAAGTTAGGTAAGTAATATTATATAATAACTTTAAGTATAGAAGTAAAGCTCTTTATCTTAAATTATAGTATAAAAAAGTATATATCTCTAGGAAAACTACTTTATAATATTAAGATTTATATACTATTACTCTTAATTATCTAGTATAATAATAAGTAAATAATCTAGATTACTAAATATATAAAAAGAAGGCTTTAGACTAGCCTTAAGTACCTTAATATAAATTAAATATAGATTTAAGAATAATATATAATAGGTAATATTAAGGTTAATTAGATAAAGACCTCTAAGATACTTATAGATAGCTTTATAAAGCTACTTTTAGGTTAAATATATAGGGACTTCTACTATAGAATTAGCTTATAAGAGATTTCTATCTAATTATAATACTAGAAATTATTTATAATCTCTTCCTATACCTTTAATCTCTAGCTTTAATAAATATCTTAGCTAGAGGGGGTATATTAAGGAGACCTCCTTAAGGTATTAAATATATAAATATAGCCTATATAATAACTAGGTTAAAACCCTTAATAAGATAATAGTAGAGATAATATATTAGAAGTACCTCTATAGACTAGTTATTACTATAGCGCACTATATACCTTTTAGGTATAAAAGTTAGGTACTATCTATACCTCTAATTAACTAAAATCAAACCATTTTTATCATCTACACCAACCCCTACCTTAACACTGTCCCACATCGTCGAGTGAAAGTGCCGTTAGGTCACTCAAAGGCGCATATTGCGTTGATCCTAATCCGGAAGGACGGTCCTCACACCTAACCGCTGGATTTTGTAGTCCGTACAAATCCCTCGCTTGCTTGCTAGGCATTCATAGCGTTAATTGCATCTCCTGCGGTCGCATAAAATAGCTATATCTCAGGGAACGATATAATAAAGGGCATTTCAAAGAGCCTTATTGCATTGCGTTGCGTTGTGAGGCCGTACGCGATATGCGCATTCAAAAAGATGTAGATGTCAACGCCGTCGTTGGGGGCGTAGAGAGCTACGGGAAGGGTGGTCTATATCACAACCAACCCTCGCTCTTCTTTGGCTGATGCACGCTCAGCATGCTGTACCGCGTGTAGATCGTTCCCCGATGCGTGCCGTGTCCTCATCCTATCTCCAACTGCCGATCAGCTTAAGCACTGATGAGTTGTACCAGCAGTCCAGCTATAAATGTTGGTCTTTTCTCGCTGGAATGTCGTCTCATACACACAGCGTTGTCTCGTTTTATTTATCCTCGAGTTTTACTGCAAATAACAAGGCTAAAGTAGGGCCACCCGTATGATCTCAATTCCTTATTTTATTGTCTTATTTAGACATTGGCCACCGCGCAGCTCCATGTCAAGCCACAGGTCCGGCGGTGGCTCCCATCGGCGGCATCATAGGCGTCAATCGAGCGGACGAGATGTCTCCAGGCCACCCAGTCCCGCTCAGATTCTAGAAGAGACCCAGCAGTTGTTGAGAAACTTGCAGACCCAATCCGAGGCCTACAAAGCTCAATACGACTACCTTGGCAGGGAGAGTAGGAGGCTGCAAATCATGACGGATAGTGTAAGCGCTGAGCGGGCATTACTGTCGAGTTCAGCAGCGGCAGCGCGAGCGGCCCGGCAGGGCAGGATGGTCGATCAAACTGAATTAGAAGCGAGACGGGAGCACTTGGACGCTGAAATTGAACCTCTTGAGCGGTCTGTTCGACACTATTACAAGATCCTTATGGCTGCCCGATTTCATCGGCATCATAGGCGAGGGAAAGCGTCGGTATCCGCCCGGGCTAATTTTTATCCACTTCCGTTTTTTCGTACTAATAATTCGTTAAGTGTGTAAAAGGCCTTTTTTAGTTAACAATCTACAGGCTATAATACAAATTTATACATAACTATCCCTCTTTACTTATAATATTAGATCCCTTTCCCTTTACTAAGATATTACTTTATAGATATTAAAGGAGAAGTAATATCTTAGTAAATAATACCTTTTCTCTCCTTTCCTCCTTCTAAAATACTAGCTTTACTAAGATATTACTTTATAGATATTAAAGGAGAAGTAATATCTTAGTAAATAATAATCCCTTTCCTTTCCTCTAGTAATCTAAGTAGTAGAAGGGGTCTAAGCTAGGTTAACTACCTTATTATTATTAATAATAAAGCTCTCATTATCTAAACTTATTAAAATTTCTTTATCTAATAAGATATATTAGCTTTATCTAGCTATTATATAGCATAAATTATTTCCCTCTCTTATTACTATGCGTTAAGAGCCCTTAGGCTAGTATTTAGGTTAGTTTAGGAAGTAAGAGTACTAAGATTAAAAGAAGTATTAAATATAATACCCTTAAGTGTCTTTACTCTTAAGATAGTAATATATATAAGGCCTATTATAAACTCCTTTATAGAGATATTAGCCACTACCTTATTAAGAGTAATGCCCTATAACTTATATATAGTAATGCTATATATAATTATAAAAGAGAATTAACACTAGCTATATAGGTTACTACCCTTAATAAACTCGCGATATAATTAGAAAATAGGAATAATAGTAGCCTTATTAGGCTTTATAAAGTAGGGTAGTCTTATATACTTATCTATTTATATAAATATAATATTAAGAGCCTATTAGTAAGAATTAGTAATATCTTAATCCTAGTAAATATCTTTTATAATCCCTATAGCACTATTAATAAGGCCTATAGGTATCTAGATATTCTCTATTAGTATAACCCTTACTCTAATATAAATTAGCAAAGTCTAGTAAAGGTTTCCTACTATTTAAGAATTAGTATTATACCTAAATTCACTAATATATATTATATAGACCTAAATAATTAGTAATATAAGCCTTTCTATATAGTTATAGTTATAATCTTAGACTTACTATCTTATATAGTAAATATAGACTATATTTATAAAGGAATTAACCTCTTAAGGCAAGAGCTATAATTAAACTTATAAGTAAAGAAGCTACTAATAGTTAATAGATAGCTAAGCTAAATAAAGGCCTTAGAGAGCTTTATAGAATAGTGCCTATATATTACCTTATTAGTAAATAACTTACTAAAGAATAATAGTCTTATTAAAGGCCTAATAGGTATTATACCTAGCTAGATCTATATTGTTAATAAGTCTATTAGCACTATAAAGAGGCTTCTTAAAGACTAGTAAAAGCTAGTAGAAGTTACTAAAGAGAATTACACTATAGTTACTAAAGTAGTCCTTAGAATTAGAAAAGATCTAATAAAGTTATTAGTTAATAAAGTAAAGTGTCTTTAGCCTAATTATAGACTTCTTATTAATAATAATATATTTAACTATTTATAGGGTGCCTTATAAATTAGAGAGCTTACTAGTTAAAAGCTTAGGTAAGGTTATAATTTACCTTAAGACTAGAAGATATAGTAGTAAATATAATATTATTCTATTAATACTATTAGTAGTAATTCTAGTAGGGGTAGCTTATATAATATATCCTAGGGCGCGGTGTTCTAGTGCTATAGAAATAGTGTAGATTATAAATAATTTCCTTATACCTCCCTAGCTATTAACTTATAGAAGAAGTAATTTAGGTATTTACTTATTTAGATTAAGAGTATTCTTAAGGTAGTAAATATATATATTAAAGATAAGGCACTACTCTAGATTAAGACTTATAATATTCTAGTTACTTAGAGAATCCTAAGGAGTAATATTAGTAGTTATGAAGGGCTTGGGCTTTGCCTAAGCAATAGTATAGTGCATGCAGGCAGGGGGGTAGTAGGGGATAAAAAGGGGGCTAATATAAGATACCTAAGGGATATAAGGGGAGTAGGGGGAATTAGCTATATAGTCTTTTTTTTCTTTCCCTAAGTTTCTTAATACTATATTAATACCTTATTATAGTTACCTAGGGGCTAGTCTATAATAATTAAGAAACTTCCTTTAGTTCTTAAAGATAGCTACTAAAAAATATAATAAATAACCTAATAGATATATTAGATATACTTTACCTATAGGACTAATATAATCTAAGTATAGTAATACCTCTCTTAGACACTATAATACTACCTATAACTTACCTAGTTTAATACGCTCTAATATCTAATAACTAAATAAGGTATAAAGCTTAAGTATCTCTAGGAGTAGGTTATAGTATATAATACTATATATATAACCTAACTATAGACTATATACTAACTAGGGGCTCCTATAGTATAACTTATATAGCTTATTACTCTTAATTTAGTCCCTTTAGTTCCCTAAGTAAAGTAAAAGCTAATTCCCTTAGGTAATCTATATAATAGTAATAAAGCCTTATTTACTACTTAGAAGCTCCTTATAGAATATAAGCTTTAGGTAGATTAGGACTTTATTAGTATAGATAAGAATAGGTAAATACTTATTTACTAGAATTTATTCTCCTAGGTTTAGGCTTAGGTTACTACCTTTTTTAAGTAAGGTAATTTTTATACTTTTAATTTAGTTATCTTTTTAAGCTACCTTAAGTCCTTATTTACTAACCCCTATAGATAGGAAATAGCCCTTATAGAACTTAACTAAATAAAGCAAGGCCTAAGGGAGTCTTTTACTATATTTTTTATTTACTTTAAGGAGAAACTAGCTATAGTAGGAGGGACTTATTAGACTTATAATATAAAACTAGCTAAACTCTAATATATACTTAATAAGCACTTAAGGGAGGTTAGTATTAGCTATAGTATAAGCTAGGATAACTATAATACTATAGTTACTTAGTATTATAGTATTATAGTTAATATTAAAATACTTACCTTAGAGAATAAGTATTAGACCTAATATAGTCTATAGTAGCCCTACTTTATACCCTAGACTAACTATAAGGGAAATACCCTAATATTAGGGGTTTATATAGCTAGGATATACTTAGGCTAGTTAAAGAAATAAAGTAATAAGAATAAAGGCTAGAAGTTAACTAATATACTATAGAGGGTAAAATAGGTATTAGAGGCTAAGTTAGCTAAATACTACTAGGAGAGGTACTATTTATATTATAGCTCTAAGAACTACTATATTTAGAAGTGCTCCTTCCTCCTACCTTACTAACTATAAGTTAATATTAATACCTATAGGGTAGATAAGGAGAGTGCTAATAAGGAAATTAATACTTACTCTCTAAAAAAAGAGTAGCCCCTAAGTAAAGTCTTATATAAAGGTAAGGGGGCTAGCTAGCTACTATAATAATAAATATATATAAATAGTATATAAAGGAGAAAAGGGATATTACTTATTATATAGATTAGCTACTATTTTTAGTCCTTATTCTCTTTAATATATATTCTTATATTAGTATTTAGATTAACTATAGCTATAATTATTATAGTATTATAAGTAAATTAGTAGTAAGATAGCTAGGCCTAGAGCTTATATAGTTACCTAAATAAAGGTAGGTTTATACTATAGTAGAAATAAAGAAAAAAGGCTAGTAATAGAGAGAGAATACCTTTTTAATTATATATATAGTTTACACTAGAATTAATATTAATAGCTAGGAGTTATTAGTGTATTTATATATTATCCTAGGCCTTACTTAGAATATTATATTTAGCTTACTATAGTTAGAATACTATAAGGTAGTAGTCTATATAGTAGACTAGCTACTAGTTATTAGATTAGTAAGGGGTTTATAGGTATATAAAGTCTCTAAGTATAGTAAGGAGACTTTAGTATAGGGGATTATTAGTTCCCTTTATACTATAGAAGTATATAGAGTACACTAGACTAAGAACACTATAATAAGGTTTATTATTACTAGTCTTAGGGAGATAATAATAGTATTATAGCTTATAGCCCTTAAGAAAAAGCTAGAAACGCTAGATATATTAACACTACCTAGGGAGCTAGTAAACTTTATAGACCTTTTTAATAAAGTAAAGGCTAATAGCCTTCCCCCTTATAGGGGTTCTCTTAACCACTATATTTATTTATATAAGGCCTTAGATAAGTCTAAGCTAAAGCTTCTATAAGGCTTACTATATAATATACTAAGAGATTAACTTCTTTAGGTATAGTATTAGATTATAGACTTAATAAATAAGGGATAAATCTATACTAGCTTCTCCTTAGCTATAGCCTTAGTTTTACTTATTAAGAAGTTAAATAAAGGTTAGTATTTTTATATTAACTACTAAGCTCTTAATAAAATTACTATATAAAACTATTACCCCCTTCCCTTAATTAAGGAAATACTTTACTTCTTATCCTAGGTATATTAGTTTATAAAGGTTAATATTTATATTACTTTCTATAAATTATAAATTACTAAGGGTAATAAGTACCTAATAGTATTTTAGATAAGGTTTAGACTATTTAAGTAGTTAGTCTATCCCTTTAGTTTAGCTAGTATACCTATAACCTTTTAGTATTATATTAATAAGTCCTTAGGAGATATACTAGGAGATTTTATTATAGCTTATTTAGATAATATTTTAGTTTACTTAGGGGGCTTAAGAAAAAACTATATAGCTAAGGTTTACCTTATCTTAGGCTACTTAAGGGCTATAGGGTTATACCTAGACCTTAATAAGTTAGTATTTACTATAAAGGAGGTCTAGTACCTAGGGTATATTATTATAGTAAGATAATTTATTTATTCTAATTCTATAAAGATTATAGCTATAAGGGAATAGGCTACCTCTATAAAGTTATAGGGAGTATATAGCTTCCTAGGCTTTATAAACTTTTACTATAACTTTATAGGGGATTTTTTAAAACTAGTAGTACTACTAATCTAACTAACTAAGAGAAATATCCCTTTTTAATAAGGACCTAAGGAGAATAAGGCTTTTAAAAGACTTAAGAATACCTTTATTTCTTACCTAGTCTTAGTATAATAAGACCCTAACTACTTTACTATAGCAAAGGCTAACTACTTAGGTACTACCCTAGGTAGTTACCTCTTATAGTAAGGACTAGATAGCGTTTTATACCTAGTTACTTACTATTCCACTAGCCTTATGCCTATGTAAAGGAATTATATAATTTATAATAAGAAGTTACTAGCTATTATATTATACCTTAAGGTATAGTTAGTAAAGCTATAGGGTGTTTCCTAGCTATTCTTAATTTATATAAATTATAAGAATCTTAAATACTTTATAACCCCTTATTTAATAATAAAATAGTAGGCCTATTAGGTAAATATACTTATATTATTTAACTTCTATCTTTATTATAGACCTAGTACATAGGCTTAATACCTAAATACCCTTTCTTAGTAGGAATAGGACTAGAAAGGAGGGGCCTTAAGGATAGGATATATCTTATAGCCCCTTACTATTACTAGACTTTTACTAGTACTAGAAAGGTAGTAGGAGGTAGTACTACTAGTAGAAGAGGTTCTCTTTACTTCTAAGCACTTATAGTTACTTTAGGACTAGGCTATTACCTTAGACCTTACTTATAGTATTTAGTTAGAAGCTATTTAGAAGAGGGCGTGGAAGTTCCCCCCTAAAGTGTAAATAAGGGAATAGGTAGCGGATTATTCTATAAGTATTTATAGAGCGCTTTAGTTCTAGGGGTATACCTAGGTTTCTAAGTAAAAGCCTTTAATAATAATACTTATTTAATAATACTATAATTTACCTACTATAGGATACCTAGGCTATAATACTATATTTTAGATTTTATAATAATAATTTCACTAGAATAGAATAATATAGGATATTATAAGGTTTATCTAGAATTATTACTATTTTAGTAGCTATAAGAGCTATTTATAACGCTAGGGATTGCTTAGGCCCTTACCTATTCTAGACTAGTTTTAGTTATAGATCTCTATTAATTTTATAATAAACTTACTAGTATTATCTTAAGAGAGACCCTAGTACCTTATAGTAATTATAAATAAGCTTTCTAAGTTTATCTAGTTAAAGGCTATAACTTTAATTAGAGCTAAGAAGTGCGTAGAATAATTTAAGGTAGTCTAGTAAAGGTTTTAGGAGTTTTTATAGTCTATTATTATAGATTAAGGATTAGACTAGTTAGGAAAGTTCTAGATAACTCTATGCTCCTTAGTAGGAATAGATTAGTTACTCTCTATATTCTATTACCTATAGACTAATAGTAGCATAGAATAGGTAAACTAAGAGGTATAAGTAATATTATAGGTAGCTATCTCCTTTTTATAGTATAATTAGCCTAAGCACCTTACTACTTACTAACTTATAATAAATAATAGGCTATCTTTAGTTACTAAGGTAAGCCTAAACTAACTACTTAATAGCTATAACCTTAAACCTATTTAATTATAACCTAACTTATCTATTTCTACTATAACTCTAAAAGGGAGGGCTATTTATTTCCTAAATTATCTCTAGGAGGGAACCCTTCTAGCTTAGGCTATAATTACTTATATATAGTAATAGTAGTAAAATACTATATTAGTATTAAGATATCTAGTAGAACGCTTTTAAGTTAAGAATAAGGTATAGCTTTTACTTAGAAATATAAAAATAAACTAACCCTTATAGAAATTAGATTAGGTAGCTATAAAATATATAGTAGTAAAGATACTATTACTACTTATAGTTTACCTAGATATACTAAGGGGTATATACCTAGTCTTCTATATTAACCTTATTAAATAGGTAGTAGAGAACCCTCTTCTAAGTTAAATACTATAGGATTCCTATCTAGGTCTATAATAAGTACTAGTAGAAGATAATAATAAACTTATAGAGAAATACTAGGTAAAATAAATACTAGTAGCTTAAAATACACTAGGGTATAGTAAAAGGTATAATATTTTAGTTAAATAAATAAAGTACTTATAACTAATATAGGAGCTACTAGAGAGTATAGTAAAGATATAAGCCCTTAATAAATTTAAGGTAAAGTAAAGGGATATATAATTCTATAATAAACTAAATTAATTTTAGAAAACTTATTTACCTATTAAAAGCTTTAGTAATATAGGTATATTCTTACTATTACTTACTTCTATCTAAACTATTTATACTACTATATTATAAAGATTAGACTTACTACTAGATAAACTTATATTAATAGTAGTATACTATAAGGTAATATAGTTTAACCCTAAGTTACTTATATAAGAGCTATAGGTTATTTTACTTACTAGTTATAGCTACTAACCTTAGGTTATACCTAGGTTCTAGATAGTATAAGTAAAATAATAATTAGGGAGATTAAAGTAAATATATAGAGAAGGGGTATTACTCTTAGACTTATTAGTAGAAAAATAGGTTAAGTAACTACTAGCTCTAGCTAGGGGATAAGTAAGTCTAATATAAGGGTTAATAAGGTTTAACTTAGATAAGAGGTAGAAATACTATTAATAGTAGTAAGAAAGTAATTTATTACTTACTTTAATATATTAGCTATATTAGTTACTACTATAGTAATAAGGGGAAAGTGCTTTAAGGAGAGCTATATTTTACTTATAAAGTTCTTTATATATAGTATTTACACTCTAAATAACTTATTATCCTTATTAGAATAAGATATTAGTAACTTACTATATAGAGTTTCCTATACTATATCTAGCTAAGGGACTACTACTAATAAAGGGAATAACTTTAAGTCTAGTTATATTTATAGTAAGTATATTAGTTAAAGAGAAAGAACTAAGGGTAAACTAAATTAGGGCTAGATTAAACTATACTTAATTTAGTAATATAGTTTACTTACTTATAAGGAAATAGAACTTCTAAGATAGTATAGGTATTTTCTTCTTAGTTATCTTTATCTTATTAATACTAGGGGTAATAATATACTCTCCCTTAATAATTTTAGCTTTAAGGTCCTTAAGAGTATATTAGAGTTATAAGTCCGCGGATAAGTACCTAATTAGCTAGATATAGGTAATATAGTTCTAATAATATAAGGGATAGGACTTCTTACTCTTAGTAAGGTAATAATCTATAATACTAGTAGTAAGGGATTATTTAATATATAGCCTATAAGGGCACTAAAGTAAGGAGAGTATAGTATATTACTTATTATCTAAGTCTCCTTCTATAAGGAACTTACTAATAGCTTAGGCTAGGGGTATTATAAGGATAGGGGTAGTAGCTACTTATCTAGTTTATAGTATAGTAGTTATATCTTAGGGGTAGGGTATCTTTAATATAGGAATAATAGGGTAATAGTGTAAAATAGGATATAATAGGATAAGAAAGTATAATAAAGTTATAGTGTTTTTAGAAGGTTATTATATAAGAAAAGTAAGGTTATATTATAAAAAAAAATAGGATATTTATATAGGTAATTACACTTATATTAGATAAGTTATAAGTAAGTAGGGGTAAGGCTAGTATTATTATAATAATAATAAGGGGTTAGGTAGAATATAACGCACACCTTACTTATAATTAGATAATAATAATAAGGGGTAGCGTAGGATATAATATATACCCCTACTCTTAATAGATAATAATAATAGCAGGTATATAATGTGTTCTACCTATAAGGGATAATATTAGAAATAGCTATATTATATAACCTAGTTATAGTAGGTTAGTATTAGTATAATAATAGGTAGGCAGAGGGCTAAGGGTAATAGGTTAGTAAGAGTATATATAAAAGGCTTAGGCTTTACCTAAGTAATAGTATAGTATATATAAGTAAGGGGGTAGTAAGGGATAAAAAGGGGGCTAATATAAGATACCTAGGGGATATAAGGGAAGTAGGGGGGATTAGCTATATAGTCTTTTTCTTCTTCCCCTAAGTTTCTTAATACTATATTAACGCCCTATTGTAGTTGCCTAGGGGCTAGTCTATAATAGTAGTAAAAGACTCCTTAAGGTTATTCTAGTACTCTCTCTTCTACGCTAGAAGATTAGGATAGGTTCTAATATAATTTCGCTAATTATAGGCTAAATTATAATTATAGTTCCTAAGTAATTTAACCTTATCTATATTAAGTTTAAGGCATAGAATCTAGGTAGCTATTTCCTACTAAGCCTCTAGCTAGACCTTATTTTCCTACTTAGGGTCTTTATTAAACTTATCTTTTACTATAGGAGGTAGCTCCCTATAGTAATTATAATAGTAAGCACTAGTATAGACTCTCTAATAATACTTATATACCTTATAAAATATAGTAAAAGTCTCCTTCTTTATTATCTTAAGCTAGTTTTAGTTAGTATAGGGATAGTTTAGTATAAGCTTTACTTTATAGAAGTCCTTAAAGCTTTTATTATTAGGATTAGCCCTATACTATAGGAAGTAATTTAGGACTTAGTTAGGTATATAAGGGAACTCTTACTAATGCTTAGGCTTCTTAGAGAAGTTAATATAAGTTAGGAACTAAAAATAATAAAGATCGTATAGGTTTATAGGGTAATTTAGATACTTCTAGTATAAATTTAAAGTCTATTAGACCTAATCTTTACCCTTAGTAAGTAGATAATCCGCCTACTAATACTTATTAGGTAGGTAGTAATTAACACTATAAATAATATATAATTCTTCTTAAAGGTTAAGGTTAAGTAATAGATATAGGACCTCCTATATAGACTAGTCTCTTTTAGTAATAAGTTTGTTTATAAACTTAGCTATAAATCTAATAAGCCTATAAGTTATATTAACTCTAGGTAGTATCTCCTTAGCTATATCCTAGAAGGTCTTTAACTATTTTTTAGCCTTATTATAGTACTTTACTATATAGGTAATAATAGTATATATACCTATATAGGGCGTAAAGTTAATATTAGTAAGCTATAAGACTATAACTATAGTGCTAAAGTTATTTAGAAAGGCATTATTCTAAGCCTTATTAAATATAAGATACTATAGGTTTAAGTCTATTATAAGAATTAGCCCTTTATAATATGCTTATAGAAAGTAGAATTAGTAGTATATCTCCTCTATTAATTCCCTATTAGGTAGTTACTTATAATACTAATAGTATATATCTATGCACTTATAGCGTTAAATATAATTAATTATATTAACTAAATTACTAAACTTAGGATCTATAATAGGTAAGATTAATAGGTTATTGCCCTAACGCTACTAATTTACTAACTTAGGGCAAGGATTATAGGTAGTAATATACTACCCCTAATACTTAGTAAAGACCTTCTATACTTCCTTAGTTATAAGAGTAGTATTTAGTCTATCTTTAATCTAAAAGAGGTAATAAGCATAAGGGCTACCTTAGGACTACTACTTATATTAATACTAATATTCTATAATACTAAATTTAGGCTAAAGAACTTACTTAAAGAATAATTAGAAGCGTATCTTAAAGTACTATGCTAAAATATATAAATTCTTACGAAGGTTCTTGCTTATAATCCTAGCCTTAACTTAGTTATTCCCTAACTACTATTTATTATAATTTAGTATAAACCTCTAAAGGTCTTACTAGTATAAATTAGTAGCTAAAAGGGTAATAAATATACCTAGGTAGCTAAGAGTATAAATATATACCTTAAGTTAGTTCTTATAGCCTCCCTAGTACACTTATATGCCTTATAGGCTCCCTAAGAATCTTACTATAGAGTTAAGTAGTACCTTAGCTTTAGCAGTATCTAAGTTAAAAGCTAGTTAAAGCTAGTTAATATTAACTATCTGTAATAACCTTCTCTCTTAATAAAGTAAGCGCTTTACTTATTTACTTACTAATATATAAGTCTATTAAATATAATATAGCGAAATTAAGAATACTAAGTAAAGTAGCTATTCTTATACTTAATTAGGTAATTAATATAGTTAGAGTAGCTTATAGTGTGTTTATAAGGCTTAATAAACTTAGCTTTACTATTAGGAAAGAGACCTAGAAATACCTCTAAGAGTAATAGCTAAGACTAATTAAACTTATTTAATAGTGTGCTATAAATATTAGGTATATTAAGGTATACCTAAGGTTTTACTTGCTAAAGGGGAATTTGCTTTAGTAGTACCTAAGGCCTATTAGTACCTTAAAGCTAATAATAAAGTTATATAAGCTCCTATTAATAAGCGATAAAATTAGGAACTATAGCTTTGTTAAAGTGTGTATTTATCTAGTTATTATCTTTATTAAGGTAGGTCTCTTTAATATTAATAGCGTTAGTTATCTCTACTATAAGCTAGTCTATAATATCTCTATTACTAGGTAGCTAGAGTAAACTACTCTTATTTATTTTAATATAGTAATACCTAGGATAATTAGAATAGAGATATATAGATTGCTACACTCTAAATTAGTTACAGAATTAACGGATTATATATAGCTAATTTGTCTAATTTATAAGCTAAAGGATAATAATATTAAGATCCCTAGGTAAAAGTAGTAGCTAGTTATAGACTTAACTAATATTCTTTATAAAGTTAATTACATAGCCCTTATATCTATACTACTAACTATAATAGGTTATAACTATAATGCAAACGTAAACCTTAGTAATAAGTATCTCTTTAATCTATATAAGCTTAGGTAAATAACCTAGAACTAACCTAGGATTAAGCTTATTTTCTCTAGACTAAAAAAAGGGCTAACTAGCGTGGCGTTAATTATAAGATACGCGGCCCTAGGGGACTGCGTTATAATAGTTATAAGAGTAGTAAATTCTATTTCTAATATTAAGACTAAACTATCTTACCTTATAATAAGTGTAATACTCTATAGTGTTTAATGCTATATTTACTACCTAATATCTAACTAAGCTATAATTATGCTTAGTTAGGTATAACTAGTCTAGATCTCCGTAAAAGACTAGATTAGGTAAGACTAGTTGTTAAAAATAAGACCTATTTTTAGCCCTTTCTAGTCAAAGAACCTTTATATTACTAAGCTTGCACTGCAAGCTTAACAGCTGCACTGCAGCTGTTAACAGCTACGACTAACCGTGTGGATAACTAATGTTAATTAGTGTTATAGGCACGAGTGTGCCCACAACCCTAACTATAAGTAATTAGGTAAGCTAGGGTGATATAAGCAGACTACCCTATAGTGGTGATATAAGTAGCTTACCCTATAGCTATCTTTAATAGCGATTTTCTCTTTAACTAAAGGTTATATAAAAGTCTTATATATAGCAAATTATTACTAGAAGACAGGGCTTTCTTTTTATATAGTAATATTTTTTAGACTAAAATTTAGTGCATATAGGTTGCTAGTATATATAGTAGTGAGTTAATTTTTTAGATTTTATATATAAATAAATTTTATAGAAAATAAAAGGTAGCTTATAAGACCTCGCTAGTAGCCTAGGCCCGCTAATATAGTTAGTAAGTCTATAAGAGGAAGAAGATCTTTTTAATCTAGCTAGTTAGCTAGGCCTCTTAACTAATAGCTGCATTACCTAAATAAACTAACTAAAAATCAATTCTATTGCTTTATTAGTTACTATAAAAGTGATCTAAACTAAATTCTATTAGTTAATAACTACTACCACTTCCGTTGCGTTACATTAATAAGAATTAACGCTGCAGCTCTATTAGTCCTAGACCGTAGAGCTTGCAATTGTATAGCTATTGCTAGCTAGCATTAGCTCCCTACATTTTAATAGGTTATAAGCCTAGTTATTTATTACTATAGATTCTTTTTATACCACTTTTACATTTGGTTACAGAAGACTTCCCTTCTATAAAAAAGGAAGGACCTGCGAGATAGAAGCTAATTCCCTTCTATAAAAAGGAATTATTATAGTTATAGAAGACTTCCCTTCTATAAAATAGGAAGGACCCGCGATCATAGAAGTTTTCCCTTCTATAAAAAGGAAACTCAAAGAGAATAGAAGCTTTCCCTTCTATAAAAAAAAAAGGAAAATCAGTGGGATAGAAGTTATTTTCTCTTCTATAAAAAAGGAATTTTAGCACGAATAGAAGACTTCCCTTCTATAAAATAGGAAGATAGATACCGAATCGAAGGGAAAGGGGGCACAATCGCCCCCTAGTGCGCAAGAGGTTCTAAATAACTAGCTAAAAAAGCAGGCTATTAAGCAACAAGCAACTATTAACAAGCTATTAGAGAAGCTAGAGAGCCTATCTATTGCTATAAATAGTTGTATAGAGGGTGTGGAGCAGGCTAAACCTACTAGTCAGAATCTAGAATAATAACCTATTTAAGCATAATAAGTTAAATCTAGCTCTATATAAGCTACCTTTAATAATTTAATTATTAAGGAATTTAATAAGAGAGTTTATAGCTTTCTAGAGACTACTAGGCTTAAAGGAGCTGAAAATTTTAAACAATAAAAACAAGCCCTAGCTATCTAATTTAGAGCTTTAGGCATGCCTAATTTTCTAGATAAACCAGAGAGTTCTAGAGCGCTAGGGGACCCTAACTAAGCTATTATCCTAATATTACTAAGGGATAGTTATACAGAAGGTCCACAGGCCGCTATAACTTAGTAAATATCACCTAAAGAAGCCTATAATTTACTTATAAGGTAGTATTTACATAGCGTTAAAATCCAAAGAGGGTCTCTATATTTAGAATTTTATAACCTAAATTTTTAGAATTATAAGGGATCTTTAGAGTCCTTTAATATAGTCTTTAATAATCTACTAGCTAGATTATTAATTTCTAGGGTACTAATTAATCCTATTAATTAGGTTAATTAATATCTTTAATCCCTTAAATTAACCTTCCCTTAGTAAGCTAAGAGGCAATGATTTAGTATACATACAAATAGGGCTATAGGGGCACCTATAGAAGCCCTAAACCTTTAATTTCTAATAGCTAACCTTCTAGCAGAACAGAGGGATAAATCATGTATAGTATCTAAAGCTTTGAATTATAAGGCTAAAGACTAAGAAAAGGGTGCTAAAGAGAAAGAAAAAGCCCCTAAAGGTTAGAAGAAAAAGAAAGAAAACTCTAAAGAAAATAAGAGCTTTTCTAATTCTAATTCTAAGAAAAAGAAAAAGAAAAAGAAGTAAAAGGGTTCTAAATTAGATAAAAAGGATAATAAAGACTCTATAAAGGGGTCTTTTATACTAGGAAATTATAACCTTTCTAATAGTACTCTTAAACTATATAAGAAACCTAGTCTTTATAAGACTAGTTATAAGAGCTCTAGTAATAGTAGCTCTAAATCTAGCTCTAGTAAATTAGATAATAAAAAACAAGAAATTAAGACCTTAAATAGTTTTAATTATTATAGTAAAGACATAAAAAAGGCCTTATTATATAATATAGGTTTAACTGTATATATAGTTAATTCTAGGGAGGTCTTTAGAGATTATACCCCTTATAAAAAGGGGGAATCTAACCCTATTATAACTAGTGGTAGTCCTATTTACGCTAAGGGTTACAGTAGTGCTGTTTTTAAGGTCCTATATCAGAAAAATCCAACTAAATATAGGACCTTAGTGCTTAAAGATACGCTGTATTTTCCTTAGCTTAATGTTAATTGTTAAAAATAAGACCTATTTTTAGCCCTTTCTAGTCAAAGAACCTTTATATTACTAAGCTTGCACTGCAAGCTTGACAGCTGCACTGCAGCTGTCAACGGTTGCGAAGGTGGTTACAAATGACCATGTTGCAGCTGTTAACAGCTACGACTAACCGTGTGGATAACTAAAAGGGTGTGATCCACGTAGGCGCAGTCATTCAAAATTTGGCGTAGTTATGTAAAATTCGTTATTTTTAGACATAAAAACTAGAGCCTTCTTATATTTAGTTAGTGTTTTTATAGCGCATACCCTAGGTAATTACTATACCTCTAAAAGGCCCCTATTTATAATATACTAAGATAGTAAGGGCTAGTTAGATAGCTATAAGTAGGAAGCTATTAAGAAAAAGTTATATTTTTACTACTAGTATAGTAAAAAAGAGTACGCTAAATATTTTAGTATACTTTAGTTAAATTAGCGCACTCTCTAGCTAAACTAGTGTACTCTATATTCTCTAATGTGCTAATAGAGATAAACTTCTTTTCTTTAAAGTAATTTCTATTAAATTTAGTTAAAGATAATAATAATAATAATAACCTATACCTTACTATTACTATATTAGTTCTTTATAATATTTCTTTTATTTAAAACTTACTATAAAATAATACTAATCCTCCTATAACTATAAGGTATAGATTACTAATAGCCTTAATAGCCTTTTATAAGAAAGTCCTTTATATTTCTACTAATTTAGGGTTTTAAAATATCTTCTATATATTAAAGGCTATGTTTTTTAACCTCTATTAATAGCTTTAAAATAATATAGATATTAGGCTTACTAAAAACTAGTTAGTTAAGTAAATAGTTATAATTTTCCTATAGATTATAGTATTTAATAAGCTATAGTAAAATATAGCTTTTTATTTTAAATTAGGCTAGTTATTAGTATTAAGGATCTTCTATAGGCTAATTAATTTAATAAGGCGTTTATATACTACTTTTATTTATTAACTAGAGCTAGATTATATTTCTATATATATTATATTAGATCTAAGCAAACGCGCGTTCTATAGTGTAATAGGTGCTATTAATAGTATATATATACCTATATTTATTCTAGTAGTAAAGTAGTAGTAATTCTTCTTTTAAAAGAGTAATATATCTTAAAATATACTAGTAGCTATGAATTTTAATAATAATATCTTTATATATATATTAGCAGGCGCTAAGGGATTAATTTATAATAGACTACTACTTTAAACCGCTTTAACTAGGTTATTCTAAATATATAGAAAGTGTTTTTACCTTATAAATATAGGATTTTATACTTAAGCTAGTTTACTTATACCCTTTATAGGTATTTACTATTATTTAAATAAGAATCCTAATAATAAAGAAGGGCTAAAAATAAGGGCTAAGCTTTTTAATCTTTAGTATACTATTCTTTAAGTAGTAGTTAAGAAAGTCTTTAGGTATTATAAGTAAAAGTTTAAGATAATTTACTATAGCATTACTAAGTATAACTTTCTAGATTAGATTAAGAT
Source organism: Epichloe bromicola (assembly GCA_023658445.1). Taxonomy (NCBI): domain Eukaryota; kingdom Fungi; phylum Ascomycota; class Sordariomycetes; order Hypocreales; family Clavicipitaceae; genus Epichloe; species Epichloe bromicola. The sequence goes on from CP098270.1 coordinate 3,435,923, forward strand.
TATTTATACTATAATAGGCTTATTTAACTTTATTAAGTTAGGTAGTATTACACTAGAAAAGTAAGGTAAGCTTAACTTAGAGGTATTAAATAAGGATAAACGCTAGCTTATTAAAGAGGCTTATAAGCTAGTAAATAGCTTTAATATAAGAGGAAGTCTAATAGTGTAGTAAAGTATTATTATAAAGAGAGGCTTTTATAGTTATTAGTAATACTAGTAAGAGAGAGGTATTAAGATCCCTAAGAATAGAAGTCTTTAATAAGGGAGGAATTATTAGGTAGGTAGTTATAAGGTTATTAGGTAGGTAGCTATAAGGTTATTAGGTAAGTAGCTATAAGGTAAGGGAGATAAAACCATAAGTAGTGTAAATTTTATATAGGTAAAAATGCTAGTAATCCTTATGCCTAAGCTAATTTTACTATAACCTTCTAGCCTCTTCCTTTACCTTTATAACCTTACTTTCTAAACCTCCTCCTCTACCTTTATAACCTCTTCCTTTACCTTTATAAATAACCTCTTTCTTTTACCTTTATAAATAATAGCTAAAGTCTATAGTTATAAAAGCCTCTTTATCCTTACTTCTAAGCTTATTCTAAAGCACTATATTCTTTAGATTTTCCTTAACCTAGCTTATTACTTTTAATATCTAAGTAATACTATAGCTTTTATAAAAAAATATATAGTTCTCTAATGCCTTTTTAAACTTACTATCTAATAGGTTACTATGCTAGATAGTATATATATAAGAGTACTCTTACTTCTAAACTTAAGAAAACGCTAACTTAAGTGCTATAGAAACCACTTTTACTATTAATTAATTTATATTTTTCTTCTAAATTCTCTAAACTAGTGTGCTACTTAGGGTAGATCTACTAGAAGAAGGTAATAATCCCCCTCTAGTAAAGCTTAGGGTTAACCCTCTAGAGCTTAGAGTTACTATAACCTAACAAATTTGTTTTAATATAAGTATAGTAATAGGTTATATTAATTATGCTAAGGCAAAGGGATTATCCCCTCTAGTTAGATTAATAGTCTTAAGCTAATTAATGCTATTATCCTTAACTATTTTACTAGTCCCTTATTAATTATTATCTTTATCTATTAGATCCTTAAGAGATTAGGCTACTACTATAAAGCCTAGATTATTACTTACTTCTAAAATAGTACCCCTAGCTAGTAAGTCCTTTAAAAAGATATTACACTAAGTATTATAGGTAATATTATTAGTAACTAAGAGTGGCTAGGTTATAACCTTTCTCCTAATTATACTAAACTTCTTTTTAAGTAGCTTAGTATTTATATTACTTATTTTAAGCATATACTCTACCTTATTATATTATATACTAGAATAGCTTTTTACCTATAAGAACACTTACTAATAGTCCTATAAGCTATAATACTTTTATTCTACTTATTTTATAATCTATTTACACTAAGGGTAATAATCTTATAAAGTAAGGATAATATCTTATAAAGTTAATTAAGTTATACTATACTTTATACTATTTAATTTACTATTAACCTAGGCTTTATAAAGCTTCTTTAGTAAGTAAATTATTTACTTATTAGTTTACCTTATACTAGTACTACGCTAAGAAGTAGTAGATTAACTAGGCTATAAAGCGCTTTAAGACTAAGAAGAAGATATTTAAAGAAGAAGAGTATAAAGGTAAAGGGAATTATCTAATAATAATAATAACTTCTTTATAGGGGAAAAGCCTTTAATAATATATAAGGGGCTAGGGTAGTGTAAAATCTCTTTACCCCCTTATATATTAGTAAGGAAAGGTACTATAGATAGTATAAAGTAAGCTCTCCACCTATATCTATAGCTAAATTATACCTAGCCCCGTCTGGAGTGCGCTAGCTTTTAAACGACTGCGCCTACGTGGATCACACCCTAATGTTAATTAGTGTTATAGGCACGAGTGTGCCCACAACCCTAACCACAAGTAATTAGGTAAGCTAGGGTGACATAAGTAGACTACCCTATAGTGGTGATGTAAGCAGCTTACCCTGTAGCTATCTTTAATAGCAATTTTCTCTTTAACTAGAGGTTATATAAAAAGTCTTATATATAGCAAATTATTACTAGAAGACAAGGCTTTCTTTTTATATAGTAATATTTTTTAGACTAAAATTTGGTGCATATAGGTTACTAGTATGTATAGTAGTAAGTTGATTTTTTAGATTTTATATATAAATAAATTTTACGGAAAATAAAAAGTGGCTTGCGAGACCCCGCTAGCAGCCTAGGCCTGCTAATATAGTTAGTAGGTTTATAAGAGGAAGAAGATCTTTTTAATCTAGCTAGTTAGCTAGGCCTCTTAACTAATAGCCGCATTGCCTAAATAAACTAACTAAAAATCAATTCTATTGCTTTATTAGTTACTATAAAGTAATCTAAATTAAATTCTATTAGTTAATAACTACTACTACTTCCGTTGCGTTGCGTTAATAAGAATTAACGTTGTGGCTCTATTGGTCCTAGACCGTAGAGCTTGCACTTGTACAGCTGTTGCCAGCTGGCATTAGCTCCCTACATTTTAATATTAATATAGTTAGCGGTCTTACGCATTATATATCTAGTGGTTACCTTATAAAGAACCGTCTTTATCTTAAAGATAAGTCTTATATTACAACCTTAGTGTCAGGAGCGTAAGGGATAGAGACAGGATCATCACATAATAGAGCACTGGCAGGACCTCGGACCCACTAGGTTAGGGAGGGGCTAGCTAGTAGCTAGATAGTTATATAAGCGTAGGGTAAGGTATTTAGCAAGGACTGCCTATATTCTTATAGAAGGTTAGAGCTTAAAACCTATATATACCTACCCCTAGGTAGTACCTTTCTAGCTATAACTATAAATCTAAGCTATTACTCTATTCTATTATCTTTTAACCCTTAAGTTATAATAAAATAAGCTCTTAATCCCTTTAGGGTAATAGACTATTAGCTAGATTATAATATTAGTATACTAGAGAATATCTATATAAAATATACCTATACCCCCTAGTAGTAATACTATAAATAAGTAGGGTAGTAGTAATATAGTAAATACTTAAATAATAAATACTAATAATTAAGTATATTAGATACTACCTAAGACTAATCTAGATAATAATACTAGAATTAAGAATAATAGCGTTAAGGAGGTAGTGTAATAGTATTATAATATTATATAAGCTAAGCTATAATATATATAGAAAATATAGGAAATTCTATAAATAGAAGTAAAAATTAGGAAGCTTTAGGTAAACCTACTATTAGTTAGAACCTAGTAGGGACCTATAAATCTACCTCCTTAGGTTAGACTAGCTACTCCTATACCTACTTTACTAATAAGTACTAAGTAAGTAGTAAATATATACTAATATAGTATTATTAAGATATAGCTATAGATACTATTATATAAGGGGAATACTTATAAAAACCTCTAGAATTTCCTAGTAGACTTAAATATATTATTTAAATTAGACTAATATACCTTTTATAATAATATAATAAAGGTAGCCTATACTAGTAGATACCTTACTAATAATATAAAGTAATAATAGATATGCTATATAGCTATAGATAGTTATATAAAATATAAGGACTATAATTAGGTAAGCTTTATTATATAGCTAAAGACTAGAATAATAGATAAGGACACTAGATACTTAGAAGTAACTAGGTTATTACTAAATCTTTAGTAGGGTAATAGCTAATTATTTTAAGCCTTTATTAGGAATTAGACTAAGGTTAAATCTAACCTACCTAAACTAATCCTAATATAACTAAGAATCTATATATTTATTAATAGCCTTAATAATACTATAAGGAAGTAAATACTTAGCTAGGAGTTTCTAATTACTTAGAGCTAGTTATAGGGCTAAGGTAAGAAAGTAAAGGTAGTAATAAAACTAATATAGAGTTATAAGAAGAGTTAAGATAATAAGAAGAAGTAATAGTAATTAACTTTACCTATAGATAACTTATAGTAATAGAATAAAGGGTAAGTAGGAAGATTACCTATTATATATTATAAATATAGGAAGCCTAGATATATCTTAATAGCTTACTATTTATTAGACTACTCTATTTATAAGAGTAATAAACACACTATAGAGAAGCATAATAATAGTAGTAATAAAGTATCTAATCCTAATAAGATACTACTTTTATCTATATAAACCTAGGATAGGGGGCTTATTATAGATAAATTAGTGGACCTAAGAGTTAGAGTCTATGTATCTCTATAATAAGATTACTAGTAGGTAGTAGTAAAGGCGCTAATAGATTTAGGTATATAATCCTTAACTATATACCTAAAGTTATTATCTAAGGAGGATTAGAAAAGAGTTAAAAAAATAGATTAAAACCTTAAAAGTATAAGTAGGGATATAGTTCTATATTAGGGAATTCTAAGGAGATTAATATTAATAAAGAATAGTATAGGGTTTATAAAGGTCTACTAAGTTAGCTACTTTATTACTAATACTAGAGAAGGGCTACTACTAAGTATAGACTAGATTAGAGAATATAAACCTATAGTAATATATTAAAAAGAGAAGTTTTAGAGATACCTAGTAATAAGGGAGCGCCTCTTATATACTTAGGGTAAGTAGAGAGTATATAGAGTATTAAAATAGTTAGTAATTACTTTAGTACTAGGTTTAGTAAAAGTTATCTTAAATAGCCTAAAGAATAGGAAGGGAAAAGAACTAGAAAAGGACCTACTAGTAGACTTACTAAAGCTAATTTAGGAAATAAGTAGTAAGGAAGTAGTAATAGTCTTAGAGTATACCTATAAGTTATATAAGTAATATATTATAGCTAACCTAAGATCCTTAGATAGTCTAAGTAATAAGTAACCTATAAGTAACCTAAGTAACTAAGTATAGATAAACTAGAGCTTCTAGAGGAATACTTAGAATTTAAAGATATATTTAATAAGGATTTAGTAGGAATACTTCCTAAACTAGGGGGCTATACTTATATAATTAAATTAGAAAAAGGGAAAACACTACCTTAGGGACTAATATATAACTTAGCTAAGAAAGAGCTAGAGGTGCTTAGGGAGTATCTTATAGACATATAGTAAAAGGGATAGATTAGAAGATTAGTTAGCCTAGCTAGGGCCCTGATTTTATTTATTCTAAAGAAAGGAGGGAAATTAAGGCTTTATATAGATTATAGGGGCCTAAATAAGATTACTATTAAGAATAAGTCCCCCTTACTACTAATTACTAAAATCCTTAATTACTTAAAAGGCATAGTTATTTAGATAAAACTTAACTTAATAGATATATACTACTAGCTATATATCCACTTAGGTAATAAGTAGAAGATAGCGTTCTATTATAGATATAGGCACTTTAAGTATCTTATAATACTATTTAGATTAGTTAACGCGCTAGTGACTTTCTAGGAGTATATTAATAAGGTCCTTAAGGATATTATAGATAATATCTATATTATCTACCTAGATAATATCCTAATCTATAGCAGTAATATAGCTACTTACACGGGCTATGTTAAATAAGTCCTAAGTAGACTTTGTAATATAAAGCTTTTTATTAACCTAAAGAAGTGTTAATTTTTAGTTATAGAGGTTAAATTCTTAGGATTTATTATATCTAAGAAAGGTATTATAATAGAACTATTAAGGGTAGAAGTAATTATAATATAGCTAATACCTTATAGTATCCTAGATATCTAATTATTCCTTAGGTTTACTGGATTTTATTAATATTTTATTAAGTAGTATAGTAAAGTAGTTATTCTATTAATAAACTAACTTAAGGGGGGATAACTAGTAACCTTTAAGCTAGAACCCTATAAGCTAGCTATATTTAGAGAACTCTAGAGGTTATTCTAGGAAGCACTAATTTTAGTGCACTTTAACCCACTTACTCTATTAAGAGTAGAGATAGATATATTAGGTTTTACTATTAGAGTAATACTTATAATATTAGTACTAGGTTACTAGCACCTAGTTATATATATATTAAGGAAGTTAACTAATACTAAGTTACACTACCCTATACTAGATACTAAATTATTAGTAATCTAAGAGGCTTTTAGGGTATAGAGGCATTACCTAGCGTACTTAACTTACCTAATTATAGTAGTAATAGATTACTTAAACTATAAGTACCTAGCTATAAAGCTATAGCTAACTAGTAGGTAGGTAATAGTGCTTAATAAGCTATGCCTATTTAACTTTAGGATTAAATATAGGGCTAGTAAGTTAAACCCTACTAATATATTATTAAGAAGGGTAGATTATATAAGTAAGGATAGGAAAGTAGAGGTAGTAACCTTATAGCTACTAAACTTCTTATCTAAGTTTATAAATACTAATTAATAGGAACTCTATAGTAGTAATAGGAACACTATAAGTTCTATTATATTATTATTTAATATAGTAGATAGTTAGTTATAAAGACCTTATAATAGTAATAGGAATATCTAGGGTTTTAAGAAAATGTAACTTAGCTATATTTTTAAGGAAGCTATAAGACTAGATATTATTAAAAGGGGTGTTCTAGCTAGTATAGTTACTAGTAAGCGGTAAGGGCGCCTCTTAGAAACACTGCTTAACTATAGTATACCTATAAGACTAGAAGTAACTTATAAGCTAGCTACTTATAGAGATATTATAGCGAGGATCTAAGCTATGTAAAGAACCTCTTCTAAGTTTAACTCTAATACTTAGGATAATAGCTTAGAATTAGATATTCTAATTTAAGTATTATTATTAGGTATATAGTAAAATAATAAGTTTACTATATATTAGAGAAAGCTACTTAAGAGTAGTAACTTAGAAGTATTATAGATATAGTTAATTAGACCCTCTAAGCTATTAATATTTAAGAGTTAAGTTTATATTCCTTAGGGGATAAGAAAAGAGATTTTACTACTAATACATAATAACCCTACTACTAGGTATTAGGGAGTTAGTAGGACGCTTTATTAAATTATAAGTTAGTACTACTAGCTATTAATAAAGAAAGATATAAAGGTATATATTAGTACCTATATAAACTATTAAGTTTTAAAGCTAAGGTATTATAAGCTATATAGTAAGTTAGCTACTCTACTAAAGCTAGATTACCCCTTTTAAGAACTATTAATAGATTTTATTACTAGATTACTACTAGTTAAAGACACTAACTAGACCTATAATATAATCTTAGTAATTATAGACTATTTTATAAAGTATAGTATCTATATCCCTATTTTAATATAACTAATAAGTAATAGGTTAGCTACTATATTCCTAGAATATATCTTTAGAGATTATAGAGCCCTAGAAGGTATTATAATAGACTAAGGTTTTATATTTATAAGCGGATTCTAGATAACCTTTTACTATCTTATTATAACTAAGTGGCTACTAAGTATTGCTTTTTACCTATAGATAGATAGGCAGATAGAATAATTAAACTAGGTCCTAGAATATTATTTAAGGGCTTTCTCCTACGCTAAATAAACTAACTAGGCTAATAACCTATTAATAGTATAATTTATATATAATACTAGTAACCATATAACTTATAGCTACACACTAGTAGAGGCATTATAAGGGTATAACCCTAGGGGCCTATAGTAAGTAGTACCTAATATTCTACTTATAAATAATTAGGCTAAGAGTAGAGTATTATTACTAAGAGAGAAATATATAGTAATTAAATAGCTTCTAATTAACTTATAAGCTTAGTATAAGAAATACTATAACTAAAAAAGGACCCTAAAGAGATTTAAAGTTAGTAATTATATTCTACTATCTATAAAGAATATTAACCTAAGATAGCTAAGTAGGAAGTTAACTATAAAGTACCTAGGCCCTTATAAGATTATAAGGGTAGTTAGGAGTTATAGACTAGCTTACTAGCTAGAATTACCTACTAGAATATGGTTATATAATATATTTAATATTATAAGCCTTAAACCCTTTAAAGGGGACCTAAGTAATATAGTAGATACTTCTTTACTATAAGATAATATTAAGGATAATAAGTAAGAGTTTAAGGTAGAAAGAATTATCTTATATTATTATAATAGTAGGCATTATAAGTACCTAGTTAAATAGAAGGGCTATAATAGCTTAGAGAATTTATAGGTATTAAAGAGGGATTTTATTATAAGGGATATTATCTATAACTATAAGTAGTAACTAGGTAGCTAGGTTATAGTAGTAAAACCGCCCTTAGTAAATAACATAAGGCGATACCCTATAAATATAGTAAATAATGTAGGGTAATATTCTAAAAAGATATAATTATATTACTCTTATAATTATAATATAACTACCTAGTAATAATTACTTAAAAAGTATTTCTTTATCCCTACCCTTACCCCTATTTTCCCTAGAGACTATAGTAATAATAAGTATAGGAGCCTTTAGAGGCATAGGGGCCTTATTATTAGAAGAGTTACCTTCCCTATATATAAAGATATAGAGCTCTCTAGGTAACTTAGAAAAACTAATATAAGTAGGAAGCCTAGAGGTATAAAGAGTAAACTACTAGTAAGTTAGTAAAGAAGTGCCTATAGATATTTAAGAGACTTACTATTAGGATATTCTTATATATATAGTAAAGATAGTTTATAATATTAATTTAGACCTTAAGGTTAGTAGTATTAGCTAGCTATACTATAGTAGTGTGCTTATTATACTTAGCTTCCTAGGCTACTTTAGTAGCTACCTAAGTATAATAAATATACCTATGCTTATTAGTGTTTTTAGTTTTTAGGAGGGTATTATATAGTTTCTACTTAGTATAAATAAGAGACTATTAGTATATTAGTAGTAATTAAGTTAAGAGGACTAGGGATATACTTACTTTATTAAGGTAGTAGTAATCTCCCTTAGGCATAGCTTTAATAATATTAAATAGCTTTTTATAAAGCTATATAATTTAAGTAAGGCACTAGTAGTAGGTTAGTGTCTTAAAACTAGAGATTTAGAATAGGTAGTTATACTCTAATATATATCTTATTATTTTAGGTATAATAGGTGTATTTAGCTAAGTTTACTACTATAGGTTAGTAACTATAAGAAGTAAAGAAGTAGTAAGATTATACTATAAGAGTTATTATACTCTATAGGAAAAGGTTTATTCTCCTTAAGATACTAAGGAATAGTATAGGTGCTATTCTTAGGCTATATATTCTATATAGTAACCTACTAACTACACTATATATATAGAATTTTAGTGTTACTAGCTATAAGTTAGTAGTAATAACCTAGTAAGGAAGTAGTAAACTTATATAGAAATTTTAGATATTATTCTCTTTTAAGGTAACTTCTCTAGTAACTTCCCTAAGGGTTTATTCTATAAAGGTAGACCTAGTAGTGGAGTAGGAGTTAATAAATAGATTTTAGATATTATAAGCTAGCTATAGGTTAGTAGTAAGGAAGTAGTAAAGGGAAGATAAGTAAAGATAAAGAAACTTATAATAGTTAGATAGTATATAAAGGAAAGGAAGCATATATATAAGGGGGGAAGATCTAGTCCTTTTTATATTAACTATAGACCCCCTAAGTAATCTACATACTATATATAGCTAATATAGGGATTATAATATTTACTATTATTATTACTATCTATAAATATACTAGTAGCTATAAATATATAGTAACCGCACTACTATATTACTAAGACCTATAAATAAGTTTATTTATATATATAGTATCTAATACCCTATCTATTTAACCTAATTATAAAATTTAATATAGGGTATCCACTCTCTTAGAACTATTAGTATAAGGCAAAGAGTATCTACTTCACTATATTAGAGTAGTAGATAGGTTACTATTTAGGATTAATAGATAGGGGGATAATAATATTCACACCCTAGTATTATTAGTGTTATTATTTTTAATAATATATTACGCTATAATATATTATACCTAACCTAAACCCCCTATTAACTATAGCCTCTAGGACTATATAGCGTAAATACCCTAAGTAAGTAGCTTATTATATAATTAAGGATAATTATATAAAGAGAGGGTATTATATTAGAAGCATAAGGGATAGAGATAGGATTATTATATAATAGAGCACTAGTAGGACCTTAGACCTACTAGGTTAGGGAGGGGCTAGCTAGTAGCTAGATAGTTATATAAGCGTAGGGTAAGGTATTTAGCGAGAACTGCCTATATTCTTATAGAAGATTAGAGCTTAAAACCTTTACACACCCGCCCCTAGGTAGCACCTTTCTAGCTGCGACTATGAATCTAAGCCATCACTCTGTTCTATTATCTTTCGACCCTTAAGTCGTGACACTTAGATATAGAAAAACATGGTTTTTTCTTTTACGTTAAAAACCAACCTACACTAAATTTGCATAAAGGGCCCTGTAATTCTCATTATATCTAACCTTTTACCTATGCTAGCTTTAAGTGTTATAGTTACCCTATAGAGGTTTAAATTCCCTCTAAAAAGCCGGATTAGGCTTCTAATTTAGATAAAATTGACAAAAATAATAATAATATTAAAGAAATCGTACAGGATAATTTAGGGGAATTAGTCCCTTCTTCTTTGCCTATAGCCCTAGGTTAGGTCCCTTATAAATCTAAGGAAATAGATTTAGGGGTGTTAGAGGGCCCTAGTAATAGCAAAGGGTCCCTAATACCTCTCTAAGAGGCCTATAATTCTTAAGGGGCCTAGCAGGGGACTAGTGAAGAAGGCCCTAATCTAGATCCTAATTTAGGCCCTAAAGATCTTTAATATTAATAGTTGTTAGAACTAGCTAGCCTATAGCACGTATAACTAGGGCACCTAGGGCTTCCTTTACTAAAGAAAACTAACTTAATTACTAAAGGAATCCCTAATTTTTCTAAAATTAAGGATAAGGACTTTAAATATATAGCTTATAACTAATCTAAAGTAGTAAGAAGACCTAGGAAATTAGCTATCCCTAACCCCCCTAGAGCTCTAGATTAAATAGAGGGGGATACGCTAAAAATCAGTCCTATGCCGTATAATAAATAGTTAATTTGCTTATTTCTAGTTAATTAAAAAACTAGATATAAGTAGGTGTTCTTATTACCTAATAAGGAAGGCCTAACTATTTATAGGGCTATTAAAGGCTTCTTTAGAGGGCTTAAAAATTAACTAGGTTAATATCCTAGGCACCTTTACTTTAATAGGGGCTAAGAAATTAATTCTAGTTATTAAGATTAGTTAAATTCTAAAGGGATTAAATTTATAACTTCTAGTCCCTATATCTATAAGCAAAATAGATTAGCAGAGCGTTCTATTTAAACTATTCTAGATTAATTAAGGGCTACTATTTAGTGGGCAAAATTACCATTATTTTTATAGTGTTTTATATTACCTATAGTTATTAACCTTGTTAATATAACTACTAATACTACTAAGGATTAAAGCCCTAAATAACTACTATCTAGGGAGCTAGATAGGCCCTATATAACTAATATTAGTAGTATTAGGGCTATAGGATCTTACTATAAGATTCTAATTCCCCTTAAAAAATAACTAAAAGCCTAAAAGTTAGTAGCTAGAACTATCCCTAGAAGACTCCTTACTACACTAGGTTTAAACACCTACCTAGTGTATATCCCTTCTAAAAGACTAGTTATAAAAACTAGTTTTATTAAGATTATAGAACCTATAGGCCCTGTTTCTAAAGGCTTACCTAGGATTTCTATAGGGGATAACCCTTTAGAGAGGGAAAATCTAGATAATTAACAAGATCTAGATTGTGGTTTAAAGGATTACCCTATAGATAATATAGGGGACCCTATAGGTTAAGAAAAACTACCTATAGGACCTAATTAACCCCCTAAAGGTCTAATTCTAAAAGCCCTAGAGAGAGCGTAGCCTATATCTTAACTAGGAAATTAGATTTTGACTCTAGACCTGATTTCTAATAAAGTTACTAACTTTAACCCTAATATTAACCCTATAGATGTTAATATTAGTTTCTTTTCTTCTCTAGATATTATAAAAGAAATCTACTTTAAGGTATAGGAAAAGCTAAAGGAAAAGAACCCTAATAGCCCTAAACCTAAGACCTAGAAGTAAGCTATATCTAGTCCTAAAAAGGATAAATAGATACAAGCTACCTTTAAAGGATTTAAATAGCTTCTAAAGGCTAGTACTTTTAAATTTATAAGGAAAGACAAAATCCCTAAGGGCTAAAAAGTACTAAAAAATAGGCTTGTTTATAAGCTTAAAAAGGATAAAGAAAATAATCCTTTAAAATATAAGGCTTAACTTATTACTAAGGGATTTATACAAATTAAAGGTCTTAACTATCTAGAGACCTTTACCGCTATAAGCATTCCCCCTAGCTAGAGGATTTTACTAGTCCTAGTGGCTTAGAATAACTAGGAAATTAAATAGATTAATTTTATAGGAGGTTTTCTTAATAGTAAGCTATAATAATAGATTTATATAGTTATTCTAGATGGATTTATTAAATTCCTTAAAGTAAATCCTAACCTAGCTAAATTAGCTAGAAGTTTTAGCTAGAAACCTTCTAAAGATTAAGTAATTTTATTATAGAAATCTTTATATAGCCTAAAATAGAGCTTAAGGGAGTAGTAATAAGCATTAATAGTAGTGCTTAAATCCCTAGGGTTTAACCCTCTAATATTAGACTTAGTAATATTCTTTAATCCTTTTACTAAAACCTTTATTATTACTTATATAGATAATTATCTTCTAATTAGACTAGATTTACATTATATCTAAAGACTTAAGAAAGAACTTTATAAAGTCTATCTAATAGAAAATAGGGGGCTTGCTAAATTCTTCTTAGGGGTTTAAATTATTTAAGATAGGCCTAATAGAATACTAAAAATCTATTAATCTTAGTATATATTAAAAGCTTTAAACTAATTTAATATACTAGATAGTAAGCCTATTAGTATACCTCTTTAGCTAGGTATTTTAGCTACGTAGATAACTAAGCTTTTAATAGCTAGTGATATTAAGCTTTATTAGTGTATTATAGGGACTATAATATACCTAATATTGCTTATAAGGCCTAATGTAGCCTTTATAGTTTAGTGGCTATTAACTATACTAGCTAGTCCCTATATAGAGCACCTAAATATAGCTAAAAATCTACTAAGGTACCTATCTAGGACTAGATTCCTTGCTATTATCTATAGGGGTAACCCTAAAGGTATAGCTAGCAAAAGCCTAATAGGTTATTATAATAGTAATTTTACAGGGGATAAAAAGACCTCAAAATTAACCTATGCTTATCTATTTAAGCTAGCTAGCGGACCTATTAGCTAGAAGTTAAAGAAATCTAGTACAATAGCTTTATTAACATTAAAAGCTAAATCTAACGCTATCTACAAGACCTTCTAGGAGCTATAATAGCTTTAGAGTCTATTTAAGGAGCTAAAAACCCCTATTTCCCCTCCTATTTAGATATTTTATAATAATTAAGGCGCTATAACTACTGCTTATAACCCTGCCTTATATAGTTATACTAAACATACCCTATTAAAGTTTAACTATATTAGGTAATAGGTTTTAGCTAGTTTAGCTAAGATTAAATATCTAGATACTAAGTTAATGCCCGTAGATAGTCTTACAAAACCTCTTATAAGACCTCTTTATTAGGCTTTTATTAAGCTTCTAGGGCTTAATAACTTCTAAAACTAATAACCAATAACCCTTTAATAGAGAACCAAAAACAACATTAAAAAAGGGAGCTATATATAACTATAGCTAGGATTCAAAAGGAGGCTTTTTATCTTTTCCTGTTTTTCCCTTTTCTTTACTATTTTTACCTAAAAGTTATTGCTTACCTTATTATAATCTTATATGCTTTTATTTGCTTATATATAAGTCTTTTATAAAGAGGGTATTAAAAATAAGACCTATTTTTAGCCCTTTCTAGTTAAAGAACCTTTATATTACTAAGCTTACACTATAAGCTTAATAGCTACACTGTAGCTATTAATAGTTATAAAGGTAGTTATAAATAACCACGTTGTAGCTATTAATAGCTATAACTAACCGTGTAAATAACTAATATTAATTAGTATTATAGGCACAAGTGTGCCTATAACCCTAACTACAAGTAATTAGGTAAGCTAGGGTAACATAAGCAAACTACCCTATAGTAGTAATATAAGTAGCTTACCCTATAGCTATCTTTAATAGCGATTTTCTCTTTAACTAAAGGTTATATAAAAGTCTTATATATAGCAAATTATTACTAGAAAATAAGGCTTTCTTTTTATATAGTAATATTTTTTAGACTAAAATTTAGTGTATATAGGTTACTAGTATATATAGTAGTGAGTTAATTTTTTAGATTTTATATATAAATAAATTTTGCGGAAAATAAAAAGTGGCTTACAAGACCCCGCTAGTGGCCTAGGCCCGCTAATATAGTTAGTAGGTCTATAAGAGGAAGAAAATCTTTTTAATCTAGCTAGTTAGCTAGGCCTCTTAACTAACAGCTACATTACCTAAATAAACTAACTAAAAATCAATTCTATTGCTCTATTAGTTACTATAAAAGTAATCTAAACTAAATTCTATTAGTTAATAACTGCTACCACTTCCGTTACGTTACGTTAATAAGTGTGAGAACAAAGGATAGCTAGGCAAGAGGTATAGGGCACTTATGTATTTACTAAAGCTTACTAGGTCTAAGTGTTGTGCGCGCGAGTTACTAGCTTTTATCTAGCGGCTTGCTAGTGTTATATAGACCTAGCCCTAGGCCTAGCATGCCTATAGGGTGTGCACGCTATATTATAGGCAGGGCCTTATAATTACCTCCCTACTTATAGCTAGGCTCCTAAATAGCTTTTACTAGCTACTTTATAGCTATTTACTAACTAGTAATAGCCTCTAAAATAATAATAAATAATAAATAGAGTTTAACTATAAATTCACCTATAATTCTTTATTATATTATATACTCTTCCTTTCTATAACTATAGTAATTTTTTAATTATTTCTTATGCCTTTAGTTTCTATCCCTTCCTAGTCCTTAATTACTATATATTTATTATAGAAGATAAGTATATTCCTTTAAAAAAATATAGCTATATATATTATTTATATACTAGATATACTAAGTTTAAGAAATATCCCCTAGCTAAGCCTATATTACTATAGATTAACTATTAATTTCCCTATAATCTATTTATAGATCCTTAGAAGATAAAATATTCTAAGCACTATACCTAATACTATAACTATAGTAATTCTTATAAAACTATAAGTATACTACTTTTTCTATATTTTTTAGTCTTATTTTACTAATAAATTCCTATAGGCTATAGCTATAATAAGGGGTAATTTTATTAATCTCCTTATAGTTTTAGATTAGGCCTAAATACTTATAGATATCTATAGTAATATAGTAGAGGAAGACCCTAAGGACTACCTATTTTTAAAGGCCTCTTACTTCTATATTACTAAGTATTACCTTTATCTAATAATAGGGTTTAACTATATAAACATATTATACTATATTACTTTTAGCTTAACTAGGGCTATAAAGGTTTATTAGGTTTATCTCTTTACTATATATTTACTAGTCTCTTACTTATATTTAGTAGTAGTATACCTCTATTATATACTAATAGTATATAGTATTATAATAGTAGCTACTTATTATAATATTCCTAAGCCTAATTCTAGGGTATATAAGTATTATAGTTATTCTACCCTACCTTACTATATATTTACTAATTCTTCTATAGCTAAACTACTATAAACTTAAGATTATATAGAATATAAAAATAACTTTATACCTATAATACTTAGACCTAGAATATATCCCCTAGGGAATAGTAAAACATTATTTTACACTAGTAATATACTAGGTAATTACTAAGAATAAGAATAGTGCTAAGTATCTTATTTATAGGGGTTAGGCTTTTTACTATAAGAGGGTAATAATAAAGGGGTTCCCCTTAACCCTCCCTACGCTTTAGGTATATTTTCTTTTATTATTTAGTAAGTAGTCTAAGGTAGTTTATATAGGAGTATAATAGTAGCTAATAAGGCTAGGCCTTTTTATTATAACTCTATATCTCTTTACCTATAACTTACCTATATATTACTACCTTTCTTATATAATCTACTTTAGTAAAATACTTAAATTATATATTAAGCGCTTTCTATATCTTCTACTAGAACCTATTAGTTATATTTACTTAGCTAACCCTTCTATTTTACTAGGTATTTATTACCTTTATAGGTCTTCTTATAGTCCTTAACTTCCTTAACTTTATACTTATCTTCTTTATCCTTAAGGTCTAGTATTAGTATATCCTTATCCCTAGTATCTTTATAGTAATTCTATAGCTTTAATAGGCTTATATAAAATATATTATATAGCTATCTATACTTCTTAGGTAATACTAGTCTATATACTTATTTCCCTATAGTATTAAGTACTTAAAAAGCCTAATAAATCTAGGGATTAGCTTCTATTTTATATCCTTAAGCCTAATATTCTTTACTAATAGTAGTACTAGGTTACCTTAATATAGTATTAATAGCTAGTAATACTAGTTATAGTACTTTACCTAGGTTTTAGTAGCTTTAGCCTAGTTCTCCTTTAGATACTCTCTAACTTTATATAGCTTTATAATATATATATATACTTCTAGTACCTCCCTTTCCTAGCTCTTACCCCTAAGAGCTAGATAAAACTTAGGTAAATAGCCTATAAGTAAATAGTTTAGGGAGTAGCTAGTACTTCTATTTACTATATTATTATAGGTAAATTAAGCTATTAGGAGTAGCTTAGGCTATATTTATTAGTTCTCTATAATAAAATATTAAAGGTAGTGCTTAAGGACTTAGTTTATTCTTTCTATCTACCTATTAGTTTAGGGGTAAAATACTATAGAAAGCCTTTACTTTACCTAAGATAGGTAGTATAGGTCTAACTAGAATTAGCTTATAAAAACTAAACCTCTATTAGATATAATACCCTCTAGGGCTCTAAATTATAGCTTAATCTCTTTATAGAAAAGTTCTACTAATTTAGCTATATTAATAGTAGTAGTTATAGGTAGGAAGACAGAATACTTAGTAAATTAGTCTATAATTACTAGGATTACGTTAGTCTCTTGCTCGCCTACTTATATAATAGGTAACCCTATAATAAAGTCTATTAAGATCTCTATCTATAGTTACCTTAGTATTAGTAGCGATTTAAGGCTTCTATATAGGTAATACCTTCTAGCTACTACCTATTAGCAAACCCTATAGCTTATAATATAATCTAAAATAAACTTACTTATAGCTAGCTACTAAAAGTAATACTTTAGTAACTCTAGAGTGCGCTTAGTCCTAAAGTAACCCACTAGTAAATTATTATAGTATAGCTATAGAAGCTCCTATTATAAAATAGGCTCCTAGGGAATAACTACCTAGTCTTAGTATAATAGAAGACTCCCTATACTATATAACCATAGACTAGCCTTTCCCTTCCCTTTTACTAGGGAGTTATTAATCTTACTATTCTATCTCTATAAATCTAGGTCTTAATCCTATACCTTCTATAGTAGTTATACTAATAGTTTATTTAGCTTAGATTAGTAGGGATCTAGTAATATAATAGTTCCCTATATCTCTTATACTACGCTAATATCTTAGACACACACTACCTTCTCCTTAAAATCCCCTTTAGTTAGCTAACCTTTTACTAGATCTATAGTAGCTAACTAGCTTCTTAACTAGGCTACTCTAGCTATTCTCTCTATAAGGGCTAGGGTATTTTCCTCCCCTAAAGATATCTTATTAAGCCTCTCTATACCTAAGACTAAGGTATTTTCCTTCCCTAAAGGTATTTTACTATATCTTCTTTAATATATTAGTTTCTCTTTTTCTACTATTTTAGTAAGTACTATTTTCCTTTAAAGTTCTAGTAATAGTGCCCTATTTATTAGGGGTTTGCCCTTATAATTAGACTTTCTTAATAGTGTATCTACTAGGTTACTTTTCCTAGGTCTATACCTAATTATAAAGTAGAAAGGGTAAAGGAATATATACTATCTTACCTACCTTCTATTTAACTTCTACTACCTTATAAAGGTCTATAGGTTATAGTAGTCTAATAGAACTTTAACTAGGCTTACTATACCCTTAATATAGTATTACTAGTATTTAAATAACTTTACTATAGTAAGTAGCTCTTAATTAGCTATACTATAATTATACTTAGTATTTATAAATTTCCTTAACTAAAATACTACTAGATACTAATAGCCCTTATTATCCTATTAAGATAGGATTCTTACTATTATAAAGATTAAAGTATTTATCTTAATATACACTAGTTAACTTAGGTTATAATAATAAAGAAGAGGCACTTACTAAAAGGCCTTTTTTCGCTAGTTAAATACTAGCTATTCCTTTACTTTAAATATAAACTTCCTAGTCTAAATACTATTTTAACTACCTTTT
Source organism: Epichloe bromicola (assembly GCA_023658445.1). NCBI lineage: Eukaryota > Fungi > Ascomycota > Sordariomycetes > Hypocreales > Clavicipitaceae > Epichloe > Epichloe bromicola. The sequence continues at coordinate 3,454,348 of CP098270.1, forward strand.
ATTAATATATAAAGAGGTACTATAATCCTAAAGTATCTATAAATAAACTATTAGTAGAAGTTATAAAACCTAAGGAAGAACTATATATCCTTAAAGCTTATAGGCTTTTTCTATTCTTAGATTATATTAACCTAGTAAGTATTTATTAAGATCCTATTAACTAATAGAATAAACCCTAGGAACTTTACTAACTCCTAGTAAAATAAACACTTTAAGGGTTTTATATATAACTTTACTAATCTTATATATTCTAAAACTTCCTTAATATATATAGTATATTCCTTCTATATCTTTAAAAAGATAAGAATATTATCTAAATATACTATATAAATAGTATTAACTAGCCTATAAAGTGCTTTATAAATATAACTTTAAAAAGTAGCTAGGGTATTAGTTAACCTAAAGGGTATTATAAGGTATTTATAGTATTTATAATAGGTATAAAATATAGTCTTTTACTTATTATCTCCTTTAATATAAATTTAATAGTATATATTCTTAATATTAATTTTTAAGAAGTAGTAAGCTCCTTAGCACTAGTTTAGGATCTCTAAAATTAGGGGGAGAGTGTAGTAATTTTTCTATATTACTCTATTAAGTACCTAATAATCTATATATAACTAGAGTATCCTATCCTTCTTTAGTATAAATAGAATAGGTATACCTATAGGGCTCTTAGAGAGTCTTATCTAGCCTTTCTATAGGTTTTTATTAATATATTTATAGAGTTCTTTTAGCTTACTTTAGGAGAGAGAGTAGATTAGTTTATATAGGGGTATAGCCCTAGGTACTAGGTTAATTATATAGTTAGTCTTTTTTCTTAATAGTAAGCTTCCTACCTTATCTAATATAAATATATCTTTAAACTTATATAGTTCTAGAGGAATATCTTTAATAGTTCTATATACTTTTGCCTCCTTATTATCTTTAAGGGTAATAAACTTATCTTCTATAACCCCTATAATAGTATATATAATAGTCTTATTATATATTACTTTTATAAATTTATAGGGAGTTAATAGTAAAAAGGCTACTTTTTCTTTCTTAAACTACTATTCCTATAAATATAGGTAAAGGTATATATATTCTTCTATAAGGGTATATATTCTAATTAATATAGGGCTTCCCCCTACTCTTAGGTCTCTATCTATAGCTATATATAGTAGCTTAAGGTCTTTTTCTTCTCCTCTTAAGTCCTTAATTATAATAGGCACCTTATAGACACTATATTAAGGGACTATAAGGGCTCCTACTACCTTAATAATAAGTACTATAGCCTTAGCCTAGTTAAGTTTATAGGTTCTTATAAACTTAATACTAATTATATTAATCTTAGTGTAACTATCTAGATTAGCTACTATTTTAATATCTTTATACCTATAGATAGTAATTAGTATATAAAACTAACGCCCTATTAGCACCTTAGTATTAGAGGTAGAGATAAGGGCATCTACTTCTACCTTAGGGAGTTTTCTAGGCCTTCTTAGGGCTCTTTCTTAGGTTTCTTATAATAATATATAAGGTATCCTATACTATTATAGTTATAATACTATATCTTATCCCTAGGTTTAGTAGTGTTTAGGTAGGTAGCTAGGCCCTTCTCCTAGTCCTTATTCCTTTAATCTTTATAAGGTCTATAACCTTATAGAAAGTTATTCCTATAGTGCTAAGGGTTCTTATATAGGCCTTTATCTCCTAATTACTTAGATTTTTACTTATTCTTTAGCATAGCCTCCTAGAATCACTAGGTAAGTTATATAACCTCTTCTTAAGTCTTATTAGTAATAAAGGCATATAGGTTAATATAATCCTATAGGTTAAGGAGTAACTTTATAAAGAATATAAGGGTATAAGTCTTTTCTAGGGCTTTTTCTAGGTATTTCTCTAGTAAATCTAAGAAGATACTAAACTTAATAAGGCTTTAACCCTTATATTACTTTATATTCTCTAATTATATCACTATTTATATATTATAATTAGTAAAGTCCTAAAGTAGTATAAGTGTCTAGGTCTAAAATTTATCCTAGTTATCTTTAAGGTTATCCTAGCTATTAGCCTACTATTCTTTAAGGTATCTATCCTATCTTGCCTTATAATTAATATATATATAGTTAAGTGTAAAAAGGATCTTCTAGTAGTTATATTAGAACTTCTTCTTTACCCTATTAAAGGTATAGTTTAGGTTATTAATCTATATCTTATATCTCTATAGGTTTATAGAATATTAGAGGTTAGTAATATTCTAAACTTTAACCTCTTAGCTACTATAGCTTAAGGAAGTACTAGCTTTTTACTACCTTTTTAATTATTTTTCTCTAGTATTATACTATAATAAATCTTAGAGCTCTTACTCTCTTTCTTATAGTTTCTAGAGTTCCTTAAGCTAGGTAATTTGCTTTACTATTACTATAGCTTAGGTATAGATAGTAAGGGGTATATCTTTAGTTATAGTACCTATAGAATAGGGCGTGTTCTTAGCTATAGTATTACCCTTATTTAGTAGCCCTTAGTTATTATCTAATATTACTCTTATAGATTAGGTAGTTCTTCCCCCTATATTACTCTTAGGTAGCTAGTAGGAGAAGCTTTAGAATTATAAGTGTCAAGGTAGGGGTCGGGGTAGATGATGAAAATGGTTCGATTTCGGTCAATCAGAGGTGCAGACAGCACCCGACTTTTGTACCTAAAAGGTACATAGTGCGCTATAGTAATAACTAGTCTACGGAGGTACTTCTAATACATTATCTCCACCATTATCTTATTAAGGATTTTAACCTAGTTATTGCGCAGGCTATATCCACATATCTAATACCTTAAAGAGGTCTCCCTAACACACACCCCCTAGCTAAGATATCTATTAAAGCTAGAGATTAAAGCTATAGGAAGAGATTATAAATAATTTCTAGTATTATAATTATATAGGAATCTCTCACAAGCTAATTCTATAGCAGAAGTCCCTGTGTATCTAACCTAAAAGTGGCTTTATAAAGCTATCCGTAGGTATCTTAGAGGTCTTTATCTAATTAACCTTAATATTACCTATTATATATTATTCTTAAATCTATATTTAATTTATATTAAGGTGCTTAAGGCTAGTCTAAAGCCTTCCTTCTATATATTTAGTAATCTAGATTATCTACTTATTATCACACTAGATAATTAAGAGTAGCAGCACATAAACCTTAATATTATAAAGTAGTCTTCCTAGAGATATACACTCTTTTATACTATAATTTAGGGTAAAAAGCTCTACTTCTATGCTTAAAGTTATTATATAATATTACCTACCTAACTTCTAATTAATTATAGCGCTATATATAATAAAGATATAACCTTATATTAATTTCTAAGTATTAGGGTTATTACTAAGTAAAGCATTAGTGCTAGAGAATAGTATATTAAAACTATCCGCTCCTAAGTAATAAATACATAGCTTCTTTATATTCTAAGTGTATAAAATTACTCCTTTAGTAAGCTTAATATGCTTTACTAATAGATTTATTATAAAAGAAGTAAGCTTTAATACTATAAAGGCTATATTAAGTCTTCTAATAATACATAGATACACTAAAGAGCTAATAACTACTCTATAATAATTAATCTCTTTATTAGTAGCTTTACTAGTATTAGCAAGGATTATAGCTATAGGAAGAGAAGCAGGGGATAAGCTCTTTAAATCACTATTAATAATATTAGGAATAAATTTCTAAGCAATCTTTTAAATATATAATTCCTATAATAACTATATCTCTTTAGTATTATAATTTCTAATAATTTTAATACCTAGGAACCACTTTAGGTTACCCTAGTCCTTAACATTAAGACTATTTATTAGTTATTTATAAAGCTCTTTAAATTCTACTTTAAATCTATTAGGGTATATTACTATAATATTATCTATATAGAAGAATAGAATAAATCCGCCCTTTATAAAGATATATAGGTCTTCCCTTCCTTATATAAAGTCTAGCTTTAATAGGAATTATATAAGATATAAGAACTATTATTAAGGAGCTTCCCTTAGCCTATATAACGCTCTTATTATCTTCTAGAGATAACCTTTTATATTTATACCCTCTAGGGGCTTATAGTAAATAGGTTCTTTAAGCTCTATATATAAGAAGGTATTCTAAATATTATATTATTAGGTATTAAGATTATTAGTATAGTAAACTATAAGTAGTATATATAGGGATTATAAAGTAAGCGTAGTAGTGTAGTTATTAAGATTATCCTTTAGTTATTAGTTACCTTAAATAACTATTCTAGCTTTAAACTCTATAACTACTCCTTTCTTATTAGTCTTATATTTAAAGACCTAGCTAAGGTCTATAATTTCCTTCTACTTCTCTAGATTAAATAATTTATCTAGTATATCCTCCTAGTAGTTTAAGAATAGAAGCTTTAAAAGCTTCTTTATAATTACTTCCTTCTAGTGATTATAATAGGCTAAAGCTATAGCTTAATAATAATAGGTAGGTTCTAGTGGTATATCTTTAATCTATAAACTATATTAAATACCCTATAATACTATAGAAAAAGTAGAAGTAAACTATACCTACCTAGCTTTATATATCTCCTTTCTTTAGTGTTTTCTAGTAATAATATTATCTAGATTAATACTATTATCCTAGGGATAATAATTCTCTATAGCCTTAATGCCTTTACTAGTAATTTCACTAGTCTCTATAGTAGTCTTTACGTGTTTAATTATTATATTATATACAAATTTATTAATTTTACAAAATAGCGTATTATTACCTTATACCTAAAGCTTTATATTCTCTATAGTAACCAGCGCCTTATAAGAAGAGTTAGGAGGGATTAAAAGTATACTAAAAAGGTTATCTTTTTCCCTTATTATATAAGGAGGTATTTCTACTTTAAACTACTTATTTTCTCCTTCTATATTTATAGGTAAAGAGGCGTAATTCTTATAATTCTTATCTTCTAATTCTATTCTAATAAGGTCTTAACTAATTTCCTTATTAATATTATTAGCTTTAAGCTCCTTAAGTAGCGTAATTATTAATATCTTCTTCTTTTAGGCTAATTCTAGCTCTTCTTCTAGTTTAAAGAAGGAGTTCTTATTAAATTAAATATATACTAATATAATAACCTTATAATTACAAAGCAAAGGCACCTATATAATATACTAGGACTTACCTCTATAACTAATAAGGTATCTAATATAAGCTTTCTACTCTAACTATAGTATTATATTATATAATTTAATATACTCTAGAGCCTTTATTATTATAGAAAATACTTTATATCTATAAGCTTATAGATATATAATTAAAGGTTTCTAAACCTCTACTATATTTAAGTATATAGGGACTGTTTTCCTAGCCTAATCCTACTAAAGTTTATATAGTGTAGTCTACTTTCTATAATATTTAAAAGGCATATAATTTAATAGATAAACTATAGTGTTAAAAACCTTATTATTAAGATTAGATAGAAGGTTAGCTTTAAGACTTAAAGTATAAGCTTTTTACTTAACTACCCCCCTAGATCTCTCTGCCTTTCTATTCTAACTAGGTATTAAGGGAGCTAAATTATAGACTATAATGCTAGTAAAGGCTATCTTATCCCTTATATTCTCTATAAAGAGGGCTTTTTTAATATTACTATATAAAAAGCGTAGTTAAACCCTAAATTAAGTACTTAGGAATACTATTATTATATAGAAGCTATTATAAATCCTATCCTTTATCTTAAATAAATAGAAGAACTATATTAAGGTTATAAGGTAGGTAAAAACACACTAATATCTATTACTATTCTAATAAGGAGAGTTATAGTAATCTAGATTAACTAAAAGACTATAACCTAGTTTTTAAGGAAGTCCTTTAGGTATAACCTATAATCTCTATTACTTAGCCTTACCTATAGCATATATCTTACACTATATAAGCTTAGGACTTATTAATTTAATACCTAAAGCTATATTTATAAGCTTTATAAATACCTTAACGCTAGGATAACTATATTATTAATACTAAAGGTCTGTATCTCCTCTTATAGGTAGTCTTAGTGCTCTACTAGATATAGTATAGGCTTCCTTTAGATTCTCTAATAGTCTTAATAATATATAAAGCTTATTAATATTATAGACTTTAGCTATAGGCATTATCCCTTAATATAGAAATAACTTCTTCTAATTCTAGAAAATACCTACCCTTATAAGAATTATTGCTAATACTAGATTAACATAGAATTCTAGAATAAATAATATAGTCTCTAATACTAATATCCTTATATTCTATAATATAGGATCTATAACAGAGATACATACAGGGCCCTGTCCTAAAGCCACATATATCGTGCCTCTAGCTTTAACCTCTATTATAATGTTTCTATTGAATTCAGATTAATTAAACCAGCGGATATTATTAAATATATAAATATTAGCTCTAGAGTTATAGAGGACTATATTCTGCCTTAATTCTAAGCTATCTATAGCGTTAGTTATTAAATTCGCGCTTTTCTTTACCTATTAACCTTATTTAGAGTATATAAATAATAATATATTTATAGTCTTCTTACTAGGGGTAACTATAACTAAGTTATTAGTTAGATTTTATAAAGGTATAAATATTTTACTACTCTTCTTCTTTAGTTTTTAACTTATTACCTTAGACTTTTCTTATAGATTCTCCTTAAGATACTTCTTAATATTCTCTTTAGAGTTCTTCCTAACTTCCTAGTTCTTTAGTATAGCCTCTAGCTTATATATAGCCTTAAATAAATTATAGGATTCCTACTACTTTAAGGTATTATAAATATTATAGTTTATATATCTAGGGCACTTCTTTTTCTCTAATTTACTTTAACTACTTAATCTATTAGTAGTAAGTATATTAGCTAACTTTAGTATACTCTATAGAGCTTTATAATCTTTTTTAAACTCTATAATAGCTTTAAGGAAGCTTTAGTTTATACCTTTATTAAGTAAATTATTCTATTTCTTCTAAAATAACTTAAATTTACTATAAAGAGAAATTTTAAACTTATATAGTATTATCTCCTTAGTTTATTAGGTCTCTAGATCCTAATAATTTCTCTATAGTACCTCTATTATTACTACCTATTTATACTAATTATAGGTACCCTTAGCTTATAAGTAATTATTAAGGTGCGTTTCTATAAGAATTAGTATTTTCTAAGTATTTAGCTTATACTAATCTTAAAGAAGCTTTAATATTCTTTAAGAGTACTAATAGACTAACTCCTTTCCTTTCTCTTTAGTATTAAAGTTAAGGGAGTCTTAAATATTCTTTAAGAGAGTCTTATAGATATATTCCCTAATCTTTAGTATCTACTTTAATAGGTTATAATACTTTATAAGATTAACTTATAAATCTCTATATTAGAAGTTATATTTATCTTTTATATCTTTATAAGTAAGCTTCTAATCTTTAATAGTATTAGGGTTATTCTCTATAATCTCTAGTCTTAGACCCCTTTATAGGTATATAGGTATTATAGGTTCTTTAAGTAGTTTATTCTAATTTAGATTAATATACTCCTAGATACTATAGGATTCTATATAATTCTTAATTTATATAAACTATTTAATCTAGTCCTTCTCTAATAATAATACTATATTTAGAGTTTCTTTAGGTATTATAAAGGGGAACTATACTAGTTAAAAGGAAGTATAGGTTATATAGTTTAACTAATTAATATAATAAAGGGCAATTATCTCTTAATATTAGTAAGTGTTAAATTAATAATATTAACAGAGCTTATATTATCTATAATAATTAATAATAAGGGTAATTAAAGCCTCCTAGGCTTATAACTATTAAGGTAGGGGTTAGGGTAGATAATAAAAATAGTTTAATTTTAGTTAATTAGAGGTATAGATAGTACCTAACTTTTATACCTAAAAGGTATATAGTACACTATAGTAATAACTAGTCTACAGAGGTACTTCTAATACATTATCTCCACCGTTATCTTATTGAGGGTTTTAACCCAGTCATTGCGCAGGCTGCATCCACACATCCGATACCTCAAGGAGGTCTCCCTGACAATAAGAATAAAGAATAGCTAGGTAAGAGGTATAGGGTACTTATATATTTACTAAAGCTTACTAGGTCTAAGTGTTGTGCGCGCGAGTCACTAGCTTTTATCTAGCGGCTTGCCAGTGTCACGTGGACCTAGCCCTAGGCCTAGCATGCCTGTGGGGTGTGCACGCTATGTTATGGGCGGGGCCTCATAATAAGAATCAACGCTGTAGCTCCTCTATTAGTCCTAGACCGTAGAGCTTGCAATTATACAGCTGTTGCCAGCTAGCATCAGCTCCCTACATTTCAATACTAGTAAATCCTAAGAAGTAGACTTACTAAGATTTAAAGGTAAACGTGGTTACACTAATAAACACTAAGAAAGTGACATATTTAGATTAGAATCCCCCGCTAAGGACTAAGAAGGTATAAAAATTATCTGCTATATTATAATTACACTATTTATAATATATATATTCTACTCTATTAGAAGTAATAAAGCTCTAGTAAGCAAACATATAATAATATAATAGGCATTATTTCTATTCTATACCTAGGTTAGAATTATTATTATTATCTAGGCTGCCTACTATATTAATTTAGCTACTAAAGAGTTCCTAAACTCCTTACTAACGCGGAGAGGCTACCTAGTTTAGAATAGTAGCTAATAAAAGAGTAGGGTTAGGTTTTTCTCTAACTTATTATATAACTTAATGCTTTTATTAGATTATAACCTACTCTAGTTTAGTATAAATATATATAGTGTTAAGAGTAAGTTACTATACTTATAAAGAACATGCCTTAGCTTTATCTAGTATATCTTAAGAAGCCTATCTATAGTAAAGAAACCTTATTAATCTATATATTATTTATCTTAAGAAATTAGCTATAATCTCTTATAAGCCTATAGCCTATTAATATTAGGGTAATAGTATAAGAAGTTACTAAGTTTATTACTACTTAGGGGATTATACTCTAGTAATTAGGCGCTTACTACTACTATATAATATAGCTATTATAGAATATAAGAATTATATAAGAGCTTAAGACTATTATAATATTAGTATTAGGTTAATATTAGGGTACTAAGTATTAGTATATACTAGCGTGTTCTATATATTATAGTATACTAGGTATTTTTATATTAACTTATCCTTATTCTTTAAGCTAATAAATTTATTAATAGGTTTATCCTATTTATAATACTAATATTTACGTATTCTAGAGGTATTATTAGGGATATCTATAATATTAGCTAGATTCTTATAGCCTAGATTATAAGGAGAATTAGGTAGTAGTATAGGAGGAGTAAGAGAAGCTATCTTATTAGGATAATTTACTATATTATATATAGCCTAGTAATAGTGTATACCTAGAGCTATAGTAAAAGGTATAGTATATAACTATTATAGCTAATAAAGAATAACTTACTACCTAGAGAAAGTAAGATAAGAATTAGATAATAATAGAAATAGCTTTATTATAATAAATAGGGATATAGTTAGAAAAGGAAAAGTAAAGAGAAGTTAAGTAGGAAATTTAGGTTAGTATAAGAGGAAAAAGTAAGAGGTAAGAGGTAAAAGAGAAAGGAGCCCTTAAATAAGGGAAAGTAGGACTATTATATATGATGCTATAAATTACATTATAAACCTACTAGAAAAACATATAGATAAATTATTATATTAGCGAATTCTATGTTTTTGCCTTACTTTATATATTAATAGGATTAATTATATATACGTGTATGCCTACGTGCCTACGTGCGTGGTTATATTAACTTTATTGATTTTTTAAAAAATTTTGGGGGTTATAGGTTGTGGCCAATGCATCTAATAAAATAAGACAACAATAATTACTAGCGATACCTAGCTAGTACAATAATTAACTTACAAGTAATCTTAACTATAGTAATAAATAAAACCCTAATAGAAACAAGCTTTAAGGTTATAAATACAAGGGGGGCTATAAGGTTAGATTAAAGTTTATAATAAACTTTATAGCTACGTTAGCGTAAGAGTTATAGTTTATAACCGCAGTTAAACTTAAATTCGTTTAAGTTTTACTTATAGTATAAATTAATATAATTCCCCCTTTCTCTACGACTATGTTTGTTCCCACTCTCTCTTCTATCTTACACCTTATAACTTATACTCACTTAAACATAACTTATTCTAACTTGCCTTAAATCTAATTCGCTATAATCACTAGGTAAGTTATAGGTTACTAATTAACTAATTAACCCCTAACTAATCTAACTATAGTATAGCTAAAGGTAATAAAAAGGGCACCGCCCTATCTAAAATCTTAAATACTATAGTAAAAGAGAAGAAAAGTAAAGGGAAAGGAAGTAAAGATAAATTAAACCTAGAGATAATTAATAGTATTTATAATATAAGGGAAAAAATACTAAAAAATAAGGGCAAAGTTAATAATAAGATTTATAAGGCAGATAAGAAGAAGATAAAAGAATAGGGCATTAGGGTGTAACAAACTAAGCAGTTTTACCTCGTACTCGGGAGGGGTATATTAACTTTATAATATTAAATAGTAGGTGAATTTATGTAGTATTCTTATACCTTACTTTTATCTTACTATATGGACCTTTAGGTAGGTATATAGTCTATAATTATAATACTTCTTATAACCTAATATTTACTTAGAATATTATATTTAGTGTAGTTAGTAGTAAGGCTAGTACTATTAACTATATTAAGCTTTATATAGACTAGCCCTATATAGTAGATTACTCTTATAGATTAATAGTTTTTATAGGCTACTTCCTTACCTAATTTAAAAGAAAAAAGAACCCCCTTTAGGCCACTAGCTAGCTATTAATAACTAGTAAAGTAAGGTAAAAGTAATAGAGGTAATAGGTATAAATATGTATATAGTAGAGTTATAGTGTAGCTTTATACTTACTACTATAAAACTAATGCTATAGAATTACTATAGAATATTATAATAAATACTAAACCTAATACTAAACCTAATATAATATAATATAAAGCAAGTAAAGGGTAAGAGTAGTAGACTATAGTGAATAGTAGCTTAATTATACTATACTAAATTATAAGTAATTTGCTATTCTTCTTCTAATCTTACTAATATATAACTATAAATACTTAGGGACCTAGGGTAATATAATACTTTAATACCTAATAATTTACTATAAGCGCTAACTCTAGGTTATTAAATAAGTGCTAAAGGTAGCTTCTTTTAAGAAGTGTTTAGTCCTAACCTACTACTATATAGAGTTGCCTAGTAAGGGTAATATATTTTTTAGAGTTAAAATTAAGTGTAGGGATATACTATAAAATCTATTTATATAATATAGGAACCCTTTATATTTATAATATTATAATAGTAAAAAACATTTAAATTAAAAGGTTATGTATTTAAATTATACCTATGTTTTTTTTTTATAATATACTATAATTCTTTAGAAAATATTATAATATTATAAGTCTTTAAGATATTATAATATTATAAGTCTTTTATAACTATAATTTAACTATAACACTACTACTACTACTATATATCTATAATCGCAAATTATTTATTAATACTTTATATTATTAAATTTATTTATCTTTAATTATTTAATTTTATATTCCCTCTAGGGGCCCTCTAGGGGCCCTCCAGGGGCCCTACTAGGGGCCGCCTATAGCAGGCCTCCTCCCTGCCCCCTCCCTAAGAGTAGTTAGGTAGTTAAGAGAGGTAGAAAAAAATTTCTTAACTAGTCACTAAAGAGTATTTTATGTCTAACTAATTAAAAAAGATATCTCTATAAAATAGCCTTATTTTAAGAAAGGGAAAGCAGGAAGCTACGCCCCTTATCTTGCTTTAACGCAAAACTTAGGCAAAGCTCCGCTTTCCCTATAATGCCTCTGCTGCCATGCAGCGTTTGTGGCAAAGCTGTGAAACTGAAATCCAGTGCTTACGTCAGGAAATTGCGACCCTCAGGTCCCCTTTCCCTTCGAGTATGCGAAGGCGCTGACTAGGTCACGAAAGTGCTAGTGGGCTAATTTGATCAAGGCGGATAGAAGTCCTAGCAATTTAGCAATTTCCCTTATTAGTACAAAGAGCTACACCGCACATATTGCGGCTATATCGCAACCCTTGGGTGTTTGGAAGTACCTCGCATGCTAGGTCATCTTCTCTTCTAATCACCCTTTGCCACCACCTACATCCTTGAACAGATATTTAAGCAACCGTCTGCACCATCTTACAGGGTCGGATAACTTAATCCATGCTCTTCAATTCCACCCTAGCTACGCGGTCTAACATTAAGAAGGTGCAGACGGTTGCTTAAATAGCTAGATCTCTTTGATGCCTTTAAGGCTACACTTACGTACTGACAAGGGTTATTGGCCATTGAAAACATCGCTATTCGCAGTACTTTCTAGCCTATACTAATTCATATTATAATATAAGTACTAACAAATTTCTTAGTTATAAAGAGAGCAATATCGCACGTCTCGCAACCCCCACCTCGTCAGCTGCACCAAAGGTCGCTTGAGGTCGGCCCCTTTTGCCAGCCAGGAAAAGTGGGTCGGTATGAAAGTGTAGTCTTACATGTATGTTGAGAGTATTCACAGCCTCACATCGTAGCCTTAGATATCAGGCATCATTTCTTCGTTTGACAATGCAGCTTCCTACATCGCGTTTGCTAACGCGCTTTACTGTAGGCTTTGTTTAAAGACCTTGTTTATTTCTAATAGATTTAAAGCTTATAATAAGCTTCCTTTTTTCCCTAGATTTACGAATTCCTAGATAGCAATTCTATTATCTTCTCTTCTAATTACTCTTTTGCCTTTATCTGTAATCCTTCCATAGGTTATAAGCCTAGCGCTTATCAGAGTATTGTTTGTAGTTAGTGTAGTGTGTTTTGTAGTTTTTATATTTAATTTTATAGCTAGCTTATTATTAAAGATATTATACTATAAATTACGTAATCTTATAGAGATAAATCCTAAGAAAAATACTATATATAAAAGTGGGCCTAAAAGTGGGCCCTGCTGCCGCAAATTAGAAACACTACATTTGTAGTGTATTTTAAGTCCTAAAATGTAGTGAAATGTAGTTTTTCTAATTTATAGCCGAAGGACCCACTTTTATACCCACTTTTATATATAACTACATTGTAGTTTTTTAGTTATCTATCTAAAAAAAGAAGTTTTATATCTCTATATATTTTCTAAGATTAGATATATATTATTTGTTAAAAAGAAAATACACTACAAATCCATTGTAGTGCAATACTCTGGCGCTTATAACCACGCCCCTTTCTTTCTTTTTCTTTTACCCTTTTATCTAACTATTATAGTCTTATATATAATTATATATCTTTTCCTAATATCTTATTAAAGTAGATTACTTAACTAGTAAGGTAGCATAAAAACCCTTTTCCCTTACCTAAACTAATAACACTATAAAAGGTTAAGATTAGATTAATTATATTTATTCTTTTTCTTTTTATATAAAAGTTATAAAAATTTTATATCTTCTAGATTTAAATATATAACCTTTTATTATATTTCTTTTAATTTATAATTATAATACCTTTCTCTTTAAGTTATAAACATTTATATTACTTAATATATTATAACTTTTATAATACATATAAAAAGTTAGACCCTTCTAGGTAGATCTTAGTGAATAGTAGGCTAGGATAAGATATTCCTTATAGAACTACCTTAGGCACCTAAAACTAATAATCTAGATCTATAGCTATTTAGGTAGTGATTTTTATTATAGGTATAGTAGTATATAGTAAAGTAAGTAAAGTAAGTATAGTAAGTATAGTAAATTCTTTATAATATATTACCCTTTATTTAGGCTAAGGTTAAACTTTTAGGTAAATCTTAAAGTGCCTAAGAGCACTTATACTTTTAACTTTATAACTCTATATATTAGCGGCTATATAGTAATTTAATTAATTAAGAGCTATTACTATAACTCTTACTTAACTAAACTAATATTAATTAGTATTAAGTGTTTATAATAATAGGAGTATATATACTTTAGTATATAACCTTACCTATTCTTTCTTTTAATATAAGTAATAATAATAGTAATACTTCTGCTACTCTAGCTAATATTCTAGCTACCTAACTAGACTTAAGTAAGCTTAATAATATTACTAAAGCGTAGTATATAAGAATAGCTATTATTATACCTCTTAAGGGAGTAAAGAACTTTAAGGAATAGGAAATCTTAATCTAAATATAAGTTTATATTATATAACTTACTATATATTTAACTAGTAAGACTCCTTAGTCTTAGTAGACTAATAAGTACTATATAATTCTTTCTTCTATTATTTAGTAAAGCCTTTTTTCCTAAGTTTAGAAGAACTTAACTTATATAGGATAGACTAATATAAAGCCTATTACTAAGATAAAATCTCTAATTAAAAGTAATTATAGCTTTAAGGCTAATTTAGCTATTATTAAGCTACTTTAATAGTTCTTATAATTAAAGAGAGCTAATTTTATAATAATAAGAGCTTAGCTAGACTATTACTAGAACCTTTAGAACTAAATTTATAAGATTAAGAAGATCTCTAATATTATCTAGGTCTTCTAAATAATTAAAGCTATTAAGGATTCTATACCTAAGATTTATAATGCTTAGAAGATTAAAGGATTCTCTAAAGTAAGGCTAAGTAAAGAGAATATACTTATATACTTAATATATAAGGCTAATAAGCCCTAAAAGGACTAAAAGGTTAACTTTAATACTTAATAAAAGAATACTAAGGATAATACTAATACTAATATAAAATCTAATAGTAAAACTCTAATAAAGAGAAATAAGACTAATAAGACTATAAAGCTTAACTATAGTTACTTAATCTCTCCTAGATAACTAATTTATTTAAAGGATAGTTATTAGAAGCTTTATCTAGAGAAAAAGCCTAAGAAGAAGGATAATATAACTACACTAATAACTATAACTATAACTACTTCTTCTAATATTATTACTATAGGGAGTAATCTCTCTCTTATAGTAATTAACTAGGACTATTCCTTCTAAACACTTATAAATTACCTTACTAAAGATAATTATATTCTTAATATAGGTTATAACACTTATACCTTTAACTTTACTAAGTAGTTTATATATTTAAATACCTATATTAACGCTAAGCTAATAATAGTAAGTAATAGTAAATATCTTAAGGTTAAGGGTATTAGTAATATTAAACTTCTAATTAGAGAAGGCTATTTAGAGCTTCCTAACGCATAATAGGCACTAAAGGCTAAAGTTAATATAATTTTACTAGGTTTTCTTAAGTAAGGAGGTGTTATTATAGATAGTTTTAAAGATTAATTAATCTTAGTATCTATAGGTAAGGCTATTAGCTCTTATAATTAGAAATCTAATATTTTCTCTCTAATTCTTTAAGAAGAGAAACCTTAATTTAACTTTATAGCCTTATTAAGTAAATCTATTACTAAGAAGGTAAAATTCGCCCTCTTATATAAGAGACTTAGCTATGTAGGGAAAGAATAAATCTTACTAGCCTATAAAGATATAGGAATTATAATTAACCCTACCTTACTTATTAACTTTTAGTGTTTTACTTATCTTTTATTAAAGGCCCCTTAGATAATTTATTAAGAGGACTCTAATAATATAATAACCTTTCTTTCTTATATATTCTAGGACTATATTAAATATAAGCCTAAAGGCTTTAGGGGGAAGAAGTATACACTATATATAATTAATACCTATACTTGTTTTTATTAGGTAATTATAACTATTAATAGGTTAAGCGTAGTTAAAGTAATCTAAGCTTAGAAGACTACTATTAAGAATATAAGTAGTAGGTTTACTATTAAATACTTCTATATAGATAATATAACTAAATTCCTTAGAGAAAAGTTTAAAACTTTTTATTAGAATAAAGGAATTATCTTTAGGACTAGTACTCTATATATCCTTGCCTATTAAGGTATTATTAAATAAGCTAGTTAAACCCTTATAGAGATAGCATAAGCCTTAATAATTAACGTAAAGTTACTAGAGCTCCTCTAGCCTTATGCTATAAAGCACGTAGCTAAAATCACTAATCTATTACCTACATATAGTAATAAGAACATTAGTTACCTTAATAGGTAATATTTAATATCCTAGGCCTAAAAAACAACGCCTTAATCCGTTATCTACGAACCTAGGGATATATTACGTATATATATATTCCTAATAAACACTATATTTAATTATAAAAGATAGCACTATAAGCTAAAAAGGGTTAACTTATAGGCATAGATAGCCCTATATATTATCTATATAAAGTCTAGATCCTAGAGGACTAGAGAATTATATATACTAGGGATATTTGCTTTAATAAGAGAGATATACCTATGCTTACTAAGTTTAAGGCTAATAATATATTATATATTATAAATCTTATTAACCCTTCTTTTACTAAAGAGGGTTACTATATTATTAATATTCTACTAGTAAAGGAACCTTATTCTTAACCTTATACTAAACCTAAATAGAAGAAAGTTTATTTCTAGAATACTTCCTTAGTTACCTTAGAAATTAATAAGAACTACTACTCTTTTAAAGAGAAGGATAATCCTCCTATTAGAACTAAGTTATTACTATCCTAGAGCTTTCTCCTAATACTATCTAAGAGTCCTCCTTATAAGGAACTTATAAGTTAATAATAATAAATTATTAAAGAGAATATAGCTTTTCTAAGGCACTAGCCTAGGGCTTTCCTAGATAAAGAAGCTAAAGATAATAATAATAATACTAATACTATTATTTAATAATAACTTAAACCTAAACCTAAACCATAGAGATAATTACTTTAACCTAATATATATTAAGATTATCTTAATATTATAACCTAAGGCAAGAAGAAAGCCCTACCTAGAGGTGCTTGCTAATTAAACCTAGTAATTTAATACTATAATAATAACCTATATAATAATAAAGTAGAGGAAATTACTATATTATATACCTTCCTAATAATTAAAGTAGCTAATGTAGCTAATATAATAATTAATATCCTATTTAATTAGTTTAAGGCTAAGGCTATAGATAATTATTATACCTTTTAGAGACTTACTAAGAAAAAGAAACTCCTTAAAATTTATAAAAAGAAGTACTAGTGTTACGTGCTAGAATTGACAAGTGGTCTGCTAATACCACAAGACCTCGGATGTGGCCTCGTTGCCAAGGATGTGGCTAGCACGTGACCTAGAACCCCTATATTTGACGATAGCTCTGCCCTCTAGCTAGTTGAATCAACAATAACCTAAACACGCTCTTTAAATATATTTTTATATTATAATAAGTGGTAGCAATTGCTCTTTAATTATTACGCACCTCTAGCGCTTTTACTGCTTAATAAAAGCCACTAAACTAACAATTTATTAACTAATACACTAAGCCTATTAAAGCTATCCCTTTTACTAGGCCTGATAGCGCCCCTAGGCATCGCGCCTATCGTCAGATTCGTTAACCTTTAATCCGACCGTTAGAACTATTAACCTTCGTTCTAACCGTCAGATCTGTTAACCTTCGCTCTAACCGTCAGATTCGTTGACCCTTGTGCCAACCTTCGATCCGATTGAATTAAAGACCTTCGATCCGATTGAATTGAAGACCTTCGATCCGTCAGTCTGAAGACCTTCGACCTTCAATTTCTTCGACCTTCGATTCAATTCGATCGATTCGTTGACCTTCGACCCGACCGTCAAATCTAACAAATTCGTCAATCCTGATCCAATAAAGCTTGCTAGATACAATGCTTCCCTTACACCAGCTAGATCAGTGTGAGCAATAGCGATTATAGCAGCTTTATAAGCAGGATTATTAGCGCTAAACCTATGGCATCTATAGGAAGACCTTCCCTTTAAGAAATCTAGTCTTTTAATATCTTAAGGATTTATGCCCAGCTAGTCAGCAATATCAACAGATTCAACAGCAGCTAGACCAATAGCTACAGCAGCAATTCCAGTGGTAACAAGACCAGCATTAACAGGATCTTCAGGACCTAAGGACCCGTTATCTATGGCAGCAGCAGCAATTATAGCAGCAAATTCAACAGCAATAGCAGTAAATACAGGATCTTTAACAGCAGCTAGCTATAGAAGAGGATGACTTCTAACAGCTTAAAGACCTTATTATAGAAGCTTTTAAAGAACGCGATAACCTTCGAAGGCAGCTAGCCTGTCAGCAAATTCATCAGCTAATTCAACAGCCTAACCGAAGACCTCTGCAAAGCTCGTTGCCTGACCCTCTGCAACGCTCGTTGCCCGGCCCTTTGCAAAGCTCGTTGCCCGGCCCTTTGCAAAGCTCGTCGCCTAGACCTTTGCAAAGCTCGTTACCTAGACCTCTGCAAAGCTCGTTACCTAGACCTTTGCAAAGCTCGTTGCCTAACCCTCTGCAACGCTCGTTGACCAGCTAAGCTATTAATCATCAGATCTATCAGCCTGATTAATACGACTATCTATACGACTACTAATCTGACAATGATTCGGACTATCAACCTGACCGTCAACCTGACCGATTTGAAGAACGCGATGACCGTCAACCTGACCGTCAACCTGACCGTCAATCCAACGATCAATCCGACCGCTATAGTTACAGATCCCGTAGGGCTAGTTATTAATTCAATAACCGATTCAATGACCGATTCGATGACCAATTCGACGACCGATTTAATGACCGATTCAATGACCGATTCGATGACTAATTCGACGACCGATTTGATGACCGATTCGATAATTAATTCGATAACCGACCCGATGACTGATTTAATAACCGCCGGACCTGACAATCTATCTGACTGAATTCCTTTACAAGAGCCCGCTTCCTAGCTTATTATAAATTTGTTAGATCTTAGATAGCTAGGATAGCTATCTCTTTTATCTGTGGTGCCCGCATTTGTTACGTGCTAGAATTGACAAGTGGTCTGCTAATACCATAAGACCTCGGATGTGGCCTCGTTGCCAAGGATGTGGCTAGCACGTGACCTAGAACCCCTATATTTGACGATAGCTCTGCCCTCTAGCTAGTTGAATCAATAATAACCTGAACACTCCTTTTATATTACATTTTATATCGTAACAACTAGGATCTAGTATTTCCTCCTAAAGATATAAAGGTCTTTAATAGTTAATAGGTTTATATAGTAAAGTACTTACTTAATTAAGAGCTATACCTAAAAGCATACTAGGTTATAAAAGGTAACTAAAACCTAGAAGTCTTTAGTAATAAGGACCTTTATATAATAGTTATATACCTAGTTTCTTTATAAGTGTTCTATACACTTATTATAGTCTTTACTTATAAATAGTAGTAATATAATATTATAAATACTTTCCTTAATACTAAGGCATAAGGGGATATTTATATTAAATAACCTTATAGTTACTCTAATAGTATAACTAGAGTCTATAAGCTTAATAAAGCTCTTTATAGTTTACTAATTTCTCCTCTCTAGTAGTTAGATAATATTACTAAGGAACTTAAGTAATAGGAATTTAAGCGACTATTTAGTAAGCTTTATATCTTTTAATATAATAATATTATACTTCTTCTATATATAGATAATATAATTATTATAGGAAAAACCCTTATAATTACTCTAGATATTATTAAGAAATTATAGAAATACTATAAAGTAAAGCACTTAGGTAATATTAAGCTCTTTCTTAGTATTAAGTTTATTTATAATTATTTAAATTAAATAATCCTTCTTTATTAAAAGCTCTATATTTAGACTATTATAAAGAAATTTAATATTAAGAACCTTAATACTATAAATATCCCTTAGCTTCTAAAGATAGTTATTCTAGTAAATTAGAAAGAGCTTAATATAGCCTATAATATCTCTAACTAGGTAAAACATATAGGAAGTTTTAATTAGCTTTTAGTATATATATAACCTAATATTATATTTATAGTTAATTAGCTTTATAGTGTAAATTTAGCACTAAACTAAATATATATTAACCTTTAGAAATACCTTTAGTAGTACCTTACTAGGGTAGATAATTTAGGAGTTATTCTTAGAGAATATACTCCTTTAGACTTAAAGTCAATACTTTAGGTAAAGGGATTTAGTAATACCTCTCTTACTAATAACCTAAATACTAGATATTTAACCACTAGGTATATTATAACCCTTATAGGTAGATATATCCTTTAGTAATTAAAGAAATAAACTCTTATAGCTCTTAGTTCTATAGAGGTAAAATTTATTAACCTTATACTAACTAGTCTTTTAATACTCTAAGTAGCTTACTTTCTTAATAACTTTAGAATTAAGTAATTATACCTATTACTTATATTTATAGATAGCTAGAATATAAAAGCTAATATACTTAATAAGAAGTATAAGGGATATACTTATTATATTAATTTATAGTATAAGTAAATTATATAGAAAGTATATTAAGGGGAATTTTATCTTTAATAGATTAGTATAAATAAAATAATTACTAATAGGTTTACTAAAGGTCTAGAATATATTAAACACACTAATTTTATTTACTTTCTTTATATAATAAAGGCTAGGGACTTTATAAAGGGATATATTTTAAAGGATTTAAAGGACTTATAAATACCCTTATTATTTTCCTTTCTTCCTTATATTATTAGCTAGATATACTACTAAGGGCGGTGTTAAGAGTATTTATAGCCTTATATCGTAGCCTTAGATATTAGGCATTATTTCTTTGTTTAATAATATAGCTTCCTGCATTGCGTTTGCTAACGCGCTTTACTATAGGCTTTGTTTAAAGACCTTGTTTATTTCTAATAGATTTAAAGCTTATAATAAGCTTCCTTTTTTCCCTAGATTTACAAATTCCTAGATAGTAATTCTATTATCTTCTCTTCTAATCACTCTTTTGCCTTCGTCTGCAATCCTTCCACAATGTATGGGCATCAAAGAGTAATACATTAAGGCAGATGTGTGTCTCGTGACCTCGTTGTCGCTTTCGCGCACTTAAAGGGATGGCATAATTATCGCTATGCGGCACGTGACTTTTGGCAAAGATGTAATCAGAAGGGATGATTAAAGGTAGAAGATATAAATGAATTAATTATTCTTCTATTATATAAATAGAAAGGCAAAAGCTCTTTTTTTATAGAAAGAGTAGTTATAGTAAATCTTATATGCTTTATATTCTAATATTATATATTCTTTTAAGGTGTAGTTTAGCTTCCCTAATATAGTCCTACGCGTATAGCGCGTATAATTAGTTATATTCCCTGCTACTAGGCAATACACCCCCTAATTAGTGTTAAGGTTATTAAAATCACTAATTATTATATTAACTAGTGGATATATAGTGTTATTATTATAGGTAATTCTAATGTAAGATTAAAGTAAGCTTTCTTACTTTTATATACCTATACTCCCTTCTTATAAAGGCTTTTTTACCTTAATATTTATAGGCTTCCTTTTCTTACCTTTCTAATATACTTTTTATTAATAGCCCCTATATTTTAATTAATATAGCTCCTTTCCCTTTTTATATATTAGCCTAGGCTTAAGAGGAGGTAGATTCCTAGGTAGATTTAACTCCTAAGTAGCGTTAAGCCTATATTTTAGCTAATTTAGCCTTAAATTTCCCTCTAGGTAATAGTACTACCTATAAAAATCTTTCTCCTTCCCTAGCTAGCCCTAAGTAGCCTACTAGTAAGTTATTATCTCCTACTAAGGTAGGAGGAGAGTATACTATATATATACCTTTATAATCTTTATATCCTATTAGGGCATAGGTCTAGGGTAGGTATATAAGGTATAATCCTCTATAATCTTCGCGGAAGTAAATAGTTTATTTAAAGCTTTACTCCCCCTCTTACTAAGCACTAACTCTATAGCCTAGTAAACCTAACCCTTATAGTGCCTTATAGGATATACCTTATAATAGGTGTATTTAAGTAGGTATTATAAGTAAAGGTAATCTAGGTTACTACTATAAGGTTAGGTCTAGATAATCTTAGAGATACTACTTATATAAGGTTAGTAATTACTATTATTAGCCTTTATATAATACTTATATTCCCCTTACTAAGCGGATATTATTAGTGCTAGATAATAACACTAAGGTAAGGCACTCTTAACTACCTCTTCCCCTACTTATCTTCTTATAACTATATAGATAGTTAAATAGTGCTATAAGGCGCTATAACTCTAATTAGAACTTATTATAAAGCTAGATTCTATATATAATAAGGTTATTCCTAGTATTAGGGCTAAAGCTACTATTAGGGGTTCTTTAGTAGTATCTAAGGAGAAGGTAACTATAGTAATAGCCTATCTTAAGGAGGTTATTTACCTTCTTATATAAGTCCTATCTCTTTTCTTTATTAGAATAGCGTTTATATATATGTTTTTATGTAATAGTGTTTTAGAGTTTATGTTCTTCTAATCCTATTTGCCTTAGTAGCGCTTTACTTACTAAGGAGGGGGCCTTTATATATTTTTCTAAGGTAATTAATTTTATGCCCCCTTATTAATATTCCTACGCTTCCTTAGTAACCTATACGCTTTAAATATTATATTATATGCGTAGATCTACTAACCTAAGCATTAATCTAAAGCGTTTAAATTACTCCTAATTTAATGCCTTTATAAATCTATTAGCGGGCATTTTAGCTATTAGTAAATACGTAATCTTAAAGCTTTCTCTCTTAAATTCTTACTTTAACTATATATTATAAATATTAATATAATATAGTTAAGTATTTAATTACTTGCTCTTATTTAATATAAGCTAAATTATTTATTAATTATTATAATTAATAACCCAGTCCTTATAAGCATTAAATTTAATATCTCTAAATAGGCGCTATAGACTTATAGTCTCCTTTACTATTTATTATAGAGTAAGTAACTTAGCTTTTATTATAGATATAGTTACTATTATTTAGCGCGTAGCTTTCTAGATAATTAGTCCACTAAATAGAGTAATTAGGTATCCTTATAATAACTTGCGTATCTTAAGATTATCTGTAAATAATGCATTACTTAAGATCTAAAGAGCTTAAAGTTTAGTGCTTATACTAAAGTATAGCGTAAGTTTATATATTATAAGTAAATAGTAGATAGCTTAGTCTATAGCCTTTATATACTCTAGTCCTAGATTTATAAGGTATTATAATAACTTTACTACTATAAAGGCAATATCTAGTCTAATTATAATTATAGTGTATAGGATTAACCTAATCTTCTCTTAGTAAATCTTAATTACCTACTTCTTAGCTTTACCCTTAAACTTATAATACTCTACTACTAGGATTAGTATAGTAGGGAAAGTGCCTTTTCCTACTTACCTAAATTTCTCCCTAATCTTACTAATATATACCTTATAACTAAGATACACCCTTTACTATAGTTAGTCTCTAATAATCTAGATCCTAAGAAAGAATCCTACCTTACCTTTATTATCTAATTTATATACCTCCTTTAGTCCCTTAGAGATCTAGTTAGTAATCTTCTTATTATCCTTATAAAAGGCTATAAGAATATTATTAATAAAGAATATAAGGAAGATAGTCTAATCTTTTATATAGAATAAGTAGGGCTTCTCTTAGCTTAACTTAAGCCTAAGCTTCTTAAGAGACTTACTTAGCTCTTTAAACTAGAGCTATAAAGAGTCCCTTAATCTATATAATACCTTAAGTAATTCTATACACTCTTTAAGTATAGTAAAGCTATTAGGAAGTTTATATATTATAGGAATTCCCTCTTTTTTATAATCTATATAAAAGAAAGTATTCTTAATATTATACTACCTAGTCTCTAAGTTAAACCTAGTAACTAGCGCTATAAATACATAGAATATATACGTAGCAAGCGTTGTAGTATAGGTGCGTTTAATTATTAAGGTATTCTAGAGATCTCCGCGCATGTATAAACACGCCTTATAATAGATTAACATCCCCTTCTTATTAAACTTATAAAAGAACACCTATTTTAATAGTAATAGCTTTAATTAAGCTATAGAATACTTTATCTACTACTATATTCCTTATTCTTTTAGCTTATTAATCTCTTTATTTATTATATTAATCTATTCTTCCTTAAATAGATAATCCTTTGCTCTTTTCTATAACTTTAGAGGTTTAGCTAGGTCTAATTAATAAACTATCCCTATTTTCCTCTTTAGTTTAAGGAGTAATCTACTTTCCTTATTATAATATATATTAATTACTAAAAACACAGTTTTATAGCTCTTAAAATCCTAATCTCCTAAAAAGAGCTTATAAGGGTCTCTATCCTTAGTTTTCCTAAATTTAGTAAAGAGGTCTTTTAGGTCCTAGAGACTATTAATAAGAGCTTTACTAGGTCCTTTCCTCTTCCTCCTTAGTACTAGAGTATAAGAAGGAATCTAGCCCTACTCTCTCTTAGTTTATAATCTTAAGCTTATTTATATACCTTTATATATTATAACTATTCTAAGGCTCTCTTCTGTGATTTCTAGCTATATAGCTAGAGCTCCCTTTAAGCTCTCTACGTAGGTAGCTATTCTAGCGTCTACTCCTATAGGTTTATCTTATTACTAGTCTACTTTATTTACTAGCTTAGGTAGTTAATTACCTATTAAGCTATTAATAACTTAGTCCTTAGTATTATATGCTTAGTATTCTAGAACCTTATAAGGATATTAGCTCTCCTAAGCCCTTATAGCGGTATCCTACTTACTACTTATTAGATCTATTATTATATTACTTCCTTAAGTATATAAATCTAAAGCTTTATACTCTATTTTACTCTTCTAAGCACCTAGATTAGGAGTCTCCTACTCTCTAATTAGTAAATCTAGTAATAGCTAAGGTATTTAAAGTCTAATATTCTTATTAAAATAAATAGCTTCTCTCTCCTTTAGTTATAATTAAGAAGTCTATAGGGCATTATCTACCCCTAAGTTTAAACTCTTAGTCTATTCTATTTAAGGTTTAATTAGTACTAGGAAAAGATTTAACTTATTATCTAATTCTATATTAATCTTAAGGACTTAGAATTATACTTTAAGTTTATTAATTAAAAGCTTAATTACGCTTTCCTATACTATATTATAAAAAATTAACTTATTAAACGTAATATTCCTTATTATTATAACCTTTCCTAGCTTTAGGATCTAAATATAATAAATATTAGAGGCAGAATACCTAATTAGATATCTAATATAACCCCTTAGATATATCTTATAGAACTATCTATATTTATTAGCTTTACGATCCCTTTTAAGGGGATAGGCGCAGCAGCTATATATATATAACCCACTCTAATCTAGCCTTAGGTTAGCTATAGGCTCCTATATTAGCAATTAAGCATTATTATAGAACTAGCTTTCTAGGGTTTCTAGCGGTGTTTTCTAACTAGATTATTAACCAGGACTAATGTTATATAGGTACGCTACTACTTATATGCTCTCTAACTATAGGTTTAGTAGTAGCCCTATGCCTATAAGTATTATATTTAACTATAATATAATTATCTACCCTGCTCTTTCTATAGCTCTATTTAGTTTATAAGTATATAGAGGTATAAGCTTAAGATTAATACCTTATAAGCATGCCTATATTTAGAAGATTATATCTATAAATTAGCTAATAATAGCGCCTTTATAATCTTGCCTAATTTTTATAATTAATAATCTAAATTATCTTATAACCTATTATTTAAAGTAAATTAGTATATTAAACACTATTACTTATAACTTATCTAGTAATGTATAAACTTAAATTATACCTAAGAACTTATTTTTTATAACTAGTAACTAGTTTATACTATTATAACTAGTCTTATAGTCCTAAAGGTCCTAATAGATCCTCTAGAATAGTCTTAGTAATATATATTCTAGTAGTTTTCTTAAAATAACCTAGTAGGCGTAGACTAGAGCATATGTCTTATAGTCTCTATACTTTATTCTATATAATTACACTCCCCTTATATAAGTATAACTCTTAGTAAGAGTATCCTTTCTAAGGTAGCTAGAATATAAGTGCTATAGTTCTTTAGGGTCTGCTTATATAGGGCGTGGGTCTCTGCTTAGTTAACTATATTATAAGCATTATTTATTTCCTTCTAAATTAATTATTAAGAATATTACTAGTGCTATAGCTAAATTCACTACTTACTTAGGACTATTATAAGAGGAAAGAGGCTTATATTAAAGGAAAATAATATTATACTTCCTCTTAAGTTTAGCTAATAATAAGCTCTTATAGAAGGGTCTAATATATAAGGAGTAGTCTACTCTATAATACTAAATACCCTTCTTCTAAAGAAGGCTCTCTAATATAATATTTATATAAAATCCTTCTATAAGTATAATATTCTATAAAGTAAGGTTTTCTATAAGTTCTCCCTTTAGCCTATTAAAAATATTCTTAATTATATAAGTGCCTCTTCCTATAATCTAGAAAGAGATTATTCTAGCCTTAAGGTAATTATTAAATATTTCTTTAAAGGTTCTAGGCTTAAAGTAGCTTATACTATTAATAATATAAAGAGCGCTATAGTTATTAAAGAGGGTGCTCTCTAAGAGTATATATTTTATATTTTCTAGTGTAGTATAGCTTCCCTTTAGAGAAGCTATACTCTCTAGAATCTTTAGGTTAATAATTACTATAGTAATAGCACTAGGTAATTTCTCTCCTTTATAATCTTTAGTGCCTTTTACTATCTACCTATTCTTTACTACCTTAGTGTGTAGGTTCTTTTATTCTATGCTTTTATAGCATTTCTTAACCTTCCTATAGTTAACCTTTATAGAGGGCTTATATCCCTGTACCTTCTTACTAGTTACTATATAGTATAAGGTATAGTAAGCTTAGGGGGACTAAAAGTAAGCACTTAATACCTTACCTATCTAATAGAGGCACTTCTTTAGACTATTATTCTTTTAGTCTTACTTCTTATTACCTTAGTTAGAGTATTCCCTAAGAGTAGTTATATAGCTCCCTTTACTAGAATTAGCATATATAGTTTATATTACCCTATAGTATTAAGTATACTTAGCTATAATGCTTATAAGAGTAATATCTATAGGAAGAGAGTCTAAGGTCTATACTAGTTATATAATCTTAGTTTTTACCTATTTAGGGTTAAAGTACGCTCTAATTACTATAATAAAGTTATAAATTATATTAGGACCCTAAACTTTATTAATCTTATATATTATAGCTTTCTAGTATAGCTTTCCTTATTACTTATTCTAATACTTAAATTATATATTTATATATTTAGTGTTATTAAGATATACTATATACTTAGCTATAACTTCTACTTTAATAATAACTTAGCTAGGTAAGAACTTCTTCTTAAGTTTAATAGAGATTTAGTAAAGAGTTAGCTTCTTATTATTAGTGTTTTTCTTTTTAATCTTATTAATTACTATTATATAAGCATTAGGATTAATAGTACTAGTAATCTAGGTTTTAATAGTCCTTTCTCTTAACTTAGTTACCTTATATGCTTAATACTTAGATATATACTAATAAGAAAGGAAGGAAAAAGCCTCTTAGAAAGTAAGCTTAGTCTCCTTACTTCCCTAGTTCCTTATAATAAGAGCTTTATATACCTCTAGTGTAATTATAGAGAGCTCTTTAAGATAATTAGTATTAAGCTTTAGGAGCTAAGGATTAACTCTCTCCTAAATCTCTTAGCTTTAGGTAGCTTACTTTAATACTTTATACTATTTCTCCTATTTATTAGATAAGACTAACTTAATATTAGTCTTAAGACTTAGGTAAGGAGAAGTTAAGGTATTTATTATAAGTATAGATTAGTAGATAGGGTGTAGTGTATATATAGGTCTTATATATAAGGGATTTAGTAGAGTTATAGGTATATACCTCCTAGGCTTATAACTATTACTATATAGTATATAACTTTTAGTAAAGATATAATTAGAAGGGATAATTAAAGGCAGAAGATATAAATAAATTAATTATTCTTCTATTATATAAATAGAAAGGTAAAAGCTCTTCTTTTATAAAAAAAGTAGTTATAGTAAATCTTATATGCTTTATATTCTAATATTATATATTCTTTTAAGGTGCAGTTTAGCTTCCCTAATACAGTCCTACGCGCATAGCGCGTACGATCGGTTATATTCCCTGCTGCCGGGCAACAATAATCTCGTTGGGGATAAGCGGGTACCACTGGGTAAATGTCAGGCTGTTAGTGCTCTACCAAAACAACTAGCATAATATCTAGTGGAAGTAATCTGTATCAACTTGCCGATCCCCGCGAATCAGTGCTGGATGTGATGTGGAAAGAGCGCGTGATCATTGGGTCCTGAAATTTCAGGCACTAATGTATGCCATCACATCCATATTTGCGCATGTTAACCTATTAAAGTATGACAACTACCCTTCTCCTTCTGCCTCCTCAAAGATGAGGGATTTAATCGTTGAGGCAAAAGCCGAAGCAGCACTGCAACGCTTTATTACGTCAATAGACGAGAGCGAGATTCTCAAGCTTGCTTCATCGTACCACGATAATGATCCCTGCCAGATGTTTCAACCTATCAAGCATGGAAGCTTCAATGTCTGCTTCTTTGTGCAATTCGCGACGCCGAGCTCTGAAGGGGTGCCTGACCGATGGGTCGTGAGAATTCCTATCCCTGACCAAATACCTTGGATAGATGAGAAGATTGACGTAGAGATCGCCACGATGAAGTGAGATTTCTGGGGGTCGTATTGAAAGGATTTCTCTAACGAGGGTGTAGATACGTGGCAGCCAACACCACGATACCCGTCCCTATGATACGGGCGCATTTTTCCGCCCAGAATAGTCCTATTAAGATGGCGTTTATCATCATGGACTACGTAGAAGGGAAAAACCTCAGGGAACTCGGCTTTCCCAAGGACTTCGATGTCTGGCGCTCAGTGACCACGGAGCCCACCAGAGCCAGAAAGATAATGTACGAGAATTTGGCCCAGGTCTACATTCAACTACGGCGGCTGGAATTCCCTGAGATCGGTGCTCTTGGCCTTCCAAAGGGGGACGATGGCCAGAGCATCCGGGTTCGCCATCGGCCACTATGTATCGAAATTCTTCTCCAGCAACGCGAGGGCTTAGCGCCTGCTTCAAAGTTCCCCGAGCATACAACGTTCAAGACCTCGAAGGAATACGTGGATGCACTTCTCTGGCTGGGAGACAATCTGCTTGACAAGGGGAAGAATTCCATGATTGACATCCGCGGTGAGCGTGTTTTATATGCATCGCACTACTTTAGAAAGTTCGTAATGGAGTCATGGCTCGATCCAGCTCAAGATTGTGGTCCATTTGTCTTGGTTCACGGTGACCTAGGCCTTCAGAACCTCTTGTGGGACGATGACCTCAATCTAGTGGCGGTACTCGACTGGGAATGGAGCAGCGTCATGCCATTGCAGTTCCTCGTCCCCCCTCCCTGGTTAGACGGTCATTCCATCGATTTTCTGTGCCATAGCCAGATACTCTACAACGACCAAGTCAGCATCTTCTGCGACGTAGTGCGAGATCAGGAGAGATCTTTGGGCTTTGGATGTTCCGCTTTACTTTCTGATGAGTGGGTCAGACGGAAAGACTGGTGTCATACGTTGGTGGTATGTGCCCTACTCCGCCCGGAGTATGTTTATGATGTCTACTGGTCCTTTCTCAGCTACGCTTTCGTTGGAGTCCAATTGCCGTTTACACCGAAACAATTGAAGAAGTACAAGAAAATCACTTCACAACAACTCGCGCTGTTCATGGAAAATGATGACAGAAAAGAGTTTTCATCGAGGAAGCAAGAGGAGCAGAGGGTGTATCTCAAGGAGGAAGAGGATTACTTTGGGGCTTCGGTTGACTGTCAAGATACAACTAGCACTGTTGACTGATGGGGCCCCGTCGTTTGTCGAACTACAGTCATGTCGAGGATCCTCTCTCCCAAACTCTACAACAAGATGCCTCGTCCCGTAGTGGTCGCT
This sequence comes from Epichloe bromicola, assembly GCA_023658445.1. Lineage (NCBI taxonomy): Eukaryota > Fungi > Ascomycota > Sordariomycetes > Hypocreales > Clavicipitaceae > Epichloe > Epichloe bromicola. Next base: position 3,484,314 of record CP098270.1, read on the forward strand.
CAACGTGAAGTTGCGCTTTCCCAGGCGGAACGGCCGGGTCGAACGGCGCTCCGGATGAAGAACAAGCCTCGTGATCCACTTAACGGCCTCACATCCGGACAGCTCCAGGGACTCAGATTGTGTATCTCATTAGTCTCGTTCACAGCGCAAAGGAGACGCGATATGAGTGAAGCCAGACACCAACCACATACTCCCCTATCACATCTTCCTCTTGGTGTTTCTTCTCTTGCTCTTTTGCCCCTCGTTCGTTTGTAACGTGATGGACCAGTGTTGGTTGACCCCGTTCTCCGTGCGGCGTAATTCACGCGAGACTTCCAAGTCTGACGGCGTACCCACATCCTTCTGGGCACTCTTCAGTTGCCTGAGGAGGTTATCCTGGGCGTCTGAAGGAGCTTCTCTTCCGCTGACGTCCACCTGCGACGTTGCGTCTTTCCGTGTTGGAAACCCTGAGGCTGTGCGGTGAACTCCGTTTCCCTGTCACTATCGTCGGAGTTGGAAGTGGTACTTGAGCTATCATCGCCTTCTCCGTCCACAGCCACCTGTGTAGTATCAGATATAGACTCGACGCTAGCATCTAGTATCAGGCTATGTGGTTGGTCCTGATTCAGCTTGGCCAGTACGTTCGAGATCATCTTCTGCATATTAAATAAGGTGGAAATAGCTTCCCCCCATAAAATCAATGGACGCCTTGGTCGCTCTGATGATTAGCAGACCCCTGAGCTGGATAGCCGAGAGCCACTAGTTGCGCATCTTTTAGAAAATGATCGCTTTTCGGACGATGTAGCATCTTAAGCCGGTCTTTTACCTGAACTGAACTCTGCGACGCTGGATTCCATGCTACTTGCTGCAGATGCAAGAGCACGCAGGGCCTGGATATCCTAGCTGAGCAGCCTGTTGCTTAAGTTAGAGGATGAGGGCTTAGGAGCAATATTGTCCCAAGACTTCAAGACCAGACAACTTCCTTACAGTCCTCAACCTCAAAGTGATTACTTTGATTTCTCCATGTAGAGGTCTGTTTTTAAAAGGTAGGCGATGTTACTAAACCCAGTGTACTAAAGTGGAGTCATAGTTCACGACCGCAGTTAAACAGAATTCCGTCCGAGTTTTACTCACAGCATAAATTGACGTTGTTTCCTCTTCCTCTGCGACCGTGTTTGTTCCCTCTCTCTATATCTGCTTAAGAGTCTCGGTAGGCAATAACTTCATAAAAGCATTAGCTAGGTCATTATTCCTATTAATCTATCTGATCTCAGAGCTCGCGGCGTTCGTATGATTGCCGTAGGGCTATGATATCAATCATCAGGCGCTTCTCCTACAGCTTGTTATTATTTATCCCCCTTTACTACTCCGCAGGTTATTTTCCTGAACGTGACTTTTCTGTAGCGGCTTATTGGCTCGGAATCTCAGCGACCTTCTCGTGGAACAGCTTCTCGGCGTCCACCCAAACTCTGGCAGACTTGCGGTCGTTGAGAAGCAAAAGTGAATCCTTCAGGCCGTCGCTGAAGGATTCACTAGCCTCGCGGGGCAACATGGACGGCAGGTGGTCGATGCTAATGACAGACAGAGGGGTGGAGTTCTGGTCATTCTCGACCTCGACAGCGACAGTGGGGTTGTCGAAGGTGGTGTTGATGTTGTATATGGGGATTGGGTTGTGAGGGTTGGTGGTGTCACAAGAGACATCAATGACAACACTCAGCTTGCGGCCAGACTTTGCAAGGAGCTCGTCGTTGACGAAAGGGGGGACGGGCTCCGAAAGGTAGATCTGATACGTTGACGCACGCGTTAGATTCTGTCTCACAATTCAAAAAGCTTGGCCGCGGTTTGGTTCACTTACAGCGTTCAAGAAGATGTCATGCTGGGCAATTTCCTCGTACGGGCCGTGTCGGCCGCGGGTTTCAGCCAAATCCCAGCGGGTGATGTTCTCTTCGGGCAAACCAGCCTTGATGAACAAATCACAAGCACCTCTGCCACAGCGGCCCAAGGCTCCCATAACAAGAGCGGTGGGCTTGCGTCTGAGGATCTTCTCTCCTGCCTCGAGATCTTTACGGATCTGGTCAACCAGCTCCCCTTCATCCACGTAGTACCCCTTGCCATCGGTAAAGGAAGCAACAGAAGGAAGCTTCTTCCCTGGATTGGCCAGTTGCCAAGCCCAGTTCTTCAATCCCAAGGCAGCTCCAGTGAATCCAGCGTGAAATCCAAAAGCTGAGATGCGTCTTCCAACGCTGTCGTGCAGGAATTCAAGATCGTAGAGGGTTGATTCTCCTGCTGCAAACCGTCCAAGAACTTTGTCCCAGCCAGCCTGTTTCTTGTAGCAATGAGCAAAGGTGAGGTGATCGTTGGTGAGGGCAAAATCTTCTTCGGGGATTTCCTTAAGACCAATGATCAGCGTATTTGATTCAGCATTGGGCCAGGTGCCAGTGGGAACCAGAGTGGCCCCAGCAGCCTCGTATTCGGAGTCCTGGAAGATGCGGACGAAGTCGGGGTCCGAGGGCGAGCGCTCAACGGAAACAGGGTAGCCGGCATCCACGAGTGACTTGATGACTGCGGGTGAGAAGGATCTGTGCTCGAAGGGCTTCTGCTCCGCTCGGAGGAGGATACCACTATACGGCGACATGGTGCTGAAGGGAGTTGTTAGCGATAAAAGGTCTTGGAGTCGGAGACCAACGGGCGGGCGTTGCAAGAAATGGTCTGGAGAATCACAGGAGGCAGCTCTTGGCTCAATGGAGACGATTCTGAGGAGATTTAGCGGTGGGAAATCATACTTATGTGTCAGGAGCGCAGATGCGACTGTGCAAAGGCAAGGCAATGGCGTGATAAGGTGAATAAGTATGGCGGAGTCATAAGCGCGAGCTGAAAGAGCTGAAAGCTGCTGATCGAGCTATAAGAAGCTTATTGATAAATGCTGTCAGGGTCCTAGGATGAGTCAGCAGAAATATCGCAGTGAATCACACGTAATAAGGGGCGATGTCGGGGGTTGATTGTCTCGGAGAACACAGGTGGATCGATAGCCAACTAGTCCGTAATACGGAGTACTCCGTGCTTCCTTGTTTTATCCTGGTAGTTTTCTATTTACACCTACAGAAGCTTATTCCCACATCAGTTCATTATCACACTAGCTGGGTATTGCCAGTAATCCTAATTTTATCTCTCAAGGGGATTTGCAGGGCTTGGAGAGGCTGTTCGACTTCGTTTTCAACGATGAATCGCCACTTCGACAGCTCCATGTATTGGATGGAGAATATAGTGATGAGTCAAATTAAGATGTTATCTGTCAAGTGTCGCAATTGGCCCTGCGGACCATGCACGACCAACCTGGCCTGGAGCGGATTCAAAGGAAATCTGGTTAATGTGGATTCGGGAGGTTCACGTAGCTATGTAGAGATGGATTGCGGCGTTCGCTGTACTGAAGTTAGGGTTGCAGGCGGCCCGATACCCCCGATGTCCCTTCCTGGCTCCAGCCTGGGTCTGCCATTCCATTGGCAAGCGATATCTATTTGTCAAGGCAGGGGTCGGTGTAGATGATGAAAATGGTTTAATTTCGGTTAATCAGAGGTGCAGATAGCACCTAACTTTTATACCTAAAAGGTATATAGTATACTATAGTAATAACTAGTCTATAAAGGTACTTCTAATATATTATCTCTATTATTATCTTATTAAGGGTTTTAACCTAGTTATTATATAGGCTATATCTATATATCTAATACCTTAAGGAGGTCTCCCTAATATACCCTCCCTAGCTAAGATATTTATTAAAGCTAGAGATTAAAGCTATAGGAAGATATTATAAATAATTTCTAGTATTATAATTAAATAGGAATCTCTTATAAGCTAATTCTATAGTAGAAGTCCCTATATATCTAACCTAAAAGTAGCTTTATAAAGCTATTTATAGGTATCTTAGAGGTCTTTATCTAATTAACCTTAATATTACCTATTATATATTATTCTTAAATCTATATTTAATTTATATTAAGGTACTTAAGGCTAGTCTAAAGCCTTCCTTTTATATATTTAGTAATCTAGATTATCTACTTATTATTATACTAGATAATTAAGAGTAGTAATATATAAACCTTAATATTATAAAGTAGTTTTCCTAGAGATATATACTTTTTTATACTATAATTTAGGGTAAAGAGCTTTACTTTTATACTTAAAGTTATTATATAATATTACCTACCTAACTTCTAATTAATTATAGTACTATATATAATAAAAATATAACCTTATATTAATTTCTAAGTATTAGGGTTATTACTAAGTAAAGTATTAGTACTAGAGAATAGTATATTAAAACTATTTACTTCTAAGTAATAAATATATAGCTTTTTTATATTCTAAGTATATAAAATTACTCCTTTAGTAAGCTTAATATACTTTACTAATAGATTTATTATAAAAGAGATAAGCTTTAATACTATAAAGACTATATTAGGTTTTCTAATAATATATAGATATACTAAAGAGCTAATAACTACTCTATAATAATTAATCTCTTTATTAGTAGCTTTACTAGTATTAGTAAGGATTATAGCTATAGGAAGAGAAGTAGGGGATAAGCTCTTTAAATTACTATTAATAATATTAGAAATAAATTTCTAAGTAATCTTTTAAAAATATAATTCCTATAATAACTATATCTCTTTAGTATTATAATTTCTAATAATTTTAATACCTAGGAACTACTTTAGGTTACCCTAGTCCTTAATATTAAGACTATTTATTAGTTATTTATAAAGCTTTTTAAATTCTACTTTAAATCTATTAGGGTATATTACTATAATATTATCTATATAAAAGAATAGGATAAATCTACCCTTTATAAAGATATATAAGTCTTCCCTTTCTTATATAAAGTCTAGCTTTAATAGAAATTATATAAGATATAAGAACTATTATTAAGGAGCTTCCCTTAGCTTATATAATACTCTTATTATCTTCTAGAGATAACCTTTTATATTTATACTCTCTAGGGGCTTATAGTAAATAGGTTCTTTAAGCTTTATATATAGGAAGGTATTCTAAATATTATATTATTAGGTATTAAGATTATTAGTATAGTAGACTATAAGTAGTATATATAGAGATTATAAAGTAAGTATAGTAATATAGTTATTAAGATTATCCTTTAGTTATTAGTTACTTTAAATAACTATTCTAGCTTTAAACTCTATAACTACTCCTTTCTTATTAGTCTTATATTTAAAGACCTAGCTAAGGTCTATAATTTCCTTCTACTTCTCTAGATTAAATAATTTATCTAGTATATCCTCTTAGTAGTTTAAGAATAAAAGCTTTAAAAGCTTCTTTATAATTACTTTCTTCTAGTAGTTATAATAAGCTAAAGCTATAGCTTAATAATAATAAGTAGGTTCTAGTAGTATATCTTTAATCTATAAACTATATTAAATACCTTATAATACTATAGAAAAAGTAAAAGTAAACTATACTTACCTAGCTTTATATATCTCCTTTCTTTAGTATTTTCTAGTAATAATATTATCTAGATTAATACTATTATCCTAGGGATAATAATTCTCTATAACCTTACTACCTTTACTAGTAATTTTACTAGTCTTTATAGTAGTCTTTATATATTTAATTATTATATTATATACTAATTTATTAATTTTATAAAATAGTATATTATTACCTTATACCTAAAGCTCTATATTCTCTATAGTAACTAGTGCCTTATAAGAAGAGTTAGGAGGAGTTAAAAGTATACTAAAAAGGTTATCTTTTTCTCTTATTATATAAGAAGGTATTTTTACTTTAAACTACTTATTTTCTTCTTTTATATTTATAGGTAAAGAGATATAATTCTTATAATTCTTATTTTCTAATTCTATTCTAATAAGGTCTTAACTAATTTCCTTATTAATATTATTAGCTTTAAGTTTCTTAAGTAGTATAATTATTAATATCTTCTCCTTTTAGGCTAATTCTAGCTTTTTTCTAGTTTAAAGAAGGAGTTCTTATTAAATTAAATATATACTAATATAATAACCTTATAATTATAAAGTAAAGGTACCTATATAATATACTAGGACTTACCTCTATAACTAATAAGGTATCTAATATAAGCTTTTTACTCTAACTATAGTATTATATTATATAATTTAATATACTCTAGAGCCTTTATTATTATAGGAAATACTTTATATCTATAGGCTTATAGATATATAATTAAAGGTTTCTAGACCTCTACTATATTTAAGTATATAAAGACTATTTTCCTAGCCTAATTTTACTAAAGTTTATATAGTATAGTTTACTTCCTATAATATTTAAAAGGTATATAATTTAATAGATAAACTATAGTATTAAAGACCTTATTATTAAGATTAGATAGAAGGTTAGCTTTAAGACTTAAAGTATAAGCTTTTTACTTAACTACCCCCCTAAATCTCTCTACCTTTCTATTCTAACTAGATATTAAAGGAGCTAAATTATAGATTATAATACTAGTAAAGGCTATCTTATCCCTTATATTCTCTATAAAGAGGGCTTTTTTAATATTACTATATAAAAAGTATAGTTAAACCCTAAATTAAGTGCTTAGGAATACTATTATTATATAGAAGCTATTATAAATCCTATTCTTTATCTTAAATAAATAGAAGAATTATATTAAGATTATAAGGTAAGTAAAAATATACTAATACTTATTACTATTCTAATAAGAAGAGTTATAGTAATCTAGATTAACTAAAAGACTATAACCTAGTTCTTAAGGAAGTCCTTTAGATATAACCTATAATCTCTATTACTTAGCCTTACCTATAGTATATATCTTATACTATATAAGCTTAGGACTTATTAATTTAATACCTAAAGCTACTTTTATAAGCTTTATAAATACCTTAATACTAGGATAACTATATTATTAATACTAAAGGTTTATATCTCCTCTTATAAGTAGTCTTAGTGCTTTATTAGATATAGTATAGGCTTCTTTTAGATTCTCTAATAGTCTTAATAATATATAAAGCTTATTAATATTATAGACTTTAGCTATAGGTATTATCCCTTAATATAGAAATAACTTCTTCTAATTTTAGAAAATACCTACCCTTATAAGAATTATTACTAATACTAGATTAATATAGAATTCTAGAATAAATAATATAGTCTCTAATACTAATATCCTTATATTCTATAATATAGGATCTATAATAGAGATATATATAAGGCCTTATCCTAAAGCTATATATATTATACCTCTAGCTTTAACCTCTATTATAATATTTCTATTAAATTTAGATTAATTAAACTAGTAGATATTATTAAATATATAAATATTAGCTCTAGAGTTATAGAGAACTATATTCTACCTTAATTCTAAGCTATCTATAGTATTAGTTATTAAATTTATACTTTTCTTTACTTATTAACCTTATTTAGAGTATATAAATAATAATATATTTATAGTCTTCTTACTAAGGGTAATTATAACTAAGTTATTAGTTAGATTTTATAAAGGTATAAATATCTTACTACTCTTTTTCTTTAGTTTTTAACTTATTACCTTAGACTTTTTTTATAGATTTTTCTTAAGATACTTCTTAATATTCTTTTTAAAGTTCTTTCTAACTTCCTAGTCCTTTAGTATAGCCTCTAGCTTATATATAGCCTTAAATAAATTATAGGATTCCTATTACTTTAAGGTATTATAAATATTATAGTTTATATATCTAGGGTATTTCTTTTTTTTTAATTTACTTTAACTACTTAATTTATTAGTAATAAGTATATTAGCTAACTTTAGTATACTTTATAAAGCTTTATAATCTTTTTTAAACTCTATAATAGCTTTAAAAAAGCTTTAGTTTATACCTTTATTAAGTAAATTATTCTATTTTTTCTAAAATAACTTAAATTTACTATAAAGAGAAATTATAAACTTATATAGTATTATTTTCTTAGTTTATTAAGTCTCTAAATCCTAATAATTTCTCTATAGTATCTCTATTATTACTACTTATTTATACTAATTATAAGTACTCTTAGCTTATAAGTAATTATTAAGGTATATTTCTATAAGAATTAGTATTTTCTAAGTATTTAGCTTATACTAATCTTAAAGAAGCTTTAATATTCTTTAAAAGTACTAATAAACTAACTTCTTTTCTTTCTCTTTAGTATTAAAGTTAAGAAAGTCTTAAATATTCTTTAAAGAGTTTTATAGATATATTTCTTAATCTTTAGTATTTACTTTAATAAATTATAATACTTTATAAAATTAACTTATAAATCTTTATATTAGAAGTTATATTTATTTTTTATATTTTTATAAATAAGCTTTTAATCTTTAATAATATTAGGGTTATTCTTTATAATCTCTAATCTTAGACCCCTTTATAAGTATATAAGTATTATAAGTTCTTTAAGTAGTTTATTCTAATTTAGATTAATATACTTCTAAATATTATAGGATTCTATATAATTCTTAATTTATATAAACTATTTAATCTAGTCCTTCTCTAATAATAATACTATATTTAGAGTTTCTTTAGGTATTATAAAGAGAAACTATACTAGTTAAAAGGAAGTATAGGTTATATACTTTAACTAATTAATATAATAAAGGGTAATTATCTTTTAATATTAGTAAGTATTAAATTAATAATATTAATAAAGCTTATATTATCTATAATAATTAATAATAAAGGTAATTAAAGCCTCCTAGGCTTATAACTATTAAGGTAGGGATTAATATAGATAATAAAAATAGTTTAATTTTAGTTAATTAGAGATATAGATAGTACCTAACTTTTATACCTAAAAGGTATATAGTGTGCTATAGTAATAACTAGTCTATAGAGGTACTTCTAATATATTATCTCTACTATTATCTTATTAAGGGTTTTAACCTAGTTATTGCGCAGGCTGCATCCACACATCCGATACCTCAAGGAGGTCTCCCTAACACTATTCCTTTCAGCCATTCTGGCGCGTTGCATGCCTCAACAAGTCTGGAGTTTTCAAATCTCAGAGCCAAGTGTCCATATGTTAACAAACTGACAAACTCTGGCTGGAACACCATGCTATGCCAATCTTACTTCCCCCCCTTTCCAATGAGCAATTTATAATCTGGCAAAGAAATTGCGTACCAGACGCAGACGTACTCGCAAGATGGAGCAACGTTCTTCATCCTGCAACCTGAACCGGCGCGATGATGATCGGCACAATTACAGGATGGGAGGGCGACTATAGTTTTCGGATTAGCGGCTATATGCAGTCGCCAAAATTGCGGGAAAGAATCAAAAAGTTTGTTTTGCCAGCTCGGGCCCGTTGACATCATCAGGCAAACGAGCTCCGCTTGCTCACAAAAAAAGGCAACGAAAGAGGTGAACTCGAGAATTTACCCGGCTTCACTTTTTTGTCACCTCAGCATTATCCATTTATCGCGGCTTTCGTGCATTCGATTTCTCGACTTCAAGACTACCGCTCTTTTCTTCTTCTGCTGATTCTCCATTGGCGTCTCCCTAATATTACTACTAGCCTGAATCCGCTTCTCCACATGTCATGATGTTTGCAGTTTGCCTCGCAGGACATGGTAAGGCCTCCTTTTCTCTGGTCCTGGTCACTTATAGACTGCTACTAAACTTGGGAGATCTACAGCCCGAAAAATCAATCAGCGGCAGGTTGAGGGCATCCTCTCACCTGAAAACGAAGACTACATGGATGAGAAAACTGTTATTGCGGACGAAGCTGATCGGTCTGAGAGTTCATCTGTTACACTCGAGGAATTTTCCGATGCGGAAGCGAATATACAGGATGCCTCGAGGGCCAACCTAAGTGTCAATATCCTAGACTCTTGCTTAACGTCTCCCCGATCTTGCTACGTGCCCTTCACACCAAGCGCGCCCCCAAAAACGGAACACGAAGCGTTACAGATCATTCAGCAAGCGGTAGAAAATGCTCAAATACCGATAAGTTTAGACTTTATTGAGCTTAGTCTCAACGATTTCGCTATATACTACGACACGCCAAAATATCCATGTGAGATGCGATGCTTGCATTATCTAGATACAAAATCACGCCACTCGGGATACTTTTTCGACGGAATTATTGCCGTTAATGACACCAGGCTATTTGTCAGACGTGTTCCCATAAGCATCGTCCCCATAGGAAACTATGGCTGTGTGGATTCACACAGCGTCCAAAACCAAATTTGGATACAATCCGAACTATGCAGAGGAAGCGACGTCTTTTATAAGCTAGAAACACCGGCCAAGGAATATAAGCGCTTTTTTGAGGCTTTTACATGGGTTGCTGATTTAGCTAAGCATGTTATTGACTTTATGTTGATCATGGCAGAGAAAGACATTAAAGTGTCTATTCATCATTTTCGAAAAGAGTTTAGAGCTTGGCTTATCACCCTCCGAGGCAGCTCAGTAGAATTTGCGAATTGGCTCGCCAAACATCCATCGGGCGACTTCCGTACGTCAGTAGTCGCAAACATTGGCTTCATCTATAAGGAAGCCTTTTCAGTGCTCGGTCAAAAAGAGGCATATTCTCACACGATTTGGGACGAAGTCCTAGATTTTGCCATGTATCCAAAGCAACCGTTGGAAAATGCTTGCTCTGCGCTCACACGGAACAAAACAATCGTCACCGACTATATTCATCAGCTCTTCTCCCATCTTCCTTTTGGTGATCAACTACAAGCCAGTACGATAAGTCTAAAGTCGCAGACACTTCGAGATCGTATCATTCTTGATAGCCATCTAGAGCGCGCCCCGTGTTCAACAACAACATCAGCCACAATTCGACCCTTTTTTCATACATCAGCTTTAAGAAGCATTAAGCCTGGGGACACAATCTCCACGAGACGGGATTCCGAGAACTCGGGATCAATGTGGAAACGTGAAGTATCCAACGGCTTCACGGATGTTGATCGCTGGTTCGGCTTGGTCCAAAAGGTTCAAGTAAAAGGCCAACACACAGAGTTGGAGGTCCTGTGGTACTATCGCCCTGTAGACACGAGCTGCGGTGTGATGAAATACCCCTGGCCCAATGAATTATTCCTCTGCGACCACTGCTCATGCCTCGAGAAGCATAAAATCCACACTCATGAAGTCCTTGACGTTCATGAAGTTGAATTTGGAGGAAACTCAACGACAGCATCCGAATTTTTTTGCCGCCAGCTTTATATAAGCCAAGACAGACAATGGTTAGCTCTGAAGGAGCACGATCTACATTGTCCACACACGTCAACAAAAGAAGATAAGGATGATGGACACAAACTGGGCGAAACATATCTGGTGCAAATTGGTGGAGCAAGATCTGAACCCTGCGAGCTGGTAGGTGTATTAGATGGCAGGCCTGCGGCATATCGTTTTCGAAAACTCCTCAGGCGCAGAGAGGTAGATCCAGCTGCTCCTACCGCTCGCCCCAACGAACTGGTCTACAGCGGCCGATTTGTCGCATGCTCTAGCCGTCGAATACTCGGCAAGTGCCATGTACGCGTTTTCAACCTAATGCAACGATTCCTACCCCGTATGATAGAGACGGTGTCGGGTCTTTCTTTTACATGACTCACGAACAGGTTATTGGTCAAGGTAATACCCTCTTATATAGAGCTATTAGCGCGCTTCCATCGACATTTCAGCAAGGCTTTGACCCTGCCGTGAGTATCCCACAGCTTCGGGGTCTAGATCTCTTTTGCGGGGGAGGAAATTTTGGTCGCGGGCTCGAAGAAGGTGGTGCGATTCAGATGAGCTGGGCTAACGATATTGATACCAAAGCCATCCATACGTACATGGCCAATTTAAATCACCCGGAGCTCATCAGTCCATTTCTTGGATCCATCGATGATCTTCTCCAACAAGCCATGGATGGTCGTTTCTCAAAGTCCGTGCCACCGATCGGCATGGTTGACTTTGTATCTGGCGGCAGCCCTTGTCCTGGGTTTTCCGTTCTCACCAATGATAAGACCACAAACAAGCAGCGCAAGAATCAGTCACTTATTGCAGCATTTGCATCTTGCATTGACTTATACCGACCTAAATTCGGTGTACTAGAGAACGTCCCCGGCATAATGCGCACCAAGACAAACCGAGATCAAGATGTCTTTAGCCAGCTACTATGCGCAGTCGTCGGGATGGGATATCAGGCTCAAATGATTCTCCTCGATGCTTCATCATGCGGCGCGACCCAGAGGAGAACCAGAGTTTTCCTAGTAATTGCGGCGCCGGGCTGCAAACTCCCTAGCAGACCGCAGCAGACCCATTCAGACCCCCCAGACACAAAAACCCAGAGACTTGGTCAATTATCCACTGGGGAAGCCTTTGTGGAGAGAAACCCTCCAGCAGCAACCCCTTTTCCGTTCGTATCCGCGTTACAGGCAACCCGTGATTTGCCCAAGATATACGACGGCCAAACAGACACCTGTATCGAGTTTCCAGACCACAGGCTGGCTTTTGGTCTCACTAGGTTAAACCGATCGCGAATCTCGCTGATTCCAAAATAGCCATGGGGCATGAATTTCCTCAAAGCGAGCCTGACAGTTCTAACACCCTCGCAGTTATTTTGTTTCAAAAGAAATAAAGAAGACGCCGCTACAAATTCGAGCAGCACGGTGTGCAAAAAATCAAGCTCATATGGAAGAATGTTCCCGCATCGACTGATGGAGACGATAGTGACAAGGTCGACTCCCGCCGATCGTAAAAACGGGCGTCAGCTACACTGGAGTGAAGACAGAACCATTTCAGTCATGGAGGCGCGACGCGCCCAGGGGTTCCTAGATAAAGAAGTTCTTCTTGGCAATCCCTCGAATCAATATAGAATCGTGGGCAATAGCGTGGCGAGACAAGTGGCCCTCGCCCTAGGTGTTGCTATCCGCGAGGCTTGGGTAGACAGTCACTGGGGGACGGAAACACACGTGATGAACAGGATTATTCAAGAGAAGCATGCTGATATCGTGAACAGCAGTACGCATAGCGAGCACCCTATCATTGCTTCCGAAATGTCAACGTCGTCAAGCTCGGATGCAAGGACACGCGCTTCATGCTCCGACGGTGGCCTAGAGCCAAGTCCAAGTCCAAGTGAAAGTCCAAGAGCCATTCCGCTGAGAAAACGGCGCCTTACTAATTTAAGACTTGGTGCTGTGACGGACGAATCAAGAAAACGAAGTAGATTATAAGATGTATTCCATAACTCATTGGTATGTGCAGCATCACGGGAATAGCGCGAGGCAGCATAATGTAACAAGTAGACACATCATTGCACGAATCCTAGAGAATCTGTACATTACACACGCACACACACACACACACGCACACACACGCACACACACGCACACACACGCACACACACGCACACACACACGCGCACACACACGCACACACACGCACACACACACACGAACACACACGCACACACACGCACACACACATATATATATATATATATACTGTAGCCCACAGAAAGTTGGTAGATGAATTCTTTTTAAACAGTATCCGCAGCTGCAAAGATGAGATTCCCATCCTTTTCGTCCATCCCACACATGGACGAAGAATGAATCACACTCACTAGTATAGAGATGATAATATTATTCTGGTAAATTTCCAGATCCTATACGACAACGGCAAGCCCGAAGTGCACCGTCAGGTGGAGGGAGGTTGGGTCATCTTAAAGAAGAGGGCCTTTTGTCTCCCACGACTTGTCGACCTTGGGGATGGCCTATTTCCTCATCTAATTCGTCTCTAAGACGTGCTGAGCACTCATGCGATGGCACGGACTGAACTTCAGCATGCCCCTGATCATCTCAAATATGGCTTCCCTCTCATCTTCAGCCATCGGCTCCATGCCACCCTCTATCCGCGGTTGCTGTATACTGTCTTTAAACCGTTCCAACGTCCACATCCCTCTGAAACCTAGCTTTAGGTGGTCTGATTTTAAGAGGGGTGTATAAGCTAAGTCTCGGCTCCTTATCTAGACAGAAAGCTATTCTAAAGTCAGCGAGGAGAAGCTTTGATTTAGCAAGTGAGATCTTATTGTTTGGTTTTCCCATCTAGATCGGGGTATATACATATAAGGGGACACTACGAGGGGATGATGGGCTATCTGTCCTTGCGCACGACAGGCTTAGGCTCCGGAGGGTCGTACTAATCGTAGAGCTGCCAATCTGTTAAGTCATCCATCATCCCTGCCGGTAGTTAGAGGAGGATGTTTCTAAAGTAAGGATCTAGATAAGATCAGCACTCAAGCTTTTGTCTCATGCAAGCACGGTTGGCTCAGTTGAATCAACTTGCCGCCGTGAACAACACCCACTCTGTGCATGAACGCCACAGCCATGGCGAGCTGTGCAGCAATGGATCTCGCAACATTAGTCCGAGAAGGTCTGTAGTTGCCGGCCATGGCGAGCTGTGCAGCAATGGATCTCGCAACATTAGTCCGAGAAGGTCTGTAGTTGCCGGCCATGATAGTTAGGCAAGGCTGCACATGGCCGGTGTGGTGACGAAGCAGGGATGAGTTCCGTTCGGCCCATGGAGGTCGAAGCGATTTGAACACGCATGGTATCGTGGCTCTGCAAAGACGGTTCTTCCGGGCGAGATGGTTGCTGGGGCGGTTGAGAATGTCCACCTCCTTTGTGGTTGGATGACGCTGTGCCGACTTTTACGCCGACGTTGCTTGGAAAGCTGCTCATCTCTGGCTAGCCATGTAGTCGAGTAGCTTCCAAGCCCTAGCTTGTGCGCGATTCCGTACCGCTCACGGAAGCGGTCTCCTATCTGGATAGGGTGGTAGCCGTCCCCCTTGTAGTGGTCGAGCCTTTCGACATCGTGAATGTGTTCGTACCGAGGGCAATCATCTGTCGACGTCGTTGCCGTTTGCAATCTGCCGGGGGCCGGGGGAAGCCTTGGACCGATGGAGTACATACTATCATGTCGTGAACCCAAGTCCTCTATGGATAAGCTTTTTGATCTGCATGTATGCCAATTTCCAAGATTGCTGTGCTCTCCTGGCGACTAGAATTGGCCAAATTGGTCATCCCATCACCCGTTCCCAACCCCTTCACGGGGAGTTGTAGTTTACAGCGGTTCCTTCTTTACACGCCTGTCCCGAGGCAGGGTGAGTCCAGTCCATGGGCGACCCGAGATCGACTCGAGATCAACCAGAGATCAACCAGAGATCAACCAGAGATCAACCAGAGATCAACCAGAGATCAACCAGAGATCAACCAGAGATCAACCAGAGATCAACCAGAGATCAACCAGAGATCAACCAGAGATCAAATCATGAGCGGCGACGGGTAGCTGAGACACATGGTAATAACAGAATGCACCGGGGGGGGGGGAACACTGATGGGAACGGCTTTCTTTGCAGGGAGATACGAATAATATTACTAGATATTACTCGACCACTCAACGATGTGTACAGTCCACCCCCTGTTTGATTTTACACATCTACAAGCCCCACGCGGGGCAGCCACTATCAGTGCTTAGTGGCTACTATGGGTGGAGCTATTAGGGATATTACAGGGGTATTAGCACTAGTATAAGATACTAAATAGTCCTAGTAAACCACACCTAATACAAGGTATTTTTGCCCCGCTTAATAATGCGCTAATTCTTAATTAGGCATATGATTGGCTTGCTACCCCTAGCCATGTACTCGTGTAAAATCAAACAGGGGGTGGACTGTAGTACTTAGTCTCACGGTCTCACAAAAAGAAAAGAAAGACAAGACAGGGGTAGGGGTGGACGGAGCAAAAGAAAAACCGCAGAGATTCTTGGCTACTGCCGCCCGACATCGGCGGCCTACATACCAGTTTGCACAAAGGCTAAATCCGCTCGTTGGGAGCATTTTCCCACCTTTTCCCCACGGCTGTGGACCATCTGGATAAACAAACGGTGATGCCTGTTTAGCCCCGGCAAATAGGGAGGCCCCAGTTGGGACTCGTTGTCCAGTCTGTCGGTTATAAGGGTGCCACGGTGCTACTCTATGTACTTGCCAAAGCGTACATATTACTTCCTGACTCGGCTGGGGGAGCTGCGATGCTTCGACATTGCCAGTACTAATACTCCGTGCTCATGAAATTCTCCATCACCACCACATCGTGTTCACTCGCATCCGGTCTCTCCGGGCGGACGCGTGGTCGATTCTCTCGGGCACGCTGTGCGGCTCTTGTTTCATTAGTGCCGTCTGCTGTGTTCCCTTTTCGCTCGTCTGAAGTCTGAACTTATGACCCAGGTATCGTGTTCAGGCTGTTCGGACGACGGCGATATGATGCAAACCCAGTCTCATATAAGCTTGGAGGGAACGCCGTGTTTGCCGTATACGAAGTGCATATATATGTACAATACATACATATATATTACATGCTGCGCATCTTGAATTGTTGAAATCCAGGTCACGCGAGCAATGGCCGTGGCATTAGTCTTGGTCCTTAATTATTATGCAGCTGCATTTGCATGCACGTCAGTTCGGGTATCGTCACCGCATCCGTGATCCTCCGCCAGTCGTGGACGCTTGCTTCGCCCGCGATGAAAAAGCCTGTCTCAGTCATTTACATGGGCTGATGCTATAGAATCAGCTTGACGGAGTGCTCCGTGCCTCGCACAAGGGGTCAGTCAGTCAGTCAGCCCAACAGGAATCTTGCTCTCACCGGTCGTGGGGTCCAAGACTGGGGTCCGAGACTGGGGTCCGAGACTGGGGTCCGAGACTGGGGTCAAAGACTGGGGTCAAAGACTGGGGTCAAAGACTGATAACATCCATCTCAAGGTGCCAGCCAGTGCCCAACAGGCAAGACAATAATACCCAGAAGCTGCTCCCAATGCCCTGCGCGCTGGCCAATGATGCATGCGCCTTTGTCATCTGGCCCCTGATCCGTGCTGTAACCCATTCTTAGGTCTTCATAAACCTGCGGCGCCGCGCTATGTCGTTGCTGTGCAGCTTTTTATTAAAACTTGTCTGCGATTCTCCATATTGGCATAATGACGGAGATGACCCAGGTAATGCACGAGTCCACGTGGCCAAGATGATTCAATTGCAGTACAACCACACAACCTGGAGTCCATGTGCCAATCCCTACTCATCCAGCCATCTTGCCTTCCGCGGTGGGTTGCAGGGGCAAGCACAGGTAACATGTAGTGCGCCTGGATGTGGGAGGCAAATTCCCTGGAGAGAGGCATGTGATATCCCTCCAAGCGTTATTAATTCGGGCTGACCCATTCCGAGAGGTAATTAATAAGGCCTCCTCAAATGATCATCACTACTCCGTAATATAGAGCGGCTGATGTGCAGCAATCTTATTGTTGTATCACCAACAAACAGCAAGTCCCGCAAAATTGGAGCACTCGGCGTGTCCGAATGCAACTGCCACTGTCCTGTTGGCCGCTTCCCGCTTTCCGCTGTGGTCCTGTCGGAACATGGATGGTTGAGTCGTCTGCACTGTATGTATTGATGTAATACTCCGTACAGTCTCCTGCATACCGACCAAGAACGTCAAAGCTTGCGACGGCTTCGATTGAGACTGCGGACGGTCTCTGGGAAAGGCATCGAGTTTCGATCCGTGTGGGTATTCGTCAATTTTGTTCACAAATGATCTTTTTCATTTTGTCAGCACAAAAGATCCCTGAGAGCTAATCCGTAATGGCCATGCTCTTTCCATCTGGGCCGGCAGTTCCCGGATGTGGGAACTTGTGAAAGCCACATGGAGTGGACCGTTTTCCGTCGAGTCGTACTCCGTACGGAGTAGACCCCCTTTTCTTCCAGGAGTCAAGCACTGTTTTTGTAGTTCTGCCAGAATTCGCGTACGCATTTAAGCAACGAATAAAAAAGCCATGAGATGAGAATCAGCATGCTGTCCTGCTTGCCCGGTGTCTCCTAGTTGTCTCTGCGTCCCCCAGGAGCGTGCCGGCACGCCCCTCCTTCGGAAGAAATGCTGCCCGGGGGGGGGGTTCCTGGTTCAATGAAGCCGTTGTCTCGACATGTACTTCCTCCACAGTACAGTAACCGGTCTGAGACCATCCCCAGTCCGTACAAGACCCGTCCTGGAGACCAATTGGAACTGTGCCAGTCGTCCCTAGTAAGATCCGCCGTTTTACTTGTTTCGCACCAGCATGGGCCTGTCACTGGCTACTGGTTTTGTTCTAGAAGGCCTGTTGGAGCCCTTGGCTTCGTCAGGTAATGGTAACAGCGTCTCCATGATTTGTGGGAAGATATCAAGAACTGGACAGCCCGCTCGGGTTCGATTTCTTGTTGGTGTGCAGGCTGCTTCCGCTTTCTCTTGTTTGACGCCCATCTCGGTCGACCCGGATTCAACCCATAGAGGTTGCAAAAAAACACGCGAGCCGTGCTGTTATTTCATTCATTCATCCATTCATTCATTCGTGTATTGTTTTCGTGTTCGGAAGCAGCGAATTGTCGTCAACTGTTGAAGGTGCTGGTGATGCTTTTCTTCATTCTTGGAAGAGAAAGAGAAAGAGGGTTGCCATCTCGACACAGCTTAGACCGGAAGCCACGACCCGCCTGGCTCTAGATCGCTCCTGCTTCGCGCGCGAAACTTTGTTTTCCGTAACACCCGCTCTGCCCAATTTTCTCGCAACCTCCTCTCCATTCTCTTCCTCCATCCAAAACATCCAAAATTGGGGGCATCGCGTTCTCGTCCCGCTCATGGGGATCATCGCCATTATCTGACCAACAGTGTTGCGCTGTCTGTCTTCTGAACAGACCAGCTGCCGTTGCACCTCGGGCTGGGTTTTTCGTTCCAGCGACAGCGTCGACGCTACGACTCAAGCATCCAGCGCCGCCACACAACGACCGCAAGCAAAAAGCACGCGGCAACCTGCACTGCATCGGGCATCCGTTTTCTGGAATTATAGCACGGCGCACAACGTATCGCAACCAGGATATCTACTCAACCCGCCGCCTCATTATCCTAGTAGCTGTACGTACTGGGGCTGCTTGCCAACTACATCGCCACCTGCGTTTCATCATTTACATCAAGAGTCGTCCATCGCGACTTACTTAGCACTTCATCCCGTACGGAGTACTTCTGCATCATTTCGTTGTTGTCATCGACGCCTAGACGCCGCTCAACTCTTGACCGAGATCCCACACTGAACTACGCCTCGACGATAAAATAAACTCTAATCACTGGATGCGTCATGACCTACATTGTAAGTTTCCAACAAGCCACCGAGAAGACGGCACCACACTGCATGGATGTCCTGCAAGGCGCCACACCTAATGTCCGTTTGCATCCAACTTGCATATGGTTGTTGTCCGAATCACCCCTCACTTTGTTTTCTCCTACGACCAGTGTCGTCGTGTCTTTGGATGTCACGTAGCTCCTGCTTATGCTGGTGTCCCGCGCCGCTGGCTCCGATATGTCGCTCTCACACCATCTTTGCTCACCGCCTCTGTTGTTGAACCAGGCGTATGCTAGATTCCTTGTTTCTTATGCGAACTTCCTGGCATTATAAACCACTTGCGAAGCGCTGCCAAAGCGCAAGGCGAGCCTTCGGGAGCCCGGCTGCACTCCAGGTCATCTGCCATGTTAAAGTCAGACACGCGCAAGCACGAAGCGGCTCTTGGTGTTGTAATGTATTCTCGCGAACAATTCGGGACATTAAAACCTACATGTTCTTCTTGTCTTGTCGATCTGCCTCGCTTTCTCCTTACCCCAAACACCCGTCACTTTACCTTTCGTTGCCTGAAAACCTTCCTTGAGAAGTGATGCACCGCTTTCGCTTCATAATTCACCATGATAGCCATTGGCACTAAGCTAACTACCGAATTGAAGTTATGCCTAGCTCACTATTGTGACATTCATGGGCCAACCCCTTTGATGGTCACAGAGGGCTTGAGAACTCCGTGTTCTGTATGTTTTGAGGAACCTGATGCATCCAACAGCGCAACCTTTTCCAAGCCGAAGTCAGATAATAAGCGAACAAGATCCAGCGGCCCTACATCCGCACCACCACCACCCCAGTCCTCGGCCGCCCTGAATGATGCGCTGCGAGATCTGAGTCTTGGTCCAAGTGGTTCGGCGCCAGCATCAGAGCAGGATGCCAGTGCACAACGAGCTGCATTGCGCCGTTCAGCCGGTTGCGGCAACAACAACGCTACAGCTTCTTCATCCACCCTCGAGACGCCGCCGGAAAGCCCACGGCCAATCTTTCAACAGCCACGCCGGGATTCCAGCTTCAGGCGAACATATGATGATACCGTCACCAAAAAGCAAGGCCCGTGTGACAATTGCGCAATGACGCTACCACGACGGCAAACTGCTGGCTCTGCGACAGAAGACTATGCAACTAGAACACACGGCCCTACACTTCGAACAAAGGCTCCCGTTGAACGAGTATTTGGGACTGCAGGGCAAGCATCTCCACCCAACTCGCAAACATCGAGCGACACGGACGGTGATCGAGAGCCTACCCATCGAGTGCGATCTCGAAGGAAAGCTCCGACAGCCAGCAGCTCTCGAAACACTTCCTGTTCTAGCACGTCGACATCGTCCGAACGATCCCCATATCACTTTCACTACGTCAATTATACGTCTGCTCATGAACCGATTCTGCCTAACTCGTTTTCTTTGATCCGTTCATCCTGCCTAAGAGCCTTGTCATTTGAGACTCTACCACGGCCGCCCTCAACCTCGAATCCGGCATCATCTCCACAACTCAGCTCCCCACCCTCTTTTGTCACAACACAAAGCCCTGGCTCGGCAGCTACTGGTGGGCCCATCTTTTTTGGTGATGCCTTGGCTGGATATACTACGGCATACATATTTCGTATCCCCGATATGCATGCTCGAGGTCATAAGCGAGTGTATGCGTTCCTGGCTCTCAGCACCCACAAGGAGCGACTGGCGATGAAGACTTTTAGCATGATCTCACAGGCCTTTGGAAATTTGGCCACATGGATACAGCAGCTTGCAGAAACCGAAGCTGAGCGTACAACCACGAATTCATCACCAATCGGCAGCTTCATGTACAGTGGGGGAGGGCAGCCACAGCCACAACCATCTACGTTCGACACCCCTGCTGCCGTTGATCGATCTAGTAGCAGCTTTCTGACCGGAGGAAGCGCCTTTACTAGACGCATGGGTTGTGGGCCAGGAACTTCCTCTCTGAAAGCTCGCGGTCTTGCTGAGCTAGTCGGCCAACCTGACTTCTTCATTGAGTTGCATGGCAAGTTTGTGCAGCTTCTTTTCGAAGTTGGCGTCGCCTTGAACTCTTGAAAAAAAAAAATTAGGGCTGCTCGCCGCTTCAGCACTAATAGGTTTAAGCAACTTTTCAGAACGGCCCTCATATTGTCTGCTCCCTTTCTCCTGGGCCATGGACGGCTTGCTCGCTGACATACTAAATTATTAAACCCCCTTTCCTACGCCCACACCCACCACACTCCCAAAGCGCCAATAATAGAAAGGGTTACACACGTCCTCTCACCTACCTTTTGTCATTATTACCTGCATAGCATCGGCGTTCGAGGTCATTCAGTGCATCATTTGAACGGGTTGAAGTGGGTGAACTAAAACAAGCATTTTAATGTGTACTCACGTTTCCTCTCTCGCGACCTAATAAAATAGCTTCGAGTTCTTCAGGTTGTGGCGGTTTCTACGCGAAATCTGCTCAGTGTTCGATCTGTCTTGGATCGGAGCTTGTCGGAGTCATGTTGACGGCTCGTCAATGGCCTTTGTATTTTATGGGTTGGTAATGGCAAGGCAAGGCTGGTCGACTAGTCGCTCTTGTTGTGACTGCCATTTCTCGACTCGACATTTACGTCACTTGTTTTTGTTCTATTTCACTTGTCCCAAGGCGCGAGGGGGGGATCCAGGGGCGGTAGAGTTTTCCTGGACGTATTTATAGAACAGGAAATATTTTCGAGAACCGACCTGCTATATCTGCAGATATGGCTGCTTGAAGCAACCCATGGAGGCGATCCGTGAGAGCCCTGAACTCACTTTTTACGTTTTTGTTCTTAGCGGCTGGTGATCATCAACCTCAATGGAAGTGTTCTTACCTAGCTTTTTCAGACATGCTGGCTAGCCGAGCATTGAATGTTTCCTACTCCGTGTCTACATGAGACTATATGTCAGCTCTATTCCATCGCGCCTCGCCGTTGTGGGACAATGAGAACAAGTCACTTGAGCCACTGCGCAAAAAGACAATAGAAAAAAAGTAGAGAAGGCAGTACTAGTACATTAATGCCAAGGGTCTTTCAAGGCTGCAAGTCAGGATACTAATTCCCGCTAGGTCGGGTCTAATAATTACAGCGACATTTTCGAGGCCCCATTGCATTATGGTGTCATCGCAAAACCGACGACAGGTACGGGCCAGATTTTCCATAACCTTCCTCCCAGAGCGAGCCATCTTTGTTTCCCAGTGCGCAAGCTCTCTCTCTCTCTCTTCCTACTCCTAAAGCTGCCATGTGTGAAGCTTACTTGTAAAAGTCAAACTTGTTGTCGTCACTGGTGCCCTTTACTTGGCTAGAGTAGGCGTCTTCCAAGTCACTCTGAATAATGTTGTATCGGTTCTTGCGGACGGCACGGAGACCAGCTTCCTGCATGATGGCGGCGATGATGGCTCCAGAGAGGGGATCGTTTCGGACAATCAAGCTGTCCATGTCAACCTCGGGAGCGAGTGACATCTTGCTGGCAATGGTGGAGAAGATGAGACGACGCTCGCGACGATCACGCAATGAGGGGAACTCGATTTTTCGATCTAGTCGACCGGGCCGGAGTAGGGCAGGGTCCAGGGTGTCGGCTCGGTTGGTGGCCATGATGACCTTGACATTGGAGGTCTGGTCGAAGCCGTCCATCTGGTTGAGCAACTCGAGGAGGATACGCTGAACCTCACGATCCGCACCTGTCTGAGCATCGAAACGCTTGGTGGCAATAGCATCGATTTCGTCGATGAAGATGATGGCGGGAGAGTTCTCGCGGGCCATGCGGAAGACATCGCGAACCATTCTAGGACCCTCACCCAAGTACTTCTGTACGAACTCGGATCCGACGACTCGGATGAAACTAGCTGTGGTAGAATTGGCCACGGCCTTTACGAGCATGGTCTTGCCGGTTCCTGGGGGGCCATACAACAGCACACCACGAGGAGGGTCGATACCGATCTGCTTGTAAAGATCAAAGTGTGTCAAGGGCAGCTCGACGGCTTCTCTGATTTCTTGCTTTTGCATATCCAGACCACCAACATCGGCGTATGTCACGTCGGGCTTCTCATCGGCGCCGAGCATAGCGATTGACGAATCAGCCTCGGGTGGCAAGATGTCGACCAGAGCGTTAGAATGTCGGTGAAGGGCGACGGATGATGAGGGCTTGAGTAGCTCCCGGTCGAGAGTCGAGAGAATGCGAACAACATAATTGGATCCAGTACTTGACTGAACGATTCCGGTACTGCGATGAACAAGAAAAGCATGGTCAGTATATAGCTTCCATATCGGGTTTTTCTGGGTATAAGACAGTAGAGGCTGGCTTACTTCTGATCGATAGCTTCCATGAATTGACCGATAACCAAAGGCACACTTTGGATGCGCTTGATTTCTTCTTGGGCTCTGACCAGCTCACGCTTCAAACTCCTATTTCGAGAGTGGTTAGAGTCTGCCATGCATGAGTCGGATCGCCCGTGTCGCGACTCGAGGGAGGAAAGTCGTCGGAAATACCTCTGTTCATCTTTGATATACTCCTCTTGCAACTGTATGTACCTACACGCCGCGTCAGCTTAGTCTTCTGGCTTCTGCATGCCCTTGTCAGTGCCAGGATGCAACCGCCCGAAGGACGAATGGTCCTGGACTTGGCAGATATCCCCTAGGGTTCCTGCTCACTCCAGCTGTCGCTGCAACTTCTTTAGTGTAGCGTAGTCATCGCCACCCTCCGTCGGTAAGCCTTCGAAGGAATCGATTGTAGAGATAATCGAAAGGGCTGCCTTCTTGTGCGGCGGCACCTGGTTGGCCTGGCTCTCGACAGCAATATCGCCCATTGTCAAGGAGCGCGCAATTGGCAGCGCGAGAACAGATTTTGGAGGGTTGGTTTCTGGTGGATGTCGCAAGGCGAGGGTATCTCCTGTTCAGATGCTAGCAGATTGGTGGGTCGGCAGTAGATCGCGATGGTCAAGGGTCGTGATGACGGCGTTGAGGTTTTGGAAGTGTCTCTAGGCACAGCTTGGTGCACGTTGCCTCGCCGTTGCTTTGCAATTAGCAGTTATCGGAGCCAGTGGCTTAGTCATGCATTCACCAGGGGGGCCGGCGAAGTAGCTGCGCCACGTGATTTGGCACGGGGCCGCCTGCGCAAGTTCCTTGACATGTAACTTTATCCCAACATATTAATTAAGCAAGCCGGTGTTCCACACCGAACCGCCGACTACCGACGCTATCGATGAAAAGATCAGCCTCAAGCCGAGAGACAGAGGAGACATGACCGGGTCTTCAGCACACACTGGTCAATGAAAATGCGTTTCTTGTGAACTGGTATTGGTATTGGTGGAGTTCTACAATGACTGGACTTATCAAGCATCCCAGGTTAATCCCCACGTTATCATACATACATACATAACAGGCATTTGTCCATGTCCCTTCTGCATCACGGCGCCAACACATGCATGCCCTTGTTTCAGGCTCCAAAAGGGTCCTCCCCTACGCCACTTCCTGTGTAGTAGACTACTAGTAGTACTGTAATCCGTACGGAGTACGGAGTTATTTATTATAAAGACTAGTTATGGTCTGGTCTGGTCTGGTCTGGTCTGCCTGCCCGCCCGCCTGCTTCCCTGCCTGCTTCCCTGCCTGCTTCCCTGCCTGCGGGTGGCTCCATATTCGCTGCCGTGCGGACCCGATGACTCGCCCGTCTCTTTTATGACATGTCTCTCCGCTCTTTCCTCACCTTTGCTTACTTCTTTCTTCCTTTCTATCTGTCTGCCGTCCGTCTACCATTCTTTGCTGTACAGGATAATAAAATCTCCACCACCTCGTCGGCTCCAAGTGTGACTCTCTCTCGTCTCCGCCTTTGTTTCCCTCTCTTCCCCTTCCACGCTACCCGCCGTCTACCTCTCTCCGAACCGTATCTAGCTTTCCGCAGTCGGATGCACAGTTGACCGATCTTGGCCGTCGTCGCTCGACAACTTTGAACTTCCACACGGTGACAAAGGCCTCATCGGACACAGCCAGATACCACACCACTACACACCTACCACACGCCTCATCACTGTTGTTAAGCCGCCCTCTCTCCACAACGTCTTTCTTTCCCTCCAACTCCCTGGCCCTCGTGTCTTGTCCGCTTTCGACTTCGACGACTGTTCAACCTCGCATTTCGTCGTTCTTGTTTTCTCATCTTGACTGCACATAAAGCCGTCGGCACCGACTTGCCAGCCCACGGTTGTGTCTCTGAAGAATACTGTCATCGCCATCACCATGTCGTCATCCATCAATATTCCAGCTGGCCGGTCTTCGGCGTCGTCATCTGCATTCCACTCGTCGTCGTCCAAAGCTATAGCCAGCTCTTCCATGAGCTCTTACTCAAGCTCACCTTCAAACTCGTCTCCTTCCACCAGCCCGAATACCAGGGTGCTACATGCCCGACGACGCAGTCTATTGAGTAAGTTCTAGCTCAGCTAGCTTTCACGGACATCTGCATCCAAGACGATGCAATACACCATCTTTCTACCACGCTCCCAGATTTATATTTGCCACCACCGACTCAGTCTAAATCACGGCCGATTACGAAAGCCTATACTACTTTTTAGTGCACTGATTGACAACTGGCACAGGTACTGCTCTATCCAAGCAAGAAAGCACCGTTATCAATATCGGAGACCCTGATGGACCACCTCGTCTGGTAAGTCGGAGTCAACATTCCACTTCTTTGAGTCGAAAAGAAAAGCTGACAACGTAACTAGATTTCCTATTTGTCTTCCAGCCAGGGGTTTGTCTGGAATCCAGGTAGATTCTTATCCTCCCCATTCCCAAGCAGATGGTAGCTAACAGGGTGCACTTTAGAAATCTTTCTTCCCTCGTACGTCGATTGCGACTACGTCCCGCTCGAAAACACGCGTGAGCCGGTCCACGAAATCGTTCTCAGCGACGAAGAGTCCCGCCAGATGCTCCCACATTAATTCGGCACCGTAGTGCTTGTCTACGAAACTTGAAATTCGGGGTCAGGGACCCTTATCCTCGGACATATTGGTTCGGACTCGGCTTCATGTACACTTCTGAGCCGGCCGCTGGCTTTCAACGTGGCGAGTTCTCGTTCAAATTTTGGCGTGCGTCAACACTTTTTTTTTTCGACTTTACCTTTGTCGGCTTCCTCTCGACCTATTTCTTTTTCGATTTCGTAATTCTCAACGGCGATGCAGACTCGTCAAGTCGTAATTCAGATTTGAGCCAAAGAAGCCAAGAAATGAGGATCGGGGTCGCGATCTGCATCCTGGTCATCACCTAGGAATTTGAATTGAACCCTACTCCGACCGATAGTCTCTGCCTGGGGCTCGAGCTTTTCAAAAACAGAGGCGCAGGTTGTTATGGACAGGAAACGTGCAGTGAAGCCTCCGTCCTGGCATATTTACAGTAGCCCAAGGCTTGGTTCTCGGGTAAGCCACGGCAGCTATAGTTTCACGGCTGAGGCTATACGGTGCAAAGGAGCTTTTGGAGTTTATCATTTGGTCTTATTGATCTCGGTTTTTTTTTCTCGTCGATGCCTTGGTGTTCAAATAGGTAGACTACGTGTGTGTTTGCTCCAGCAGGAGCTAGGTTATAGAGCACACAGGTGTTTCTGGGCGTAGGAGATGAATTGACAGATTTGAATTTTTTCATCAAGAGCCTCTGTATGCCTTTTTTTGAGTGGGAGCAAGCCCTTTCTAACACGGATACAACGCAGGCAGCAAATTCAGGCTTTGCACTGTTGGTAAGTCGAGAATAACATGCATTTGTTTCAGTATCGGTGGGCTCAGAGTGACGTACGTGTGATTAGCCCACGCTGAACGTCGCCGTCTATCAAGTCCCCAATGTCAATATATCCGCTCCTCTCAGACACCGGCCCGCCGCCCCACTCGCCTGATCGCCCCCCCATCACGCCGCAACCCAAGTAAACAAACGAACCGACCAAGAGAACCACGTCTTCGAACATCCAGAGCCCGCGACGATATTCAACCGAAATCCAATCTCGCTGTCGACGAAATTACGGAGAAGGTGTAAACCAAACCATGGATCCCGACTCGCAGGCCTCCCAAGTCCAGCGCCGCATCGAGCTCCAATCCCCCGAAGACCTAGCCTACCTCATCGCCAATGTGCGCAAAGCCGCGACGGCCCATCTCGACGAGGCCCTTCCCCGAATCGAGGGTCAGCGAGAGGACAAACTACGGGACGAGATTGCGGCGCTGGTAAATCAGGCATGTCTACTTGTCGAAATGGGGTTTTTTTTTTTTTTCCAACGAGCAGATTCTATGCACCCCATGCAAGCTATTCCACGCCCCCTCCCCTCCTCTCAGCCCAAACTTGAGCCAAGCCATTGTAGCCAAGACCAAGTGATGATGCAAAGAAACGAAGAAGAAGGAGAAACTGGGAACTGAATTCAAAAGAAAAAAAAGAAAACTAACAATCAGCAGTACATAGACGAAACCTTCCACCTCTCCTCGGACAACCTCTCCATCAACGGCCTCCCCTTCACGTCCTCGCAGTACAAGTCGTTCACGACGTGCGCGCCGCAGGCCTACGAGCCGCTGGACACGCGCAAGCGACGGCGCGTAGCGGACCTCATCACGCAGGAGGAGAAACTCCTCGAGGAGGTGGCGGCGCTGAAGCGCAGCGTGCCCGCCCCGGCGGCCGTCGAGGCCGCGGCTCGCGTCGAGGCCGCCATCAGGCGCGACGAGGAGCTCGTCGACCAGCGCAAGAGGCAGGTCGCGAGGGAGGCCGAGGAGCAGGCCGGCGCGGCGCTGTCGCCCGCGAGGCTGCAGAGACAGGACGCCGTGGAGAGCGCGTTCAGGGGCGCCGTGGACGCCTTGGGCAGGCTGAAGAGGGACATGCCGGCTGTGGTGGCGAGGATGGAGAGGGCCAGAGTGGCGGGGGACTATGTTGGAAAAGCGAAGTGATGGATTCATCTTTCATTCCTTCTTCTTTTTTTCGTATGTATTGGCATGGTTTGATGTTTGTATGGCGTTTGGGAGTGGGCACGCAAGTAAGCTTATGGATACCGATTTGATTTTTATTTTCTTTCGAAAAAAATAGGATGGATGGCTGTTCGATATTACCGGTGTGTTGTCAACAAGACAAGATCACGAGGCTGCAAACAGGAACAATCAAAGTACACGGTAAACAATATTGACGAGAAACTCTATGCTTGTTTCCCAGTCGGCTATCGAATTTTCCTGCCCATTTATGTGTGTTGAAACCGTCCCATGTCGAAGGGACGAACCAAAGCCCTCACTTTGTATCTTCTGTTCCTATTCTTCCTCCCCCTTTTCTGCCTTCTTCCTTTTCTTTTTTATAGAAAAAAAAAATTCTCAACTTTCTTCTGAATTGTACTACTCCACAACGCGCCGCGCCAATCTACACCAGTCCCAGTTATATTTCGTTCTTGTCTTTTCTTTATTCACTTGTCGAATTTTCACATGATCCGTTCTAGGATCGCCTTGACCCTCCCATTCAAAGCTGTCGAATGATGAAAACTTATGCGTTTGGAATACTGCAGCAATGTTTATGCAGCCGCAGTCTCCTTGGCCTCGGCCTCGGGCTTGACCTCACCAGCAACAGGGGCAGGAGCAGGGGCAGTGGCAGTGGCAGGGGCACCGTCAGCCGTCTCGATTTTGGCGCCATTGTTCTCAATCGTCTTGTCGTCGGCCTTCTTCTCCCACCAGGCAGGTCGTGCCCACTGGGGGTCCCGCCATGGGCCAGCGTCACTGTTCTCACAGCCGCCCTCGCACTTACAGGTACCGCCAAACTCGACAGGCAAGCTCTCGGCGTCAACGTGCTTCATCAGCTCGCTCTTGTAGCCACTGCCCAGGATATGAATCTTCTTGACAGTGACGGGATCGAGCCAGCCCTTGACGACGCTCCACACAGTCGAGAAGCCCCAAGGCGCATTGATCAAGAACAACTTGCCCAATCGCTCGGGATAGTAGTTCTGTGAGATGACAGATGCCTGGCGTACGTATGAGTAGACTGAGGGAACCTTGGTCAAGGTCACTCCCTTGAGGTCCATGACAGTGCAGCACGTCTCCAGGAGGGCTCCGGCCTTGCGAGAGCAGGCGGGCAGGCGGGGATCGGCAACTCGCTCGTATTCGACGGCAAGGTTGGTCAACATGCGTTCGGCAGTGGTGATTTTGTACATGGCGGTCAAGTCAATGCCACCCAGGGTTTCGATATAAATGGGGCGCCCATCCTAGAGGAGAAGAACGTGTTAGTCGGCTGATTTTTTCGCCATCTTGTGATTACCTGTATGTCTACCGTCAGGGAGTGATTTTGTCTGTTTACCTTGTCCGTCTTGTGGTAGAACTGTTTGTAGTACTTGGCAATCTCGGCCTTTTCGGGGTAGTCCCAAACGGGGACAGTCTCGTCGAGATGGGTATCCGTTCGCCATTTCTCAGTATCAACGAACCTATTCCATAATTGCGGTTAGCAACGTGTAATGCCGCAATTCCGCCGGGACTGGATGTGACGTACATGGCCTTGGCCAGGGCGACATCCCACTTGCGAGCTCGCAGAAATCGCAGCTACGTAGTCGAAGATTAGTAAATACGTGTCTCAGAATCACTGTAGGCCATGACTCCCCGCATTGTGTCTGCCACCAAAATGTAGCAGAAGCACAACGGGGGTGGCGCGAAAGCACGCAGATCATGTTTCCCCGTACCAAAGTCAATGTGTCCAGACGCTCCTTGTACCCCTCAGCCTCGAGCATCATGCGCAGTTGGTGAAGCTGAGCAATCTTCTCCGGGGTAAGATGGCCAGCATGACCGTCCTGTGGCTCGGCTGCCGTCGCAGGGAAGTCATAGTTGTCGTACTTGGGATCGGTTTCCATGGTGGGGGGAGGTTGGTTTGAAGGCTTTTGCGGTAAATGACGTTTTCTGAGGGGGAATGTAGGCCCAAAGTAAACAAACCGATGTCTGGGAGCTGGCCCGGATGGGAGGACTCGATGACGGTTCCTGCAAAGTCAAGCTGGTGACAGGGACTGTAGGACAGGTTGAGGAGAGAAAAGGGAGGAGAGGAGAGGAAGGGGAGAATCGAAAGGGAGGCGAGATTGGAAAAGTGCACGATGCAATATGTAGCGGAACAAGGTCTCTGGTGGAATGGCAAAGGGCAAAGGACGAATTGGCGGTGTTGCTGGGGTCGCTGAAAGCTTCCCTGCCAGATTCCCTCCCAGGCTCCCCCAAATATTCCCTTCAGACCAGAATTACTCGTTCGTCACCATTTTGGTCTCCACCGGTTAACCACTGGAGCGTATTCCGTACCCGCGACCAATTATCAACGTGGCACTTCTGCACTCCTTCCTGGGGTCTCCGGGCGAAGCAACCCCGGCAATAGCCAATAGCCCAGATTGGCTGGCTAGTCAGCACGACAATTCGCCATGTCACATGGTGATAAGATAGGCCAGAAACCTTCACAGAAGTTGTCCAATAGAGGTGTCCAATGGAGCTCCAAAACGGTGCTGCCAACAATGGCGAGCATCTGAGCACCGTGCCTTGTTTTGTTGTTATTTTTTAATTTATTCTGTCGTTATTCTATTCAATTCTTTTCAGCCTTGAACATCTCAATATCTTGCCATTAGACCAGAAAGGATTTCCCAACAGCTCCTGCAACGCCCCAAAATATTACCAATTGGGACCAGCACATGGCTCCAACCACATCATGATGAGGCACCCTCCGCAACGGACGACGCTCAACGTTGTCACCCGACACATGCACAGCTCCGTCGTCACCAGCCGACGGCCCCAACGCTCATTCCACCTCACCACGCCAGCGAGCCTCCCTCGAAAACGACACTTCTTCACCTCCAACCCGTTCCTGTCCAACCACCCCTCTGAGGACTCGTCGAAACCCTCCTCCTCCACAGGCAATCCCCGTCCCCAAGACCACGCCGCCAGCGTCAAGCGCAAACCGACCCGGTCTGCCACGGCCAAAACGTCCCTCCGCCGCGTCGCCATCATTGCCCAGCAGCCGAAGCGCACGGGGGACAAGGCCAGTGCAGAGACGGACGACGACCCATCCACCACCATCAGCGCAACATGCGTAGCCGAGTCGTTCGACATGCCCCTGGTGGTGGAGATTCTCTCGTCGCACGGGTTCGCCATCGACCCTGACAACACGGGCTTCGACGCCAGCGAGGTGGTGCACGCCAAGGGCGTCAACGGCGGCGACATCTTCGTGTTCCCCTCGGGGACCATCGTCACCTGGTCGTTGCCGCCCGACGTGGTGACGAAGCAGATCCTCCGCGCCGCCCAAGATGCCCATCCCCCGGAGCTCCGCGAAGTAGAGGACCTCGACTTCGTGGCGGATGTCTCGCGCGCGGAGAGCACCATGAAGGGAGACATGGTCGTCCTCGGCACGCGGAGGGAGCACAAGGACGGCGACACGCTGGACACGACCCTCGCCAAGATCACCTTCTCGTCCGGCCTGGCCCGGAGCACGAAACTGGCCGTTCTGGAGAGCGCCCTGACGAGTTACTTTGAGAGCACGCGCAACATCCCCGCCATCCTGTCCCGGGGGTCCGGTCTTCCCCTCGGTCGCAAGTTCATCCTGCAAAAGACGGGCGAGCTGCTGAGCCTCCGCGCCCGACTGAACCACTACTCCGAGCTGACCGATTCTCTGCCCGACATCTTCTGGGACAGCAAATCCGAGCTTGGTCTGGAAGGCTACTACGACCAAGTTGGCCGCGCATTAGACGTCAATGTTCGCATTCGCACTCTGAACCAAAAGATGGATTACGCGCAGGAGATTGCGACCGTGCTGCGGGAACTATCTAGCGAGCAGCACGGCACGCGACTCGAGCTCATTATTATCTTGTTAATTGCCGTCGAGGTGGTGTTTGAGCTGCGGAGGATCATACTGGAATGGGTTCACGAGAGGGAGATGACGCGCGCCGTCAAGGCGGCAAATGAGATGGCCGTGGTGCCGTCATGATGAGTTGACATGCATGTGTATATGCATGGTGCTGGACCGTGTGGTTATTTTTCAAGAGGAATTGGCCAAGGCATAGCCATACATCTATTTCATTTCAATGATACCCATTCTACTCGAAGATACCTTCGTTTTTCTCCTCACAAGTCACAAGGTGTGAGTAAAATTCTGTCTGGCGCAGTATCAAGATTATTCATGTCGCCAGAAAACACACGCACACGCACACGCGTGCTTGGCTCTATACGGCCGCGAGTTCACTCGTTTCCCCATTATTCAATGACCGCAAAAGGCTGCAGCTGTACAGATTTCCCTCCTTGATGCATAGAAAGTCCAACCTGCCCTCACTACTCATCCGCCTCTCTCGCTTGTTTGCCATGGGGAGAACATCGAGCTTGCCCCTCTCCTTTCTTGCCCAGAACTGGAAAATACAACCGTCCCAATCATTGGTGGCTTTTGACTCCTAGATGCGCCATATCCTTGCACGAACATAAGAGAGAATACAAAATGAAATATCAAAATGAAAGGAAAAGAGGTGGGGAGAACAAAGGACATTTTTTTCGGGGTAGCCCATGAACAACAGTTTCCACACAGCTTGCTCCAGTCCTTTGTTTTCCACATGCCTCGGTCATATTTTCCGAGCCTCGCATCAAACGTCCAGACCTTCCTTTTCCCTCGAGAATAATTACAGTTCAGGTTTTGGTACAGGTTGCTGCGCGGCCTGTTGTTGTTGCTGTTGTTGTTGAGCCTGACCAGCTCCAGGAATAGGGGGCACAGGAACAGGCGTCACTTTTGATGGTGGCATGAATTGCGGTCCTGGCGTGGGAGTTCCGTTCATCCCTTGCCTTTGTCCAACAGGTGTCTGTGGCTTCTGCTGGCTCATGGCATTGGCTCGGGCGGCCGCGATTCTGTTCGCGTCAGCATTGACACCATAACCCGTGCCCATGCCTGCGTAGCCTGGCTGGGACACTTTGTCGCCAAAGGTTGCGGTCCGTTCCTGTGCGGCGACTCGAGCCTTGGCTTGATCCAGTATTCGCTGCTGTTGGTCTTCCGGTATCACAGTGTGATACCCGGTCAGACCTGGTGATTGGCTGTATTGTGCATGCTGTCCCGGGTTGCCGGCGTTTCTATTCATCTGGGGTGTGCCTTGTCCGGGTGTTACAAATCGTTGACCCTGTTGCATGTTGGCGGGGCCGCCATACGCGTGCCGTGGGGCAACTTGAGGTGACATATTCCTTGGTGGCATGCCCCCGCCATTAGTATACGCGCCGTAGTTGGGTTGGCCCGGAGTTCCAGGCTGTTGTTGGTGCTGGAACGACTGCTGGTATTGGAAACGTGCCGCGTTCGGTGTTCCTTGCTGTTGAAGCTGCCCGTACTGTGGTCGCTGCTGGTTGGCATACTGAGGCATGTTTTGATGGCCGTAAGGGGTTTGCGATTTGGCCAACTGCGCCGCGTACTGGTTGGAATATCCGTTGGGGCGGGTGTACTGATTCGGCTGTGGTGGTCTGGGCTGCTGAGCAGGACTGCCCGTAGTTCGAGGCTGTTGGTAATTCGGGGTTGGCATGGACCGGAAGTACTGCTGTGGATTAGACGGGGTTCTTGCCGGCGTAGCGTACTGGTTCGGGTGCTGATACTGGTTTCCGTAGGGGGTAGAAATGCTGGCTGAGCGCTGCGAAGGTGGGCGGGCGCTCGCCTGCGTGGCTTGGGCAGCTGCCTGCTGCTGCTGCTGCTGCTGCTGTTGTTGATGCTGCTGCTGCTGCTGCTGGGCTTTGATGCGAGCTTGGACACCAGCGTCATCCTCTTCCATGACGCCCCGAAATTGGTCGGTATGGATTTGTATCTTTGTGCTGATGAGCAAGTCATCGAGTTGGTCTCCGTTGAGCTTGGCCACGGCGTAGGGGGGTAGTGTCTTGATGATCAGGGCCAACTGCGCCTTGAGCATCTCGTATGTGGCCTGCTCTTCTTCGGAGGGTTGGTGGGGCCCTGAGTTAGCGAACATATCTCCGTTAACAGGGTCGCTGGATTGACGGTTTTGAGAGTTAGGGAGCGTCAGGTTGCGGATGCGCTGGTAGGAAGCCAAGGTTTCGATCATGTCCGTGACCTCGTCCAGAATGTCATCAACCTCCTTTTCATCATCATCTCGCTTGGAACCCATAGCATCTTCAAGTGAAGGATCAACGGTGGTTTCGTCCCAGTTGTCGATGGCCTCCTGGACCCCTGCTTCGTCAAGCTCTTCGATTTTCGCTTCAGGCCTAAAAAAATCCACACCCGCAAGGTCTTCATAGTACTCAACCTCAACCATCCGCTGGAAACTCCGTGAGCCACTTTTCTGCCACCACATTCGCCCGGCAGTGTCAGCGGATATCACAACCGCCGAGTCATCCTTGCACGGAGCGAAACTGGAAAAGGCACCTCTGAATAGAGACTCAATTTCCGAAGTTTCTAGCTCTGAGCTGGAGGGTCTCTTGCCAGCAAGGCTCTGAGCCCGCTCTCGTTGTTTGGTTTTGGTTTGATGGGAGGGTGTGGCATTGCTGTAGTCAAGATAGTGGCCAGCTGAGAGTTTGGTGTTGAAATAGCAGTTTCCGCGATACTTGGCCGTGTTTTCCAGTTGAGGATGATAGAAGTCCAGCGTATTACCCTTCGCTTGAGTCTTTGGCTGCTTTGGCGGTTGCAACGGAGGAAGTGGTCGTGGGGCACTGAATAATTCGCCCAGGGTTTGTGTCCGTTCTTGCGCGTTACTTGGAATCACCCGGGAGAAGCTAACCCCCGGTGGCAGCTTGAAGTCTGTCGGGTCAATGTCTCGTGACGAGGGTAAGCTTGAAAAGAGGCGTCGCTCTTGCGGTGCGTATCCAACAACAGACAAGATGGCTTGGTTTTTACTAGAAGCGGATTTGGAGCCTCCACCCCTAGGCAATAGCTCGGCGGCAGGTGTCTCGGGGTATGCCTTTTCGCGTGCGAAGATGGTGAGGGCTTGATCTTTAAACTCGATTATGCGTGCGGCAATCTTCTTATCAGCCATGCTGCCAGACTCATCAGGAACCTTGGACCTGATTTCTGACAGAGCAGCTTCGGCGACAGAAACAATGTCGGAAGCCAAATGCTCCATATGTGTGTACGCATCGGCGGCAATCTTGTCCGATATTGACTTCAACGTTGGCGGTTCTGATGACTTTTGTCGCTTTGTTTCAGGTTCGTCTGCAAAGTGAGAGTCTTCCAGCGGGCGTCCGAGGATGGATGGCTCGATGTCGATGCTACGAATGGATGATCAGCCATTGCGTAAGATGATTATTGATGATTGTTTAAGCAGCAGAACGGAAGGGGGGACACTAGATCAAAATCGCGCGACGTAGGTTCCGCTGCTGGTGGTGCGCAAAAAGAATGTTTACCTCTTTAAAACTTCAAAATAGTTCCTTATTAGATCCTTTTGTTTCCCTGCAGCCCATGAGTGGGGTGCAGTTGGCTTCGGTTCCTCTACACCAGTCATTGCCTCCGCGCCGTCTTCTTCGCTGTCGCGTTTTCGCTTGCCAGGGACGGCGAGATGACCATGATCATCACTAATGGGCGTCGGTGCGCCATTCGCATCGACAGGCGTGGGCTGCGCCATTTCTAGATCGTAGTCGAGCGTCTGGTGGTGATGGCTGGCCGCGTCTCGTCGCCTCGTCGCGATACGCGGTAGCAGTCGTGGAGAACAAATTGGTGCGACTTTAAGGCCCTCTCATCAAGGGTTGTCGAAACGGCCGCCTACATCCAGCACAAAGGGTGCGATCAAGAGTCACGCCTGAAAAATGGCAATTCGAGAGCTTTGGAAGCAAATGACGCGATTTTACTGCTTCCAGCAAATGGCTATGAGGCGTAATGCAACAGAAGAGGCCACTGAGAAAGAATGTGTCGTGGGATTACCAAGTAGATATGCCTTGGCTTGCCTGGCTTGCCTGGCTTGCCTGGGCCCCACGCTAACACCAGAGAGGAAAAGCCAAACTGATTCGCACGTGACCTGGGCCATGACATCTCGCCGTGCGCTTCTCGCCCACTGCCAGATCAGGTTACTGTACAGCGGAGCCGCGACGCCTGCATACTTCAGCTCCAATCTTACCCAGCAAATGCGATATTGGTTTATCAATCTTATAAAAATGCTGCAGGCCATCAAATCTGAGAGTGAGGAGTATCGTTATTCGCCACTATCCCGACCAGTTCAAGCTTAGTGAGCCCCATTGTCCATCTTTCTGAACATGATGGCCTGTGTAGGTTCCCGGGGGAGTTCCGGGGGAGTTCCGGGGGAGTTCCATGAGGAAGCATGATTGTCAGCGCTAGCTATGACTACCAAGCGGCAATGGATGCGTGTCCGTGAATCGACTTCCTAAGATGGTCTCAAATTGGCACAAGCAAGGACAGGCGCCGAAGGCTGAGAAATAAGGCTGAGAAATAATTTCTATTCTGTACTGTTACTTCTGATCCGTATGACTACATAAACGAGCCTGTACAGCGACAACTTGAACAAAAGAAAAGACATGCATGCAGTAAATGCAAGCCTCAACCATGAGCTACACCATCTTCTCCAATTCTTGCGATAAAGAGCTCAACAGCACATGTGCTATGTGGCTGAGTTACCATTAGTTACTTGGCACGAGCAAGACCGACAGCATTCTTGCCCAGGTCGTAAACAGAGTAGTAGCGGCGGAGGAAAGCATCTCCAAGAATAATGAGAGGACCAGCAGGTTCGGGGATGTCCATTCCCTGGAAGGTGGAGACACAGGTGCCCTGAAGCTCCAGTATGTAGTCGGAAGCAGGGAGACTGTAGTTGGAACCGGCAAGGTTAAAGGTGATGTCAGGCAAAGACTTGATACTTTCACACTCAACGGTGTACTGGCCGTTCCAACTCTTCTTAGCGCCGATTTCCTTGTTCAACAAGTCGGCAAGAGAGCTGGGGAGAACGTTCAGGGAAGTGCCGGTGTCAAGGATGGCGCCAGTGTCATCAAGATCGGCAACTTCGTCACCAAAGGCAATAGAATTGATATCGACCTCCCAGTAAGCTTTGCGGCGGAGGGGAATGTACTCAATCTCGCCGGTGTAGTGGGACTTGTCAATACCACCAAAGGTAACTGTGCTACCCTCGTCGCTACCGCCTAGATAGAAGGCGAAGACGGGCTTGTCCAGGAGCTTCTGGTCAACCATGTTGTAGAAAGGAGGGACAATCTTATTGACTGAAATGGTGTCATAGCCGAGACCAAGAATTCCATCAAATCGGCCGAATGCGAAAGCCAAGCCAGGTTCCTCAGTTGCCTCAGCAAAGTCCTGATTCTTGATCTTCAAGTCGCCAATGGACACGACATCGTTGGAGACAAAACCAGACAAGCTGCCAGAGCCGTACCGGATCTCGAAGCTAGAGCCATTCTTCTTGTAGGTTGAGGAAGCGCTGGAGTCGTAGGTGGAGTGAAGATAGCAGGCAATGCTGGAGCAAGACTGGGAAGGAACCCAGAGATTGGAGCTGCCAGTGTCAAGTACAACCTTGAAGGTCTGGGGCGGGGTGCCGACAGTAATTTCGGAGAAATCTACATCTTGATTAGTGTCGCTTTCATCATATGCACTCCAGCGATGGCGATCGACTTACACTGGGCATTCATGAAGTTGGTGATGGGCACTGGGTGGCCACCTTGGGGTTGAGGAGCTTGATAATTGAACATGACGTCGGCTCGGGACAGAGGGCGGGAACCAAGGTACTTCTGACCAAGGTGCTGGACCTGCTGTTCAAAAGAGGCACCAGCCTAGAGAGAGAGGTGTTAGCACATTTTGAGTCTCAATATCCGTGTCTGGAGGAAGACGAGAAGTCACTCCGAGCTACCGAGCGGCATACGTACCAACTGCTCCTCAAGGGAGATCTTCTGAAGCTTCATCTTGTGAATTCCAGCCTGGGCGGAGCCAGCAAGGGCAGCCGCGGCGATAAGCGCGCTCTTCATGTTGGGCGACGCCTTGAAGGGATCGAGCAATTCGAGAGATAGTGTCAGAGATGCTTGTGATAGCAAACAAGATATTCAGTCCCAGAATAATGATAGACTAGACCAACGCTCGAGTTGAAATTGATGTTGATGTTTTGGAAGATGAGAGAAAGGAGACTCAGGAATGTGCTCACGCAATGGGTTGCGGAGGGCGAGGTCGTCAGTGGCGGCGAAGCGCAGGTGCTTTCGATTGCGGGAGAAGGCAGCGGGCAAGACGCACAACGCCGGCAGGCGCCAGTCCCAGCCCGGTGACAACCATGACGCACCCATCAGTCAGGTCCGTCCGGGTCCGGGCGACCACTGACGGGTGACCTTCAGCACCAATGACTAGCCTCGACAAAGCAGGCATAGACCCAGTGCCGCTTTACCTGTCCGTCAAGCTTGGTCGGAGGCAGACCGGCAGTCACATGGCCATGCACGGCCAGCGTGCGAGGAGACGTTTTCCGACAGACGAAATGTTCTTCCTTATGACTCGACCACCGCTCGATGAAAGGGGGTTTTGGGTAGTTATGTAGGAGCTCCAGCAAGCCCAAGTCATCGCGGTATTCGCTCACTTTCGACGTTATTAGCAAAGCTATGATGAAGTGGGGAGCCCTAGCCAGCGCCACGCCTGTGCTGGTTAAAGCAGCGTGCCCAGAAGCCGGATGTGGCAAGCTGGATGTGGCACCCAAACACAGTCTACATAATACATAGGTTCCTTTCCCTCAAGCTCCCCAGACGTCAATGTATTTTAAACACTAGTACATAAACTATGTACATAATAGCCAGAGAACCGGGGAACCAGAGGGCATAGGGGACCAGTGGACACAGGGCACCTTGGCCAGAAGGGCTGAGCATCTCCGACACAAACCACTACATGTTATGTACTGCGAAAGGGGGGAAGAACAAGGACCAGAGTGGGATACTTAGGTCTTGTACGTCCGTATGGAGTAGCTACTGCCCATCAGAAAGAAAACTCTGATAGCACCCCGTAACCCCAGCGCCCAGCGGGTTTCTAGCCGGCGTACGGACTAGTAATCCGTAATGAATAAATACAACCAACCAATCAAGCGATTCCTTCTTGGGGTTGCTGTGGTTGCTGTGGGTAACACAAATTGGCGGTCGTGTGACAGCCTGAGGAACATTGGCCATCCATCATGTCCATCTTGTCTAGCTGCGACTGCAATTGTGCATCGATCCCGCAGGCATATTATCGTCACTGGCCAAAACCGTGCACAACCCGACTTGTTTGAGTTTCATCATCCGATGTTGATTCACACCAAATCGTGACATGTTATCCATCCTGTCGCGGCACGCAGGCGTCTGTCTGTGTTTTGTTCTCAAACGATGCACGATAGGCATACCGACTACGGAGCACCACTGCTGCCCTTCCTGTTCTGCAATCCAATATGGACCCAAAAGCTGGGGCGTGACAGAGTCTGCCGAGTCGTCCGGGGACATTTTTCAAGAGAGCGAAATAAGCATGTGAGTCATCTGCTTCTTTTTTGCAATACAGGCAAATTCTCTTGGTAACAAACGATTATCGTTAATCAGAAGTCGGCAGCTGCAGACCAAATCACCCAGGACCTTCGATACTCTCGATGCATCACCAAATTATATGCAAATATTTCCTATCCCACGACTTCAAACAATGCATGCCCTCACTCACCCAATCCATGACTGCTGGAAGATATATCGAGTATTTCTTGCCGCCAATATTGCGAGATGGCAGATACTTGGACCAATTTTGGAGTGAGTCCCGAGGACAGCCGTCCGTTCCACGTATGAATTCAAGGGTTTGGTGAGGAGTCTTTCCTTACCCGAGTGCATGTTCCGATACCAAATGGTACCAACTGGTTCGTCACTTCGTCGAGCACCATACACATGCGAAATATGCCATATGAACAAGCTTTGAGGCTACGCAAGCGCACTTTCCTTGAAACCACGTCATTCTGCAAAGATGCTCGACTCGCCGACATTAGGTGCTGCCGACACTATTCTGCCGCTATCTATACACAAGAGTTGTGCTCTGTGGTCTTCTAATGACTGGTCAGGGACGTCAATTGCAGCATACTTAAATTTTCCGCTTGTACAGTGGTGACTTGTGCCAAAATAGAATGGTTGGGTGCATTCGGTTTCTAATGTCGACAGGTAGCTCACCGTGACATGACCCCGTTCCGAAAGTTTTAAAGAGCCTGGGAAACGAGATGCTATCAGGTGAATATGCAGTAGGTTTAGAAAGGAGTCATGCTTGAGCTGGCAGTGTGTACCTCGGTTATCCATACCGTTTCCTCATAATATTCCAAACTTACTTGAAACAGCAACGCTGTGTTACCTGGCTGAGATCCAAACGGGAAATCCTCAGGTGTAAGCTTCGAGCCACTTGGGCAAGTGACGTCCAAATTTGAACCCGGTAGTCTCTAAGCGTCACGAGCGCGTATTTGTATAACAGATTTCTGAATGGCGATGTTTTTTGTCAAGGGAATAGGGGCCCTGTATTTCGTCACAGAATCATGTCTTTATCCCGGAAAGATTGTGAAGATTTCCCGTCTTGCCGTGATGGACAAGACAGATAACACAGTGGATGGTCACTCCCGCGCAGCTGTACGAAATGATTAGTTTGAGAGTCCACCAACTGTTATAGATACCACGAATTTCAAGGGATTTGCGCCATCAAAGTATAGTGCCAACTCGTTGGGTTGGACACTCTGGCTTGGCGAACGCAACATAGTCAGCTGTAGCATCAGTCGTAAAGAGATTGACTCAATATGATCTGGAACAACTGACAACCGTGACAACTGTATACATCATACTCTAGTACAGAGCACTTACCCCATGCAAGAGGTAGTCTTGAGGGTGGTCAAAGGGCGGCTGAAGATCATGGCAGTCAGCTGGTCCTTGCCTTTATTTTCGGCTGTATGTAAATCCTGAAGCTGGAAGATATTTCTCCTTGACGACAGAAGCAGTAGGATGGCATCATGTAACACTATGAACTGTAACTGTGAAAAAGGGGTTTGTATGTATGTGGAACTTCTGATCGTTGTACTCGTGGCGGATGGCCTACGTTTTTCGGCGTGCCTAATGAAAAGAATAACCTCGGCGTAATGTAATACATAATACAAGCGTAATACAATCCCCTTTTATTACGGGATTGACTGAACTCTTGTGTCCACGGAACCTGAAAAGAAGAAAAGATCTGCCAAGAACAAAGCCTTTCAACTACACAAACAGAATCACCTGGCATCTATTACATAGAACAAGAATGTGGAGAAAGTGACCCACAGGCCACAGACATGATGCGAGAGTGAGAGATTTGGACGATTGATTACTTTACTGTATTACTACGGAGTACTCATGCCTAGTACGGACGTATCAACGAACGAAAAAGCATGAGCAAGGAGCAGCCAATCGTGCGTCGGCACCTTCCCAGCCAAAATGCCTCCTCACAGCAGGGCTGTGATCGAAAGCCATCGGGGTGGATCATCAACTGCGTTACGGCTGATTTGGCTTCCGTCCGGGATCTTGAAAATGAGGGCAAACCCTGTTTTCCATTGGCCTACCTGCTTGCCTGCGACTGGGCCGTGAGTCAAGATTGCTTTTGAAGAGTGGGCACAACCGACGAAGGTTTCGGAGCGAGGTTGTGTGGTTGTGTGGTTGTGTGGTTGTGACAGGCCCAGGCAGGGGTTGACGGCGAAGCACCAATAAACATGTCTCAACTGCAATGTTGAAAATGCTCACATCGGACGAAGCTTGTATTGTCTGATGGGCGTGATGGGGTGAATCACTAATAGTGTGCGTGCGCCAAGCACAACATGGCACGAACCGTTCATTCCTTTGTTGATTTCCCGCTTCGTCGTCTTGTTTCACATGCAACGCCAACCAGAAAATTGTGCAAGCCGGCAGCGTGTTCACATATCGGTATACAACAACCATATGAAAATATTGTCACTCATGCTCACGGTTCATGATACATGATTTAGAGCCTAATATCCCATTTTGTCGAAGCTGAGGCAAGTCGACGAAAAAGCGTGCCTTAAGAATGATACGGGGTTGGTCATCCGTATCGTGCGCGTACGAAGAATGTGACTGTAACTCATAGAATAATAATCAGTGAAGCGTTTGTTGATTTTTTTTTTTTTTTAAAAAAAAGGGTTTGTGTATGAAACATTGCCCGAGCACGAAGTGTTATACTCGGCGCGTGGTGCGTGGTGGTCAAGACGAGTACGAATTGATGTATCAAGATACATAAGTCGCCGCGTGCATTGGTGCCGTGCATGCCGGTCAGCGCGTGCCTGTTATTATTGATTATTGCAGACGTCTTTGACGAAATACGACGTGCGATGGGATGGGGCAGAGCTCCTTAGTTTAATTAGTGTGGGTCCTCAGGTAGGCATGAAGTCGTGCGGTATCCGGGACTGAAAGGCCCTTGCATTGCAATCAAAATGTTAGTCATCTGGGCAAGTTAACGTGTCGTTCGTATCATGTCTAAGAAGACACAGAGTCCCCGGTACTAGTCAGCACCAGTCAATGAACTGGTCTGATCATCACGTTCGCCGGGGGGCCTGTCAATGAGTGTGCCACCCGGATGACGCGGTAACCAGCAGAACAATAAACAGAGAGGTGCTCCGTGCGGAGTATTGGCTCATGATCGCGAAACAGTTGAGACTCGCTGGATGGGAAAGGACATACCGAATTGTGCCCCCGTCTCGTGTGAACAAAACGATGAGCATCAAGCAGAGATAAATCTGAAGCGTGGTAACATGTTCCAGCAGGGGACAATAGCGTCCCCAACCGAGGTTTTCGCTAGCGTCTTTCATTCAGGGGATCAAACTCAGTAGAATAAAAGTAAGGGGTTTGCCAAACTGCTCAGTTGGTGGGTCGCACAGTGCTCCTCACCATGACACAGCATGGAAGAAGGATTTTAGTGTAGGTCCCATTTTAGTGTAGGTCCCTAGGGATGGCGATAGCAGGCAGGGTCGTGCGCAGGAATGCGACGTGTCGAGATTTACACTGTGTAAGCAACAACAATCTGATTTCGCACTGCTGTTTGATCGACAGCGGTGGGCATGTCAACTGTGTCGACGGCGCGTGCTAGTGCAGTGCCAGTTAACGACGCCCAGTGCTTCGCCCAAACAGGTGGACGTGTCCAGATGGAAAATTTTCATCCGTACGGAGCACAAGTAATTTAGTGATTTAGTAATAGGGTTGAACAAGCACACAAGTGACGAACAGAAGGGCAGACTAAAAAGTGGGCTATGTACGGTAATGAAGTACCTACCCAAGGTAGGAGCGCTCCACGTATGTGGTACGCGCACAATGCCCTTACAGTACTTGTTTCTCGACTGCACGATTTGTGCCATGTAGACCCTGTCAACTCTCATGCCCAAAAGATAATCCTGTGAAGCTCGGAGTGAGATGAAATATTAAGCACTCTTGGCGCCTTGCGTGAATCGTGAATCGCGGATCGTGAATCGTAGCTCGCACCCAGTGGCAGTGGCAGACGCCAGCCGCCAGGCTCAGGAACGTCGCAGGCGCTATCAGGCTAGGCTAGTACGGATTAGGCGCGAGCCACGAGCCACGGTGAGGTGGAGACGACTCGAGTCTCGACTG
Source organism: Epichloe bromicola (assembly GCA_023658445.1). Lineage (NCBI taxonomy): Eukaryota > Fungi > Ascomycota > Sordariomycetes > Hypocreales > Clavicipitaceae > Epichloe > Epichloe bromicola. Next base: position 3,527,966 of record CP098270.1, read on the forward strand.
GAGTTTCCCCGTTCAGGTGCTGCCACTTTCTTAGCCCGCATATCAAGCAATAAGGCACAGCAGATAATTTGTATCATTGCGCGCTGCATTGCTCGCGACTCCGCCATGCGCGATTGCTCCGTGTCTGAGTGGACACGGGATTTGAATGAATGCGATGCTATGGATTAGTTGGCATGCCGACTCCCCTGCACGGATTGATACTTGCCAGGCCAGGTTTGCAGGTGACAGGCTCCCGCTCCTGCCTGGTGGTGCCTGCAGCTCAGCACCTGTCCTGTGTGTGCTGTGTGGTGTGCTGTGTGGTTGTGCTGTGTGGTTGTGCTGTGTGGTTGTGCTGTGTGGTTGTGCTGTGTGGTTGTGCTGTGTGGTTGTGCTGTGTGGTGTGCAGGTGTGCGTTTTGAGCCTGGCTCACCCTGCCCCTGTCCCTGCCCCTGGCCCGGTGTGGTCCGTCACCCTCTCTGCCCTCTCTGCCCTCTCTGCCCTCTCTCCTCTCATGACCTAGCATCCGGTGGTCTGGTTCTGCTGGCGGGTGGTCCTTGCTCCATTATCGTCCAGTCTGCTTCTCCCGCACCAGACACCAGGCCACACATGCCCCGAGCCTAAGCCCCAAACCTCTCCTCGCTCGCCCGTCGGCCCCCATTCCCACACACTTCTGGCCTTTCACTCTCTCAACCTCGTCTCGCTTTACCCCTTCAACCAAAAACGTCTCGTCGCTCGTTCCAGTCGTCTGTCCCTCGTTCTCCCCGACCACCCCCACTGCATTCTTCAGCTCGTCGTCCTTTGCTCAGAAGGCTGCTTGCGATTGTCTGTTGTTCGTCTTTGTGCGATCATTACGTGCAGCCTTTTCGTTTTTTTTTTTCAAGACTCAGCGATTTTGAGCTTCGTCACCGCAGCGTCCATTAAGGGGAAGTTGACACAGCCGACACAGCCTACGCCTACGCCTTAAACTCGACCTTTGTCGACTTCTATTGTGCCACGACACACCTCTCGAGAAACGGTCCGTCAAAATAAGCGATAGTCTCGTTGGCCGCTTCCGTTCTTCGATTCATCACAGTCCAGGCACGTCGCCTCCCTGGCAGAATCGACTGAACTGTCACTGAATTGCTTATTAGACTTACCATCTAATCTTTCCTTCATCTCGGGTGGACAATAACACCTCTCCCGACTATCCTTCAGCCTGTTCCTCAAACTGGCTGCGTTCTAGTTCTTATCTATCACAGCCCGCTCTTCCACGACGTTGAAGATGAGACTATCAACAATCGCATTTGGCGCCATCATGGCTGCCACTGGTATCCACGCGCAGGCACCCAACCCCAAACAACCCGCCCTCCAGATTCCTGTCGACGGTATTGCCACCTCATCGGGCTGTTATGGGTCTTATGGTAATATGACGATGCACAAGCCTATATCTGCCGATAAGATGTCTACCGCTGCCTGCAATAATGCATGCAAAGCCGATGGTTTCTGGTTGGCTGCTATGCATGGAGGACAATGTTGGTGTGGCTATGCTTTGCCTCCAAAGAAAGACCTGGTCGAGGACAGCAAATGCAATGAGCCATGCCCTGCATACCCCCCAGAGGCCTGTGGTGGCATTGACAGTTACTCTATCTACAACGTCGGACTTCAGCTCCAAATTAGCCGCTACGAACCCTCCAGCTCTACCACCACTGGTGCAAGTAAAACGAGTACCGCGTCGCCAACTCCTACCGATACAAGTTCTAGTGGTAACAACGGCGGCAACAATAACAACCACAACAACAACAACAACGGTGGCGGTGGCAGTGGCGGTGGCGGTACCACCGTCACACAAACATCGGTCCCCACGGAGACTCCAAAACCAGAGAAGAGCGGTCCTAATGTTGCAGGTATTGCTGCTGGTGTTGTCGTTGGTGTCTTCGTCGCTGCTGCTGCCATCGCCGGGGTGTTTTTCTACGTCAGACGCAAGCGCAACTCCGAGATTGAAGAGGAGCACCGCCGAAATGCTGCGGTAAACGCTTTCATCAGCGGTTCCAAGCCTTCTAGCAGTCATGGCAGCATTTCCATGACTGACTCTCGCTTGGATCCTGTCATGGCCCATCGACGAATGAGTGATGGCAGCATCGCTGATAACGAGGACTATTCGCGAAGGATTTTGAGGGTTCGTTGAGTCACTTCCAGTGTCCGCCATTCTTGTCGTTGAAATCTAATTTTCTTCTGCAGGTCACCAATGCGTGAGCACTGAGCTCCCAGGAACTACACACCCTCTCGGAAATACCCATTATTCTCCATCTTCCATCATCTCCTTCATTTACGGGCATTCAAGGCGTTATCGGGATGACAGCTCACGTCCACTTATTGGTCAATCAGCTGACGATCTAGCGGCGTTAACTCTTGTTATTTGCTCCCTCGGCGTAGGATTGTTCTTGATTTCAATTTGTTCTACGAAGATGACAATCCTTGTTTGCACGGTGTTCCAGCGTACGCCATGCATTGTGGATCTGTCTCCTATGCCATCCACTCATTTACGTCTCCTTTTGAGCAGCTGAACTTCTATTCTGGACATGAGAGATGGAACGCGACGGTCTTGTTGTATTCCCTCTCCCTCTTGACTCGGCCGCAATCTCTTTTGCTAGACCATGATGCTCGCTCGCAGTGGTGCTCGCTCAACTTGTGTACAGATATACAACTTGGTGCCGGTACCTCTTCAGGCGACCGGCATCACATTCGACATTGACACGGGATGATAAAGCGAATCAAGAATCGGCTCGTCAATCTGGGAGGGGCTGTACACATACAACACTGTTGCGTTGCTGGTTTTAGTCTTAAAAACTTTTATTATATGTTAGGGGGCGGCGTGAAAGCACAGTGCGGAAATGTATGTACGGACTGCAAAATAGCAACTCAAACTATACACCGATATTTCAATATGTCTGCTTTGTTTGTCTTGTGTGGTTTGACGCACATTCCTTGCTGCCAAAAAAAATGAGTATTCGTCTATGGTGTAAGGTGTTGTGGTGACCTTCGGCGATACTCTCGTGAATTGTGCATGGTTATCGATTTGATTTAGTCGTCATGGAATACAATGAGATATTCAATGGGCGCATAGAACCTTTCCTTGATGTTTCTAATCCTGTTGTTGACGTCTCGTCAATCTCATGCCGACCTGTTAGACACCTACTGCAGAAACTACGGAGTCGCCCGCGAGGTTCCTTATGTGCTGATGGAAGAACGGTGGTATTTGCAACGGTGATGAGTTGAGAATGGCCGACGGGCTATTGAACAAGCAGCAGCGTTGCTGCAGTGTTGTGGTGATGGATGGGGTTGGGATTACCGATTCATGCTGATTTCGGGTTTCCCCAATGAGAGTCGGGGTGGGAGATAGTACGCATCGTGAAGTTACAGATTAGAACATGATTGAGTCAAGAGTGATAGGATTGGAACTGCAATTTCATCAGGATCTGGATTGTCTTTCATATTCAGGCGGGGTTGATGGGGTCTGTATATCTTCAAATTTCATTGATGAACAACGTTATGTTTACAGCAAACCAAGAAGAATACATTCAGTTCAGCACCAGACATCAATGTTCCATCATATGTCATATATATAGATGGACAGATGCGCGCTTTAGGATTTATCACTTGCAGTTCATTGAAGCAATTGATTGAAACTCCGTAATCTGCAGGGTAGTGAGAAAACACCAATCACGTGAGTGACGTTTTGCTGCTTCTATCAGGTGGGTTGCTTTCGCGAGCTTCTGGCGCGTTTCGGGAAAAAGTTCAGGCTTGCGGACAGGGAATATACAGGACGACACATGGCTCGGACACAGCTCAAAACCGAAGAAACAATATCACTAGCTGTACGATCGACCAAGGATTCAACAATCTGCTGATTTCACGACACTCGATATTCTGCCACCGGGTGCCACCCCGGGACAGCTATACCTCTCATTATGACTTCCTCAACTAGTCCTCGCATTCGTCGGACCGGACAGAACACACAATTCACGTGGGTACAAAGGGCTCAGTGGCAATGTCCAGAGCAACTTCCGATGACTAAATTGATATCCTCTGATAGGTATAACCTTTCTCGACGAGTCAATGATGTACAAACATATCCTATCCAATCACCACAAGGAGCGACCATTTTTGTTTACGGTCACGAAAATGGCGTGACCATAGTATGGAGAGGCGGCAGGCGCTTCAAACCGCAGCAAAGCAAACCAGATACCGAGAAAAAGCAGAATGGCTCGTCTGACGATGCTGTTATGTTGATCGACTCCGACGATGAACAACTACCCGCGAAAGCTCAGCCGGCGCAAAAGTTCGTCGATGAGCCGCAGTTTGAGGAAGAGGTCGAAGAAGGTCCATACCCCGAGATTGTGCAAACACTGGATCTCACGCTTGGAACGGCAGTCCTGCATGTGGCTGTTATGCCAGTGATCCCCAACATCCACGATGGCAAATTCGCCGCGGGATCGTTGTTATCGCAGAAAATTGTGCTTGCGGTTTCCTGCGTCACAAGCGATGTATATGTCATCACTGTTCCATTGACACCCCCGAGTCCAGAAAGCAAAGCAAGAGAGGAGCTGAGGTCCGGGCTGCTAGCTGGCCAGGCAGGATCTGGCGCTTGGGGAGAGTCAATCATCTTACTCAGCGGCCAAAGAAAGTACAGCGATGGGTTGGCCATCTCACTAGTCACACCAAAAGCCTCGGAGCCCAAAAGCAAGTCACCACGGGCTGTAGTCGCAGCATGCTCAAAACAGGCGTCTGGTAGCCTGATGCTTTGGGACGTTCCACTGGATATCAATGCGAAGCCAGATCGGCCAATCGAACCATTTCAAACAGAATATCTTCCCCAACCTCTTAGCAGAATTTCTTTCAACCCAGTTCACAGTTCACAACTTTTAACTGTCTCATCTCGCCACGCTGTCAGAGTATATGACTACGCGGTGTCTTCGCTACCGCCCGACCCTGAGGCTATTGGCCCTTTCCCATCACAAGGCTCATGGCTACTGTCTCTATACCAACCATTTGCTCGACCGACAGCGTCCAGAAAGCCCGTCTTGGATGCAGCATGGATATCGCACGGCCGAGCTGTCTTTGCTCTCCTGGCTGATGGCATGTGGGGGGTCTGGGACGTTGACGGCGTCAGCCCGTCCTCATCTGCCGCCGCAATTGCGAGCAAGCTGAAATCCGGAGTTACTGGTGCTGCTTTGACGAACTTTAGCATTTCAGGCTACGTTGAAGGCACAGGCTCACTTCGGAGTGCTGGAACCCAGCAAAAGGAAAATCACAACAGAGAATTTGCGCCCATGACACCCCATACTCGACGACAGGCAACTGCTTCCCTCAGCTCTGCGACCACTCTCGACCGCTTATCGACCGTGCGGGGAGGGCTCAAGGTCATCGTGCTGCCGCCCAACGGCAAGGCGCTGCAAGATGAGAGCCTGGTCCTGTGGGTTGGAGGCTCAGAACACGTGTGTGTCATTCCGACTGTATCAAGATTTTGGGATTCGCAGCTCCGAAAGGGAGCTGGAGGAGGAGTGAATTTGTTCAGTGGAGCGCAGCCTACAAGGATTGTCAAGCTTGTTGATCTGTCCACGGGACTTTTGGGAGATAGGTGCTGCGGCGTCAACCTTCTGGTAGCTTCTTCCAAACCTGGATCTCAAACTGAAAATGACGGAGGTCTACCAGTTGATGTCTTGGTACAGGGCGAGTCACGACTAGTCATTGTTCGCCATGGCGAGGATGGTCAAGGAAAGAAGATTGGAAACTTTGTCGACGGTCGTAGACGACGTTTGTTTTCGAAGGGAGACAAAACGGATGCCATCATTGTTCATGGCAAAACCGACCGAGCCAAGGGTTTATCCTTCAACTTGAGCACTGTAAAGTTTGGGACGTTGCGCAGGACATCATATCAAAGCGAGCAAGATGACGCCATCGGAGGACGCGAAGATGCGCCACAACCTTCATCCCGATCACGCGTGGGCTTCGATTTCATGAACAGCATGAACGCGGCAGCTGACATGAGCACTGACTTGACAGCTCGGGATGTGGAAGCTGAGATGCTGGACATCATGGAAATCGATCAGGCACTTGACAACATGGAGGATAGCAGAGGAAGCGGGCGTAAAAAGGTCTTCTTTGAGGAGGATTAGGAAGCACGGCTGGCTGATCAACTGACAAGCTAGACATATGGCGTTTCAGCACGCAACGCAACTGGATACAACATGTACGATACCCAGACAGGACTCATGATGACCACCCAACCCACCGACAGCAATGTCGGACGCGTGCAATTCCTAATTTGACGTGATTTACACATGCTGTGATAGAAATTTTCCGCACGGCAAGGTGGAGCGCAAGGCGAGACTCATCCTTGACGACTCTGTATTCTGAGCGGTATATCAAACAAAGTATACACAACCGTGTTGTATACTCGAAGGCGTCTGCACGAGGTAAAGGGATCGGGTGGGCTTTTTCTTGAGCACCTGTTGCTCCTGGACCTAGTTCAAGAGGCCCTGTCATCTTCTGTTGAGTGGAGTTCGAGAAGTAATTCTTGGGCGTGACCATCGGAGGGGGGCTACCGACTTGCACCGGGAAGGCGACCATCGAGACATTTAACAAGTTGTGATTCTGTGAATGTGGGATGAACGCGTTGTGTATTCAATACCTCATTAGCTCCGTCCGTAGCTATGTACGTACGTATAATAATATACGGAAGGCGCAGTTCAGGTCTCTCTCTCCACTTCGTAAAAAAATGGGACCACTTTAAGTATGGCGCGTGAACAGGGCAGGCGCGTCGTCGGGACTTTTCTCTCTGTTGGCGGCGCGTCGTCGGGACTTCGAAGCCTTGACTTCACTCTCACCCCGCGAGCCTGTTTCGGATTCCCAACCCCAACAGCTCTGCATCCCCGCAAAATAACCATTGATTAAATACGGCCACACCTGGATTGTCTCCGCCGCGCAATCATGGGTATCAAGCAATTATTTCAGATCATCAAGGAAGAGGCCCCCGAGGCAATCAAGGAGGGCGAGATCAAGAACCACTTTGGTCGCAAAGTTGCCATTGTATGTCTAGCCTCGCACTAGCCCGTGTATAAACACTACTAACCTCGCATGTCAGGATGCTTCCATGAGCATTTACAGCTTCTTAATCGCCGTGCGCTCCGATGGCCAACAACTCATGAACGACAGCGGAGAAACCACTTCCCATCTAATGGGCATGTTTTATCGCACGTTACGAATGGTGGATAACGGCATCAAGCCCCTCTACGTATTCGACGGCGCACCGCCAAAACTCAAATCTGGCGAGCTGGCGAAGCGATTCCAGCGCAAGCAGGAGGCCAACGAGGGTTTGGAGGAAGCCAAGGAGACGGGCACGGCCGAGGAGGTGGAGAAGTTCTCGAGACGAACGGTGCGTGTGACGCGCGAACACAATGCTGAATGTCAGCGTCTGTTGAAGCTCATGGGCGTTCCGTACATCATTGCGCCTACCGAAGCAGAGGCGCAGTGTGCAGAGCTGGCCAGGGCTGGGAAAGTGTATGCGGCGGCCAGTGAGGACATGGACACGCTCTGCTTCAATACGCCAATTCTGCTGCGACATCTCACATTTAGTGAACAGCGGAAAGAGCCCATTCAAGAGATTCGTCTTGATAAGGTTCTCGAGGGGCTGAACATGGAGAGACCACAGGTAAGAGCTGTTTTTTTTTTTGCCGACTCATGTAGAACGGCTTCTCTCCAGCAACTTGTGGCATTTTACTAACGAGCATCTCTTTGCCATCTAGTTTGTCGATTTGTGCATTCTACTTGGGTGCGATTACCTCGACCCCGTTCCCAAAGTCGGACCTACGACGGCGCTCAAACTAATACGTGAGCATGGAAACCTCGAGAAAGTCGTCGAGGCGATCGAAAAGGATCCCAAAAAGAAGTACACGATTCCGGAGGACTGGCCATACAAGGATGCACGCGATCTGTTTTTTCAGCCGGATGTTCGCAAGGCAGATGACCCGCTTTGTGACTTTAAGTGGGATAAGCCTGACATTGAAGGTCTCGTCAGTTTCCTAGTGACCGAAAAAGGGTTCTCCGAGGACCGAGTGCGTGGCGCAGGCGCGCGGTTGGACAAGAATGTCAAGTCATCCCAGCAAGCTCGGCTGGAAGGCTTTTTCAAGCCAGTGCCCAAGACGGACGAGGAGAAGGCTGCCCACAAGCGGAAGCTGAATGAGAAGAATGAGGGAAAGAAGAAGAAACAGAAGCTGGAAAAGAAGGAGAAGGCTGCTCAAAAGGCAAAGCCTCGTGGAACTGCGTAAAAGGATGATGTCTTTTCTTTATCCTACGTCGTGGCAACTGGGGGTTTTTTTTTTCTTCTTCGGACATGGGGAGGAATCCTCGGGACGGAACCGCACATGAGAATTGGTGAAAAAGGGGCACTGGAGAATGGTACACGGCGTTGTTTGGGCGTCCAGGCATCAGGGCAATCTGGCATGTAGTCTCGATTTCAATTCCCATACTGGTCGATTTTCACTTGCACAAATGACCATTGGCAAAAATTGTCATGGCCGTACTAATCATGTGATTACTGCCCCGAATAGCACTGCCTTACATTGCCGTGTCCTGATAAAACTCGTTACCGATGGGACGTCGTATTGCGGGGACTTATTGATTGATTTCAACTCATCGGCCCAACATGATTTACTTCGAATTAAACAGTGCTTTGCGTACCGAGGGCACTACTACTCTTGGACTTGGACTTGGCTTTCATATGCAATTACTTCTCATTCTCAACCTAGGCTCACCCGGGCCGGGCCTCATTTCGTCTTGCGCCTAGCCTTGAACGTCTTCAGAGGGTCTCCCTTTCTCCCGCCGCGCTTAAACGTCTTTCCTTTGCGGTGACTGCGCAACTTGCCCATTTTCCTCAGCGGGACGAACCCGATATCGTCTGCGGTCAATCCTTTCTTTCCATCCTTGGGCAGCAAGTATTCTGGAACATGCTTCAAGTGGGGTTGTTGTCTAGCCGTTCTTAGTTCTCCGTCGTGGCGGAGATGATTGATCTCCGTGGGGTTTTCTTCAAAGTATCTGAGGAACCCAGTTCGTTAGAGATGCTGTCTTTTCAAAAACAATTGACTTCACTTCCTGGCATCAAGTTGTGAGTTACGGCTTACCTCTTTAGCTTGTCGCTTTTCAGGAGCTCCTGACGCAATTCGCGAGTTCGTGCCTCACGCACAGCCACTTTGGTAACCGCACGAAGCGCATCGTTCATACGATATCTGAAGGCCTCGACTTGTTTTGTGTTGAAGCTATAAGGCTTGATATCCTTGCCCTTCTTGGCTTGCTGCCTTGTAATTCTTGCCAGAACCTTTTCGTCGTTCTCTGCACTCTGGATGGAAGTGGGCATGTGTTTTCGGAAAAGATCCTTCGGTACCACAAATGACAAGGCCATACCGGCTTTGCCAGCTCGTGCTGTACGTCCGATGCGGTGCGTATATGATGAAGCTGATGTGGGGAGGTCGAAGTTTATCACTGCGGCAACATTTTTGAAGTCGATACCTCGAGAGACACCATACTCCTTGTCTCGCTTGGATGCCTCTCGCCTTTTCTTAGGTCGCTCCGTTTCCTTCTCGGTGTCGGGACTGCCCTGCGCATCCTCATCTTCCTTCTCTTCGTCGGCCTTTTTCTCGTTGCCAAGAATTTCCCTTTCGTCTGAGGCGATGATAATATCGTAAACATTGCGGTTGAACTCCTCAACCACATGAATCCTGGAATTGACGGGCAGTTCCGAGTTTAGAATACAACTGCGGATGCCGAACTGTTCAAAGAAGAGCTTCAATCGATAGCAGCGATCAACGTCGCCGACAAAAATTATGCACTTGCCCTTGACCAGCTGGAGCTTAAATATAATATAGGCCAACAAAAACTTTTCGTCTTCTCCACACCTAGGTAGTGCCCGTCAGCATATGTATCCTGGGGCTGTAGAAATACACACATAAAACTCACTTTGTCACCAGTTGCGTCACGCCTTCTCCTTCAGCATCGGGTTCCTCCAAGTCCAGCAAGGTTGGTGCGTTGTCACGGTAGAATATCTTCTTGAGTGAATTGATCTCGGATGTGAGGGTAGCACTCATCATAATTGTCTGTATTCCCTTCGGAATCGACCACGACAAGTTCTCGAGGTCCTCGTCATATCCGTATGACAGCAGCAGGTCCGCCTCATCCAGCACAAGATGCGTGAGCTTCTCTAGTGATAGAGCAGACTGGTTGGATTTTACATTGTACCATGCTCTTGCTGGTGTGGAAATAACAATATCTGGGGAGGTCGACAGCAAAGATCGCTGTACGGCATCGGACAGTTTATCCGTCAACTTGACAGCTCGGACATCTTTCGCAGAGAACGAGGAGAATTGTTCAATGACTTTGAAAACTTGATCAGCAAGTTCGCGAGTCGGTACGAGAATGAGAGCCGATGTGACTGCGGTGGTATCGGTCTGTGCTTCTTGTTAGCAAATTGGTTCTATAAAAAAGAGACGGGAGGGGATGGGGCGATGAAACCAAGCATCGTTATCATCGACGTACGGTTTTTTTCTTCAGGATACCATTCAGCACCGGGAGAACATAAGCAGCCGTCTTCCCTGATCCTGTCTTTGATTTGCACAAAACGTCTCTGCCATTCAGTGCTAGTGGTATCGCTTCTCGTTGCACGAGGGTAGGTTTCAAAAAGCTCTGCTCGGCGACCGCTTGGACGAGGCGAGGATCTAATCCGAGTTCCGCAAAAGTGAGTCCTACGCCAGAGGAGGGCTCCGGTTTGCTTCGTTTGTGGGTCTCCGTCTCCGGTGAGGGTACCCCATTCTGATCGAGTTTGCGCTTCATGGTATTTCTGTTCGACGAAATCATGAGAAGCCGTTTTGGTTGTCGGAGTGCGAGTTGATAAAAAAAAAAAAAGGTCCCTGCACTGCACTTGGGAGTGGGGCAGCCCAGGCAAGCACTTGTGGGTACGAAGAACAACTCCGTACGGAGTACGTACCCTACATAGATAGAGCTGTACCCTGTACACGCTTCTTCTAGAACCAGGCCCGGAGTACTTTTAGAGTACGGGGTTATTACCCGGAAGTTGGAACCCCTTGCAGTGGGGCCGAGAATCGCGGGATGATGCATGGCTTGCTTTGGAAACAGGAGTACGGAGCACTTGGCCTAAAAGTCACCACCAGCTCCTGCACATCTAACGAGACTACGGAGGACAGCGGGTACAGAGCAACACTAGGTTCCATCGTGGATGAAAACACTGCAGCACAAAGGAATCATCGGATTGGGCGGCAACAGCTAAGGTGATTTGGCTCTAGTTCCGAGGGAAAAATACACAAGATGAGGTTCTCTCGCGCAAGTGATACAGGGCGACACCAGCCTCCCCGAGGCGTCTGAGTAGTGCGGTGCTTGACCACGTCGAACCCCCATAAGAAAGTATAGGGATCGTCTGGCAAACTGATACGTTTTCCAACCCTCCATGCCCAAGTGTAGTGGAGAGAAGAAAGAGAAGCGCCTTGCCTCGCCCCCCTGCACGGCCCATGTCCAACCTCAGTTGACGGCCATGTTAAGTGGCTGACGCGTATTCACCTGACAGTCTGCTCGATACATGGTCAAGCAGACTCCAGTGCCCGTCACATTCCTGTCCTTGTTCCCCTGACCGTAGCGAAGCAACGCTATCCCACAAACCAGACAAATCCCCCACGATATTCAAGGAAAGCAAACATCTAGGTCCAACAGGGCCGTCTCGAAAATGTCGCTCCCGCGACAAAGAGAAGACCAAACATGCTAAGACCCGAAACATACATAGAAAGAGAGAAAAGGATACTTGGCTCAATGTAGCGCGGTTTGACGATTTTCCTACCCCGTCCCATACCCCAGCTTTTATTACTCTTTTCCAAACCTCGCCCTCGCCACCATTCCTGACTGACATCACGGCTGCAATGCAGCTCGTCCACATGTAGGCTTTCAAAAATACAAACTGTCTCTATTGCCCGGTGGCACTTTGATCAACTTAAAATCAAGTTAATTGGCCCTTTGGGGCCTGTGACCGTGTTGCGCTGGATCCGCAGGTTATCGGTTGATTTCAGTCATGGCAAATAAGCCATTTTGACTTGCATGGTATATTCTTCTCGAAAAAAAATATCGCAAAAAAAAAACAGTTTGGCGTTTTTATCGTCCCTTATTATTCGTAAAGAGATCTGTGACATGGTTAGCCTACACCAGCCTGAACTGCCCACCAACTCGCCTGGACACTGTTTACCTGGGAAATGCTCTTTTGCGTACTGCTCACATGCCTGTCACAATGGTCAGCGTGATTTCTCCT